>CM034357.1:44237058-45546688 GCA_019925275.1 Mytilus edulis | reverse complement strand
CTAACAAATATTTAAAATTACTACTATTTGGCCAAGAATACATGTTTATTCACAGTCATCACCACATGCACACAAGGCAGTGCACGGGAGACCTGAGTTTCCACATTAAAAATGACCGCGGCATCCTTTCTTACCTCCATAATGTACAAGCTTCTGAAAAAATGATGAGGCCTCAAAAAGAGTTTTTTTAAAAGGGATCCTCTCTGTCCCTTCGCAATCCGTTAGTGTCTGGACTAGGTATCATAAGAGCCAATCCCAAGCTCGTCTCACTAAACACCTGCATAATATATATATTACAAGTTTTACATGCTTGAAAAGACTAGACCAAGTTCATGAAGTTGTGGGAATAGCCTCACTTATAATTAGGCTTCCCTTTTGTGCAAAAAATGATTTTCTTGCTTCGTTATTCATGTTAGCTCCATCTGATAAGTTTGTGCGATCTTACAGTAAAACCCCGGTGATTTAGTCAATCAATCATCATTCTTTATGTTAAATCACATCTTCAAATACCATCAATGTCTCCCACTTAGTCTTTTTTTCCTTTTCAAGCAAAGAGAGAACCGTATCATAACCGACAACCGGTAACGGTATGGGTCAGAAATAAGTGTGTGTGATCACTCATTGCCTAGTGCATTTAAAAGGCCATTGATAGATATTAATCCAAAGAGTTTTGCCTTCCCAAACACAATCCATAGTTTGGGTACCCCTATGTCACGGAATAGCGAAATAGTATTGACAGCATCATCCGTGACTGTTAATCATGACTCATGATTTAAGTTCGTGTTTCACTGCATCAGACACATGCACCATGATTTAAGTGTCAGTCTCGTTATGTGAACATGGTGCTACACTTGAAATATATCACGTGGTGGGTAAGATAGAATATCCTGACCATTTGTTGCTACAACTACTATACTCATCAAAGACTTCATCCACTCTTGTTACAGTTGCAAGGTATTTTATCATGGTAAGGACATAATACCCAATCATCATACTCGTTAGGAAACACCTTGAAACTGTAACAACAGTGGATGTAGTGTCGGATACGAACATAGACAATACTGGTAGTTTGAAAGCTGCTAAAAGAAGCAAGAGCAACATTTAGGGAAAGGGAATACACAGACGAATCCAGTATTAAAAACATCCTCAAAATTGGCAAAGTCTTCTGAGAGATGACGACAATAAGAAAGAACTTTTAAGTTTTCATTCACAGCTGCTTGCTCAATACAATTTTGAGTACAAGGTAGTTGTAGCAACAAATGCTCAGAATGTTCAGTGTTATCCACCACTTGATGATGTTTCAAGTTTAGCACCATGTTTACACGAAGACACTGACACTAGAATCAAGATCAATGTGTCTGATGCAGTGAAAAACAGACTTAACTAAGTCATGACTCGAACAGTCGATACTGATGTCATTGCTGTTTCGCTATTCCGTGACATAGGGGCAGACAAACTTTGGTTTGCATTTGGAAGGGGGAAAAGCATAAGATATATATATCAATCCATGACCTTTCAAACACTAGTAGCACGATTTCAGTCTGAAACGGTCATTTTGGTCTGATCACATCTTGATTGACTGGATTTACCGCTAGAAAAAATCGTCAAGATATTTCAGATAGTTAAGTCGCCGTTCAGATCGATAGCCTCATCAGGTAAATCAGTTCGTTAAGGCGTGTCAAGACGGAAAAGACTGAATCGTCTAGCGGGTTGTTTAGACCCGTTAAGACCGTGTCAGACCAAAACAGACCATGGATACAAAAGAACGTTCAAAATTTTCAGACCCTGTTTTGATCCGTTCAGTATACCGGTTTGATACCACGAGTTGCGCCCCTTCTACTCGATAATGCATTTTAGATTAATACATGTATATATGTATTTTATTATTAGAATTTGAAGTATATTTTGATTAATTAAAAAAAAAAAGATTAAATCTTGTGTTAATTCTTTATTTCTTTTCTTGTTTTGTTAAAAACTAATAAATTATTCTTCTATATATATATGTTGTTTATTTTTTAATAAATGTTAGTTTATATAAATATATATTGATAGTTAAATGCAAGGACGTACGTTAATTGTATACACACCAGAATGTATGCCATAAATTTAACCTTGAAATGTTGTGAACACCGGTAAAAATGTTTTTTTGTATTTGAAGATTAGTAACGGAAAATCCTAAACGTAACCTAAAAAAGTTAAGGAGATGTGGTATGATTGCCAATGAGACAATCCACAGAAATGCAGCGGAGGCAAATTAACACAGTCATGCATATTTTTGTTTTATGCATGACAGTTTCTTTAATTCGTTTTCTGTTGATATATGTCCTAGTTTACCGTTGAAGCTGTTGCTTTTTTGGTATGTTTATTTTTTTTTTCGTGCGAGTTACTTAAAGTTGGAAAAAAATATTCCCGACATTCGGAAATTCGAAAAAAGACTTCCCGGATCCCGAAACCTGATCATATACTGCATTCAGTCTCTGTCGGGACGGTGTTAAAATATCACCGTATAAAAATTTTCATTCAAACAATATATCCTTATAATATTTATTTTCATATCCATATAATATGTATATAGTACTTTGTATATACTTTGTATATATATATATATATATGGCGTTGATTTGAAATAAAATCTGTTTTAGTTAAAACGGTCGAGTTCAATGGCACGTGCTAGTAATCAACCGGGTCAACAGGTAATAAAATCAATGATCCATAACGTAAGAAAGTACATGCCTATTATATTTTACAATTACTCTCATCATCATTCTTGATAAAAAGGTCTAAACTTTAATAAAGAATGAATGAACACGTATTAGTGATGTCTGACCTTCAGTTTTTAATATAAATTAGTGCTTATGGTTTTTTTTTATATTGAGCAAAGTAACGAATGTGAATCTATTAAACGTTAAAGGTTCTTACAATATCATATACCAAAAGACCATGCAAAATATTTGAGCGCCTCATGTAAAACCATTAAAAAAACATGTACTGTTAGGAAGTTTGTTTAGTATTCAAAAGAAACGTTTCGCTTCTCTATATAGTTTAGAGAGTATTCCTTTAAATTGTGTCAGTTATATAAAGTAGTGTGTATTTGTATTCTATTTATTCATCTAAATGTATCATTATAATATACATTTTGTATTTCACAACTATATATACTATAAGTTGTAGTGTGATTGATTGTTGTTTAAAGTCCAGTGGCAAATACTTCATGCATGTTCAGGACCAGCTGTAAGTTTATGACATGTATGGAACTCACCGGTGTAGTTTTCACGTGTTATAATAGATAAAAGAATAATTAATTTTTAAGATATCGAAACATGAAGGAGGCAAGGCGCATGGATTACCCGCACTTATCAGTTCTTTTCTCTTTTTTGTCTTAAAAAAAAAACAAAAATTTTTTTTTTTTTATATGTTTATATAATTTACGATAACTAACTGTGGTGTATACGTGCTGTCAGACGAAAGATACATATGTGCCCTCTAAATATCTTTTTTTACTATGGATTGTTTGCTTTCGTATTGACGTTTAACACACAACTTTAATTACTGACTGGATGTATGTAGAAATTCAAACGTACTGGAGAATGAAGGATGCAAATCCAAGCTTTGAATTAAAATGGTCATTAAATTTGCCACACAAATAAAAGAACAAGTGTAAGTGTTGGAATGACATATACAATATATCAACATGTGCAGTTGTAAGTAACAGCTATATAAATATACAAGAGAAGATGTGGTATGATTGCGAATGAGACAACTGTCCACAAGAGACCAAAATTACACAGACATTAACAACTATATGTCACCGTACGGCCGTCAACAATGAGCAAAGCACATACCGCATAGTCAGCTATAAAATGAATTTCAAAGATACTATAATTAGAATAAAAGGTTAACGTACTTACAAAATATGTCATCTTAAAGAATGTGATTTCATAAATAAATTATTTTCAAATTCGCAGTCCAAGTCAACCTAAAATCGGTTACACACATTTTTAATGTTATAAATCCATTCCAACAATATCATTTTAAACACACACTAGCTTGCCTTTTCATTAATTTGAATAATACAAATTCAGCTAAATTTTGTTTATTCCCATCAACAGAGAAATCTCACACTCATCCCAGACGTTAATAATACTCATGCACTTCAATTTTGATAAACAATTTATTGATACGGATGACAACGCTTTAACATACGGTTACATTAGGGTTAAAAAAAAATGTGAACTTGTTTTTAATTGAATTCAAAGATAGATTAAACGGTAGCTTTAGGCAGCAACCATTTGATTTTCTGGGGTGGAAAGGGGGGGGACTATGTTTTTTTTTGGAAAAAAAAGTTTGTTTCGAGTTTTGGAAAAAAAATAATTTGTTTTTTGACTCTGAGAAAAAAAATGTTTGTTTTACCCTCAGCTGACACTATATGTAATGCTAATATTGAAAGAAAAAAAATTTGTCGCCAAAAAAATTTTGGAAAAAAAAATCCCCCCCCCCCCCCCCCCCCCCCAAGAAAATCAAATGGTTGCTGCCTTAATAGTGAAATGAACTATTTTTTTGAAGACTCGCCTAAATGTATGTTGCATAGATGTATTAGATCAAGCTGTAAATTATATTTATAAAACCATTTATTTGTAAATACCGCATAAATCAGTCTGTTCACTGTTTGAATATAGAAACTTGTCGATTTTATAATATTGAGAGATATCCGAGATTTTGTAATATGGTGTGATAAACAAGTAATTGAAGATGAATATCATTTTATTTTAGTATGTGAAAAGTATAATGAACTTCGAAAGAAATTTATCAAACCATATTGTTGGAGAAAACCGTCGAATCTTAAACTTTTTAGACGATCAATGCATTTGAAAGGGGGCATATATATACAGTTGGAACTCGCCCCTTTTTTATGCTCGGTTGGGACCCCCTTTTAAAGTGGTTGGGTTCTCACCAGTATCTGTTCATAATGTAAAGGAACTAACCAATTAAAGGGAAGTTTTTATTTCTGACTGAGAAGGTACGAAATTAAATTCATTCATTAATGCTAAAAATCCATTTGATCCTATTCTGCTGTACTGTTATAATGGTATACCTATACTTATATGATTATTTGACTAATTGTTTAAATGTAAATATGTTTCACTGATGTAATTGAATATTTGTAATAATTGTTTTCTGTAAGTTGTATTGCTTACGAATAAAAGATTATATTATTAATAAAATAAATATTATAACTCTCCTTTTTTGATTGGATGACCATGCAGTGGTGTTGCAACGCCAAGGAACTGGTAATAGAAAGCTATTTTGATGTGATACATATGACAATGAATCTTAACAAAAGGTTCTATAAATTCAATTGTGAAAAAAATCACAATACCGTGCATTAACTCAACAACCGTCCATCGACAAATATTACTCGATATTCATTGAAATGATAACAAGTAAACAGTTATTGTAAAAGCAGAGCAGTCTTAAATTCTAATAGTTTTGTCAAAAATGATTCAAAGTTTTACCGATGCAACGATATTTTATATATTTTGAGTTGAAATGGCCTAGCGGTAGTCTGATCACTTCGAATCTAACACGCTTAATCTTTCCTGGGCATTCGTTAAGTTTTTAAACTAAAATAAGATCTTTATTATTAGTTATCAAAACATATGTTATATGTAAGCTATCTATTATAAATCTACGAGGAGTTTCAAGAAAAATGGGGGGGGGGGGGGGGGGGGGGCATTGAAGTCTAACTTATATATGTAAAAAAAAAAATTAAAAAAAGATCGAGATGTGGTATTGATTGCCAATGAGACAACTCTCCAAAAGCATGAAAAGAGATTAACTTCATAAAGTTATAATAACTAACCCCTTTCAAGACAGACTTTGTCATTTCTGCGGCTCAAGAGATATCTGTGACGAATATCATTATATCATGACATGTTAAGTGTTGGATGTAGCTACAGATAGACAGACATTTTATACTGGAATATTGCTGCAAATTTTATATCAAAGGAATCGCTTTCACATTCTATACTATTATGTACTATATTAATACACACTTAATCATTTTTTTTTAAAGTTCAAACTCTGAATTGAGAAAAATTCAAAGGAAAGGCAAAAAAAAATTTAAGAAAAAATATACTGAAATTAAAGGGAACTATATTTGTGAACGAAAATTGACAACGAAAATTGAAGGGGGATAATTGTGTTCCCGGACCAGTACTAACAACACAATTCATAAACAAAAATAAGATAATCCGATCAATTTTGTTGATTCAGGGACTTTCCTGCTTGGTTGGATAATTCACGGCTCAGTAATTGGTGTCATTTTTTCAAAAGAATTAACAAATCTATCTTAGTTCGATTTCAAATTCTACCAAAATTTAACTCTTAGATAAGCAGCGTGTACCAAATATATGCATCCATCCTGCAAATACGATGAATATGAAGGATCCTGAGTGCACATTGTATGTCCTAAGTGCACTCAGGAGGTCATTAGCGGTATTCAGACGTACCCCAAATAAAAGATTGGATTTTTTTTCAAACTTAGCGCACATGCAATGCACCACCTCTTCGGCGGAGTCCTCCAAAAAGGTAAAATTCACCTGTATTTGTATATCTGGTGTATGAAATTCATTGTGTATATGTTCCAGACCATATGAGTATTTGGACCGTACGCATACGGTCCGGACCGTATACGTATACTCGTACGGTCCGACCATACGCGTACGGTCGGACCGTATGAGTATACGCGTATGGTCCAGTACGAGCTGACCATACATGTTATTAGATCATATGGGTTAAATTTCAAAAAATTAACATTAATCACAATCTTTATTTTCAGATTTACTAATTTAATATTATTACAATTACACGGATAAAATGAACAAATGAACAATTGAAATAAAATATTTGTTTAATTGTATATCTTAATCCTAATTTTGGTACTCTCAACCAATGTTACACTTGCTACCACAAGTAACGTACTAATATTTTTTCATTTACATTTTTGCAGTTCTGTATGTTCCTTAGCAAAAATATTTTTTGGTAAAGTTGCTAAATATTCTAAAACAATTGTCCTCCCACATTATATTTACTTCCGATATTTTCAATTTTAGTGATCATAATTCAATTATTTTACTGAGTGATCGACATGTTTTAAAATACAAGAGATTAACAGATTCACTTAGCGTGAATTTTTTAAATCATTAAAATATATAGTTTTTTTTTTTTCAATTATAAAATTAAACTTTTTTTATATCTATTTGAGAGTTAAGTTATATTGATCAGTTATATGGATCTAATTAACTTTGACAACTTCTTAATATTAGTCAGACCGTACGCGTACGGTCCGACCGTATGAGTATTTTGAAAAAGTACGCCTACGGTCCAGACCGTACGCGTACGGCCCAAATACTCATACGGTCTGGAACATATATTACTAGTTCCATCTACAATATACGGCAATGACACGGCCGGGTATTGTAAAGCTAATGAGGGACTTTTAATGTCAAATTCATATCCCTGGGCGAAGAAATTACCGGTTTGTGAAAACACTGTGTGAACGGCTTATTCTCATTTCGCCTTAGTTGTCAAAATATATATATATAATTAATCCCAGTTTGCCTTAGTACACATTTTTAGGTACACAAGAATTAACTAAGGTGAAATGGGAGCTTCTGTAAACAATGTAATTAAGTTAAGTTTTGTTAGTATTGCAATAAGTTGATATTTGTTATTTTAACCCATTTTGATGTCAAATTCTACCATGAAATACTTTTTAAAGGAAAGATATTTTTTTTTATTTTTGGGGTCGCACTTTTTATATAGTTACTCTTTTTTTTCTGAAAGTGTTTTTTTTTTTACTCATGTGTTATATTTTGTAAATAAAGTCTTATTAGAGATTTATATTTTAATGAATAAATACAGACAAATATCATACAAGTACAAGGCACTGATATACACATATGAATGTTCAATGTTCATCAAGTTTCCAAGTTAGAGGATGTAAGATGCTGCATCACCATACTGAATATTATTAGTGACACAGTGTGCTAGTGACCTAATACGGTATATATGGGGTCAGTAAATTCCATATGGGGTGCCAGCCCTCTAAATGCTTATTTGTCCTTCTGTCTGGTGGTGGTTCCAAGTTGGTTGTGGGTACCTGCCATCTCTTCATATCACAATTATACGTTAACTTGGTGCAGGTATTAGTTTGTGGTGCGTTGGTTAAGTATTTGGTAAACGTGATTGCAGTTTTGTCTGATAGAGTACTAATCTCCTGCTTTCGAATACCATGACTTATAATAGTGTGGTTTTGGTCTTTCACGCTGTCAGACCTTTTGTGTAGACACCTGTTTCTTGTTGAAGTCTAAACATGCGCTCTTGATTCATTTATGATTTTTTGTCGTTTGGTTGCTGTCAAATTGAAACATATCCCACATCTCCTATAGTATGTGTTCCGTTTGATTAAAAAAGGTAATTATAAAGAGATAGATTATTTAAATTCCAACGATCACAAATCTAATCTAAATCCGATTTCAATTATTTCGTAAAATACGTTTTTTGACAGACATTACCTTTATCTGATTATCATAATATTCCCAGTTTAAGGAAAAGAAAAGACATTTTTTCTATATATTTTTTTACAAAGTTGCTAATGGTTTAATTATGTCGTAATTTGCTAGGTCAGTGTCGGATTCCGGGCGACATAGCGTACACTTTCCTTTTAATTTTTAGCGTTATCAATATCGTAATTTTTGTATCCTTGCTATATCTTCTACTGTATATCACAGCTAGTGAATAAGTCTAAATGTCCGTACAGTGTATAGTAAGATCTTTTTTCCACACATGGACATTTCATTAGTATAGAAAGTTCGCTATAGTGTTCCATCATGGTCTTAGTGCAGTTTCGAGAGCTTATAGTGCACCGAGGCGGCCTAGGTTATTTTTAGACGCACCGTAAAGTCCTAGTCACACCATTGCAACAACGTCCTGTTTTGATAAATTTGTTAAAATGCTGGGACCATGATACTAATAGTATAATATTTCCCTTTTAAATAGTAATTGTTATGAATGATAATATTTTACATGTATGCTGTCTAATTTTTTAAATAGTTATTTGGTTAATATGGTGTCTCGTAAGTCATTTTTGGACAGGATATTTTTGTTTTATAGTGTATGTATATTCTGCACGAATAATTTTTATCGCTATCATTATAAAAAACTAGACCATGTGAACCGTATGAGATCGCACACAAGACAGCTGATTGGATAAATGGGATGAATTGTTACGCCTACATAAAACTGATATCCAATCGAATGCCAGCAGACACCTGTCAGTAAAAACAAATTGTAAGCGTGGATGGTTAGAGATTTATTTGTGTATTCGATATTTGAAAAATAAGTTAGATAGTCTTTATTCGTTTTCCCTTTTTTCAGCCGGATTTCAATAACTGTTTTTACACTTTCTTAATTAACAGAAAGGTATTTAAATAGAAGCGCACCACATGTAACAGAGATTTACAAGCATTTAATATAGCGACTTGTGTTTTCCGGAACGTCCTATTTTCAATTATTCACAGACTTTTGCAATAATATTAAACCTTTATTTTTTACCTTCAAAAACTGCTCAAACTTTTATTCTCAGACTAGACAACATGAAAGACATAAACACTTTTATAAGTCAGTGTACACACGGTGTTTTCCAAACTTGGTAATTTCTTCGCCCAGGGATATGAATTTGACATTAAAAGTCCCTCAAAGCTTTACAATACCCGGTCGTGTCATTTCCGTATATTGTAGATGGAACGAGTGATATACATACACCAGACATACATGTTCCCTTACAGGTAAATTTTACCTTTTTGGAGGACTCCTAAGTGGGGATGCGTTGCATGTGTGCTAATCTAAAAAAAATCCAATCTTTTATTTTTCTAAACTGCGTTACATGCAAATGCGAAATAATTAGTGTTGTTTGTTCAGTCCAATTTATTTATAAATATTAATTTATTCTTTTGAATAAAAAAAACTACGCATGTAAACTTCAATGAATACAATAGTATTTAATACTAGTAGCCTAAATGTAAAACAATGCAGCAAGATTTGAGGTTGAAGCGGCTCGATCAAAACGTGAATAGATGAGAAATTGTCATCATTCTTCTAATTAATTACAAAGTATTTTGTGAGAACAAATACTTATATTTTAGTGATGGTGATTCATTGTTGTTTGCCGCAGTCACCTCCAGTGGCAAATATTTCATTCGTGTTCATAACGAGAACACAAGTTTTAAATATAATAGGAAGCACTTCAAATAGTCGTTCGACAATAAGATTAAAAGTAAACTTGAAATACGGTAACCACTGAATAATGAGAGAAGATTTAATAAGGATAGAAATTTAGCCTTGCAACAGCTCGCTACAGTGGGACCACTAACATCATTGAGGAAGAGTTTTCAATTTGCAGAGAGCGATGGTCCTCTCAATCTACTCTGATGTCGGCCATCTATATTCATACGTGTAGATACCAACATCACATAACGGTATCTAATTTAGATAAGATCATGACTTTAAAATCGCATTAGTAACGGTGATAATTCTGTTAAACTGTATTGTTTATTATGCTCGAGTTTTTGGTATGACCATGGAAGTATTATATTGACGTCAATATAATACTTCCATGGTATGACTATGCGACCTCTCTCCTGGTTGGTCTCGTGAGAATAAGTTCACCTCAACAGCGAGAGGACTTTAGTCCGAATCCCAAACGGGTCTAACAAAGAGTTTTTTTCTTTCTTTCGAACTGTTAGCTTGTGAACATACACGTTAAAAATCCATCTCAGTGTGTCGGTCTAGTACAAAGCAGGCTTAATTTTCATATTATATTTCCATATTATAGTTTTGGCCTGAATCTACTGATTTATATCACACCTGCTATAATTTTCAACGATCGAAATAAAAAAAAATGGTACGTGAAATATTTCTACGGAACACTTGCATTTTTGTCTAAAAAAAATCACTGCTCCCGTATTATTTAGTCTTGTTGCGGTTTAGGCTTTTTATTCTGTATAGGTTTCTTTCTATAACAAAAATCTGTGTGTTGACTCTTAATGTTTTGATTGATATGTGTCGTTGGGTTGATGTCGTATTAATGTATACCTTTAAAATTGTTTTCAAAACCAAATGATTGATTGGGTATAGAAATATTCACATCTCCCGTTCGACAGTATATCTTTGCTAAAATTGGGTGCGGACGTTTGGTTGTTCGGTTGTATAAATAAGCAGCCGCATTTGGTCGAAAAAAAAATAGTCTATGCATGGTGTAGTGAGAGTTTCGCGCTATCTATACGTTAAAAAAAATTGAATAAATCGTTGAAGGGATATACGAACTTTGATTGAAATTTCTAAAAAACGAAAAAGGTCACCTGAATCTCCAAGTAAGCCAGTCGCATGGTTGTCAACTTGAATTTAACACTTTAGAAGAAACGAAACGGCCAAAATAAGTTTAGTCTTATTATAAATTGTTGCCAACTTTTTCGTCCGTTTTTGCTTTTATGACAACTTTACCAGATATATATATATAAAGATTTGACAGTAATTGTTTCACCAAAACGAGCTCAACTACATGTCGTTGTTTTACGCTTCAACATAAATGCATATGTATGTATATGTTCCAGACCGTATGAGTATTTGGACCGTACGCGTACGGTCTGGACCGTATGCGTACTTTTTAAAAATACGCATACGGTCGGACCGTACGCGTACGGTCTGACTAATATTAAGAAGTTGGTCAAGTTTATTTGATGCAAATGTATATGGTAGATCAACATAACTTATATCTGAAATTAATATAAAAAGTTCAATAGTAATTGAAATAAAAACTTTTCATATTATAACTATTTAAAAAAATCACGCTTATTCAATCTGTTAATCTCCTGTATTTAGCATGTAAGTAATTCATTAATAGCAGCCCAGTATGCTCATTGAAATTGAATTCATCGGAAGTAAACATAGAGTGGGAGAACAATTATAGTTTTAGAATATTTAGGAACTTTACAAAAAAATGCATATGCAAAGGAACATGCATGATCAAAACATGTTAATGTAAAAAAAAATATGACGTTCTCTGTGGAAACCAGTGTCACCTTGAGTAACAAAATAGAATTATCGGATAAACAAATATTTAATTTCAATTGTTCGCTTATTCACTTTATCCATCTAACTGTAATTATAACAATTTGTATAACGAAAAATAAAGATTTTGATAAATGTTTGTTTGAATTTAACCCATATGATCCCAAAACAAGTATGGTCAGCTGGACCGTACGCGTATACTCATACGGTCCGACCGTACGAGTATACGTATACGGTCCGGACCGTACGCGTACGGTCCAAATACTCGTATGGTCTGGAACATATACAATGGAGACTGTTTTCTGTTCTACTGCCCTGGTCCTAGATTGGCTGTATACAATCTAACCCCTGACATGGACTACTTTATTAAATGTTTACAATTTAAACAAATAAATGCAAAGAGAAAGATTCGGAAAGAAATTCTAAAATTTACGCTAAAAAATAAAATACACAAAAATGGAAACAGTTTTAGACAATTATCATTTGAGAACTATATATAATTAGCATGCATCACTAAATGAAACTGATAAATTGATTGCTCCCTTAATGTCCAGTGGCAAATATATCACGCATATTCATGACGAGATGCGAAATGGATCGACCTGAAGCAAATGATTGATACATCACCAAGACAGTGAGTTCGCTGAGGTAAAACGTATGCCGTACTAGAATGCTGTATGGATTTTGCTCATTGTTAAAGGCCGTACAGTGACCTTTGAACGACTTTGGACCCCCCCCCCCCCCCCCCCCTCGCAGAGCTATAGAAAAACAGTACATTAAGGGGTGTTACACAGACTCCTTTTCGATGATACACAGACTCTTCTTAATTGTTACACGGACACTTTTTATGAATAGAATCACTCGTGCATGATCAGTGAGTTCATGGGCACTTTAATTTTCAATTAGATTTGAACTTTTTGGTTCACCGACTTATTTCCTGTCTTTTTATTGGATAAAATATTTACGTTAGCATCAATATCTATTTTCCGAAACATTTCCAGTAAAATACTATTCATATTAGTACATCAAGGGATTAGACATTTAACTTCAAGGGAGGGGGGGAGGGTATGGTATAATAAATCAAATTGTCATCACTGTTGGGTTTTTCGTCTGAATATTTTACATTAACTGTGTCAGATGCCTCATTACAGGCTGATACAGGCAATAAACAGGGGTGGATCCCGCCATTTTTAAAAGGAGGTTTAAACCATACTAGTTTATATGTAACTTTTTAAATCATGCATTGATCTTCCAAAAAACATGAAAAGGGGGGGGGGGTCCAATCACAGGAACAATTTTTTAACAAGCCCAAATTCTTACTTTGCCTTTGAACAGGCTATACTATCCAAGAGTGTGGAGTATTGGAACGTCGATTCATACCTGTATGCACAAATTTAACAAATGTGAACATTTTTCCTTCAAATTCTTGGGTGATGATCCATGATCAATGATTATTCTGATAGACATGTATTAAAATATTCATTTCTACTCACCAATTGCAATTTCCAGCTCAGCTTATATTGTACTATAGTTTCCTTCTACCATGTCAACGATTTTATGTAAAATAAGTTAGCTATTAGAAGCGCTGACACTGCCGACACACATGCGACATGAATGCAACAAAAATAAAGAGGGTACGGTAACGTTAAATCGTTTACGGGCGAAGAATTATTTTCCGTTTTTAATTAAACTTGTCATATTTGATTAATTATCGTCGGAAAATGTCCCTAATGGATAGTCATTCAAATTAAACCAGCTTTATTATGCTGTATGCATGTAATATATATGTAACCTGGTCTTTAAATGTACTTTAAGTACAGTGTCTGACGTATTTATAAACATTTTCTTGATTGTTTATCCTATTTCAAATATAAATTTGAATGAATTTATAAGCCTTTTTCTGCTATAATATTCAAACTTTATTTTTTAACGAAGGCTTCTGGTATGTAGTTTTTTTTACAAAAGGCTCTCGAATTATAGACACATTAAAAAATAAAGATGGAAAGTCAAACGCATGAGTCTGGCAAAAATAAAGTTAACGGACAATATGTCATGACAATAAACAGAAAACGATAAAAGACAGAGTTATATCTGTATATTTTTTTCCCTGCCTCAAATTTACTCAAATGCAATTTATATAGGTAACACAAAAGATAAATGATAATGCATTCATTTACAATATTTAAAAATAGTTACATCTTAAATTTAATTTAACATATTAAGATCACGTTTTCAAGTGTTCACGGCCGACATCCGTTATTATTAAATAAGGGTGTAAAAATGAATGACAAATTCTTCACCACGTACGGCAGTCTGTAATTGCATATAAAACGTATTGCAATCACTTGTTAACCATTAAATACAAAGGTTCAGGTGCTTATATTCAATAATCAAATATTATTTCGGCAATCTGTTGATTTTTTTTAGTCAATTCGCGCCGATTTGTGCAGCAGTATGACTTTGAGCTACTTTTTTTATTTATATAATTATAAAACAGTGTTAAATAATTAAATAGGAAGAAGTTAGAATTAAAATTGAATATTTGTTTTATTTAAATAACATGATTAAGGGGACGTGGTAGACTTTCAGTTAAAAAAATCGTCTTCTTTCACAGTTTTATTTTATTCTTGAAAGGGGAGCAACCCCTGATAAATAATGGGAAAGTTTCACTCGTTTTGTGTCCAAATTATTAAAATCTGAACACGACTGGACACGGTCTGACAACATCTTGACGTCAGTTTGTATCCATGGTCTGTTTTGGTCTGACACGGTCTTAACGGATCTAAACAGCTCGCTAGAAGATACAGTCTTAAATATCTTGACATGCCTTAACGGGACTAATTTACCTAATGAGACTATCGATCCGAATGGAGACTGAACGATCTGACAAGTCTTGACGTTTTCCTCTAGCGGTAAATCCAGTCAATTAAGATACGATCAGACCAAAATGACCGTTTCAGACTGAAATCGTGCTACTAGTGAAATGCACTAGGCATTAAAAGATAACACGTTTGCTGGAAAAGGAACTTCGTTGGTGACATTAATGGAGTTTGAAGATGTGACTTTAGCATTTAGAAGGATGATTGACCAGCCAACATCACCATATGAATTTGAGAAGTTTACTGTCATTGAAAACGATACATGGTTTTGTTGTAAGATCGAAAAAAAGAAACAGATTGGGTTTTAAAAAGCAAGAAAATATGCGGTTTTTTTTAATTTATGGATGTGAGAAACAATACCACAGTCTTTGTAAATGTGAAAAATCAGCTCTCCGATTGTAAATTGCGGGCTAACGAGTATGTTGATTGGGGATTATGTCCTTACCTTAATAAAATACCTTGAAACTGAAATACGAGTGGATGAAGTCTTGGATGCGTATGGTAGTTATAGCAACAAATGGTCAGGATATTCTATCTTATCCACCACGTGATGTATTTCAAGTTAAGCACCAAGTTCACATTTAGAGGCAAACACTAAAATAATGGTGCATGTGTCTGATGCAGTGAAACACGAACTTAAACTAGTCATGATTCGAACAGTCGTTTATGATGATGCTGTCACTACTGTTTCTCTATTCCGTGACATAGGGGTAGACGAACTATGGATTGTGTTTGGGAGGGCAAAAGACTTTGGATTAATATCTATCAATGGCCTTTCAAATGCACTAGGCAATAAGTGATCTGAGTGATCTGACACACTTATTGTTATCCATGCCTTTACCTGTTGTTATATGGTTCTCTCTTTGCTTGAAAAGGAAAAAAAGACTATGTGGGAGACACTGATTGCATTTGAAGATGTGACTTTAACATAAAGAATGATGATTGATCAGACTAAATCACCGGGGTTTTACTGTAAGATCGCGCAAACTGAACAGATGGGTATAAGATGGTTAACGAAGCAAGCAAAAAAAAACTATTTGCGCAAAAGGGGAGACTTTTTGAGGCTATTCCCTCAACTTGGTCTAGTCTTTTCCAGCATGTAAGTCATGCAATATACTTAGGTAGGTGTTTAGGGAGACGAGCTTGGAATTGGCTCTTATGCTACCCACTTCAGGCGGGGACAAAGAGGATAACTTAAAAAAAAACTCTTTTTGAGGCCTCATCATTTTGTCAGAAGCTTCTACATTGTGGATATAAGAAAGGATGCTGCGGTAATTTTTAATGTGGACAATCGGGTATCCCGTGCACTGCCTTGTGTGCATGTCGTGGTGATCGTTATTTTTGGCCGAAAATTGTAGTAATTTTAAATATGTTTTAGTACTATAGTGATTATTTTTGTTTTAATCAATTTATCAAAACTCTGCATCGAAGAAATGGATTGAGAACTCATCTTTGAAATTACATTGTACGTCGTATTTTTACCGGAAGTGTCAATTTTATATTTAAACATTTACAACAAGATACAATAAGTGGCTTATGGGATAACTTAAAGCCAAAAGTTTAATGACCAGCACAAAAACAATCATTTTCTTTACATTTTTAAAAACAGTTGAATATTTGAATAATAAATTGATATCTCTATGTCCGCCATTTTGGATATTACCAGAAGTAAGGGTTTTTAAGACATATATCTTATACACTGTATCCATCAGAAGCACCAAAGAAAGGTTCCTGAACAATGTAATGATAGTAGCAATACGTTGAAACACATTTCAATTACCCTCCCTAAAAAATAAGCTTATTTAAGTACAATGTCCGCCATATTGGATTTTAACCGGAAGTAGGGTTTCTTAAGACATCTTATTTATTTAATTTATCCAAAAGTAGTAAAAAGAAATGTTTGTACCAAATATTATGATAGTAGCATGATAATAACACATTTTTACACACTAGCCTTCGATATTGGGCTGATTTAAGTATGACGTCCGCCATTTTAGATTTTACCGGAAGTGAGACATTTTTTTCAAATGCCTCCCTATCTTAAATAAAAGAGTAATAGTTGTGGAAGTTCTATGCCAAATTTCATGCTTGTAGCAGGATGTGCACAATTCGTCTGAAATATGCTTGTAGCTGCCGGACTATTAGAAACAGGTAGAAAGCGAGACATTGATATTTCGAGACAATGTATGATTATTCTTTATATACTGCAACTCTTATAACTGTTCTAAATGAAGTATTTAGGGTAAAAACCATCTTTTCTTAATTTTAAAAGACGTAAAATTTTCGCGAACCTGTATGTTTTATTGACGTCATAATATAAAACTCTAATGAAACATATTGTCAACGTCATAAACAAGGTGATATACGGCCAGTGACTGTATATCAAATATGAATATACGGTCAATCCAATTTGACTGCTCAAATAGCACAGCTGCAGTATAAATTGTAATATAACCATCATCAACATTAATGGTGTACAATTAAAATTGTTAAATATCTGTTCATTTATATTTTGATTCCCTCTATATCGCAAAAATAGTTGTTTTGTTTTTTGGCTATTCAGCTCCACTACAGAAATGTATTTTTATTTTGAATTCAGTGTATTCTTTTATCCATAAATCCCAAATCCATCTCCTGTTCATGGCTGTTACTGTTATTTTTGGTCTGTGGTCATAAAGCTATCAAATGATTCTATTGATAAGCAACAAAGTTGTGCCCACACGTTCTGATCTTGTATCAGTCAGACACCAGTCTTTGTTTATTGTGTCAAAACTCAATAACAGTTCAAGATTTTTTATATATTTTTCTTCTGTGGTTTCTGAATATTAAAAGGCAACAAAGACAGCTGTAAATAAAATTTTGATAAAATCTAGTTGCTTTTGTATTGTGTTACTTTAATTGAATTCAAGAATTTTTCTTGGTTTTAAGTATGTACAATGTACAAATATGGTTAGCTATTAGCAACATTGATTAAGAAATATTAAAAAATTCGAATATTGTGATACACTTCGGAGTCATTATTATTCGTGGTATGCCAGTTTTCGTTGATTTCGTGAGTAAAGGTAAACCTCAAATTTTAAGTTTCGGCGAATTACAAATATTCAATATGCTTGTATGCAGACTTTGGCAAATCAACGAAATCAACTTTCCACGAAAATATTTTTTTTTTTAGCATTTCACGAAAATTTGTATACACAAAAAATAAATGAGTCCTCGGTAGTTATGAAAAGAAGATGTGGTTAAAACTATGTTTGCCAATGAGACAACTTTTTACAAGAGACCAAATGACACAGAAATTAACAACTATAGTTCACTGTACGGTCTCCAACAAGGAGCAAAGACTATGTTGAGCTATAAAATTCGAAATAACAAACGTAAAACAATTTAAACGAGAGAACTAACGGGTAATTTATGTAAAAGAAAAGTTAACGAAAAGCAAATATGTGACACAGCAACAAACGACAACCAAGGAATTACAGGCTTCTCACTCGGAACAGGCACATACATACAGAATATGGCGAAGTTAAACATTTCTCAAATGATGTGCATCTGTCAAGTTTATGATCCTTAAAATTGAACAAAATTATACATTAAATAGCCCTTTTTGTAGTTGGGATATAAACAGCTATCTATATACGCTGTTATGCTATTTATTCTATACAAAGCAGATTTTCATAATTCAGCAAAGGTGTATAACTATGAAAAAGTCTATTGGTTTTTTTTCTAGATTGAGAATAAGTTTTAAATCATTTGATACATAATTTCCTTCTTTATTTTTATTAAATTCTTATTGAAGATATAAATATTTGTTTGCGATTTGAAGTATGATAAATATACCTTTAGAACATTTTAATAAATAAACTGTGTTTTCTTATTTAACTGTTTATCACTTTCAGTTTGAGAACTTTTTGTCGAACATAGGAGGAGCTCTTGGTCTATGGATTGGAATGTCCGCTATTAGCATTGGCGAGTTGCTAGAACTGAGTTTCTTTCTTTTAAGAATCATAACAAGACGTGACAGAGCTATAGAGAACCAAACTGATGTGAGCTTAAATGAAATTGTAGAAACCACTTCAATCTCTGACCAGAATAAAACACAGTCTGTACATATTGATATGTCAATCATCCAAGAAGGGGAGAGTGCTCTATAAAAACGATTAGTTCGTCTATGTTAAAAGAAAGAACCAAGGACCTACCATTGACTGATAGGATGCATATATTATTAATCTGTCTTAAAGTATTTATATAGTAGTAAGCCTTGAACATGCGTTTTTACAGTGTATATAGTATATTTTTGATTTTCATAATCTGTACTTATGGGAGAAGTTCAAAGCCTGAAATAATTTCGAGAAATAATAGCTTTTCGCATAATTAAATCGTTTTAAAATTGGTGTACAGTATCAATATTTTGTTACAAGAATTACAAGTTTTCCTGTTATGATGTTGACCATTTTGTAGGATATGTTGTTATCTTTCTGTCATTCACAGCACTTCAATCATTAATCACATTGAACTGTTTCGTATAAGAAAATAAGAAAAAAAATGCATCATGTTATCATTGTTGACGTATGTTTGTTAAATACAATTAAATCGTAACAGGTTGTTTTACCATTTCGTATGCTGTGTTGATATCTGATTGTCATTTATATCATTTTAACTGAACTGCTTCATAGAGGAAGAAAAGGAAAAAAATATCACGTTATCATTGTTGACGCATTTTTGTTAAATATAATTACTCTTTGTATCTAAAAAAATAATTAAGTCGTATCAGGTACTTTGACCATTTCGTATACTGTGTTGTTATCTTACTGTCATTCACATCATTTTAACTGAACTGCTTCGTATAGGAAGAAAAGGGAAAAAAATATCATGCTATCATTGTTGATGCATCTTTGTGAAATACAATTACATATTGTATTTACCAACAAAAAGTAGTTTCATGTATTTTGACCATTTTGTAGGCTGTGTTGTTCTCTTATCGT
Organism: Mytilus edulis; assembly: GCA_019925275.1. Taxonomy (NCBI): domain Eukaryota; kingdom Metazoa; phylum Mollusca; class Bivalvia; order Mytilida; family Mytilidae; genus Mytilus; species Mytilus edulis. The sequence goes on along the minus strand of CM034357.1, from coordinate 45,526,698 downwards.
CATTCACACCATTTTAACTGAAATGCTTCATATAGGAAGAAAAGGTAAAAAAAATATCATGTTATCATTGTTGATGCATCGTTATAAAATACAATTACATATTGTGTTAACCAAAAAAAAAGTAGTTTCAGGTACTTTGACCATTTTGTAGGCTGTGTTGTTATCTTATCGTCATTCACACCATTTTAACTGAACTGCTTCGTATAGGAAGAAGAGGGAAAAAAATATCATGTTATCATTGTTGATGCATCTTTGTGAAATACAATTACATATATTTTTTTACCAAAAAAAAAAATTAGTTTCAGGTATTTTGACCATTTTGTAGGCTGTGTTGTTATCTTATTGCCATTTACATCACTTCATCCATTACTCATATTGAACTGTTTCATATAAGAAGAACACATCATTTTTTCATTATTGACGCATCTTTGTTAAATTCAATTACCCTCCGAGTTCTGTATTTTTATTTTATTTTACTTTTTTGAATTTACAAAAAGATAAGAAGTTTCAGTTTTTGATGAAAAACGCTTAAAAAAAGAAAACATTTGTAACATCATCCTTAAGACAAGATTTTCGTGATATTAAAAGTAATTAAACGCAAATATTGATTTGTATTTCATTTTTAAATATTGAATATCAATAGTTTTGACCTGGAGTTTTGAAAGCCGCTATTTATCCAGGAATTGTGAAAAAATAACTTGAGTGTTATGAACGATGCCTCCTGATGAAAAAATCAAATTTGTTTTGCTCAGAAAAAAAATTTAATGTATTTTACAGACGCTTGTATGAATCATTTGTAAAATAAGATTATTCTGCATGAATGTTTTTATACTGAAATTTTTAAACAAAACTATTCATGTAATCATGTATATTGATCATGTTCATTTAAATTATCTCTTTAATAAATTTCATGCTTTAAACACATTTGAATTCGAAGGTTTTTTACATACATCTTTACGATACAAATGTGTTGAAATATACTACCTATTCATAAGAGATAGAAGTCATTAGTCGAGATAAAACAGACAATATAAACATAATAAGATATAGTATAATTGCAAATGAGACAACTCTCCACCAGGGACAAATGATGGGGAAGTTCGGAACAATTCGTCAATGCTCTTCAACTTTGTACTTATTTGGCTTTATAAAAATTTTGATATGAGCGTCACTGATGAGTCTTATGTAGACGAAACGCGCGTCTGGCGTACTAAATTATAATCCTAGTACCTTTGATAACTATTTACAGAATTCAACAATTAGCAAAACTCATTCCCAATAACAAGCTATACAAGAAACCGAAAGGAAAAATACAAAACAAACCGGGAAAAATAACGGCGCGACCCAAGCACCTAACAACAAACGATAGATAGTCAAAAAGTCCTTAGGGTATGTTTTTCTTCATAAATCAGTTCACACGTTTTGCAAGGTCTCAATATTGACGACTCAAAGTTTAAATTCGTTGATTGCACCTGTGCTACTAGTGTCCCGTTCATATATAATCCCATTGTATGAAGATCATATGCACGGATTTTTATGAACGAATCACCGATGCTTTGCTTAATTAGATAAATATACAGCATGAACATGCCTTTGTCTTTGTCTAAAATCATGTATATTTTATAGAAATACTGTGGTTCCAAATATGATATACAAATTGAGAATAGACTTATAAATAAAAGAAGATCATGTTTATCTTTTGAAACACAAAAGGTAGAGTAGACATGTACAAAATACGTCTAAAATTTTGGTCTTATTAATCTTTAAAAGCTGCTTTTTTATATCAATTTGAATTACCCGGGTGAAAAAAAGCTCGTTACACAGTGGCGGATCCAAAACTTTTTGTAAGGGGGTCCGCTGACTGACCTAAAGGGGGGGGGGGGTCACTCCAGTCACACTTCAATGATTCAATATATATAATCAACGAAAGGGGGCCGGGCCCCAGGTCCCCCTTGGATCCGCCTATGTCGTATGATAATTTCCATATCGTGGGATAAAACTGTATCGTCTGCCCTTAATTATATGACGTGCATGTACATGCAGACGGGTGGTTACCTTAAAGAAGTCCAGATAAATATAACACGAATTGTACTTACTTTTAGCTTCGTACCAACCAGACATAGATGTTCTTGTCAAATTAATTCATTCGTAATTGGAGATATTTTGAGTTATTTTTTAAAGATTTGTTGATGGTGAACGGCAGAAAACTCAATTTGGGAAAAAAAAAACATCTTTCCTCTTTAAATTCCTCTAATAGTTTGAGTACACCATCAATACTATGTAGATGTTGGTTAATCCTTAAATCAATATGCTAGTAAATAAAAAATATTATGTACAGTTAAAACCCTACAACATACCTTCTTAGTGCATTAAAATCTGGATCTCAGTTTTAAAGTAATTGATTTTGTTTTACTATTTACAGGGTATGTCTTTGTGAAAACATGTTTGTTTTTGTAATAAAAGGTAAAAATAACATCCTGCCTGCCGGTGCTACATTGTATTACAGCTATAAGCACTGCCAAGTGATATGAGATTATAAAATCATACTTTATAGCGTAAATGTCCTAAGCGATCTAATTATGCATAGCCATTGATCTATCTGTTATGTGTTAAAGCTCGTGGATATTAAACTTAAAGTAGATTTGTGCACTTATAATTGTAATTGTGTACGCCATATGCGCGTTTCGTCCACAGAAGAGGCCAAAATTAAGTACGTAAGTATTACAAACAACTAACAGTGAGTCCACTTCAAACACTCTTAAATGTGCATAGAGCGTCATCAGATGTACGTAGCGTGTAGCCTATTGGTTTTAAAAAAAATAGGAGTATGGTTTAAAGAATTAAAGTATACAGAATTGGATGTGTTTCATCGAAGTTATAGTATATTACTTGAAACATAATATATATTGCCAGCTGGAGTACGCCTCCGGGTTAGCTCTTTGGTCGGGTGTTGTCTCTTTCACACATTCCTAATTTCCATTCTCAATTTTATTTTACGAAGTTGTGCCGAATCGCTTTTCAGTATTTACTTTCATAAGTTACATTAAAACACCGAAAAGTTAAAAGCCAAAAATGTATAATTACTTATGGACTTGGTTTTCGAAAATGAAATATTGGGCATCCGTAGCACTTTGATGCATCCATCAGGGACATACTTTCCTACATATTTAATGTCGAGGATGTTTAAAGAGTACAAATGGTGAGACAAATGTTTTGGTTGATGGTATATTAGAAAATGGAACCAAAATTATTTAGTTTAATTGATAGATGAGTAATACGGTATAATCGACTGGATACTTAAGTAAATAAACACTAGAAGTGATTGATACCACTGTCGGGTCATGGGGCTGTTCGAAATTTATACATTTTTTGTTCAAGACATTGATATAGAAAACTAACTGTATGTAGGTGATTTCTTTGATTATGATTTTTGGTGTTTTAACGCCACTTTTAAGCACCGCATTTAAGCTATTTCGTGGCGGCCAGTTTTTATTGGTGGAGGAAGCCGGAGTGCCCGGAGAAAACCACAGACCTTGTATTTGGAAGACAATTGACGAATATTGATACTGTTATTTAACAGACTTATGCATTGTGAACATCCGGAATACAAGATATCTGTTTTGTACTTTAAGCTTGAAATTCGTAAAAGTGGTTTTATTGTAACCAAAAAAATGCATCTTTGTTATTGTAAAACATTTTCCGTGCATTTGAATCCTTAATACTGTACATTATGGGGAAATTTATTTATAAGGTGCCGTCTCTGTCGGACGAGAAATTTCTACTTTGCATATGCAAAATACCTAATTTTGAGGTGTTTTTTTCTTTTTATTTCCGTTCATTTTCATGAACATGCCGAAGGATCATTGTGATAGTTACAATTACATATATCTCCCAATTGGTGCGATATTCCCGTGCTTGTAAATCGTATCATGACTTTCTTGATAGAAAGTTGCTGCTTACAAGGAAGCTATTAAACCATGAGTTCCAAATGGTGAAGTTGAAATCTTCCCTTCGTAAATTTTACGGACGCCATCACGAGTTAGTTGACCGTTATGGAATAACAGTTTCACAGATGATATCAGATATGTTCCTTACGTCGTAACTAAAACCCCCTTCCCTTTCATGAATGTGACCTACCGAACTAGCCTATTTACCGAATTTATTATAACATGAGCAACACGACGGGTGCCACATGTAGGCAGGATCTGCTGACCCGTCCGGAGCACCTGATATCACTCCTAGTTTTTGGTGGGTTTCGTGTTGATTATTCTTTAGTTTTCTATGTTGTGTCATGTGTACTATTGTTTGTCTGTTTGTCTTTTTCATTTTTAGCCATGGCGTTGTCAGTTTATTTTCGATCTATGAGTTTGACTGTCCCTCTGGTATCTTTCGTCCCTCTTTTACATGTACGATGTTAACATATAGATAATAATAGTGCATTGACTTGACATATCAGCGATATAAGGATGAGGTTTAGACACGGGGAAATGTGAGGCTGTGCCTAGCTATTTTCCCCGTTTCGGTCGGAATCCTTATATCGTTGATATGTCAAGTCAATGCACTATTATAGTCTTTATACTGCAATCTAAAAAAACATTTTCAATTGTTGTGTAATGCGTTTAGGTTATTTATTTGATTTAAATATTCGGGAAAATCCCCTTAAAAAGGCCTCATATCATGCTCGCGGAGAAATACACAACAGAATGAAATGTACATTTACCTGTTGAAACCCACACTCGACGGTGAATGAAATCGTTTGAGTATGGCCTAAAATATCAACCATAAACATAAAACGTAATGATTTAAAGGTTGCAAACAAACAATATTAACAAATGAAATATGATTTTTCAATAAATGCAAACGTTGTGTGCATTAGAAACAAGAACAGGTTGAAGGGTTGCTGCTCACAAGGAAGCTATTAAACCAAGAGTTCTAAATGGTGAAGTTGAAATCATCCCTTCGTAAATTTTACGGACGCCATCACGAGTTGGTTGACCGTTACGGAATAACCGTATCACAAATGATATCGGATATATTCCTTACGTCGTAACTACAATCCCCTTCCCTTTCCTGAATGTGATCTATCGAATTAGACTATTTACCGGATTTGTTAAAATAAAAGCAACACGACGGGTGCCGCATGTGAAGCAGGATCTGTTTACCCTTCCGGAGCACCTGATGTCACCCCTAGTTTTTTGGTGGGGTTCGTGTTGTTTATTCTTTATTGTGTCGTATGTGCTGTTGTTTGTTTGTCTTTTTCATTTTTAGCCATGGCGTTGTCAGTTTGTTTTAGATTTATGAGTTTGACTGTCCCTTTGGTATCTTTCGTCCCTCTCTTTTGAAGGGGTCGTATGAATAATTAAATATTATTTCGCAACTTCTATTTAAATATTCATGAGGAAAAGTGATATCGGGTCGGTGACTGTATATGACATAGAAATATACAGTCAACACATTTTGACTGCTTAAATAGAACGAGGGCAGTATAAATATCATTATGAATTATGTATTCTTATTTTAATTTTATAATCAATATCTTTCAATATTAAACAGAGGATAAACAAACAAGTTTAACCATCAATTTGTTGTTAGTATGGGTAGGTTGGTGGTAATTTCTTGTTTTTATTTTCATTTTTCTTTTTAGACATGCTTTACACGAAAAAAAATGTTAGAGCAGGGGAAAAATTAATGTCATACATTTTTCGTAGGCAACATCAACCAATTATATTTTAAAAAAGGCCTTCCTCAAGCAAAGGGATTTGTTAACCTTCACTGTACTACACCATGTTATTTATAATGCAAGACAAGTGTTTGTCGTACTGGACTGAATCTTTTGTTCTCGTTACATTTTTGACAAACGTCAACTTTTGATGACATTTCCCCAAACTAAATCTTAATAAATTTTACGATTAATTTTAAAAGGACACGATGTTAGTGTTGTGACAGAGAATACAGCATTCGTTTGTTTCGGGTAGATAGTCCGACTATCCGGAATGAAATCTCGGACTTACATCTACCTATTTAGCGGTTACAGATCTGTTGACCGTTTTGCTTTCACCTTGCATCGAAGAGTATGGTGTGAAGTATCTGGCCGATCCATGATTGATTTTGCTGTTGTTACTGCCTCTGGGAATGTTATTAGCACAAAGTTCAGTCTATGACGATGTGTATGTGGTTGTTATTATTGATTGATTATTGATTAGTTAACATTCAGTGGCAAATATTTCATTTATATTAAGGATGCGAACAAATTAACAACTTAAGGTATGTCGACGGAGTTAAAGACGGAAAATTACGAATGTCACTAGGAAAAGATGTGGTCTTTGATTTAAGAACACATTTTGCCTTACAAATGGCCACCTACGTTTCCCTTATAAAGATTTTACAAGGGTTCTTTAAGATTATATGTATTATAATTACATCAATTTCGATCGGACGTGGCTGTGTATTTATACATCCCGTACCCATTTTGACAAGTATTTAACTATGAGGACATTATATCAATACCCTATTCAACAGTTCGGGTTTATAAATGGTTAGCTATTTCCTTCATGAATTTACAGTAATTCTTCCGTATCATCCATTGAATTTATATTATAATTACCATTGACAAAGGCAAACATAAAAAAATAAATAATAATCTCTACAATACTAAAAACTGAATATAAAAAATATACAATATAAATGTAATTATCTATTCAAAAACATACTTCCGGGTGTCGAGGAAGTAAATGGAACAACTTCTCTAAATATCTGGTTTCCTAAATAAATATTTCACCATTTCCTATTAACAATTTAGAATAACTTTAACGAATAAAATAAACATTTTAAATTGTTTCAATCATAAGTGTCTAATAGAAGAAAGATAGCCGTAGTTTCTGCCAACTCATATTTATTCCTTCCACATCGATTGGCCATTCAATTAGACTCACATCTTTCCATACTGTAGCGAATTCGCTGGGCATATCTTTTGTAGCGATGCCTTTTGCAATTACTATAATCTTTTGTAAATCTCTGGAGAATTTCTCGTATTTAGCTCTTTCGATCTCAAAACTACTCCATTCCCGCTCCCTAAAAGATGGTGTGACAATGAAAATTATATGCCTACTTTCATGAATTGAAACGGTCCGTGCATCAACAATGGAATCCCCAATGAAAAAATCCCGATCTTCGCAGCACATTGTTAAACCCCATTCCTGTTCTATTTTCGGCTGCAAAATATTCTTTATAAAATACGCTCCATCATCTGAATATGAAACGTATACATCATACTTATAGTCAACATTCAAACTTTTTTCAGCCATTTTGAGAAATTTTCGTTGACAAAAGAATATTATTCGCCATCGGAAGTTATACAGTAAAGTCGCAAAAATTGTCAAGATGATAATGCAAGTCAGTAGGAAACACCAAATTTTAACCATAATATACCGTTACAGTCCGAATAATAATCGTGAATTTTGTCATATACAGTTAACGTGTTACTTATATGATTCGTATCTAACCTGCACGTGTAGTTTCCATCGCAATCTAAAATTGCGTCCGTAGAACGTATCCAATACAGAAATGACACTGTTTCACAATGGCAAAGAAAGGGATTAAAAACAAGAGAAACTTTAAATTTGCCCAAATTTTTTTGCTGTTTATCAATCCATTCCCTAATATTTCCGTCGAGCGTCGGAAGACTGTTAGCCGATAGATCAATTTCTTTAATATTGGTTAAAGATGTTAATACCTCAGGAACAGTTTGAAACAAATTATCATGTAAATTTAAATACTTCAAATGTTTCAATCCATCCAAGAATCTTTTGTTTAAGACCCACATGTAATTTTTAGATAAATCCAAGTTTTCAACATTTGGTGCCCAGTTAAAAATTCCAAAAGGACTGTGACTGTCATTGAAAATTTTAAATAACTTTGCCTTTGACATCTTTAATGTTGTTAAACATGACATCAGAGGAAACTTATTTAATGTTTTGTCGGCATTTATTCCTGATATGTCAAGAGATTTTACTCGAATTTTTCCAATGAATGTGAATTTGGGGAAATTTATCGTATCAAAATCGGAAACGTCAAATTTTTCCAAAGAACTTTGGTTGAAGACGACCTCGTCAAATAGAAATTTTGCCATGATATGACTAGCTCTAAATTCCTTTAGACTTTTAGGTGCATACAAAACAACTTTTCTTGACATTAAATTAGAATTCAGAGTAATCACATCATCGATGGTAGAGGTTGTATCATTATAAAATTTCGGGTTTCTATATCCTAATGCAAAATATGAATGATCGTATATTTCAAGATTTGTTAATCTTTTAAAGAACTCCATAAACTCTTCTATAAAGTATTTGAAGCTGAAATTATTTGCAGTTAAATGTAATCTCTTAAAACACTCCGGATGTTCAAATGCTAGTAGTGAGTTGTTTCTAAATGCAACAATGTTATTGAAAGATATATCTAGCGTTTTAATACACATGGTTTTTATATAGCTCATCATTTCCTCGGTGAGTACTACATCGTAGTAAAATGTTTTCACCTTTGGAAAGGTCACGTCGTGGAAATTAATTATGTCCATGGTTTGATTCTCGAACGGATATAACATTCGGAAGGCTTGAACTAAATGAATAGGGCTTTTACTAACGTCCAGAACTCTGAGTTTTGGAAAGTGTCTTAAGGCATTTATCTCGACAACAAAGAAATAACTGCAATCATTCATGTAAAGTTCGGTGATATGTCCAGGAAGATTTCTAAACGTGTCGTTTGTCAAATAATTTATGAAACAGTTTTTAAACCGTATATTTGTCAATTTGACCATTGCACGAAACTGGTTCGGAAAATAAGGAAAACATACCAGATCTAGTGTTAAGCTTCGTAATTTTGTGAGATGTTCCACAGGAATGTTATAGGATATGTCTGTAGATTCGTCACAGTTGGTTTCCTTCATATTTTGACCAATGTCCAATTGTGTCAGCATGAGTAAAGGGATACTTGCTGAATACGAATCCGTCAAATTTAACAAATTCCCCGTAGCTTCAAATCTCGTGAGCAACGGTAAACCAGCAAAGTCAGTGAAATCGAGGCTTCGTAATTTATTCTTATTAATGAACACTGTCGATAATAGTTTGTATTTTGATAAAACACTACTGTTGATGGTATCTATATAGTTTTCCGATAAATCTAAGATATTTAAATCTTGCGGCAAATGTTGTGGTATTAGAGTCAAATGTTGATTTCGGCAATCAGCAAGTATGACGCCAAATGCTCTTTTACTAACTGAACAATCCATCTCTACTGGTGGTACTATCCAGTATAAAATGACATGGAACAACACTATTTGAAACATTATTATTCAAACTACTGACTGTTTATCACCATGCATAACACAAAAATGTTGGACATTTTTCACACGTGTTTTTAAACGTATTAAAATATTTGGTCTTCTGTCATATATGATATATGGACTTGTTGTATTTATCTTTATTTAGTTTTTAATTTGAATTGAAGCAGCCGATCGTATAGTTTGAATTTGTGAAAGGAATATTATTAATTCAATCAAAAATGGACGGCAAACACGCAACAGGAAGATATATAATTCAAAAGAATGACGACTGAACGCACCCAGTATAGCAAATATCAATGAAATGACATTTAAAAATCAAACCAAAATGAAATTGATACATTATAAAAAAACAACCTTACTTTGATCGCCATGAGGAAGAGGGACTTCTCATAAATTATCGTGTATGTATTTCCTTTACCTCATTATGCCCCACCTACGATAGTAGAGGGGCATTATGTTTTCTGGTCTGTGCGTCCGTCCGTCTGTTCGTCCGTGCGTCCGTTCGTCCCGCTTCAGGTTAAAGATTTTGGTCTAGGTAGTTTTTGATGAAGTTGAAGTCCAATCAATTTTAAACTTAGTACACATGTTCCCCATGATATGATCTTTCTAATTTTAATGCCAAATTAAAGTTTTGACGCCAATTTCACAGTCCACTGAACATAGAAAATGATAGTGCGAAGTTCAGGTTTAAGTTTTGGGTCAAGGTAGTTTTCGATGAAGTTGAAGTCCAATCAACTTGAAACTTAGTACACATGTTCCCTATGATATGATCTTTCTAATTTAAATGCTGAATTAAAGTTTTGACCCAAATTTCACGGTCCACTGAACATGACAAATGATAGTGCAAGTGGGGCATCCGTGTACTATGGACACATTCTTGTATTAAAAATATAATTTGAAATAATAAGAAGAAATAAATGAAGGAACCCTACTGAAAAATACTTTTGGATTGCTTAGGGTTTGTGTATGTCTGGGAGTTTTCGAATAAAAAGATGTTTCTTATATATATTATTTTATTTTGGTATCACCTAAGTTGGACAAAGGTATACAGAAAAACATATTAGTTTACATTACATTGCATATATGTACATTTGTTGAAGGAGCATTAAATATGAGTTTTTGTACAACGGTATGATCAGTATAGCCGACAGGTTAACATCAGAGAGAATCCAGTTTGTCATTTATAATTCTAATAAATTGGCACAATTTTCGAAGTTTAGATTTCTGTTTTTGGTTCATAATAGCATTAAATTTTAAAACATTAAAGTTCGTTAGGTATTTCTTGTCAATTAGTAGTGTTGTGAGACCCATATTACAAAACGAGAAAAATATCAAAATACAGTATATTCAATTATATTAATTATATAAGCGTACAGAAAAAAAACACCAAGTCTATTTTCAATATTTTTTAATCTGAAATTGCATGAATACAATCTTAGTTTATTGTACTATATAGACAATTATTTGTCTTTCGTAGCCTATGTTTTTTTTTAGCTATCAAATATTTCATTTAGAGCGTTCCTTAAGCAGGTAAATGAAAAAAAAACATTAATGACGCATTTAAATCAAGTGTTGTTGTTTGGTTTTTTTTGTTTTTTGTTTTTATTTGTACTTGTTATTTCTAGATTGTACCTTTCTTCACCGTTATGCTGATGCGTAATATGTTTTTAGTATAATTCATAAATCTGATGTTTCATGTACAATATATAATTACGAGCTTTTGTTTTATTGATTTGAGTTATGTTTTAAATGTACTTCTTTAATGATGACTCGAAAGGAGAGTCTTCATGTTCAGTAGAAAATGTAACCCTGTCAATAGTCCGGATGCAAAAAAGGGACTTCAAGTTGTCATTTATATCATTATAGTTGATGTTTTATTCCAACAGACATAAATGTATTTGTTGTTGATAGTGGTTCAAGATAAATTATAATTATCAGAGGCGCTACTTTTCACCTCTTCAAATCGTCAAATAAATAAGAACATTAAAAACTTGATCCCCATAAGAACTTTAACTTTAAGATATTCGCAAATAATACAAATGGTGTAGCTGTTTTTTGTGGTTCATCAGGAGTGTTTTGAATTTTTCTGTTGTATTTCCCTTTTAATATAAGGGATTTCAAATAGCATTTATTAATATGCAGTTGTATAAAGATTACTGCAGAAGTACGATTCGTTAATGTAAACTAAATTATTTAATGGGACATCATCCTTAATAGTTGAATTCGATCAAATAAAAGGCAATTATATTGCTTGAAATAATTAGCAGGAAATGGTACAATTAGTAAATGTTCTGATCATCTTAATTCTGAAAACGGAAAAACAAATCCTTTATCTTAATTACTAAGTACCTTGTATATACGTTTGATTCAAATTGATGAATACATCTGGTTAAAATGTATTATTCATCGAATAAATTGTGATTCTTGGAATGCATTAATGTTTGAACATTGATAGACTAAAATCAGTCAACGTAAAATACAGACCAAATATTTTAAGTTTTGTTTGATTTATATACTCTGTTCATTCTTTCAAATGAAACAAAGAAAGACAAAACAACATGATATCAAATATAGTAAAGAGACATTTATAGTCGAAATCTGATTCTGGTGCTGTAAAATTAGTGCCGGAAAGTGTACATTATGTTTACGTGCATTTATGGTTTACCTGTTTTACGTTTGCGCGCACACTCAATGATGTAAAAATCGATAAATCTGATGATAGATTATTAGTCCCCGACGCTATCACAAGAACAGTATCCAGTACTATGATACAACATAAAAATACGGATAGACATTGAGGTTAATTGAAATTGACAGTTACAAATGTTTTGGAAACTATTCGTGATAAAGGAACATAGTGACTCCCTCTTGCAAAAGTATGATGTCTTGTTAGTTCTTTGCTCCACTGTTTTGTCCTTTTTGGTCTCTTTTTTTGAATACGTGTTAGATGTAAAAAAATGTTTGCCTTGAGCATCAATGAAGACTCATTTATTGTAAACATACGCATCTGAAGCAAACAAATAGCAACAGGTTAACGTTTGTGGTCAAGGTAGGTTTTGTTGAAGGTAAAGTCCAATGAACTTGAAACATAGTACACATGTTACCAATAATAAATAAATAATTTTGCGATCCACTATTTTTTTTTTTTAGTTAGTTTAAACATATTTATTTATAGTGGATTGGGAAACAAGTTTTGCAACTTATATTAATCCCTTTCCACTTTGCGATCCACTGAACATAGAAAATGGTTGTGCGAGTGGGGGCGTCCGTGTTCTATGACAACATTTTTACTGTTAAGTCTATTTTTTGTAAGTGTTCAGTTGACACGACTCGGTACTTGTACATCCCGTCATTGTCCTGTGCATGGGGGTAATTGTTGGTAGTCTTAAGATTTTTTCTAATGTGCTTTGTCTATATGCTTTTTGATTTAATTTGTTGACATATTTGTTTGTGCACACATCCCTTCCCTAATTATAGAATTACATGCGACTGCATACATGTGAAAGGTTTAACTACCTACATGTATAAAACTAGGTTTACTCCACCATTTTCAACATAAGAAAATACCTGTACAAAGTCAGAAATATAGAAGGTGTTATCCTTTCGTTTGATGCGTTGAAGCTTTTAAACATTTTCATTTGCTTAGAGGCTTTCCGTTCATAATTTTCCTCTGAATTCGGTATTGTTATCATCTAACTTCTTTTTAATTACCTCCCTTTTTTAACTGCCAGACGACTACAATTATTCATGTTTAAATTCGATATTGATGAAAGTATTAAGTACAGTTTCACAGCATAGAACAACTTATCTTCAGTTATGCAATATCAATGACTGTTTATATTCAAGTTGTTGAGATTTGCAACAATGGTGTTAAATTTGATATGCATGGAGTAATTAATTCAGTAACACCGCATCAATTGGCTGATTTATGATTACTATTAACTCAAAACTTGAAACTTATTCAATTTCCATTCATAAATCAAACAGATATTGTGATAAAAAGAATAATTATAGATTCTGCTGATATAATTAATGTATTGAAAATTATATTGAGATTTCAGAAAAGTACATAACCACTGAAATTGTATGGTATTAAGCATGGTATCCAGAAAATGGACTCACGGCTGTTTTTTATCATTATTTTATGTATTCATTTTTTAAATATTTTTTTTTGTCAACGTGGCAATAAATTAAAATATTTGATCAATATGTATACATCAATCGGTCATTGTCAGCAAATATCAACTTTGTGTTTGAGACTAAGGAACTTAGAAAGTGCGAAGTTTGTAATAACACAAGCAACACGACGGGTGCTACATGTGGAGCAGGATATGTCTACCCTTCCTCAGCATCTGAGATCACCCCAGTTTTTGGTAGGGTTCGTGTTGCTTAGTCTTAAGTTTTCTATGCTGTGTCTTTTGTACTACTATTTGTCTGTTTGTCTTTTTATTTTTAGCCATGGCGTATTCAGATTATTTTTTATCTATGAGTTTGATTCTCCCTTTGGTATCTTTCGTCCATCTTTTACTGATCCCTTCAACAATTTTTGTAGAATACAACAATAGACTCATGTCTACAGCATAGTTTATGTTATCTAAAGGTCTGTCTTATTAGTTATCAAAGGTATCATGATTTTTATGTAATACGCCAGTCGATCGTTTTGTCTACATAAGACTCATCATTGACGCACAGATCAAAATAGTTATAAAGCCAAACAAAAACAAAGTCTTTAACATAGTTTACACGGATATCAAATTTCAATTTACCGTAAGTTGTAGATCCTGGTTCGTATTAGGTATACAAGGGACATTAATGTGCGATGTTGACAAGCTGGAATTGTGCAGTAAAGTAGATATTGATGCGAAGTCATCTCAACACAATTGCATACACTCACTTAATTTGGACTGTGGTGAATAGTTGTCTCTGTGACAATAATACCAGATCTCATTATTCTGATAAGATACAGTAACTTGTTAAAGCAGCGCCTGCATACGGAGTATATATATCTCCAAATTGATACGATATTCCAGGGCTCGTATTTCCTATCATGATTTCCTTAATAGAGGGTTACTGCTCACAAGGAAATTTTGAAACCAAGAGTTCGAATGGTGAGGTTGAAATCATTCCTTCGAAAATTTGACGGACGCCATCACGAGTTGATCGTTACGGACTATCCAGTTCACAGCTGATATCGGATATGTTGCTTATGTCTTACCTACAATCCCGTTCCCTTTTTACGAGTATAACCTTCCGAATAACATTATTTACGGGGTTTGTAATAACATGAGCAGTACAACGGGTGCCAAATATGAAGCAGGATATGATTACCTTTCCAGAGCATCTGAGATCACCCCAAGTTATTGGTTGGTATCGTGTAGCTTAGTTTTTAGTTTTCTATGTTGTGTCTTGTGTGTTGTTATTTGTCTGTTTGTCTTTTTTCGTTTTAGCCATGACATTGTCAGTTTGTTTTCGATCAAAGAGTTTGGATGTCCCTCTGCTATATTTCGCCTCTCTTTGATATAAGCATATTTCTATGACGTAGATATTTGATTGTCAGCTACACATTTCCCTAGGAACAAATCGTAATTTCTTGTCGACCTGTTCCTTATTCATATGAGGCTGACTTCATTTCTATGTACCAACATCACAGCTGATCCTGCATATGGAGTCAAAATCCCTAGGTTCATACGTTATTCTAAGACTAGCGTTTCCGATCATGATTTCCGTGATACAGGGTTGCTCTTCACACTGGAGCTATTGAACCCAGATTTCAAGTGGTGATGTATAAATCATCCCTTCGTTAATGTTATGGACGAGTTTATTGACAGTTATGAATTGTTTGTTGACCGTTATGAATTGTTTGTTGACTGTTATGAATTGGTTTACATCCAATCCCGTCCCCTTTCTCCCTGAATATGACTCGCCGAGTAGGACTGATCACAAGGTAATACTACGGGTACCACACATGAAGCAGTACCTGTTTAACATTATCAAAGTGCCTGTGACCATCATGATTTAAAAAAAAGAGTTTGTGTTGATCAGTCATTAGTTTTCTGTGCTGTGCTGTGTTTCGTATACTGTATATTTTTGGAAGAAAATCGTGTAACTGAAGATGTAATTTGTTTAACGCTCTTTTAGTACTCTTGGCTATGTATCGTGTGGTCCATTTATATATGTGAAGTACGCCGAAGTGCACGGAGAACCCATCTCAAATCAATATAGACAATCCTAGAAATTATTGCAGTTGTTAAGAGTCATGCAACCGATGTAGATAGACATTTTTTTCTTTTTTTTTTTATTAAATGTCATTCAAATATATACAATAGATAAACTACGATCGAGAGTGTAGGTAGACACATAAATCATAGTGTTTTGCATTTATCCACGTTTTAAATATTGAAACAAATGTAAATTGTATGATCGATGTCATCACTGGAGATGACATTGACGTAAATGTGTGTTGACTGTAAGAAAACAAAACAAAAAAAGACAGACTTTGGGCATTTAATTAAATTGTAGGAAAAGAATCATGATTTTAGATCCTGATACGGTCTGACATGGTATTTCAGTATTTAGTCGGAATGGCACATAATAGGAAATATAATACAAAACATCAACGCATGCATAATCAATTATTTTATAACGATCTCAACTAATGGGATTCCAGCAGATGCAATTGGCTGTATGAACCCTAAAATAAATACTGAATTGTTCTATTTGGTGCCATTTAGTCATTAGAATGGGCTATTTATGTAATTTTGTGTTCTATTATTGCTAAAGAAGGAAATATAAATCACCCTTACCGCTACTGTAATTTCTTCTTTCAATAGAGTTCTGTGATTTTGTCAATACGTGTTGACGAAAGACAATATTGTTATATTTGGTGAAATAATTGAACAATCTGAAACTGAATACTTTAATATAAACATTGAATTTAGTAACATTCTGTCTGCAAATATTTGATTAAAAGCGATAAAAATATAGAATATGTAGGATGGATAGTTGTCGGAGCTTTTGATGTACTGTTCTTGGGCACTTATTTTTGTGAAAATAAATCAATAACTGGGACAAAGTTGTTTTAACTGAATATATGACATGAAACTAATATTTATCATATATAAATAAAAAATTTCAATCACAATGCAGAATTTGAATTACAAAATACACATTAAGAATACTGATATATCAAATATTTAAATAGCATCTATTGGATTTTTCGTTCGAACAGAACTACTACATCATTGCAAAACACTGTTCATTGTATTGTATTTCGCCACTGCATTCATATTTTGAAGTATATTATGGTGTTAATATTTTTTACAGCCATATAATTTTTCGAACATAAACTTTGCAGTTGACGGCAGCTGTCATCAAATCAAAAGTAGCATTTCATATAGAATGAGTTCTTAAAACTTATGTCAAACAATAGTTTTAATGATTATATCTTTGTTTTTAAATGAAGGTTCATGTTTGTAATTAGGTAATCGTACTGCGTCTTATTTTTTATTGGTTCTTCAGTTGCTCGTTGACATATATCGTACATTTCAAACTTCGATGAGTTATTTTCTTTTAGAACAGTGATTCTGGTTTGTTTTTACTTTGTCATCTTTTGCTTGTTTGGTGTTTATCGCCTTGCATTTTGGAAATAGTAGCATAATTTCGTTTCACTATTCTTAACTGTATTGAACAGAAGTAACGAGGTTAATATGTCAGGCAATTAATTGAAACAAAAAATGTGATACACCTTGCAGTATTGTTAAATATATACGAATTTATTTAAACAACTGGTTTCTATATTTACTTATTTATAGGACCATTTTTCTGTATTTTCTCTTCGCTTTCCAAATTAATCTTCATTCTTTTTTTTTTAAGCCTTAATTTTCTATTCTTTAATTTGTTTTCCTTTATTCTGCAATTTTGTTCCATTATTCTCTATTCCACATACCCCATCAAGACTGTCATGTATGAGGCTCTCTTCAAACCTTACATTGATGGTAGGTCTGATGTAATACACATCATCTGTTTTATTAATTTGCAACATTTTTGGCATCGGGCGATTGAGTAAAGATGGTTTTTTATTTTGTTTCCCCGGATTTCTATTCTCTTAATCGGTTTATTATATATGAACAGCGGTATACTACTGTTGCCTTTATTTTAAACTTGCACAAACGTCAGAACGATTTAACGACTTTTTATGCCGTTCGATTGCTGTCTGAATGAAATATTGTTTCTGTTCTACTCAATTTTTCTTATCATAACCAGTACGTGCTACAAGAAACCACAAGATAAATGCATTGCCCGTTTCATGTCCGTCTTTTTTTCAAAAATGCTACAAATAACACACAAACATCAGAGCAATGTTATAAGTTTGGATGAACTCTACTATGACATACATGTGTTTGATGACCTACTTTACACTCCTGTTATATCAACAAGCTTTAAACAGTCTGTTTTGCTCACCTACATTTTCAAAAAAGGGGCGGGGGCGAAAGATACCAAAGGGATATTCATGCTCATAGATGAAAATAAACTGACAAAACGATGGCCATTTTTATGTAAAAAAAAATATTATTATTAGGGAACAACTCCTTATTGAATTTTTGCCTTTTGTCCTTTTAAAAATCATTGGATTTCAAAAATGTTGGCCTCGAGCATCACTGAAGAGATATCGACATGAGCATTTAGTGCAGAAAAACTTATGTGTATGTTTTAGCTATGTTAATTTAAATGGTCGGCCAACTAGTTACCCTCATAATAGTTGTTGTAAAGTTTGGTTTTGTTTAGTTTGGCACCGTGGTTAAAAAGAAGAATATTTTTTAAGAGTTAACGGACAACGACAAAGGCGAACCCCGTGCTTAGACCACTAGGGTTGTGTTCAAAAGACATGGGGCTGAAAATCAGAGCGGTTAAGCTTTCTACAAGACATATTTTATTGATAACGAGTTCATTTAAAACATATTTTCATGTTTATACATTGAATGATTAGGCATAAAGACGACAATTCTTCACATTAAACCTTCAGTTCTTTTACTGCTCTTTGTAAGCTTTCTACTTCGTTTTGAAGAGATAAATGCAAATACTGCATCGATACCTCGTTTCCTAATTCTTGTATTGTTTGTGTATAAGGATCATAGCGTACTTCAAATTGTCTTTTAATAGTGGCTGCATAGCGCCTGAAAGAAAGAATAACTTAATTAGTATCTCCAAATATATCGCGATACCGTAATTGTGATATGTTAATTGATATAAGTAATACAAAAATTAATAAAGGTCAACATCTTCTTTATTTAGTTCAGGGATGAATACATATTCACCATAAATAATTTTCGTTTTTCTAAGTTGAGTTCAACGCAATTTTCATACATATTTAGGCAGATGTATTTCAATTGTTGAGAAAAAAAACTTTTCTTTTCATTCTGTGAAAACTGAATATATTTGATCAAACGTGTTTTGTAAATATGATATAAAAACTTTTGATCTGAACAGGCTAGATGTTTGAATATCTTACTATTACGTTTTATACACATATTAAAGTGAAAGAAAGTACTGCATCTAGGGTACAATTCAAACCTTAAGTCTGATAAAACGGACAACACCATTGCAAAACAACGATATCAAAACATTAAACATGAAACTAAAATTGGACAACACGATGTGGTGCTACTATTCAAACCTACTTCATTTTCTGCATCATGTCATCAAAAGATTCAACCACAAAATAAATTGGCTGGATATCTTCATCTGTATACACTTGTACTGAAGTTTTCTCTGGATCGAATGGATATTTTTTCGGTGCATCAGACAAGGCGTGTCGTAACTCCCCGTAAGATGACAACGTCCCAGCACCATATGCTCTGAGACTACCCTGTTCCTTACAAAGACCAAATTCCACCGTAAACCAGTACAGCTGTAAGTAATTAGACAATGTATGATTTTATTTAATCATGTTTAAAAGATAAACACAAAAATGAAAATAAAAATAAAAGATCTCAAATAAATCTAAAAATACATTAAGACATCGAACATTAATATTGTGCAACCGCATTGACTAGAAAACAGTCACATACAAAAAGATACAATTAAATCAATTCTTGATAATGTTGAATTATTCCTATTTTTTTCGTCGTTTTTATTTTGTGTACTGTTTTTGTTGTTTTGCTACTTTCATTCTTTTTACTTGATTCCAAAGAATAGCTTTACAACAAATACAGACTTTTACAATTATCTAGACTGATATTAACAACGAATTATTGAAAAAGAAAACATGTTAACTAGACGGCCATGCATATATAAAAAAAAAAAGATGTTTTATGTATCCTAATGAGACAACTTTCCATCCATCCATGTCATAATTTGTAAAAGTAAATCTTCCACGTTATATGGACTTTGGTGGATAGTTGTCTTATTGGCAATTATACAAAATCTCTATACTTTAAATCATAAAAAACTTTTCAATATAGTAACGGAAATAGAGAACACCGTCAGCCTTAAATATCAATTAGACAGAATTGTGCCATGGCACTGATTGTTTTCTTAATATGAAAGCCTTCATTTCAATATTCTCAATTTGTATTGATGTTGAGCAAAACAAAAACTAATGGACTATCCAAGTTAAAGCAAATATTATGATATATTCGAAAATAAAGTAGTCAAACAAAGCTTCCATCAATATCTATTCTTTCTATGTTTTGATTTATATGCACTTTATTTAAAAGTGCAGCTTTTTATTAAAAAGAACCTATTAACTGAATTCTTTCATTAAGTTTTGCGTTGGTCATATTTTGTTAATTGTAATTTTGAATTCGTTTAACCAAAACTGTTGAAAATTCGAACTATAATTGTTCTTAATTTGTTCTATATATTACAGTACTAGCATCATGACTAAACTATTAAAACACTAATACTTTACAAATATATGAATAATGTGTCTACATTTTACGTCGCATATGATGCTAGGTATATATTTTTTTTTAAATGTTCATCACGATAATGATTAAGCAGACATAAATCACTTTCATGATCACTAATAGGCACTAACAATAAATACACCATTGAAAATCCTCATCAACTTATAAATCATAGAATGAACAATCAACAGTTAACATTTGAAATTGTAGTTCAATTTATGAAAAAAGTCACGTTACATCATCTGTCCTTCTTTTAAATTGGCACTAAATTCCATAAGTACCATTTTCCCTATTAGAAAAGTGGTCTTTGTCAAAGAAATCGTATGCAATGTCCTATATAGATTTAAGAAAATGTGAAGCGAGTGTAAATGAGACAACTAGATCCATTCAAGTCCCAATTTGTATAAGTACATTATTAGAACAAAGTACGGCCTTCAACACGGAGTCTTGGCTCACATCAAATAGCAAGCTATAAAGGGCCCCCACAAATGACTAGGGTATAACCATTCAAATAGGAAAACCAACGGTCTAATCTATATAAAAAAACGAGAAACTAGAAAAACAAACGACACCCACTGAAAAACATGTTCCTGACTTAGGACTCAGTTTACTTAATATTTTATGTTTCACTTCAAATACATACGGTGGCGAATTTTTCAATATCGGCATCTGAGGCTCCAAGAGATTTCAGTCCTATTTCTTGTGAAAACTGTGCAAATTTTGGATTCGCTAACATTGGCACGTGTCCAAGCAACTCGTGAATACAATCTCTGTAAAAAAAAATACGTATGGAATTTAATTTATATATATATACTGTGAATTCATTTATTTTCTTGGGTACCAATTTTCGTGGATTAAGGAACTTACATGTTCGTTGATATTCAATTTCGCGGTTTTGCCCAAGTATGCATTCAAGCCCATAGAAAATTTATCATTCGCTCAACATTTAATTTCGTGGTTTACTTGTACCCACGAAGTCCACGAAAATTGGTATCCAACGAATAATAATGAATTCACAGTATAAATAAACATATGATTACTGGAATACTAGAGTTATGCACGTCTACAAAAGACTTGTCATAGTGACACTTGAAAAAAAAGTTAACAAGACCAAACAAAGTACAAATTGAAGAGCATTGATGACTCAAAATTCCTAAAAGTGTTTCAAAATACAGTTAAGATAATCTATTCCTGATGAAGAAGAGTCTTTGTGTTTCGAAACATTAAAACAGGGCATTTATCAGGAAAATATTTATAACATCCGTAACTAATATAACATTATGATGCTCATCAAAGCTCTCATAAAAATAATAGATGTGTTCCCGCTAAATGTGCTGAAAAAAATATTGTAGATAGGTAGGCAATATCTTTTTTTTTACAGACATTTTTAGATGGTTACTACTAAGGTATCCGTCCGACTTTTACAATGCTTGTTTTAACATGGCACTAAAGGTGTTAGGGAAGGCACTAAAACTTAGGTTAGGTAGGTTTAGCGGAAACACGTGTATTATTATTTTGCCTAGAAAAAATATTATGCACTTACGGTTCAGGAGAGTGATCTGGTTTTGACCCATGACGAACATACTGGGTACACTGGAAAACTCGATATGCAAGACTAGCTAAAAAGTCACGGGCTGATAATAAACCGGAAACTGGACGTAGCTGGAACCCTGTTCTTCCTACAAAAGAAAAGGGTTTATGTAAACAATATATTTAAAACATTTAAAAAAAGATTTATCATATAAGAAATTTAAATGAATTTTAACTTGTATTTCACCATTTAAAAGCAAGAATATGTAACTTATGACATCGAGTATGGTGAGACATCAGAAATAAACTGATCATAGATATGGTTTACCAGAATTAAAATGTATGCACAAGACGCTCGTGTCATCTACGAAAGTCATCAGTGACGCTCGAAAAGTTAAAAAGAGCACATAAAGGGCGATGATGAAGAGCGATGATGACCTTAAGTTCCGAAGATTTTTGAAACACAGATAAATATGAAGAATTCAAAGTTTTGTTGATAGTTAATTTATGATTGGTAATCAGAAAGTGATACGTACGTTTTAAGAAATTAGATACATCTTCTAACTGTGGAATTTTATTTTCACTATAACCACAATCCTGTTCTAGTATTTTGAAGTTCTCAATGTGTTCTTTACAAGCATGAGTTGGAAAGAGATCTTGAAGATGTTTGTACACGTGTCCCCTGTACAAATCAATATAAGAAGATGAATGATTATGAATTGGACAACTTTACACCCGCGACAAACTGACACAGAACATTTATATCATCATATGGCCTTCAACAGGGAGCAACATTCTTAAGTGGTTTCTTGTCAACTAGAGTATTAAACTAACTATAATAATTTAAATATCAAAACTTAAAAAAATCTTTCGACAAACCAGACAAAATTATATCAACATACACTGTTTTTTTTTTTTTTTTTTAATATTTGCGTTCTTTCAATAATTTTCATTTCACGTTACACAGTGCACTTGATTTTTTTTACAACATAAATAAAGAATAGAGAAAATGATCTGACACCCCCATCGAGACGACATAATTCATTTATCGTTCACTTTGTTCCCATCCCGAAAAAGTATGAAATATTCCCACTTGAAGTTAAGTCAGTAAATATCAATTAATCGCTCAATATGGTAACTTGATTGCATGATACTTGTTAAGAAGTCTGATACCATGGTACGATCAATCATAATTTGCTTTAACATGCAATGCGTAAAACATTCAAGCATTTATTACAAATCAGTTTCAAATATCAGAATAAGCACCATACATTTCATCATATTTTTATTCATTGATCATAATCGTAAATCACACAAAGACATTAAACACGTGACAACTGATGCAAATGTGTTTGTCAACTATCGGTAGTCAATAAAACGTTTAACTCAGTGCCAGTTTACAAGGAGGACGGATAATACAATGTGATATAGATCTGATATCTTTTTCATAAATTGATTACTACAATATAATGTGATATTCTCCCATCAAATAACTTGTAATAACATCATTTGTTTTGGTCTTAAAATGATAAATGGGATGATATTTTAAGAATGACAGAATCTTTAACACATCTGGTTCAAATGACCGAACTAGAATTAGTATAAATATTTGATTTCAATTGATAAAATCGCAGTTGGATTTTAGTACCTTTTTCTGTAATCACTGGGCGTTTTTTCTTTAAAAGATATAGAGAGGCGAAGTATTCCATAGTGATATTCAAACTTGTTAGTTGACAGTGTCAGGACGAAAACGAGAGAGAGAAAAAAACGATTAAAAGACTATAAACAGCAGTATACAATTACTCATAGAAAACTAAAAACTAAGAAACTCAAAATCATCCAAAAACCGGAGGTGATCTCATATAAACCAAATGGTTTAAACAATTTCGGAAGGTATTTGGTTAGGATTTGTTTGCAAAGATATGAAAAACCTTTTGTTCATAATAATTGGTATTTTTTTATATTTTTTTTCGTTCGCTTGGTGATCTCTTGTTAGGGTGTTCGCTCGATTGCGGTAGGTTGCGAGTTCAAACCCGATGGGGTCACAGCAAAGACTTTAAAAGTTGTATTTACTGCTTCTCCTCCAAACACGCGGCATTAAGGAGTACGAGCAAAAGTCGTGTGTCCGGGTAAGGTTATGTGTCTTCCTGTGGATTGTTACCTTGTGAACTAGCACTTTAAAAATCTTGTCTCAGCTTGTCGGTCAAGTGAAAAGAAGGATTAATAATAATTTTATATTTTATTTTTATATGTTCTCGTCCTGAATATGCGTTATAATTTACTACTGGACGTTAAGACGCAATCCACCATCATCATCATGTATTCATGTTTACCTCATATACTATCATTTGGTTCAATCATAAGAACACAATATGATGGCTTGCATTATTTACCTGGAAATCATACTCTCATTCACAAAAATATGATAATAATGACTTTAATATGCAAAGTAGTTTTCAGATCCAGAGAACAAATTCAAAGACCAAAGTACCATCCAGGAAAAAAACAACAAAACCTGTTGTTTAACCAGCATCACAGTGAGATCATTCTTACCATGTGTCATTTTCTTCTTGTGTATATTCTACTCTCGGAATAACTTGACCACTAAAAAGGAAAAGAAAGAAACACGGCTTATTATTTAAAGTAAAGTCATTCTTAAAATATGTGATTGGCGTAATGAGTAATCCTTTACCATAAATGGTAACGAGCTTTTCCAGTTGTAATGTTTTTGTAACCAGAAAAATAAGTGTGTAAATTTTGGCTTGAAAACAAATTCAAAATATGTACAAACAATCGACGGTTGTAAGAAAAAATAATGAAATTGCCCAATAAGAACTATTCACATCAGATGTAAATGTTGACTTTAACTGTCTCTTCGGACGAAGGGTGATTCTCTATTTATTAACATTTGAAAATCTAATCAAAATCATCTATCGTTAAACTGAATGTAGGTGGTCACATGATACAAATACATGAATTGTAAAAAGTCAGACCAAAAGGTCATTTTTGTAAAATGCCTTTACTATGTCAGGCAGTCATATTCCAACTGTCATATTCCTGACTTAGTAAAAAATGTGTTTCAAGTTTTGATTTTGACATTTGCATAAGGACTTTCCGTGTAGAATTGTCTGCGGAGTTCGGTATTTTGTATCTTACTTTTTCCATCTATATCACTTACTGTCTGTAATCGAATGCTATGTCTGCGATCATTTTACGTCGTTCTCTGTACTTTTTATCTGTATATCCCTAAACAAACATATAAAATAGGACGTTTTTGGAAACATTCTAGCTAGAACATGCTGTTAATGATACTAATATTTTAAGAATATTTTCTAAATGCTAAGTCGATTCAGATTAAATGAATTTATTAATTTTGAATATTTTTCAATAAAAATTCATTATTTCAACTCACATTTCTGTTTTGGTATTAACCTTGCGATGTTTTAACAGCCTGTTTTCATATTTACGACTTTTGACTCTGAATTATACAATTTTTGGACAGGTTTCCTAACTTGAATTTTAATTTTTCATGAAGTGAGGAACACATAATGAACTGTTCAAAAGGATAATTGAAAAAGGACATATTCAGTACACATTTTACGTCTGAATTAAAATAACACGCAAACAAACAGATATTTAAAACTAAGGCAATAACGCATGTTCAAAATAACACCAACAAAGGAAAATAAGATGGAAACGGGGAATGTGTCAAAGAGACAACAACCCCACCATAGAACAGACAACAGCAGAAGGTCACCAATAGGTCTTCAATGCAGCGAGAAATTCTCGCACCCGGAGGCGTCCTTCAGCTGGCCCCTACACAAACATATATACTAGTTCAGTGATAATGAACGGCATACTAAACTCCAAATATACCCAAGAAACTAAAACTAAAAATAATACAAGAGTAACAAAGGCCAGAGGCTCCTGACTTGGGATAGGAGCAAAAATGTGGCGGGGTTAAACATGTTTATGAGATCTCAACCCTCCCCGTATACATCTAGCCAATGTAGAAAAGTAAACGCATAACAATAATTTAGTTTTGCATGAATTGAGGAACAACAAACAAATGATCTGTTAAAAAGGTAAATAAAAAAGAACAAAGTCAGTGTACATTGTAAATCTGAATTAAAATTACACGCAAACAAAGGGATGTTTAAAACTAAGGCAATAAAGCATGTACAAAATAAAATCAAACAAAGACAAGTATATTCTATGGTTGGTTATCCTGGTGTTTTTTTTGTAGTATACAGGTGATTATATTTTATAGGTGTTGTTATCTTCAAAATGTGCTGGTCTTATCTTCTGCTAGGTGGACGAGATGTCTATAAGTACTTACCGGGTGATCACTGTCGAGTTCCGGTTCAAACTTCGTGACAAGATGTGTGCAGTTATCTAGTTCTGAAATGTGTCTTGGAAACCAAATAACTAAAACAAAAAATAAAAATAAAATTATGGGTTTAATTCAAGTGGAAAATTTGTATTTTCGTGTATAAACTTGATTTTGAGAGTTTGTTTGACAAATTCTGCAAACAAGCCGACAGGAAAGTTGTGCAATGATTCTAAACACTTAAATCTGCACTTCATAAACATTCATCTAGTATGTCCACAAAAGCCGCGACTATGTTTCCCACAATACATAAATATCGCACAGTGTTTGTATTTTTTTAATTTAATTCAAATAAGGAAGCAGTAATTTCTAATTTGTTAAAACTTGCGACTGATTTTAGATTTTTAAATCAATAAAATAAGTTAAAAGTATAAAATGAAATTATATAATTATAAAATGAGGTCTTGTCAAAGTTGTTAACTAATTTTGGATTCTCTAATAGTTAAGCATCAGTTTTCTGCATTTCTGTTAATGCCAAAGTGAAAAGTTATGTACACGTAGCTCTTCAAAAACAGTTTTTTTTAATTTCTTTGTTTGACACGAAACCTTTTTTACCTCATAAACACCGCAACGAAACCTTGACTGATATTTAAAATTTATTTAAACATCGACTGAAAGCAATAAATTAAAAAATCTATGATAAAGTAAAGATATAACTGTACTCATGGTAACACGCACCTTTATTTTCAACTTCTTGATCCGATACAATTGCAACGTCAGCTATAGACGTGACCATGCGTAACGAATTAACATGTGACGTGATTCTATCGCGTGACCCAACACATTTTATCAAAATTTCAAATTGTGCTCCGGATTTCTTGGACTTCCGTGATTCGATGTGATCTATTATCACCTTTGATGCCTGAAAAATTAAATTGTTAGATTAAAGGTCAATCTTTCTGGTAGATAGAATATTGTCTTCCTTAATGGCAATTTTGTTAAATCATGATAAATAAAAAGCATGCAAATTTGAGATAATGTACGACAATCTAGTTCTTTTTTTACGTCAGAGTAGACAATTTTATAAATTAATAGGTATAATTGGATGGAAATGAGGATTGGGCATGCATAAACACTGTTATTGGCCCAGGCCTTACATGTAGGTCAAGGTGTCATTGGTTTCAAAGATTTATTGATATTGAATGACCTTGAAAAATAACTGAAATTTCTTATTGTGCGACAGCAATGGAGGTGATTTAAGATATAGCATATGGTCAACTGTAATGAGAGGTAAAAGATGCTAAATGACATACAAATTCATAAGTAATCAAAATGGACAACGCTATACCAAAAATTTAAATGATAGTAAACGAAAGTCATGTATAATTGCATCATACAATTTCTTTAAATAATTCCATAGCCTATGTTTTTTTATGCGTCATACATGTATCTCCAAGGCAAGCCTTGTTCCGATACAGGACATTTAATCTTGAATTTTATTCCGTCAAAAGAGTTTAAATGGTAAACATAAAACTTTTTTTCATATGTTTGTAAACAGCAAATGAATAGTTTATCTTTAAAATGCTTAAGACCCTCGAGAAACTAAAACACCATTTTGTTGTTCATATATACAGTAAATGAATAATTTACCTCAAATATTCTTAAGATTCTGGACAGACTTGAAATGCCATCCTTAATGCTAATAATCAAAAGCACGGCATGCGGAGGTTCTGTTTCAATTGGAGATATACATTCACCATTCTGTACAAATACTTCCTCTTCTTCTTCACTGATAGAGTTTCTATTACTTAATGTCCTTTCTCGTTTTTCAAATTCTAAATTTGTCACAGTTTCGAATTTTGCATCTTCAATCAGACTCTTCCGCCGCCATGATCCTCCATGCTGTAAGATATAAAGAAGTTTTAATTTCACCACAGTTTCGAATTATGTCTTTGCATTTTCATTAAGACACATCCGTCAAAATTCTGGAATAAAACCGACATGTAATTTGATCATCATAATTCCAAATATTGAGTTAAATACAAGTGCAAGACGCTTATGAATGATGGAACGTAGACTGGAAGAGAATTTGATACGGAAGTCTTGTACATGTTGATGCATAGATTGTCAGTTGATTTACTAATTAAATACAGCTTAATTCTAAGAAAGGAATTAATATTTTTAGAGGATGTTGATAGGGGTTTACAGAAAAGTGAAAAATAACCCTAAGAAATAAATTAAAAAAATATCATAACTGAAGGTCCCCTAACCAGACCCTTATTACAACAATAATGAATATTCTAAATTTTAAAAGAGTAAATTGCATTTGTTTAAATCTATTTATTCAAATTTTCTATTCAAATAAACTTAATGTTATCAAAGTTAAAAGCCAAATTAAAAAAAAAATTGATTGATGTGATTCAAAATATATTCTATGTAATTTTAAACCAGACATAAAAAAAATCATAGTATACTGAAGATTAAAGCAATCATTCCTTGAACGTTAAATGGTTTGTGAAATAGAAAACATTTTAACATTATTGTCATAGCATCATTAGTGCAATAGCAAGCTGCACTTTATTTTTCTTCTTTCAAAGCAAGCTAAATTATTCAGAATTGAAACTGTGAGAGTTTTTAAGATTTAATAGAAGCTTTGAAAGCACAGTGGTACTTCTAAGCATTTTTATGTTTAATTTTAAACTTGCGTGTTATAACTGATCCGCGAAATGATCAAATAGCAGTTTAATATTGCACGAAGCCAGGCTTTCATTCAAAGCTTCGTTGGTTTTCATTCATTTGACGGTGAACGTAGAATTAATTTAAAATAGCGATAAAATAGAAATGAATTCCACTTACATACTGTTATGAGTTACAGGTAAAAGAGCAATATATGTTTAATTTTACTGTAAAAGGCAATATTTTAATCATTATCCTCGGTCAGGTAATAATATCACCATTAGTAGATTTTTCTTTTGTCCCCAGTTCTCGGATGGAGAGCTTCGTAACAACTAAAGCCACTCTCAGTAGCTATATATATGCATCTTGATAAACTTTGATGAAAAGTTCGCAAATATCAAAGCAAGATGGGTCTTTATTGCTAATGTTTTCTGTCCTTAAATGTAACACGAGATTGCTATTAGAGTTGAATAGTGAACGGAAGTGCGAGCATATAACCTTTTTGAAATAGGGAGCGCTAATTATTGATTAAAACTATCAAAAAGAAAAGAAGCATGTACCTGAATTGACTACTAGTATTCCAACATTTCTCAATGTTGCTGTTTCATATAGTTGCAAATGCTATTCAGTATAATCAGTGAGCATGATATAAACAGTATGAACTATGTAAATAAACACACTCACGAAATGAAAACTTTGACAATTTTCTGTTTTTCTATCACGGAAATTTTATTCAGAAATGAAACCTCCCGATAAAAAGTTCATGTATATTTATGTTCGATATTACATATCAGGATCGACATCCTTTATTTATGATTTACTGTTAAGAAATTCAACCATCATTTGTTGAGTGGAAAATGGGAAAATGAGAAAATTATACGATATTCGTGTGAGCTTTTTAAAATCATCTGTCAATATAGGAAACAGTTAAAAAAACATTAATAAACGTTAATGGCAATTCAACAGTAAAAAGGATATTAAGCATATTTAAAAAAATATAATATATGAAACACCCAGCCTGGCAGCTTTTCTTATATTTGTTCGTAAAAGTTTGAGGCGTAAGAGTAAGATCTTGTCGGCTAAATATGTCAGAATTCTGTGTTCAAATACATTCAATTTGACGGGTCTTTCTGCTGACCTTTTGAATTAGCATCTTTAAAATTTGACTATATAGTGTTGTATTTGGTACAAAACAGGGTTCATATATATTTTCATATTACTTTGTTTTTAGGTAGACGAAATAAAAATTGATAACGCAGTACGGCCTTCGCAAATAAATGTATCATATAATATTATGCTATATGCATGAAAAGAAGCATTTTATGTAGCTACCATTTGATTTTTATGGGAGGGGGAGATGGAGGAAGGATGAAATTTGTAAAAAAAAATAGAACAAGAGTTTTGAGACAGAATAACAATAATATGAAAAAAAATGGTCAGGATAAACTAACAAAATATGCAGAACCGAATAGAGTGAAAAAAAGGCAACACAGAGATCAAAACTAAAAAAAACAAATGCAGCACAGCATTAATTTTGTCATTCTAGCCCCTCCAACTATATGTAAAATGGTAGCTCCCTAATGTAAAATTCGGCCGCCAATGTCTTTTTACAGTTTAGACACGTGAAAACCGTCGATAACGCCCAAAAATTTAAAGCGATGTTGTAAAAACTTGACCAAGTGAAAGTACATGTCTACTTCAAAGGTACGTGATATGGATGTGTTTATCATAAATGAGTGTTTTTGTTTATCACCATAAAATTAGTATCACGAATTAGATCGTCGGTAAATAGATTATTTGTTTTTAAAGTAAACGTATTTTATATAAAAAGATGTTTAAGACATTGACAAATAAAAAAAAATATATAAAATAGGTATATATATATATATATATATATGTCGTGCACGAAGCCGGATATTTAACAAGGATTTAGGCCAGAATATTTAGAATAGCACTGAAAAATGAAGAAAGTCATGTTGGATAGTAACAGAAATTTGATTAAGTACAGCAACTGGTCATCCACGGTCCTCTCAGAGAGGTGTTGCAAAGGTCTTTAACATCATACGAGTGGAGATAAACGGGACAAAAAATCCAAGTGATGACCATATTTCTATACATATACAATCATGTACAACAATCTATTATCAGATTATATATATATGTTCCGGACCATATGAGTATTTGGACCATACGCGTATGGTCATGACCATATGGGTTTATACTCATATGGTCGGGGTAATTAACACGACCATATGGGTATATACATGGTCATGACCATATGGGTATATACTAATATGGTCGGGGTAATTAACACTCTGTTACAGTTTACTTTTAATACTTCTAAACTCTTCATATGGTATGACCAATCATTAAAAAGACGCTATCATATAGGTTATTTTATTATTACATGTATATAATAATTAAACGATTAGCAAAATAAAAATAAAGAAGTTTCACAAAGTTAATTTTACTTACTTGTCAAAACTATAATAAACACATTTTATACCGATGGTCATTACCGATTTGTTATTACGAGTGAATGGCAATATGTCGACTTAAAAAAATAAATTACAAAAATTTCGTAATGAACTGTTACACAAAAAGTCACTGGAAAGTAACATAGTTTATTCAAGTTATCTTGTGAGTATGGTGTATTGCAGTCATGCTACGATATTTGAGATCTAGAGCTTCTTAAAACCACCGTCGACATATCGGATTAGCCAAAGACCTCGGTATCACTGTACGCAGCTACAAAAAGGCTAGCTTTTCACTCGCAAACAAAAGGTGTAAATGAAAAGGATTGAGAACAACTAAGACTTGCAAATGCAAAACCGCCATGATACCGGTTGGAAATAAATGTCACCCCAAGTCTACATGCAAGAATGTAATTAGCGATGTAAACTAACTATGGCTTCAATATCTAATTTTTACGTAGTATTTGAATTATAAAAATAATACATTGTCATGTAACCATCATTGTTTTTTTTAGATTAAGTTTTTGTATATATTATTGAGACTTTTATAATGTAATTTAAAAAAAAACATACCTATATGGTCCAAATACTCATATGGTCCGGCCCGCCTAACGAGTATTATACTCATATGGTCCGACCATATGCGTACGGTCGGACCATACGCGTATGGTCGGACCATATGAGTATACGCATACATGTATGGTCATGACCATACGCGTATGGTCCAAATACTCATATGGTCCGGAACATATACGCACTAGTCGAAGATGACGATTTTCGTCAACAAATATCATGATAACAAACAAAAATAATGTATAAATTGTACACAAACATTATTTATTGCTTTAGATTCTGATTACTGAATAATGGTACACATTTCGCTGCGTTAACAATCGACATGTTTTCGAATTTTGGTATGTCATATGAAATATAAACATCATTAAAAGAGATATAAAACAGAAAGTAATTACATGTACGTAGCAAAAGTTATTTTTAAAAGATGTAGTTAATACTATCAGTTGTACATATCATTAAACGTGTTGCTTGTTAGATTTATCATTTTCTGATACGATCAGTTTAGTAAACGTCGAAAACTAAATTAGGGTTATCATATTTATTTCATAAAATCTATAATTAATTGCTAAACAAACAGTTGTCATTTATGTAAAATCTGATTGATTTTAATGGGAAGTTACGAAACGATAGTTAAACCGCATTTTATTATATAACAATGAAAATCAGTATTTAAATTCCGTAAAATACACCGTAAAGCCGTCATCAATGTGATCATAATGGTTTAGATAGCAGCGTCAACAATCAAAATATTGGAGAAAAAAAATTGTATAATGACATCGACTAAATTTCGTGTTTGATTGGATTTTTCAAAGAAAAATTGTTTTTATTGCTGATAGATTGTTACACTTATCATCTATGTAAACTTAGCGTTAATTATCTACCAGTAATCGACATTTGATGTTTTGTTTTGGTATGAGTAATGTACAACACTTAAAATGCTTTGTAAAAGCACATTGTCTGCAACTTTGTTGACTTAGAATGATTTACGCTAAAAGCTTATTGTCGAGTTAATGACTGAATCGCCATAAGTAGTCCGATTATTAATTTTATAATAGAAATATCTGAAATTGACACCAAGTAGCAATAGAAGTAAGCCTATTTAATAACGTATTTGTTTTGAATAGCATGATATGTCCTGCTTCAGTTTGTGTCATTTTATAGTATAAATGCCCTTCAAGAAATAATAGTGTTTTCCGAAATCAAATGGTTGTTTGCTTTAAATACCTTGAAATGTAATTTTGTCATTTTTTTTATTGATAGTTTAATTTCAAATATAAAACACAGGAGTGTGTCTACTTGGAATTTGTTTGTCTGAATCAGAAAATTTAGCATTGTCCCTGCATACACACCACACCTTCTTTTGTTTATCTCTGGAACATGTTTTAAAGTGCGAAGTTTGCAGGTAAACATCATACCCTTTTGTAGATATAAAGACGAGCAATGATTTTTGCTCAGTATTCGAATCGATACAAAGGACGAGAGTATTCGAAAGTGGCGACCATAAGCCATCAGTTTGAGTTAAAAGATATAGTCCCATGGTCAAACGCAAAACCACAAAAAAAAAAAAAAAAAAACAATGCCCACAAAAAAAACTATTATAAAGAAAGTACAAAAAATTAAGAAACATGAACAGCATCGAAATTCGGGGCGTGGGCCGGAAGGATAATTATGCCGTTAAGATGTCAGGATAAACGACAATCTCGCGTTATAACAGTCAAAACTTATTTTTTGATAAAATAATAACGTATCAATTTCCGTTATTTCAGTTTATGAGACTATGACGAATTAGTTTGGGACGGGTCATATTTGCTTTCAATACATCATGGTACAGACCTTCTAAAATTCAAACTGACCCTTTTACCGTGCGTGGATCGTGCGTGTACCAATCGTGTATCATCATTCATTAGTCCGTGCGTTTTCCGTGTAACGTGTGTGCATCGTTCTTTCATTCATAATATAACCGTGTATCGTGCGCTCATCAATCATTCATTCTCAACCGTGTAACGTGCGTTCATCAATCATCATTCATTCTTAATCGTGTATTGTGCGTTCATCATTCGTGTATAACCGTGTAACGTGCATTCGTCAATCGTTCATCTCTAATCGTGTAACGTTCATTCATTGTCAAAACCATGTTCCTATATGGTAGTCGAATATAGAGCTCATCAAAGCTTATATTTTATCTGTTAAAGTGTATATATATGTTTCGACTTTAAATTAAATTGGTATTCTTACTTATTTTTTTGTGAACTCTTAATCAACTTCATCGTACATAACGTTCATACAGATTCATGATTTTTTGTTTATATATGTGTGTAAATATTTCGTGTTTATTCAGTGCTGGGACTGGCACATTTTAATACAATGCTACATCTTTACAAACCACTAAGAAGTTATTTTGTTTTTTTAACAGTGCTCAAATTGGTACGTCCATTTCTTTTGTATCTTTCTCAATTCCTTGTCTCATTTTGTTTGTTGATTGTTTTTTAGGGGGAGGGGGAGTAAATTAAAAATATTTCCTATTATACAATGTATCATGAAAAGTAAAATATTAAAAATACTTAACCCCGAGGAAAATTCAAAACGGAAAGTCCCTAACCAAATGGCAAAATCAAATGACAAAACAAATCAAACGAATGGACAACTATATTGAAAAATGTGAAGAATTTCAAAAAGTGCATAAAATCGAATATCGTATGGCATTTTAATAATTGTTTTTACTTTGTTTTCTTTTTGTTTTCATTTAGTTATTCAGAATTTGTTGTCCTCATTTAGTTTTTTATTAAGTACTATTCTAGTGGGTAAGTTTATGCAAGTATAAGTAGGGCACGAGCATCCAACAACACTTTACAAATGAACAAAGTGGCTTAGAATACGTCGAATGTTCCATATAAAAATAGAAGCACTATAAATCAACGGTATTCATAGTTTATATTTGACCATTACTCCGACCATTTAGTACAGTCAACATTTTTTCTGAATTAGTTTATTCAGAACTTCCTGTAGATACTCTTAAAATTCCGTCTTTTTCATCTATACACTTTCAAAATGTTTCATTAAGTCAGAACTGTCAGCTTTAATGCTATTAAACAACAAACTATAACCCAATATAAAATTCTAATGTTTCAATATTACATTGATTTTCCATTTTGTTTTTACAACAAGCTAACAGCCTCGATCTTTTGTCAACAGGCTCTTTACGTCGATCCATGTCTTTATGTTGCTTTATTGATAATCAACGTCAAGGAGATGTTTCTATTTCAAATAGAACTTGATAGATGTAAACTTTAGTCTAGGTACAAAAAAAAACAGCCATTAGCTCCATTATGTTTAATTTCGATCTGATTTTGTAATGTGTACTCAGTTTGTGATCTAATTTTGTATCTTATGATTTCTGTGCAAGTATTTCCTTTTTGTTTAGATATGAAAAGAAGATGTGGTTTGATTGCCAATGTGACAACTCTCTACAAGAGGCAAAATGACACAGAAGTTACAATTATAATAGGTCAACGTACAGCCTTCAACAATGATCAAAGTCCATACCGCAAAGTCAGTTTTTACAGGCCCCGAAATGACAAATGTTAAACAATTCAAAGTAGAAAACTATAATGGCCTAATTTATGTACAAAATATTGAAAGAAATGCAAATATGTCACACGGCAAAAAAAAAAACAATCACTGAATTTTACTTTCAGGCTCCTGACTTGGGACAGGCACATACAGAATGTGGCGGGTTTGAACTCGTTTGAAGGAGCCAACCCTTCCCATTATCTGAAACAGTGGCGTATCAGTACAAACAGAAGATCAGTTGAAAAAGGATTAACTCATCAGTGGTCGAGTGATCTAATTAGTTCATCTCATGTATTACTAGCCTGTTTTAAATACTAAACCCGACTAATGTCAGTCGTTATATTCCGCCGATCTCCGTCTACATTAACCTCGATAGGCTATAGGCCGCTAGAGGGCACATAATTATTCGAGTTAGTTAATACTAAGGTTGTGAGTTCGAACACCGCACA
Source organism: Mytilus edulis (assembly GCA_019925275.1). Taxonomy (NCBI): domain Eukaryota; kingdom Metazoa; phylum Mollusca; class Bivalvia; order Mytilida; family Mytilidae; genus Mytilus; species Mytilus edulis. The sequence goes on along the minus strand of CM034357.1, from coordinate 45,490,849 downwards.
TGACAGGTGCGTTCGATTAAATATTCTATTCGTAATCTTAATTGACTGAAACGGCGGAATGCCAGTTTATCTGCCAAATTGAATTTTTCTGTATGCACTACGGCATTCTCCACCAATAAAAATGGCCACTACTATTAGGGATTAGTGCTGAAAGTGGCTTAAAACACCAACAATAAATAAATATTTTTTTTTAATTTTTGAACATACGTTACACACGTTGCGCATTCAATTTATATAATACTAAGTTGCAATTTGCTTTTAAATAGTTGTATTGATTTTAACATAATTATTAATTATCTACAAGTCCTTATTAAACTTTGTTTTAATTCAAAATAATTATAACATTGATGTCAGAATTGAAAATGAACAAATCAGACTATATATACTATAACAAGTTTACGTTAAAACTGAATGGATTGCATGATAAAGCGACATTCTGTGCGTGACTAGAAGAAAACATCTAGACCTTAACTTAAATCCCAATTAAATTATGTTTGATCTACACAGTACAAATTTGTATTAAATTAAAACATTTTAACGATTATATTTATGATACTTAATCTATAAATCAAAATTTACAACGGTGATGAATTTATTCAGTAAACAGACGATTATCAAGAATTGAAGCAGATGTATTAGCAAAGTAGATACATGAATATGTTCTACTAGCAGTTTCCGTCCGTTTGTCGTATTAATAAAGATCGACAGTTAATCTTTGAATTCCTAAATTACTTTATCTACTCAAAGACTGATTTAGTAGAGCTCATTTCCCCTTTCAAGTATCTTATTTTATTGAAAACAAAATAAATATCCAGCTACAAATAGCTGTACATCAATCAGAGCAAATCACAAATAACAATTACGTTCTTAAAATGTTGTAATGAAAGGCAAAATGGCCGAAAACGACTTCAAGTCAATTTCCTTAAGCAAAATGTCAATGGATTATCCCTATTTACGTTATTAGTTGGAAACATTTAAAACAAGGTTTTCTCCTTAAAAGGCTAATTGTGAACAGGAGTATGATATATGTTTCATGTAAATGATGAAACTTACATCGCTTTAGTCTCGTCTGCTCGTTCACGTGATGTTCTAAGTGTCTTCCTTATTACTGTATTTACATTAGCGCTATTTAGCAAAATGGACACTACTAGAGACAAAACTTACTTCGCGAATGTCAAATGTTTGACCTCGACATAAATCTACAGTTGACACGAATCCTGCGTCTATGTTAATTATTTTTAGTTTGTCTTGAAATTATACGTCAAAAATGAAAAGCCATGTCAATCATGCAGGTCTCTCTAAGAATTGGACAATTTAACAGCAAAATGTATTGAGTGTGTAGGTAATGGCAATTTTGCTTCATTGTTAGCTTGCTTTCTAGCTGAGCATTGAAGTCAATATTAGGTTAGGTATACATCCCTCCCTTTTGAGGAGTCTAGTCCGAAAGACAGACAGAGAGATTGGTTATCAGTCGAGCTAGTCTACTCTTAAAGGAGGATAGCACAAAACCTTACATTAACTTCAAGACTGAGCTTGCAAGCAAGCTAACCAAACACAAATGTATTACCTTAACCATCACATTCAAGGTATTTTGCTGTAATAAAAGAAAATACTTCTTTGAACAATGAATAAAATTAAACAAAATCTTTTGTAGATGGTTTGGGCGTACATGTACTCACGAAAATTGATAGAATTTGTTCATAAATTGCCGAGGAGTGTATTGTATGTTGTGAATTGTTCAAAAATATATTAAAATATGAATCATGTATATAACCCAGTTTTTTTTAAGGTTGTGAAAAAAAAATACATTTTATATGGACTGTTCAGAACACAAGCATCTTACTGTGAATAGAAAGTAAATTAAAAAGATAGAATTTAGAAATAAAATATGAGAAGTTACCTCTTATGAAACACATTTTTGAATATCAAAAGATACTTCATGTCATCGTTCCAGCTGTAACGTAAACTGGAAACAATTTCTGATGATTCCTTTTGAATTACATTTTCTGGCTTACTTACCCACAAAACGCAAAGTTTTGAAAGACTTTGAAATCAAGCAAAAACATTCTGTGTTTGTGTATATATGAATGATATAATAAATAACCTAAGGTAAGATCACATTTAATCATTTTTTCTTTTTTTTATGGTTTTTTTTCTTTTTTTTTCTTTCTTTTTTTGACAACTTATAGCTGATTCATTATGTACATTGGCTATGTAGGACAAGCAAATAATGCCAATTATTTTAAGAAACAATTAGATGGAAAAGCCTAACCAATCGGGCAATGCTATTTTGAATCAGGATAATTATTCTTATTATGGTGAAAAATGGAAAACCACACGTTATAAGGTCCGTGTGATAGATGCGCTTTTCTGGATTTTCTGTCATCGGAAACATTCGGAGACACATGGTTATTTAAAAGCCAAGGATGCACATGTATAAAAACCTAAATAATTTAAAAAGCTATACGAACGATACATCAATGCAATAGTCAAACTACGAATTTGTTTTTGAAAAATAGTACACGAGATTGAATTTGAAACATGGAACATGATAATGCTTTGGAAACATGGGATACATGTACGAACTTGATTTTGAAACGTGGGATACGGACTTGATTTTGAAACGTGGAATACGGACTTGATTTTAAAACGTGGGATACGGACTTGATTTTCAAACATGGGATACGGACTTGACTTTGAAACCTGGGATACGGAATTGATTTTGAAACGTGGGATACGGACTTGATTTTAACATATGGGTTAGGAACTTGATTTTGAAACATAGGATACGGACTTGATTTTGAAACGTGGGATACGGACTTGATTTTGAAACATGATTTTGAAACATGGAATACGAACTTGCTTTTGAAACATGAAATACGAGCTTGCTTTTGTAACATGAAATACGAACTTACTTTTGAAACATGAAATACGAACTTGATTTTGAAACTTGGGATACGGACTTGATTTTGAAACTTGGATAAGGAACTTGATTTTGAAAAATGGAATACGAACTTGATTTTGAAACATGGTTAAGGAACTTGATTTTGAAACTTGGGTAAGGAACTTGATTTTGATACTTGGGTAAGGAACTTGATTTTGAAACATGAAATACGAACTTGCTTTTGTAACATGAAATACGAACTTACTTTTGAGACATGAAATACGAACTTGATTTTTAAACTTGGGATACGGACTTGATTTTGAAACTTGGATAAGGAACTTGATTTTGAAAAATGGAATACGAACTTGATTTTGAAACATGGTTAAGGAACTTGATTTTGAAACTTGGGTAAGGAACTTGATTTTGATACTTGGGTAAGGAACTTGATTTTGAAACGTGGGATACGAACTTGATTTTGAAACATGAAATACGAGCTTGATTGTGAAACATTGGATACGAACTTGATTTTGAAACATGAAATACGAACTTGATTTTAAAACATGGGAAACGGACTTGATTTTGAAACATGAAATACGAACTTGAGGTTGAAACATGAATTACGAACTTGATTGTGAAACATGTAATACGAACTTGTTTTTTAAACATGGGATACCAATTTGATTTTGAAACATGCGTTTTCGATACAACTTTACAATACAGAATACTACTAGTATCTCACTTTTAAAACAAATATTGCGAACATACATTTTTCTGTACAAAGGTATGCTGTGCTGTGGGTAGCAATGTATGTAATTTTTTTTTTCATTCCATGAACATGCGATTCTTAGAGTCGGTTGGATAGGGGTAGAGTTTATAAGATACAATGATTTTTCCCTCACCCTGCTTTTCAGGAAAAAACTATAAAAACGGATTGTGAATGTAAGATACAGTAAATTTGCTTATTAAGATATAGAACTATATCTAATGAATTAAAGCGTGAGAACTATATCTAATGAATTAAAGCGTTAATATAAAAAAAGAAGATGTGGTATGATTGCCCATGAGACAACTGTCCACAAGAGACCAAAATGGCACAGAATGTTTAATGATAATGCGAATTTTTAATATAATAATTTAAAGAAATTGCTGTGAATATGAAACTCCTTAAATTGACAATACGCCTTCAATATGTACAATCAAAATAAAGTATATCATGTTATAATTGTTGGCGAAAGACAGTCTGTAGTTATTCAAAAACAGACAATGATCTTCTGATTGCAAGTTACAGATCCAATACAATTCTTTTAAAACATTTAATTCCATTTGTTACTTTAGGGAGTAGTGACAGGATTAATAGTACAATCCTTGAAGCGACCAATTTGCAAATTCTTTCAATTGTTGAACGGCATTATAGAATAATTCTAAAATCAAATCATGCAACATTGAAAGGGGAAGTGAATTCTTATCGTCTCGGAATTATAACCATATATACATCATTTCATGTACGTGACTGTGTAGGTATTATACATTATATATTTTTAAGAAATGACTGTAATATTTTTGTCTGAAGAAATAACATGAAAACAAATGTGGTGCACACTGAATAATCTACGTAGCAGAGTATTTAAAAAAAATGAGATAATTTCGATAAACAGTAAAAAATCAGTCAGTCCTTACAATTTAATAATTCTAAATTCAGTTTGTATGGAGTAAATCACGAAAAACCGTTGCACAACGGTACTATTATAAGATGGTTATAAGCGAAGATGGTTTATAAAACTATGTCGACAAATAATACGGCTGAACTTTTAGTCTTCGTCAATGTCGTTTTCAAATATTTAAACTTTTAGCCTTCGTCAATGTCGTTTTCAAATATTTAAACTTTAAAATTTTACATACTTTTTCAACCAAGAACGAAGACTTAAGCAACTATAGCCATATGTTACCTTTCGGTCTTCAACAATGAGCAAAATTCATACTGCATAGCAAGCAATAAAAGTCCCCGAAATGACAAATGTAAGAAAAATCAAATAAGAACACTAACGGCATGATTTATGTACAAAACAGTAAACAAAAAAATGTATGATATACAGCAACATATAACAAAATGAATTACAGGATCCTGACATATGAACATCAGAATTTGGCGGGACAAAAAGTATTAAACATATTTTATTTTCAGTTGAATGTCGTAAAAATAAAGTATAGTTGTATGCAATTGATAAAGATAAGAAAAGCGACGCTCGTCTAGCTACTTGTCTGTTTTGGAGGGTTTTTTTTATTAAAAAAGTGTAGATTTGCGGTGCTTTATCATTAGCTAGTTTAAGACACTGGTGGATCAAGGCTCGGAAATAGAGATCTAATACCCATGTCCCTTTAATCTGATAGCTTTAAAATATAATGCCATCGTGTTATCTACATGTACATGATTTGTTAAGCATAAACTAATACAAATGGTTTTTCCCCGCTAGATGAGCGTTTCGTCTAAAAAAGACTCACCAGTGACGCTCGAATCAAAAGAGTTAAAAAGGCATTAGTGTTTTGCAAGATACTTTTATAACTATTTCGCCTATGACAGGTATTTTAATTTTGTCTACAATAAAGTTAATAACGACACCTTTCACAATTAAATAGACTTACGGCAAAGCTTAAGGTTATAATGCATAAATTATATATAATACCATCTTAAAAAGTAAAAAGAAAATTGTAATTCCAATACCCTAAATATCCCGGACTTTTTTTTTAATTTTAAATTTTAGGATATCACTAGTACTTATTTTCTAGCATGCAATGTAAAAGAAAAACAACTTTTCGACTTTTACTTATATTTTCTGTAGCCATCAAATAAATTAGATTTTCATACATTAAACTGTTGATTTTTTTGTACATTATACATTTTTAAATGAAATTTAAAATAACAAACCTCTTGGCTATAGCTTTTCTGGAAGGCAAGCCTCCTTTTGGCAGTTTGTGGATCAGATGGAACACGAGGTGTCGGTGAATACATTCGGAAAACGTGTGTCCTTTAAATTGAAGAAAAATCCAAATTGTATTATAAATAAGGATGCATCAACACTTTAGTAAGTAAATGATTTTATGATTTCTGAATCATGGTTTTTAAATAAGGCATTGGCATCTCATTGATTCATCGATCGATTAAATAGCGAATTATAGTTCTCTGAGATTTTCTTTGGGAGTAAATCGAAAATTGTATAACTTTATTTCATTAAGTGTACAAATATTTTATTCCAAATATGGAATCTGGCAAAAATGCTAAATTTGATTCCACCCACGTATGTTCTTAATGGGTAGCCGACTACATCATATTATAATATCGGTTACAGATAAATAGTGATGGTATTTAAATCTCTTTCAATCATCATTTAAAAAGTTAAATCAAAAGCATTGATAGAAAGCAAATGGACGGATAAAGTGCGAAAATCATCAATAAATGTTCCCAGGTATACCATTAATTAAAGAGATGACGTATTCACTATTCTGGTAAATTATGAATACTATTAGTATTATTTTAATAAAAAAAATCTAACTTTTAACCCTAAGGTATCAACCATTTAACTTCGGGGATGGGAATATGTTCTTTTTTTCTTAGTCAGAAATGTTTTATTTTGTTTTTAGACGTTATCTTTCAAATAATTTTTTCAAAGTTTAACACTGCATGGAAAAATCTGGATTTAGAATATTTGTTTTTGTCATTTTCTTCGACAGAATTTTTCCCCCTCAAATTTGGGATCAGAAAATATTTTTTTTAAGGAAAAGCCATACCCCTTTTTCTTTTAAGTTAAAAGGTCGTTCCTTAATGTCTTACTTGTTTATGTACACATAACGTTGATTTTATTTTATAACAGTATAAAACTAATTTTGTACTAATGACATTATCTAGAACCAAGGATAACGTGAAGTGTATCAGTATTAATATTATATTTAAGAGATATGGAATAAAAATTAGGACACAAAAAAGAAGTCGCAGAAGGACAGAAAAATAATTACAGCTACAATGTATACTAAAGACAAAGTTATTTTCAGATACAAGTGTTATTCGGGAACTTGGTCCCGTCTTTGTAATTCGTGTTGTAGTCTTTCTTTCAAAAGAAAAAGTTATCTGTACGAATAAGATGAATACCTTTTTTTTATAAGTAAAGAATCTTTTATTTAAATCATTTAACTTAATTTTATCTCAAACTTTGCCTATAATTTATTTAATATAGATCACGATTTTACATGTGAATGTGAATAAAATTACTTCACTGGAAAACATCTTTTAATTCTTTAAACTCGTTTCGTCTAAATGTCTAAACAAACTATTAAACAACAGTGACATATTTACTAACCTTAAAAGACAATCCACTCTGCTAACTTTATTTTATGCAGGGGACTGTTTATCGAAACTGTCCTAAGTTCGGTCCTAAGACTTAGTACCCTTTTTTTAATCTACGTTTTTATTATAACCTTTTTTGCTATTTCTACCAACAATATTGATTGTATGTATAAAAAGGTATTATAATATTGTTTTGTTAATAAAATTTCACATATCAGATAATTAGTTTACAAGGCCTGTTTGCATAGCACATCTTAACTTATGTGTTCCTAAAACATAGATTTCACTAAGAATTCCTTTCATTTAAGTAAAATTATCAATTTTTATGCATAAAAAATTAAGTGGTATGCATAAAATTATTTAAGTCTCTCCATTTAAAGGAATACCAGTTAAATCGGAAACTTTCTCTAATTGTTGTATGATATATATGCTACCTTATCCGTGGAACAGTCTATCTAACATCAACATCATCTCTAATGGCCCATCGCATGCAATAATTATCAATTTATTAATGCACAATGCAAACGTTTATCAAATACTGGGGTTAGATTGACGTTTGTCTGTAATAACAATTAAAAAATACGTAAAAAACTAAAATAAGCACAAACAAATTGGCGCACAACTTAGAGAAAAAGTTGTTTTAAAATAAATGGCCGTGCATAGGACGAAACATATTTTAATGCACCCCCACCTCTCTTCCACGGACTGTTACTAAAAGAGAAATGAAAGGTGGTTTGGAGGGAAATTATTTATTTACTGATGTTTATAACTTAAGGTCAAGTTGAAAGTATGTCATCTCATGCATGTCCTGTACGAGAAAAAATAACAATACGTATGTGGATCTTGTAATTGACGCTTTCCAGGACGTAGGTCGGAGAAAAAATGGACTACCACTGGAAAATGAAGGTAATATAATAGTTATGGACATCAATTCTCTCGTAGGGACCCCAAAAAGTAGTTGCAGACTTTCTTAGCGTAGAGTGTGTGGCACTCTTTCTATGCGAGGATCGAGTGTAACGTCTTCGTTTTGACCGGACGTGGTTGAATGTGTACTTGTACTTCCCAAACTTCCAAACGAACATCCCACTCTGGCAAGATGTTTAAATACCAGTTGGGAAACGACCAAAACGACCGTAAATTTAGGCGCCACTCAGCCTTAGGAATGGAAAAAATAAAACAAATATATTTAAAAAAAAAATGGATTCTTTTTTCATGAATTCATATCAAAACCAGGAACAGTTTTTAAAAGTGATTCAATCTTTCTCTAAAACACACATTAGATTCATATGTTTACTGTAATATACATGATATACTATCCGAATATTGCGCTTGCAAGTTATCACACCGAAAGATAACTCAAAACTGTATGCATTCGTAATAGGTTTTAGAAAAATTGGAGCAATTATTGAAAACTAGCAAAAGGACGTTTTTTTTTAACAAAACCATTTTCTCATATACACAATAGTTTATAAAGGTTTTAGTCTTCGTCTTATGTAAATTTGCATTTTTTGCGTTAACAGAAATATAACACGGAGTTTATAAGAAATACATTTGATTACATTTTAAGTATCATTAAAATATTGTAAGGACTTCGAATTCCACAGAGTAGTCTTAAAATATTTTAGTGTGTCCCAGTTTAACTAAGTGAAACAAATGCAGGGGAAATTTGCCCAACATATTTATAAAATAACTATTGTAATTGAAAATTAAACCGATGTCAAGCCCTAGACAACAGTATCTTGCATGCCTAAGGATCCTCACCGTTTCCTTCTTTAAAGCCTGTTTTGTACTATCAGTTACAATCGTGTTGAAAGCCATTGTGAACCCCCTCCCCCCAAAACAAAAATCTTTTTATTTTTTCATGTATGAAATGCATTAAGAAATAATGGGCGGCCTTTAAACTATTGTTCCCGCCTGGAAATTATCAGTATATTCTTCTTAAAACATTCGCTTTCTTCAAAATTGAAAACTGAGCCGTAGATTTTGAAGATTTTATTAATTTTCCCCCAAAAATGTTTGGGCAGGGAGCTCCTAACCCGATAGCTTGCAACGGGAATCCTCTAAACCAAAAACAAAATCTGCTGTGATGGCGGCTTTTGAAGCTTTTGAACATTATTTCATGTTAAATATCAGCAGAATCTATAATTTTTATCTCAAACTGTGACTGATTTATGAATGGAAATTGAATAAGTTTCAAGTTTTGAGTTAATAGTTATCATAAATCAGCTCATTGATGCGGTGTTACTGAATTAATGACTCCATGCATATCAAATTTAACACCATTGTTGCAAATCTCAACAACTTTAATCTAAACAGTCATTGATATTGCATAACTGATGACAAGTTGTTTTATGCTGTGAAACTGTACTTAATACTTTCATCAATTGATATCGATTAAAACATCTGTTTTGAAAAGGGAGGTAATCAACAATTTACAAGATATTTTTTTGTGATACAATGAGCAGAATGCAAAAATATAGAAAAATCAAAATATCAAATATTTAAGATTTTTTACAGACGCAATTTGTTTTTGTAACTGAAAAGCTGAATATGCAATGTAAAAGATTTTAAAATTATGCCGATGGTCATTACTGCATAAATAATTGGCAACATTAATTTTGGAATCATAACATTATTTAACTGTACTAATTTTAACTCACCAGATGTGCATTTCGACAACAAAAAATAGACAAACAAAAGATACAGAGAAATCAGTCAAGATACAAAATCAGAACATGCAAAGTAACAAGCACACAACAAAAAGCAAAGGAACAACAATTTTAGTGCCGCTATTCTTCAGATAAACCACAGTGAGGCCCTCAGCACTAAGCAAAAACCCCACTTTCGCTGCAAGCTGAATATATATAATGTCTCTTAAGGATGTTTGCTTGTCATGTTTTGAAATTTTTGTCAGATTTTCGCATGGACCCCTATATTTTTTTTGCTTTTTTGATTCCTCAATTAATCCCCTGTCAATATTTACTAGTGTTATTGAAAGCTATTTATTTTAAAACTGAGAAGCGAACTTCCTTCAGTGATTCTTGAGGCCAACATATTTGAATCCCAAACTTATTCAAAAACTGAAAAACTGAGGAACCCTAAAAGTACCAAAATGTTGCCCATGAGAGAGAATAATATTCTCCAATTTAAAATAATTTCCAAAAATTTAGACTAATGCGTTTGACTGAATTAATTTTACATAAATACATTCTAATAAACGCTTTTTCACCGATGGAAAAAAAAACAAAAAAAAAAAACATTTTTAACCGATTTGTTCTAGTAAAAATTCAAATCAAGCATATTTATATATCTGGTAATGGGTAAATAAGATAAAGAATTTATTTTCCATTTTAAACATTTAATTGAACATTTACTAAATGGCATTATTTCCTGTTAATTACTTTTAGCAATCTAACTGCCTTTAATTTTCCTGAATTCAAGAATTATGCTCTATTAAACAATTTAGTTTACAGTAAACAAATGGCAATCTCAGTACAACCGCACATTTAATGCTATTTGAAATTCCTCATATTAAAAGGAAAATATACAGGAACATTGGTTTTTATAGAAAATTTAATCACGCTTCTGATTAAACATAAAGAACAGCAACTATAATTCAGGTCGATATCGCACAGTTATAGTCCACGCGCGGATCAAAGCTTTATGATGAACAGGCAGGGGGCGCTTCTGAGAATTAAGAGGCACATGGTCATATTTTAAACTAAAAATGGCTGTTAAAAAAGAGGGACGAAAGATACCAGATCGACAGTCAAATTCATAAATCGAAAATAAGCTGACAACGCCATGGCTAAAAATGAAAAAGACAAACAGACAAACAATAGTACACATGACACAACATAGAAAACTAAAGAATAAGCTACACAAACCCCATCAAAAACTAGGGGTGATCTCAGGTGCTCCGGAAGGGTAAGCAGATCCTGCTCCACATGTTGCACCCGTGTCGTGTTGCTCGTGTTATTACAAATCCAGTAAATAGTCTAATTCGGTAGGTCACATTCATGAAAGGGACCGATACATTACATCTTTCTGTTATAAGGCGAGGGGAATGTTCTCTGGTATGAATCTGCGCCTGCAGTGATGTAAATGATAACAAATTACCGGAAGTTGTAGATCATGGTAACCTATCTCGAATTAAAACGGGCAATTCAGAGTCACAGCCCCGGGGTGGGAGCTCGATACTTTAATATTTAAGGGGCAAACGACCGATTTCGATAAAGATTTTTTTCAATTATCAAATTTTGAATATAATATACATGTACATTAAAAGAACTCTGGAAAATCGACGAGTATTTTTGATTGCATAACAAATAATAATAGCGTTGAATTAGATTTTAGAAAGAAGAAAAAAATCCTGACACGGTCTGACACGGTCTTTCAGTATTTATTCTAAATTGCAAATAATAAGAAATATGATGCAAACCATGAACGCATGCACAATCAATTATTTTTTAACGCTTCTTGACTAATGGGATTCCAGCAGATGCAATTGGCTGCATGAACCCTGAAATAAACACTGAAATTGTTCTATTTGGTGCCATTTGGGTATTTATGTAATTCCGTGTTCTTTTATTGCTGAAGAAGGAAATATAAATCACCCTCAGCGCTACTCTAATTCTTCTTTCAATTGAGTACTATGATTTTGTCAATACGTGTTAACAAACGACAATATTATTATATTCGGTGAAACAATTACCAGGCTCAAGCTAGCAGCCACTCGCTAGCAGCCACCACGCTAGCAGCCAGTTTTCAGATATGTCTATAAACCCAAAATTTGCATAAGATTCAAACGTACTTTAAATGTTTTTATCAATCATATAATCACAAAATAATCTGTTTTTATATATGAGTGAGCAGCCGAAGACACTATTTAATATTTTTTTTTCAAATTAACAATACAAGTAATTTCCTGTTCATCACTTTATTCGCTTTTCATATACCAAACAGCGTACTGCGCGCAATTTTAAATAGTGTATGAAGAATAGTAAATAACTATACACTTATTTAAATGCTGGCAAAATTGTTGCTACATGACATCGACTTTTCCATAAGAAATCAATTTTGTGATTTTGTAAGAAATAGCTTTCCATAGTCTCGGCAACCTGTCAAGTAGTTCCCAAAAAAGTATCAATAGTTTTGCATTACAAGAATAGAAAATTGCACTCGTGCTTTGCTATTTTTTTGTCAAACAAATTTGTTTTGACAAAATATTCTACTTCTGAACAAGCGGAATGCGCTCACATTTGATTAAACGAAAGGTTTATTTGTTGTACTTAATGTATGGTGTGCACGGGAAATATAAATTAGCAATTTATAGAAATAATCTACTTTTGAAAATTTTGGGGTAGGCATGTTTGACCCTTAAGACCTAAGTTCGGACCTATGGTGAAGACAAACTATGAGTTGTCCCACCTGGAACTTTTGGCCCATTGGACCCTAGTCCATTACCTACCATTTCCACTTAGTGGCTAAAAAAGTATTGCCGTAGGAAATTTTTCAAACCCTTTTAAAAATTGAGGTAAGGCAATTTTGTAAGTTCTAACTTTGGACCCATGGTGAGGACAAACCATGAGTTGTCCCACCTAGACCTTTTGACCCATTGGACCTTAGACCCTTAACTATCATTTGCACCTAGTGGGTAAAAAAGTATTGCCGTAGGGAATTTTTGACCGACTTTTGAAAATTTGGGGTAGGCATGTTTGACCCTTAAGACCTAAGTTCGGACCTATGGTGAAGACAAACTATGAGTTGTCCCACCTGGACCTTTTGGCACATTAGACTCTAGCCCATTACCTACCATTTCCACCTAGTGGCTAAAAAAGTATTGCCGTAGGAAAATTTTCACACCCTTTTAAAAATTGAGGTAAGGCAATTTTTTTAAATTCTAACTTTGGACCCATGGTGAGGACAAACCATGAGTTGTCCCACCTGGACCTTTTGACCCATTGGACCTTAGACCCTTACCTATCATTTGCACCTAGTGGGTAAAAAAGTATTGCCGTAGGGAATTTTTGACCGACTTTTGAAAATTTTGGGGTAGGCATGTTTGACCCTTAAGACCTAAGTTCGGACCTATGGTGAAGACAAACTATGAGTTGTCCCACCTGGAACTTTTGGCCCATTGGACCCTAGTCCATTACCTACCATTTCCACTTAGTGGCTAAAAAAGTATTGCCGTAGGAAATTTTTCAAACCCTTTTAAAAATTGAGGTAAGGCAATTTTGTAAATTCTAACTTTGGACCCATGGTGAGGACAAACCATGAGTTGTCCACCTGGACCTTTTGGACCAATTGGACCTTAGACCCTTACCTATCATTTGCACATAGTGGGTAAAAAAGTATTGCCGTAGGGAATTTTTGACCGACTTTTGAAAATTTTGGGGTAGGCATGTTTTGAACCTTAAGACCTAAGTTCGGACCTATGGTGAAGACAAACTATGAGTTGTCCCACCTGGACCTTTTGCCCATTGGACCTAGTCCATTACCTACCATTTCCACCTAGTGGCTAAAAAAGTATTGCCGTAGGAAATTTTTCAAACCCTTTTAAAAATTGAGGTAAGGCAATTTTGTAAATTCTAACTTTGGACCCATGGTGAGGACAAACATGAGTTGTCCCACCTGGACCTTTTGGCCCATTGGACCTAGTCCATTAACTACCATTTGCACTAGTGGCTAAAAAAGTATTGCCGTAGGAAATTTTTACAACTTTTGAAAATTTGGAGGTAAGGCAATTTTGTAAATTCTAAACCCTTGTGACCCATGGTGAGACAAACATGAGTTGTCCCACCTGGACCTTTTGGCCATTGGACTCTAGCCCATTACCTACCATTTCCACTAGTGGCTAAAAAAGTATTGCCGTAGGAAATTTTCAACCCTTTTAAAAATTGAGGTAAGGCATTTTGTTAAATTCTAACTTTGGACCCATGGTGAGGACAAACCATGAGTTGTCCCACTGGACCTTTTGACCCATTGGACCTTAGACCTTACTATCATTTGCACTAGTGGGTAAAAAAGTATTGCCGTAGGGAATTTTTGACCGACTTTTGAAAATTTGGGGTAGGCATGTTTGACCTTAAGACCTAAGTTGGACCTATGGTGAAGACAAACTATGAGTTGTCCCACCTGGACCTTTTGGCCCATTGGACCTCTAGCCCATTACCTACCATTTCCATCTAGTGGCTAAAAAAGTATTGCCGTAGGAAATTTTTCAACCCTTTTAAAAATTGAGGTAAGGCAATTTTGTAAATTCTAACTTTGGACCCATGGTGAGGACAAACCATGAGTTGTCCACCTGGACCTTTTGGCCCATTGGACCCTAGTCCATTACCTACCATTTCCAGCTAGTGGCTAAAAAAGTATTGCCGTAGGAAATTTTTCAAACCCTTTTAAAATTGAGGTAAGGCAATTTTGTAAATTCTAACTTTGGACCATGGTGAGGACAAACCATGAGTTGTCCCACCTGACCTTTTGGACCCATTGGACCCTAGTCCTTACTACCATTTCACTAGTGGCTAAAAAAGTATTGCCGTAGGGAATTTTTCAAACTTTTGAAAATTTGGGTAGGCATGTTTGACCCTTAAGACCTAAGTTGGACCTATGGTGAAGACAAACCTATGAGTTGTCCCACCTGGACCTTTTGGCACATTGGACTCTAGCCCATTACTACCATTTCCACTAGTGGCTAAAAAAGTATTGCCGTAGGAAAATTTTCACACCTTTTAAAAATTGAGGTAAGGCATTTTTTTAAATTCTAACTTTGGACCCATGGTGAGGACAAACCATGAGTTGTCCCACCTGGACCTTTTTGACCCATTGGACCTTAGACCCTTACCTATCATTTGCACCTAGTGGGTAAAAAAGTATTGCCGTAGGGAATTTTTGACCGACTTTTGAAAATTTTGGGGTAGGCATGTTTGACCCTTAAGACCTAAGTTCGGACCTATGGTGAAGACAAACTATGAGTTGTCCCACCTGGACCTTTTGGCCCATTGGACCCTAGTCCATTACCTACCATTTCCATCTGGTGGCTAAAAAAGTATTGCCGTAGGAAATTTTTCAAACCCTTTTAAAAATTGAGGTAAGGCAATTTTGTAAATTCTAACTTTGGACCCATGGTGAGGACAAACCATGAGTTGTCCCACCTGGACCTTTTGGCCCATTGGACCCTACCATTTCCAGCTAGTGGCTAAAAAAGTATTGCCGTAGGAAATGTTTCAAACCCTTTTAAAAATTGAGGTAAGGCAATTTTGTAAATTCTAACTTTGGACCCATGGTGAGGACAAACCATGAGTTGTCCCACCTAGACCTTTTGACCCATTGGACCTTAGACCCTTAACTATCATTTGCACCTAGTGGGTAAAAAAGTATTGCCGTAGGGAATTTTTGACCGACTTTTGAAAATTTGGGGTAGGCATGTTTGACCCTTAAGACCTAAGTTCGGACCTATGGTGAAGACAAACTATGAGCTGTCCCACCTGGACCTTTTGGCACATTGGACTCTAGCCCATTATCTACCATTTCCACCTAGTGGCTAAAAAAGTATTGCCGTAGGAAAATTTTCACACCCTTTTAAAAATTGAGGTAAGGCAATTTTTTAAATTCTAACTTTGGACCCATGGTGAGGACAAACCATGAGTTGTCCCACCTGGACCTTTTGACCCATTGGACCTTAGACCCTTACCTATCATTTGCACCTAGTGGGTAAAATAGTATTGCCGTAGGGAATTTTTGACAGACTTTTGAAAATTTTGGGGTAGGCATGTTTGACCCTTAAGACCTAAGTTCGGACCTATGGTGAAGACAAACTATGGGTTGTCCCACCTGGACCTTTTGGCACATTGGACCCTAGCCCATTACCTACCATTTCCACCTAGTGGCTAAAAAAGTATTGCCGTAGGGAATTTTTTACACTCTTTTAAAAATTGGGGTACGGGATTTTTTTTTAATCTAACTTTGGATCCATGCATGGTGAGGACAAACCATGAGTTGTCCCACCTAAGCCTTTTGACCCATTGTCCCTTAGACCATTACCTATTATTTATTATCATTTTGCCAATTTGACCTTTAATTATTTCTTACCAATGTGCCTTTGTGAAAGAAAAGAGAAAAACGCCACATACTAAACACAAGGTATGTCTGATCAGAGAAAGAAGGTAGAAATCTTTAGTTGCCGGTACCCAGAATCTCAATCATTCATTTATTTATAGGAGCATACCGAGGAGGGGTATCTTTAAAGGTGCTGGTAGCACCTAATATCAGACTGGCTTTGTCGTTGCTGACCACGTGCACGCCTCAAGTAAAGTCCATCACCATTGGTGTATCGGACGTTTCTAGGGTTTGAGGTAGAGATCGTTACCACTGGGATTCACTGTACAAATAAACTCATGATAGATACCAGAATTAAAATATCTAAAAATTTCAAACGCATCCACCAAGTTTCAGGTAAAATCATGATCCCAATACCTTGTAGACGGGTACACGGTCACCACCCAAAGCAATCAAGTCTCCAATACCCAAGCAGATATAATGGTTTTAGATACCATGTGAAATGCCCGCATTGCCAACCCTGCGAACATGGGTAGGTATCCATCTACTTTTTGCATGTTTTCTTTATCTGCGTTGTACTCAGCTCCAGATTAATAACACCAGTAACTTTTTGAAGAAGTTTGATAATCTTTTGAACCTGCCGAGAGGTGAGCCACATCTTGTGTTCGCATTACAGGTTTGCATTTGACAAACAAATGGAGACTTGACAACCTTTCTTGGCAGTCCAGTGTAGTTTATTCACTTGACCTTTCAAACCATTATCGTGATAAGTTATTTATTTATTCCCTTAGAAGATGAAAATGGATAGTGTGTTTTCGCCGCGGAGTTTGATGGGGTCACCATCCTGATCGGTGAGATAAGTGCACATGCGATTGATGGTTTTCAGGGTCACTGGTAAGTACACAAGTTTTTTTGGGGGGTTCTTCATACCAGGATCGACACCGGGAAAGAAACTGCAGATGGTGGATTACTACTTTCCATTAACATAGCTCCCATAGATTATACCGCTATTTGCCAGCTGGATGCTGATGATGTTGATGATATTAACAATGTGTTCCCCTTCTGTATAGTCCTATCGTAGGTGTAAATTTGCTGTTCTAATCCCAAGACGGTGTTGCGGCTATTTGTTAAGTTGAAATCTACTTCGTAGTGCCTGGCGAGAGTTATTGTTGTTCTTAGGGTTTCTCGATTTGCATCGATAATGATTTTGGCTTTGTGTTTGTTGAGCCGCCATAGGAACCTGTGTGAATGTTGGGGATGGAGTATACGTAGTTGGTCTCATGATTTACCAATGACATCTCATAATCCTTTCCAATTTTTAGTGGATTGAAGCGGTATGAATTTGGCTATGGTTCCCGGATACTATGAACGAGAACTCCTGCTTTAGATCGGTTTTACTTACGAATTGCTGCAAAATAATGTTGGTCATTTATTTTCAGGCTTCAAACACGACGTTCATCTTGTGTTCGTCAGATTCGAAGTAAAGAACTCTGTCGGAGATTCCAAGTGCAAATGCTTCGGTGTTGGCGTAAACATTGTGATCGAATTCGGCCCTTATCTGCATGTCCACCGTGGATTCTTTCAGCCGCTTGGACTGATGACTTGCATAGATGACAAACACCGGCTATAAGCCTGTGAAATCAGAGGTATCGGTGTTGACGCCGCTGTAACTGAGGAGGGTGACCATGTTGTAGAGTTTCTTTCTGATGTCTGCAGCCACCTTGAACACTCTGGCTACCCTACTTTAGGTGAAACCGGCATTAAATACGACGGCTGGGTAGTGTTCAGCGTTGACAGTAATATGGATGTTCCGCAATCGACAGTGATCGCACACGGCGGCGTCATGGGTCTTATTCACACTTTTGTCGGTTTGGATGGAAACGATTGTATATCTTGTCTTTTAAGTACCACTTGTGACAGATAGGCGCCAGTTGAATTGTGTATTTTGAGAATGGCGATAGCATCACACTGCCTCATGCGAAATCCACAGTCGATTTTACTTTTACTTTGTATGGTTTTGTACAACCACATCTTGTTTTCGTCTGATGGGGTGACGTGAAAAACGAACCAAGAGATCTGACTCAGAATATTTTTTGCCACATCGTTGACTGCGGCGGCTCAGTGCATGGCATCAGCGTCTGAATCACGCGCACTAGTGACAATGCATGCTTTAATACGTATACCATCTTGTCGTAGTCGTCTGAAAAGCCGAAAATGTGTCTCAGGGGTATGCATGGTGAATGAAAAAGCTCCTTTGTTGGCAGGTTTGGGGATAATTTCACCATGACGTGCTGCGAATAGATATAGGAAGATGTGGTGTGAGTGCCAATGAGACAACTCTCCATCCAAGTAAAAATTTAAAAAGTAAACCATTAAAGGTTAAAGTACGGCCTTCAACACGGAGCCTTGGCTCACACCGAACAAGCTATAAAGGACACCAAAATTACTAGTGTAAAACCATTCAAACGGGAAAACCAACGGTCTAATCTATATAAACAAAACGAGAAACGAGAAACACGTATATATTACATAAACAAACGACAACTACTCTGTTATCGGTCTCAGCTTCGGTAGATGAATCCTTACACCACAGCTGTTTGAGACCTTGATATTTGGAGAAATAGTCGTGATAAATCAAAATTTCTAACATGGTAGTGGCAACGCCTGGGTTATTGATATGTTCGATTAGCTGGCTTCAGAGAAGAGATACATGATTCCATTATGAAAGAGAGACACTAGATCTGCATCAGCATATGCACTACTGTCGTTCTTTTGCAGTTGCCCCTCTACCAAAAGATAACTTTCAGCGGGATGAAGTTATAAGTCCTGGGTTCGATATTGATTAGGATATCACCTTGATTATTCAGGTTGGCACCAGCATTCGTGAACCTGATAAATCCCTGGAGACTTTCATCGAAAGTCAATCCTTCGGTGATTGTAAGGATGTCATACATAATGTATGTATTTTTAGCGTTGACGAAGTAGTAGATGGTTTAAACCACTTTACCAACCACATGGTCGACGGTTTAGGAGGCCCCTTTTTCAACACCTTTCAATGCTACCGTGTCAAACAGTCCTCTATCACCGTAGTCGTACTTTCGTGCGTAACCTTTTTTTATTTGCAACATTTATTTATAGGATGCTACGATGAAGCGCCTTTTATTCCTCAATGCTGATATGTCTACCCTTTTTCATAGCATCAATAATCGACACAATTTCGTTGCGCACACCATTATTTACTGCTCGGTAGGCTGCAGCACGCAGTTTCAAACGATCGAGAAGCTGCTTGAAGTTGGCAGGAAGAAACACGGCTGGCAGCCCACTGCCAAACTAATCCCTCTGGTAGATGTGGGATACGATTTCCTTTGCGGTTTTCAGGAGGGTTGAATTGCCTTGATACATGGCACCGGAATTGTTCAGGATCTCTGCAGTCGTCAAGGTCGTCATCGTCGAACGAATCTGTTTTCTTTTTCACCATGAGTTCACAGCGGCCAAGGGTTGCTTTGTACCTCACACCATTCACGAAAATATCATCGCCGTCAAAAGAAACTGATAAACTTTGGATGAAGAAACCATCGTTTTCAGAATCCAAGGTTGTGGTCGGCAGAAGGAGTCATACTGAGCTGCAAATACTGCTGTGCTCAAGGTCCGAGGACGGTGTATTTAGGTGGTGCAATGGGTAGAGGGTCGGCAAACTCGGGCGTTGGAGAAGGGAGGGCTGGCACAACTGGAGGTAAATCTTCAATTGTTTTTGTGATTTTTTTAAACTGCTTTCCGCTGAGCCTCAACCTCAGGCCTAAACACTTTGGAAAGGTCCAATCCTGTCAAGGCGGTGCTGCATGTTACAGGATTGAATACTCCGCTTAGTTATATGCAACTCCTTTGAGAGTGCCTCCCGCTGCTTTGGGAATGGAATTTTGATGAACGTCATTTATTCATAGCGTTGGAACAAACTCCCCTAGGCGTTGTTGTGAACGGATTCGAACGCCTTCAAAGGTTTGAAAGAACGCATTCTAACGCACCTAAGCGTTGGTGTGAACGCCTTTGAATGCCTCGAACGCCCCAATAGTGTTGGTTCGAATACCAAATCGACCCAGGTCGATCGATTATGCGATGGTTCAAGCGTGGGTCGAATGCCCAGATTCCTGTGTCTGAGACATACGTCTTTACGCGGTTTGCATAAGTGATTGCACTGATGACCGAAACTAGTCTTGGCGGGCATTTGGTTTGTTGTGGGCGTTGGGAACTTCCATTATGTTTATAGCCAATTCAACAGACTTTCATCCATATCGGGACATAAATAATGAAACACAATCTAACAACACTTGTAACACAGTCTTCATACCTTGCCCGGGGCCGACTCAAATTAACATTTGCTGGGCCATTCGTATTTCTTTGGCTGGGGATCGAACTCTAGATCCAGTTCCTTTTCAATATCTGACAATGAATACTCTAGGAACTCTGAATCCTTGTACTTCGATGGGTTATCTTTGTAACAATTCATTATTGATACTATAAAACTCTTCAAATTGCATCGATATTTTCCATTTGCCTTGGTGCTTTTAATATCGATGCTTACACATCCATAGGTTTTTGACCAGCAATGTTTACACTGAATGCCAAACTATTCCTTGGTGAGATTGTTGCAGTGATCTCGTCGGATTTTTTCGAAATTCTTAGCATCATGCTAGAAGAAGCAAAGGACATTGGCATTCTCCAGGATAGCCTAGGGGCCGTTGAAGTAGTTCTGTCACAATTGAAAACAATCAATGTTGTGGCGACCACTCACGTAGTAGTCTTCATTTTCTAAGCATCAAGTCGTCGAACACAATGAGGTTTGGTCGAGTTTCCGGGATTAGTTCATCGCTCCTTTGCTCGAAGAAAAGTTTCGATATCACTCCGGTGTCGTGGTGGTGGTAAGGCGTTGACCACATCGATCAACGAGTAGGTAGACTTGCCTTTGTACTGTACGAGGTTTAGGATATCTTCCTTAGTGAAGCCTGTTCCCAGCGCTTGCTGCAACAGCCGGTAGATGAGCTGGTGAAGCGATTTCCAGAACGCGTACAATTGTTCGTACTCGAGTCATCAATCGCACAGGATTATGTTGTTCAACAGCGTTGTCTTACCACTGTCCGACTTCCAAATGATAAATCTTTTGATTGCGGAAAATAAATTCGACTGGGGCATTATCGATGTCTTCTCCAAAAATGTCTGACTGATACCACTCAAAAACAAGACGGGGTTGACGGTTCGGAATGCCTTCCAAACGGTATTCAAATTGCGTTCAACTCTTTGATTAAAGCTGCGGATGAATAGACTAGTTCATATGACTTGGAAAACACTGCTGTGTTATAATATAGTGCGCAGGTCCTCCTCAGATATGAGATTCGATTCGTGCCGTTTCCTGTCCGTCGTGTGATAAGACTTCACCTTCAATTCGATGGTATTGATTTTCTCTAGAACCGCCATGCTTAGATCCACATAGTTCTTTGCATATATCATCCTTTGGTCACTAGTTCTTGTGCCGCAAGGTAGACACTTTCCCACTTTTTAGCGATACCAACAAGGTGTTTTTTCATGTCCTCTAGAGCTATTTCACGATCGCTTCTAGCGCAGCCTCTAGCTAATTGTTGTCTTTTATACCATCTTTCAACTGCTTAGTCACCCACCGTTTTGTCACAGCATCCGAGCTGTCCTTGGGATATCATAAGCTAGTAATGCGATTGTCGTTCATATCGAAATGCTGCACGATTCACCAGACGGATGTGCACTGTCTTGCATGGGATTCAAACTTATCCATTTATTTATAGAGCGAAAAATTGCATTTTCCCCGATTTTCCCATTGTCAGCATCTTCAACACGGACAGAAAGAAGTGACGACACACCACATCCCCTCGCGTCTGAAGTTCATCAGTTTTAAAAAGGAATTCAGGCTACAAATAGTCCACCATCTCGTCGGGCTTGGCAATCTATAAGAGTCAAAGTAATACTTTGTCGGTCTGCGCTTTTACCAACACGCCAAGTGCGTTGCACGATACTTCCAGCTGTCGTGGTTAAGGTTCCACATTTGGTGTGTCAGACCTTTGGTAGTAATGTATCAGGCATGACCGCGCCCCAACAGTATTAAATTTTTGTGGTGGTTACAGCCTGTTTGAGCTGAGTGTTTGAAAGGGGTTTGTAGGGGGAGAACAAAATTATGCACCCATATGCCGCTCATTTATTTACGGTTGACGATTTTGTAGTGGCCACGGGCAAGGGTGCTAATACCATCATGCATGATATGACCTTGTCATCGTTGGCTTATAGGGCTCTCTTGTGACACTCAAGTGTATATATCTGATGCCTATGACTTTTGATTGTGTATTCATAGTCCGGTAGCTCACTGTGTGCTTATCAAGGCATCTTTTGTAGTTTTCAAAGGTAATTTTTGACGATGCACTTCTTCATCCATTAAACCCTCTTCGATTCGCGCATGCCAACATTGAGTGTGTATATCTTTGACCGCAATCCAAGACTCAGTCATGGGGACTCCGGCTCATTCATCCTAGAACTTTCCAAGAATTTTTCTGTTTTGATACCGGAAGTGTGGTCACTTGGATAGTTGAATGTGCCGAACTTCTGCCGCCCGTGTTTGTTAATGTCTTTGTAGACATCTGGAGGTTCGGCATTGTAAACGATACTGTCGGTGTAACAGATAGTTGTCTTGGCATGGTAGGTTGGCTTTAGGTACTTGTAAACATAGTCTGCTATTAAGGTCTTAGATATGTCTAGGTAAATTGGCTTGTCAAAGTCTATTTGGTCGTACGCATGTGCATGGCTGCAAGATACTCACTTAAGTTAACTCGGCGATCAATATTGAGCTTGGTGACGAGCTTTATTACTTTTTCCTCGTTGGTAACCATTCGGAAGTCAACCATCTTGCGGATATTTTCTATTGCCTTTCCGACACTGCATTGTTCATGAGCTTGAAAAAGTCTTTTTCAAAGTTAGTGGTGGCACCGGCTCTGAGCGCGGTGGTTAGATCTATTTAAATCTTCAGCCATATGATCTGGTTTAAACTTAAAACCGTGTGGTTTTCTGATCATGAGCCTGAGCGCAAGTACTGTTTTAGGTTGACGTAGTGTACAACATACCTCAGTTTGTCTCCGAGGTTTGGCACCAGATTCTTTACTTTGTTCAGCTGTACAGTTTCCGGGGCAAGCGAGTAGTCATTGTGGTAGTCATGAAGTTCCTTGAGATATTCGAGGTCTACCTCCAATATAAATCTTTGGTCGTCTTCACTGCAAGGGTCTCCAAGGTTGGTTAAGTCGGTGTTAATCCATTCAAAGTCACCGGTCGGTGGATAGCTACTCATCTCCCATTCATACAGGTTATCGGTATCCGCATACATCAAGTAGTTGGTGGGCTTGTCGGCATTGAATCCTTCGACATAAGGGTTGTTGACTTTGGCAAACCGCTGCGTCGCGACTGTTATCCCACCTCTGATCCCTTTTCAAGCATCAGAAGCATATCAGGGTACGAGATAATTTTAGGTTTCACAACTGTTACGGTAGTTTTCAATGTCGCATCATAGGCAAGTATTGGTGCTGTTAGGTACCACGCGGGATTAAGTTCCTAATACTTCAAGTATACATCTCTGAAGTTCTCAAACACATTGCACAGCAGGAGTACATCCGTTTTTAGATACAAGTCATGATACTCTCTCATGCTTGTGATATCCATCTCTTTTCACACACTTGCTGTGCGTATTAGTTCATAGTCTGCATGGCTTACTCCCTCACCGGTGATGGTATTGTAGAATTCTTACTGGTTGGCAACTCGGTCTCCTGGAGATTTTCAAACCCATCCACATAGTCATAAGGGTACACACCCTTTCGCAAGAGTAAACATTCATCAAGAGACTTCCCCGGCGCGTCAACAGCTTTATCATTACCTTCATCCATGACTTTATTGACTCTATGTGAGCACATTGTCCTGGTTGATCGTGCTGCCATTGACCTCCAGCGATCCAAATTTAATACATTGTCTTGTCAGCGAATCGAACGCTGCCATCAATGCTTTTTCGTCTTGCTCGGATTACTCAAGTTGCTTGAACCCCATCCATATAATCAACAGGGTACACACTCTGTCACAAGAGTAAACTTTCGTCCATGGCCGTCAACTGGTATATCATATGTCTGGTGAAGGTGATTTTACATCACTTGACCTCCTTGACATTCTATGAACAAACGGCCAGCACCCATGAAAATATTTTTGGTGGCACATTGTCCTTGTAAAGCACGATACCGTCAATTACAAGTGTTTCAACTTCAATATCCTGTTCTGTCAAGTAATCAAACGCCACCGTAAGTGCCTTGTTCTTCAAACTACAAATTACATACTAGTAGTTCACCGTACTTCCATCGATGTTGTAGTCGGTGCCCTTACATTTCTTACATTCCTTTGAGTTTTTCGCCTACTCATAAAGGTACGGCTGCAATTCAACAATATAGTCTGTGATATGTCTCACTCCTGATACCATTTCGGATCCTTTAGTGCAACCTTGGCCTGCCTCCCACTCAGTCCCATTAATGATGGCCGAAAGATGTGCCTTGGCATAGTCCCAGACATTTCCCGTGTATACAATCTTATCTGCCATGTACCTTTCGCAATGCAGGCGTCGAGCCCGGCGCAGTTGATACCATTGTCGTGACAGTACCAGGATAGCTATGTAGGTTGGACACTTCTGCGCAAGGTAGCCCTGCATGAGTGTCAGATGTGCGTTCTTGTCCAGCTTCTTCCCTTTGATAAGCCTGCTTCCCAGCTCACAATATTCGCGGCATGACACAATGTATTCTAGATAACGCCTGTTTGTGACCTCGCGCAGTGTGATTTTTCCAACCGTTTTTGGACTCCGCGGGTATCACCCGGTACAATTCGGGATCAAACGCTCCTCTACCAAATACCTTCCGATAATTCTTGAAGGCTGCTGTTGGACTTGATTTTACCAAGCTATTCAGACTCGCAATTATAAATTTGAGACTGTCCAAACCTCAAACTCTGATGGAGGGGTTTCATTTCCCCGTCTTTGATCTTGTACTCGCTCACCTGGAATGTCTTCCTAAACGAAATTTACTTTTCCTCCGAATTTGGAATGCATGTGAGCTGCCCCGGTGTCGATTCCAGGTTCTTAATGAACAGATAACTATCATACCCGGCCAAATTTTGAAAAATACAGGTATACACTTTGACATTTTGTACTTCAGGTTACACTTGTTAGGTGCTGCGCCCCTGTATTTCGGTAAAGTCGCAGTAATCCCTCATCTTGTCATCACCAAGCGAACACAACCAGCGCTGCGTGGCCACCTGGTGGTTTTCTTGTCCTCTTTCGTCAAGACCATATGCTTCATAAGATAGTTTAATGTGTAAAGGCCTTGATTTTCTTTCTCAATGCATTCAATAAAGACCTGTGCCACATCTTCGCCCGGCTTTTGCATGATATACAGAACTGGTGCCTTGGTATACACGTTGTCGTCAAAGCATTTGATGTGGTAGCAGAAACACGAAGGCGTGTGCTTTTGGTAGGCTTTCGTATGTGGTTTATCAATCCTAGTTTCAACCTTCTCGGTTAAATACTAAAATACCACGACAGGGACTGTCTGGTAGGTCCCTTCCTTGATTAGCTTGGGCAACTCGATCTCAACCGCCTTGTGGTTGACGCAACACTCTTTGTGGGCCTCCAGGACTTCTTTAATGTAAACTGGTTCATGCACCTGTAGCACAGGTGGGTCTCACAATTGTGGACCGAAGTCTGGCTCAACACTAGCCAAGACTTTTTTATCAGCAGCAAGTTGATGTCTCTCTCCCGCTGTTCGCTAACGTCTGATATGCGCAGCGGGTATACTTCATTGTCGTTAATTTATAATGCATTGACTGTCAGGGTTGAATTGACCTTCTAGAACTTATCAACACCCTTGAGGCTGACCGAGAACTACATCTTTTTCCAGATTGAGCTCGTCCTGCCACAGTGGTACTGTGTTATCATGTCTGTATGTTTTGAATCTACCTCGTCATGGCCGAAAGTATGGCCCACTTAAAACAATCCTCATCAGTTTGTTTTTTTCGTATTGTTTACAGCTTCTTTCAAAGTACTGTGACCCTAGGCCTTCCAGCGGCCGGTGTTTGTTAATATTGACTTGAAGTTTTACAATTGCTTTCAATGTTCAGCCATATTTTTCAGAGGTTCACTGGGCAATCTTTACTCCGATATTTTTGTCCATCTAATCAAGGGTTTCAGCTAAGATCGTGGCCTCGGTGAAAATTTCGAGTGAAAGTATTCCTTGTTCTTATCATCTGTATTACCTGTTGGATCAATATTCACAAAGGTACAGTGTAGCACCACATTGATTTTTGCTCCTTTCAATGTCCAATTTGTTTTAAGTTCCTCCAGTGACATTTGAGAGACGTCAAGGAAAGTCTGCACATCCATATCAATAATGGGGGTCATCTTTTAGGTATTAAATGCTTCTTTCAAGGCTTTCGTTGGCGGATACACTATCGACAGCCTGCTAATACCTTTCAACCCAAGTTTTTTTGTCTGGGGTTTCGGACGACGCTGATATCTAAGGTTGGTTTCTTTTGTTACAATCAACTCAACCAACTGATCTTTCCTAAACCGGAAGTACCATCAAAGGTGGTTCCTTGTCGTAATACCTCACAGGGCTTTGACATTTTCAACAACTTACTCCTTGTCCGCTATTGGATCCATGTCTTCATCCCAACAATAAAAAAGATCAATTTAGGTTACCCCAACCACCGTCCCTAATTCAATTTATTAGACACAATTTTTTCGGTCCTAAAAATCATATCTTAACCCTGTGAATCCTACCGTCCGTGAAAGTCGTGGTAATCATACCCAGTGCGCCCGGATTTTTTATACTATAGCTTTCAATTTGCAAAGTTCGATTGGTATCCTTGCCCAGACGGTGGACTAAAATGCCTACCCTAATCTTAAAAAAGCTGTCAAAATTCCCTACAGCAATACTTTTTTTACTCACTAGTGTCAAAAATTCCCTACGGCAATACTTTTTACCCACTAAGGTGAAATGGAGGTAATGGCTAGGTCCAAGGGTCAAAAGTCCAGGTGGGACAAACTCCATAGGTTTAGTTCAACCAAGTCCGAACTTAGTTTAAAGGGTATATGCTTCCCACCAAATTTTCAAAAGTTGTAAATTTCCTACGGTAACTATTTTTAAGGCAAAAGCCTAGGTGCAAATATAGTTAGGTTCAAGGTCCAATGTTAAAGGTGCAGGTGGGACAACTTGGTTATGTCACCATGTGCTCAAGTTAGTTTTTACATAGTGGCTACCCAATTGTAAAGAGGTAAAAATTCCTAGGCAATATTTTCAGCCAAATGTCGTGAATGGTTAAATGGATGTTCCAATGAAGGGTACAAATCTAGCTGCAATTCTATAATGTAAAGCCTATTTAATATCTAGTAGTTACCACAATGTAATTCCTCCAGGAATAGTGCTGCAGTAAGCAGGCATTGTCAATCAAGTGTAAATCGCCTTTTAAAGGTAAAAGTAGATACTCAATTAAATTGGTATAGTTGCCAAGTCAGTATAATTACATAATAGGTTAAAATAGACAATTTCAACGGAAAATTTAATTTACCATGCAAGTGAGTGACATTTTCCAGGGGAATTGGTTGTCATGCCAATTAAAAAATGCAACCTAAGTAAAATTCCCCAATTTAGAATCTAGGTATGTAGCCAGGGAAAAGTCAGGTTACCATGGGTAAAGTAGATTAGTGTCCCAATTAAATTAAAATCCCTACGCAATTTTACATTGAAGTGGTAAGCACCAAGGGTAAAGGTCAGGGACAATGTGTCACATGTCCATAATAAAAAAGCTACCCATTTAAAATTAAAATTCCCTCGGAATATTTTCCTAGGTGATAGTAGGCAGGTCCAAGGGTAAAAGGTCCAGTGGACAATTGTTCCCCATGTCAATTAGTTTAAAAGCCTCCCCAATTTAAATTAAAATTCCAGGCAATTTTAAGGAGTGATGGTAGGATCAGGTAACAAAAGGCAGGGCATCATGGCCACCAGCAATTAGTCTAAGTTAGTAAATTCAATAATTCCACGCAATACTTTTTACACTATGAAAGAGAGGTTAGTCAGGTAAAGGTCGTGACAACAGTTTCCCATGGTATAAAAAAAATAATTAAATAAAATTCTGAATTTTAGCAGTGAATGGAAGGTCAAAAAGGTCCAGTGGCAACTTAGTTTGTCTTCACCAAGTCAATTGGTCTAAGGCATATCTACCAAATTTAAAAGTCTGTAATCCAGCAATATTTTACCCATGGTCAAGTAGTAAGGTCGTCAATGGTAAATCCAGGCAATATTTTTCCCACATGGTCAAATAGTTTAAAAAAGCGTACCAATTTTAAAAGTGTAAAATTCTAGCATATTCCCCAGTGAAGTGTAATGCTAGGTTCAGGCAAAGTAGTGGGACAACAATGTTAATGTGAACTAGGTCTAGGGTCATTAGCTAAATTCAAAGTTGTAAATTCCACGCAATACTTTTCCACGTGAATGTGAGGTAGGTCAATGGTAAAGTCGGACTAGTTGTCACATGTCAGTATTAAAAAGCGTACCAATTTTAATAAAAATAGCAATATTTAGCCTGAAATGCTGTCAGGCAAGCCGTAATAATGAAAGAATCTAGTCTTGCACCAATTCAAGCAAAATCAGATCTTTTCCCAAGTCAATTAGGAAGGTAGCATGTTAAGTCGGAAACTTTTCCCAGTCAGTTTAAAGCGACCCATTAAGATAAAAATCCTACGCATTTAAGTGAATAAAGTCGGTGGACAATCATGTTTGTCTCACATGTCAATAGTTTAATATGCCTACCCCATTAAGTGTAATCCCACATACTTTACCCACTAGTGAAATGTAGGTAAGGTAGTCCAATGGGTAAAAGTCCAGGGACAACTCATGTTGTCTCACCATGGTCAATGTTTAAAAAAGCCTACCCAATTTAAGTGTAAATTCCTGCATACTTTTACCACAGGGAAATGTAGGTAAGGGTAGTCCAAGGCAAGGTCCAGGTGGACAACTCATGTTTGTCTCACCATAGGTCCAACTAGTTAGGCATTATGCTACCCCAATTTTAAAAGTCTGTAAAATTCCTACGGCAATACTTTTACCCACTAGTGAAAGATGGTAAGGCTAGGTCCATGGTAAAAGGTCCAGTGGGACAACTCATGTTTGTCTCACAGGTCCAAATTAATTTAAAAATGCCTACCAATTTAAAGTGTAAAATTCCCTACGCATACTTTTAGCCACTAGGTGGAAATGGTAGTAAGGGCTAGGTCCAATGGCAAAAGGTCCAGGTGGGACACTCATGTTTGTCTCACCATGTCAATTAGTTTAATATATGCTACCCAAATTTAAAGTGTCAAAATTTCCCTACGGCAATACTTTTACACTAGGTGAAATGATAGGAGGCTAGTCAATGGGTAAAGCAGGTGGGACAACTCATGTTCTCACCATGGTCCAGTAGATTTAAAAAAAATGCTACCCCATTTAAAGATGTAAAATCCTAGCAATATTTTTCAGCCACAGGTGGAAGTAGGTAAGGTAGGTCCAATGAAGGTCCAGTGGCACTCGTTGTCCACCATAGGTCACTTAGGTTTAAATATCCTACCAATTTCAAGTGTCAATTCCCACGCATACTTTTACCAGTGAAAGAAGTAAGGGCTAGTCATGGTAAAAGGTCAGTGACAATTTTGTCCTCACCATGTCCAAGTTAAAAATCCTACCCCAATTTTAAAAGGTGTAAAAATTCCTACGGCATATTTCAGCCACAGGTGAAATGTAGTAAGGGTAGGTCCATGGCAAGTCAGGGACAACTCAAGTTGTTTACCAGGAAATTAGTTTAATAGCTACCAATTAAAGTGTCAAAATTTCCTACGCATACTTTTACCATAGTCAATGAAGGTAAGGCTAGTCAATGGGTAAAGGTCAGGGACAACATGTTGTCTCACATGGGCCAAGTTAGATTAAAAAAAATGCTACCCAATTTAAATAAAATTCCCTACGCAAACTTTTTACACGGTGAAATGGTAGAGGTAGTTCCAATGGGAAAAGGCAGTGGGACAATCTGTTTGTCACCATGTCGACTAGTTAACTAGCCTACCCAATTAAACGTAATTTCCCTACGAATACTTTTCCACTGTGCAAATAAGTAGGTCTAGGTCCAATGGGTAAAAGTCAGTGACAACTCATGGTTGTCTCACCATGGTCAATTGATTAAAAAAAATGCCTACCCAATTTAAAAGGTGTAAAAATTCCACGGCAATCTTTTTCAGCCACTATTGGAAAGTAGGTCAATGGGCAAAAGTCCAGGGGAACTCATTCTCACATGGTCAATTAGGTTTAGAATGCCCCAATTTTAAAGTGTAATCCCTACGGCATACTTTTACATAGGTGAATGAGTAAGCTAGGTCCAATGGTTAAAAGGTCCAGTGGGACACTCGTTTGTCTCACAGTCCAAATAGTTAAAAAATGCCACCATTTTTAAAAGTTAAAATCCCTACGCATACTTTCACAGGTGGAATTGGTAATGGCTAGGTCAATGGCAAAAGTCAGTGGACACTCATGTTTCACATGTCATAGTTAAGAGCTCCCAATTTTAAAAGTTGAATTTCACGCAATTTTACAAGTGAAAGTGAGAAGGTCCAATGGGTAAGTCCAGTGGCATCGTTTTCTCACATGGTCAAATTGTTTAAAAAAAAGCCACCATTTTTAAAGTGTAAAAAATTCTCGGATACTTTTTACACAGTGAGTAGTAGCAGGTCAAGGGCAAAGTCGGGGAAACTCATTTTGTCTCACATGCAATTAGTTTAAATATCTCCCAATTTAAGTGTAAATTCACGGCAATCTTTTTACATAGGTGAAAAAAGGTCCAGGTGGGACAACTCTCATAGTTTGTCTTCACCATAGGTCAGAACTTAGGTCTTAAGGTCATTATGCCTACCCCAAATTTTCAAAAGTCTGTCAAAATTTCCCTACGGCAATACTTTTTTACCCACTAGGTGCAAATGATAGGTAAGGGTCTAAGGTCCAATGGGTTAAAAGGTCCAGGTGGGACAACTCATGGTTTGTCCTCACCATGGGTCCAAAGTTAGATTTAAAAAAAATGCCGTACCCCAATTTTTAAAAGAGTGTAAAAAATTCCCTACGGCAATACTTTTTCAGCCACTAGGTGGAAATGGTAGGTAATGGGCTAGGTTCCAATGGGCCAAAAGGTCCAGGTGGGACAACTCATAGTTTGTCTTCACCATAGGTCCGAACTTAGGTCTTAAGGGTCATTATGCCTACCCCAAATTTTCAAAAGTCTGTCAAAATTTCCCTACGGCAATACTTTTTTACCCACTAGGTGCAAATGATAGGTAAGGGTCTAAGGTCCAATGGGTTAAAAGGTCCAGGTGGGACAACTCATGGTTTGTCCTCACCATGGGTCCAAAGTTAGATTTAAAAAAAATGCCGTACCCCAATTTTTAAAAGAGTGTAAAAAATTCCCTACGGCAATACTTTTTCAGCCACTAGGTGGAAATGGTAGGTAATGGGCTAGGTTCCAATGGGCCAAAAGGTCCAGGTGGGACAACTCTCATAGTTTGTCTTCACCATAGGTCAGAACTTAGGTCTTAAGGGTCATTATGCCTACCCCAAATTTTCAAAAGTCTGTCAAAATTTCCCTACGGCAATACTTTTTTACCCACTAGGTGCAAATGATAGGTAAGGGTCTAAGGTCCAATGGTCCAAAAGGTCCAGGTGGGAAAATTTCACCATATGTCCAAAGGTAGGTTTCTTTTATAAATTGTTGATTTTTATTTTCCGTGCACACCATACATTAAGTACAACAAATAAACCTTTCGTATAATCAACTGTGAGCGAATTCCGCTTGTTCAGAAGAAGAATCTTTTGTCAAAACAAATTTGTCTGACAAAAAAATTGCAAAGCACGAGTGCAATTTTCTATTCTTGTAATGCAAAACTATTGATACTTTTTAGGAACTACTTGACAGGATGCCGAGACTATGGAAAGCTATTTCTTACAATGTCACAAAATTGATTTCTTATCGAAAAGTCGATGTCATGTAACAACAATTTTGCCAGCATTTAAATAAGTACATAGCTATTGTTCATACACTATTTAAAAGTGCGCGCAGCACGCTGTTTGGTATATGAAAAGTGAATTAAGTAATGAACAGGAAATTACATATTAATTTGAAAAAAAAAACCATTAAATAGTGTCGTCGGCTGCTCATTCTTATATAAAAACAGATTATTTTGTGATTATATGATTGATAAAAACATTTAAAGTACGTTTGAATCTTATGCAACTTTTGGGTTTATAGACATATCTGAAAACTGGCTGCTAGCGAAGTGGCTGCTAGCGAGTGGCTGCTAGCTTGAGCCTGGTGAAACAATTGAACAATCTGAAACTGAATACTTCAATACAAACATTGAATAGTGTTAAATTCTGTCTGCAAATATTTGAATAAAAGCCATAAAAATAGAGAATTTAGGATGGATACATTTTTGTATTTTTCGTTGTTTGTGATGCACAAATATTTGTGGAAAAAAATCAATTGCAGAGAAAAATTTGTGGTTTAAGGTGGTACCTAACACTACAGGGAGACAACTCTGTAAAATCAGCAGAACGTTTTAATGACGTTGTGTTCTCAAAGGAATATTAAGCTTCCCAATGACCAAAACAAGTTTTTTTCAAACTGCTATATAACCAGTGTATTTTTTCTGATTAAACGGTTGGTTCAAATTTTTTGAAATTTTTATATTTTTGTCAAAGGTTCAAAGTAAATACTTTATCAAAATTTTAAGAAAATTAAACGAGCCAAATTAATTTTAGTAAAGGTGTTAGGTACCACCTTAAATGAATATATATCACCAAACTAATATTTATTATATGTTAAATGTCAATCACAATGCAAAATTTGAAGTAAACAATACATTATCATTAAGAATCACGCCGTCAACAGGTTGACCTGTTTATAAGAAGAATCACGCCGTCAACAGTTGACTTGTATTTATCAAGAATCACGCCGTCAATATTTTACATGATTGTTGAAATTAAAAAGCACGCCTTTAAAACAAATCAGTTGATATTAACCCACTTGCTGCCGGTATTTTTTCAAGGTTGTATATCGTGTGCCATAAAATACGACAGCTCGACGTCTGTGACGTTACATATCCAATAATGACGTCACGCCATCATCGTCGTTACATTTGGAACAAATTGAAGAAACATATTACACCGTCAATATTTAGCCTGCTGATGTTTAGAATCATGCAATTTTATTTAAGACTGCTGATATTGAAAACCACGCCGTTAATATTTTAAAACCTGTTGATATTTAGAATCACGCCGTCAATACTTGCTGATATTTAGAATCATTCTGTTAAGACTGAACTAGTTTATATTAATATTCACGCAGACCAGTTTATATTAAAACTGATGATATTAACCCTCTGCTGTCGGAATCATTTCAAGGTTGTTTGTCATTTGCCATGAAAAACTCGACGTTTGTGACGTTACATGCCAAACAATGATGTCACGCTATAATGGCCGTTACATTTATATTATTTTATCTTCTGTCTTTGTTATTTGAAAGAGATAGTAATGATGAGAAATTTGCATAAATTAAATCAGCACAACCAGTGTGGACACATGTGTTCCTCCGGCAGCAAGCGGTTAATAATCACGCCGATAATATTTTACCTGTTGATATTTAGAATCTCGTCGTCAATATTTAACCAACTGATGTTAGGAATATGCCGTTTAAGTTTAACCTGCTACAAGTACTAATCGGCAACTTGTTCATTTTTCCATTGATTTTACTACTTTATATGTTTTAAGATCATGGACAGGACTTGATACTCGAAAATATTCTGCAATGACGTCATTAATAAATGCAGCAACGTCACTTTATCAAGTTCATCAACATAAAATCATCCACACAATAAGCAAACAGTCGAGAAAATTGCCGACAGTATCAACATCAAAAATGCATTTTTTATTAGGTTTTGGTTAACATACAAACATAGGACACAATCATCAAAGATGAAGGTCAGTGGGGTATACACTAAGACTAAATATTGATATAATACTATTAAGATATTATTATATAACCAAATATTCACCTAAACCCAAATCCGTTGAAGGAAATGTAATTTGCATTATCTCATTATTATGACATGCCTTCCGTTTAACCAATGAAATGTGCTGCATAATGATTTTACGGTATAAAAGATTAATTCCTTATCGAATATTTAGTCGTCATTCCTTGGGTCATAAGAAATCTGAATATGGTTCTATATCGTACAAATATATGAATACATTGATGAATATATTGTTGAAAATGCTTAATATGTGATCGAATCGATTTTAATTAACAGGTTGTTCAGAAGAAAATAAAAATCACATTGTTACATGCAATGTTATTTTTTCTAAAAGTAGGATAAATCTGTAATCTGACAATTGTTGTTGGGCAATATACCCCCAATGCAATGATGCGATACATGGAGTTATGGATTGGAAACTACCATCTGTGACTTTTTACGGTGACAGCAAGCAAATTAAGCATCTTTCCAATTACACCAATCACTGTCCAGTTAAAAAAAAAATTTAAGCATCCCACAAGGGTTATACTTTTTTCGTACTCACCATTTTCTATTATTAAAATTTCCTGTAACAAAGTCAAGAAAATTGAAGTTGTTATCAAACAGTCTGCTTCTGTGTATGTTGTCGTATGTGTTTGTTCACTTCAGAGTTTCTGATGGTCAGTTCCTACCCGAATTTGTTTTCTCTCATTCGATTTTAGACTTTTGAACAACGGTATGCTACTGTTGCCTTTATTTATCATAGTAACGAAAATCTCTTTAATGGCTATTCTTTTTTTTAACGAAGAGACAATTACCCATATTGACCTTTAATATACCCACACAAAAGCCTTAAAGTTTGTAGTCAGTGATTTTTCGCTGAATATTAAATTACAACATGGATAATCAAACTGCACTATATACTCTTTCTTTACGTATTGTTAAAATATAAGAAAACACATATATATATAATATATTATACTTCACAATTGCTACCATTGCAAGGAGAAATTCCATAACTAAATATACGATTTAAACATAAATATTTAAAATGGGTTATACCGCTTTATTCGACGTTGATAATTTTTCATAAGAACTTTAAATTGAAAAATAAACCACAACATATACCCGTAGAAAATGATAGAATAGAAAAGAAAAGAGTGGATTTTTTGTCTCCACCAAATTAAGGCCCCGGGAGGACATATATCATACGAACAATTTCATTATAAACAATTACATTTGCAAAACGAAGACAATATATATGTGACATGTGTAAAGAGAAACCAAGATACTTATACGCAACAAAATATTATATTCAAATATTATCATGTTGACGCTGATTCAATTGCACCAGGTAAGTGATTATTTTACTTTTAAATAAACAAAGTTTATTAATAAGTAGTTTGTGCAGAGAAATCTCAAAATAAAATAAAAATAAGGTAAACACACACGTATAACTTTTAGAATTTATATTTGTGAGTAACATACCCACTCACAAGTCATTTTATTTACATGAATGGGCTTTAAAGGCACACTGTAGGTTCTGCACATCATTTTGTGTCTGACGGATAGAGGACTTTTCATTAATACAAATGATACCTTATTCTAACAGAACGAGACGGTACATATACATGTGCACATGTAAATGTTAATCGCCAAAGTTATGCTTTTAGTGAAGTTGTTATAATCACTGCTTGAAAATCTCACTGATAGGCCTTGTTGTATCTTCCTCACCGAGCAACACCATTAATGCCTCACTTCTTTCCAACTTCTATATTTTCATCACAATTTTTAGTTAATGCCAAAAAATTAGAAAATTCGTAAACATAATTACTCTAGAGAGTACAACAAAATTGTCGTTTCAGTACGCAACCACAATGTGTAGTACAATCATCGTAAGTTTCAAAGATCACAAACCAAACATTAGTCGATTTCTCAGTAGTTGTTAATCATAATAACAAAATTCGAAACAGAAGTTTTACATTAATGTTATTGTTTAGTATGAAAAGGTACACGGGACATAACTCAGCATTCACAGATTTGGCACATTTTTCGTATTGTGAGTTCAAAATGTTTTATTTTAAAATAAAAATAAAAATTCAGAAAAGCTTATACTAGTATTTGATTTTCACGAAATTGATATTTATTTATGTTTATGATTAAATTTCTTTATTGAGTTTCTCTTCTGAACCTTGTAGGAGTTGGTAGTGTGTGTAGTATGTCAGTAGTTTTTAACTTAAAGAACCTTAATTGTCTTAAAGTTAACGCACTCAGGGAACAAACAGGATATGCTAAAGTTTAATTTTATCATTTTTGTAACAACCTATGAAATTGATTTCCTTTGAATGCAAGAGAAACCATATCCACAATGAAGTATTTTAAAGCTTTTAATCAATTTGTTACCCTAAAGGGTGACTTGGGAACAGCAAAATTATCGCGTTTGGTCTTCTTACGACCGTCAGTACAACCCTTGCAAAAGTGTTCAATTTTGTTGTGTGGGATATACAAATACGTACCAACGTCATGTCGGAATGGGGACGTTAAACATAATGCCCCGTGTAGATAGAATGATACGCTCTCTCCACATTAGGAACCCTTGCAAAAACTCTTTGAGGGGCCAAAGTGTGGCCAGTTGTAAGTTTAGATGTCTGTTCCTATCCAATTTACCCTTAATTCCAATGTCAGTCCAAATGTCAAGCTCGTCATCCCGGTCGACTCCTGTTATAGGATCTGCATTACATTTTCAATATACATTTGGTTTCTTCCTGAACATGCACATGACAGATTTGGCACCGGTCATTAAGTAAACAGAAATCACTCTTCTATTTTTTCTTTGTTCATCTTTATTCATATTGTTACCGGCAATCAAGAAGATGAAATCATTGAAGAAGAGTTTCTTTTGAATATAAGGTATGGAGTTCATATATTAAAAAAAAACGTGGTGTGTTTTCAAATTTTCATTCGTATTTCAAAAAAGTAAATTTTTTACTCTAGCATTTTCATTAAAAAACACAAATTGTCGTCATATATAAGATTTCATCAATTTCATTTTTACAAAAATAAATTTCTCCAGGTTAACCGAAAAAAGGGGTGGTCAATACAACCTGACAACCCCAAACGCTGAACTAAACCAACAAACGGAACGAATGTAAAACAGCTGATGTTCCAGAACTGGTACCGTCATTTTTCAATATAAATGGTGGATTAAACCTAATGTTTTAGCTAGCTAAACCTCCCACTTTCATCACAGTTGTTCATAGTTCCGTTATATTGACAAAATGGGATGAGTAATCCAAGTACATATAATCTTGCTATGAAAACATTGAAGAACCTTTTTTATCCTGTTTTACCAATGAAATATACACGATCGAATTTAGTCGATCAAATTTTTATACCCGTGAACTCTTACGGCGTATTATTTTTTTTTTTTTTTTTGGAAAATGCAATGGACAACATTAATTGTAAATTCACCACACAACTAATTTTTGTTGTTTTCAAATTGATGAATACCCCCAAAATATTTCATTATTCTCATTATCTGTCAACATGAACAAATTATGTTAAAAACTTTGTAATTTAGATTGTAAAGATGTAAATTAACTTTCATCCGGTCATTCTGTTCAGCAGTATTTAAGACTTGAAAACGTGTGACGACTGTGATGTACTTAAGATAACATATACTGTACTAAAAATAAACCATTTGAAACGTGATCACTGCATTAATAAATAAAAGTTAGCTTAAAGTTTATAAATAGCGTAGGGGATTTTAACACAGTTTATTTTCGAATGTTCCGTTTGCTGTTATATACTTTAAGAAGATTCGCATTGTTTGTAAATAAATCATCGATAACCTTTTCTAATAAACGTTATATCCCAAATCCTTAACGGAACAGGTTCTAGAGGTTTCTGGAAATAAACGTCATAGTGGTAAGCCTTATAACAAAACTACAATTTACACCAATGTCATTTTTGTCTAAAAAAAACTCAAATGTTAAATTGATATTTAAATGTTTATGCTATTCAAATCAGGCACCTGGTTGATACAAATGTTTGTAAATGTTATAGTTGACAATACGGTATGAGTTTGCTCATTGTTGGAGTCCATACAGTCACCTGTTATTGTTAACATTAACATTTGGAATCCGTTTTATATTTGTCTAATTGGCAATCATATCACGACAGTTGTATTTTTATAAATATATTTATATTAGAATAGAACATCTATCTGAATTCAGTTGATGTGAACTGTACATGCTGTATGAACTGTACATGTATTATCGAGTTTACGATAAGTGGTTAAATAACATGGTGCGACAAATTACCTCTATATTTAGGTCTACCTCATTCATTGATAAATTTTATTCTAATATTAAGTATTTGTGTACAATGGGACATTTAAAACTGTGTGTGACCTCAGTTTCAAAAACACAAAACTATTTGTCAATATTTTAAAACCTTGAATTTGCTGATCACAAATGAACAGTCGTACAATAAGAAATTAACTGTCTGTCAATTTTAAGTTAGATATGAGTGCATTCATTTGATCTAAAACGAGTACTTGATGACCATGTAAATTTTACACTTTTGCTTATAACTTACAAAAATGGTACTCCTCGTACATTTGTGCACACCATTATGTCGAAAATGTTATATCAGCTATATGTGATACCCTATACGATAACGGTATTATGAAGAAGTACAGTACTAAAACACTAGAGAAAATAATACTACTAATTGATTCTTTTGAATAGAAAATAATTTTCTGTATTTTTTCACAGCCAATAAACTTCGTAAAAGAAATCGATTCAATGTATTTCCTACTGCACTATCAAATATAGTAACGTGTAGGGAAATTTCTCATTCTTAATTGTCTTGGAAATTATAAAAGATTTGATTGCTCTGTGTTTTTTTTTATTACAAAATATGTTAATCAAATTGCCTCTCATTTTATGCCATGAACAGTTTCATGTAATGTCACTAAAAGCCACAGTAGGCGTATTGCATCAGTTCAATTTATGATTACAAAACATAAGAACACATCTCGCATTCATTGTTACTTTTTTAAACAAACATATTGGTGGCAACGAACAGTTATTTATTTTTTGTAATGTGAGTTGTTTAAGAGGTAAAATTTAAAGAAATATAAAAGATATTTTTAAGTTTGTCTGTAGATTTTTTAAATTAAAAATAATGCAAGAAAAAAAAACACGAAACAAAAATAAATAAATAAATAGATAATTAAAAGATAAATATTCAGTTGAATTTAAAAGAAATTAAAAGTTATTTTATTAGTCCATCAGCTGGTAGGACAAAATTTCGATTCTGTGTTGCACCCCAACGTACCGCATTTTTTGGTATAAATTTAAAGAGTAATGTCTGAAGAATATTTTAAGGGGTGTTTTACTTTTGAAAAAGTGTCCAAAAGGGGTTAAAAGGGGAATTATTTAAGAGTATATCAAACATTTAGTTTTACACATATTTACAGAAATATGTAAAAATAACCAAGTATTCAGTACCTTTAAAACGCAGGCTAATTTTTAATTAATTTCTAAATCGTAGAAGACCAAGAAAAAAGGGGAGGGTAATTCATGATTTTGAATTAAAAAAAACATACGTACTAGTTTTCTTGATAAAATGGTATATTTGTTACATTGAAACAAAGAGCATAAAGAAACTAAAGGCTGTTGAAACACATTTAAAGAAACAAAAACATAGAATCAACGACAAACACAAAAATAAGCAATCAGAAATACATGGTCCTGTCACGAATTTATACATCACATTCATGAAATAACTTACATATTAAAACACACAAAACTGTAAGGATTTCTAGATCTCTACTTGGTTTTTTTTAACAACAGAATCACCACATTATAATGTCACGCAGAAGGACAATCCATGGAATCATCATCAGTTTGGTCACCTGCATCTACCGAATTATCATTATCATCATTTCCATCATCTTCGTTTCATAGTAATATCAACGATTTGATAATCCTCATTTCTACAAGCTTTCACGCATTTACAGCTAACTGTTCAGGATAAACCTTGTCGAAAACATGAATGTCTTTTGTTTGCACAACCAGCTTTACATAAACAGCTCATCAGAATGGATAAAGCATCTAACGCTGGTGGTTGGTCTAGCCAAGTGATACTGGTCAAATCGTTCTAAACAATCCAACCATAGGTGTTTTGCGACGGACCAGTGTTGTGTTCAAGAGCACATTTTCAAATCTTCGTCTGAAAGTTGGCTTATTTTTTGTGCTTTAACATTGCATTTTTTGTTCGGTGTATTAGATGACAATGATTTTTTTTTTTTTGCATTTTAAAACGTTCTGATCTTTATTCATCGATATTATTAATTTCGTAACCATATATAGAACATAAAAACCTCTAGCGTGTTTTGACAACTCTTAGCCTACCTCTTCAAAGGTTTCACCAAGATGGAATCGATCTTCTGAAAATTCCACAGATAGTGACAAAAAGCCGAATGCTTTGCTTTTTCCTTTACTAGACAAATCACAACTGGTATTGGCGTTAAATCCTGGCAGTTCTCTAGAAACATTCTCCCCAAATTTCGCACACATCGATTGCACATTTAATAATCTGCATTTGGAAGATGTACCTGTCAGACTTACAATGTTGGAAGTGATATGCAACTGTAAAAATAGCAGACCAATACTTTCACACCAGTGTCAGAAGATTTTATAACAATGGAATCGAAACTTTGTCAGTTGCATGTTTTTGCATTAAGAAACATTTTTTTATTGGCTTTATTATATGCTATGACCATTCTACGCTATTCCACACGATTGTGATGTCTAGAACTTATCGTTATAATTTGCCCTCCCAAGGACCTGCCGTTCTATTTTTTTAGGATATTGTGGGATACTAATCAATGACAAAATCAATAAGGGGACCTCTTTTCGAAACTAAAAAGATGGTTTAAACAAAAAAACAATTGCCAAAATCAGAAAAAAAGTGCTTGGTATCCTAGTAATGGATTGAATAACTGCCATGTCATCAAATGTCCACATTCTTCCCTAAGGAATGGCCCTTTTCTAAAAGACCACCCATGACAGATTTATTTTTCTTTACATGTGTACCATCAAGGTTGCAAGAGACCATGGAAGACCTAATTTAAACTGGAGAATCTCTCGCATAACCAACTGTCTTGTCTGGGCTATGACAAGCAGGCGACAACCTTTTAACTGCTTGCCTTTGTTTTCCCTTTTTTTGAAAATGTAAGCAATGATTTTCTTTTGATTGGTTTGAAGATATCGGTTGACTTTTGAGAAAGCCGTTCAGTAATGAAACTT
This sequence comes from Mytilus edulis, assembly GCA_019925275.1. Lineage (NCBI taxonomy): Eukaryota > Metazoa > Mollusca > Bivalvia > Mytilida > Mytilidae > Mytilus > Mytilus edulis. Next base: position 45,449,078 of record CM034357.1, on the reverse strand, counting down.
TCTAAAGCAAAGTTTCCCTTTTCATACGCGTTTAGAAGGTCCACATTAATTTCGAAGAAGCAACAGAACCCGAGAACAAGCCGCACGTAACTGCTCAGATATTTCAAATGTATTTGGCCAGCTTTGCAGTGTCTGAAAAAATTTCAAAACATCAGTTTCGTCTCGCTTCATTTGAGTTTTTCTAAGTTCTTTTTGTGCAGATGTTTCAGGGTTAACCATTCCTTCCAAATCTTGACATTTTAAGGACATTGAAGCTCTTTCATGTGCATTTAACAACCAACGTTTAACAGAATCTTTATTTAAACTGAAACCAACAATGCCATATTTTGTATCTCTAAGAAACCTCAGATAGCAAAAAGTCTGGCCAAATCCCACAACTTACTATTTGACGTTCGTTCAAAACGATGTTTGTCGATTGAATAACTTAACAATCTTAAGTCAATCACCGCATAGCTAAAACACAAAAGGTTATCAAGCACACCTTTATTGAGTTCGATAGAATGCACCTTTTCTGAACGCTAAAAAATATCCTTAATTTGTAATTTTTTCATAAACATTTCGTTACACATTAACTTTATAAATTTATTTGTCTCACAAGAACAACATAAATCGACAATTAAATGTTGTTTTTTTTCAGTTGTAAATTGCTAAGGCTAATGTGTGAATACATATGTTGTATACTGAATCGAAGACGGTAATGTGATGATTTCCGGTATTTCACGAGTATTTGCACGCACATATGTTTAATTAAATGATTCATATTTTAGACGATATGTAAATACTGCAAATGGTTTAAATATTGCATAATGATCATTTCTAAAGTTTAATTTACAAAAACGGATAATTGTATAACGAATTGCTTTATGAAATGAGAAAATATGCCTTAATTTTAACCCCAAAAAATCGGATTGTTTGTTATGTAAAAAAAAACATTTTCTTAAAACAAAAAATCTAAAGTGTTACATCAAATAAAATAGTTTTATATCTGTTTTGGATGTTTATACTCATACTTTTATTTTTTTTCTAATCGTTTTGTATTAAAAATTTTAAATAGAAATTACTAAGTCGTTATTGATAATTGAGAAGACCATTGAAAAGGACGTTTTTTAACCTCTTTTGGGCACTTCTTTTTTTTTATTTTAACACCTTGTATTTTATCAATAAGATTATGAAGTTGAATTACATCCCAAAAAATCTCAGTACCCTGGGATGTAACACAAACTCCTTAACTAGAGCGCTTTTGAAAACTAGCTGATGGACTATATGTAGACTTAACACACGTCTGGTGTATCAAGTTATTTGACTGGTATCAAATTATAATTCTGGTACCTATGATAACTATTTACACCACTGGGTCGATGCCACTGCTTGTGGGCATTGTGATTCATAGGGTATCACTAGCCCAGCAGTCAGCTATTCCTAAAATGTGTACCAAACACGACTGAGGTAAATGACCTCAATGTCCATATAATTGATATTCATGACAACACCGAAGTGCTGACTTCTGGGCCGGTGATACCCTTGTGAAAGAAACGTGCACCAGCAGTGGCACCGACACAGCGATCAATCAAAGGTAACAGGCTTATATATTTATACGCCAGACGCGCGTTTCGTCTACATAAGACCAATCAGTTACGCTCAGCCAAACAAGTTCATACTTGAAGAGTTAGATCATTGAGAACCACAAATTCCAAAACGTTGTGCAAAATACGGCTAAGGTTATTTATGCTTGTAAACAAAAAATATATACAATTAAACATATAATATATATTCATGTCAACACCAATTTACTGACTACTAAGCTGGTGATATCCTGGTCGGGGACGAAACGCCCAGCCACATGGTAAAGACATATTTGTGTAAATAGTTATCAAAGGTACCAAGCTTTTAATCTAAAACGACGTTTTGAGGCAATTTGAAGCTCAATGTATAATCGAGATTTGCTTTGTCTATTTATATACAAAGATATTTAGTTTGATATATTCCCAACTGTCTTATCTCACTTCCATGAAATAATTTCAAAGTATTTAACATACCTGCTTTTACCAATATATACCACAACAAAAAATGTCTTTACATGTATAACCGACAGTGCTTAGAAGCAATGTCAAGCTATGAGTACACCTCGATGGAAGACAGAACATGTGATTGTAAATAATGACTGATGTAACAACACATTGTAAGAAGATTAATGTATAGAGATGATCAATAGTTTTTGAATCGCCAAATATAGGCGATCTGTATACTTTTTAATCTTTTAAAACAACAATCGTCTGAAATACCTAGCAAAACATCTTGAACTTTCATAATTATGATGAACATAACTATTAAAAATAGCAAAATATAATCGAAATTAACAACGACACATTTATAATATAACAATATTTCAAAAGTAGTTTTACTAATTAAAATACTCTTTAAATCAGGAACATTTCAGTTAAACTTATAAATTTTCTTTGTATCAGTGCTAAATGAGCACCTGGGGCCTGTTTAACGAAGCTCTCTTAGGATTAGGACGTGTCCTAAGACCAACTTAGGACACATCTTAGTCCTAAATGGGTTTATCAAACATGTCTCAAATTAGAAAAATCCTAGGAATTGTCCTAACTTTAGGATACCAATTTAGGTGTCTTAATTAGGATGGTCCTAACTTTAGGATATATTTAATTTCGTCTTTTGTTCATTTTCACACGTATTATTTTTTTAGCAGTAGTAAATTAGTTGAAAGTCTCCGTATTTATATGAAAAATGCACGAGATTTGCCTTTCAACTGTAAAAGAATGAAACCGTGACACTTCGAATTCAACTCACTCAAAAACATGTTATGACTTTTACCGATTATAATTATATTTTGTTTACAATTAGTTTGATAATTTTTTATATAATACGTTGTTATTATTTTTTTCTTCTGGTTTGTTTTATACAATTCAAATGTACAATTATTCTACAATAATTATTTATTACGTTTAATTAAAAACTAGTTTATAATTAAAAATATTGATAAAATATGATATCATATTTTATTTTTTTCATATTTTTAAATTTGTATTTTCTTTTCTGCCAATACTTAGGACATCGGTTAGGACGTCCTAGCTAAGATATTCCTAAGATATCTTCGATATGCATGCTGAGACGTGTCGTAAGTCGGTCTTAACTTTATCCTAAATTCTGTCCTAAGAAATTCTTAGGACGGAACTTAGGACAGTTTCGATAAACAGGCTCCTGATGTTTATTGTCTAGTACAGTCGAAATGGTTAAAGTTTCTTGTAAACCTTATATGGCTTTTTCTTATGTTGCAATGCAATACAATATGCTTCTTTATATGTTTTTATTTTTTTCAAGCGGGTGCAAATGCAAAATTCCATTCAATTAAAATAATTTTTAATATTTGGAAAGAATTGTCTGCAACAGTAACACAAAATAACAATTTGATGTCTTGTAAAATGATTTAAATATATAAAAAAGATGTGGTATGATTGCCAATGAGACCACATTTCACAAGAGACCAAATTGTCACAAAAATAAACAACTATAGGTCACTGTACGGCCTTCAACAATGAGCAAAGTCCATACCGCATAGTCTGTTTTACAAGGCCCCGAAATGACAATGTAAAACAATTCAGTTGAGAAAACTAACTGCCTCATTCATGTTACAAAATGAACGAAAAAGTCTGTTTTGCATATTTTTTTACTTTTTTTTTTTTTATCTTCGAAATGTTTTAAAACTTTCAAATGTGAGGCTCTTATTTTATCAACACTTTAATTCTTGAACTATTATACTAACGTTAATATAATAATCCCAGAATTTTATTTTTTATTTTTCTTAAACAGTGACTTATATATTGTAGGCAAATAATTAAGAAAATTCAGGTTATCAAGGAATTTTCACATTTTGTACATAAATCAGGCCGTTAGTTTTCTCGTTTGAATTGTTTTTACATTTATCATTTCGGGTCTTTTATAAATGACTACAAGGTTAGAGTTTTGCTCATTGTTGATTGCATATAGAAATAAGATTGTTATGTATGCCACTGGACGAACACTAATTGTGAATATTTTGATGGGAAACTATTGAGTATCAAAGTTCCAAATTAATTTCGGGATTTATTTTCTTTCTCGATATTCAATAACAGAGAGAAAAAAAAATTGCTTGTCCGCTAAATAGGGATGTTCTTGTTAAACATCGTTAAAAAGATGTGTGTCTAAGGTGAACGCCACAAGAACCCTGTAATACTAGTACGAGAGTATAGCATGTAAACATTCCTTCTTAATGATATGGTTGTTTTGGAAATCTTTTCTTACAACTCATGTCGGCGCTAACATGTCCTTTAGTAGTTATTTTTTTTCTCCAAAAGTCCAATTTCACGTTTCCGCATTTTCGTGCATTACTTTTCCGAAATAAGTAGCGGCGTTTTTACGTTTTCGCAAATTGGTATTACTTTTCCAGAAAAAGAAATTACTATTCCGGAAAAAATTTAATTAAGGTATACCTGTTGATTGAAATAATAAAAAATAAATATTTATTAAGTTAAAGGTCACCATAACAAAGTCTACAGTAGTGCATATACATTCACCGTTTACTAGTTTTGTATTTTGGTCAAGAAAGAAGTCCATCTTTTCCTTTTCATATTTCTGAACGTTTTTTTTTTTAAAGTTAGAGTTATCATCTTTATGCAAAATTGAATGAATACATTTTCGCATGCTTAAACATGATAAAGAAAGCACGTCAACTGTTGGACTCGTGAAAATATTTTTCAACTTTTTAAAGCTTCATCTGTGTGATCGAAATTGTCGAAAGATTCTTATGACAATTTTAATAAAAAGTGATGCAAGTACAAGGGACCAGACGATATGATATAATTGGCACTAGGGAATGAATTATAGAAGTAAACTATTTCAAAATAAATAATCAATATTTTATATTAATAACATCTTTAAGAATAACAAAATTTAATGTTTTATCGACACATGCCACGTTCAATATTGATTGCAATCTGTGTAATCGATTGAAATTCATGATCATTCAACCATGGACCGCTAATCACGAACGTGTGTACAAACAGTTTGACTATGAATATGTTTTTTCGGCGACTGTTTTTTCGTCATGTGTTTGGTATTTCAATTGGTTTATAAAACAAATTATGGATATCAATAGGTCAATCGGGAAAAAAAATATTCCATTTATCATAAAAAGCTTCACAAGTTCCAAGAAATGGTTTGACACGAAATAAAGATATGTATCTGCTTTTAAGCTATTCTATAAAATATATATATTATAACGTTACTTAAAACTGCGAAAAAAAACCTGAACCATTTGTCGATAAAAAACGGACGAACGAAATTGTAAAAAATATATATTATCTTTAAAATTTTTTAGTATATTTATTCTAGTTTATAAATCAAAGGTTGATCACCAGCAGTATGTGTGCCTTACTAGTTTATAATGTCGTGGACTGTGATGTATGCTGCCACCTTCAAGACATATTTGCTAACGGTTCATTAAAAAAGAGGGTCAGGATGGGGTCGATGAATAGTGAATAATGGGTTAAAAGTGCCGAATAAAGGAAAATAAATAATGACTACAGAAACATAGAGAAAAAGATAAGGAATAGAGAATGACGAAGTGCTTATATATATAAAGAACACAGAAAAAGACTGAACAATTATAGAATTAAGTACCCCCGTACAGGTCCTCATACAATTGACACATCTTATTTTCACACCTAGCAGTTTCTTGGTATATACACATAGTGGTCAGCGTACATCTGCAATGTTCAATTAGGTGTGAAATTTTAATCTGGTAATTGAGATTAAATATAAAAGATGAATATAATGATTATTTCATTATAGTGTCGCACATTGGTCTTACAGTTAAAACAAAGATCGATAGCCAGCCTTCATAAAATTACGAGACACTAAATTTACAATAAAATTAATTAAAATATATACAATTATGAATTAGTTACAACAAGGATTTGTATAGTTACACACACATCTTTATCAATGAAATCCAGGATTTGTTTAGTAAATCTTTGATGAAATTAAAATAATATCCACATTTGAAATAAGCAGAGACATATAATACATATGTATTATATGTCCCTGATATAAGTAACAAAATCAACGAATAAAATCTTTATTAAAATGCTAATATTCTGATGATGGATATTATAATAAAATTGTCAATTGAAATTATCTTTGCAAAAGAAAATAAAGGTATATAAACGAATGTAGGAAAAAAAGTCACAGGAAAAAAAGTCACGGAAAAAAAGTCATGGAAAAAAAGTCACAGGAAAAAAGGTCACAGGAAAAAAAGTCACAGGAAAAAAAGTCACAATATATAATTTTTGTATGAAATAGTCATATGGTCTGCACATACATGTATGAATAGGAGAAACTTTCCAAATATTTTTTTTTTATGGAAATGGTCATATGGTCGCACATACATGACATATATATATAAATATATTGGAAAACATTCCCAATAAATATTTTGTATGGAAATGGACATTTTTTAATTCATTTTATATGACTGGCTTTGGAAATTTAGATATAAATCGCAAAACATTAAAATGAAACGTGTACATGCTGGTGTACTATTGATACATGCATGTTTTCAAGGATTTGTTATCTACGATAGTAGAGGGGCATTATGTTTTCTGGTATGTGCGTCCGTTCGTTCGTATGTATGTCTGTCCGTTCGTTCATTCGTCCGTCCGTTCGTTCGTTCGTCCGTCTGTCCCGCTTCAGGTTAAAGTTTTTGGTCAAGGTAGTTTTTGATGAAGCTGAAGTCCAATCAACTTGAAACTTAGTACACATGTTCCTTTTGATATGATCTTTCTAATTTTAAAGCCAAATTAGACTTTTGACCCCAATTTCACGGTCCACTGAACATAGAAAACGAAAGTATTAGTTTCAGGTTAAAGTTTTTGGTCAAGGTAGTTTTTGATGATGTTGAAGTCCAATCAACTTGAAACTTAGTACACATGTTCCCTATGGTATGATCTTTCTAATTTTAATGCCACATTAGACTTTTGACCCAATTTCACGGTCCATTGAACATGGAAAATTATAGTGCGAGTGGGGCATCCGTGTACTTTGGACACATTCTTGTTGTAATTAAGTTTTATATCTCTTATGAAATGAAAGAGATGTGAGTTAAACAGCAACAATATTGTGACTTTTTTTCCTGTGACTTTTTTTCTTGTGACTTTTTTTCCTGTGACTTTTTTTCCTAGTAATTTTGTGACTTTTTTTCCCGTGACTTTTTTTCCTGTGACTTTTTTTCCGTTTACCATATAAACTTGGGATTTGATTTGAAACACATCACAGTAACCTTAATGTATGAAACAAATATGCACAAAGAAAGACAAAAATAATACTGAAGATATATTGTTTGTAAATCATAATTTCATAAAAACTTTTTTCTTCTAATAAAAAAACTATTTATTGTACGAGCTAAAAACTTTTGTTTGTATTTACAGTTCATATGAGCAATACATCTTTTCTCTGTGTTCATTCTGTCAAAGTTAATATGTTCACGTGATGTTTTAAAAAGTTCATATCGGAAGTCTGTATATAAAACATGTATTTCGTTTTCCACACAGTTCGAACTACAAAATTAACAAAGTCTATCATTAAATGGTATCTGCGGTATGGAATATCGTTCCGTCTTAACGGCTAGCAAAGTTATGATTTCGCAGAAAAAAATATGAAGATGTTAAATAAAACTATTTAAACCTTTCTCACAGACTTTTTCCCAACGTGTACACTTTTATTACATTTTTGTGACTTTCGTCCTACTTATAAAAACATGTGCGACTTTTCCCTCAGCATACATGTAAATCATGGGATTCGTAGAAATACTACAAAGGACCTCCTTAGTGCACTAAGAACAAAATTGTACACTAATGACCTGATGGAAAGATACTATCACAACGGATATGGCATCTAGAAAAAGACTTTGTAAAAAATCATAAAATCAAATTTTATAATTATGTCATTTTTAATTAGAAAGTTATCTAATATTTTCTCGACACGTGCTTCAATCGGTTGATTGCCACCTTTAGTGTAATCAGTAGAAATTCATGTTCGCTCAACCCTGTCTCGTTTATAATCCGCTTGTATATACCGATTTTAACATGTATATGGTATTTCAAATTGTTCTCTTGGTTTTTTTTCGTTTGTTTGTTTCTGCCGTGTTTATTCTGTCTGGTAAATTTTTTACTTCTAAGGTAATAGCGTTTTCTCAAATATTTTCAGTTTTTGGAAATGTTTATCCTTTTTTTATTTTATTTTAAAAATACAAATAATTGTAAACACTTCACGGAAAGGTGAGGTTTAATACTTGGTTGCTTAACGTCCAGTGGCCTATACTTCACTTTTTTTCTGATGTCAGAAACCATGCCTCACCGCAAGGTTTTTAAAAGGATAGAACACAGGCAAATGCAAAAAGATTCTAATGACTATCTTTGCTGCCTAGGTCTCTATATAATGATTTATGTTTTATGGGATACTAAACTCCTGTTCTACAAAAACAAATATATTCAGTTTAAGTGAGGTTTTAGTCTGATCTAAGTTCTGATGTGATTTACTGAGAATGTTTCACTTATTTATAAGAGGCAGTACCAAACATGTTTATCTTTAACATGTGGTCAGGTTAAATATACATATAGGGTTAAACACTTTCCTCGACATGTTTAGGAGAGGAACATATTTAGGGTACGAACTTGTTTACAAATGCATTACAAGTATAGATATGTGTAATTTGATGTTCAGGCCCCGGCTAAACACATTTTTAGACTGTAAATATGACTTATTTATTTCTTACAGCTACTTCAATTTCAACGTTTGTGGATAGGTGTTTCATTGACAGCCATACCACATCTCCTTTTGCTTATTTTTGTTGTATATATTTTTTTTCATTTTCCTTGTCTTTTAAAAAATATTCCATTATAAATTTTATTTGATGCCGAAAATAAGAATACGAAGAGTTATTTGTTAAATGCTATAAGTAAGCGAAGTAAAACAACCATTAATTATTGTGTATAAGAGCATCATATATATTTATAAAAAAAAATCAAATACAAGCAGACATACCATTTGTGACACCAATTTCATTTATTATCTTATATTTCCACAGTTGTCCAGTTCTTTAACGTCTCTTAATAATGACAGAACGGGCTTTAGAGTCGTATGATTAAGTTAACTAAATTATTTAGTTCTCCCATGCACATTGTGAATTATATTTCTTACATCACTGATTATTACATTATACAATAAAATGGTATTCATCTTCAATTGTTGAATAAAGATGAATTGTTAAAAAAAAAGCATTGACATCAGTTTTAAAGTTATCGTTCATAGAAGACAGTTATGATTTATATTATCTTTTAAAAACGTAATATAGTATTTACCCCTTGGAGTTTTTCTATATTACTTCTGTAATCGAATTTGAAGAACCCCACGGACGCCACATACTCTCATATGTCTCTCAAGGTATAATGATAGTCTGTAAACTCTAGTGTTGTAAATAAGGAAATGAAATCGCAAAAGCTTTGTTTCTCACTTTGTATCTCAAAATTGGCTTCTTTAAATAAACAAAGAAGCTTACATAGCAATTTCCTTAGAAACAAAATAAAACAAAGGCAAAGTAAACACAAAAATTTTGAATTGTGGTTCCATTTTGCAGGCTTTACCTCAATCGTTTATTCCTTCTATAGTTCCTGAGTGGAATAAACCTGATACAAAACATTGCAGTGTCAACTCTATATCTAAATTTGAGAAAGAATTGAAAACAAAAACCAATATCTTTTGGTAGGAAATTAAATATTAATTTTTAACGCAATTGCGATGCTCCGCTTTATTCTAAAACTATGAAATTTTTCCAGCTTATATTACAAATGACCTGTTTTGCAAATGTGTGTCAGATATTGTGGATCGGTACGTCTAAATAACAACACAGGACTTCCTGTACGAATAGGGACATAAAAAGTATACCCAAGGCAAGTTATAGATATAGGAAGATGTGGTGTGAGTGTGAGATATAGGAAGATGTGGTATAGATATGCATTCGGCACTTTATTTATTTAAAAAAATATTCGTGTATTGAAAAATTTGTGTAAATTAATTAGAAATATCAATATAGACGTATGTTCTCCAGGTTGATCCCCAATCTCTCATTCTTGTTGCTCGTTTTGTGCAAACTTGTCATGCGCAAAATCTGTATGTTATTATATGTAAAAATATCGTTCCTTGTACCATTAAACTTGGTTTTATAAGAAATAAAGAATCTTGATAGAAAATTTAATTTTTGATCTTATACTTTTTGTTTTGATAAAATCAATTCAATATTTGAGAAGCTATTTACAAAAAACGTTAAATACACTTTTCGTTTTGTTTCAACTTTATAATGAAACTCGTCCTCAATTTCACCTAATTTTACATAAAGTATATATAATAAATAAAATGTTCTCTTTAACTATTTTGCCATCTACCAATTTCAATAGACATTTTTTAAATTGTGTTCAAAGTTCTAAATCTACAAAAGAATAACTATTTTTGTAACATTGAATACCAAAGAAAGCTTCGCAAGTTACTCTGTTTTTTGGCATAATTGTTTTTATTCCCCCTTTTCTGAAACTCCTGATAGAATAGAACATCACAAAACAGCTTACACATGCACATTTGTTTAAAAAAATATTTTTCGCCATTAAAACTCATTCTTGTCCCGTATGACATTTCCTGAACGAGTGAAAATCTGAAATAATTATTTTATTAAGCTTATATCTTTATTGCGGTAGCCTATTATTGAAAAAGGGTATAATTTTAAATTTCATGAAGTAAGATTCATACCACCAGAGACATTCAATATACTAGTAAACAAAAGAAACGACACCAGGCAATACATTAATCATATAAAATAAAATTAGATACAAAAGCTTTGCTCATTGTGGGAAGCCGTAAGGTGAACTACATGTATAGTTGTTAATTTCTATGTCATTCGTCTCTTTGGCAATCATACCACATCTTCTTTTTTTTATATAAATTTGCGTTCATCAGCTTCATGTGGACCTTGGTGGAAAGCAATAGTTTGAAGTTGTCTCATTCACAATCGAACCACATCTACTTTTTATACTGTCCAAAACCGGGAATGATAGCTGCAAAAGGCAGCGATTAAAAAACAACAGCATAAAGCATCGTAGTGGCCATCTTAGTCTGTTAACTAATTTTCACGTTGGTAGGAATAGGGGGGGGGGGGGCTTTACTTTTTCAGCAAGGTTAAGTCGAAAGTCGAGCTGATGAAGTCAAGAGTGGACAATATTTCTGTGCTCAAGTCTACCCTTTGGGTTCGAAAAAAGGGATTAAGAGTAAATATTGATGAGACAACAACCCAACAACACAGACAATCAAGATATTGAAAGTTTTTTTTACAGTCTTTTGGTTTTTTTTTTTTTTATTATAGAGAGATCCCTATACACCTTATCAAGCCAAACAAAAACGTTCCATGTATAAATAAAGTAAGGAGCTAATTTCATATTACCTGCCATTAAAAATATCACAAAAGGCACATACATATTTTGTGAAAAGTTTAACCATACCATTTTTATAATATCAATTCGTGGAAATCAAACCAAGTACATGAAATAAAAATCAGTACAAGGAAAATACTTCTCTATTTTTTAACGATTTAGTAGATATATAATGAACGTTGAATATGCCTTATATCCAGACCTGTCCAGAGACAAATTCAAGTTCCAAATGTTATACTGAATATGAACCCTGTTCTAGACTGATAGTGTTGAGAAAGATTTGTAACGTGCTAGTTCACAAGGTAACACTCCGCATTTGGACATCATTTAGCCACTCGAGCATACCAGTCTTTTTTTACAGATATATCATGTAATGGAGGAGAGGTGTAATTACATTATTAATTCCACTAAAGTCTTGCTTAGCGGAGGAACAGCAATTTTAAATGTTGACGTATTTGGATTGACCAGGCCGGGATTTGAACCCACGATTTCCCGCACTAAGTGCAAAAACATAACCAAGAGAAATCTGAAATATAGTATCATACCAAAAAAACTAAAGTGCTATAAATAATCCAATCTAAAAGAACTCTCCCTTTTATTTAAGCCATCAAAATGCATTTAACCAGTTGATATTATTAAAAACTGTACTTGAAAAACGATGGTCGATTTAAGCATAGATTTCATGCACGGAAGACTTCTGCACATTTGGTACTCTTGCACAATTAATTCAGGCAGCTCTGTTTTTTATTCAATATATCCTCATTTTGCATTACCATTCCAAGTTCCATGTCCATTCTCTCAGTCGACCTTTTATATTTGCTATGAAAAGCCTACCTATTGTGTTCTCGTTATGAACATAAATGTTATATTTGCCACAGGACGTAAAACAAACAACATTTATTAAACAAACTCATTAATAATTAATATCATGAAAACCATATACGAAGGCAAGATTTGACAATCCTATAAAGTAATATTTCCATGTATCCGTTTCGATAATTATTGAAACTATAACGACCCTTTTCAGGTTGCGTTCAATATCGTAGCAGCTACGTAGTGCGACGTAAATTTATGACTATTGAACGAGAAGCTAGATTAGCTGCTATTAATATCTATGTAGCAGCTAGGCTAGCCACCCGTTCAAAAGTCATAAATCTACATAGCCCTATATAGCCGATAAGATATTGAACACAACCCAAGGTCGTGTTCAATATCGTAGCGGTTACGTAGATGGGTCGAGTTCAATATCGTAGCAGCTACGAAGTGCTACGTAGATTTTGACTATTGAATGTGTAGCTATAGACTAGTTGTTACATAAATATTGATAGCAGATACGTAGCCGCTACGTAGCTGCTACGATATTGAACCCAACCCTTGGACGCGTTCAATATCGTAGCAGCTACGTAGTGCTACGTAGATATTGACTATTGAACGTGTAGCTATAGACTAGTTATTACTTAGATTTTGATAGCAGCTACATAGTCGCTACGTAGCTGCTACGATATTAAACTGATCCCTGGTATCAATATCTATGTAGCAGCTAGGCTAAATACAAAGGTTGAGTTCAATATCGTAGTAGCTACGTAGTGATCAATATCTATGTAGCAACAATTGTTAACGTTTGTAAGATACCAACAAAACTGACGAATCCATCTTAGATGACAAAACGTATCAAAATTTAATCCTATGGGAGAAAAAATAATCCTATAGGACAAAGTTAATCCTAAGGGAAAACAAAATATCTAACAGGACAAAATTTATCCTAAGGGAGAGAAAAAAATCCGGTAGGAGAAAAAAATATCCCATGGGAGAAAAAACATCCCACAGGACAAAATAAATCCCTTAGGAGAAAAAAATATCCTAAGGGACATTAGTTTCTGTCAAAAAGTCTTTCATGATAATCCTATAGGATAAAAAAAATCCTATCGGATTTAACACTTATTTTGAAAATCCTACAGGATTTTAAATCCCATAGGATATTAATTTAATCCCATAGGAGATAAATTTTCCTATAGGATAAATAAATCCGATAGGATTTATATATCCCATAGGATATTTAAAATATCCTACGGGATTATGACTTTATCCTATAGGATTTCTCAAAATCCTGTAGGATTTTTAAAAATCCTATGGGAGAAAAAAATATCCTACAGGATTTTGTCACTGTTTTCGCTCCAGTTGCCGAACCGGGCGAGCCATATCAAATTTATTTTTGTATTGTGTTATTTATCCCCAGAGGTATATTATTGCCAAATTTGATGATTCTACGACAAAAAAAAGTGTGGTTCCAATTTGCACTTATGAGAAGTGCAAATTAATCCAAGAACATGTTCTTATTTAAAACAATCCATCACATTCACATGTGAAACAAGAGGTAAATATATACAGAATACAATCAGGGGCAAAAGAATACAGAGGGACAGACAGTCAAACTTCTAGATCGAAAATAAACTGACAACGCCATGGCTAAAAAATAAAAAGACAAACAGAAAAACAATAGTACACATAAAACAACACAGAAAATTAAAAACTAGGCAACACGAACCCCATCCAGTCAGGATCCTACTTCGTCAAAATTATCTCCCCATTACGCCAGTTCATTTTCACAAACGTAAAAATCGAAGCCATTGTAGGGAAGACGCGCTGCCAATTTTGCTCTTGGAAACCGATAAATTTATCCACATTGAACCAGTGCGATTCTAATATGCCAGTTGTTTTTAAAAAGACAAATGTATCAACTAGCAAATGAGTATCAGTTAATGATCTTGTCTGCATCGATTCAACTTAAAACTATTGTCTGATCGGTTGTCCGGTGGAATTTTCGAAAATTCATAAACATTTAAAATAATTCTAATTAAATATTTCGTGGAAAGGCAGACTAGATTTTTTTAATGGTTGAAGACTATAAACCCTAGATATCACACACATAAAATTGTAATTTTTCGAAGATATGCATTTTCATCATCCAACTTGAAAGACTGTCGTCAAGTACATGTAGTAAAAATTAGCTATTCGAACACACCTACTCTGTTTTTGTGATTCATTAGATAGGTATTTCACTTGACCCATATATTTCATCTTTTAGCACTGTGATTTTTGTATTTTATATAGTCAACCTGTAGCTTTGATATATAAAAATAATAGAATCTGAAGCGAGACGATGTATGAAATATTCTTGCTTTGTTCGATATCAAGACAAACATATTCAACTCAAACACGCCCTAACATAAAAAGGTGCACTCGATTGTCTCTTTTCGGTACAATTGTTACCCTTTTTGGAATTTTTTCTTGAGTCATATAATGAAAGGGCAGACACGAAAATTACTGAAGTAATAGATTGATATGTTCTCCGTTCGTTGTAATTTTTTTCAAATCGTAGGTTATGCATTTTCTTCATCCAACTTGAAAGATACCCATGTTGTCGACTTGATATCTAATTGTTCTGCTTACCTATGTTCTAGATAAATTCAAAACTTATTCGAATGGTGATTTTAAAATAAAACACTTCGTAATTGAGAAGTAAATTGTCATTTTATTTGTTTCTATTAACTTTTAAAAGTTGTGTTACTATAGTAAACATCACAGTAAGCATTTATCGCCTTCTCTAACAAAGAGCTTCGATTCTTTTGTTCTATTTCACTGGTTTTTTTACTACATCAAAAACTGGGGGGTTAAAATATGCTTTGCGTTGTAACAATTTCAAAATAAAATAGGATTTAAAGACGTTATAATTTTTCAGACGTATATCTAGACATTGTGTGTCTTCCAGGAAGTGTATTATATATATAGTGTAGGAGGTCATCGATTTAGTAAGAACATTCTGTACCAAAAACAAGTGTTTCTTACTCATCGTTACATAGTATTGCACTTAAGTTGGTATTTTATTTTGTGTATTAAACTCCATCACACATACTCCATACTCAAAATTCGATATTATAATTTCGGATTCATGATAATTGAAAAGAAATTTGAAGAAGGTATGGTTTTACGTTGACTTTAAGTTAATATATCGAAAATCAACTTACAACGCCATGGCTAAAGAATAAAAAGATAAACAGAAAAATGATAGTACAAATGACACAACATAGAAAACTAAAGACTTAGCAGCACGAACCCCATTAAACATGTTAAAAATCTGGGGGTTAATATATGCTTTGTGTTGTAACCATTTCAAAATAAAAAAAGACTTTAGACATTGTGTCTTTTCCAGGAAGTATATTATATTTAGTCATGTTAGTGTAGGTTGCCATCGAATTGATAAATAAGAACATTCTGAACCCAAAACCAGTGTTTCTGAGAATTTCTTGTCAAACGTCGTAGGTGTTACCTCGACTATGACGAATGCCAGAAAAGTTCGGAAATCAGTAGGTTTGTGCAAACGAAAAATGAGTCAAATTTGTCTATACCAACTATTTGTATAGTTTTATTTGGGGTGTAAAAGAGGTGATTAAAGCAGATATTGGATGAAGCGCGGTAACGTTTTATTTAAATAAAAACATTGCACAACTTGCAGCTAGACATGTAGTATAGTGGCAATATTTTAAAGGTAAAGTTTAGCAAAGTATACGAAAACTCAATCTGAAAAAAATATTTACTTATGATCCACATTTAACAGATAATAAATAAAGATAGCATATTAATTGGCCTAAATATAGTTGTTATAGAAACCAAATCTACATCTACAGTTCATATTTTGATTTGAATTCCAGATGATGATTTTTTGTATCATATCTATTTTATGATATTAATATTATTTGGAATATATCTTGGAGTATATAAGTAACCATTATGTTAATAGTCCTCTGTCTTTTAAAGATTATATACAAATTAAGAAACTGTTGGGGTACAGTGAATTTCATGAAGCTGCCAGTACTTGTTCTCTTTTAAAAATATCGGATATAATGTCCGACTATGTGGTATGGGCTTTGATCATTGTTGAAGGCCGTACGGTGACCTATAGTTGTTAATTTCTGTGTCATTCTGGTCTATTGTGGAGAATTGTCTCATTAGCAATCATACCACATCTTCTTTTTTAATATTTTTCAATTCATTTCAAAGTTTTATTGCCATATAAACTTTACAGTTTGTGACATATAACAACAACAAAAACAAATGAAGATAATAATTAAGTAACTCAATATATATATTTTCTAATTCTATGGAAATTTATCCATTTCCATTGTATAAAAAGATTTAATCAATGTGTGGTTGCTGGTGATCTCAAAAGATCATTCGATGATTTTAAGGGTCATAACCTCTTTAGCTAACTGGATGAATCAACATATGCTAACAGGTGTTAATGAAATTGACAACTTCGTGGAATGTGAAAGGCACTCGTATCAATGTAAGAATCTATATTTATATATATAAATAAAGTATAATTGACTTGTACATGTATCAACAGTGAATGATAAGGCATATGACCGTCTTATTGTTTCCTCTACAATTTTTAGGCTCTACTTTATTTATTCATACATTCTATACTAATCTGTGAAAAAAACACAGTTAAGGTGGTTGGTGGCTTCAATTTTTTATTAGTTAAGGAAAGTTTGCTTATCACAACAAAAAATGAAAGTTATTAGATGTAAAAAATGAATGGCTGCCAATTAAGTTGTCGATACGGAGTGCACTTTCTTATTGGCATTTAAAATTACGGTACATGTACCGATTTTTGTATTATTTTTCTTTTAAGAGAAGATTCAATCGGGAATATTTCATTTTTACATAAACAACAAATGAGTGACGAAGTAAAGTTTTTTTTTATTTTTTTAAACTTCGTGGATTTAGTGGAGCTTACAAACAGTCTTGTTTAGGGTTAAGGAAATGTGCAATATGTCATTAATATACTGGTTTGTTTGATGCCGAAAATAATTATCTCTGTTAAGCACTTTTTTAAGGTGGACATACAATTTTTTTTATCTCTTTGCATTCCGAACTGATTATTTCAGTGTTTACAATTATGCCCGTGAAATGTCGCTTTTGCTATTTCTTGATTAGAGCTTATTATCTGCTGTCTCGGAGTCGACGGCTGGAAATCCAGCAATTTGCGGTTTCTTGAGAAGCAGTAAGTATCTGAAACGTCAATACCAATCACTTGTTTATCATATACAACAGAACATTTCTTATTTCTATGAAATAAATTCAAAGTACTAAACCTAGTTATGTGATGTCATTCAAAAGCTTTTACTAAAACTTTATACATTTACCGTACACATATATCTTTATATTCGAAACCAACTTATGATAATATTTCATATATATTTCAGCTAGGCCTTAGTCTGGTTTTAAAAATACTGTTAATCACTTTTGTTAATAGAAAAAGTCATAACTAACTGCATACATTTGTATCTAAAGATACAATCCCATTGCATTTAGACCATGTAAACAGGAAAAATAATATGTATATCCCCACTCGCAAATCAAATTTTAAAATTATAAAAGTGAGTATCTGATATATGTTGGTCTAAATGAAGTTTTAAAGAAAAAAATTATGGGCACACAAAAATATAGAAAAGAGAATAAAATGGCGCTTACGTATAAAGAATGGAGAATAATAGGCGAATCATATAATGCATAGAGACAAAATGCCCTAAAATAAAGAATACAGAAATGAGGCGGACCAATCTAGTGTAAGACCTTAATAGATATGGAAAATATTATTACGTAAGACCCATCACTTAAACATGTAAGCTTCTTACTAAATATGGGATAATTCTGTTCAGCAATACTACAGAATATGTTACGAACTATTTTAAGAGCATTCAACATTTAACAGGAAATATTATATGTCCGACGTTTTTGGACAAAAATATTGAAACTACATCTTATCGTTGTGAAGCGGCTGACCAAGTATCAGATATGTTAAGAATTACTAGTAAAAAAGTCGAAACGTATCAAAATATAAGAAAACAGAAAACTACACAGTGGCGGATTCAGAACTTTTAAGGGAGGATGGCTAACTGACCTAAGGGGGAGGACAATCCAGTCATGCTCCAGTTATTCCCAATATTATCAACCAAATTTTTCCCACAAAAGAGGGGGTCCGGCCCCCTAGTACCGTCTATAAAGTAAGTGTGATCAAACCATGTCATAGAATAAAGGAAAGAACAGTTAACCACACGGGAAATGACTCAGACAAAAGACCATATCGCCTCCCTCTTACAAATTAAAATGGTTGCTCCATAGAGAACATATTTATTTTTATGAAAAAATCTTTTTAATTACTTTGTCTGCACTATTCATTGAAGTAAGATAAAAAGTGTCAGTTGTAATGGACTTCCCGATACTCTTTTTAATTTGCCCTGTTCTTTATAATTTCTTTACATACATTATATTAAACAGTGTTTATATATAATCAACCTGTTTATATATAATAAACCAATGAAACTCATTTAAAATACAAGGTAAGGGTGTCAGTTAAGTTTATTTTTAAATATTATCAATAACATGTGATCATGACAAACATACTGGTATCTTCTCGAATCTTCCGATCTATGACGTCATATATTTCTAGAAGATTCGAATTGTTTGTAAATAATTCAATGATTGTAACTTATAGTATGTATTATTCTGAACAAGAAGGTCCTGGATCATTCTTGAAATACACGAAAGAGGTAAGCTTCAATATATATTAATGCCATATATGCCTCAAATCGAGTTTAAGTTGATCTTAAAATGTTTGTTTATTAAACATGTTAAAGATAAACCATAAACAGTTTATAATTATTGTTACTGATAATTGCTACTACCATCAATCATAAATGCACTATTTCATGAATTGTGTTTCTAATCATAACGTTGAATTGTTTTATGTTGCCATGTCGGTACCTAATATTTTTGTAGACTGTACAGTGACTTTAATGGTATAATACGCTACATCCATTTTGACTACGGTGAAGAGTTAATGGTCGTATTAATTTCGCATTCATACCATATCTTATATTTTTATATATACATATATTTGTATAAAGAAAGAATCACTAACTTTAAAGTCAGTTTATCTGACGAAAACGCCAGGTTTGCATGAATTGGTAAAGGCAATAGACCGACATACATTAATCATGTTTATGTTCCGTATCTATTTTTAGTTGTACTTTACATATATATTTATTATATTCATTGATAAATTATATGCTAATGTCTGAAATACTATGAATAAACATGAGACATTTAAAATTGTGGGTGACCTGAATTCAAATACATGAAATTCTATATCAATATTTTAAACTTGAACTTTTTTTCCTTGTGGATAATTAAACTAATTAAACGTCAATTACATAGCTGATATGAAGCTTATTCTTATCTGTTTTCTGTTATCTGTTTCTAGATTGACTGGAAATAACAGATTTGGTTTTTATATGTACCTTTTTGATAACGTTGTCTATTTTGAACTTGCAAAATTAAAGGATATAGCTGGCGCACAGTCTTTTTTGTACGGAAAGCTGTTGTACCCTAATTTGTAGTTCATTCGTTTGTTGTGTTTAAGCTGATGATTTTGCCATTTGATTAGGGACTTTCTGTTTTGAATTTTTCTCGCAGTTCAGTAGTTTTGTGATTTAATTTTTTCCATATGACATGCATAACATTTGTCATTGCAAGTCAAAAATTAATATCTCCATCAAATGCGGTGTTTGGATACTTGTACATATACTTTACACAAAGAAAGAAAAAAAAAAAATGTAAATCCATTCCAATAACACACATTCTAACGAATTATGCTTTTAATTTAGAATTTATTTAATATAATGTATTGGATTTGTGAGCAATTGTTTACTCTTTGTTGTTTAGATTTCCGATAGTAGAAGCTTTACTTGATAATTAATTAACTTTCATGCCTGTTAAGCACGACGTACAAGCTTTACCTTGCTAAATGATTCAACTTAACCATTAAACATAAAAATTTAAGTCTCATAAAAGACAAAGAAGAAAAACTTACTAATATGCAAACAACATTGTTAAGAGTGTGTACTCAAATAATTGTTCGATAAAAGTATCTAAAAACAAAATCTGGTCCGTTTGAAAAATCTTTAAATAGTAATATGAGTAATGCACAACTTATCTTCGGTTTAATTATGTTAATAATATCTTCGTCCTACATATTGAACTTTCTATATTAAGATTTTTGATTCACCATTAATGAAGATACAATTGAAGTAGATGTTGGTTGTGTCAATTGTGAGTAAATATGAGTGATTAAGATAAATCCGAAGATATTGACAAATTGCTAAAAAATTTCTATATCATATGCATGTGCAAAAATATTTTTTTCGAGCGTGTACAAATTTACGCTTACAAATTATTGCTGAAGGCCATACCCATATGATACCGGGACCTATACTTGTTAATGTCTGTGTCATTTGGTCTTTTGTGGAGAGTTGGTTCATTTGCAATCGTACCACATATTCTTATGTTTTTAAATGTTTGAACAGAAGATAGTTTCTGTGGACGGCAGTCACCTGTTAAATTTTGAAGGTTGGTGAAAAAAGACTGGCGAAAGATGACAGAGCAAACTCATAGATAGAAAAATGACAACCCCATGGCTAAAAAAAAAAAAAAAAAGACAAACAGACAAATAATAACAAACAAAACACAACTTAGAAAACTAACGACAAAGTAACTCATAGATGCATAATTCATTTATCCCTTTAAATCTTGCGGAGTAATTTTTACTATATGTGTGTTATCGGAACTATACTAACTATCAAAAGGGTTCTGGAATTTGTAGGTTTATGCGCACGAAACAATGGTTATTAACCTCAAACACTGTGTGTCAGTATTAATTTTGGCTATATGAACCATACCACGTAATATACAGATATTGTTTCTCTTTGTGTGTATGTAAACTTTTTAAGGTTTAGTGTTTGATATGGAAAAATATTCTGAGTGGTATTGTTAGAGAAACACTTCATTAAAATCAGATGCTTCTTTTATAACTCTACTTGGAGTGTAAAAGCGTTTGATCAAGCAGATATCGTATAGAGCGTGGAGAAGTTTCATATAAAAAACATTTTTTTTTTTTTTAAACTGCGCAGGATCAACGTCATTGCAACCGTTTTTAAAGCATGTTGCGCCTTTTTGGAAGCACAATATATATTCGAAATGTTTATCGTGTATTTATATACATAAACATTTGGTTGGACGTATTCATGACTATTGTATATTTGCCTTTTTTCTATTAGCGAAATTTGCAAAAATACGTACCTCGCAAATATAAGACAATCTGGTGAACAATATGATATCGACAAAAATAGCAACGTGTATTACAATTTTTGTTTATCCAATTCAGGCACTTGACATATCATAAAACAACTGCACAGCGGTTTATAGTTATCGGATGTAAACACACTTGCTATCCATTTATAGTATAGTTGTGTATCTAGAATTTTTGCATGTTTCAGATAAAAGAAAGACGGAAGATACCAGAAAGACTCCAATGCGAAAAAAAACTGAAACCCCATTTTCAAAAAACAAAAAGTCAAACAGAAAAAACATAAGTAAACAAAACACAACATAGAAAACAAACAACTGATCAACATCAACCAACCATAAACTTGGGTGATTTCAGGGAGTCAAGATAGGTAAACAGATCCTGCTCCACATGTAGTTGTCGTCGTGTTGCTTATATTACTGCCATTCCTTTTTTATGTTACAGGAGATTAACTACAGGAAACAAATACAACTAGGTTTGAGTAACACACCGCACAACGTGATTGAATTTAATTCAAAGGTCTGTATATTCTACTAATTGCATCATTGAAAGTGTTGAAAATAAATTTGATCAAACAAAATCATCTTATGAGCTATATTTTACACGTGGTGACGTACTTGCACAAATGATGACAAAATACCCGTTCACTTCAGAACAATTCTGTTTCAATACTAAAAGGCTATCTCTTTGCTTAAGAATGTCAATGTTATTTAAAGGAAATCATTTTTACAGTATTACTGTATGAATGAAGAGAACGAGCTAATGTTCTTATAAATCTTTTGTTCTTCAGTGAAAACATATTCTCAGAAACTAGTTTTAAACACAACGACATTTCAGTCTGAACTACTACAATTTTAGATTTTAAAATGACGGAAGTCAATGCATTCGAAACAACACAGAGACTTGCATCATTCCACAACTGGCCACACTCTCCATATTCACCTGTCATAATTGTCAAAACGGGGTTCTCATACACCGGCAATGGGTTTTTAGTAGAATGCAAGTTTTGCAAGGCAAGAGTAGACATGAGTCGGGTGAACAATGTCATTTCACTCGCTGATAGGCATGACAATAGTTGTAGAAGAAAAACAAATCCGCAAGATAACGTTGAGATTCAAGGAACGTTACATGGTATAGGTGCTAATGTAGAAGAAGGGACCAACAATCAGAACAATCATGCGTCAGCATCATCTTTTAATGATGATGCCAATTTTGATAGAAGAAACACAACTGAACATAGAGAAAAGGAAAGCTCAGAACATATTTGCGTTGAAACTACCTCAGAAGATACAACCATTGTACGATCAGGCATGGTAGCTCAACCTACGAATGAAGAACCAGAACCAGAAATACCTCAAAGAATCGTGCTAACAAATGAACGTGTTTGTAGTGATTTATCTATATATTCGGATTATCAGTCAATAAAATCGGCTCCATGTTGTTGTTGTCCATGTTGGCGCTGCAGATACAACAACACTATTCCTGTATTTTGCAGTAGAAATAAAACTTGTATGTATGGATTTCCGAAAATGAATGTAAGAGCTCTGATGCTACGTCTACGAGAAAGAGTATCGAGTGGCCCTCTTCATCCAGCATTTAACAAATTAGAAGCTAGGAAAAGAAATCTAAATGGTATTATTGACTCATATTCATGCGTAGCAGAAGCAGGATTCTTTGCTGATAGTAAGTAAAATTCTTCGTGTATATGTTGGTTTATAATAATAAAATAGTTATACCAAAATAGCATCGATGTAATCGTTAAAACCTTATAAAAAAGATTTTCATCCTCCTGTCTTCGAATAAATAAACATTTATTAAGACACAATGAATGTTATCAAAAAATATCATCACTAGATAAGATTTTGAATTTTTGATAGCTTAATAGGCGTTTTATTTTCTGTAGAAATACAGACAATTCGTTTAAGTAAAAACACAAGATACATGTATACTTTTAAAAACATATCTCCGAACACTTTTCATAGGTTCCTGTGGCAAAGAAAGAATATGCTGCTTTTACTGTGATGGCAATCTACGAAACCAACTGTTGAGTAATAATCCATTCAGAGAACACACACGCTGGTTTCCTGTATGTCCATTTATCTTACAACAGAAAGGAGAAGAATATATTCACACCGTGTTACAGGTACATTTATTTTCCTTTCATTTGCTTTGTCGTCAATAGTACATGTAGTATGAGCCTAATAGTTTCCGGTATAAGTGTCCGTCAGTTTGTTCCATATCGGTTACAATTTCAATGGTAATTAGACATTGATCACATGCAACTTCTATCTTCTAAGAACGATATATTCTTAATAAGGATTTTAACCAATATGTCTCGTCCCAATAAGCATGAAAATGCATATTGCAAGAGTTGTCATATGTATATATTTTCTTTTTCTTTATTTCGTTATCTTCACTGTTTGTTTATTCATAAATATACCCTTACAATTAAAGACTTATCAATCTATCGTATCCGTTACTTTATTAAAAGAACATGAATGATATAATCAATCTTTATTTATATTTTCGTATAATTTTTAGTTACTGGAACCGAATTGTAGAATGAAGTTATCACCATTGACCAACTAATCGTTTTAAAGTATAATATGAACTTTTCTCTAATACGTAAGATTCAGATTATCCGTTCCGTATTTGAGGTTACCGTTAGTCTCGCCCTAGTGATAACGTTTACTGCGAGATTTTGCGTTATTATGGGCATGTTTGGGTGTGTCAAAACACATGTATAAATGTACGTCATGTAAAATTATTATGATAGTTTTTGAGCGGTAAAGCTTCGAAAAGAAGCATGGTGAATTTTCACTGCATAGCGAGGGTTGCTCCAACGATTCACGAAAGAAACATAATGCTGTAAAGTATCCTGATATGATTTTAAATGGATGTATCGTCGACTTTCATGTACTTCCTTCAGTCATAAAGAATCCTAAACTAAGGAAGCTCTGGTTGTCTCAGATAAGAAGGGAAGGGTTTAATCCCGACCCAAATTGTCACTGGCATGCACTTTGCTCCCGTCATTTTATTGAAGGAAGACCTACGAAGGAAAATGCAGTCCCAACCCTATTTGCCTACAACAACTACAAAACTGGAACACCAAGAGACACCAAGAACAGTACCTTACGTCCCATTGAACAATTGATATTGACAACACAGTAAGTAACAAATAGTTGAAATTAGTGTCCTCTTCCTTTTTCATTCTTCAATATATTTTTGTCTTGTTTGCCTATTATGATGAAACAGTAAAAGAAAATTGTGTGTGTGTTGGGGGGGGGGGGGGGGGGGGGGGGGGGGGGGGGGGGGGGGGGGGGGGGGGGGGGGGGGTAGAAAACAGATGTTTGTCCCTTTTATCTGTTTATAAGAGGCGGAAATTATCCCTCTTATGTCCACGAGGCTCCAAGATTATAAGCTTTGACAACTTAAAAAAAAGTTTTCATGTTCACGAACAGTGTTTTTTAAATATTGGACTGTATGCACATGAAGATATATATTTATTTTTTTAATATATTTTACAGACCAGCAAACATTGTTACAGTTTCACAACTGCCAAAAGTACCAAGACAAAAGAAATACATACCAGATATTCCAGGTAATTTTATAAAGTGAAACTAATAAAAAATGATGTCATGACTGAATAGTCAGTGTGCCACCATGGTACTGTTAAATCAGAGGGAGCTACATGTACATGTTACTCGAACCAAGGAACATTGGGGTCAGTCTATTGTATCTGATAGGCATATATATATATATATATACATGTATATATAGTTAAAATGCATGGACCGTTTTCATAATTTAATTTAACAATAACAATTGTGATTAATCAGTCAATGACGACATAAAATCAATTAGTAAACAATGCTTAATAACAATTATAATATAATTCTAATTAAAATACAAATATAAAAGTCATTTATCAAATTTTAAACAATTTATCTTCACAATTTCAAGATAAAATAATTGCCAATATTATTTTATCACAAAATAAACAACTTCAAAAACAAAATTTAAAAAGTATTTTGCAAACATAGATATGAGTCTCAGATTAATTTTGTCTGCACACTACATGTACACCATCAACTGGTATACAGGTGGACAGTCTTAAAGGTCCAGTAGAAAATATATGTGTTCTGAGAGTTATGGCTCTTAAACATATGGTTTTACCCCTGCGAAATGATTATGAATAATTCATGAATGTTCATGGATGATTCATGAATGATTCATGAACACAATTCATGAATTGTTCATAAAAGATTCATGAACAGTTAATGAACTAGACATGAACTACAAATGGACATGCATGTTCATGAACCAGTGAATAATGAACTATTCATGAACAGAAAGTGTTCATGAACTCTTTGGTTCATTAAAGTTCATGAACAAAAATAGTTCTTGAACTTTTATTATTCATGAATTGTTCATGATTTTATAGTTCATGAACACGCTTGTCCATTTGTAGTTCATGTCCTGTTCATGTATAGTTCATGAATTTTTTATGAATGATTCATGAATTTGTTCATGAAATATACCAGTCCATGAATCATTCATGAACACATGAACTACTGTGTTCATGAACTGTTCATCAGTAATTTAATTCATGAACATTGTTTGTCCACTTGTAGTTCATGAACTGTTCATCTAAAGTTCATGAAATTATTAAAAAGGATTTTCTTGAATATTCATTTTTGTGTTATTATCATAAGTAAACTTCTCTTCCTGTCTGTAATTGAAATTGCTGGACTTCCAACTAGAAATGCTACATAACATCTTGGTGAAGTTGTTCTGCTTGAAATTCTTCCCAGTTGAACAGATCTTTTAATCAATAAATGCACCTAAGTTTCCCCCTGCAAAATCAAAAATCACTCCACAAAGAATCAAAAGTCCTTGATATTTGTTTTAAATAAACACTCAAGATTAAACAGTTTCTAACAGGTATAATACAATGTAATAATTTAATTTAATAATTGTTGTTTTTATTAAAATATCAATAGAGTAAGATTAATAACATGAATACTACTTGCCTTTTCATGACATTTCAAATAATGTACCCCCCCCCCCCCCCCCCCCCCCCCCCTTTTCCCCTTTTAATTTGCCCACACACAATCATAAGAATGGCTGAAGCATGAATTATGTTTACCTTGAAATAAAATATATTGTACAAATCTATCAGTTATTCCTGAATGGAAACCATTAAACCAACACTGTAAAATGTAAAAGTTACTTTCACTTTCTGGTGTTTTATATTTATTATAATTAATCAATAATTATTATAATGCTTCAACAAATAGTTATTCAGCAAAAAAAAATAATCAAAAATATATATAATTTACTTATCTGATAACAAATCTGCTTTATTTTGACAGCTATATTACTTCATCTTCATTTGTATTGTAAGCGTCAAAACCACCATTTTGCTGACGTAATTATGACGTTTTTCTATTCCCAGTCACTTGTAATCATTTGTCTGCATTGCAATCTTTTGTCAAAGTCATTGAAGCGTTTTACAATAGGTAAACGTAATTCATTAAATATGATAATTATTGACACCGGTCTGCAATGTTTGGGAAAGAATGAATTGTCATTAATCTGGGCTTTGTTTCCAAGTTCCTCTATGTGCCGTATGATGGTTAAGAAAGGCACATGTTTGAACTTGGAGAGACAATCAGAAATTACATCTTTAGAAGAAAGAAATTAAGTTTACCATTGTCATGATTGTAAAAACGAAACATGAGAAACATCTCCAGCTCAAAGTAAGTTACAAAACTTCAAAGTTAGTCCCAAATTTTGTATGACTCTCAAAATGTAACACTCTTCTGGTGTAGTATGAAAAAAAAAAGAAAAAGGTGCTGAGCTAATTTCTGTTGTTCAATGAAAAGGAAATATTTTTTATGGACATACTTTTGCTTATAATTACTTAAGCTTACACTACATTTGTAAACACATTTGTATCACATGTATTGAAGTAATATGAGGCTCTACCTGCATGCTGATCCATGCTGTGAAAGGGAACTAATCAAATCTGTATGATTTTTTTAAAATTTTGCCTCTGCCATAGCGGAGGGGGCAATACGTTTTACCCTTGTCCCTCTGTATAGATGTACATGTACGTCCCAAAGTTGGTTTCAATTCTTTAAACTTTTGGGGAGTCGCAGCACAGCAAAAGTGAGTATATCAGTGGTTGTCGTTTGTTTATGTGTTATTTGTTTTTCATTCATTTTTTCACATAAATAAGGCCGTTAGTTTTCTCGTTTGAATTGTTTTACATTGTCTTATCGGGGCCTTTTACAGCTGACTATGCGGTATGGGCTCAATGCTCATTGTTGAAGGCCGTACGGTGACCTATAGTTGTTGATGTTTGTGTCATTTTGGTCTTTTGTGGATAGTTGTCTCATTGGCAATCATACCACATCTTCTTTTTTATATATTTATATTTTTAATGCTTTTTGATAAACAAACATGTACATGTATTTACACTTTTGCTATTCAACTGAATTTTGTCTCAAAATGATCTCAAGATCTGTAAATGAATAACCTGGAGGTCATGCTAAAAGCACTTTAATTGTGATGTCATAATACAATGTATAGATGTTTATGAGAACTTGTATGACAGTCAAATTTATGAATTTATTTATGAACTTAATGAATTCATTTATTCATTAAAAGTTCATAAAATGTTCATGGACATGTGTTATGAACAATTTATGAACATTATGAACTGACTCACAGTTCATTAAAGTTCAGAAAATATTCATGAACTGCATTTTATGAACTATTCATGAACTAAATTCATGAACAAACTTAATGAACTCATTATGAACAGTCATGCATTGTTCATGAACATTCATGAACAGTTCATGGTGGTTCATCATCAGTTCATGAATTTCATCTCGCAGGGTAGTTACCATTTATAAATGATTACCTACATTTTTGTACTTCAACTTTCTAAATTACATGCACATTTTGTACGTTTAATTCTTTTTAATTAACCAGTCTATGATCCTGACTGATGTACATTGTAGTCAAATAATTCTAATTTAAATGGTACATATTTACTTACTTTCAGTAATTTCCTACATTGAAAAGCCAAGTTTGGACCACACTTATTGCACTAGCACTGAAGTTAGTGAAGATGTCTCCTTTGAGGAAAAATGCGTAATATTAATTGAAAATAGCAACACCTTAGAGGTACGAAATTAATTCGGATTTTATTTGATATTGAAAATTCCTCCATTGGATAAAAGAGTCAAAAGCCATGTAAAAGATATTTTTTAATCTGATGAACTATAGAAATAATATGTATTTCAATCAAAAATTGATTCATTTTAATTTATTAGATGGCAGTTCATACATCAAAAATGATATAATGTAAGAAGCAAGGTGCTTTTATATTCAAATTAATACATCAATATTAAATATGATCTATTCAAATATTTTACTAAATATATATTTACTTTTAAAATTTGTAATCTAACTTGAACATGTTGAAATATAGTATTACATGTAAATGGTTTTCTTTTGTTCATTTTACCATATAACTGTATTTCATTCTGAACATGCATGAAATATTTGCCACTGAATGTTAAGCAACCAAAAATCAATCAATCATACAACTGTATTGTTTTATTGTTACCAACTTGACATAAGTAAACAAAAAATACAAAAACAATTTCATAAATTGTTTGCATTGATTTATGTATTTATAATTATTACTTTTTTTCACAGCAAAAATGTCAAAGATATGAGACAGATAATAACCAGCTACGGAAGCAAGTTAAATTGCTACAAGTTGAACTACATGCTACCAAAGAGGAAAATAAAGTTTTAAATGAGAAGTTTAATAATACAGATGAACTGCTAAAGGACAAACTCGTTGAAAAGTTGACTAAATCAAATAGTAATGTTAAATGTTTTCTTGGACTGCCAAGTATTTCAATGCTTTTTGGAATTTTTAAATTATTAGAAGGACATGCTTCAAAAATGAAATACTGGATGGGTCCCGACTCAAGTGACGGTAAAAGATGGCAAGTAAATAATAAGAAAAAACCTGGTGCCTCAAGGAAGTTGACTTTTTTTGAAGAATTTGTTATAACTCTTTTGAGGTGAGGCTAGGACTAAACACATATGTGTTGTCTCTTTTGTTTGGTGTTTCACAGTCAACAATTAGCAGGGTTTTCACGACTTGGATATCTTTAATGGCACAATGTTTAGGACCACTTATTAAATGGCCATCTAAGGAAAAGATTAAAAAACACATGCCTCTATCATTTCGTAGAAAATATCCCAACACTCGTGTAATCATCGATGCTACTGAATTTTATGTGCAGAGACCAAGAAACCCAACAGCACAGTCAAAAACGTGGTCAAATTACAAGTCAAAGAACACTTTTAAAACGCTTGTAGGTATAACACCAAATGGAGCTTTTTCGTTTATATCTGACTTATGGACTGGTAACATTTCTGATAGGAGCATTACTGAAAGAAGTGGATTCATTGATCTGATTGAAAAGGGGGATCATGTAATGGCTGACAGAGGTTTTTTAATCAAAGACTTATTATTATCAAAAGGTGCCACCTTAAATATGCCACCATTTACCAGACCATGTAAACATGGAAAAGGACGATGTCTTACGGCAAAGGAGATTAAGGAATCAAAATCCATAGCCTCTTTGAGAATACATGTAGAAAGATCAATCCAGAGACTGAAATCTTATAAATTCTTAAGTGGTGTTATGCCAATAAATTCACTTTCTGTTGCTAATCAGGCTCTTAAGGTTGCAGGATTTTTTTGTAACCTGATGAAACCATTAGTTCAAAAGTTATAAAACTTGTTTTAATTTATAAATCATTTGAAATTTATTTGACATATATATTAATTAAAGGAGCAATGATTGGCAATTTTTTATCCAGTGTTTCTTTTTTTTCTTTTATGATTCATGTTAATACAACAAATTATATTCCTTGATTAAAAAAAAATCAACAGCTTAATAAAAGAATTATTCCGTTCTAAAATTTTCTTTCAAAAACTGATAAGTAGTGGAAATATAGCTTTATCATGTATTCAAAATTAAAATTTTGTCAAAACTAACAGATGTACACGTCTATGCACAATAGTACATGTAGGTTATCTCCCATTTGAAAGAGTTTTATAAATTTAGAAGAATAGAGACTATTTACATTATCAGCTGATAATGTTTTAAATAATTAAAGCGACATATATCATAAGTTGTCTTAACATACAAGATGATATTTATTATGTTTAATATTGTTTATTTTAGTTATGTTTAATCAAATTAAATTATATAACCAAACTTTATCACTGTTTTATATTGTGAATTGTAATGAACTTCAAACAAAGTATTCATGAACTGGTACATGTGTAATTCTGACGTCTATACTAGCAGAATTTTAGGTAGAACATATGAACTGTAGAATGATGCAAGTTTTGGAAAAACATTAGACCAAAATTGTTCGTCAAATGGTATTCTCTCATGATGTACACCTTTAAAAGTAAATAATACAAAATCACACCATTTTCTTTTAGTAACTGCAAGCTGACATTGGATTTGACAGTAATACGGAGATGTGTCATTTCTCTTCATAAGTGGAGTATCATTTTCTATGTGAAAGTTTGTTTTGTCTAAACAAGCAGCATTGATTGGTGTTTCTTCTGAAAATTTATATGGACATTTTATTTCCAAACAACCTTGTCCACAGCATTTACACTCTAATAACCCATCAGGAGAGCAACCTAAGTAAGGACTGTTGTTGTCAATTTCAAACCCAGATAATTTACATTCTAAACTATCATGCAAGTTTTTATTTGTCATGAAGATAAGACTCTCTAGCAACATGTTCAAATTTTTTTCCATGTCTTAAAGCAGGCAAGTCTGAATTAACACTGTTTGTAAGACCTAAAATGAGTTTGACTAGATGGCCATCAGGGTTTCTTCCTGAAAAATGAAGACAACTATATAAAATGGAAGCTGTTATTCTGCCATGTCTCTGATAAAACCACAAATCACTATCACTCTGACTGATAGTCTTTTCGAATATATCAGTGAAATAATTATCAGGGATATTTCTATGTATGTGCTCAATAAAAGATTCAAGTGAATCATCTGGCGAATCATCATTATTAAATTGTGTTGCTAGATCTAGTATGTTGACAGGCAGGCACTCAAAATCATACTCCGAACCAGAGCTATCTGACAGAACATATGCTGCGCATGCTGGTAAGTTTTCTGATTTTATTAACCGAAGCATTTCTTTTTCTACAGCATGTGGTGTCATGTTATGACAAGAAGGCCTATAATGGTCACTTGTTGGTTTGATTGGTGGTTGTCCTGTAGGCTCACTCCTCAGGTCTAAAGAGGTTATTTTTACTGGAGCTGATGTTCTGACTGGGTTAACCCATTTAGCAGCCTTGTCAGTAACAGAAATAACCGATCTATCGGACAACTCCTGACAAAATCTTTGCATCCCGAACAGGAGTGCTGCAACTTGCTTACATGTTCCATCACCACTGTAAAATAATTATATACACTGAAGTATTCATTTTTTAGAAGTGCTCGAGGGATTAAACATTTTCAAAAAAAAAACAATGTTTCCCTATATTTAAAAAATAAAAACAAAAAGTTGCTTGAAAAAAAAATCTTTTGTCTCTGAAAAATCAACATTGGCTATCCCCGCTTGTTTGCATCTCTTTTTTGAATGTGATAATTCTGAGAGAAAAAAAAATGGAAATTAATTTTATGTGCCCTTTACAGTAATTTGGAATGAACTGATAATATGGTATTCCATGTAGGTTAAAAATCAAAAACAGATGACATATGGCTAATCAGAATTCTACAATTACATGTACTTGATAACTGTATTCTTGATATTATCATTCTTTTCTGTTATCAACATACTTTTTAACCAATCTATTCATTATTTTCTTGTGTTATTCTTTATATTTTAACACCCCATTATTCTCTATTCTGTAAACCCCATCGGCACCCACACCATCGTACTCGGATTATTCATGTAAGAACTTACGCCACACATGTACATTCAGCTGAATGTATTGACCCATCAAATAGGACCACTATCCAAACTTCGTACGGGTCAGCAGACTGTCTCTCTTCTGGTACACATGCTGCTTTTACATAGTGTATATCGCTGTGAAATTTTGACTGCCTAACATCACGGATATGTCCATTAGAATATAATTCTTTTTTCATTTGCATATCTATAAATACTTGAACTGGATTGGTCAATTACAATATTTATCTTGGTTTACACTTCGATAAACCATGTTTCCGAAACTACTTTGAATTCGTAATTATAATCTATTCATGCGCGATACACATTCTTGCTAGGATACTGGGATTTTCAGCAAATTGAGGATTATAAAACAATTGCATACCAGTTGTTTCTATTCTAATGCATAATTAACAAAAAAAAAGAAGAAATAAAGTAAATGCCCTAAAGCTTCGAAAATGTATAAAAATAAAATTTTACTAAAATTCCGCGAAATTTCATGAAGGATTTGGCGAATTTACGTCAAGGAAAAACTCGACGTCACACGAATGAAAGTTTTCAAGGGAAAGATTATTTCGTAACGTGTACGCTTCAAATTCGGATAATATCTAATTAAAATGAAGTTTTTGAGGTAGGTGCTATTTCATTTTAGATTCTGTTGCATTTATCGGACATTTATGGTTTTTAGAAAGTCAAGATGGCGACGTACTCCTTAGTTACGACATGCCATTGTGCTTTTGATGGTAAATATAGTACTTCGGACTTTTATTCAGTTTGTGAGTTAATCGCCCCGGTTTACACATCAATAACCTCTAGAAAAAATGTGTTTAATCCTATAGAAGACGGTAACTGTTGTCATTTTTATAGCCTTTCAAACGTTCATTTGTCCAGTTACAAATGTTTTTTAAATAATGATTAACATCAAACGCTTCAATTATTGGAATTGTATTTAAATCATCAGACCAATCAATAACAGTCTTGGGATGCGGCAACTCAACACCATCTACAGTTCGCCGTATTTTATTTGCGAATATGTAATTATCGGGTTCAAAGGCAGGAATCTTTTGTAATTCCGCTTCTTCAGCTAGTTCAACTAATTTACTCTTTTTATAACCCGTTGTTTTAACACCTCTGTTTTTCAAGAACTGTTTGATTTCCGGGACGTTTTCATTCTTAAAATCAGAGTCCATTGTCGTCAATGTAAACAAATAGTTGCCCCGACGTCACACGACTTACGTACCTTCATGTACAAAAGAGTTCTTGACGTTCGGTAATCTGAATCTTACGTATTCTTCGTCAATTTAACCCTTTCTGCACCCATTGTATCAACGTGTGGTTCGTTTCATCTCAGTACTTCATTGGTTAAAATCCGATTATGACGTCGAATTTTCTTGCTTTCCTCTGAATTTCTTATTGTGACGGCATGAAAAAAGGCGACCATGCCTAATGACGTCACATAGAAAGAACACATCTTTTTGCAGATCATTCGAAAAGAAGGAATAAGTCTGCCTGCATAATGTTAGAAAATCATTAGAGAAACAGATTCAACAACAAAATCTCGTGTAATACGATATTTATCCACTCTCGACAGTTAAATTTTAAATATTTAAAACGCTCGGCCAAGCCTCGCGTTTTAAATTTAAAAATCTAACTGTCTCGAGTGGATAAATATCGTATTACACTCGATGCAGTGGTAAAATCTATATTTATCACATCTGTTAGATGTAGAATTGATATGCATGTCTTCATATTTATACCCTTCGTCTAATCTACTAGCACGTTTTTTGCAGGATACGAAAATACTCAAGACTTTCCTGAAAAGTGAGTTAACGTATTTTTAATAAGAATTTCGAAAAATCTTAAAGTTTTATACTATCTATTTGTTCTTGTCTCTGTTCGTTTTGAATTCATTTATTTAGATGATTTAGATATTTTGGTATCTCCTGTGTCTCCCATTCATTTCTTGACTAGTGACATTTATAGCCAATTTCATGGTCCACTGAACATACAAAATGATAGTGCGAGTGGAGTATCAGTGTACTACGGACACATTCTTGTTTTGTATAGGGTTTAGTCTTAGAGGCATGATTTTTTTTATTAGTTGTTAGTGGCTTTGAACTAGCTGTCAGATAACTGCGAGTACTCTCAGATCTGTCCATTGTGTCTTTTTGTGTCGGAATGTGTAAGTACCCGGCCACGTCCACTTGTATTTTTTGTCTATCTGATGAGTTAAGCCTTTTTCAACTGATTTTTATAGTGCGTTCTTATGTTGTACTGTTATTTCACTGTCCCAGGTTAGGAGGAGGGTTGGGATCCCGCTTACATGTTTAACCCCGCCACATTATTTATGTATAAGCCTGTCCCAAGTCAGGAGCCTGTAATTCAGTGGTTGTCGTTTGTTTATGTGTTACATATTTGTTTTTCGTTAATTTTTTTACATAAATAAGGCCGTTAGTTTTCTCGTTTGAATTGTTTTACTTTGTCTTATCGGGGCCTTTTATAGCTGACTATGCGGTATGGACTTTGCTCATTGTTGAAGGCCGTACGGTGACCTATAGTTGTTAATGTTTTTGGTCTTTTGTGGATAGTTGTCTCAGTGGCAATCATACCACATCTTCTTTTTTATATTGTCACTTCTCGTAATCACGTAACTT
Source organism: Mytilus edulis (assembly GCA_019925275.1). Classification (NCBI taxonomy): domain Eukaryota; kingdom Metazoa; phylum Mollusca; class Bivalvia; order Mytilida; family Mytilidae; genus Mytilus; species Mytilus edulis. Next base: position 45,413,652 of record CM034357.1, on the reverse strand, counting down.
GAAATATAAAACATATATCTATCTTTTATTGTTTCAGATAAAATGAGGACGTCTTGCATGGACACAAACGTTGTAGTAGAAGCTATGCAGGTATATCCACAGTATGCTATAGGCAAAATGGTGGAGGAATTCTTTATAGACAATGGTAACGAATGTTATATTTTTACCTTAAAAGTTTGAATAAAAAAATGTATTTTCTATACACGATTTACGGTTTATCTTACATATATGTGCATGATACGGATTAGGTTCTTCTTATATATTTTATGACAGTATGATACGAAACCCCTAACGGGGTGTAATGGACACATTTTTGTTACATCTTTTGACATCAGACTCGGACTTCTCTTGAACTGAATTTTAATGTGCGTATTGTTATTCTTTTACTTTTCTACATTGGCTAGAGGTATAGGGGGAGGGTTGAGATCTCATAAACATGTTTAACCCCGCCGCAATTTTGCGCCTGTCCCAAGTCAGGAGCCTCTGGCCTTTGTTAGTCTTGTATGATTTTAATTTTTAGTTTCTTGTGTATAATTCGGAGTTTAGTATGACGTCCATTATCACTGTACTATTATGCATATTTTAGGGGCCAGCTGAAGGACACCTACGGGTGCGGGAATTCTCGCTACATTGAAGACCCATTGGTTGCCTTCGGCTGTTGTTTGCTCTATGGTCGGGTGGTTGTCGCTTTGACATATTCACCATTTCCTTTCTCAATTTTACATAATAAATGATTTCCATACCGGGTGTGTAATGGACACATAATCTTTTAATATGTTTAAAAGAGGGATAGACAGTCAAACTCATAAATGGAAAATAAACTGACAACGCCATGGCCAAAATTAAAAATTTTCATTTGAGTTGCAACAACAGAAATGTCAATCTCAAAAATCTGAGATAGATCATATTTTTCCTATTCAACAAGAGAAAGGAATTCGATCATACAACTATGTGTCGTAAAAAGGTAGAAGCAACTTATTTTAACAATAATGAAGAACAATGATTTTTGAGATGTAAAAAAATTAAATTCAGCATATTTTCATTTTCACATAATTTAATGTTTATGGATTCAGACAATATATGTCAAATTTTGGACTCATTTCTATCATCTTATCTTGTCAAACAATTTCATTTCTATTATACATATTGTGTTCATATTTATTTTAAATATCAATGCATTTTTTTGTGTGACTGCAATTGGAATATTAATAATTTCTACATTTTTGTGATTTTGCACCTCTGAGAGGGTTGACATATTAAAGTAAGTTCAAGGTTTATAAAGTTTTTTGAGGAACTTAATGTATCAATAAACAAAACGTATTATAAATGTATTATGTAGGCTGCGAACGCAAACGGAATAATGTTAATATGTTTTGTTTTATTAATCCAGGTTACTTTCCGTGTCGTGAGGATCTCTTTGAATCTCTAGAGAATTTCCAATTATGGAAGACATCTGAAACATATGATTACTGTCGATCCGAAAACAGAAGATGATGTTGAAGCAAAATGCTATATGTGCATATTTTCCTAAAATAATCAGAACTAATTTAAAATCAACACTCATGAAAAGACGATATGGCTTCTATTTGCCAATGTTTGTATTATACTTTTGTCTGTGAGGGATTAATACATATGCAGTTGCGTTTAATCGGAATGGGGACGTTTAATCCGAGAGTTCCATGTTCTATGTATGTTTAAGAACACCTTGCTATATGTCTTTGAGGGATCCATAGCAGGTTTAGTTGCTGCCTCTATGGAACATATCCTCATTTTCAGTGGTTGTCCAAATAATCAGTACTTCAGAATGGTCAACATTGCAGAACCTATCTAGTGCATTAATTGTTAATTGTCTCTAGTCTTGAATGTGCATTTGCCGTATTTGCCTTTAGCCATTACCCAATGCAAGCAACAGTCGACCAATCTTCTTGTAAAAATTAAGGGAGTAATATCAAAGTTCAGTTTCCAAAAGAACAGTTGATTTCTAATTGTTGGCTCAATTCATATGATATTTTATTAAACATGTCACTTTAAATAAATAAAAAGATGAAAAAAAAATTATGATCTGAGCAATGTGCAATGTGCATAGCAATTAGTAAAATCACAAAAATACTGAAGCTATTGCACAAATTAGTATAACATGAAAATCAAAATAATTTCTCAATTTCAGTATTATCTATTGAACAAATCAGTTATTGTTATATATTATTGAAAGAGTTCCCTTTTGTTATTTTTTCTATATGTATGTGTTCATCCCGATGTCAACATTATGTTAATATACAGCCAATTGCATTAAATGTGTAGGGAAAGGTATAATCATTTGTAAGTTGGCTTGTTAGCTGAACAGTGAAGTCAATATTATGTTAGGCAAACTACCCTCCCTTGAGAGTATACTAGTCCGACAGATAGCCAATCTATCTGTCTGTATGACTAGATTATTTTAAAAATAGTGTGGTATACCGTATAATAATGACGTCACGATTTAGCTAACAAGCAAGGTAACCAAGGATTCTACCTTTCCCTGCACACTAAATGCAGTTGTCTGTAATACCGGTGTATTGTTGTTTAATTTATTTTTTTAGTTACCATTTTTATTACTTTTTTATATTATGTGCATATACATGTATATAGTTATTTTAGCTGTTGACGTTATAGAAATAAATCATTATTACAGACATTCTACCCTCTCGGTCTTAATGATAATATCATGGGAATCGGCAATATAACAAGAACCGATTATGTTAACATTTTGGATATTGTTTCTAAAACTGTTCGAAAAAAACGTTCCCATGGTCGTAGAAGAAATCGCAATTAAAGAAAATTTCTGACCAATCATACCAATATTTCGGACCTAATTTCTATTTCAAAAAACAACGGCAGATGTTATCTATTTACAAAGCTCTGTTCATTACCGATTAATAAGTTAAATACAATTTTAGAGGATTGCAACACAATTTCATATAGCAGTCCTAAGTATGAAATCGTTGAAATTATAATGACATATTGTCATTCTATACTGTTTCCCAAAATTGATTGTCCTGAAGATCACAAAAACATTTTATTAAACTAAAGTATGTCAATAAAGGTTTTGATTTTGTAATTATTGCTGGTATTTTTAACGACCATTCTGCTAAAGAACAAATTCCTTGATATTTTGATAATACTGAGCTCCCTCTTATTTGTTATATTTACAAGAAATCTACCCGGAAATTTGTGTTTTATTATAGCCAATTGTGTAAAGATGTTAACATCAGTCAAAATACACCTACTTCGCGTAATTGCAGTAATTCCGAATACATTTTGGGTCCAATTTCCCATGTAATAACAGGAGATCTTAACATCGTTTAAGACCGAGAGTTAAAATCATCCCTCACTAAAGGACCTAAACATTGTCCCCCGTCAATTATTAATTGGAATGAGTGTCGTAATATCATCCACGACTCACTCCGTACTTACTGTTTGAAATAGATAAAACGGGAAAAAGCTGACAAAAAATCTTTGGATTCTTTTTTAATTCAGTAATGAACATAGTTGATATACGTATTTAACATTTTAAAGAACATTTTACTCTTAACAATAACCGCAATAAACATATTTCTCGTATCAAGCATAAACTAAAAGAATTAGCCAAGGAATTTGTTTTTGTCCCGGTCGATAAAGCTGTTAATAATATTATTATTGTTTGACGTCAATTTTACATTTAGGTTCTACAAAAAGAAATCACCAATTCACCAACATTCCAACTGACTCCATTTTTAGAAAACGACATCTGTAACAAATTTTAACGTTTAGATACCGCTTTACAAGCAGAACCAAAAATAATGAAAGTCCCAACTATGTATTGGCTTCCGAAGCTACACAAAATACCATACAAATACAGATTTATTTCGTCTTCAAGCCATTGTTCCACTACTAAATTATCTATTCTTCTTACCAGTACACTTGGTACAATCAAAAACCTGATAATAAATTGTTCAAATAAGGCCTTCGAAAATAATGGAATGAATTACTTTTGGAGTGTCAAAAACTCGTTGGAAGTACTTGATAAATCGCATGCTTATATTGGCGATTTTGAATCTGTTCAAAGTTTTGATTTTTCTATCCTATATACCACATTGCCTCACATTCTCATTAAGAAAAAAATCACACCTTAAATAAATGGGCATTTAAAAAGTCAGAATATGAATATATATATGTTCAAACACTTTTAGGTCATTTTTTAGTAGCAATAAACAAAAACAACTATGTCAATTGGACATGCTTTGATACTATATCTGCCTTTGAATTTTTACTAGATCACATTTTTGTTCGCTTTGGAAATTCCGTATATCGTCATGTTATCGGAATTCCAATGGGGACTAACTGTGCACTACTTATTGCGGACCTGTTTTTGTAGTGCTATGAGTTACAATTAATGACAAAAATCAGCAAAGACCCATAGAAACAACATCTGATAAACAAATTTAATAATACTTTTAGATATTTGGATGATATTTTGGCTCTCAATAATGACGACTTCAGTATGTAAACTAAAGAAATTTATCCTGTTGAACTTACTTTAAATAAAGCTAATACTAACTAATGACCACTGCCCTTTCCTCGATCTTGATATCTATATCATTAACGGAAAGCTTAATACTAAAATGTATGATAAAAGAGATGATTTCTCATTTCCTGTCGTTAATTATCCATTTTTAGATAGTGACGTTCCCTTGTCACCATCTTACAGTGTTTATGTATCTCAACTTGTACTATTCGCTCGTGTAAATAACAATGTTTTAGATTTTAACGAGAGGAATTTATGTATTACTGAAAAATTATTACACCAGGGTTTTCGATATCACAAACTAATCAAAACATTTACTAAATTTTATCATCGATATATAAAGGACATCATTCGTAAATATAGCTCAACATGCAGACTTCTTATACGTTCAGGTATTTCACATCCAATATTTTATGGAAAAATGTCAGTATTCACCTCAGAAGCTTACAAAACCTTTAAATAGACTTATTAAGAAGGGTTATAGTTACGATACTGTTGTCAGGTCATTAAAGATTGCATATTTTGGCGTTAATATTGATTCACTTTGCACGGAACTAAAACATTTATTTAAAAACCAGTTGTTGGCATGACACGGGTTATGTTCTTCTCATATATGCTATGATGGTATGATACAAAACCCCTCAGGGGGAGGGTTGTGCCTGATATTCATATGATGAAAACATAAATTTTCAATCAGTTAAATTGAAGTCTTGAGCTGGCATGTCAGATAACTGCTAGTAGTCTGATGTTATTTATGTATTTTTGTCATTTTGTTTATTTTCTTTGGTTACATCTTCTGACATCAGAATCGGACTTCTCTTGAACTGTATTTTAATGTGCGTCTTGTTATGCGTTTACTTTTCTGCTTTGGTTAGAGGTATAGGGGGAGGGTTGAGATCTCATAAACATGTTTAACCCCGCCGCATTTTTTGCGCCTGTCCAAGTCAGGAGCCTCTGACCTTTGTTAGTCTTGTATTATTTTAACTTTTTAATTTCATGTGTACAATTTGGAGTTTAGTATGGCGTTCCTTATCACTGAACTAGTATATATATATATATATATTTGTTTAGGGGCCAGCTGGAGGACGCCTCCGGGTGCGGGAATTTCTCGCTGCATTGAAGACCTGTTGGTGACCTTCTGCTTTTGCCTGCTCTATGGTCGGGTTGTTGTCTCTTTCCCATTCCTTATTTCCATTCTCAAATTTACTTTATAAATATATATGTTTTATATATTAATTTCATTTGATTTTATTCAAACTTCATTTTAAACTTGATGTGAGTTTTACACCATTGGACCATCAAATACATTGCTGTAATGTACTTGTTGTGTCCTGGATAGATACCTCTTTTCCTCTTTTCTTTTATATTTCATGCCTCGAATTCAAATTTTATTTATCTTATTTTATTTTTAAAGGATATATGAAGAAAAAATTATCTTTTTTGTAAAGTGAAATTCATTCTTTGCAATTCATTCCATGTCATTTAAAGCGGCTTTAAATAAATAAATATTGGAACCACAGCTTCTTATACCTTTTATAAACTAGTAGAATGGAGACATCGCATAACATTTTGACAAATGACAAATTCAAATTTGAATATAGAAAATTTAAAGAAGACGCTGCATGATTGTAAAAGATGTTGTTATCAATTAACAATAAAGGATAAATAAATTACCATCGTACACAACATTCAATAATTCACAAAGTATTAAAAGTTTTGCTGATTATGACATATATGTTCAAATTATCGTACCTACAATCCTTCACAATTGCCAAAATTTAATCTACTGGTTGAGACTTTTCGCCAGAATTGTACTTATATAAACAACACGACTAGTTCCACATATGCGCCATGTTCTGATAACCCTCCGTGAGGTTACCCGAGATAACTCTTTGTTTTTGGTGTGTTTTGTGCTGCTCAGTCTTTAGTTTTGAATGCTTTTATTTGTCTCTTGGTATTTAAAGTTTTGACCATGGCATTGTCAGTATATTTTCGACTCATGAGTTTAAATGTTCCCTTTTGTACTCTCTCTGTTTCAGACCGTGAAAACATAGGACCTGTAAGACAGGATTGTAAAAGTTAGTTAATAAAACCAATGAACATTATTTTTTACTCTTTTCTAAATGTGTTTCATGTTAATTTATATGATTTAACCTTACTTTTTACATGAAAACGGGCAATTGACACGAATTGCTGGTTTCAGAAGTGTTTTAAAAGGCTATGAAAGTACCCGATCACGTCCCTCTGTGTTATTGTCAGTGGTATTTCTATTTGTATCTATCTAATGAAAGGGTGAGTTGATCTCTTTTCGACTAATTATTACAGTTCATGTTTGTGTTGTACTGTTTCAGCACTGTCCCAGGGTAGGAGAGGGAATTTTATTCTTCTAACATATTTTAACGTATTTCTTATGCAGCAAAAATACTGCAATCTGATTGGTTTATTAGCCCGGTGTAAATAACACCCCACCCTTGTTCACCCCGGGATAAATAAAATTTTCCTAAAAAATTTCATAAAAATAAAATTTTGCCAAAAGAAAGATTTTTATTTTTTTTTTAATAAAAGAAATACTAAAATGTAAAAAAATGAAAATTGAAAAAAAAAATATTTTGAGGACAAAATTTTTTTTTTTTTTAAATATTAAAAATATTTTTTTCCCCTAAAATTCCAAAGAAAACAAAAATATTCTGAATTTTCCCCAAAATAAAGAAAAAAAAGTATTTGACAATGAGCACATTGAAAAATGTTACACTGGAAATTTTCATTATAATTTTTCAATTTTACATCCTGGTTTTAAAAGAGTAAAGGAATTGTTCATAAGAAATAAATTCGTTATCTTGGTGTAATCAGGGGTGTACGGAATTTTACACCGTTCTTGAAAATTCATACACTCATTCGGTATGAATTTTCAACAACGGTGTAAAATTCTGTACACCCCTGATTACACCAAGATAACTAATAATCTCCACATTATGTATGAATTTATGTGCCTGTCCCAAGTCAGGAGCCTGTACATCAGTGGTTGTCGTTTGTTGTTGTGTTACACATTTGGTTTTGCTTTCATGTTATGTACATAATTATACTCATCATAGATACCAGGATTAAGTTTTTGTATTTACGTGCGTTTTGTCTACAAAAGACTGATCAGTGACGCACAAAAGCTTTTTCATTTGAATTGTTTTACATTTGTCACTTCGGGGCCTTTCACTGCTGTCTATGCGGTAACAACTTTGCCCGTTGTTGAAGCATATACGATGACCTATAGTTGTTAATATATGTGTCATTTGGTCTCTTGTGAAGAGTTGTCTCATTCGCGATCACAACACATTATTTTTTTATGATCATTCTGTATCAAAACCGATTAAGAGAAACACAATTATTAAAAAAAAAATATTTGAAGTATTTTTACATTAATTCGCTTGTTTGAGATTTTAATTATGTTAGAAATATCATTGAAATGGTATATTCAGATTCAATTGTTTGGTGTTTGCATACAAAGATGAGTGACGAGATAATCGTATTTGAAGCCGCCGACCCATTCTCCTTCTCCCCTCCCCACCCTAGACTTACAAAACTATGACTATGATGAAACGACTTAACACAATACAAACTATGTAAACCTGCCTTTCATCTACAAAAGACGCATCAGTGACACACAAAGCTTTTTCTATTGAATTGTTTTCTATTTGTCACTTCAGGGCCTTTCATTGATGACTATGCGATAAGAACTTTGCCCATTGTTGAAGTATATACGATGACCTATAGTTGTTAATCTCTGCATCATTTGGTCTCTTGTAAATAGTTGTCTCATTCACAATCACAACACAGTTTGTTTATTTTATAATAATTCTGAAGAGACACGAACTTTCTTTACCCTATGTTTGAAAGAAGAAGATAATGTCACAAATCATGAAGTTGAAACACGGTATAAAGTTATTTCAACTGGAATATACTATAAAATACCAGAGCTTTTACACATACATGTAGTAAGATACTGTTTTTACATAAACATGCTTAAGTAAATAAAGGCAACAGTAGTATACCGCTGTTCAAAACTCATAAATCCATGGACAAAAAACAAAATCGGGGTAACAAACTAAAACCGAGGGAAACGCATTAAATATAAGAGGAGAACAACGACACAACACCGAAACGCAACACACACAGAAACGGACCAAGCAACAGACAAAACACCACGAGAATAACAAATATAACATCAAAACCAAATACATGAATTTGGGATAGACAAGTACCGTGCCACGTCTTATCTCAAAAATAAGAGAAAACACAAACGACTCAACGTTAAAATGCAACACACACAGAAACGAACAATATTATAACAATGGCCATCTTCCTGACTTGGTACAGGACTCTTTTAAAGGGGAATAAAAGTGGTGGGTTGAACCTGGTTTTATGGCATGCCAAACCTCGCACTTTAATGGCAAAGTTAAATATAACATTGAAATGACAACATAATATTACAGGACTACAATACAAATAAAAAGGAGACCATATTAGACAAAGAAAAGCATGATTAATAGATAACAAAAAGCATCAGGTTTAAAATTCAATACGCCAAAAACGCGTCTTGTCCACACAAGACTCACTAGTGACGCCCAGATATAAAAGATCGAAAGTGAAAAAAGTACAAAGTTGTACAGCACTGAAGATCAAAAGTTGAAAATAAGAGAAAACACAAACGACTCAACGTTAAAATGCAACACACACAGAAACGAACAATATTATAACAATGGCCATCTTCCTGACTTGGTACAGGACTCTTTTAAAGGGGAATAAAAGTGGTGGGTTGAACCTGGTTTTATGGCATGCCAAACCTCGCACTTTAATGGCAAAGTTAAATATAACATTGAAATGACAACATAATATTACAGGACTACAATACAAATAAAAAGGAGACCATATTAGACAAAGAAAAGCATGATTAATAGATAACAAAAAGCATCAGGTTTAAAATTCAATACGCCAAAAACGCGTCTTGTCCACACAAGACTCACTAGTGACGCCCAGATATAAAAGATCGAAAGTGAAAAAAGTACAAAGTTGTACAGCACTGAAGATCAAAAGTTGAAAAGGTTTTGCCAAATACGGCATTGTTTGTATGCCCGGGATAAGAACATTCTTATTATATAGAACAATTCATGCTATTGCAAACAGTAAATTTTAACAAATGAATAAGAAAGAGATATACATAATGAAACTGAAGTATTAACTAATTACAGAAAACTAAACCCGAATACATAACGCCCAGATATAAAAGATCGAAAGTGAAAAAAGAACAAAGTTGTACAGCACTGAAGATCAAAAGTTGAAAAGGTTTTGCCAAATACGGCATTGTTTTTATGCCCGGGATAAGAAGACTTAAAACCTGCCTTGCTCCTTAATAAATATTTTCAATCTTTACAAACTGGATTTAGAGAAACACAATTATTATCAAAACAAAATTTGAAGTATTTATACATTTATTCGTATATTTAAGATTTAAATTATGTAAGAAATATCATTTGAACCGAAATATTCAGCATGTCCAGATCCAATTGTTGGCTAACTGCATACAGAAATGAGTGACGGGATGAAGAATATTTAAGCCACCGACACCATTCTCCTCCTCCCCAGGGCCCTCCCCACCCTAGACCCACAAACTGTGACATTATACAAACTATGTAAAACTGTGCTAAAAAAATTATGACTAGCAACAAAAAGTCATTTACTTGTAACAGGCATATATAAAATGTTGCATGGTTAATCATCACTGGTGGTAAACGGATGGTCGTAACTTAAAGTTATGGTTAGCCAAAAATGGGAGACATGTCTATAGATAAGTTTTTCTTTTCCGATTTTCGTGCAGTATTAAAATTTATAAGAAAACAACTACTAAAAAACAGTTAACTAAGACTTTACATATCCACCAGTACACATGCACATTCAATGATTTTAGTGTAACACATTTAGAGAAAAAAATAACATTTATCAATGCTACACTATAGGTATCAGCACACTGCAGAACCATGCATGTATATATGTGTATAACAGTAATATTTAGCGTATTCATATAAAAAACAATGTTCAAAAAACTTATTACAATGTTGAAAATGAATAATATTAATATCTTCAAATTTAACTAATGATGCATCCAGTCACACAAACACACACACACACACAACCACACTGATAAACACACACACACAACCACACTGATAAACACACACACAAAACCACACTGATAAACACACACACACAACCACACTGATAAACACACACACAAAACCACACTGATAAACACACACACAACCACACTGATAAACACACAAACACAAGGAAGTCAATTGCCTTTCGATTTGTGATAATCTTTTTGACGTAGATTTTCTTCAACTTTTTCAAAATATTCTTTGTGTTTTTTCTGCACAATTTGAAAAGTTTCGTCAACTGCCTTTTGACTCTGTTTATTTAATTCCTTTCGACGACGTTCAATTTCCTTCTTATCGGTGGCTGGATCAAGTGCAACAAGACCACCTAATCTATTAATTTGGTCCAATAAATGCTTGTCTGATACTTCAACGTATGCAGATGTTATTGCTTGAACAGCATACGTCATAGTGCTCACATTCAACAGTTCTTCGAAGATAACTTTATTTGTAAATGCGTTTATTTTTCCTTGTTTTGGCTCTGAATCAACAGCAAACGTCGTATCTTCTACAAAATTTTGCACGTTCTCGTGATTTTTTATTTTTATTACTCTAGAAATAGTTTGGAAAAACCTTACAATCTTTCCCCATTCGGAACGAACCTGCGCTATTGATTTTAAACTTTTCACCATAACTTTTAGGATGTCGTCAAAATTAACTTCTTCTATTTTGAAACTCTCTAGTTCTTTCAAAGAATTTGTTATCCTATTGTTACTTTTTATTATGTTTTGAAAAGTTTCCTCTTTACAACGTCTCGAATCTTCTAATGCATTTCTTGCACTTTCCAATTTTAAACTCCATCTCGTAAGTTCCTGCTGAACCAATGTGTCCGAGCTTAATATCGTTTGCTTCCATCCAGCTCCAGTTTTATACATATGTTCTTTTGCATCTGCCAAAAATTGTTTAACGTCACAATGCATATCCTCAATGTTTATGACGATTTGCCTTACTTCATCGTCATCTATCTTCAACTCTTTATGGAGTTCAATTAATTTTTTACAATATTTTAATGCATTCTTGCTTATCTTAATACCCTGATAATGAGCATCTGTATGTTCGGAATCCTTCTTAAGCCTTTTATCGATATGTGAAATAGTATGTTTTAGACCTCTAACGGCATCTATTTTATTCCAGTCGGGTTTTTTTTGTCCATTTTTACTACCGGCAGTGGCTATTTCGACCAATTGATCGACCGCGTGGTATAGATTTTCTGCAAATCCGAATGCACGAGTTTTTGCCCTGTCCTCATTTGTTTCTGTTTCCCGTGTTTCATGAACTTGATCGTACAACGACTGAAAGAGTAACTTCTTGACAACTCCAAACGTTCCATCGAATACAGAAAACGCCATAAGCTTCATCCAGGACGGTGCGTCATCAAGTGCTTCTTTAAAATCTGCTGATGCACTTTTTATCTCCTCGTCGATGTCTTCAAATTGTTTAGTCAACATCTCTTTTTCTTGTAGTGATTTCTTTATCTCTTCCATTGCGGCTCGTATAGCCGTTTCTGTATCTTTAGACTTATCCTCATAAAATCCTTTCGCCATTGTGCTAGCTTCTAAAAGTTCACCAGCTACATTCATGAAGAGAAGAAAACGCCCTTCTACATCAAGAGACAGCTTGAGACACTCAACTGCGATTAATTCAATTTTCTTCAGAGTCTTTTTACTAAAATATTGCACTTCATCATTTGTGCCCTCTGTCATGACATCAAATAGTAATTCTAAATGGCTATTAATATTTGTCGTATATAGTTTCATTGAGTCCATATTTTTATGCGCTTCATTGAATGCATCCCATCCAATATTTGCTAATTGCACTAGTGATGATCGGAATGAATCGGGGTATTTCAAATATTCAAACTGTTTTTTGAAAGATTTAGTTTTAAGAGTGAAGTCATTGTCTGTTGCTATTAGCAATAAATGGCCCATTAAAGCTATTGCATGAGGAGGTGATGTCAACAGATTCGTCAAGTCAGTATAAGGTTCGATTTCTGTGTCAGCTACCTTTTTAGCTCTCTCTCTAAAATTTACCCCGTAAAGATCTTTAGTTTCCTTCACTGCTTCAAAATTCCTAGAACACATTGATTCAATGTAACGATTGTTGCACACGTTCAAAACAGCTCATATAAATGTATTGCTGGTAACATGTTATGCCTCATAATATTCTGCGCTTAGGTACTAACAGTATATACGGCATATTTATCTTTAATTATCTGTTTATGAATTTTGAAAAAAAGTAGTTAGGTTTCACCTCCCTGAGGCAAGAATAAATGATTTAATTTTTTTGGGGGGCGACTTAATTTTATACGCGTTCGATGACTAACATACCATTATCATTTAAAACCATTATTTGTAATGCCTCACAAAAGAGCTTCGAGTAAAGATCACGTCTGGTAATTCTACATATTCTTAAGCATACTTTAGAAAAAGTTGAAATTTTACAAAATCATACATACTAGTAGGTCTTTCTTTCCCTTTTTTATTAACATCAAAGAAAATCTAACGTCATTATAATGGATATCAAAACTTCACAAAACTCCGTGTAAAGACCGATACATAACTGGAGTACAGTAATAGATAGCAATATTGGGGTGAGATATGTTCAACCAGTGGTGTCAATTAGATAAGGATTCTCAAAAAGTCTTTACAAAAAACTACTGTTTAATCTTAGATCACAATCTCTGCAATTTTGCAGCAACATTGAGTCATTTGATAAGTCTACGAGAAACACTTTTTCCCATGCGCAATTGAAAAATAGACTTAACCATCTCATTAAACAGAGCCTTTTTTTTATATAGAAATAGAAATTGTTGATATAAATGTTTTGTTTTTGGGCTATGATAATTGGTTGTTTTTTGTGAAGAACACAATGATTCTATGAGAAACTGCATTGAATATGTTGAAGATGATATAATCAAAATACTGGACTTTTTAATAGACATTACCAGGTATATAAATTTTGCTTTTGAAAGTGTTTGGAGGATTTGAATTTCAACTGACACTCGGTATTCCAATGGGTACTAGTTGTGACCCTTTTGAACGATTCAAGTTTTGTACTCGTATGAAGCAGAATTCGCACAGAACCTTCTACAAGACAAACAGAAAAATCGCCTTGTGAAATTCTATAAGTTTACTTTCGGAAATATAGATAATGTCCTATCACTGAATAACACATATTTTAGTCAGTACTTGCATCTCACATTTCCCAGTGAACTTGAAATTAAGAATATTACTGGCACCAGAAGATCTGCGTCGTATACCTCAATATTGCCACATATGAACGTCTTCACACTAAATTCTATGACAAACGGGATGATTTCAACTTCCCAATTATCAATTTTCAACTTCTCAGTACTAACATACCCTCTGCTCCTTCGAATGGGATTTATATATATCAATTGATACGTTATTCTCGTGCATGTTCACAATATACGAACAAAATATAAAGGAGTGTCCATCATGCATTGCTTGATCTATAATACAATGTGGTTGTGTCTATACTTACTAACTAACTAACGACATTTTTACTACGACTTAGATTGTAGTTTTCCATCTACATCGTCTTTCTGCTGAGTACCGAATGTGAACTATTCGGGATTCCGAATTCGCATTGCTAAAAGACGTGTTGCGGTATTCATACACCTTACATTCATATATTTAGTTTAAATGTTTCTTTTGTAAATTTGGTTTGATAATGGATCATGTCTTATCATTTGTGTTTTAAATTCTGTATTTTTAGGACATTTCCCATAAAAGGATGTCTAATTGTTCAGTATAGTTGAATTATTTTTCATTTTCCATGGATAAAGTCCAAATAATTATGATGTCGTCACAGCATCAATTTAAATGAGCATTTTAAGGCCATCATAATCATTATAGTTATTATTACTATTGTGAAAAAAAATGGGAATATTGGAGTCTCGTAAAATACAATTGAATGAAGATTATATATACGTCACAAAAAACTTCACTATTTCTGGTGTCCTGTGCTTTCATAAAACAGTAAAAGGGAGATGTCCATTGTTATTCCTCAATATACATGTTGTTTATTAATGCTTTTTTCTATTCTGAATTTTCCATCGTTTGTATGTATTATATTCCTATCTCGTAGTGTTGTCATTTTAGCACTATGTTTTAACAGTGCCATAAAAGCGTGAGGTTTGGTTAACAATAGAACCAGGTTCATCCCACAATGTGCTATAAATTGAATATAAATTTCATAGTTCAGTACTTAGAATCACAAAGGACTCCCCCCCCCTCCCACACACACACTCCCCCCCCCCCCCCAAAAAAAAAACCATTCACCATAGAACGCATTCCACCCAATAAAATAATTTTATATTTTATCATTTTGTTATTAATACAGAAAAATTATGCACGACGCGAAAAAGATATATTGTATTTTATATCGGTTAGTAGTTGTATTTTATCTTAAAAAATTAGTGCAATGTAAATCATAAAAATAAGGAGATGAATTTTAATTGCCAAAACGACAACTGTCCGTAAAAGTTAAAATGGAGCAGATGCAATTTAAAAAATAAATAAACAATGGGTATATCATGTATATTCGGCTGTTAAAGACCTTGGCATGCAAATTATGAAATAATTCAATTGAGAAAAATAGTGGTCTAGTTTATAATAGCACAACATACGAAAAACAAGTCTGATAGACACGAATCAACGTCAACCACTGAGCAACCTGCTCGTTACTTTGGAAAGGCACATATAAGATAACGTGTAACATTTTTAAAGGCGTTATCCCCCTTTTGCTTAAGCTATGATAATAAATGTTAAATCGACACAACACAAAAAAAACTACATCTACAAGTTTCCAATGTCCTTGTCATTTGGTCTCTTGTAGAGAGTTGTATCATTGGCAATTAAACCACATCTTCTTTTTAATATACACAAAACAATATCAGAAAGCAAATTGGAGATTATCATTAAACAACAACTATTACAGGTTTCTAACTTTGGAAGGCATAAATATAAACAAGCCTGAATGAACAAACACTATCTAACCTTGTGCAATGGTGTAACGGTTCAACATAGGAATAAACCTTGATAATGTTTTATGCCTCAAATAGCAAGTAGAGGGATGCAATAAAACTGTACAAAAAAATAATTTTAAAGTGAAGTAGTGATTTGGTCACGGGGTACGTTAGATATATCAATATAATTAAATTTAAGGATGGGACGCTAATATGATACATATTATGTATATAACAAACTAAGACTTACCTTAGAAAACATGCTAAAATAATCACACAAACAGGACGACAACATACACTGCAAGCCACCATTTTTACAAAGGCTTCAATATAAAAATAGACATGTAGGACATATAACAATGGAAACGTCAATACGGGAATTTTTACAGGGTTGCTGTGTAATCTTCTTTACTTTTGACTTTCGGTTGCCAAATTTGTATCTTCTCTCTCATTTATCTCATTGACGTTTTACATATACCCATTCAATACGTTACGCTCGTTCATGTTCACACCATACGGACCTTATTATATGTGGCGTGTTTTCAAACGTAAACTGTTCTGATTGAGATTGTTAATTTTCAATAATGCTCTTTGTCTTGATGCCCTTTTATGTGTCATTGTTACATATTTATTTGTTTTAAAGTTGATATGTCTGGGGTTTTTTTTCACACATTTTACTAAAGTTTCTATGGTATTTTGTTTTGCCTTGCAATTAATATAATTTATATTTGTTCCTAATATAAGTCAAGATTATGGCTTAAAGTTACGCCTAAACATTAACTGTATTTTACTGATTCTAAAATATGATTGTTCAATGTATAAAGAAAAGCGGAATGATTAATTTTTCAGAGATATGTATTACATACCACTTTCAAGGATTAAATTTCATTTGCCAGTCCTGTTCCCATTGTTCTAAACTAGTTTTATCTTCTTGAAGAAATTGTGCTTCAAAAATATTATGTATATTTTTAAACAAAAAGCAGTCATTTGCAAGTTACATGTTCTGGTAAGTCATCAATAAATTATAGTGAAAAATAATGTTGGATCTTAAACCATTCCCTGAGGAACAACAGCGTCAAAAACTGGGTCAAGATGCGTATTAGTTTCTCCATAGGTGGTAATGGTAACGTTTTCTTCTGTTGCTCAGTCCATATCATTAACTTGGATATGTGTGATAGTTCGTTTCGAAGCTGAGACATTTTCACATATGTGATTAAACTTTCGGGGTAAGAAGTGAGATTACTTTTTCCGTAAATTAGCAAAACCCGAGTATCCTTTTGTGATGCGGCTACTCGTGATAAAAAAAATCCCATTTTTAACACAATAAGTTCTTTGAAAATTTGATACTTTGAACACATTTGATAGCTTCATAGATTTTACACATTTATTCTGTGTTCCCTTACTTTTTAAATTCACACAAATGGTTAAGCCCAGTCACTTGTTTTTCATAGAAACATGTCCAATATCACTACACAGAGATTTTTTGTTTACACGTGACTTTTGAGTTCCTCATTTCAAGGCACATTAGAGATATTGTCCCATATTTAAATCCATAGTTCTTTTTTTTTTGTGATCTTCATAGGTATGACAGTGTGAACAAATCTGTGTATTTTTGTCCATTTCTGAAAAAAAATAAAGTTGTGTTAGCACTTTAAGGCAATGACACTTTTGTCGCTATATTCATTTATTTTGAAAACAATGTGTATATATAATTAATTTCTTCCAGTATACCTTGACTAGTCAACACAAGGACAACATTTCCGATGATAACATTAAATTACAATACACAACCCTGTTAAAGCATTCTATAAAATTTTCTTGTGCCTAAAAGTGCATTTTGACAGAGAAATTATGCAAAAATGATGATTTTATAAAAAAAAAAAACCACCAAAATAATTATTCTTACTAGTGGAAAGCTGGTATCAAATACTGTGAAAACCACTCTTAACTACTGGGAAAGTCATTCTTGTCATATAATTAGAGTACAATGTAGTGCAAATTTTCCAAATTGTCCTTTCACATAATTATATTTGAGAAAAAAATGGTTTTTACATGTATTTAAGTGAAAACCTTTTATCAGTGAGAAATCCACATGACGCTTTAAAGGAAACATTGTGACATCACATGTATTATTGCGTCATTAAATAACGACAGATCAAAATAGTGCTAAATATAGTTTGCAGTGTTACGTGAGAAACAGTTGCCGTAAGATTTAATTCGAAATATTGAGTCAAAAAGATCTGTAACTAAGCATTTTCATTTAATACCAATACCGTAGCAATAGTTTTAATATTAGCATATTTTTAATATACCGACTGTAATTTCAATTGCATAAATACCATAAATAAACAATTTAGAGCTTGCCTAATAAATCAAAATGCTTACCAGTTATTCATGACTTTTTAAAACCTCTAGTTTGCCAACTCAGGTTAAAAAGTAATAATATGTCTGGAACTGAAATAAGACAAAAAAGATACTCAGGCTGTGTTATCATTTGATTTAAATACATAAGTATTATTGAGAGAGAAATATCGAATTCTTAAAAGTTTTATCACAAAGAAAGACCAAATGCTTCTCCCTTGTAACTTATCCACCTTCATTTAAACCTTTTATATTAGAAGCAATGAGTAGTAGCTAACTAGCTTAATAGTTGAATAGGTGGAGAAATATTTGTTTCAAAAAGGTTTGACCCTCCCACTTTTTCACTGAGAAATGACAATATCTTTTGTTTTGGTCGAGTGCATTTAGAATAATAATTCATGATTTTCTTAATACATGTAAATGTTTTTTTCTGTTTATATGCATATGATGTCTACTGACCAGGGGTCAAATCATTGGATAAAAACATATGTGATGATGCATCTCACTTTACTCGTATGAAGTGTGTTATCTCCCTTGATTATCAGGTATTCCTGTAGACCAGAGTGATAATTACATAACAAAGACTATATTGTATCATGTTTACTTACAATCTAAAAATATTTAAAAGTTATTTCTTGACTTTTTTAATATAGTAAACAAATACCTTTTGGATTTCTCGGGGGTAAACAAAGTTATGATTGTGCCTAAAAAAAGTGTTCAGCCCCGTGCCAGTAATGCATTTTAAATGCGAAAATTTCATTGCGTTTTTGCTGATCTTTATCAATAATATTCATCTTAAACCATTTATGATAACTAGGTATAAATAAAAAACTACTAACCATCATTTACACAATTTTCTGTGGTGTACAAGGTGAAATCATCCATAAATCAGTCTGAAAACTTTTGGAATTAATCTTCTAAATTGGGTCAAGATGCGTATTAGTTTCTCCATAGGCGGTAATGGTAACGTGTTCTTCTGTTGCTCAGTCCATATCGTTAACTTGGATATGTGTGATGGCTCGGTTCGAAGCTGAGACATTTTCACATATGTGGTTAAATTTGCGGGGTACGAAGTGAGATTACTTTTTCCGTAAATTAGCAAACCCCGAGTATCCTTTTGTGATGCGGCATCTCGTGGTAAAAAATCCCATTTTTAACACAAGTTCTTTGAAAATTTAATACTTTGAACACATTTGATAGCTTTATAGATTTTACACATTTATTCTGTGTTCCCCTACATTTTAAATTAACACAAATGGTTAAGCTCAGTCACTTGTTTATCATAGAAACATGTCCAATATCACTACACAGAGATGTTTTTTACACGTGACTTTTGAGTTCCTCATTTCAAGTTGCATTAGGGTTATTGTCCCAGCTCATTATGAATAGTTAATACCATTTAAAGTACCTGGTGTTACCTATCGGCTAAAACATAGTTATCCAATTAATTTTTTGATTCCTTATACCTTAACAAGAGTGCACACGCTGAAATGTCTCGCCTTCTTTACTAATCATTGATATTATGTTGATAGTCCTAAGTATAAAGCTTTATTAAAAACTGTCACATAAACTTAACATTAACCAAGATAACTAAACAAAGACCAATGAACCATGAAAATGAGGTCAAGGTCAGATGAACCATGCCAGGCAGACATGTACAGCTAACAATGCTTCCATACAACAAATATAGTTGACCTATTACTTATAGTTTAAGAAGAATAGACCAAAACACAAAACTTAACACTGAGCAATGAACCGTGAACATGAGGTCGAGGTCAAATAAAACCTGCGCGACTGACATATAGATCATAAAATATTTCCATACACCAAATATAGTTGACCTATGGCATATAGTATTAGATAAAAAGACCAAAACTCAAAAACTTAACTTTGACCACTCAACCATGAAAATAAGGTCAATGTCAGATGACATCTGTCCGCTAGACATGTACACCTTACAATCATTCCATACAACAAATATAGTAGATCTATTGCATAAAGTATGAGAAAAACAGACCAAGACACAAAAACTTAACTATAACCACTGAACCATGAAAATGAGGTCATGGTCAGATGACACCTACCAGTTGGACATGTACACCTTACAGTCCTTCCATACACCGAATATACTAGACCTATTGCTTATAGTATCTGAGATATGGACTTGACCACCAAAACTTAACCTTGTTCACTGATCCATGAAATGAGGTCGAGGTCAAGTGAAAGCTAAATGACAGACATGAAGACCTTGCAAGGTACGCACATACCAAATATAATTATCCTATTACTTATAATAAGAGAGAATTCAACATTACAAAAATTCTGAACTTTTTTTTCAAGTGGTCACTGAACCATGAAAATGAGGTCAAGGACATTTGACATGTGACTGACGGAAACTTCGTAACATGAGGCATCTATATACAAAGTATGAAGCATCCAGGTCTTCCACCTTCTAAAATATAAAGCTTTTAAAAAGTTAGCTAACGCCGCCCCGCCGCCGTAGCCGCCGTAGCTGCCGCCGCCGGATCACTATCCCTATGTCGAGCTTTCTGCAACAAAAGTTGCAGGCTCGACAAAAAACTAATTTTGAACCTATCTTTGATGGGGAACTTTTTCAAATGCTTTATAGAAATATAAAAGTATAACATTTATTTGATTGCCATTTGTCAAAGATTTTGCGAGATCTTGTATACCGATAATAAATTGGGCATCGCTAAACCCATTTTGACTATGATTGAATATGTCGTTTTATACTGCAATTTGATGTCATTCTATACAGATACAGCCCTACAGATATCGCTTTAAAGCTCCGCCCACTGCCGGACTACGCTTGTGTATTGCTGTTGACGCGTGTTTTAAAAAACTGCCTGACCACAGAATGAGTATTGCAATCGCATTCCAATGATGTATTGTTTGACCTTATGCGAGCTAACGATTACTTTTATACGTTCTGTTTGTTTAAAACAGACAAACACGAACAACAGTATTTTCTAAGACGACAATCATCAATTTCCAAACTTGAATGTGTACATGTGTAACAAAATCAACTATGTCAATTTCAGCTTGCATGTTAACTAACTGTCAAGTTCAGTACAAAATCTGAAGAGTAGGACAACTCGTACACTTCTGTTTCAAATTGGATAATGTTTTGTTATTTGTTTTAACTGTTGAAATTAGTTATTATGTTAAAATAGATAACTTTTCACCTTGACCGATGTATTATTGTTGACCATTCGAGAATCTTTTTTTTTTTTTTTGAGAACCCGTCTTCACCTGAATGTGTGATTTCAATATTACTACGCGGGCCTCAAGGGATTTTAAATCGAAAATAAATGCAAAAAATGCATGATAAAGACAATAACTGTTTAGTGTCTTTAAATATCTGCTGTTTGAACTCGGCTTAAAAAAAATAGCTAACTAAAGCTCGCATTACAACTGTTTAATCTGTTTCTTAGCCTCGTACCAAATACAGCTGATATTTAAAGACAGATATTGTCTATATTAGTGAGATGTTTTCCCATGTTGCATGTTATGAATATGTTCCGAAATGTTACAACATATCACAGTTCATGAAACTGGTCATGAAACAATTAATACCGTTATGATTGTCACCTTAAAACCATGTTGTAACATCAAAACAAACTATAAAAAACAGCTCATTAAATCTATATTATGAATATAAACGACAAAAACGACAAACACACATAGTATAGATATAGGAATACTAGCAGTTACTAAATGCTAGTTAAAGGCCAATAACAACTTATAAAAAAATCATGTATCTAAGAAAACATCTAACACTAAAATGTCAATCAGTACGCACCCAAAATCCAATATATTCATTGAATATGTGCATTGCGACCCTGACTACCAGCTCGACAACGTTGCGTGTGATTCTTTAGGTTTCAACAAAAAATGTATGTGGTTGAATTTTTTATTATTTTTATTCTAATCATTTTAAGTTTTACATGTTCAATTCATTCGAAACCTTTCTGCAATATCTATTATATCTTTTAACATTGTTTAAATAAAGCTTAATTGTACTTACCGTTATTATACCACCTAACAACATAAACATGATAAACGTTGCGATAAATTCGTCTATATTTAGATACAGGTAAACCAGACAATTTTTTGAAAACTTAAGTGTGTTCTTTTATAATGGAATAGCGCTTGTATCAATTTATTAAATGTTATAAATAACAATAATACTTATAGATGCAACAATAATATATACGAATCATAATATTATAGTATTAATAAAACATTTTTTTTTAATTTGTAGAGAGCTATTTTCATTTTGCTTTTAATCGGATTCATGATATAACGAAAGTTGTAACGTTAACTCTTCATCGGTGTGTGCACGTTCAAATCAAGCAAACATATTTTCACATGTTTCACACAAATATTTTATAAACTTCGTCAGTCGAGTATTATATGATAACTTTCATGTATTTTTTGTCGAATGTATTATGGCAGATAGTTCCATATATTCTAGTTTCCATATTTCAGTTCATACAATTAACATTATACAAAAAACAAAACTCTTTATTTTTTGTTGACATTTATAAATATTATGTCTTTAAAACCAAGTTTACTCTTTCATTTTCTACATTAGCACATGCCTATACTAATAGTTACCAAAAGTACCAGGATTATAATTTAGTACGCCAGACGCGCGTTTCGTCTACATAAGACTCATCAGTGACGCTCATATCAAAATAATTATAAAGCCAAATAAGTACAAAGTTGAAGAGCATTGAGGATCCAAAATTCCAAAAAGTTGTGCCAAATACGGCTAAGGTAATCTATTCCTGGGACAAGAAAATCCTTAGGTTTTTTTTAAATTCAAAGTTTTATAGCAAGTCAGGAATGACGGGAAGTTAATTCCGAGCTTCTAACATTGTTCTAACATACTAACATGACTAGTGTATTGGTTGTTACTGTTAATAACTTTTAAACATATTACTTTATTAATGACGTAAAACGAAAAGCTTCAAAATGCTGTTTCTTCTTTCAATGAGCAACAGGACAGGCTTTTAAAGTGGAGGGCGGATCTTTTTAACTATCTGGAACACCCAATTTTAACCCCAAGTGTTATATTAGATTCATGCTGCTTAATTATAGTGTTCTATGTGGAGGATATTTATTGGGCTGTCGTGTAGAGTTTTTTTTCTGTGTCTTTGTGCTATTTGTTTTAGGCAAGCCAAAACTATCAGAATAGAGAAAAATGATTTCAATACACCATATGCATGTTCTAGTTTCGAATAGGTATTCTGTTTCTTCAAAAAGATAAAGGTTATAGTCATTAAACGTTCAATTAAGCGGTATAAGTCTTAATTGTTTTTTCTCTTTCTATTATAAATCATTAAACATCATAAAGTGGCATACACACATTGCTTTAAAGTTATATATCAAATTGAGTGGCGAAAGATACTTGAGGAATATTCAAACTCAGTATATCGCGATGAGACAGACAACGCGATGAGTAAAAAGAGAAAAAAAGATCATTAGACATGTTTGACAATCAATAGTACACAAAACACAACATATAAAGGTATAGACTGAGCAACATGAACAACATTCAAAGTTGAGGATGATCGCAGGTGCACCGGGAATGCAAGAAGATCCTACTCAAGACAACACAGATAAGCTCTCTACCATCAACATTTCAAACCCTCATACCTTTCTTCAACTGGGTAGACTTCGGCTTTATTCTTACTGTTACCATTACCAGGAATACACTTTATCTTATCTTGCACTCAAATGTATTGTGATGGGTTTCGTACAGCTCTTTGTAAGAACCAGGCAGAGTGTGATATTTGAGGGTTTCAGATTTTATTTATAAATGGCCTAGAAGAAGCAGTAACCACATACTGCTCAAAAAATAAATTAGAGTGGGAATATATGAATGGTTGCCATGGTAACGGACAATCTATTTTTTGGTTGTTAAGCGTGGTAATTTTTTCAAAAATCATCTAAATATCTACAATTCAGAGCCCGATATTGAATAGAATCAAGTATATTTCATCAATTTTCATATGTTACGTTGATACAACTTGGTTTAAGCTTCATTTTAGCTGAGATTGCATGTAAACCAAATTTGTAAATTTTTTGAAAAATTTTGCCAAAAAATGCATATTTTCAACTTTTCTGAATTTGAGATTTTTGCGAAATTATCAAATTTTCTCGGGTGTTTTTCAGAAAACTGCAAATGTGTACAGCATAGTTAGCACTGTAGTTATGAAGTTTGGATACTACTTAACCAAATTAAATAGAAAAATACTTGGGACCTTTTTTACTTTTATCACCATAGCAACCGATTTTTTCCTTGGAGACGGAGTTATTATTTGCAGAATATAGCAGTTTAAGAACTTTAACGTACTGAACTGTTTCATAACTGATAAGAAAATGCATAAAACTTTAAATTACTATCGTCAAGTGTTGTTGCCTTCAATTGTTACCATGGAAACAAAAATTATCCATGGCAACATCCATTTAAAAATTGAATAAATGGAAATTTATGTTAAAAAATACAATTTATGTTCAAAAATACATAAATTGAGGGTGATTATATTTAAATTTGAATATGACCTTATTCTTAGCTTCACTCGCAGTCTTGTCTGGTGTTTTTTCAGACAGGTCAATAAATGTAATATATAATGTAACATTGGGGTTGGAGGGTTGAGAAAAAAGTGGGATATGTTAATTTTTTTCAAATGTTTCATACAAGTTGATCCTTGAAAAGATAATGGCGTTTTGTCGGACTTAAATTCGAGTTAATCATCTGATAAACAATTTTTGAAAGTTAACACATGATGCACTTCATATGATTGAATAGCCGGGCAAACCTGGCTTATGGTAAGGCAAGATAAATATGGCCCTTAACAGTTGTAAGCAAATTCTTAATTTATTGGAGCACACACAAGTCGGAGATGTTATCCCACCAGCATATTTCACAAACTTGACCTGTAACATAATAATGAGCTTCGTTCTTATGTTGTACTGTTATACCCCTGTCCCAGGTAAGGGGGAGGGTTGGGATCCCGCTAACATGTTTAACCCCGCCACATTATTTATGTATATGCCTGTCCCAAGTCAGGAGCCTGTAATTCAGTAGTTTTCGTTTGTTTATGTGTTACATATTTGTTTTTCGTTCATAAGGCCGTTAGTTTTCTCGTTTGAATTGGTTTACATTGTCATATCCGGGCCTTTTATATCTGACTATGCAGTATGGGCTTTGCTCATTGTTGAAGTCCGTACGGTGACCTATAGTTGTTAATGTCTGTGTCATATTGGTCTCTTCTCGACAGTTGTCTCATTGCCAATCATACCACATCTTCTTTTTTATATTTACAAACCAAAAATAAAATCATTTGGTCAAAGCATTTATAAACTGAAACTGAAGTGTGATGGACGGGCGGATAAAGGACAGACTAATTGAACACATATTTAAAAGTCAGTGGGGACTTGACATTAGAAGTCCAGTAATATGGAATCCTCTTAATATATAGCTATTAGCATATCATTAATAACTCCTTTGTTGTACTACTATTCTGCAATTGGAATTCAGGATCTCCGTGATAGACGAATAGATACATATTATAAGATAGTGATATGATAATCCGGTAAAATGATTATGCTATACCGGAAAAATTATCAA
This sequence comes from Mytilus edulis, assembly GCA_019925275.1. NCBI lineage: Eukaryota > Metazoa > Mollusca > Bivalvia > Mytilida > Mytilidae > Mytilus > Mytilus edulis. Next base: position 45,387,892 of record CM034357.1, on the reverse strand, counting down.
AACAAAATAATGTATAAAATAATTGTATTAATTATGAATCATTCCTTACTATGCACCGTATACATGGTATATGTGTGTTTGTTTTTTTGTTTTTTTTTTGTTTTTTTTTGGTGGGGCGGGGGGGGGGATCAGCTGAAGCACACTTCTAATCCTTCTGAAATCCCCCTCTTCTCCTTTAAGATAGTCAACATGTAATAATGTATCATTTTTTCAGGTTGAATCTTCAAAAAATCGTTTTGCTACTCTCAATGTCTTTTTTTCATGAATTACACCCCCATTTTCTGTATCTGTCTCTGTCACTTGTATAAAAGACTGTGCAGTAATCCCGAGATTTGGAATGAAACCACTAAGCTGAGAATGTGTGAATAAATACAAGATTAATACAACAGTTAATTTGAAGACAAATTACACATGTTACACACACGGTCTTATTCAATTAACTGCAAGACTAGAAACAGCGCAGTAAATACCAATCTTATTCGTCTTTGTAATAACCAATGCTTTCTAATCCCAACAAGTTGACTATATAGAGTGTCCCATGTGAAATAAAAGAATAATTTCCAATGTCTCGCGCATTGCACACATTTTATTTATTCAAGGTATAAGGGCAAAAACTAAAATACACACTTTTATGGCCGCGCCGCAAAAGTGGGGGAGTAAGTTTTACCCATGTCTGTTAGTAGGGAAGTTGTCTCAAAGTTGGTTTCCATTATCTAATTTTAGTTTGCCTCAAACAAATGTTATGAAACATATACACGATGCTTATAACCACAAAACAGGTATCATGAATTTTGTTGTCAACTTCGTATTAATGCCGTTATTCTATACGTTTTTGATACTTATATATGTTTAAATACCAGATCCAGACAAGGTTAGAACTGTATAGTTTCTAAATGCCTGTTATGACGAAATTTCTAAAAGTGACTATTGATCTTAAGAGAACCTTTCTGGAGCCCTATTTTTCTATCATACATACCATATTATATTTTTCGACTTTCATGGTAATTTTTTTTTCATCATTTCTGTTACTAAAGTAATATAAAAAAAAGAAGATGTAATATAATTTCCAATGAGACAACTCTCCACAAAAACAACTGTAGGTTATCATCCAGCCTTCAGCGATGAGCAGAGCCCATGCCGTATAATCCGCTGTAAAAGGTCCCAAAATGACAATGTAAAACAATTCAATCAAGAAAACCTAACGGCCTAATTTATGTACAAAAAAAGAACGAAAAACAAATATGTAACACATAAAAGACGACAACCACTGAATTACAGGCTTCTGATTTGGGACGGCAACTTACATAGATAATGTTGCGGGGTTAAATATGTTAATGGGATCCCAACTATATATAAATTCATTTTCAATAAAACCTTTATAAAGATAAATAAGAAATGATTGAGAATTTGACATATTGTGAAGACACCTATAACTACTAGTTTTGTTGAAATCTGTATGTTGCCTGCTAAATGTCATTAGTTGTTTTTGTCGTTTGGTTGCTGTGTTATTGACGGATAACCTACATCTCCTACAGTTTTAGTTCCGTTTTTGTGAACTTTCAAATAGGTGTATGAAAAATCATGACTGAAAGGGTTATTGAATATAGATTTATAGCTTTTCTTTCTGTCCCTCAATAATATGCTTAGAGAAAAATGAACCGAGGAAAATGTACCTTAGTTTAGAAAGTTAAATAAACAGAAAAAATGTTTCACTTTCCAATCTTAAACTCTCATATTCTAAGCACAGTAATTACAAAGAGATTTTACCTTTGTTATGTGTGAAGTGTTCTTAAAGCACCATGACTTTCTTTGTTTTCATTGGTCTGTCCGTCCATATGTCTGTCCTTGTCACTGCAGTTTTAGTTTGGAAATGCTTAAACCAAATGTTTCTATTATTGGTTTGTAAGTTCATATTTATAAGTGAGATTTCATGTTGAGTTTCTTGCTGTTTGGATTAAATTTCTGAGTGTTATTACGCTTGGAAAATTAGAATTTTGCCAAAATGTCTTAATTTCTTACCAGTGGTAAAGGACATTATATTGTCAGAGCAGTAATTTCAAAAATTATATGGACCTTGACAAAAGCTAAAATGTGCTATTGCAATCCCCATGAACTCCATCATCTGTTAGTAACATTTTATGAATTATTCTAGATTACCAGATTGAAAATCTGAACAAAATCTGACCAAATGTTGTAGGAAAAAGTAAAATAACAAATATACGGAACACTGAGGAAAATTCTAAACGGAAAGTCCCTAAGCAAATTGCAAAATCAAAAGTTCGAACACATCAAACGAATGGATAAAAACTGTCATTTATTACTGACCTGGTACAGACATTTTTTTATGTAGAAAATGGTAGATTAAACCTGGTTTTATAGCTAAACCTCATAATTTTCCTCATAGGGATGATGGATCTATGAAAGATCCAAACAAAAACTACCCAACCTCAACTCCTCCCCCAAAATGCCACAGTGTATATATTTAAAAATGTTGAACCTTCCAAAGGAGCAAAGACTGGACTAAGAGTGAAACAAAGCAAAGCATGCAGTTATATTCCCATTAGAAAAATTTACATTATTAAACTTAATTATATGTAATTGTTAACATTAAAATTATATTATCATGTATCTTTTGAATGAATGTTGTTATGGGTGATATTTGTTACCATGGCAACTGTTGTAATAATACTCAACGATTGTAGTTTAAAGTGAGAGTATATATATGCTTCTATGTATGTTTGATAAAGGTTTGGAAACAATTGAGAACATTGAATTTCCTATACTGCGGAATTCAACAAATAATATATCTGTTTCCAAGCGGAAATACGTTAATAAGGTGATAAAATTCAAGAGAGCCCCACGCAGTATTCTATTTATTTTGGTCAAGTAGTATTCAAATTTTGTTACTACAATGCTAGCATTATATATGCTTTACATATTTGCACTTTTCGGAAAAACACACGAAAAAAATTGATAGTTTCACAAAACTCAATGATTCAGAAAAAATGTGTTTTTTTGTATATTTTAACAAAAATGCTAATAGTCGGGTTGAACTGCAATCTTAACTAAGCTCTGAAGCTAAAACCAAGTTATATTGATGTTTTGTATGAAATTTCTGAAAAAAAAACGTTATCGTTTCAAGAATCTACATGTATGATTTTTTTTTAAATAAACCTACCCTCCCCCCTTTTTTCCAAACCTTCAAACCCAATTCTACATTATATATTACATTTTTTTAACCTTCTGAAAAGAACAGAAGAAACTGTGAGTGAAGCAAAGCATGCTGTCATATTCAAATTTGAATATAAACACCCTCTATATATTTTTTTACATAAATTTCCATTGATACATTTTAAAATAGATGTTGCTATGGATAATATGTATTTCAATGGTAACTATTGAAGTCAGCAACTCTTACCGATGGTAATTTAGAGTAAGCGTATGCTTTTATATATTTTCTTATCAGTTATCAAACAATTCAGTACGTTAAAGTTCTTAAACTGCTATATTCTGCAAATAATAACTCCGTCTCCAAGGAAAAAATCGGTTGCTATGGTGATAAAAGTAAAAAAGGTCCCAAGCATTTTTCTATTTAATTTGGTAAAGTAGTATCCAAACTTTATAACTACAGTGCTAACTATGCTGTACACATTTGCAGTTTTCTGAAAAACACCCGAGAAAATTTGATAATTTCGCAAAAATCTCAAATTCAGAAAAGTCGAAAATATGCATTTTGTGGCAAAATTTTTCAAAAAATTTACATATTTGGTTTACATGTAATCTTTACTAAAATGAAGCTTAAACCAAATTGTATTAATGTTACATATGAAAATTAATGAAAAATGATTGATTCTATTCATCATCAGGCTCTGAATTGTAGTGCTTTAGCTGATTTTTGAGAGATTATTAACCCAAAAATAGAGTGTCTGTTACCATGGCAACCACTGATATTTTCCCACTCCAATTTATTTTTTGAGCAGTATGTGGTTACTGCTTCTTCTAGGCCATTTATAGATAAAATCTGAAACCCTCATAAATCACATGTATATGGCACTCTGCCTGATTCTTATGAAGAGCTGTACATTAGGTTACCAGAGAACTTTTTTATCAATCGTCATGTCATGTCAGCTTACTGAGAAAAATAGGTAGATAATATGCACCGAGGACACTGATTAATTTACATGTTATATACAATGGATGTATTTAATATTAGGAAACATAAATAGACATACTTAAATATAGCTCTATAACTATAAAACTAACTGTATCGTCCAATCAGAATTTCAACATTTCAACTTAAAACAATCATTATTCTATTTATGTCACAAGTCATATATGTGTCCTAGATACTTGACAAACTAGGTTTGGAATAACCTTCCTTCTTATTGGTGATATTTATTAAGAACACATATTAACACGCATTGATCACAATATAAAATAAGTGTATTTAAATAAACAAATTTATATATAGCTATATCTTAACTGTCCAATCAAATTTCATGTTTGATTATGACGTAATAATTATAGTCACATTACTCAATTCGACAATGAATATTTTTTTATTGTCATTCGAGCATATTGGACTGTGATCTGTTTTGGAGACTAAAGTAAGAAAGTTTTGATATTTTACTTAATTATTAGATTTAAATAAATCGGAACAGTTTTCAGTCATCAAATCATCTGAAGTATATATTTTGATTTCTTTTGCTTTCCAGAATTAAGCATTTTCTAAAAATAATGACATGTGAAATTCTTAGCGAAAAGAAAACATAGAAACAATGATTTTGAAGTCTAGTTAACAATAACATTTGATAGTGTCACGTTTTTTTCTTGCGCGAAAAAAATATTGCATATTGGTCAATATCAAATACAACATGTACAAAGGAAATGATTATTTATAACATATTACAATTTTGTAGATTTGATACAAAACAGTGAGTTATTATGGTTGTAAAAAACTTGTTTATAACACAAACATTCCCACATTATTTTATTATTCCTTAATAAACCAGGAAGATCTAAATGTATATCAAATTATCAACCGAGTATTTATTCATTCATTTATAAATTTGCACAGAGATAGTTTAGTTTTAAAAATGTTATTTTCATTTGTGTGCATCTTGTTTGATTAGCTGTCTTTATTTTCATATTATAGAATTATATGGTTAGTACGAGTTACGTTTTTAAAGCATTTACGTATATCTTTAAACCATGACACAACACCTGGATCATTCCGAAAAACAAGTTATAATATCACGAAATGTGTTAAAGTTTTGATCATTGGCGTGTTTGCTGAAGTAAAAGTATATTTTCCTTATACTCTATTTTATTCTCTTATCTTATTAAATAAGTTGGGATTTTTTCAAGTTTAGAGAAAATGTCGAAACAAAATCTCATCTATGATGAATTGGATAATAACAATAGAAAAAACCAGTCTTCACATTTGTACTTTTCTACGAAATAAAACATTTATAAATGTTGGCAGAAATTGTATAAAAATAGACTGGATGTAACAGTTTTGTATATTTGATACCTATGTGATCTAAAATGAATTGTATTATAAACAAACTTCAGAATTATATTTCCCCAAATAATTGTTTGTTAGTTACAAAAAACAAGGAAGTTTTTTTCTCAATGTCAATAATCAATACACTTGGGTATTTTGTATAAATCTATATATAGATAACTATGTATAGAGAAATTATATTGAATAATCTGTTTTTTTTATTCGTTTGCCTATCAATTTTTTTAAATTTATTTACTAATTGATATTTTCAAATAATTTATTTCTTACTAAGAGTTACGTTTAAATTCCTTTCTTTAATTAATGTTGTTACATCTACTTTTGAACAATGACACCCACTGGTTGATTCCAAGAAACAAATCAAATCTTTGTGTAATTTTTGCTTTTTGATACTGTTTAAAAATGTTATGGGAATTGTTAACAACGTGGTTGAAACGTGACATAGGAATACATAATAAAAATTATTCAAATAAATAAAGTATTTCATTCAAAAAAATGCATTTCATTTTGAATTACGGTTGGTGTATCAATCATGATGTATATGTGTGATTAAGGTAGCACAATACAAAGATTTCATAACTCCAACTCTCAGGTTTTAAAATGCTGTAACTTTCTTAATTGTAAGTATTATGCAACAATTATGTAACCAATTATAATGATAACTGTGTCTAAAATATTTTTCACCAAATTTCCAATTTCAAATGAAATTAGCTTCTCCATAGGTATTCCCAGAGGGTTGATTTTATTATATGTTGTACCTATGGCCATTATCTACAAAAGGGGGTCTCAGATTTCAGATAGAATATATAGAACACATTTTGCACCTAATTAAACTTTATCTTCTTTTATGTGGTTAGGATGTTTACACTAATTACAGATTTATGAGAGAATGGAATCCCATAGGGACAATTTGAGACAACCTTTTGAAGCCCATGATATGTTGATTAAGATTTCGTTAAAATTTTCTGTATAGTTAAAGAGATGATAGAGCTAAATTCATTCATGTGAACTGACCGAGATTTTTCCATTTTTCTAATTACATAATAATTGATTACATAATGATTGCATAATAAAAATATTGCATTGATATAAAAGATTAATCTTTTATCCTCGCTTTTATCTATCTATATATACCTCTTTTATTATTTTTTTTATACATTCATAAGAAAGTTTATACAGCATTTTAAAGGTTAGTGATTGGAAGTAAAAAAATCTTTGTATTGTGCTACCTTAAAAGTGTACATCCAAACACTAAACATATTTAAACACTTTGTATAGTCAAGTTATATGTATTATGCATATCATGTTAATAAAACGACACTTATATTTTTGATATAGCTGATCCATGTTATCATTCAAGACTATTGATATGTTTAGATGATTACAAACTATAGTCTTATGTATAGCACTTGAGGAAATTTCCGTTTCCGGGACAGGGAATATGATATACGAGAAAAACATATTTACAATTCTTACTCAAGTTCATGTCTTGATAGTAATTATTTGGCAAACACTTTATTGCTTAATCAATGTATGTTCACAAATAATTTGTACAGAATTAAAAATTGAACTCTAAAAATATATAACTATCTTACTATTTTTAGAAAAGTTGTTATAGTTATTATTAGAGATAGGAAATTTCTTAATTTGAATTTCGATAGGATTTAAAATAGAAACAGAACATTCGCATTGTGACAGTCTATACAGGTATGAATCATATAAACATGAAAAGATTTGTATTACTTTTAAGTATACATGTAAATTGCACGTATGCAGGTTACTATTTTTCACTTGTGTTTTTTAATAAAAAAAAAACACGATATAATATTCTTTGGAGATGTGTACATGATGTGTGGTTATTATTCAGTAGGAGGAATTTCCAAATATAACTTTCCCATGTCTAAATATTCTTTATGGGCCAGCTGAAGGACGCCTCCGGGTGCGAGAGTTTCTCGCTGCATTGAAGACCCATTGGGGGTCTTCAGCTGTTGTCTGATCTATGGTCGGTTTGTTGTCTCTTTGACACATTCCCAATTTCCATTCTCAATTTTATTTTATTTTTCCGTCTGAATGAATGAAAAGGTATCGGTAAATATACTAGTATTCAGGTCAGGTAAATCTAGAAATACCAAATGTTGATCTACTACATAGAAAGAACCACTATTTTTTAAATTATCTGGCATTATTGCACGTAAACGAAATTATAATTAAAATTTACAATTAAAATAACTGAAAAAAATCTTGTTATCAGCTGAGGGAATATATTATACATGTTTTCTAAGTTTGAATGCGCGTAACCTAGTTTGGTCATTGCGAACTGTATCATGTTAGTGGAAGGTTGTTACCTGTAAAGTATTCTAGTCCCGCCATATTCTATATGCGTCTGTCACAAGTTAGGACATTGTTATTTAATGGTTGTATTTTTTTTCTGTTTCTCATATCATCTTTTATTTTATTATTTTGCAGTATAGTTTTAGTCATTGTTGGATGCACTACGATGTGCTATTGTTATGAATGTCTGTCGTTTTGATCTTTTGTGGAGATTTGTTTGAATTGCAATAATACCATCTCTTTCTTTTTTTATACTATATAAACTTTTAAATCTTTGGTTAGTAAATCAAATATGAAACGCAACTGGCATTCCTATAGTCTTTCGTACATTGTGTATTGTCCTTCAAGACGTAATTTTAACATGTTTAATACACGTTTGATGCATCATTGCCTAAATGATGTACGGTTTAATTAAAATCGGATGCAAACAACTATTAAGCGTCAATACATGGTGACGTTATTAAATTTGATTGACGATTAATTTCAAAGTGAAAGATAGACTACTATATTTTGTAAATAATTTTAACCAACCTTTTTGTAAATTGGATTATTCAATACTGTGTGTTTTTTTCTTCAGTCTATGAAATGTTATACATAACTTAACAGTCATGTTTTCTTAATGTCTAGTATGAATTGGGGGCTGAGAGTGTCATTTCTATGTTCTCTGCTTTTTTGTTGTTGTCAATTTATCACTATTCTACATATCGTTTCCCGAATTGACTTGAACGATTGTTTATTCTTATCATTTAAATTTTGATATTTGACATTTTGAATTATATTTTTTGTATATGTAAAAAGATAAAGTATTTCGACAAGTCAATCTATAATTAAAAGGCAGAAATTTTTGTCTTATTTTCAGATGAATTTACATAAAATAGAGTCAATCGCATTTTGTCTCTTCACCAATGTATAACAGTATTAATCATGAACAAAATGTATAACTATAATAACTTGATGAATATAAATGTGAAATTAGATATATGTATATTGAATCTACCAATATTTATAAAACTGGACGGAATTTTTGTACTGACAGGTTGTGCTATATTTGAGCAAGTAAGGTTTTCGAAATAAAGATTCTGCATAGTATACAATTATGATATCTCTTTTCTGTCTGTCGAACTGCATAACTAAGTGGATACGTGTTACCATTCTGACTGACTGAAATATATATTGATCAATTTAAATGTTAAATTTCAGTTATAAATTATTGTTTGTGTTCCTTTAAAATACTGATGTTTAAAATTATTACCATGCTAATCCGTACAACATAAAAAAAATCGAATTTCTGGTACAGTGTGGAAGTATAGCAGTACATGTGGCCAAACATATACATGCCTATCAATAAATAGATATATGTACACATTAAGTAGGGATATACTTATTGTTGAACAACAACTGATCGATTATTCGATGATTTTATCGGGCGATACTCGAGTACTCACTCGGGAATATATCAACAACACAGAACCACACAAAAACGTAAATCTGTGTTTTGTTGTTCGATGGATGAAAACCAGTCTACATAAGTACCTTGGATAATGAATAACACTTGTTTTTTATGAACATATTTTTATTTGATGATTTTAACAAGAAAAATCATATCAAATACTAGTATTTGATAATCGTTAAGAAAACAAGTGTATCGTTTACAAAGGCGTAATGATTAGAATTTCAGAGGATGCAACGAATTTATTTTAATTGGAGCAATTTTCTTGACAACTTTTATAGGGGACAGTCGGTTTTTGCAGCTTTCTCAATAACATTCTTGCAGACGAGGATATTTGATCTGACGGCTTTAAATATAAGCTTAGGTACAGCCTAAATATTTTCCGAGACATTTTAGATGACAATTTATCACAAGCATTCGACACAAAAGGTTTTTCATTTACTAGTATCATTAATAAGTGATGGTTTTTTTTTAATATTCCGAAAGAGGTTCTCAAGAACATCGATTGTAAGTAAAGAAGACATCAATATTTTAACAGGAAACCGATTACTCGAGTATCGTTTTGGTATGCGATACCCGGATCTACCGAGCGATTCTCGAATACTCAGGTACTCGTGGACATCCCTTCTATTAACATATATATCGGATGTATCGTATCGAGGTTTTATTTATTTCGAATGCGGTTTTTTTAGTGTGTTTACAAATCATAAATGCTTGGTGACTAGACATTTTGAACTAAATAAGCTTTATTAAAATAAATACTCATAGATACATAGTAAGTTATTTTTGGTTGAAATAAGTACATAAACAATGTTTTAATTTGATGTGATACCATGTGGCGACATAATTCACAATGAATTGCATTTACTAAGAATTGTCTGTATTTTTGTTCTGAAGTAGTCTATAAGACATTTCTATATAAATCTGGTTTTTTTTAAATTAATTTGCAATATTTCAAAATTGTTTAGGACAGCGTGTCTTTTAATCAACACTTACTGGATTCTTCCCTGTTCATGCAGACTGTGAAATGAAATAATTTTACATTAACATTTTACATCTCGCTTATGCTTAGTAAATAAGTATTGAAGTAAAAGGGTATTGAAAAGGTATTGAATAAAAGAGTGCGTTTAATGTACCTTTCAATAGATGATGATTAAGGGGCGAGCAAACTATTGTTTCAATAAAAAAAATATGAAGTTTAACAGATAAAATAAAAGCATTGTGCATATGATGTAAATCTCGATCGTTCGTTCTGTTGTCATCAATTAATGGTTATTATTGTTTAAATAAGAAGTTTGAAGACAAACACCTTTTATTTGTGTTTTTACGATATTAAAGGGCAAATAAAATACTATACACACTTTACTGAACACATGCACATGAACCGTTTGCCTCAAAGTCACAGGTTTTCAAAAGAAAAACTGAAAATACCAAAGGGGAAATTAAACGTTAAGTGAAAGACAAACTGTCATGACGCGAAACTTAAAACGACCAAAAGACACCCAACAGTCTTCAATTCACAAGTCAACATAGAAAACAAAACCTAGCTACACGAACCCCAAAGGAAAACTTGTTAATGCTATCGGAAGCTTTTATGCAGATCTTGCTCTACATGAATAAAAAAAACGCATCATAAAAAAAGACAAGAGTAGCTTACCATAAGTTGATTAAGCAGACAAATCGGGGTACCAAACTATCAAAATCAAGTGAAGTGAATCGACAGACGTGAGACCGGGTACAATTAACTAGATGGAAACAGCTCATAGTACTAGTTAAGTCGGAATTTCTCGTTTGACTCGTTAACGCAATAAAAAAAAGTTATATATATTTTTATTTATTTATAGTTTCTTACGTCTTGATACTAACAAGTATTGTTATACCCTATATATTTTCATTGTTGATGTTCTAAAATTGAATTAAAATGATTTTATCATTTTGTTTTGTAGATATTACTATTTTCAATAGTCATGCATTCTATACAGTTTAAACCAGTTCGATACCAAGATGGAAATATGCATTGTACTTTAAAATTGAGAAGCTTCGTGTAGCCCCTGTTTCGAAATTTGAAATCCCATGATCGGCACGAAGTGATATAGAAAACATATTTATAAAAAAAAAATATAGAACTAACTTGTATACACTATTAACTAGTAGTTAAACAAATCAATTCATATGATTATAACAAATAAAATGGGCGTATTAACTCAACAGCATGAAAATTACTGGATTATCAAGTCTTCTAAACTGATTTTGATGTGCAAAGAACAACATAAGAAAGTTAACGCCACAGGAAAACACAGATATTTATTTTTCAAAACATCATTTCATGCATGCAACGACATAGGAATGCTTGATGACCAAATACGAGATTAGTCTATTCGAATATTAATATCATTTTTTGTAATTTTGCAAATTCGATTTGACATATTTGGCACTACAAAAACAGTGTTATAGTTTTGCGATCAGAAGTTGGTCAAAATATGGCTTTGAATACTCTAAATACATTTAACGCGACTACAAAACTGGCATCATATGCGAATTGGAAAGGACCCCATTTTCCAATTATCATGGCAGGAAAGGGATTTAGCTACAGTGGACAGGATTTCATCGTTGAATGCGATTGTTGTAAAGCTAAAGTGGATATGAAAACTGAAGACATAATTTCATTATCAGATGGTCATGCAGTAAGTTGTAGAATAAGTCAACATTTGCGAACGAAGAAAGCAAATCCTATTGTAGGGCAAGGGATTCCTTTTTCTCAACAAATGCATTGTGATCAATTCACATACGAGCTTTTGTTGTATCCGTCCTTAGCTTCAATTATGCTAGCACCAAGCGATGAGTGTCCATGCAAAGTATGTTGCAGTGGAAACCATATACCTTCCACTCTGTTTCCCTTTAGGCCCAACGATATGTATGGCTATCCAAGGATCTTCGGAACAAATCTTATAAATTCCATAAAGCAAAGATTAGAGGAGCACAATGGTCCAATACATCCACAGTTAACAGATGAAGAAGAACGCCAAAAAACGTTTGCATTGTCCGAGATGGATGAAAATATTGAAACTTTGGCTGAAGCAGGGTTTTACTATGCAGGTAAACATGTTTATTGTTTTTTTCTTGAATTAAGTAGTGTTGCATGATAAATCACTGAACACATTCAATGATATACTTATAAGGTAAGGTTTAAGAATTTGTGTCAGATGTTTGGACTCTATGGTTTTTCTCAATCAGTCAAGGATGAAATATTTTACACCATAACACCTATTTTTTATAGACTTCATTAACTCACAAAAGTTCATTTACCAAAATTTAAGCTGATTTTAGACTTCTTGTATTTCGATTTAAATAAAAGATTAAATATCTCCTAAAGGAGCTTCATAACCTATCAATATTTAAAACTCTTTTTGTTCAACTTATGCTCTTCCGACTTATAGTATCAAATTTAAATTCTCGATTTTCTTTATTTCACTTAAGTACATCCTTAACCCTACCCTAGGTAAAAACTTGTTTCAAATCAGGAAAATCTTAAATCTTTTTAACTGACAGTTGTCTTCCATGGTAGAAGAAACAATATATTAACTTTTAATCTTGTGACACATGTGAGTGATATTAGTAAAACCTTTGTAATAAAAAAAACACATTTAAGACTTGTAAATCCACATAATATTGTATTTATATATATCGATATCATTTTAAATATTATTTCTTTATAGTTCAAAGAAAGGAAATCGTATGCTTTTACTGTGACGGTAGTCTTCGTAAAGAGGTACTTGCAACGAACCCATGGAAAGAACATGGTCGATGGTTCCCAGTCTGTCCTCACGTTATGAAAACAAAGGGAGAGTCATATGTACATGATATAATGATTGTAAGTTATTATTTCTTAAAAACTATGTGTATTTCCAAAAAAGACAAGAAATGTATTCTATTGTTCAAATAAAAAATAAATACCTCATAAATGAAAATATATAGTTCCACTTAAGAACTAACCTTAAAAAGTTTGTAAATTTGATAAACGACATTAAACCGAATAAATTTAAAAAGCATTTAATTTGTTGAAGAAATTCCTAAAGTTTTGTTTAGTTGCTTTAAAAATTCACACATTTTTCAAAACAATATATCACTAGGAAAGGATGCATTCAGCCTATGTAGCATTTGTATAACATGTTTAAACTAAAAAATGATAAAGATGAGTTAATCTAAGTGTATATTTCAACCAGTTTTTGTTCTAAGAGTCTTCTTAATACAAAACGTTCATCTGCCATAACATCAAATCATTCACCTGGTTACTCTAATGAGTATTTTTTTCTGTTATGCCCGAATTTCTGTTCTCTTGCTTTGAATATTTCACTAACCCTAAGAAAAAGCGAAACTTTAACTTAATGTTACTTATTGTTTTTGAGTATTGACATGAATCCATATTATGCATGTTGTGAAAAACTTATTGCCTATTTTATAATACAGTTTGTGTATATTGATATGTTTAAAAATGCGACGCTTTTTACCACAAAAAAATAATTTCTCTATCTTTTTCAGAACACTAAAGCACTGAAGACACACCTTAAAGGTATGTATGATAGATTGTATAACAAACTTTTGCTTTTTACATTTTCCAACAAAGATTGATAGAGGGAAGGCAGTGGATTTCTAAACTTTAGTCGTAATGCTATCACAACTGTAGATAAGGACATTAAACATGTATCAAGTATGTTAAATATTAAAAGAATAATTTTCATCACCTTTATTCGCCAAAGAGAAGTATGCTCTTCTGCTTTATCGATTTTGTCAATCTAATGGAAATATAAACAACTGTCATTCGTGTGGGATGTTTATTTAGATATAAAAACAGACGTAATCTTCTATTTTCTTTCGAAAATGACTGAACCACATCAGGAATGTGATAGTTGTTTTTTCACTTGTCCCATTTATTTATAACTTTAGATCTTATAAAAAAATATTAATCGACCATTTTTTAATTTTGATTCAAGTTCAGTAATTTGGTTTATACTTTTTACAGGTTTAAACAGACCTAAACATATGCAACTGCCTATAGTACTAGATGCTATTAACGAAGGATATCCTAGATGTATAATTCGGCAAACGATTCAAGGTTTCTTTTGTGAATATGGTAAGTGAAATAATATGAGGGTACCAATAGGGGTTTTCAGAATAGTGAATAAAAGGGGAGATATAAAGAATAGGTAAACATTTACCCAAGAAACATACAATTGAGAATAATTGCATGTTAAGTGCCAGTCTGCATAAGAATCAGGCAGTGGTTAAAACATGATGAAAAAATACCCAACCTATTTGACATTGATTTCAGTTCATAATATGTAGATATGCACAAAAACAACATTCATTTCCATTTTCTGTTCTGGTAATAGAAGATACAATTTGGTTGAAATGCACTAGAAATTAACAAAAAAAGGGGAGATAACTCTGTAATTTACTATCATTCTAACCAATTTTCTAACCAAGTTATATGATATTACCAGACACACACAAACAAAAGACCAATTATTTTTAACTCAGGAGGATGGTTAGTATCAACTAGCATGATTAGCTCGGTGGGTTTTTTCTAATCATGTTTTAATTTTTACCTAAATTGCCTGATTCTTACAAAGACTGGCACTTAAGATAAAATGAAAAGAGAACAAAGGGCATAACATATAAATGATAGAGAAAATGGATGAAGAAAATGAATACAGAAATGAAAGATCCCCTGTCGATATTTTACATAATAAACTTTACAATAAATATTTTTAAGTAAGGTTTAATGATTTGTTGATTAAATGTCAATTATTTATCAAGAGTGAAACAATCTAATCATCTGTTTTAATAAGAACATTATCTGCAATATTTTAATATAGATTATAAGTAATGAGTATTATACTTCTACTCTTATTTGAATATTTAACTAAACAACTGTAATTAAATAAAGACGTTTTTATTATGATATTCTTCTTGCAGGAAGCTTTCCAACTCGTGAAGAATTTTTCAGTTGCATCGAGAGCATTAAACAATGGAAGACTTTTGTAAACGTACCTTGTGTCTAATTGTTCTCATATAGGCCATGCTAAGAGTTGTTTATCAAGATCCTTGTGCATGCATAGCCATAAAAGGCTTTCACAAACTAGTGCTTTGTGTACACAAAAAGTGTCTCTAAGAAATTTAGAGAAACACTAGTTATATGATATGGGTGCTTCAACAGAGCACAAGTCAAACGTACTGACTATTCTTGTAAAAGGGTTTTTGACTGTACAACATATGTGTATTATGAAAATGGGACATTGGTTGTTTGCTGGACATAACAAAAAGTATATAATTAAAACTTGTCTACCTCGACCTAACAGTTGGAATTGGTAGAATAAAACTACATGTAAGTTAATATATAATTTGTAAAGATATTGTGTATCTGCTTATACTACGTTTGTCTACATCGATTTGACGTTAAGGTTTGATAGAATATGATACAGATATTTTAATTATCATATTTTGATTAAAATGCATACATTGTTGATAAATGAGCAAACCGTAGTACTTTGGTTAATAATGTGTTAACCAAATTAACATAAATGTAGTTATGTAAACCTGTACTTAGTTAATACAATATATATTATAATGTATGAGTGCAATGTACTTTTAATTTAACATAACAAATCAACAAAGACCGTTAATCCGTGTTTTGTTGTGAAAGCCTAGGATTTGCTCATCGTACCCAAATGAAATTTAATTTGAAAATGTTCAAACAGTATACCATTAAAATAATACTCTCCTAATAATTTGGTTTGAATACTTGAAAATAAATACCAACCACATTATCAAACTAGAGACTCTAACGAGTATGTGTCACTCACTGTGCATATAAAACAAAGATAGACAAGAATAGATTTCATGACAAGTTCTAAGGTTAGGTGATGATGATTTGTGTGTAGATCTTACTTCACTGAAGCTTCTTGTTGTTATCTTTATCCATAATTACCTAGACCAGGTACTTTCAAAGGAAACGTTTTTTTGTTAAAGATGACAAAAATTGTGAACAAAATGTGAAAAAAATTATTATAAAGGGCAATTACATATAAAGGGGTCAAATGACAATTTTTGTCCCTTTACTTATTTGAAGATCTTAATTTGTTGATCAATTTTGTTATTTACGTTGTATCTCTATCTATTTTAATATTCAAGATTATAACCAGAAACTGCAAAAAATCCTTTAAACTACCGATTCATGGGCAGCAACTCAACAACGGGTTGTCTGATGTGTCTGCAAATCTCATGTTATACATATCTTGACCTTATGACAATTTTTACCGCATGTCAGATTTGGGTCCGATGAGCTAAAAGGTAACACTCATCAACTTATATCGAATATCCGATTACTGTACTGTTTTGTATACCTAACTGAATGTCCACAGCAAATGCAATATTTTTTTAATTGCTGCAGATTTGACAGAAATATATATTAATCATTTCTAATGATATTTCACTTGGACTTTAATATCAAATAAAGTAAAATAACAAAAATAACGAATTCCGAGGACAAGTCAAAACAGAACGTAGCTTATAAAAGGGCAAAATCAAATGCCCGAACACATCAAACGAATTATACAGAATATCAAAATAAAGTTTCAAATATCATTGATTGTGTTATGGCAACACTGAATACAAGTAAGAAATGTTTGGGTTTTTCATAATTGATGATTAAATTACTATTATTTTTGTATCATATTCTTTATCAATAGCATTAGTATAACTTATACACTGTATTATTGTAGTGTAATAATCATTTTATTATCATTTCTAGTAATTATTAATGTTTTTCATTTTCTATATTTTATTTCATTGATAGTTTTGTTTCACGGGATTTGTTCGTTACTTTTAATTGTTAGTATAATATGTGCATGTATGAATCTATGCTTATTTATTTGCTTTAATCAAGTTTGTTTATTTATTTGCTTTAACCAAGTTTGTTTATTTATTTGCTTTAACCAAGTTTGTTTATTTATTAGGGCCCGCCAAAGGCGGGTCCCCTATAGTGATCAGTCTGTCCGTCCGTCCGTCAATCCGTCCGTTCGTCCGTCCGTCCGTAACACTTTGTGTCCGCTCCATATCTAGAGAACCATTATGATTTCAAACTTTATACTTTACATGTTTATTAACCACCACCGAGGGCGTGTCATGATGTATGTACAACTTCCTAGGTCAAAGGTCAAGGTCAAAAAACTTTGGTTTCAGTTGACAACCCTGTGTCATGTGGTGAAGATCGTGTCCGCTCTATATCTTGAGAACCGTTATGATTTCAAAGTTTATACTTGACATGTATATGAACCAACACCAGAGGGTGTGTCATAATTTATGAACGACTGCCTAGGGCAAAGTTCAAGGTCAAAAACTTTGGTTTCAGTTGACAACCCTGTGTCCTGTGGTGAAGATCGTGTTCGCTCTATATCTTGAGAACCGTTATGATTTCAAAGTTTATACTAGACATGTATATGAACCAACACCAGAGGGTGTGTCATAATTTATGAACGACTGCCTAGGGCAAAGTTCAAGGTCAAAAACTTTGGTTTCAGTTGACAACCCCATGTCCTATGGTAAAGATTGTGTCGGCTCTATATCTTGAGAACCGTTATTATTTCAAAGTTTATACTTGACATGTATATAAACCAACACCAAAGGGTGTGTCATAATTTATGTGCAACTTCCTAGGTCAAAGGTCAAAAACTTTGGTTTCAGTTGACAACCCCATGTCCTATGGTAAAGATCGTGTCCGCTCTATATCTTGAGAACCGTTATCATTTCACAGTTTATACTTGACATGTTTATAAACCAACACCAAAGGGTGTGTCATAATTTATTTACAACTTCCTAGGTCAAATGTCAAGGTCAAAAACTTTGATTTCAGTTGACAAACCCATGTCCGATGGTAAAGATACAATTTTTTAATGCACATTATTCACAGCGGGGCCCACAGAGATGGCTCCCATCTCAATGATATCTAGTTTGCTTTAACAAAGTTTGCTTATTTATTTGCTTTAACCAAGTTTGTTTATTTATTTGCTTTAATCAAGTTTGTTTATGTATTTGCTTTAACCAAGTTTGTTTATTTATTTGCTTTAACAAAGTCTGTTTATTTATTTGCTTTAACCAAGTTTGTTTATTTATTTTTTGTTTATTTGTTTGCTTTAACCAAGTTTGTTTATTTATTTGCTTTAACCAAGTTTGTTTATTTATTTGCTTTAACAAAGTTTGTTTATTCATTTGCTTTAACCAAATTTGTTTATTTATTTTTTGTTTATTTATTTGCTTTAACAAAGTTTGTTTGACTTTTGGAGTCTGTATTACGAGCATTGTTGCCAATCAATATCATTATTTTCTTAATATACTTTTGGATATCAATGGTAGAGCTGATGTTACTGTTATATGTCATTTTCAATGGGTTATATAAGATATTCGTCTAATTCGCATCATTCAATATTTGTTCATATCGATTGAAATGCATGCAAATACGTTATAAGGGTTTTAGTTATGCTGTTAGCTCGTGAGTAAGTATTTCTCATTTGCGGGATGTTTTATCTTGAATTGAGGTATAACTTCATGCCACGTCAATCCTTTTACTGGAATTTAATTGCGTAGCGGGTTATTTAACAGTGTGCACCACAATTTTTATGTTATTTCGAATAGACAGAAAAAATGTTACAGTCATTTGTTATAATTTTATTCTAAATTCCATTTTAAACCGACGAAAACCATGAAAAAACGTTGATGACGTCACGGTCACATGACTAAATTATGTATATGGGCTGATAACAAAATAACGTCAGCCAATCAGAAGACGCGTTACATCCAAAATCAAATTATTAACACATTTCAACTGTTATTCTAAAACTCGTTGATTCATTTTTGTTTGAGTTGATATCAACTCTGTCCTATGCTTTAGCTCTTACATATCTATACAGATGAACTATATCATACTATGCATTTATTTTACTTGAATTTTATAATGTATATATGTTTTCTTAAAGTAGTCACTGCATGCACTAAACGAAGAGGAATTCAAAAATAAGTAAGGAAATTTAAACTAAAAAAATGCAAGTTATCAGCATCACAAATGTTTTATCAACTCGGTATTTCATTTCCGTAAACTTGCTTTGATATGTAGTGAACAATATGTTTAAGTTCTATGTCATAAGGAAATAATATTCACGCATTCGACAAAACTTGTATTCTTCGTCATTTGTTCGTTTGATTATGTTACTGTGTATATTTGAACCTTTTGATAGGGTTAATCATTTGAATATCAACTAACTTTTCTAATTTTCTATTCTTAAATATAGCTCAATTACACATAGTTCCTCGGCGTAAGTAACATCAAAAGTCCCATAGGTGTCTGCAAATTATTTGCTGGTCTGGAAAGCTATGAAAATAAATAACCTAACATAAGACAGGATGCAATTGAATATTCTGCAAACAAAATGCAGATTTTTTTTTATTATTATTTACATTTTTTAAATACTTAACTTTGCAACAAACGTGAGTGTATTTAATATTTGTCTTAAATATAAAACAAAAGCAAAAAAAAATTAACTTACATTAATAATGTAATTGTCAAGGAGAAACCGATTAAGTTGTAACGACAGATTGGTTAAATTTATCCTACAATTTTGAAAGGACAATAAATAACGAATCACAAGGTTAAGTTGATAAACTTTGACCTGACTTCTAACAAATAAATACATCATAGATACCAGGACTAAATTTAGTATATACGCCAGACGTATGCAATATTATAATTCATAATAACAAAATGTTGGATCAGTAGGAAAAGTGTTATGAATGAATAAAACATATCAAATTCATTAATTTTTTAAGCTGACACATGCATAAAGATTAATTTTAAGGATATTTGACTTTAAATCAAGTTTTTATTTCAATTAATAGTAAAAACAACCATGAAAATTTCAATCGACCAGTATTTACATCTTAGTAGAGTTTGTGATCTTGACAATAAGTTCAAGAAAAATTTAAATAGTCCTCTTTATGTTTCATGTTATATATTGATTGCACCCGTTGATTGATAGGTGTTTGCTGTACGCCGAATCTGCGCATAATAACTATATAAAAATGTTTGGAGGAACAAGTAATCATAACCTGGTCAATATGTCTCAAACGATGAACAAGTACCAGAAAGATTGATTACGGGTTTTTTTGTGTGCAGAGTTAACGTAAAAATTCGAGTTTATTTTTTTTAAGTGTTTTCGAGTATTATATGGTGTACATTATGGAATGGAATGTAAATGTTATTTGGACAATTTTTTTCACAAATAACTTGGTTTGTATTTAGTATTTTTTTTTTTTTTCAATCTACTGATATATATATATATACATATGTAATCTGTATCCGTGTTATTCTGATAAACTTATGAACAATAAATTGTTGTAATAATATAACACACATGTGGAGGTTCATTATTTGATTTCATATGATCAGACGGCAACTCATGCTCATTTTTGTTTTCCACTCATACACAAAATATTTTTGAGTGAGTATAGTCATTGTCTATCTGCGGTGAACTTGTGAATGTTATCTCCTTTTGTAAAATTCTCATTATTTATAACCAATATATTTCTCAATAAATATGTAAATATCATATAACTTGTTAATTGTTTGTTTGTTGTTGCAATTTTAGACGAATCTCATGCTCTCCTGGAGTACAAAATTAAATTACAAAAATAAGCTAACTCTAATGAAAATGAAAATGCGAAACGAAAAATCAGTTGTCAAATGGTAAAATCCCAAGCTCAAACTCAACAAAAGAATAGAAAACAACTTTCATATGCGTAACAAAGTTACTTGTATCATCAATATATGCATCATCAGTCTAAAAGAAGTCAAGTGATTAATATTTATCTATAGACTCAAACAAGTATACTTACATGGAGGATATGTCAGTCAGACAAAGGAACCATAATTTATCCACTAGCCTCGTGACCTTATACATGACCAATAAAGTGAGTTAAAAAACAATATAACGCAACACATGTTGCTGATGTCAGCAGAGTGTTTGGATTATTTTCTAACTGGGGGCGACTTCTTCAAAACCACTATACGAACATTGTCTTTAATATGCAATGTAAAATCATGTAATAAAAGTTTATCAAATTAAAATTATCCAGTTTCAATTTTTCAAATCATTTATATTTGAAATGCTAAATCCTAACTAACAACGTGCGTTGATTTCATTTGACTAATATAGAAATAATTTTAAAAAGTATTGCGATATAACTGAAAGACAAAAAACTTATTGAAAAGCACCGAATTATTCAGTAACAAAAACGCACACGCAAAACAATACTTAATGAAGAACTAAATATTATAAAAAGAGGTCAGATTACATTGATTTGCCGGATAATTAACACAAACATGTATAACACTTGAGTCAACAAGCATTATGAACGAAACAAATTTTCTCGACAATTTACAACGTGCCCAAAAACTCGATGTTTGACCAAATTGCAATGCAAATACAGAAGCATGACAAGCACCGTTGTATTTTTAATTCCTTACTCACATTACAAGTATGCCTTAACTCGAAAAACTGGTATCATGAAATGATTTCTGCTTGCTTAATTCAGTGCATGTATTTTCCAATGTGTTTATCATAGCGGTGTCTGTACTAAGTGTTGACCTTGATCATTGTTGACATGATTAATGAACGTTTTGATTTTTAAGGCAGGAATTTCGTCAACTATCGAAATTAACTTGACCATGTTAAATCTTTAGCTAAAATCTTTTTTGAGCAATACCTCACACTTCTTGCATTTTCGCTACGCCTAAACCTCATTATGACCTCTCATGTAGAATTGATCTAAGCCACACCCGTATAAAACCCCCATGCAGTATTCAAGGGAACAAGAGGCATATAAATAAATAATGAATGTCATAATTTGCATAACATTGTCTTGCAAAATACAAATCAATAGAAACATAAAATCACACAAACGACGTTTGTTAATTACTTCCACATATAAGACGCACAAATAGTACAAATAATTCCCAAGAAATGAAATCATTTCACAAGAGAAATAGATCAGAAATTTATAAGGCATCATATGATACTGGTAAAAAGAATTGATTTATTTATAAGGTTGCTCAGCATCGAGATACAAATGTTTCAAGCATGAACCAGAACACAGAACACATAAACAATAAATACAGTAGGTTGGTGTTGTTATGGATGCCACTGCAAAAAGGGTATATAGATAGGGCAGGAACTTGTGTCTTTCTACTGACTCATGAATAATAGAAAGGTAGCTGTCATACACATGTATAAAACTAAACAACAGAACAAGACTCTACGGTGATGTGCCTTTGGCACCATCTTACGGTGTTTATATTTCACAGCTTGTTCGCTATGCCCGTGTCTGTTGTGACGTTTTTTACTGGTAAATTATTAAACCAGGGATATCGTTACCATAAATTACTCAAAACCTTTACTAAATTTTTCTATAGATATAAAATTTGGTTTTGAAGTTTGGTTGTACCTGTAGAAAACTTATTTCAAACGGGATAGCACATCCTCATTTTGACCGGAAATTTAGAAATGATCTATGCTCCTTTAAATAAACTTCTTCTAAAAGGTTACCTATTCAACACTGTAATAAGATCATTGAATATTGTTTTTATTGTATAAATATAGATGTTGTTATCAGTAAATTAAAAGCTAAAACTAAATATTCCTAGTATGTTATATGTATATACATATTCATGGATCTACAATCTGTCTATATCTGTAACTTGGCATTGCACAAGGTCATGTTTTTCTCTGGCTGTTTATGACGTCTTTACACTAAATCCATTGGATGTTGGATGTGTACGGATTTATAGTTTAGTCTTAGTTGCATGATTTTTATTAGTTGTTAGTGGCTTTGAACTAGCTGTCAGATAACTGCGAGTACTCTCAGATCTGTTTATTGTGTCTTTTTGTGTCGGGATGTTTAAGTACCGGGCCCGGTCCACTTGTATTTTTGTCCATCTGATGAGTTAAGCCTTTTTCAACTGATTTTTATAGTTCGTTCTTATGTTGTACTGTTATACCACTGTCCCAGGTTAGGGGGAGGGTTGGGATCCCGCTAACATGTTTAACCCCGCCACATTATTTATGTATGTACCTGTCCCAAGTCAGGAGCCTGTAATTCAGTGGTTGACGTTTGTTTATGTGCGACATATTTGTTTTTCGTTCATTTTTTTTACATAAATAAGGCCGTTAGTTTTCTCGTTTGAATTGTTTCACATTGTCTGATCGGGGCCTTTTATAGCTCACTATGCGGTATGGGCTTTGCTCATTGTTGAAGGCCGTACGGTGACCTATAGTTGTTAATGTCTGTGTCATTTTGGTCTTTTGTGGATAGCTGTCTCATTGGCAATCATACCATATCTTCTTATATATAATACAAGCAATTATAACCAAACGGAAAATCAAACAGCGGTACACAATACCAACAAAGAAAACTAATCACTAGGTAAGACCAACCCTTCTAAAAACTGGGAAGCACGCAAGGACTTCTGAATAGTATAGAAATTTTGTCCAACTATTGAAAAATATATTGTTACTCAGTGAAGTAACCATAGGTGGATAAAATGAATATTTCGGCTCAGACAATGTCACAATGTCATACATATCAGTATTCATATGTGACATAGATAAATCATAACGGTCAACACAAAGGATTGCGTCGGTAAACTTCAAAGCGTTGACTTTGACTTAATCGGTGTAAGCAGTTACCCCTTTCCAAGGAAATTATGATCATTGTGATAGGAAACGTCAGCCCTGAAGTTTCAACGAGGAGATATAAGGTAACGAGTAGTAAAATGTTTTATCCAATTGCATAAGAAGAGGGACCTAGTTTATAAGTACTATATGGAATCTTTTGATTCTGTAAGTATCCTATACTCACACAGCCCAAATTGTAGGTAGTCGAAAAGATTTTTGAAGCCAATATAAAAAAGAAGATGTGGTATAATTGCCAATGAGAAAATTCTCCACAAGAGAAAAAATGACACAGAAATGTCACCTCACGGCTTTCAACAATGAGCAAAGCTCATATCGCATAGTCATCTATACAAGGCCCCGACGTGGCAAACGTAAAACAATTCAAACTAGAAACTTAACGCTGTATTGCAACTAACATATAGGTGCACAGAAAATGATTATATGATGATAGCAAATAAAATATGTGTTCAATATTTCACTCAAACAAAAAAGCGCAACTGTCTACTCGTTTCTTTACCAATTCATA
Organism: Mytilus edulis; assembly: GCA_019925275.1. NCBI lineage: Eukaryota > Metazoa > Mollusca > Bivalvia > Mytilida > Mytilidae > Mytilus > Mytilus edulis. Next base: position 45,363,281 of record CM034357.1, on the reverse strand, counting down.
AAAATCTGAAAGAAAAAAAAATATTCATATATGTGACCACCACGACATATCCAGGCTTATGGAGGTAGAACGTCATTGTGAGAAAAACACCGTTAACTATACGTGACTAGCCACTTCCAGGCTTAGGAGGGTACATTGTCTAAAATTTGCTTTTTGTATATTTATCTAGAATATTCCGAAACAAAACTCTCTGTCATGTTATTATGAAATATTTGTTGTACAATAGCAATGAAGGAGTTATTTGGAATATCGGTATGAAAATGAGACTGTTCTATGACGGCTTTTATTTATGAAGGCACTAATTTATAGAATACAAAATTATTGTATGTATTGGCTTTTAGTAATGTCATGAATGTTAAATAGCGTTTTTGAATAAAATGTCAAAGACTTAAATTTACTACAATACAAACAATGCTTACCTCTATTTAGAACATGTAATTTAAACTTGTTGAAATGAAGTTAGTTTAAAATTTGTCAAAGTACATTGTAAGCTTTAAAAATTTCTTTTTTAAATTCGTCTTTTAATTTAGATTTATCATGCATGTCTCTAAACATAGTATGCGAGCGTAACAGTTTATAAGTAAGTGTTCTCACATATGCATTTGATACGGTGCATTTATTATGGATATATTTCAGACTCCATTATGAAAGAAAATTTATAAAGCAGACCATTTTTTTTGTAGCTTTATTTTAAAACATGTAATTTAAACTTGTTGAAATGAAGTTAGTTTAAAATTTGTCAAAGTAAGCTTTAAGAATTCCTTCTTTTTTTTTTAACTTAGATGTATAATGCATGTCTCTATACTTAGTATGCGACGCGTAAAAGTTTAATAATAGGTGTTCTCTTATATGCATTTTATACGGTGCATTTGTTAGGATGATAGCAAAAAAAATATGTGTTCAATATTTCACTCAAACAAAAAAGTGTCCCCAGTACACGGATGTCCCATCCGCACTATCATTTTCTATGTTCAGTGGACCGTGAAAATGGGGCAAAAACTTTAATTTGGCATGAAAACTAGAAAGACAATATCATAGGGAACATGTGTACTATGTTTCAAGTTGATTGGACTTCAACTTCATCAAAAACTACCTCGACCAAAAACTTTAACCTGAAGCGGCACAGACGGACGGACGGATGGATGGATGGACGAACGGACGCACAGACCAGAAAACATAATAGATATAGGAAGATGTAGTGTGAGTGCCAATGAGACAACTCTCCATCCAAATAACAATTTATGAAATTAAACCATTATAGGTTGATGTACGACCGTCAACACGGAGCCTTTGCTCACACCGAATAATGCCCATAAATGGGGCATAAAAAATATGTTAAACCATCATTAGTGTCGTTTAACTGTCTACTTGAACTGTTCATTGCGAAAATTAAGATCTCGTGACATACATAATTGTTGCATTTGTTCGTGGCTTTAAATGCTGTGTATTTTCATATTAACGAAGTCCATATTCACGGGACCACGACTGTTTAGGTGTGAGTAAGTACCATTTGATCCGGTATTTGATTGTAGGCAATTACCGTCAAAATTCCGTTAGGTAATGTCCAATGACCTATCTAAATAAGGAGTAGAATGTACGTAAGAGGCAATCAAAACTAATAAGTCAAAATAAGTGGCAACGTACGCGTCTAGGCAGGAAAAAAAAGATGGCAACTGTCTAGACTATATATATAAAAAAAAAAAAAAAACCTAATGAACCACATCAACAGACGACAACCTCTGAACAACAGGTTCTTTAGGATAGGTGCTAAGCAGCGGCATTAAACGTTTTAGCGTGCGCCAGACTTCACCATTACCTGATGTAGGTGTGTAACATTACACTATAGAAAGACGTACTATAGAATATCAATTATAATGGTTTAACTCAATCAAACAAGTACACATATTTACAAAATAAGTTAACATACACTGACCGAATAAATATCACATGATACATTTTAAATACAATACATGTATTAGTAAAAAGGGGCAAATGTAAAACAATATTAGTAAGACAATTATAACCTTTCACAAAATGGCGTTGAATAAAAAAAAAACGTCCATTTGTTATTGTTATAATTTGTTGGAAGGAGTACCTTATACATGGAATACATCATTATTTCTTTACAAATTAAATAAATTTGTTGTTCATAGTTCGGGAACAGAATCTTAAATCAAATAATGTGATTTAGTGTTAAGCGCCATGGAAAACGAAAGAAGACATGACATGTAAATCATTTCAAATTGTGATATTTGCGGTATGCATCAATCTAACAACACACAAAACATTAAAGACATTTACATGATTAATAAATGAAGGACAACTTCTTCTCTTGATGATACATTCGGAGTGTTCAACATAATTTCAATAAACATGTTACTTTATATAACATTTCACAGTTTTATTATAATGCCAATTCAGTTTTAAATTAAAAAGATTTTCATTATATGATCAATTCAAAACTTTGAGTTTATTTGTGATCATATTGATGAATTACCATACTGAATGCTAATATCACATGTAAAAGAATACAAGTTTAATAACAGACTTCCCTTGTCGTATTCTAAAACATTTCAACTCACTGGAAAGCAAAGTAGAAACAAGAACGTAAAATAGTCCACCATAAATGTTATCTGATTACCAAACGCTATGGCCAGAAAATGTAACGTATGTATTAACGTCACTGTATATTTTATCAATGTGTTTTGCTGCAATGTATTCTTTATCTCCTTTCTGTAGATTTAAGACAAGATCAAATGTTCCGGTCTTATAACCGTCACCATCGTTATAACTTCCTGACATCGCCAACCCATTGTGATAAAGTCTCAGATATAAATCAGCACCATGTGCTGACATAACCACCGCCGTAATATGATAAAGACATGCATTTGGAGCTGTAAATATCCCAGTGCTTGGATTATATCCATTCCCTACATTGGTCCAGACTTGATTAAATAAGATCTTTGTTCCTTTCGATAAATCTTGATGGCTCGTACGGTATGCTGAAAACGCAACTGTCTCTCGTTTCTTTACCAATTCATAAAAATCTGAAAAAAATGCAATATTCATATATAATCAAATGCTTTTTTCACTGATTCTCGACTTTTGTATATGAATTACTTTAATAGGTCACGATATTTGTTAATGGTTGTACTTTATCTTAGGAACTGAGTAGGTAAAAAAAGTGTTTTTGTTTATTTTTTATGTTTCTTGATTTCACTCATTTTATGCTTACAATTTGACAATCTTTCATTGTACACCGTCTTTTATAATTTTATGAAATAAGACATATCTCTCGCTGTTTTGATTTCTAGGTCTATTAACAAATTGCAAGCGAATTTTGGAAATCACCTATAGATAGGGTGATACATAAAGAATATTTACTTTTAATTATGGATTCACAGGCACAATTTGCTTACATGAATTTCACATGAATCTCAAATAAAATTCACGTAAAAAATGTCATCGCCTCATACATGAAACTCACGTGAAACTGTTCATTAAATTGAGATTCACATAATTCTCACGTGAACTTCTCAAAAAACTATTTGGTATTTTTCATTATTTTAATTACATTTGAAAATTTAAATGTTGTTTGAATTACTTTATTTTAAAGATTTATGTGAAATTCACGTGAACAAAATTTATGTGAATATCACGTGAAATTCACAAGAGTTTCGCATGGGATTCGTGTAAAACTTAAAAAAAAAAACTGATTTCACGTTAGTTTCACGTATAAGCTCGTTTGAGGGGAAATTGATGTGAATGTCACGTGAGATTCACATGAATTTAAATTCACGTGAAATTGATGTTAATTAAATTTGCCTGTGTAACCCCAAAAATTGCAAATCATTAAAATTGAAAGATATATTGTCTTTATTATAACATTCGACGTAAAATATTATAATGATCCAGATGCGCAATTATGCAATTAATAACAAGTCAGTGATCACCGAAACATTTGAATATCTGAATATCTTAAATCTTAAAAAAACCGTTTAGAAGCTGATATTTACAATAAGGACCAACAGAACAAACAAAACTATAAAATTTGTATTTTCAAAATATGATGATATTTTTTAGTCGCCTCAGTTGTGCAAATAACACTTTAAAACTTAATTCATTGGATTTGACTTCCTTTGTGTATTTTCATCAGGAACCCTCATACCAAAATATTGAAAGTCATGGGTGTTTAGTCATCTTAACATGTGACAAGCTGTACGATCAAAAGAAGTCATGAATCATTAAACACTTCAAATTTTCTGACAATTAAAATTTCAGAATACTGTAAAATGTAATAAAACCTAGCATTATGTTACGATATTATATTTGGTTAGGTATACTCGACTTAAAGTGTGATTTATGGGTATTGTTTAGACAATGGTTTACAGTCGAAATGTCATGTAACTATTCGTTGTGAAAAAATTGGAAAGGATGAAGTAAACGATATTAAGTAACCAAAAGACAGTGCACAGATGGGAACAGACAAAATAGCGGCATACAACAACACACTTGTCTTCAATATTAGCACTACAATTGATTACATCAAAATACTATTTATCTCAACACTGTACAGCAAACAAAATTGTTTGTACATTTACTGCTCATTTAATGAGTTTTATTAAATATCGAAAAAGCCGGACTATGGAAACAAAGTTAGTAAACATTACTAGTATCTAAAATATTATAATCTGAATGTCTTTTAGGTAAAATGATATTGGCAAAGAGTTTATGAAAAAGCAAATGTAAGTTCATAGGTTGTTCTGCCTTTCTGCATTGTAATTAGGCGAGGCGTTCCAAAATATCAAAATCGTTGCAGGATTCTTACAAAAACCACACACAAGTGCTACTCTTTGTCTGTAAATAGTAAATTTGAGATATGATATGTGTTCACAAATATGGTATCAAAAGATTCTTATGTGTCACAAAATTTAAGGTTCTGACATAGTTTTGTCATATACAATCATTCAATAGAATTACATGATTGTATAAACAATTATGAATAGGAATACTAAACGCACCAGTTTGGAGAATTGTCAATCACATATAAATTAATATATTGTGTTCCTGATGAAGGTGATTCAAGAAAAGTTCTTCTGTTCTTAGCTTGGGGATATTAACATATTGGTCTTCTGTGTTTAAGTCATTTTCAGATGAGTTATATCAAGTCACGATGCTTTGAACGAATACCCTTTATAAAAATAGTTCTATAAAGTGCAATTCTATCTTTGCATGTTGGACAAATCTTGAACCTTAATTGTTTAGAGCTTTAATGAATGTGTCGTCAGGTTTCGTCAACTTTCAAATCTTGACATTGTATAACAAACAATGATGAAGCATTCATAATTCAACTCTAGATTTCCCTCTATAAATAAAGGCAACAGTAGTATACCGCTGTTCAAAACTCATAAATCGATAGAAAAAAACAATTCCGGGTTACAAACTTAAACTGAGGGAAATGCATTAAATATAAGAGGAGAACAACGACACAACATTAAAATGTAACACACACAGACACGAACTTAGCATTAGACAAAATCCGATGAGCATAACAAATATAACATCAAAACTAATACATGAATTTGGGATAGAAAAGTACCGTGACACGTCTTATAATAATGTGAATTCCCACTCAAATATAAGAGGAAACAAACGACACAAAAGAAACCCAACGTTAAAATGTAACACAGACAGAAACGAACTATAATATAACAATGGCCATATTCCTGACTTGGTACAGGACATTTTTTAAAGAAAAAAATGGTGGGTTGAACCTGGTTTTGTGGCATGCCAAACCTCCCGCTTTAATGGTAATGTTAAATATAACATTAAAATGACAACACTACATTACAGGACTACAATACAAATAAATAAGAGAATATATTGAACAAAGAGACACACGAATAATAGCTAACAAAAGGCACCAGGTTTAAAATTTCATACGCCAGAAGTGCGTTTCGTCCACACAAGACGCCCAGATACAAATGTTCGAAAGCCAAAACAAGAACAAATTTGAACAGCACTGAGGAAAAGTTCAAAAAAGTTGTACCAAATACGACTAGGGTTTTCTGCTTGGGTAAGAACATTCTTAGTATTTAGAATAATTTATTTATCCTTTAAAGCAGATCTTAAAAATAAAAATAAATCTAGACATAATAAAAAGACGATAAAGTAATTGCGGCTTCTTTATGTAGGAACGTTCAATTGTGAGATTATATATTTTTTTCATTGGTTTACTTAGATAAAAGTCAGTTTGCAATTTTCTTTGTGATTTAAATTTCATGCCCGACAAATGTATGGTTTTCTAATTAAGTAGATATAATCCAAAACTTATCGAAAATATAAAGACATAGAGTTATTCCTTACATAGGAACTTCTTGGAAAGCAACAAAGAAAACAAAACTTAATAATATATACATTCGTTAATGAGTCCTACCTGTTTGGTGCTTTGATATTAACTCATGTAACGTCTTATTGGAGTTAACTTTAATCATTTTCACAACATCTTCAAATGAGGTATTGAATCGTACTTGTTCTTGATGTAGAGTACACTGCATTAATTCTATAACTCTTTCCCTTTTCTTTTCAGCTTCACTGAACATTTGTATTTTCGAAGACAAAGATTCCAACAAGGTATTCATCTTGTCTCCATAAGATGACGTTTCATTGTTAACCTTGGCTTTAAACTGTTTAATGGATTCCTGGTACGAGTTGTTAACTCGCATTTGATCCTGTATCTGAGAATCTTGTACCAATTGAACAAATGTCTCACTTTCCTTCTTGATATTACCCATTTTATCCAACTTTGAGGTAATTGAATTGTCCCATGCCATCACCTTCTCCTCAAGTAACTGCATTTTAAGCTCCAACCGCACAAGTTTTTCGAGTACCTTTTCCTCAAAATGAAATTTAGAACAAGTATTTAAAGATTCAAATTCTGATCCAATATCCAATCGAACTTGAAAATTTCCCAGCAACAGATAAGCTAAATAGAATTATAAAGGTTCGGACGATATCCATATCGATCATTGACTTTGTGCGTTCAGTTTTTTTTTTTTTTTTTCAAAATGTCTAACAAAAAAATCGCTTTAACTATAAAAAAAACAATGCTGTATTCTATTAACTTAGGTTCCAGCGATCTCATTCATTATTTTAAAAACTCTAAACTATTTCTGCATAGTTAATCGGTCCGCATGCAATAGCTTAGAAGACTACCAATAATATGATAAAAATGCAATTTGATAATAAAAACATATATTGACTGTTATATCAATTCAACATCTTTGTTGACGTTGAAAATAATTTTAAGTGGTTAAAACAGTATACACTGAGTGTAAAGTCATCAACAATAGGTGTAAAAGTAAACAGAAACACAACATTTTGATAACAAGGAATTATTATTTTACAAAGATTTGCCAAAGCAAATAATCAAAAAATTACCAACTTAAGGTGCATATCCCTAAAAACAACAAACATGTTGAAGTTTTCCTTGCAAAACAAACTGAGTTAAAGATCACAATAGTAGCTGCAAAATTTATTAAAGAAGATAATTACGTGTCAATATTTGTGGAAATAGTTATCAAATGTACCAAGCTTCTTATTTGATACGCCAGACGCGCGTTTCGTCTACATAAGACCCTTCAGTGACGTTCAATCGAAGTAGTCAGAAATCCAAACAAGTATAAAGTTGTAGGAATGTGTTTGTGGAAAACAAGGTATTTATAAAGATGTATTCGATCAATATAGATATATTGATGATTGATTGCGAACTGAAAATGTAGGTAGTATCTAGGTTTACGTAAGCAGCATTTGAATTATTTGCAAACTAATCTTAGATAACAGGCTGATAGTTTAGTGCATCTTGGTGAGTAATTGTAATTGACTTATACTTTCAGATGCCTAATAATCTGAAAGCATTTGGAACAAACCACAAAATACAATATATAGCATGTAAAAGGTTATCAAAAAGTAAAATCACAAAAATACTGAACTTAGAGGAAAATCAATTCGGAAAGTTCATAATCAAATGGCAAAATAAAAAAGTAAAACGCATCAAAAACGAATGGACAAGAACTGTCATATTCCTGACTTGGTACAGGCATTATCAAAAGTAGAAAATGGTTGATTAAACCTAGTTTCATAGCGCTAACCCTCTCACTTTGATGACAGTCTCATCAAATTCCGTTATATTTACAAAGACGCGTTAACTAAACAGACACAATAAATGAAATAGTCGTTTGTTTCCTTTTATATTTGAGTGTGAATTCACATTATTATAAGACGTGTCACGGTACATTTCTATACCAAATTCATGTATTTAGTTGTGATGTGATGTTTTATTCTCATCGGATTTTGTCTAATGCTTAGTTCGTTTCTGTGTGTGTTACATTTTAATGTTGTGTCGTCTTTCTCCTCTTATATTTTAAAATGCGTTTCCCTCGGTTTTGGTTTGTGACCTGGATTTGTTTTTTTCTATCGATTTTATGATTTTTGAACACCGGTATAGTATTGTTGCCTTTATTTTGTACAAGTATACAATTAATAAATTTCTATTTGTGTATTATCTGGGTTTTTTTCCATAGTTGGCTGAATGCAGGATTAAATGAAATGAGATGATCAACCCAAAGGTCAATATCAAAGATATAACAAAAAAATACAAAATTTTTGGAACATGGTGGTTCCGTGATGCTGTATCAATTAATACATCATATATGATTGCAACATTATTCGGATGTACTGACAGATATGAGACCCTGATCTCTGTCAACTTTCAGGTCATTATGTCTGAGGTAATGGTCCTTATAAATAAAATACATTTGTGTTATAAGAAAAAAATAGATTCCCGTTTATCAAATCAAATCATACATGTAGAATTGCAGGTTATCTGCAACATATCATCACGTTTGATGAGAATACAAAATAAAATGATTGAAAGGTCATTGTTTCTTAGGTCAAAATCAAAACAACCATTTCAAACTAAAATTGAGAATGGAAAATGTATGTAAAGTTGTAATCTATTTTTTTTTAAAGACAGCAATTATTTTCTGATTTGATTGACAAAAGTTTATGATTCGTATACTTTTAAATGATTAACAATTGAAAACTATGCTAAAATCTATCAAAGATACAATTTTGAGCTTTCATGAGGTATTTATAATTCCTTTTGTTATATAATCAAACGTTTGGAAAAACACGATAATGTTGTTACATGAGACTTATAAATATATGTTATCGTATACATAATTGGCATAAAGGTATGCGCTATTACAATTAGGTTACATCTATACTATCACTTCATATGCACTTAAAGAGCTAATTAAAGTGAAAGATATCATCCACGTTTCACATTGAGTTATTTTATTAGTCGTAACATAAATACTGCTTACAATAACCGCTTAAAACTTGTCGAGCACGAGAAAACAGATTCAGTATTTACGTGGTATTATGCTTTCCTTGAGTGTGAATTTCGTATGCTCGATCTACGGATTCAAGGAAACAACCAATTAAAAACTTTCCTATTGTACTACTAAAATTACATACAAGATGGTCTTAAAGTATTGATTCTGGGTATTGACATTGTTTATCATCTTCATGACGTGTTACATTTTCCTTTTGAATATCACTTTTACTGTTAAGTCTTTTTTTTAGGGGGGTGTCATTTGACGTGGTTCATGATTGTGTTATTGTATTGTGGTACATTTTTGTATTCTTGTCTTTCATTTTTGCTAATGTGCTTTGTCTATTTGCCTTTTGTGTTTCTTTGTCTTTATTGTGATTAAGATTGTAACACAATGTTAACAGTTGTACATCTATTTTGAGAGTTTTGTCTATTGTTTCTGTTTTTGTTTTTTGTACACATTATTGTCAATATAATAGATTTTTATGCAACTGTCAAACAAGTCCGATATATATTATGCTAGCTATAAAACCCGTTTCAATCCACCATTTGTAATGCAAAATAAAATGCCTGTACCAAGTCAGAAATATGACATGTGTCATCCATTCGTTTGATCTGTTTGAGCTTTAAATTTTTCCATTAGATTAGGGACTTTCTGTTTTTGAATTTTTTTGGGAATTCGGTATTTTCTGTGATTTTATTTTTTTACAAACTGTACAGTAGTAAAATACGTTTTTATTGTACAGCCTAGTGGAAAATAATTGGTACACAAATGTAGAGAATAGAGAATAATGGATAGTGAAATAAAAAAATAGAAATAATGGACAAAATTTATAAATAATAGAAACAATGACTTAAAAAAAAGAGAGAATTGAAGGATCCCAATCCAGACACTTAGGCATGATTCACCAAATACACTATCTCTTTGCAAAAGCATTAGTCAGATTTTAGTTTGACTGATATGATATCTATTTATAAATCTTATAAATATACGTATAGCGTTTTAGTTCACCTGGCCCGAAGGGCCAAAGTGAGTTTTTCTCATCACTTTCCGTCCGACGTCCGGCGTCGTCCGGCGGCATCGTCGTCTTTAACTGTTACAAAAATCTTCTCCTCTGAAACTACTGGGCCAAATTTAACCAAACTTGGCCACAATCATCATTAGGGTATCTAGTTTTAAAAATGTGTCCGATGACCCTGCTGGCGAACCAAGATGGCAGACATGGCTAAAAATGGTACATAGGGTAAAATGCAGTTTTTGGTTTATATCTCTGAAACTGAAGCATTTGGAACAAATCTGACTAGTGGCAAACATGTTCATCAGATTAAGATATATCTGCCCTGAAATTTTCAGACAAATCCGACAACCAGTTGTTGGGTTGTTGTCCCTAAGTTAGTAATTGTATGGAAATTTTGCAGTTTTTTGCTATTATCTTAGATATTATTATAATAGTATCTGATGATATCTTATACTACAAATTATGATTTTAACCTTATTTTACATGCTTTCCAAAGCATCAGTAAATACAGGTGAGCAACAACGCTCTTTAGAGCCTCTAGATTTATAGTACAGTAGTAAATGTATCACATCATTTCCTTCTTAGACCTAAATTAAATCACAAACATTCTAGTACTACACAAGTACAGTATAGGGGTTATTTGTAGTTATTGGTTCGCATTGATGCATTTTAAGATCCCATATATTTTAGATACTTGTATTTCATATCTTTCCAACATGTCTCGTAGTGAGTAAGTCATTTTATCTTGTTTAATGATACTAATATAATTACTATTTCATGATTAGTATTGTTTGGTGTTTTTCAAATGTTGATATATTCTTTCTTTAGTTGATAATTTAACTTCAAATTTGTATAACCAAAGCGCACTTTCATATCATCATTTCAAACAAAAGAAGGCAAAAATTTACTATTTAGTATATATATAGATATTGTGAAATATGTATAACGAGTTCTGTTTTTTCGTAAGAGTTTCTTAATTATGGCAGATTTACCTTTGTAAACCACAAAAACATAAAAACACCTTAAAACGTATTGCATGGACACTTTTCTATATATATATCACTGATATCTATGCAAGAACAGAATGACCCAGAACGTAAAATTGTAAATTTAACGGAATAATAAAAAAAAAGGTTAGACAGTTTAAAAATGACAGAAACTCTTTGTCTATGACAAATTGTTGCTAATGCTTATGAATCCCACACCTTTTTTATGCTTGTAGAAATGGAGAAAAACACAAAATCTGACAAGTCAATTACGTTGATTGATTGATAAGTTGGTAAGTAATGCCACGTTCAGTACACTTTTAACGTGTTCGAGGGGGTCAATTTTTTAGACGTGTCCGGAGAGAATAATCGAATTTTACAGAGAAGTAAATCAGTTATATATGCAACTAGTACTCTATTATAAATGTACATAAAATATACTTCAATTTCGACAGCTTAGACCCCAAAGGTTTACTGGGGTCAAAGGTGTCGACAATGTTAGATTCAGTTCATTTCTTGAACTACTGTTTTGTTTGAGTGTGCAACACCAGAAAAGACGTTAGAACATAATATTTTTTTTAGAAATAGCGAATTATGACATTTAAAATGCGGAAACTGGCGTATAACGAAAAGTGTTGGCACCTTGTTAATAATGCTCCCTCATGCTGTATTAGGATTAAATATGATGCTTTATAAACACTAGAACACACCCGTGATATCGCGGGTCCGTGACTGAATTAAAGTATATAACTATGCGCAAGCCTTATTTTAGTATTAGTATTGTCATCTGATAGAGTCATGCCGATTATAAGATACACAGTTTTCTCTGCTTTCAAATCTTTCTGTTTGAACCCTTCGAACTGGAACTTATCAATTATTGATAATATCAATTATTTGGAAAACAAAAGGTCCTGGAATGGAATATTTTTTAATCAACAGCAATGTGCTATATTAGTTAAAAATAAAGTTGAATTCTTTGATTCGCTGTTTTACGTCATGCCCGCTAACAAATTGAAAACTGTACCTATACGCCTTATTTTAGTCCAGATTTTTAGTATTCGTATTGTTATCTTAGAAAGTCTAACTGATTAAAATACTACAATAGGTAACAATTTGACAATTAAGTAGTGTCAACCCTGTGATTATGACCCGTGTAATACTATATAGCATATTAATCCTGAATACACCGTTTGGTGGTGCGCCTGTCAGATGCGGAACGTACAGATAAGGTAATCGGTAACAGGTGAATATACTATTGGTATCGGTATCGGACTCGACCCGGAACTTCTTAATTATTGGCAATATTAATTACGTGGAAAACAAAAGGGCCTGGAGTGGTGTAATTTTTAATCTACACCTTTGTACTATATTAGTTATATATAAAGTTGAATTTTTTTATTCGTCGTTTTTACGTGATGACGGCTGACAAATTGGACCTCGTAATTTTAGTATTATAGATTCGTATTGTTATCTTAGAAAGTTTAACTGATTACAATACTACAATAGGTAACAATTTGACAATTAAGTAGTGTCAACCCTGTGATTATGACCCGTGTAATACTATATAGCATATTAATTCTGAATACACCGTTTGGTGGTGCGCCTGTCAGATGCGGAACGTACAGATAAGGTAATCGGTAACAGGTGAATATACTATTGGTATCGGTATCCGACCGTCGACCCGGAACTTCTTAATTATTGGCAATATTAATTACGTGGAAAACAAAAGGGCCTGGAGTGGTGTAATTTTTAATCTACACCTTTGTACTATATTAGTTATATATAAAGTTGAATTCTTTGATTCGTCGTTTTTACGTGATGACGGCTGACAAATTGGACCTCGTAATGTTAGTATTATAGATGATAAACTTATGTTGCATTTGATTAAAATAAAATCATATACGTATCTTTTTATTTTATTTTTTTTGCATATCGTGTTTTAAGTTATATTAGTAACTGCCCCTTTATAACTATTATAAAATTGTTGAATGCATTGTGTGCATACTTTCCTTTTATAATGTGTCAATATTGAACAAGAAATGTAAATTGGCTGATATAAAATCTATTTATAAACCTTATATATAACTTTTTTTTATAATACCGTAAAACATGTATCATATCCTTCTTAGAACCAAGTGTCAAACATTCTAGTACTACATCGTAGTGAATAATTGTAGCAATAGTTAAATATTGGTGCATTTTAAGATCCAACCTTTATGTTATCATAGGTTGAATGAACACACACATGAGTCAATGTTGTGTTACAATATCAATATAAATATATATGCAGATACATATATTTCAAATCATACCAACATGTCAGGTAGCAAGTTCGTAATTTTATCTTTATAAATGATACTATTTTATAATTTCACAATAAGTATTGTTTTGGCTTTATTTATATTTGGCAAATGCTGATATATTGTTTTTAATTGATAATTTAACTTCAAGTTTGTATGAAAAAATCACAGTTTCGTATCCCATCATAAACTGTTTTAAACGTACTTGATAGTCACACATAAAAAGTAGGCAGAAAGTTACTATTATGTGAATATATTGTGAAAAGATATAGAAAGATGTGGTGTTAGTGCCAATGAGACAACTCTCCATCCAAATAACAAGTTATACATATACGTGAAGCACGTATTACGAATTTTTTTTTTTTTTTGGTAAAAGATCATTTAGGCATATTAACCTTTTAAAACAGACAAAAACACAATAGCATCTTTAAACGTATTGAGTGGACAATTATTGTTTTTATTTATCCCTGATATATATGCAAAAACAGAATGATCCAAACCGTACAATTGCTCTTATTTTCCGAGATAATTTTATCGGAAAATAAAAAGGGATAGACAGTTTAAAATGACAAAAACTCTTTGTCTATGACAAATCGTTGCTTACGCTTATGAATCCCATACCTTTTTCATGCTTGTAAAAATGGGGAAAAAGCACGAGACTTTTACAAATCAATTATGTTGATTGATTGAATATTTGGTGTGTAATACCACGTTCAGTACTTTAAACGTGTCAGTTTTCAAGAAAGCCGGGGATAAAAATCGAAATTTTTACAGAAAAACAAATCAGTAATATATGCACACGTACACTATTTTATTATAAATGTACATAATATATACTTCAAGTTCGACAGCGCAGTGCAGTTTCCTGAGATTATCCCTTGACCTTTTCCCTTCCAACAGGAAAACCCTTACTAAAGTGAGGTGTCCGTTTGTCTGCGCGGTTATCATGTACTAATGTAAAAAAAAAACGTAACTACTTGTACGCGGAATGAAGATCTGAAATCGGGTGACTCATGTAAAGAGAGAGTTCAACCTCATGTCATGGGAAACAAGAATATACGTGGTTTTTGGGGTTAGATATATCATATATAAACTTTTTTTTAACCTTGAATGTCAAAGGTCAAATATTTAATTGACTTTTCATGGCACAAAGCATGATCTTGGGATAATGCATATACGAGGGAAAATATACAAATTCTCATGTCAACTGAAAACATAGTTTATTAAAAGGAACCCCCTTTAAATCTGTATTTTGATCTTGAGTTCAATGGTCAAATTCACATGAAGGTCATGGTGATATGCGGTATACCGTCTTAATGCTATACATGTTAGTGCAAAATATCTTACATTGATTTCAAAAGATAAAGCATAATAACAATATCACTGAACTTTTATTCAAAATCGTAGAGCTAATAAATTGCTTTTAAAATATCTAACCTCAAACCACTTCATCTCAAATATGCATGAACTATTTGCAACTTGACTTGTTTAAGATTTAGAATCTAAAAACATTAAATAAACATTGCTTTCGATTAGACTAGTTATTCCCTTTTATTCCTTTGTAAAATGTTGCTCATATGTCATTGTATGTCAAATTTTAATTATAATTTGCTTGTTTCTATCACTCATCGAACAGGGAAAAAAAGGGTTTGTGTTATGTTGTCAGTGAGACAGTTATCAATAAATGCAGTGCGACTTAGAAAGACTATAATAATCAGTTATGAAGCTTCATCCTCTTCTGTGTTCATGAAATGCCAGGTAATTGATATCAAATCGTAGCTATTAAAAGCTCTGAGGAAGACAGACTCATATTGCGTTATTAAGTTTATTTGACACTTATGTATGTAGTATTTTAATGTATGGTTGTGAAGTTTGGGGTGTTCATAGAGCACCAAATGTAGAAAAAGTTCATTTTGGACTTTTGTAAAACATTACTAGGTGTCAAGAGGTCCACTTCTATTGTAATGGTATATTATGAATAAGGAAGATTTCCATTGTTATATGAGCGAAACTTTAGGATGCTCAAATTATGGACTAAAATTCACGGTAGTGAAAATTGTATTATAAAGTCTTGTTACAAAGAACTAGTAGCAAATAGCAATAAATGTAAAAACTGGGCAACTTGTATTAAAACAATTTTATATGATCTTGGTATGAATTACTATTGGGACAACCAATGGGTACTTTGTTTGGATAGTTCATTTTTACAATTAACCAAACAACGAATATATGATCAAGCTAAACAAGAGTTGCATTCCACGCTTGAAACATCACCAAAGTGTAGATTATATAAGTATATTGTGTCAAATGTAGAATTACAATTTTATTTACAAAAATGTATTCCTGTAATAGCTCGTAAATGGATAACGAGAATACACCTGTCCTCACATAATCTATGCATTGAAACTGGTAGTTTTTATGGAATAAGTAGAAATAGTAGAATGTGTATTATGTGTGATAAAAATGTAGTAGAGGATGAGTTTCATTTTATTTTACAATGTACAAATTATAATGATCTACGTAAAAAGTTTATCAAGAAATATTATTGGACTAGACCGTCAACTTATAAATTAGTACAATTGTTTTCTGTTGAAAACACTAAGGAACTCTGTAATTTAGGAAAGTACTTACTCTATTCATTTAAGTGCAGGAATAATATTTAAGACCTATGTTTATTATATGTAGTCTAAAACTCACAAACTGTATAATATGTAACTGATATTTCTGACGTTTGTTATTTAATGTGTATATTAATGCTATACAACTTGTAAACTGTATATTTATGCATATTATACCGCTAAACTGTATAGTTTAAGGTAAATAAAGAATAAGTGTTATAATGTTACTGTTGCACTTATGGTATTGAACTTATTTAAATGATTGTCACTATAGCAAAACACTTCCAATATATTATCAATCATTGAATTATAATTAACCTATCAATTATCCATCTTTATCCATCACTAATCTGATCAAGATAATATTATTACAATTAGACTGACATTGGTTTTTTTTTAATCGAAAACCTGACTTTTATAAAGTTGTGATGTGTTCTCAATTTCAGATTCAGTTTATTTCAGTGTGCAATATATAATATTATAATTAAAAAAAGGCATTAAAGCAGGGATGGGGTAATCGTAATCTGTAATTGTAATCGATTTAATTGATTACATTTTTTCCAGTAATCGACAGTAATCTGTAATCGAAGACATTTCGATTACATGAATCGTAATTTAATCGATTACAGAAAATCATTTCTCGATTACTTGACTACAATGAATTAATTTTGATGAAATATAAACTATTTTAAACGAAAACATGTATGTATTCGTCACTTTGAAGTACTAATATGACTTAAGAGTTCATCAACTGCCTTTATATTTTTTCTATTGTTTCAAGCTGCATTATGATCAACCAGATCGATCCCCTACCTTAATTTACTTTATATCTAGCTTTTGAAACAAATAAATGTATGTGCTTGTCAATAAGTCAACACCTTTATTATTAAAATAAGAAACTAGACTTGAAATAAGAAAACAGATTTAAAATAAGAAATGTGTCTTACGTTAAGTTCTGTACTTCCTTAAAGTAGTAAGCTTATTTGTATTAAATTTCCTAAAAGCATAATTCTCAATAAGATGTAAGTTTAGAATAGAAAAACAGTTGATTTCTTATAGTGTTATGATTTACATGTATTTAAAAAATAAGAAAGTTAACAAAATCATTTTAACAATGAACCAATGCCTATGCATTGAAATTCTTTTCAGAAAAAGATACATGCATCCCTCCTTGACACTAAAAATGAATACTGTTTATAATTTTATTACAGAATTGAAAAAATCTAAAAAAACTTCTTGTCTAATTTGACAGTAAAGTAGAAAACAATTGAAACTATTAAACTATCCATGCGGAAACTGGTGTCTTCTGGAAATATTTGAAAACATATTTTGTAATGCCCCGTAAGTATAATAATATTGAAAGAGAACCTTGTATTATCGGCCTAATATAACATTTAATACATCTAACTCTATAGTTTATTTTCATGATTACTGTTCATGGTAAATATTTTATATTATTCAACATCCTTCATACAATTAAATATGAATTGTCATATTGAAAGGTGTATAGGCTATATGTAATTATTAACCTTACAATTACATGATTGTCAAAATTTCAACCTTAAATATTAACTAAAACACCTATGAGTGGTTAATTGAATTATTAAGTCACATTGATGCATTTCAAAATTCAACCTTGAACTATAATCTCACTATATAACTAGGCTGAATGAACACACACATGAGTCAATGTTGTATTAAAATATGTATATAAATATACTTCAATGCATATTTTACAACATGTCTCGTAGAAAGTAAGTCGTTTTACCTTTATCAATGATACTATTCTATTATTTTATAATTAGTATTGTTTTTTATTTTATTTTTGTCAACTGTTCATATAACTTTAATTAAAAATTTAACTTAAAAAATTGTATGACAAAAGCGCAGTTTCATATCATATTATATACTGTAAGTATTTGATAGTCACGTATACATGCCAACAAAAAGTAACTTTTTAGTATATGTATTTTAAAAATATGTCGAAATTTTAAATTGAAAAATTCTTCAAGTTCTTTTAGAAATCTGTTAACAAATCCAACCTTAAAAAACGATGAAGGCATCTTTGTGTGATTTGGCACATCTTTGATCAGTTTACAGTATTTTTGAAGCTGGCCGCCATTGAAAAAAATTTTAGATATAATGCAACAGGGTACTTAGCTGATTATAATGTACTATTAATGTTTAACATAAACTTCTATATATGCTGAAAAAACGATTTCCTTTCAGTGTACAAAAAACTTGACTCTTGTCTTTCAAAGGGAAAAATTTGCCAAGTGGGAGCCCTTTATAAGATAGCTAAATATTGTTCCTTTTTTACATTTTAAATAAGTCCAACATCAACCCTAAGTTACATACCCTTATTGTCTAAATGGAAAACTACGTTTCTGATAAGCAAAAAAAACATTGTTATTTTGTTAGTAGATATCATAATATGCACCTGAAAACTATTTGATTAAACCTTGACCGTAAAGGTCAACGAATTAAATTTCATCGTTCACACAGTCAGTAATCTGAAATAATTTAACGAGCAAAGTTTTTTTTATGTCATATGACTGTAAACATTTTGCACACCAAAAATGACTAACAGTCCACCAAATCAATATTATGTTTTTTATATCATGTTAGTGTCAATGATAACTCACGTGAAGGTGATGATGATATGTGACACTCGGTTTCAACTGTTATTCATCGTACCAACATAACTTAGTGTAATTCAAAAGGGATGGTAGCGACAGTATACAGAAAAAAAGTACGCTCAAAATTCCTTCACTAAAAATGTCATTGACCTCCTACCGCGTCACATTAGTAGGGGTTTTGAATTTGATTTGCATTTTAGAAATAACACTGACTGACAATATACATATCGCTTAATTAACGGCTGATCGTACAAATGATAAATAACCTCCTGTATATTGATTTATTGAGAAATTGTTTACAACTTTAAAGGAGCTACGATTTTTCGTTAGAATTATAATTAACGTTCCTAAAAAGTCCCTTTTGCAGATATCAAGGCGATCAGAAAATCGGAAAAAAATCATTTGAAATGTGTTTTTCTGACAATGTACGCACACAAATACCCCCAAAATCGGACTTAAATGCGGTTTAATCTTATCAAAATAGATGTAAGGTGTGTTTATTATTAATGTCTTGAATCACAAATCCAACAAGCTTTCATTTAAACCATTACAACTGAAATTTCCATTAGAAATAAAAATTTTAGCATGGGTGTACTGAAAATCCGACATTTTTTGAAAATGACCCATATTATAAAAGTTATTCTGAAGATAGTTACAACTTGTCAAACAATCTCTGTCAGAGTTCGTTTTTGGTAAGAGATCGTGTGTAACATCCACCGTTAAAAAACGGGAGGGGCATCTTTGGTGTTTGATGCCACTTTGATCAGTTTCAGCTTTTTCGAGGCGGTCAGTTTTTGAAAAGCTGGCCGCCGGAGAGATGAAAAAAATCAATTATAGATATATGCAACGGGTACTCTATTACTAATGTACATAATTTAACATATACTTCTATATAGCCTGGACCCAAAACGTTTCCTGAGGTCATCCCTTGACCTCTCTCCCTTTCGAAAGGAAAACCTTTGCTAAAGTGGGGTGCCCGTTTATAAGTGCGGTAAATATTTAACCTTTTATTACATAAGGAGGTCGAACATCACCCTAAGGGACAACCCCTTAGCTAAATTGAAAAATTTTTGTCATACAAATCAAGAAAAACTATTTGTTTTTGGGGAGAATATATAATATACATGTATAAACATATTTTTAAACTTGACGGTCAAAGGTCAAGGATATTAGACCTTTCCTGGCACAAGAAATAATCTTGAAATAATGCCTTTACGAGGCAAACGTAAACTTTTTTTTATGTCAATGGATAAAAACAGTTATGTTCACGACACAAAAATTCTACCCCCCAAAAAAAATCAATAAATAGTATTTTGATGTACATGTAGGTCAATGGTCAAGCTCACATGAAGGTCGTGATGATATGTGACACACCGTCTTTCTGTTATATACGATCGTACCTAATAATATACGTGAATGTCAAAAGATGAAATAGGGCGGACAAGGTTGTACGAGAAGAACCAGAAGAACGTGCCAAGAAATCCTCGCTAAAAATTCAGGTGGACCTCCTACCGCATCCATTAGTAGTTGATTTGATTTCATTTAACAAATTAATTCATGACCTGCACATGTACATATCGCTTAGATCACGGCCATCGTACCAAATGATCAATATTAACCATCCATGTAATTTGTTCTATGAGATGTTTGCAAACTTTCAACGGAGGCGATTTCTTGGCATGATATAAAAATATTCCCTGTTGAACACCCCCCCCCCCCCCTTTTTTTACGGTCTACATTTTCAACCCTCGAATTAGGTTTACCAATATTATAATAAATATCAAATACGGAAAAGTGAAACTATAATTCAAAACACAAAGTCCGAAGGCTCTTGACTTTATAGGAAAAGAAGGTGGGTGGGTTTTTTTTGGCAAAGAGTGCCGTGGTAATAACCTCTCTATGTTTAAAATACTGTTACACATGAAATATTTGCCACTGCTCCTTGTCTGTTATATGAATTCTAAACCCGAGTTTTATATCTGCTGTTACTAATTTGTATTCAATTTAAAAATCATTTTATAAATGTAACCTTTTTTTGTTGCCAATTAAGTGCTTGTTAAGAAAACAAAATCTGACTTAATGATTTTTTAATTACAAATCGTTTTTATAATTGATATATGGACTCAATTTTCCTACAACTATTCATTTAAACACTCACAACTGCATACTACATGTACTAAGTGCACTGAAATTCTACATTTTTTGAAAATGAACTTATTAATAAATTAGGTAATTTCCAACTCTATTTATACATGTTATAAACAAACACTTTGAGAGAATTCTGTTCTTTCGGATCTCTTTGGAAGTTGGTATGGGTATCTAAGAAAAAAACAGAGACAGAGTGTCACGTCATCGTTGATACAAATAAAACGGTATATAATCATCTATTTATGTTCGGTCTAACAACAAACTTGCATCATCTTTGATCAAACGGACCGTTATATTTTCAATCCTGAAGTCAAAGTAAGACTTTCAAATTATCACTTTTACATAAATGTACAAGTTAATAATTGATAACACTTTTTGTTTTATCCAATGACTTTCGGCCTATTTTTATCTATATCTCATTCTGTATAAAAAAAAACAACAATGAACATTCCTTTGGCTTTGGGGACATAATCAGACATTATGAATAATGGAACACAGTTCTCTTGTATAAAGTCTGTGATCATTTTTAGTATTATTTTGCTGTTGTTGTTTACTTTAATTATTGCATGATTGTAATATTCAGCTGAAATGATTTACAAGTATATATGGTGGGGGTGTGGTGGGGTGGGGTGGGGAGGGAGGAGGGGGTCATGATCCCGAAATCTCGGCCTTAGAAACATGAAATCCCGAGGTCCCGAATTAATAGAAATTTAAATCCCTACATCCCGAAATTCGAAAGAGGAGTTCCTGGCCTTGAAGTCATTATTATTAAACTTTCGAGTCAGTATTTTGTACTCATACTAAAAAAACAACCAATCAAAATACTGGATTTCATGTTAAGAGCATGATTTTTGTGCTCCGAGCACTGAGCAAAGTTTGATGACCTCAACACCCGAGTCCCGAAATGAGCAATACCGAAATCCCGAACTCCCGAAAAAGTTCTTGCCCCCCCCCCCCCCCCCCCTCCCTTCCTAGTATTATGCCTTGCTGCAGCTGATAGTGTACATTTCGTTTCATTTCGAAATATGTGCTGTTGATGTAAGAGCTCTGCTCATTTTGACTACAGATAGAACTAGCTCGTTATTCTGACCAGTTAGTGCCGGATCCAGGGGAAAGGGGGCCGGGGGATGGAATCCCCTCTTTTGTGGACTGAGGACATATGGTAGGAACAGCACCCCACCCCACCCCTTTTATCCTGAGATGGTACCTCCTTTTAAAAATGGTTATTTAAATGATTATTCAAGTACAGAACCAACCCGGAAGAGGTCTAAATGTTTTCTTTAAACTCTTAAATTTAAGTTTCTTTTGTGACACTTTAATTATTTATATTTTTATTATATTTAGATAAATGAATTAATATATTTATATTTACTTATTTTTATTTTCCTAATCATATAGGTTAAATATATGAATATATGTATATTTGTATGTCATGTATGTGTCACAATCTAAATTAAGTTCCGTCTACGCATTTCACGACCCAGATTCGATTTGTGATAAATTCTATTTTAATATTAAGATCTTGATTCAAAAATAATATATCATTTTTCAAACGTTTTATCATATATTAGTGCCATAGGAGCGGATGCGATGGCCATCCCCACTTTTAATAAACGATTAAATATAGGATTTGGTTATTTTTTCTGATAGTGTAATAAATAAAATGTAATGAAAAAAAAATGTTAGAATTTTTGCTGACATTTTTGTACCCGCGCAAACCTCCATAATGAATATTTTCTGAAAAAAATGTAAACGCAGAACAAAAATATATATATAAAAAAAGTCCCCCAATCGCCTGAGATTAATGTAATATCTCTAGTGTGACTCGTTGGTTTTAATATGGTTACCCTGCTTGAATGATTGATTGGTTTTCGTGTCTTAACGTCGAGTGACGAATTTCATGCATTTTGAAGGGTCAAAACACTTTAACAGAAATAAAATGGGTAGGTTAGGTAGCTCGAGATGATAGAAATTTTGATTGGGAAAATATATAAAAAAAATTCTACGAGGGAGAACTTTCGTTCGTATTATATGCTATGGCTATGTCACCGTCGTCGTCCGAAGACATTTTGGTTCAAGACAATTTATTGTAACTTGAGTATAAGTATATGGATTTCTATGGAATTTAAGCACACGGTTCCATGCCACAATAGTACGGTTGGATTTGATTTTGAGGGTTATTGTCGTAGCTGTTTTGTAATGATGGGCAAAAACAAGCACTTGTCTGGTTCACAGAAAATTACTTGGTTCATAGACTATAACTTCAGTATGGATCTCTATTCAATTTTAATACAAGGTTTCATGCCACAGATGAGATCGGGATTGTTTGGAGGTGATTTTCGTAGCTGTTTAGTAATAAGGTGTCAAAAGGGTCCAAACACAAAAAAAAATATTGTTTCGGGACAATAACTTGTGTCTAAATAGTATGGCCTGTATCTCTACCTTACCTCAAAAGGAATTATCGAAGGTTCGGAATGATTTTGGGGGTCTGTTACATGGCCCAGACTGTTTAGGAAATTAAGACATCAAAAGAGGGAAAAAAACTTCCAGACAAAAACTTGAGTATAAGTCCAATGATTGCTATTTGATTGTCATACAAGTGTTAAACCAAAAAAGGAAACATGGGATAGATTTTAGGTTTTATGACCCTAACGGTTTAGGAAAAGAGACAAAAAAAGCTTTGTATAAATAGCTTATTTCTTAATTGACTAATTTCAATGGTGCTTAATTCAAAGTCTTTAATTCTTGGGGTTCATATGCTGAATATATCCGGGTAGTTAGAATATAGATTTTTTTGGGTCCTTTTTTAGCTCACCTGGCCCGAAGGGCCAAGTGAGCTTTTCTCGTCACTTGGCGTCCGTCGTCCGTCGTCCGTCATCGTCGTCGTTAACATTTTACATTTTGAACTTCTTCTAGAGAACCACTGAATGGAATGAAACCAAACATGGCATGAATGTTCCTTATGAGGTACTGACCAAGTGTTGTTACTTTGTAGCCGATCCATCATCCAAGATGGCCGTAAGCGGGGGGCTTAGTTTTACATAGGACCCTATTGGAAATGCATACGAATGGCTTCTTCTAGAGAACCACTGAATGGAATGAAACCAAACATGGCATGAATTTGCCTTATGGGGTGCTGACCAAGTGTTGTTACTTTGTATCCGATCCATCATCCAAGATGGCCGCCATCGGGGGACTTAGTTTAACATAGGACCCTATGGTAAATGCATACAAATGACTTCTTCTAGAGAACCACTGAATGGAATGAAACCAAATATGGCATGAATGTTCCTTATGGGATGCTGACTAAGTGTTGTTACTTTGTAGCCGATCCATTATCCAAGATGGCCGCCATATAAAAATAGAACATAGGGGTGATTTGCAAGTTTTGTCAAATATTTTGAAAACAGTATAATAAAAAAAGAAAATCTGACAGGGCAAAAATGTTCAGATTGTTGAGATCTACTAATGGTTCAAATACGTTCATATATCACTGGACTAGTATATATTTGTTTAGGGGCCAGCTGAAGGACGCCTCCGGGTGCGGGAATTTCTCGCTACATTGAAGACCTGTTGGTGACCCTCTGCTGTTGTTTTTTATTTGGTCGGGTTGTTGTCTCTTTGACACATTCCCCATTTCCATTCTCAATTCTATTCATATACGTCAAAACTGCTAAGCGACTTCTTATAGAAGTTATTCCCCTTAATTAACAAATGTTACCTTCCCCTCCACCCTCCCCCCTCCCCCATTTTGTCTACTTTCTTGAAAACTATATTATATACATGATATAGGGGAAAAATGCAAAAATGATCAGCAAGACAAGTTCTAAAAAAAGGTCTATTGGTCTACCTCGTTAGTTGGCTTAGATTTATTGCCCTTTGAAGACGATATTTATCAACTTCTTGCGGGTTTTTTTTCTTATATCTTAGAAACTTAATTTTCCAAAACTGGTCAGCAGGACAAAGTATACATTAAAGACGGATTGGGGAAAATCGTCCGAAAACTTCTTACTGGAGTTATTGTCCTTTATTGTTGATTTTCCGTTGTCTGTTATCTTTCTAAAAAACTTCTTTTAAACTACTGGGCCAAATTTAACTAAAGTTGGCCACAATCTGCATTTGCGTATCTAGTTTAATAAATGTGTCATCTGACGCCTCCTGCCAACAAAAATGATTGACATGGCTAATAATAGAACAATTGGTAAAATGCAAATTTTGGTTTATTATTTTGAAAACTGTTATGAAAAAAGAAAATCTGATATGAGCAATTAAATGTTGAAGAATGTCCAATTTTGAATACGCACTTAGACCAAGGCTAGCGACACAGGCTCATTTGAATTCCTATATAATATATTGCCATCTATAATTTTCCGCTTATCTTGTTTATCAGTTTTATCTAGTATGCTTCCGTTCGGTGTCCGTTTTATGCGATACTCGTCCGTTAGATGTACGTTCGACATCCGTTGTGTCCGGTACGTTTCTGATTCTCGTACGTTGCATATATCGTGCATGTCCGTTACATGTGAGATGTAAGATGTGACCACAGCTTAAGCATATAACCAAATTGGGCACAGTTTTGAAGTTTGTTTAAATAAGGGTCCAAAGTTAAACGTGTACCTTTCCAATCCGACATTACGTAACTGTGTATGATCATTTGTATATATCCCACACAGTTAAGCTAACACTCTTGTATGTTACGAACACTTTAGTTCTTCTCTCTATGTATATGTATATACCTTTATTGAATTAGCTATGATATAATTGATATGCTGATAATTCAATTGAGCTTAAATAAATTTATACCACATTCAATTCAAAGTTTTGTGGGAGTTCAAATTTTTTGGTGGATACACACTGATCTTCATCATAGTTGTTTTTGTAGCTAAACAATTTTGAGAGATGTACATTTCTTTGTCGAAAACAAACCTTAATTCTATAGTATTTGCAGGTGAATCTGATCGTACCTTTTGCAAGAGAAATGGGAGTTGCTACTTCAGAACATGAAAATTACTGGACCTCCAAGTTATTAAAGCGCATCTTGGTCTCCAAAGAGCAACAGAAAAAAAGTAAACGCAACTGGAAATCACAGATATATTTTCTTCAAAACATCATTCCATGCTTGTAACGATAAAAGTATTATCGATGATCAGATAAGATAGTGAATCGAAAAAAATCCTTTGAAACTAATCGAAAGTCAAGAAAAACGTATTCTTTCGGGAGTAAATATATGTCACTGTGTCCAAACTTGCTATCCGCAAAATAACAAAGATAAATTTCAAGATAATTGAAGCCATGAGTATATCAAATCAATTTGCGAATATTAGCAAACTTGCAACTTATTCAACCTGGAAGGGCCAACAATCTTCAATTGTGCTAGCTCGCAAAGGGTTTAGCTATAGTGGTCAGGACTATGTAGTTAAATGTGATGATTGCGATGCTGCAGTAGATATGGAGCGTGCGAATGTTATAAACTTGACAAATGAACATACTGAAAGTTGCAGGATAAGGCAATTAATTCAACCAAAACCATCAAATCAGTGCGAACAAGCCCGGAGAGTTTTATCATCTCGCCAAACTCAACATTTGCCAGAAGATTGCTTGGCAGACATAAACATATACCCGTCTGTAGCATCTATTATGGGAGCACCAAGTGACGAGTGTCCTTGCTCTTCTTGTAGTAGGAGCAAAATCTTTTTACCCGCCCCGCACACAGATAAAGATATGCATGGGTTACCAAGGCTAATTGGAAAAAGGTTAATCCTAAGAATGAAGCGAAGAATAGAGGAGAACAATGGTCCAATCCATTCTCAATTTAAGGATGAGGCTCATCGTCGACAGACTTTTGCTTTACATGATGTAAATGACATAAACAATGGTATCCAGGCAGAAGCAGGATTTTTTAGTATGGGTAAGTACGTTTGCAAATTTACTCCGATGCGTATTTCGACAATAAATGTCTCTTCGTTGATGCTCGAGGCCACAATATCCATCCGAGGTTTGACTTAGCCTGTACAATTATAATTGTCCTGCATGGATCTTTTCAAAAGTTCACAAACGTTTGTGTGTTAAGAATCACCAATAAATGGTATTTGTTAAAAATTATATCAGAAATGCTGAAATCATTCAAACTAGCAACGAACATAATTAAATCAATACAAACAAACTGTCTTTTTGCATTGTCTCATAAGATCTCTTAAATGGTTTCAATTCCCTTGTTTGAGTAGAGAGAAAGGAAGACAGAGTATGCTTCTATTGTGATGGTTGTCTTAGAAAAGAAGTTCTTACTATGGATCCTTGGAGAGAACATGCACGTTGGTTTCCCGTTTGCCCTCATGTGTTACAAAAGAAAGGAGGAGGATTCGTTCATGATGTGCTACATGTAAGTCCAACATCATTTTAAAGTAAATAAATTAGGTTTTTTAGTTCATGATGTTTTAGTAAACTTAAGTATTAAGTATTTTACAATAAAATCAAATTGTTTTCGAGACATACGTATAATAATTTCAGTTTTTATATAAGATTGAATTGGTGTATGTATAAAGGCAACAGTAGTATACTGCTGCTCATTATAGTCATATTTCAGTTAAGAAAGAACAGTTAAGACCGAGGGCAACACATCACCTACTGAACTACAACAAAAGAAAACGCCTACATAAATAAAAAGAATTGTAGATAAGAAATAATTATGCCAGATTCGAATTGGTACAGGAAATTTTAAAGAAAAAAGGGGGTTAAAATTGGTTTTATAACTAGTAAAATCTCCTGTTTATATGACAATAAAATACGAATATGATAAATGCTTTCCAAAACAGAAGAAATATTTGAGAATAATGCATCATAATGGATAATTCCATTATTATCTCTGGCGTATTTATAAAATTAAGTCCTCGTATCTATAATGAGTTTATTTACAACCACTGGGTCGATGCCACTGCTGGTGGAGATTTATTTCCACGAGGGTATCACAAGCCCAGTAGTCAGCACTTTTTGTGCTGACATGATTATCATTGAAATTGTTATATTTATAAATTAACTGTTAACAAAATTTTCTCAATGCTCTTCAACTTCGTACTTTATTTGGCTTTTTAAACTTTTTTGGATTCGAGTGTCACTGATGAGTCTTTTGTAGACGAAACGCGCGTCTGGCGTATTTATACAATTTAGTCCTGGTATATATCTATGATGAGTTTATTATATATAAACAACTACAGTAGTATAGTATTTGTAACTGGAAAAATATCATGCTGTACTTAGAGACAATCTACGAAATATAAACAATACGAATCAAAATGAAAAGAAAAAGAAAGGATACAATAATAGCTATACGCGAGTTACTAAAACAAAAACAAAGAGGAAACAAAGAAGATATAATTGTTGAGCAACAAAGTATTTACAAAAATGTTAATATTTTGCGTTTTTTGTAATGTTTGTCGTTTGCCTTTACTTATACCTTTTTACACATAACGGTCATCTGTGGCATTGTGGTCTTACTACTGTATCGCTAGCCTGTCAACACTGACTCGACCTGTGAGTTCCAATATCGTACGGGGTAGATGCGTGCGAACTCCAATCTTAAATGATAAGGATTGTCAGATTTTTTACCGTTGGTCACCTATCTCAACGGATTTTCCGGATTCCTCCACCATTTATAACTGACCGCTACGAAATAAAACATCAGTGCTTAAAGTGTCGTTGAACACCTTTTAATAAAAATAGTACCCATTATTTCTATGTTTTATGTTATAATTGTGTTTATGAAAAACTGATTTTATTGATATGTTGTTGATTTTGTTTCGTTTATTTTTTTCATAGGACACTAAAATTCTCAAAAGACATCTTAAAGGTAGGCATAAGAAATAGTCTTAATGACCGAAACAACCTTGAAATAGCTCTTAATTGTTATTAAATTTTCATCAAGGGCATACGATACAGTTCTGATCCCGTATTTACATTTTGATAAACATTTCCATATAGAATATTTTTTACCTGAATTGATCAAATATGTAATGAAAAATATACCTTCATGTGCTACTTTTTTTAGTAAAATGATGTCGAAATTTTATATAATTGCTCAAAATTCGGATGTATAGCCATTTTTTCCCGTTCTAAAGAAAGACATAACTTTTTTGCTTTAAACATTAAACACAAATTGTTTTATGTTAAATAATTTGTAATTTCTGTATTTTATAAGTATCCTTAAAGTTTATACATATCTCATTGAGAAATAATATATATTTATCAAATGATCATAAATGTAGGAAAAAAACATAATTTTTTGCTTAATATTTATCAAATTTAAAAAAATGCACTATTTACGTTTTCATGAAAGTTGGCACACATAATCTTCTCGCGTAATCAAACCAAATGGCATTTTAAAAAGAGGGGTCCATGAACTCGTTTTCAATTTCAGTTTGAATGATAAAAATCAGTCGAAAACTGAATCTTTTTCTGATAAGTCATAGTTTGACGTCGCGATAATAAAAATTTACGTTAGCAACGTCATTACCTCCCCTGTAACTGTATCGTATGCCCTTAACATATTTTAGCATAATTATGCTTTGTGGCTTTCCTAACGGTATCCTGTGAGAGTTCTTCAACATATCATGATGAGGAATTTTTTAAATTGTTTTTAATTGATGGCAGAACATTTATAAAACAATGTAAAATATGGTCCAAAATTCCAAAATATTGAATGAATTTTAAGTACTGTTAGTGGTGCCAAATACTTTTTTAATTATTAAGTTTAAACCTAATAACATCACTGCGATCGATGTGATATAGCTTACTATACAGTAGAAGTGTTTAAGGTTCCACTAAAGTCAAAATATAGGACACTTCATAAACATCTAAACTTTGCCTGTATTTTTCAACCTATAATGAATAAAGTCATAAACTATGAGATCATATGTTCATTTAAACATACTTAACATATACACACTGTGTAAATTGTAAATAAACTTGAAATTGTTATGTTGTGGCCAAACCAGTTCTTGGGGTGAACACTAAATTTTCAAAAAA
This sequence comes from Mytilus edulis, assembly GCA_019925275.1. NCBI lineage: Eukaryota > Metazoa > Mollusca > Bivalvia > Mytilida > Mytilidae > Mytilus > Mytilus edulis. Next base: position 45,333,156 of record CM034357.1, on the reverse strand, counting down.
ATCTGGAGGCCTGCAAGACGACTTAATTTGTTTAGAATTGGTATGGACGAATACTGTTATATCTAATGCAGGGCAAGCTCATGTTGATTTTTCATAAAATGTATTGATTTTCGTATCTAAGTGAACGAATATCGAAGGTACAATACAGAAATTGGACAAAAATGCCATTAAAACATATGTATGTGATAAATCAACATGAGCTTGCCCTGCATTACATGTAACAGTATTCGTCAATACCAATTTTAAGCAAATTAAGTCGTCTCGCAGGCCTCCAGATTTTTTTGAAAATTTGGTGTTCACCCCAAGAACCGGTTTGGACACAACATAACAATTTCAGGTTTATTTACAATTTACACAGTGTGTATATGTAAAGTATGTTTAAATGAACATATGTTCTCATAGTTTATGACTTTATTCATTATAGGTTGACAAATACAGGCAAAGTTTAGATGTTTATGAAGTGTCCTATATTTTGACTTTAGTGGAACCTTAAGCGATATAATGGTGAAGTGACATTAATAACAAAAACGGTACCAAAATATTTGAACAATTTCTAAACTGAAGCTTCTGTTTGCTATTAAAATTAGCATAGTCTAAACTATGTATTATAACAAACAACATAAACGATATTAAAGTCATAAGAAACCTCAAATTAAAAAAAAATATGCATATGCTTTTTATAACTAAATGGATAGTTTTCATTATACAACTTATGTACATATACTTTTTTTCTGATGACAATTCTTTAATTATTCCACATTTAGAAGAAGTTTACTTATTTTTAATTGGAAGCAATTCGCCGACATATTTTCCGTATTCATAGTAACCCTCCTCGTAAAAATCCGGTGGTGGCAATACGCATAGATCTGTCATTAAAACAAACAATACTCTGATTGTACATGTTAAACACGTGCTCAATACCCATGCTTTTTGTTATTTGTTTACTATAAGGCGACAATAGGTAAACTTCGGCTTCAAAACACGGCATGTAATGAGTAGCCATATTTGTTAAATCATACCAGAGAGAAAAAAAATGACGATTATACGTTATATTTGCGTAAAAAATGAGAAAATCGTGCACAGAGGACTAAGTTTATGATATATACATGCATTGGTAAAAGAATTGGATAAACATTTTTTTCACTACTCACTCGTTTCATATGACTTTAACATGTTTAAGATCCATTAGAATCTACACCAAACAGGTTAGGTAAAGTGATTTCATGCGACTTTGTTCAAGCATCTACAAAAATTTCAATTTTAATACATGTATATCAACCATAATGGTTAAGTTAAATACACTCTTCATTTAGGTCTCAATAGGCCAACAAAGATGGAAACTTGTATAGTTGTAGACGCTCTGGGTGCTGGATATCATAGATGTCTTATCGAAGAAACAATACAAGGTTTCTTTCATGAATATGGTAAGTATGGATGATATCGTTATATTATTCAAATGAAAAGAATGGATGAACATTTATGTATAAATATTTTATCTAAGTCAACGGATTCTCTCTCCGCAAAATTCCATACATAACCGTTTTTAAAAGCATAAACGTAAGACATATACTGTTTGCCTATAGTTAAAAATACAGACAAGCCACCATCTCAAAACATAAACTCATACTTTTTTAAAGATCCAAATGATGCAAAACACTTGTCCTACATCAATGACAAATATGTTGTTGTCCCCGCAGAGAAAGCCCCAAACAATATCGTTTTTGTGTGTAAATATCGTTTTATAAACTGCTTGATAAATGAATTGGGTATTGACAATTCACTTGGAAGCTCAACATATACCCTCACGACACTTACCAAAGAGGAAATCCTGGATAATCATAGGTCTGCTCTATGTTCCTTTGGAATTTCTACCAAATATGAAGAACTGGATCTTCCATCACTGCATGTATTCTATACCTACACTATATAAGAGTCCTTACAAACAACGGTATATAGCTGGATCTTTCAAGTGCTCCACGAAACCTCTTTCTAAATTGTTAACATCTATTTTATCAGCAATCAAAGCCGGGTTCCAAAGTAATTGTGAAACTGCCTTTTCTAGAGGTGGCGTGAATCAGATGTGGATACTAAAATATTCGAAACATCTTTTAGAGTACATACAATCTAAGACTCTTTCATCTTGCAATAGTATTAAAACAAAGTGTTGATTTCAAGTATTTGATAGTTTATAAAATGTGTTAACAATATTTATTACTTGGCAGCTTTGTCTTGTGTTTTTTCGACTAATAGAAATGTTATTGTTGCAGGAAGTTTTCCCAATAGCGAAGAGATGTTTGGTTCATTAGAAAGCATCAGAGATTGGAAAACATTCCCATAGCATAGTCTCCGTCGTGTTTATGTTGTGGTAAGGAAATTAGCCCAATGAATGCCACAATTTCCTATTCTGTGAACACAACTATATTTGTTGATAAATTAAATGATTTGTTGTTATGTGCTGTCGTGCTTTGTTTTATCAATTGATTTAATAAGATATTGAATGTCAAAAAGTATAAACATTCCCTTAGCACAATTAGAGTCTTAGAGGATGTCTATAGTGAAAACGATTAAGTTTATATAAGATTTTGAACCACTGGTACAATATAAATTGACAGACATTCTGTTTGATTTGAGAAAACAATTAGTTGCACTAACATTACCATAGTGCCTTTAAATAAGTGGAAGCATTCTAAAATTTGAGTCAACAAACATATTTATCAGAGCGTATAAGATGAAGAGTTGAAATTCAATATAGTGGGATGAAAGACTGCATCTTCACGTCAGACAGAGAAGAGTGAAGTGTTGGTCCATGTTGTGTTTATGTTGTGCAAAGGGATATAACCCAAGTTTGGAACACATTTTATTTTTTTAAGATGAAGAGTTCACATCCAATATAATGCGATAAAAGACTGCATTTTTACATCAGAAAAAAGTGGAACGAATTTCGTCTCCGACGTGTTTATATTGTGGAAAGGGGATTAACCCAATGTATGCCACTATTTTCTAATTTGTGAAGTTGATAAATCAAATGAATTGTTTTTAATACTGGTCTGTCGTGCTTTGCTATATCATGTCTCGATGAAAGGGACCATTTATTAATTCTACAAGATATTGCTGACGAAGAGTACAATCGAAAATTGATGTTACATGTAAAATGAACGCACGCTAATGAAATCAAAAACCGCACGAAAACGTATCACTTTTAATTCCAAAATAAGCGCATTTGTGATGCGCTTTATTTTTTCAGTTAGTTTTCCTCTTTTCATGATGTTACTGTATATACAATTATTGTTAATATTTGATGTACCCGCACGTATCTTTTTTTTTATTAATATTTACATCCAAGGGCCCTTTACTCGTTGGATTAAATGTTCAGGTATACGGAATGACAATAACAAGAAACGATGGATGTTAGTTTTAGTTTGACTTTGATATGTATATAGTAAGTTAACCAATGCAATGCCTCTGATAGGATGGTTAATACAACTATTGTATTGTATGATTTATTTCCGTTTAATGAAATATTTAAACTAGCTCTTCAAACATACTACTGCACATCCTGATATAAACCGTCATTGGTGTTGTCATTTTTGTGTAAAATTATATCATTAATAACTTCTCAAAAGAAATTTAAAAGAGTTCTAACTTCACAAGTTTGATTATTTAAAATTCTAAATATCACAATAACATGCAAATGTATCAGTTTTAGTTGTAACCTTTTTGTGAAAAGAGCCTTAGCTTAATGTGCTAAGAAGTTCGATAGAATGATATTTTTCGGCAAACAAGTAGGAGAGGAAAAAAATTGTATACACACTGTGTCGATATTTGTCCGAAGTTGAGGAGTTTTGATTCATATGTGATAGAAACGTATTCAAAAATAAATAAAAATACAAATTTAGAAAGTTCAGATGCATTACATCAGTAATGGTGTCATAATGATATCGTTACCTCTTATCTCAGACTACTATAACACAGTGTAATAGCAGTCTCAGCTCTTATGAAAGTTTGAGTATGCATGACTTATGTCCTGTTTTAAATATGATGATGTATGATTCCACCATTACTTTTTTAGCTATGAAGTGTTTCTCATCTAATGTCATATGCATCATTTTATAATATTTTTATCGAATGATGCAGTCCTAAGTTTTTTCTCCAGAACGAAATATATTATAAGAATGAATTTAAAGAGGAAATATGGCTACGCAATTGATATTTTTCATATACTCTCTATGCTATGTTCATTAAGAAACTAATATGTCTTAATTATCAAAATATGAATACATATGTATTAAATTAATTTGTAAATATCAATTTGTAAATATTGTTGAATAGATATGATTTTTAAATGTCTCATATTGAAGACAGAATGTAGACCACCTTAAGTTCTCATCTTTTTGTTTTTTGTTTTTAAATTATAATTGACATATTTATATATGCTGAATGTAAATATTTTTATTTCTATTTATAATTGTTGCGTTTTTGTATTATTAATTATCTTATGTATAGGTCCAATTAGTGCCAAACGTAAGGTTAGCAACACGACGGGTGCCACGTGTGGAGCAGGATCTACTTACCCTTCCGGAGCACCTGAGATCACCCCTAGTTTTTTGTGGGGTTCGTGTTGCTTATTCTTTAGTTTTCTGTGTTGTGTCATGTGTACTATTGTTTGTCTTTTTTACTTTTAGCCATGGCGTTGTCAGTTTATTTCCGATTTATGAGTTTGACTGTCCCTCTGGTATCTTTCGTCCCTCTTTTAGAAGTAAAATAACAAAAATACCGAACTCCGAGGCAATTTAGTCCATAATAAAATGTCAAAATGATACATTTGTGATTTTTTTCAAACGAATTGCCAATCAATTCATTTCAATATATCAAATTATAAAACAAAAGTCCTAAAAAGAAAGAGCTGCATCAAAACTCTATGAACATGAAATTTATTATCTAAATTTAGATTTACAGTTAGTGATCAAAATTAGTATCGATGAATTGATTCTGTAAGACTTAATTGTGAAAATTCTGCGTTGTTATATTTCTCTTGTCAAAATACATTGCACTGTAAAACCTGATTACACAGTATTATAAATTGTTCTTTTACCGCCGCATAATAGAGGGTTCAAAATTCGGTTTCATTCAGCTTTTTTTTTAAATGCAATAAAATTGTTAATTCAATATAAAATTGACATTTTTCATGAAAGAAGTAAAGCTTGGTTCGTATGATTATGAAATGCACATGTTAAATATATTTTTGTATTAATAAAATGTTTGTAAACACGTTCCGTTCGTTGCTGTTGTTTTTTTTTTTTTTAAATACCCGTACTACCGCATTGTAGATTCATCAAATCGCAAATCTTGTTTGCACTATAAAGTGTATCTCCTTTAGACATTTGTCAGAGGAATTGTCAGTCTCTGAATTGATATTCAAAATACAAACTTTATAGAGGTTATGAAGAAACATAATTGATAATAATAAATAAAATTGAGAATGGCAATGGGAATGTGTCAAAGAGACAACAACCCGACCATAGAGAAGACAACAAAACAAGAGCAGAAGGTCACCAACCGGTCTTCAATGCAGCGGGAATTTGCCGCACCCGGAGGCGTCCTTCAGCTGGCCCCTAAACAAATATATGTACTAGTTCAGTGATAATGAACGCTATACTAAACTCCAAATTGTACACAAGAAGCTAAAATTAAAAATAATACAAGACTAACAAAAGCCAGAGTCTCAAGACTTGGGACAAGCGCAAAAAAGCGGCGGGGTTAAACATGTTTATGAGATCTCAACCCTCCCCCTATACCTCTAGCCAATGCAGAAAAGTAAACGCATAACAATACGCACATTAAAATATATCAGTGCACATTATTTACAAAATTATGCGTTTCAATTCAAAATAAAAAAAGCTACTAATTTGTTTTTTCGGTGAGGGAAGGCAAGGTTGGCTTGGATGACCTTTGAAAAAAGGCAGGACAGGATTTTCTAAGTAAAAAATGGAGGATGAGCAACCTTGCCCCCAAAAAAGCAGTCTAACATGCAAAAATTGATGGATATCATTAGAGCTTACTAACTAGCTAGATGGAGCTATCTTGCACAATAGTCCTCAGGTGTATTAGTACAAGAGGACTCGAATAATCTGCGATCAAAATTCCCCTAAACAATATACCATCTTATCAAAGACAAGTTTTAACATACAGGAATACAAACTAGCCAGAACATTGAAACAATTTAAAACAGAAAACAATTTCCATAAAAAAAAATGGAGTACGGAAATGGGGAATAAATATATCAAAGAGACAACAACCCGATCAAAGGACATATAACAGACGAAGGCCACCACTGACGGTTTTGTTCATTAAAGGACATACATAAATGGTGTGTTCGATATAATTGTCACCTCATTTAGTGTGACAAATTATATTTTCAAATTTCCAAAATTATTTTAAACAATTGAACAATCAAAATTCATTAGTGGAAGAAAACCGACAGTACCATGTAAAAAAGACGAATAGACAAAACAAAATCTACAAATCATTATAGTCTACACAGATCGAGCAAAGCGAACCCTATCTACTTGTGCTCCGGAAGGGTAATAAGATCCTAATCCACATGTTTATCTGCCATTATTCTGCGTATTGTTGTCATGCAGCTATGCAGTTCAAAATAAGGATCTGCCCAGTATTGAAAATAAAGTGTGAAACCATTTTTTTGGGGGGATCACCTGTTCATGCATATATGTCAGTTTTAGTTTGTAATCCATATTTGCTTTCTCTAAATCGATTTATGACTTTCGAACAGCGGTATACTACTGTTGCCTTTATCTAGTTGAATCCATATTTCGTTACTTTTCTGCTGCGATTATTTTAAGTAATGCATAGGAAAGTAGTACCAATGTCAACGAGTTTTTCATTGTTTTGCAAATTCAACATGCAGGTTGTTAATTATCATTTTTACGAAAAGTTGTGTTTACCGGTGTTTGACAGTGCGTGATATAAAAGTATACTAGTCCATGTAACATTTGGCTTATGTAAATATAAACCCATCATTGGTACTAGGATAGCATGCTGAGTGCTACGCTCGCTTCCTTATGTTTTCAAAAAATGCTCCATGGCGTTAAGTACAGATGGTATTTCCATAAGGGCTATACGGCGACATGTGTATTATAAAATATGATGTGTACATTTTTTGGGAAAAGGAACTGATCGAATATAAACCCTATTATACATGTGTATACATGTGACGAGAGAGTCGTTTTTAAATACAAGTACAAATGTATCAGTGTATCGATCAAAGCCTGATTCAATGCTGCCAATTTCTGAAATGTTGATTGATTGATTGTTTGTTGTTTAACGTCCAGTGGCAAATATTTCATGCATGTTCAGGACGATAGATCAGTGTTTCTGTTGTGCCACTCCATGTAAACATTTTCCAAGCTATTCGACTGTTTCAGTTCTTATACATGCGTGGCTTTTAAATTTTCCGCTTTGGACGCTGGTTATTGTGAAGGTAATCGTGAAAAGCGCGTCAAACGCACCAAATTTATAAAAGTGTTACCTAGTTTTATAATGGCTCAAAAGTTGAGTTTTGTCTCATTTCATAACTGTAAACATAGTGTACATGTATTTCACTCGGTCGTTCATTGAATTGTCCGGATCGCCGCACAAAATACTGGTCAGTCTGGAAGTAAATAAAAACTTAACCTTATCATATGATGAATGTTCCAATGTTTTCATTGAAGGCAAGTTAGGGACTTATCATTTTTTACCTGGGAGGGGGGCTAGTCATTTTGAAATCAAACATACAAAACTTCTTGATTCCCTCATAATGTTTCACTATTTTTATTCTAGCCTCTAAAAGCATTTAAAAATTTGATTTCCTGCTCCTATTAGACATGCCAAAATTTTAACATGCAAAAAAATCATGTTATTTCACGAAAATATTGAAAATGAAATATTCTCAGTGGATTGAGTCCAAAAACATATTTGAGGGAAAATTGTTTGGAAATAGGGCTCTTCCATGAATATAAGTAATATGTGCTATTAATAAAGACAACTTGATCCTAAGTAATTCTAAAAAATAACTTTTTGGAACAGTAACAACACATTATTTGCTAAGAGGCTATGTCACTCCCCTGAATGCTGCTTAGACTTAAAAAGTTTTACGTAAGGCCTTATTGAAACTTCAATTGAGTTAAAACATTTAATATGGACAGTTCATGCTTTCAGCTTGAATAATTACTCATTTATTGTCACATTTCATTCATAAATGTGTGATAGTAACCTCACAATTTTGATTAAATAGCCTAAAAAGTACAAATTTTGAGGGAGTTGGATGTATAAATGGACCCAAAGGGATCTTGTAATGAAAACAAAAAGATACATTAGTGGTGTTCATAAACTCAGAACCATCTAGTGTATCAATTTCCAACTGTTTGTAGGCTATATTAGATGAATATTTAATCATTGTTGGAGAATTTATTGCTCTTCACTTTTTTCTTTCATGATGCGGCGTGATTTGTATTTTTGGACAAAATTTTGCACAAATCGTTGTAGATTTCGTTTAATTTCTCTCAAACTTTTAATCTGATTAAAACAAAACTTGGCAGTAATGCTTAGTTGTTAATTTAGGGATAAAAGTGAGTGAAATATATGTATAGCGACTGAATTATTCGGATTATGAAGCACCTATGCAGCTTCCTACATCACCAAAGTCTTGTGTTGTCTTACTTAATTGTATATGAATGGGGGTAAAAATACATTTCGATTTGAATCTTGTAATGTTCTTCTTGACATTTTGTCTCTTGAAGTTTGTGAAATTCTTATTTCCATATGTAAAAAATATAGAACCCCCCACTTTGAATTTATATAAAAATGTGAACCCCCCTTTTCCTGACATACAGAAAAAAAACTTTATCCCCCTGTATTTTGACCAGCTCCCCCTTTTCCAGATAAAAAAAAATAAGTCCCTAAAAGGATACCAAATTTGTAATTGAAACTCAAATTTAAAGGGGATTTCGATTTTTGTTTTTAAAATGCGCTTTCGTGCTTTCGATCATATTTATGTGGATTTATCATGTTTATGTTGATCGAATTTTATCTATGAACTTGATAAGTGTAAATTGGCATGTTGCTGTGTTTTTGTCAGAGACGAGTGTATTTAAAAGTCTTTTAGAAGATTTTTTTCTGTGGGGGGAAGTGCACCGTACGGAGGCTGTTTATTTACTTTCATTAGGGGATGGGAGAAAACAGTGGTATTTCTCTGATTTTTTTGTTCATGGCTCCACCTTAAGGACGGAAAATAAATACACTCCCAGCTTTCCAAAGTAATTTAAAATGCACCCCCCTCCCCCCCAAAAAAAATGATAATAATTAAAAAAATCTCGATAATTTTATGCTTTACAAAAAAAATAACAATTTATATATATATATATTATCGGTCTATATATATATATATATGAAATATTGAAATCAAAAGATCAGCAGTGGATCTAAAGCTTAGAGTGAGAGAAGTTGTTGGTGACTTCAGGGAACTTTATTTAGATGTATATTAACACGTTAAAAATAAAAAAGGGAAAATAAATAATTCCCGTTTTGGTCAAGTTTTGATATTTCCAACTCAATGAGTGCTGAAACATTCTGTATTAGATTTTTTTCATTTAGAAATGCGTATTGATTTCACGGTCCAACAGGAAAATTAAATACAAAAATTATCATCAATGCAAACAAAATTATCAAGTTATCATTTTATATGTACGAGAGTTGTGATACTCAAATACGATTACTTTAATTTACATCTCCTCTTTATAAGTGTCTTATCTAAAGAGTATTGACGCTCTTTGTCATATGCGGTTCCTGTATATGTCTTGACTTCCAGAGTACTGTCTAGTACTATACGTCACAAGTTAGTATAATACCACAGAGTATCGCCACTCTTAGGTTATAGCTCTTTTCGCTAAAGAGTATAAAAAAAAATTGCAAATATATTTTCAAGAGTAGCGATACTCAATTAAGCATTGTCTACCTCCAGCCTTAGAATATTCCGGTAAAAAAGTTGTATAGTCCATGAGAAGCAGTTTTTTAACATCTACACTTTAAATAAGTTTATTTTTGACGGAGTATCGATGCTCTTTGAAACTGTTTTCTACCTCAAGAGAATCAATATTCTTTTAAACAGGTTACATTGAGTGTGTTGAACATGTTGAGAGTATCGATACTCTTAAAAACGGTTTTCTACTTTGAGAGTATGGACAGTTTTCAACGTTGAGAGTACCAATAATTTTTTAAACAGTTTTCTTCCATGGATGTATCGATACTCTTAAAGCAGTTTTTTTTATTACCTTGAGTGTTCTTATACCTTTTTAAACAGTTTTCTACCTTAAGAGTATCGATACTCTTATTAATGGTTTTCTATCTTGAGAGTATCGATACTCATTTAAACAGGTTTCTACTTTGAGAGTATCGATACTCATTTAAAAAGGTTTCTACCTTGAGAGTATTGATACCCCTTCGAAATTTTTTGTGACCTAGTTCATTCTTGCAGACCGTATGGTGGCCTATAATTGTTAATTTCTGTGTCAATCGTCTTTTGTAGCGAGATTGGTCTCATTGACAATCATACTACATCATCTGAGCGTTAATGAAGTTGAGCTACTAATTGTTTTCTTCGATCCATAGATGAGAATGGAATACACTAACGAGTCTTTAAAACTTAACCAGTTGAACTTTGAAGTACTGCTAAATAAATAAAAAAGGGCAGCTTTATGTATTTGGTTAACAGGAAGTTGATAAGTGATGGATGTATATAAGGCTCACATAAAACAGCATTAAAAATTTCGAAGACCTTGATGTGTGATTTCTGGGAAGAATGCAACAAAAAATTCCTACAGAACCATTATTATTAAGAATTAACCAGTAGTAAGAAAAGTTGAGGAGCATTGAATGTTTTAAGTGCATGACAGTGTATAAATTGATGAAATGCGGCTTGATATCACATTTTAAAATTAATTGAGAGAAGTTTCTGAAATAAATGAAACTCATGTTCTCCTCCATTCGGAACAGGGTAATACAAACATATAAAAAAAAAGTTAATAAATATATACATATTTTTTTTTATTAACATTTTATATGGATTTTGACAGCAAAAGTATCATCTTTTTCCAGTCTTCTTCTTTTTTATGTCCTTTTGCTTGAGAACTCTCTCTACTCCATCAAGTACAAATTTAACAAAGTATCCTGTAAAAAAATTATACATTAGAATTATGATATTATTATATAAGTTATTTAGATTCTTTTAATTGATAACGTTACTGAATCAAAGAAAATTGAGAGAAGAATTTCATTCTATAATCTACAATATTGGACTTTAACGGCTATGCAGTTGAAAAAAGTGTTTATATAATTTTCAACCTTAAACTAATACCGTTTGTATTCTAATTTTTAAATTATTTTTTTACTTAAAATATCGATCAAAGGTAAATTGATACTGTTGGTGATGTATTGTTTGTTGTCTAGAGCTAAAAGTTGATTGTATTGAAGACAACACCCACCTTTACTCATTTTTTTTATGATATCAGCTTCATACCACTTCTGGTCCTGCTTCCAAAAGCATGAAACCTTTTCTCCGTTCTTGTACTCCGTGTTTTCCTAATAAAACAACACAAAATTAACATAGTTAATTGCCAGGCAACTGACTTCTATGTAAAAGGTACTACTTGGTGTTTTTCTTTCATAAAATAAACCCCAAAATGTCTATAAAATATATGAACCAAGTATTTTTTATAACATAAAACGCATTAATCATAAGAAAAAGTTTTGCGTGAGATTATAAAGAAGCATAACGGCATAATGAGAGAACTGATATTTATCAACCAAATATATAGTTTAATAGACTAAACAAGAAGTAATTCATTGTAATCTTTAAATTTTACAGAGTATAGCAACATGTTAACATATGATTAGAACCGAAATAAAAGTTGTGATATATGCATTTAATCTTTAGAAAACATGACAGTAGGTGCTGATTATTTTAAGTGATATCCAGTAAAAAGGGATTTGTTTGTACATTAAGCAAGACCGAGTCAACACAAAAACTTCAAATATACCTCATTCATTTGACCTTTCCTTTTCCCATCATGTTTGTCTGTTTTATTTTCTGTACATAGTTTTTTTCTTGGGGATGGATTAAGATCTACAGAGATATTACTGGCACAAAAATCTGCAAAGAAATTATTTATAGTACATGTTTCCAGTTTGAAATTACAAAGGAAGAACATTTTCAGAGATACATGAAGTAATGACTTTAATAAGCCATATACATATTGAAAATATAATTTCCTCACAGATGAACGACTTAAACCATAGTTATAGTGAACATGTAATTAAATTTCCTCAGAGATAACATATATATATATTATCGGTCTATGAAATATTGAAATCAAAAGATCAGCAGTGGATCTAAAGCTTAGAGTGAGAGAAGTTGTTGGTGACTTCAGGGAACTTTATTTAGATGTATAATTATATTAATAAGCTGATGTGGTATAATTGCCAATGAGACAGCTATCCATTAGAGTTAAAAATTAAGTGGTAGTAATCACATGAAATTAAAGACCACCGTACGGCCTTCTACGTATGTATAGTCAGTTATAAAAGAGTATCTGACTGTATAGTAAGTTATAAAAGAGTAGAGATGAAAATTTGTTAAACATTAAACCTGACTTGCATGGGGACGGGCACATAAACAATGTGAAATGGTTAAACTTGACATGTTTGTTCAACCCTCCCTAGGACAGTGGTGTTTCAGCACAACCTAAGAACAACCTATAAAATGCAGTAGCAATCTGCAAGGCAACAAGGCAATAAAAAGACAAAAGGCACTAAAACAAAAGACATAAAGCACAAATATATAAAAAGAGTACTAATTGTAGTGAGTAAAATCCTTTTCAATCATCCAATTTTAACCATTAAAGTATAATTTTTCAGGGACGAAAGTATCAACTAGTATACATCCACAGGATTTATAGTATTAAAACTTTATTAAAAAGGTTGGTAAATTATAAACTTGACTGAGATGTTTCATCATAGTTTTATTGTATGGCGAAGAGGTGAGTGTGGGTCGAAACATTTTCGATACCCCATCCGAAGTATTGAAAATTTGGACACCCTTGCCATGCCCAAAACTTTGCACCCCAACAATATACCAACAATATATTGCGGAAGGAACTTTTTAAATTAAAAAAAAGGGGGTATCTCGAATGACCCCCCCCCCCCCCCCCCCCCCCCCCCCCCCCCTTTTTCAAGTTAAAAAGTACCTTCCAACATATTTTTAGTATAAATACAATGACTTCATACGTTTTATGAAATGTTCTCGTTCACCTTGGGAGTAAAATAGATTTATCAAACCAGCTTACGGTTTAAATTTAGATATATAATCGCAAAAAAGAAAAACCCAGTAAAAATTCCGGAAAATAATTCGAATGTGACTTGAATTCTATCTATGACCTTTGACTTCCTTTATAATGCGCATGCCTGTTTAATTGAGTGGAACTGTCACAGAAAAAATGTTGTCGAAATCGCAATTTTACCTGTAAAAGTACAATTTCTTCCGTCTTCTGTCTGCGTTTGAGTGGTCTATGTAAGAAGCTAACTTCCTTTTAACGACATTTTTAACATCACAACCGGTTAAATGAATCCATAGATGTAGATCTAATTGGTTTTCAAACACAAGATTATGTAAACAAACTAAAAAACAAAAACAATTTTCAGTCAGCTGACAACACGAAATCGACAAAACAATGTCTGGTTTCGTTTACACTTCAGCTTGGTAAAACAATATTTTGTTAAAGGGAAAATACACTCCTGAATGTTGACTACTGTTGCTTTTTGCCACAGAATTATTTCAGTAACTCTGCTTTTACTGATTTATAAGGAGAATTTGATATAATTTTCTGAGATGTCTGTTCCACTGTTTAGAATAAACTGAATGTGTTATCATCACTGCCTGATGATTAATATTGCCCTAGAAATATATGCTATGAGGCAGTTGTATTGGGTGATGCCTTTTACATGTAGTAAAGCTAAATGACTCAAATTTATACACTGGCCGAGTGGTCTTATTAGTTACTTCTTTTATCACTAGCCAGTCAACACTGAGGTTGTGAGTTAGAATCATGCTCATGCATGGGCACTCCGCTCCAATCTTAATTGACTAGAATATCAGGTTTCCTTTGAAAGGTCGGTGGTTTCCGAATCCAGGTCCGTTCGCCCTAGTACCTGTTCGCCCAGGGTCCATTCGCCCTAATTTTATTTTTTTTCTAATTGTTGTCTAGTCGCATTATTTTAAGTATTTGAACAAAATATGTTAAAAGTTGGTTGAAAGTTTGACAGCTAGAATATTCATGATATTTATATTGTTGCAACCAATTTATTATTTTCCCTTTGATTTGCAGAGTATAGTGTTTCCTGCAGCTTTTAAAAAGGGCAGGGTAATTGTTAGCTCAGTGGGCACATTAAGCGCGATGGACAACAATTTTTTCCCTAAAAACAGGTTGACACATTCCTTGATATCCAAATCATCTATTGATTTGGTATTTGCTGACACTAGAACAAGATTGTTTACAGTTGACGCATCCAGTCCATTTCTGCCTCTTTGGTGCTGAAAATAAATAAATTACACATAAAACAAGAATATCTTAAATAATCTGGAAGTTTTTTCATAAATTGTTTCTTTCTTAAATTAATTCAAATTAAAAACTGAAGAAGTAAATTTTAAAAAAATAATTTGATGAAAAAATGAATTAATTGAAAGTAATTAATATGCAAGTGATTTCATGAGATCCTTGGCCTAACTCAACTTTAACCTTAAATTATCCCTTTGACAAAAGTTTATTTTTACCCCGAACTAACACCGTTGCAAGTGCGTAACCATTTTGTAATAAAAATCTACAAACCTTTGAAAAAATGATAAAAGCTTTCTGCATTTTGCAGCCTGTTTCTCATTTTCTTCCAATTTGTTGATGGCATGATTAGTATCTGTATTCACTATTCAATCTATTGCAGTTTGCTAATCAGCTGATTATGAAATCGATTACAAAATGGCGTCCTAGTGAACTTTTGTTTACGTTTGAAGGGAAATAACTCGAGCGGTATTCATAAAATATGTCTTTCAGTACCGGTTGTTAATTACGACAATAAAGGCATGGCGTCAGGAATTTCGACAAAATTGGGGCAGGGCGCCAAATTTTTTCCCCTGAAAGAGCAGGGCCGCGAGAAATCGCAGCAGGGCGCCATTACACGCCAAAACCACCTGTAGGAAACACTAGAGTAGAATACTGGAATTAGCGAATACAATGTATATTTATCTTTAAAAGTTATTGATATTTGTTAACAAAATAATTGTATTCAGTCAATCGCGAATGTATGCAGTATAACTGAGACTAGTCTCAGGGTATAAAATAAACTTGCAAATCACTTTCATGATTACAATTCGTACATCATTCATGTCATTGTTTTTCTTAATTTCAAACTGAATATTTTATTAAAACAAAACATTTGTTTTTATTATTAATCCATCAAAAGACAAGTATCTTTTAAATATTTCCATGTTACCATAAATTTCAAGAATATATATCTGAATAAGTTTATTCATCTTCAAAGCCCTGAATATTAATATTTTATTTAGTAGGGCGAACAGACACTATGGGCGAAGGGACCCAGGGCGAACAGACCTGATACCATGGTTTTCTAGGGCACTACAGCTTCCTCCACCAATTGAAACCTCCATGAAATTTCATTGATTATTGAACTAAAGAAAATTATATTTTAAAAATTTTGTATATATATATCTTGTAGCTACTGTCCCTTTAAGTAATCAAAGTTTTTGCAAACCCCTAGTCATATAAGTCATATCCTCAACTTGCAATTTTAAACCAACTTAAAAAATAATTATTGAATGATAAAAAACATATAACTAACATTATATATACATGTATACTGAGAATATTGCAATTAGAAACTGAAATAGCAATACATGTATTTAAGGTTTCTGAAGGTCTATATTTTCAAGTATTCCAAAGTTCTGAAATTTTTGAAGAGTAAATTAAACTTCAAAATTGCAAATGTATCATCATCCTAGATTTCTATTGATATTCAAACATTGCCAAGTCATTCTGAGATGAATGTTATAAACCAATATGTACATTTATATAGATTTACTAAAGTAAATAAGTTTAATTGGGATAGACGAATACTGAATAGACATGATCATGTGATGATGGAAATCTGTGACTAAGTGTCATTTCAAGAAACTTCATGTTGAGTATTCATACCTTGTGTTGTATAAGTTTAAAAAGGTTTAAAAAATACAATCAGAATGTAATTAGGAATCAAGTGCCAGTGATTATTGGAATTTAATGGTTTGGATATGATATGTTTACATGATGTGTATGAAAATTTGAGGCAAATTGGTCAACATTAATTTGACAGTTAATGACAAGGAGTTACCTCTCTTTGTTCATCATGTACATTTTCTTTTCAATTGTAAAACAAATGATACATGTACATCATGTGCATGTATACATTGCACATAAAATTAAAAGCTTGCAATTGGTGTTCTTTAACTCTTAGATCAACTCCAAACAACACCATTTTAATCTATAATTTGTTTAGCTAATGCAGAAAATGTATATATGTACTAACTAGAAAATTAACTTTATCTACTTGTATTTATATTTAGGCAATTTTTTGTGTCAGTGAGAACATGAATGATATATTTTGTTTATGTAAATGTAGGTCATCAAAATATTCTATTTTCAGACGTGTATATACATTGTACATGTACAATCCGACTACAGTGATATATATGGATATTTGAAGATGTGGTTTGAGTGCCAATGAGACAACTCCCCATCCAAGTCACAATTTGTAAAAGAATAGCCATTATAGGTCAAAGTACTTCAACATGGAGTCTTGGTTCACCCTGAAAAGCAAGCTATAGAAGGCCCAAAAATTACTTATATGTACATTTTCATTGTATACAAAACATTTTGTATTTATAACGTGTAGATTTCTTGTTCTTAATAAAACTAACATCATTTGATTAAGTTGATTTAAGCAATGATGATCCACATGACGTACATGTATCAATATTTTGTTAAAAATGTGTTGTGCATTTGTCATGTGTACATGTACATGATGTATTTGTATAAGAATAAATCTGGCTTGGTTATATAATCCAACATAAACATTAAACATGAAACAAAATTCAAAGTAGTAATGTTCCTTATAGAATCATTGTATTTAGTTCATGTAGTTCTTTTTATTTAAAAAAACAAGATAACCAAGCTTAAGTAATTTATTGTAACCTATCTTTAATATTTTTTCTAGAATCTATCAATAACATGCCAGAATGTGAAACACATTGACCTCTAATTAGAATAAAATGACCTCTGCGGTGCAGCCTAACCACCAATCACCACCACCAATAAACCATAATGGAGAGCTGGACATGACCCTTAATAATAATGTCATAGAAAAAGTCACACAAGCTGTGGAAAAATGTAAAACAGATGATGTAAACACAAACACCACCAATTGCAATGGAGATGGATCAAAATCTGAGTGAGTATTATTTTAACTACAATGTATTAGACCTCACCTGATTTTCTATGGTCCTGCCACAAATAGTGTTATCTTTAATTTTATCTGTTATATTGCTGAGTTTAGTTTGTGAGTGTATTTTGGTGAGTTGCAGACTGAATTAATATTACATGTATTTTCAAGGCTTCTGATTTATATGCCAAAATTACATGATTTGGACTTTGAAAGTTTTGTGAAAATATCAGTTACATGTACATGTATAATGATTTTTTTTTGGACTTTCGTGAAAAGAACATTGATATATTCTTTCAATCTCAAATTCCCATTCCGAAATTTGACTAAGATTCAAGCTTTATTGGGAGCTGGCCATTTGTCTTGTTCCAACACACCTTGTTTAAAGATGAAAGTTTATATGGGACAAAATTTATTCTGATTCAAAATGTAGAAAATGTACAAATTGTGGGTTCTTTTTGTCGAGCCTTTGACTTTAGTCGAAAAGCAAGACATAGCGATCCTACATTCCGTCGTCTGCGCCCACAAATATTCACTCTGTGGTTAAAGTATTTGAAATTTTAATAACTTTCTTAAACTGTACTGGATTTCTACCAAACTTACAATGTAGACAGAAGCTTGTTTATGATCATAAGACACTTGTCAGATAGTATCCAGAAGTAAATATTGTAAAAATAAAATTCCATTTTTTCCATATTTTACTTAATGACTTGACTTATATAAAGATAGTACAAAATGTATTAAGAGGAATATTTTTATTGATTTTTTTCCTCATTTTTGTTGAGCCTGCGATTTACAGATAACGTAGGCGAGACACTGGGTTCTGCGGTACCCTTACATTAAAAAAAAAATTACAAACCCCAAAGAGAACATGTGCATGTTTATCATAGAACAAAACACTTATAGATATTTGTAATGTAATATGTTGTTAGTGCTATAACATCCTGTCTTGTTGGGTTGCTGTCTCATTGTCTGATTCATGCATATCCTTCAAATACATGTTTGTCTCAGTTGTTTGTTGCTGTTTCATAAATATCATGTAGTTGCACAAATGTACTTCATACGCTTTGGTTTTTTATACATGTACACTTATAAAGGGTCCTGATTTTTTAAATGTTTAAACAAAAAAGTGTTAAAAAAAATGAAAATACTCATCATCAGAGATAAACAAAATTAATAAACAGTCAGGGAACTTACTTAAATGAGTGATTTTCTAAATCACTGATTCAAGTAACATTATTTCCAGAAAGGTTGGAACTTGAAAGTAAGAGCTGTCTTTCTTTAATAATCACCTATTAAAGTAGTACAAATTAATCACTAGAAGAAGTGATTTAATTTTACTGTAGCTTTAAATATAGAATACTAATGATCCAGGGACTAATTATATTTCTAAAATTATCAGAACCAACATCTGTGTTGTCTAGGATGACAGGTCATTTCAGGTGATGCCCTTGTACTGAATCTAGGATAATGACATAAAAATCACTTGTTTAAGTATCATACCTCAATTTCCTTCCCAAAAATCACTTCTTTAAGTATCATTATTTTAATAACCCCCACTAATTTCAACACCCCAGAACAGTGAATTTTTTATCTGGAACAGTAGAATTTTATTACACAATCTGAAAGATGAAACCTTGAACTTAACAGGAAAAATACTCCCACTGCTGGGAAAAATCTGTTAAGAAAGTATCAGTTCATTATGTAAAGCCATTATTACAGCATTTTTTCAACTAAAGTAGAATTTGCAGCTAAATGATAGCATCTAAGGCAAAAACCTTGCTAC
The DNA here is from genome assembly GCA_019925275.1 of Mytilus edulis. NCBI lineage: Eukaryota > Metazoa > Mollusca > Bivalvia > Mytilida > Mytilidae > Mytilus > Mytilus edulis. The sequence goes on along the minus strand of CM034357.1, from coordinate 45,313,775 downwards.
TTAAAAGAAGCAAAAAAATCATTTTTTTTAAATTTTACTAATGAAAAGATATTATTTAAACCTATGTGTTTAAAATTTTGGTAAAACTACAAAATCATAATTTGTGACAAATCTTCGAATATGCTACTAAAATAAGTGATTTAAAAATCACTTATTTCAATAAGTCCCCTGACTGATAAAGATTTCCTACACAAAAAAAATACTAGAGGAAGCTGATGACATTTGTTTGAGAGCAAAATATCAAGGACAGGCCTAGTGGTCATTACATATTGATGTAATCAGACTCAGAATTTAACTAATCCAATTACTGGATTTGGTGTTTTGCTCACACATTTTTGCACTTAAATAAAGAGTAAATTTTCTTACAGAGGGCCCTGATCTGACGATTTTAACCTCAACTCAGCTCCCAGAGAAGGATTGCTAGTAACAATATGTATTTTGTCTGTCAAAATTTTGCTCTGTACATTTTCTTGATAAAAACTTGTATTCTGTAAATATTTTTCTGTCAATATAAATGTCATGTTTTGGCATATTTGTTACCATGTTGTATTGGTTGTTTTTGTCCTAAAAAACGTAATAATGTACTGATTGTACATGATGTAACGATGTCAATAATGTCCTCAAAAAATGACAAACGACCACAATTTTTGTCATGACGTTATTTTTTTTAGTATGATAATGGATTTGAAATTTGAAAAAAATAAAAAACACTTAAAAAATATATTTTCTTTATTTGGTGTATTCCACATGTACAATATGGATACAATTCTATGAAATTAAACATATATATCATGTGTATAGAAGAAGAAGAAGATGCTTTATTTCCATAAAATGGGCTCACAAGGAGCATAATATAATATCATTGTAATATAATATTCTTTTACAAATATAATAAACAACACATAGTTACAAACACAAATAAGGAACAACAGTTTTCATATATTAGTATATATATATATAAAACCTTTGTCTCAGGCACACCTCTGGAAAGTAACAAAAAAGAATACTGTGAGTAGGCTAAATATATCTAGCTGAACTGCAAAAGGCACCAAGGGACGGTGCTATATGGCATGGTGGGTGCATATTAAAATGTGTATCGGGACATTAATGATATGGTTAGATATGGTAAGAAGTTGCACATAAATGGTATGTCATCCTCGTGTCTGGTGCAGAGGAGTCAGTACTATTTAAAGTGACACAACTGCAAGAGGTATCAAGGGACAATGCTAATTGACATGCCAAAGTGCACAAATTTCGAAAAAGATAAAACATTACCAGTTTAATAAAAAAAAAATAAAAAAAAAATAAAAAAATATCACAAACAAGAAGGTAATAGAACTTGTACGATGTGTCCTTTACCCCACCATGCCAACCTCGTGCCTAGTGCAGAAAGCCTGATTAAATATTAATCTTTTAAGTTATATTTTATCTTCATAAATTAACTCACAGACAGATATCAAAATATCAAGATTCTCTACATTAAGAAGCCATATCAGTTTTTGGCTAGGAATCAAATGCTTAAAGTTTGGGCATAGTGAGTCAATAGTGGAATTCAAATAATTTCTCTTATCTTGAGATAATGTACATGAGAATAAAAAATGTTTTTCATCATCAACTTCATTTGAGGTGCACCTGAGACATATTCTGTCTTGTCGGAGAGTACCCTGATAGCTTCCTTGTTCAATTCTTAGTCTGTGAGAAGAAATATGCAATAGAGTGAAATTTCTCCTCTGCTCAGGTGATTGTAATAAAGTAAGGTATCTTTCAAGACCAAAATGAGTCTTAAAAGTGCTATAGCTACAAAGCTTCCCATCAGCACAATTGTGCATTTGGTTTCTCCACTGTATTTCATAGTGCTCATACAAAAACTTTTTAATTTAAATTTTGAATCTAAAGTTGCTTGCAAAGGTTAGACTGTCAACCCCATTAATTGTTTTTTGCAAATAGTTTAAAGATCCATACCAAGAGGGAATTTTTGATTCAAATGATAGCTTTGACTCTAAATATGCATCTTTTAGTAAGGGAAAGGATGAACCCAAATTTTCAAGCCGGTGCCAGTATCTGATCATAGATTTGGTGATATCAAAATGTAAAGGAAATCTCCCAAGTTCTGAAAGAGTGGCAAGGTTTGTTGCTCTTTTCCCCACACCTAGTAATAATTTACAAAATTTCATATGTAATCTTTCTGAAAAAAAGTTTAGGATAGGCTTGATCAACTGTAGAAGTCTGAGATTTTTTTTTTTTGAAAGGATTAAAAAAGCCCCCAAATTTCCAAACTATACAAAAGAATGGGTTTAATTGTATGATCAAATACATGGAGGCTGTTTTTAATATTGGGATTCAGTGATAAAAAGTCCTTTCGTAGCTTGTAGTATGCTTTCAATGCCTTATTGTACAATTCCTTTTGAGCAAAGGAAAAAGATCCTGATGCACTAAATGTTATACCTAAATATTTACAATGTTGAACACAATCTATCAACATGTCATTAAAATCAGTGGCGGATCCAGAGGGGGTTCCGGGGGTTGGAACCCCCCCTTTATTTCGGCAGATCAATGCATTTGAATGGGGACATATAGTTGGAACCCCCCCTTTGTCCTGGGTTGGGAACCCCCCCCCCCCCCCCCCCCCCCCCCCTTTTTAAAATGGCTGGATCCGCCACTGAAAATAAAAATTATGTTTTATATGCCTGCCTGCTTTGTTAAATACCATCACCTTAGTTTTTTTTAGATTAATTTTCATACACCAATCTTTACAATAATTATTTAATTGATCAAGTTTACACTGAAGCCCCTTTTCCGAGGAATAAAATGACAATATCGTCAGCATATAATAAACAATGAACTGGCTTTGAGTTTACCAAGACTGGATCTGGTGACTTTTCTAGATAATCAGGGAGAACCTTTATAAATATTTTAAACAAATTAGGACTCAAATTATCTCCCTGTTTCACTCCCACCTTAGTTGGAAAAAGGTCTGTAACTCTATTCTTTAATTGAATACAGGATTTACTCTGGGCATACAAACTCTTAATTATATTATAAAAATTTGTACCCAGCCCAATGTTTAATTACTTGAGTTTTATACCTGGGTGAATGACCGTGTCAAAGGCCTTTTGGAAATCAACAAAACAGACAAACACTCTACCTTCTTTAGTATGACAGTACTTATCAATAATGGTCTTAAGTATGAACATATGGTCAGATGGTCGCGCTTTCCTTGTGAAGCCAATTTGGCTATCTTTAATGATCTGATATTTATCTAAAAATTTGCAAAGACGGGTGTCAAGAATTTTATTAAAAAGCTTCCCCAAAGCATCAGTAATAGTTATTCCTCTATAATTATTAGGATCAGATGTATATATTTTTACTTGTTTTGAAAGATAATTTAACTGCATTAGACACATGTACAAAATGTACAAACATATAAGATTAATATTGTATTTGACAAAAAGTGTAGCAAAAAAAGATGTCCTGAAGTATTCTACCAGTTGAATAATATTCTGACTTAAGCTAGAACATGCATGCCTTGAAAATAATTTACTTTGTATGCCCCACCTACGATAGTAGAGGGGCATTATCTTTTCTGGTCTGTGCGTCCGTTCTGCTTCAGGTTAAAGTTTTTGGTCAAGGTAGTTTTTGATGAAGTTGAAGTCCGATCAACTTGAGCTTCCCTATGGTATTGTCTTTCTAATTTTAATGCCAAATTAGAGTTTTTATTCCAATTTCACAGTCCACTGAACATAGAAAATGAAAGTGCGAGTGGGGACACATTCTTGTTTCAATGTATTTTCAAAATTGAAAATAAGAGGTTCAATGTTATCATGGTTATTAGTCTTTTTGAATTTTGAAAGCCATGAAAGCCAGGCTGATTCACTATCTGTCAAAACATCAATCTGTAACACTTTAAATTACAGTCCAGTGTTCAAATGTTCACATTTTAAATTCTACACTGCCCTCTCCCAACTAAAAAAGAATAAAAAAATAAATTATACATACTGTTATATTTAAAGAAAATATACATGTACGCAGAAATCAAACAAACAATTTAATGCTAAGGCAAAATGTAAGGTGAAATTAAGCAATGATAAATTAGCTTTTGAATGTTTTCCTTATTATTGCTATTAGAGTGTAAATATTTATAAGGTATATCCTGATGTAACGCTTTCATTTAATCAAGTCATTTTGAAAATGGTTTATAATTGCATGTCCTTTTGATGATGCAAAACCACTTAGAATGATAAAGACGATAAGAATAAATACATTTTCATTTAATTCACAGAAAATTTCTGGCTTTGGGGGGAAAAGAAAAGGTTAAATTCTTGCTGTCCCCTTTTATGCCTCTTAGCTATAACATGTACATTTAAAATTGTTTATCAAAATTAATGATTCATTATTTAGATATGAAAATAATTATGTAATATTGTAAATTTTTGAACAAACCACATAGATGTTTTAATCAGTGCATATGTCAGCAAGTTGTTATTATCAATCACACCTTGTCAGTCTACTCTACCTGTTACATATAGGTATATAAAAAATGATAAGTATAAGTTGTCAATTTCTAATCGTCTGTTGCAATTTGCTGTCATCAATTTCTGATTGTCTGTTGCAATTTGCTGTCATCAATTTCATATTTTTTGTTGTCATTTGATTTGTCAATTTCTTATTGTTTGGTGTCATTTGATGACGTCCTTAGTATCTGTCTTGTCAAAGTAGATATGATTTCATATTGTTTGTTATTATGATAACAAGGTGATAATTGTCGGATGTTTATGGTGTAAAAATGTTTTTATAAGGCAGTTGGACTCCATCTGTCTAAGGAGATATTAACCCTGACATTTGTTGGTCAGTAGGATAAATATGTTTTGATAGGGATGAATGGTTTTTATTACAAAATTAATATCTTGTGGTTATCTGGTATTTGCTAATAGAGTTATCAAGTTGGCTGAATTTAAGAAAAGGCTTGTGTGCTTATCAGTGGAAAGTTTACATAACAGGACAAAAACCTTTTAATCTGTGGCTCATTGACCTAATGTTATTGTGACCATTGGTGGATTTACAATAATTGAGACATTTTGTTTACATAACTGTCACGGTTTCTGACTTATGTGGTCTGATAAAGTGGACAAAAACAAAATTTAAAAAATTTTCTTTGTAAAAATAAAAAGGATTCCACGTACAATGCCAGCAGAAACATTGGATAATGGGATTTACATGATTCCAGAGATCGAATCAGGGTAATCTAAAATATTAGTATTCATTTATTTTCTTATATATTCTAGCATGTGAAAGTTTTAAAAAAAATTAGATGATATTTTTATCTGGTAATATTGTCTTAATTTGGAAAATTAAAATTAATAAAAATGTTTTCATAAAATTCTGATTAAAATTGTTTAAGACTGAATTTCATGATCATGATGATAATTTGATTTTTTTCATCAATCAACATTTATATATATTTGGAGTAAGCAAAAACATCTTCAGATTAGGAGGTGTTTTTTTTGCACTTATGGAGTGGACATACCATTTATTTTATATTATCGAAAACCTTACAAGTTCTATAAATCTATCCCATTTTAATACATATAGTCATATATGCATGTACATGCATATTTATATGATTTGAAGTGTGCAGGTATTTGGACTGGTGATATACCTGCCATATATATATATATGTAAACTTGTGGTACTGTAAAATCATCACGTACTATTGTGTAGATGAGATACATGTACAACCCACATACATGTACTTTATTTAAATTTTGAATGTTTTATGTGATTGCTGGTACAGAAGAAAGATTTACTGTATAGCCAGAACAATCTTGACTTATACATTGTACATATTGTTACGGTTTAGGGTATAAGCTGTAGGTTTGTACATACGACTGTTTCAGGCTACTCAGTAAACACTCTATTCTATTTTCGCGTTCGTCGTTTACTGTTAGCCAACGCGTATACAAAGACATTTAATGAACATTGTGGATACTTATATATTGTTATTGTATGTAAATATTGTTATAGTAAGGTCTCTGGGAATAATAGTATAGAGTTCGTCTTCATTGTTTGACCACGGGGGGTCCCCTGACTGAATGACTGTTCCCATCTTCTGTTTACCCTTATTTTACACGTTCCCGCTTTATTACCTTGTTATTTTATTAGCGTTAGGCATATATATTGTAACCGGGGCCCATACATGCTAAGAGTAAGCTTAGATAAGTCCCGTTTGTCCATTTCCCGACTCGACAGAATGTCAACATTCCGATCGCCGCCATTTGCATCACTATGTTTATTGACGTCAGTGACCTAATGACCTGAGATCAGCATCCAATCAGCATAACGTAATTTGCCCACCATCTCCATAGGGGCACGAGACGTTGGTGGGACAGAGATATAAAAGCAAGTGCACAACAGTCTTCAGATAGACTGCGGCCCGCTACCAGGGCAGTCACTCCTGATACCAAGGAACTTACCAAGGCAAACCAAAAGTGTCGCAGTCGATGCAATACATGAACCTTGCTATTGCATGCATCCTCGTTGAATAAATGGACCAAACCATAATTGACCTAGATATTTTACTACGTTTACTACGATGTTGACAAACGATTAACGTACCGAAAAGGGGGGTCTCTGTATATTTTATTAAATGTTCTATTGGGTTTTCATGTGATTTATACTTGGAATAGTATTGAATGTTTTGTATATAATAAATTGTGAAGCTTTATTAATCTTGTTATCTGTTGTACATGTAATTAGTAAGTCAATGTTAATGAGTTTCTGTGCTACCATATTTAGACCAGTGCCTTAACTGTTTTGCCAGCTACGCTACCATAGCCTTGACCATTTTGTCAGCTACGCTACCAGTATAACTTAGTCTGTAACTCGACACCAGAGTTGACAGTTCTATATCAGAATTTACCAGAAATATAGTAACCAGGGTTATAACCTCGTAGTAATAACTTTTACTTTTGGGACACCCCCGTCCCGTAACAATATGTACCTTTGTGGTTAGGATTATAAATTATCAGAAGGTGAACTTTAAATTTGCATCTATCCATTTACAAGTTAAAAAAAATATGTAATATAAATCTCCATCAAGTTAATTAATGCATTCATATTGATTAACAAGGGCATTAAATATTCTTCAGTTATGATATGTAGAGTCAATGTTTTTTACCCATTAATATTGTAATCAATACATGTTATTTTGTCACCAAATACATTATTGACCAGGCCAGTACCTGTTAATTTTTTCACCAAATGAATTATTGACAAATACATGTATGTTATGTCACAATTATTTTTTGTGGTAATACCTTATCATAATTTTTCAATAAATGGCAATTATTTTACAACCTTTTACAATGACATTCATTATGTGTCTGATAAATGACTTTCATGATCAGCAATTATACATGTACATGTATTTGAGATTTACTAAATGATTGAATGTAAAAGAGATTTAGAAATACCAATGAAATTGATTACTATATATATGTTATCTTATTTATACAGAACAAGATGTGAACAAATTAGTCTTGTAATTTTTGTTAGTTTCATGGGAAAATGAATGAATTTCCATTAACTGAAGTTGAGAGTCAATTGTTTTGTGGTGCTTTAAATTTCATAATGTCTAGACAGAAAATATGTAAATCAATACATTTCAAAGATCTGTTGATTGGTTTAAAAATTGTGGCAAAAGAAGTCAAGTTAACTTTAATCAGCTGGTTGGAACTTTTAATTTTGGCCATTTGGGGAATTTTTTACCTACAATAGTACAGGGGCATTATGTTTTCTGTTCTGTTTGTTTGTCTGTCCATCTTCAGGTTAAAGTTGAAGTCCAATCAACTTGAAACTTAGTACACATCCATATGATATGATTCTAATTAAAATGCAAAATTAGAGTTTTTACCCCAATTTCACAGTCAACTAAAAATAGAAAATGATAATTTGAGTAGGGCATCCATGTACTATGGACACATTCTTGTTGATTGATTGTTGATAGCCCATGTTTTGTCTATTCTTAAATTAACTCCTGTCAATTTGGAGCTTAAAAAATGTGTAGACATTGGTCTGTTCTTTTGTTTGAAATGTATACATATTCACCTCTAGATAATACATGTTTAAGGTAAATAATTAGCATTGAGGGGGACCACTACTCTACCAGTGACCAAATATCATGGGAGGATAAGCAAAGGGTATGTACTGCCTTCAACTAAGAGCATAACCCAAACCTCATATGATAACAACGTCCAAGCAAAACAAATGTCGAACAATTCAAAGGACAAAATCAACACCCTGGTTGATGTATGTACTACATAACAACAAATAAAAAACTTAAATGATATACATGTATATATTCAGTAACAAACAACATCTAAATGTCTCTTGGTTTTTGGTGTAATTGGGTTGCATGCTGTTTTAATTTGTTGACCTTAAAATAACTGTACATCTGATATTCATCACATGGTATAAATTTTTATACATTTTGTATTTTACAGTAGTCTTCAATAGGCAATGTCTCACAATTGTGATATATACTTATAAAATGGAATTAGTGACCAATAAAATTTAACCTTTTAGTCAGTAGCTGTTAAAATATATCTGTACTTTCAAGCTTCAGTAAATATTTTTTTCTAAAATAGAAATTGTAAGTCCATTTAAATGATAATGTCAATTTAAGTTCATTGCACTATTTAGTAGCAGACAAATTTTAGTTTAAATTATTGTTTTGCCCTTAGATGTTTACAAATTGTAGATAGAAGCAATTTCGTCCTACTTTTTGTTTACAGGTAGATAAATTGCATTTTATCAGTGGAAAATGGTTATGTCTTGGAAACAAATTTTCTAATACACAAGAGAAAAGTTAGCATTAAGGCATTTTATGGATCAAGAAGTCCTAGTCTTTTCCTGGTGTAAATTACGATTTATTATCAGATTATACCACAAGCATTATGCAACTTGTGTTTTTGATTCACGTAACCGGAAAAACTTTAAGCCTGATGAAAAGCTTTGTGTCATTATAAGCCTGAAATATGTTAGTTTTTTTTTTTCTCTGTTGATTAGATAAGAGTTTTTTCAGCTTGTCTCTTTGCTTGAATAGCTGCAGTATTTCTTTGAAGATTCTTTTTTAGCAATGTTAAATTTGCAGTTTTTACAAATCTCTTGAAGGCGGGTGATTATAAGCATACAATTTTGCATGCATTAACTATTATTTTCAATTTAAAATCAATGAAATTTTATTTGAGTAAAAAAAAAAGTAAATCGTGTATACCATGTATACATACATACAATGTACAGCTTAAGGAAAAAAACGTGTTGTGTAATGTTTAATATAGAATTCAGGTCTGAATCAGTCATCATCATGATTTTTATGATGAAATTGACGAGAATGACTATTTTCAGCACATTTTTTTTATGTATGATTATATACCACTGTTGTTATACAAGTGTGCCAATTGCAATTTTTTTTTTTTATATTCATATCATGTTGATGTTCACCATTTGATATTTTTTTAATCTTGTATGTACCTTGCTTCTATTTCAGTAAGTTTGTATATTTAAAATTTATAATACTTTAAACTTGTCTTCCGATCAAGATAGTAGATACATTCATCAGTGTTTATTGCAATTAGTACAATTTTGCTATTTCTTCAATGTTCTTAAAAACCAGAATTATAACATTTATGATAATAATGATCAAGGTTGAAAAATAAATTTTCTGTTTTCAATTTTTATTTGTGTTCAGAACTTTTCTTTTCCATTTTCTGAATAAATTTTATTTAAAAGTACACAACCATCAAGAGTTTCAAATTGCAGTATTACGCTCAGCTTTAACCTAACCCAGGTGTCAATTAATAAAAATATGTGGGCAATGTTGAACTTTATAAGATCACATCTTGACCTATGCTTTCTATTAAGAGTTATAAGAACTTAATATTTTATTTTAGGACACCAAAGCTAAGAAGGTACTTTGTAATTGAGTTTTGTGGTTTTAAGATAGATAACACCTCTCACTTGTGTTAGTGTGGATTTCTTTTGTACATGAGTGTTTTAACATTGTGAAGATGTATTGTATGAAGTGATCACAAAAAGCTTTAAGTCTTACATTATAAATTAACAGAGGTATTTTTGATACATTTCTGTACTTCTCTTCTGGTATATATGTACAGTAAAACAGTGTGCACAAAAGATCCCACTTAAAAGTCCAGGCTCCATGAAAGTTCACACTTAAAAAGAAAGTCTTCACCAGAACCAAATTGCTTTTGCAGTTTTATCAAAATCGTAGTTAAATACTGTTGGACATCATCAGATGTGTACAGGCCCAGATGCAATTTAACCAGCCTGCATGTTTAGTTAGTCTGTCAGTAAGCCTTATGACATTTTTAATTCAGATTTCTTATACGGGGGGAATGATACTACTTTTTAATAAAAAAAAAGGGGGGAATGAAGATACCTTTTTTGTACCAAGGGACAATTCAAAACTCATAAAACAAAGAGAAGCTGACATCCCCATGGTAAAAAGAAAATGAGGACTATTGAAAGCAGAAGATAAACAAGTTAAATATACATTACACTATAAACTATACATCTGCAAAGCCAAGCAACAAAAATCCCACCAAAAACTTGGCTGATCTCAGGTCTTCAGGAAGGGTAACCACTATAGTTGCAACTGTCTCGGATTGAATTTTCTATAACGTTTGCAATTGTAAATTAAACTCATCATGAATTTTCTGAATGGTTACAAATTTAAACTCAACATGTCACAATCTTGTATAGTGGAAGCTAATTCTGTCAATTCATCATCCTAAGCCCTGAGGATTCACCCAGAGCAAATATTTGCTACTAGACATTGCACAATTAAAATTAGATTCAAATCATCAAATGCACAAATTGTCTGGAGGACATTAAGAAAAAATCTATTAGCTTTTTAAGAAGTTACACCACTACAAAATGTAAAGAATATTAACATATGGCATATCAACATTAAAGGGGCAGAAGCTGCCAAATTCATTACCAACAAATTTGACTCGGAAAACTACTTTTAAATTAATGATGTTTAATGATAAACATGTATTATTTATTCTAAAAAAAACTATGGAATAAATATTATACAATTACTGTCTTTTCATGGGGTAAATATGAGTTTTTTTCATGTTTTTTTTACTTTGAAAAACTGATATTATCCGAGGGAAACTTTATCCAATTTATAAAGAAAAAACACACTAAAATATTACCAATATAATGGAAGAAAAATATTATTTTATTCAATCTTTGTTATTATTGGTTTGTAATCACATTATATATCCACCACTCATCTTTTCTGTAAAAATTTAGTAACAAATTAATGCAACAAATCCCAGAACATTGCTATCATGGCTATTATGCAGGCTTAGTAATTTGATAAAATGTCAATTCCATTTATTCTATATATACTGAACTTTACGCAAACTTGTATAATAAAAGTAACGTAATAACATGTGTAATTATAATTGATGAATAAATTGGCCCATTTTCAGTTGCAACTAGAAATTACGATACAGTTACATGCTTTCGTGATTGTTTCACGGATTAGTCAGGGCTTTCAGTCTGAAATGAGGGTCATTATGTTGTTTAAGTATAGATCATTGTATGAAATTACTAGCTTGATGGATATTTCAGTTCGTTGTTGTGAATAATCTGACATTTTCGATGAGCTATAGTGAAGTTATTCCTCTGTGAGTTTGATGATAATTCTAGGACCTTTACACTTGATTGATCTAATGTCCGGAAATAGTATATAGATATGGATTTCAGGAGAGATGGTTAATGGTTGACGAAGTTTTTTCTGGATTATAATAAATGAGAATAATGGATTTGTTGCAAATTTGTATTTCTTTTTTCAATAATTTTTGTTGATTCAAAAATATGGATTTTCTATAGATGAGAACGTAAGTGTTTGTCCTTTCTTTTAATGTAATTTTGATAAGGTTATGTTTCCTATAAGCAATTGAAATTTATACAGTTTTGTTATAACCTGTGGGTTTAGGGGGGGGGGGGGGGGGTGGAAGTTCATGGAACCCCTTTTTTTTTATGATCAATGCATTTGAATAGGGATATTTGGTTGAAACCCCCTCCCCTTTATAACCAGCCCGTTATAAAATGGCTGTAACCCTCCCTAGGGGGATGCTAAATTAGATGCACCTAAATTTATGAGCCCCCCAAAAAATGTTTTTTAGTACACTATTAAAGTGTTGTTCATGACTAACAGAATGAGAGATATGTTTCCCCTAGCATGCTGACTAAATTAGGGCAGATTAATTAAGATATATTTGTATAGGCAAATTATTTTATTTACCAAAACACTTTAAATAGATGAAACAGAGAAAGCTGCTGAGTGAGTGAGTCTGACTTGGGGGTGGTTAGGGACTCAAAAGTATTGTATACGTAGGAATGACTAGGGTATGGACTTCCCATTAAAGATTATTTATTATGAAGTTTCTTTATTTAACATTTGTAAGATGTCCCTTTCCTAAGTTGGTCTTATGTCTCATTGGCATTATTTCATATGCCACACTTTCAATTTTTATAGAATATATATCATACAAGAATTTTTATATATGAGAAACATGTAGCATCCAACACCTGCTCTCTTAAGAATACTTTAATAAATGAACTTGAGCACTTTATTTCAAAGTATCAATTTGTTAATTTGAAGTTTCCATTAACTGTATAAGTTCATGACATTTTAAGTTAGTTTGCCCTTTGATATAGCTTGATACTATTAACATCAAATGAATGAAGGGGTGGTTATAAACACTCTAAGCTTGACATAGGTCAATTAAAAATTTGATAAAAGGATGGAGTAAATTGCATCATTTATCTGACACATTGATCTTTTCCTTTAAAACTCAAAGTCCATAGAGAAGAGAAAGAATACAGCTGAAATAATTAATTTTAAGATTACTCATGGTAACTTTAAGGTGTTTCTGTGTTTAAAATCTTTTCAGGGGGCGGATAGGGGTTAGGAGCACAATGCCAATTGTATGACCTTAAATCATTGCAAATACAAAGAAACAGTGATAGCTAAATATCAAGGCAAGCTGTTGGACACTGTATTTGAAATTGTTTCGTCAAAAGATATATATATATTTTAACAACTGCCTACTCACTTAACCCCTTCATCATTATTTGTTTACTAAATTCAAAAATCTTTGAGCTTATTTTGAAAATATCCAAAAATATAATGATATTGTTTTATGACTCTTGTTAAATGTTCATTGGTCAAAATATGAATAAAATATTTATCACTGGACTACATGCAAATTTTCATCAAGGAATATTTCTTGGTTGACGATCATCTTGTTATTCTGAAAATAGATAATTGTTTTGGGTAATACAAATATAAAATCAATGTAAGGAAATTAAAGATGATTTTTATGCTGATTTGACATAAATTTATTATTGTAAAATAAGATCCAAATTACAATTACTTGAGGATCAAAGTAAGTATTATGATGTTTATTTTTCTTACACATCAAAGGCAAATTGAGATGCATGATCATAAATAAAGCACATAATTATACACAAGGCAAAAGGTTAGCTTTGACATGAATGTATTGATTCATACAGGACGCATACATTGAACATCTAATGTATCTTTTTAAGGGGATACTGATTATAAATTTTGTGAGCTTGTGAATATTGATTTTTTGATTGGGAAGAACCTTGGTTGATTTATTACTCCTTAATTAGAAAATTGTCTTTTTTTTTGTTGGTTGTTTAATGTGAAAAAAGTTTATATCATTGAATTTATATTCTTATATCTTACAGGTTCAATGAGCAAATGATGAGTATTTTAAAATGTCAGGTATTGAATAATCTCCAGCAAAATCAAATCAAAGACTTTAAAAATGATATACTAAACGTTTCTTCTTTGTGGTGAACTCATCTTGGAATCCATTACATATTTGCTACTGAACATTGTAGCAAAATACAATCAATTTGATGTATTTAAACCTGTCTTACCCTAGAAATCTGCATATCAATTTACTTTAAGTTCCCCGAATCAACAATAATTTCAACTTTTGGAAAGTTCATTGAAGCAACACACTTTTGGAAAGTTCATTGTATGCTTATCCATGTTTTTGGGACCATGTCCCAGAGACTCTCATTATAAATAATTGTAATTACCGTAGCAAATGACCACCAGCTCATTGGTCAGCATTCATTCTATAAGGATAAATTATAAAGAAATCTCAGCTGTTATTTTATTATAGCTAAAACTGTTAAAAGTATTATGCATGTAGATAATTAGCTGGTTTGTTAGAAATTATCTTCTATTCAAGACGACTTTTTCAAATGTTTTTTTAATTTTATTTTTATTTTCAAAGAAGATGAGGAGATGAAAAGATCTTATATATATTGCAATCAATTATACTATGCAAATTTTATTAGATAACTCATTTTTTAAAGGTCACTCATTCATTAAAAAGCCGATGCTGCTTTTCTTGAATGGTAAGAAATCAATACATTTGTAAGAAGTTGTTAGGCCTTAATTGATTTATACATGCAGCAAGTTCAGAAATCAGTTATTATTTAGTTCATTCTCATTTAAACAAAATGTATATTAAAATTTACAGGAAAGTCGGTGAAACGATCCTTAAACTTCATAATTTTGCAAATCATCAACAATTTGTATGTCCTAAGTTAGGCTTCAATTGAAGGCTTCAGGCTATTGGGGCAATATGTTTTCTTTTCTTTTCTGCGTGTCTGTCTGTCTTTTACTAGTACATGTAATACCTTAAGGACCTGGTTAAACTTTTGGTTTATGATAGATTGTGGTCTCATCAACTTGAATTTTCTAGCATGTGTTTATTATGAAGTGAACTGTAAAGTTTGAATGTTAAATTAGGGTTTTGACCTAGAATTTATGGATGACTGATAATTGAAAGGAGAGAGAGGTTAACATATTGATTTAAAGCAGTTTGTGGTCACATATCATCAACTTGACCAGACTTTTACACATGTTCATGATTTAAGTAATAACTGATTAAAATATTTCAAATTAGGTATAAGGTCAGATCTCACTTTTCGCTGCACATTTTTAAATGTACTATTGTGAGCCAGGCATGGTGTTCTTTGGACATATATTCTTGTTTTAGATGTAGTTAGGACATTTTATTTATTTTGACTGAATATATATATTTTTGAGGCTAAAAAAATCATTTAAAATGACAATTTCTAATTTGAAATTTTATTTATTAACATAAATATAAAAAATTATGAAAAAAAAAGTCATTTATCATGTGCACATGCAGTCATATTTATTTAAAAGTTATGATATTACATACAGGATCTTTACATGATAATTATTTTATGTAAAAAAAGGAAACACAGAATGTAATAGATGTTTAAGGATATCGATGTTACAAATATATATAGATTAAAAAAAAACATAATGAACATGCATCATTTATCATATATATGCAAAAAGCCAAAAAATGATTTATTATTTTCTAGTTAAAAGCACAAATATTTTTCTCAGAAAAACACATATATATGCATAAAAAGCAGAGAAAAATTTCGTGTACATACAGATACTAAAAATGATCATTTATCATGAATAAAAACCACAAAAATGAGACAATTTGTAATTTTCTTCAGGGCTAAATTTGTACTAAGGTAAGATATGTATCTGAAATTTAACACCTGACGTCAGTTTCATATGTCTATATCCTCTAGTTAACTGTACTAAATGCACCTCCTTGGAATTTAATATTGATATACATGTTACTTTATGTATATAGAAAATCATATGTATATATGGATATCAGATATAATCACCGTTTGTAAATTTTTTGTTAACCATTACATAGTATAACAAAATTTTCACAATGTTTGGCACTCGAAGGATGTTGGTGTGTATTGTTTAGTTTGGATTTTGGGTTATTGATAAATCTTTGACAGTGCTTAAAAAAAGAAAACTATAAATAGCAAAGATCGGTAGATAGGTCACTAATTAGTCATGAATATTCATTTATCAGTCACATGACCGCATTTCAGGGAGGGAGGGAGGTTAAAGAATTCTTGTTTTTGTGCCTATTTCCCTATTGGGCTTCAACTTGAAAAAAAGATTTTTTTGTACAAATTAAAAAAAAAAATATTCAACATATTCAAATATATATATATGCTAGAATACTCTATTGATATATAAATATAGTATATATATATGAGTTCATATTCATATAGCATTGCAGTTCATACATGTATTTATATCTATACACAACAGTTTTTTGTTGATAAAACAATATTGCTATTTATATATCTTTAAAAAAACAATATTGCTATTTATATATCTTTAAATAGTTGCTAGCAGAGAACTATAATATTCAGAATGTTTTGAACTGTTTTGAGAAAAAGATAAACACTTTAAAGTAGTTCATATAGTACTTGGTTAACAGGTCATATACAAAAAGGAAATGTCAGGTATGTTTGCCAATGTCAGACCACTACCCATCAAAGTTCAAATGAAGTGGATGTAAGCAATCATAAGCATGCAACTGTACAGGCTTTAACAATGAGAAAATCCAAACCATATGGTTAGACTATAATAGTTAAAATATGAAACAATTTGACTGAGAAAGCTAGCACTAATGGCCTGATTCATAATTACACAATTTAAGAAAACACAAATATGACAGACATAAACCAACTACAGGCACATTACTTTAGATAGTCTTTTTATTCATGAAAAATTCGTAAAACATATACAAATTGCTAGAGTTAATAAAAGCATCTACATCAGCAACGCAATTGCCCAGTCTATAACCAGTCTAAGAGTTATTGAAGGATTTTTATCCATTCTTTATATCTGATTAAATTCTGATTGAACAGTTAATAAATGGTACATATATTTTATAGATTAGACACTATTTAGACACATCTACCAATTAAATCAGTAAATTATCCTAAATTAATAATCAATATTACAATAGTGAATATATCAACCAATTAAATCAGTTAATTTATCCAAAATTGATAACCAGTATTATATAATAAATATATCAACCCACTAAAACAGTTCATTATCCTGTATTGATGGGCTTGTTTTTAATGAAAAGCTCTTCATGTAAATTTTATGTGAATGTACTAACTTGTTATTTGTGATAGATCATTAATTAGATGATTGAGAGTGTATTGTTATGGTGGTGTTTGTTTTCTGTTGAGAGTATGTACTGTGGTTCTGTTGACAGTCATTTCCTTTTGATTGATTAAATTACTGTTGTGTTTATTACTGTGTGTTATGGGTGCTCCGATAATGGAGGAATTTACTTGTATTGAAGTATTATATTGCCTATGTTACATCCATTGTTATCTTAGCTTGTAGTTATTTATCTTGAACTAATGCAATTGTTTTTACACCTATTTTATATACTTCTTTACTCTTTAGTCTATCTTTCTGTACATGTTTGATTCAAAACTTTAAAAAAAAAATGTAATATAATTGAAAGTACAAAGGGGTGGATCCAGCCATTTTAAAAAGGGGGGTTCCCAACCCAGGACAAAGGGGGGGGGGGGGGGGGGGGGACATATAGTTCTATAGTTCCAACTATATGTCCCCATTCAAATGCATTGATCTTCCAAAAAAAGGGGGGTTCCAACCCCCAGAATCCTTCCCCTGGATCCGCCACTGGTACAAGCAACACCTTATTTATTCATGTTATTGCCCTTTAGTACTGTTTCTTCTTTTCTTTTTTAGAGTAGGTTGCTAAAAATTTTATGAATATGGCAAACTATTTATGAAGGACTGTATAACAGTTTTTGTTGTAAAAAAAACTGTCCGAAAGAAAAAGAAGCTAAAAAGTTGACTCGAGAAATAAATTTACCAAAAATTTGAAATACACCCTCAAGCTCATAAAAATGATCACATTAAGATTAATGTTTGCAAAATAGACAAATTTATAAATGTTATTTTATTCTATTGTATATTTTCAGACCAGATGATTTTAATGTTGACTATGACCCTACAGAGGTCAAGAGAAGGACCCATCCTAGAGGTGAATTACGCCATGCCATGTCCGAGATTTTACCCAATGACTTTCAATTTGCTGCTCAGAGAAAACGAAGTCAAACAATGGAGATAGCAAAAGAACATGCATATTCAAGACTTCAGTCAGAACTCAACAAAGCTCAAGAGGTTAATTTACAATATTTTTTTTCTTTTGAAAGCGTCTATTACTGAGCATGCATTCATGAATATACCATATATATATATAGCCTATATGATACCAATTTTAAGTGATTTTGTGGTTACAGGCGAACCACAAAGTTAAGTGTTTAATGAAGTACAAATTGTCTTAGTACATGTAGTAGTCTTGTTGCAGATTTTTGTTAAATCACAAATTCAAATATTAAAAAAAAAATGGGTTTTTTTTATCAATAAAAAATATTACCTACGAAAATAATCGAATCCAAATGCAATACTGTAGGTTATAAATTCCTTGAACCTTTACGTTGATTGATTGATTGATTGTTGGTTGCTTAACGTCCAGTGGCAAATATTTCATGCATATTCAGGACGAGAACAAGTTCACAATAAATACAATAGGTAGGTTGATACGATAGAGGCCATCTGGGATGATGGTCGGGGAAATTTTGACTGCCACTGGAAAATGAGGGTATTTTGGATAGGGACAGAAATTTTGCCTTGCAACAGGCCAGTTACGGACCCTCAACGAGTTATTGCAAGGGTTCTTAACGTGCAAAGAGCGTGGCACTCTCTTTACACGAGGCATCGGATTTAACGTCCCCCTTCTGACCGGACGTTACTGCGAACTTGATACATCCCGCACAGCCAAACGGACGCCCCACTTCGGCAAGCGTTTTACTGCCGGTCGGGAGAAGACCAAGTGACCATATTTCTATACCCCAGTCACCCTTGGGGGGGACCTTTACGTTGAAGGCGATTATAAGTTTGCACAGTGGCAGTATGCTATTCTGCAATTTGTATGGAATTTGTAGACCTTATAAATAGACATAGAAAATTGCTGGATTTTATTAGTTTTCTGGTGCTTTTTTTTTTTACCTATTTCTGTAATTAAGCCTGATTCAATAATGAACTGATAAGATAGTTAGTATATAACATTAAAAATTTAATAGTCTAGTTTGAGTTTCTTCATGTTAGGTGATTTATGTGGAATTTTTACTAAAAGAGAATGTAATGTTTCCAAACATGATTTGAAATTCACTAGACGTCTCTCAATTCTAAACCGGTCCCTTGTAAATGTAAATTCTCATTCAATGTTTTTCCTGGGAGGAGACATTGATTTTGCATTACCAAAATAAAGCAATAATTGGCTGATTCATTTGTTAGAATTACACCTAAATTAACCTGCAGGATAAAATAGATATAAGACTTGATGAAATAATAATTATAAAAAAGAAGATGGGGTATGATTGCCAATGAGACAACTCTTCACAAGATACCAAATGACACAGAAATTAACAACTATAGGTCAACATACAGCATTGTCAGATATAAAAGGCCCGAAATGACAATGTAATACAATTCAAACCAAAAAAATAATTAACAGCTTAATTTATTTACCAAAAATGAATGAAACAAATATGTACCACATAAACAAACGACAACCACTGAAATTAGTCTTCTTGTATGTCTCATTTAGTCAGATTATGATGGTATGAGGTAATGCTCTAAATCAACTTATTTTTGCATTTCTTGCATGTAATAGTGATAAATTGTGCAACTGCAAAATGAAAAACATTATTGTACATTTAAAAAGCCTTTAAATAAAATTAAATAATTTTTTCCAGGAACTTAAATTAAAAGATGAAGAATGTGACAAATTATTGAAAGTACGAGATCAGATGGGAGAGGAGTTAGAGGATCTAACAGCCAGTCTTTTTGAGGTATGTACAAAATTAGATGGGAGAGGAGTTAGAGGATCTAACAGCCAGTCTTTTTGAGGTATGTACAAAATTAGATGGGAGAGGAGTTAGAGGATCTAACAGCCAGTCTTTTTGAGGTATGTACAAAATTAGATGGGAGAGGAGTTAGAGGATCTAACAGCCAGTCTTTTTGAGGTAATTAAGTAAGAAATTTAAGGGGGGGGGGGAGCAAGAGGTTCTAACAGATGGCTTTTTTCAGGTTATCTGAACAGTTCTAAAGAAATCTTACCAAATGTAATTTTGATTTAGAGGGAAAGGAAACCATATTATTATGTTTGAGATTAGAGAATCTATATATTCCAGTGGCAAATACTTCATGTGTTTTTAGTACTTCTCATAGAATTAGGTTATAGTGTTTTCAGGAATGTTGTCAAATATCTCTTCTAGTTCAAAGAATGTCAGAAGTTCTTTAAATTGATATATATTTAACCCAAATGTTGTTATAATAATCATTTATAATCATGATAATTGCAACAAATATTTATTTTTTTATTTACCAACAGGAAGCCAACAACATGGTGCAAGATGCTAATATCAAAAGAATGCATTCAGAAAAAATATTAAAGGAAGCAAATGAACAGGTTTGTTAAATAAAAAAAACAGAGCGTTCATTTTAAAGAAAAAAACCGTAGAAAAACATTTATTTCCCTTCAAAATAAAAAAAAGTTTTCTAAGTATGATTATTTCCCTTTGCAGTTCTATGTTGATATTATTCATGTTATTTGTAAGCCAGTTACTAAGGTTATGCTGACAAACAAACATTTTAAACAGAAACAAACAACAACAAAATTTCAACTTGAAAAAAACTTATTAACAATATCACTATGACAGTATTTAGAAAGAATAGACTTGTTTTCAAAATTAAAAAAAAACTGATATATCAAGACAGATTGAAAAATTAAAAAGAAAAATATAAGACAAAGTCAAATATTCATTCATAATAGTTTTTTAAAGACACTGTGAAAAAATATTTGAAACTTTAACAAGTTGAAACAAACACTTTAACCATATTTGTACAGAATGCACTAGTAAAATAAAAAAAACTGGTTGGACAGGAATTGGATCAATGAGTATTGATAGGATGACATGTCTTCCTGTGAACTAGCACTTGAAAAATCCAGGGTTTGGTCCAGAACAAAGCAGAGTTAATACTCATAAAAACCTGTACATGTTTGTGTCTTAAAAATATATTTAATTTGTCTCCAGAAATAGGCATCCATCATCAACTTATATAAATCATTACTTTAGTGCATGCTTGGAAAAAACATCATGGAAAAAAAATTATATTGACAAAAGAGGAACTAGTAGTATGATTGACAACACAGACTAAATTGTTTCCAAATCTGATTTTAAACCAAAAACGTTTTATTTTTGCAGATTGATGTTTTGCAAGCAGAATTAAAGGCATTGAAACAGTTGGTCCTTACATCCACCCCTAGCTCCCCAAACAAACACCTACACCCACAGATTGATTCCAAAGTAGAAATGCGGAAGAAGGAAGAAAGTAAGAAACCATTTTGGAAAACACATCGAAGATCTACCAGTCACCATGAGTTCACTAAAGAGGCTCGAGAAGGGGCAATAGCAGAACAAGATGCTAAAACAGACAGGTGTAAAGAGGTGAGATAATTCTTTCTGCACACATAAAAAGTTTTGCTAATCTTCGATCCTAGCCTCTAAAATTTTTTTGCCAAAGCAGATAATTTTATCCTGTTTTATATTCTCAATAAGGTAGTATAAAATTATCTCCCTTGACAATTATTTAAAGGGAAACTTCGCAAAAAAATCAAAAATTGATATTATGTTCATTCTGTATAAAAATGCTCAAATTCATAGATATTAAAGTTTTATTCCGCAAGATAAGCGATCACCATCGATTTTAAATTTAGAGTATCAATTCTCTGCGATCCGCCATTTTGTCTTCTTTCCCGATTAATAAAAACGATATGTCTATAAACCACAAAGAAACAAAACTACAGTAACCGATGTAGTCGTAATTGCGTGTCGATATCTTGTCAATCGTACGGTTGTTTTATCCGACTAACTAACTTGATACGAAAAATATTCTTACTTTTTTTAAATTACCATGGTCTGTTGTTTTTAAACTGTTGATATTGGAATTAGGTGAAAAGTCAAAGTTGAAATCATAAATAAGTGTTCCGTGAAAATTGTTTTCGAAAATTTAATTTGTTCATAATTCTTTAAAGTAATAAACAAATATATTTTGATCTTCCCTCATCTGATCACCAGCATGGCTAAAGGTATTACTTCCAAAGGTATTGTGAGGGGTGTGAGGTGACACGTCCAGGTATTCAAGCGATTTCCTGTCGGGCTTGCAAGTTCATGCATCGTTTCACTCCTGCAGGTATTGATCAGTGTACACGGCTGATAACTTATAACTTATAACTTTCCATTTTGAACTATCAGATGAATAATATACAACTCTGTCTTACTTGTCATTACTAAACTCATACGCTTGTTTATAAATAACATTTCTGGTGTAAAGAATATAATTCATAAACATATAAATAATACCCAAAAAATAAGATTTGATGAAATTAAAATCTATTTAAATATTTTTTCCAAGGGTGAATTTGGGAAAATGTAATATATAGTCATTGTCAATAGTGAAGGACAGATTGGAACAGACCAGAAATATTGATTTAAAAAAAATGTACGCACTTGCCGACGATTCGTTTATACGACTGGATATCAAAGTTTCAAATTAATTTCGGGATTTATTTTTTTTCTTGGTATTCAATAACAGAAAAAAGAATAAATTATTTGTTCGCTAAATAGGGGTATTCTTGTCAGATAAAAGACTTTTAGTTATATTTAAAAAATAGGGAAATATGGCATTAAATTGGTTCTGTCTTTTTTTTAAACATCGTTAAAAAGATGTGTGTCTAAGGTGAACGCCACAAGAACCCTGTATTACTAGTACGAGAGTATAGCATGTAAACATTCCTTCTCAATTATATGGTTGTATTGGAAATCTTTTCATACAGATTGACAACTCATTGTCCGATATGCATGTAATATTTGCCACATGACGCCCATAGTTCTTTCTACCATCATCATCTTATTCTGTGATATTGCTGTAAACATCGATGGTTCACACCCAAACAAAATGGGAGTAATGGACCTTCAGAGCTTCTCCGTGTTATACACTTGTGAAATATATAGACGAAATTTCTGTATTGAAATGAATCTACATCTCACAAACAGATTTTCAAATAACGATTGTGAGTAATCACCTTACAAACCAATATAAACGTATGGCAATATATAACCATGAAGGAATTTAGTTTTTGTCAGACGCAAGAACTCATCACTATATATATCATAAACGTATACGTATATATATGCATACAGTTTCAAATATTAAGAACAAGCGGTCGATGTCGATAGTCTGTTTTCTAACTGTTCAGAGTTAGACATGTCACTTGTTCATTCTTGGAAGCCTTCATATTCCCCGTCTAACGATGGGAACTCTTTCTGATTGTGTTGACTATAAATGCTTGTATGGTCATTCTGTCGTTTATCTGTACAAGCGGTTGCATTTCCTCTCCTTTCCCAACAAACAAACGAACGAAACACCACTAGTCTGATTTCTCTGGAGCTCATCCTCAATGGCTCTTATACGTCAGGAAACTTACATGTATACTAATAATGATTGTTTCAAGAACAACGATGTATGGACGAACTATTATAAATTCGTCAATATCAGTTATGCATGACTAAAATATAACTTTTATTACAACTACTGTATTACTTATTTGGATTAATG
Source organism: Mytilus edulis (assembly GCA_019925275.1). Classification (NCBI taxonomy): domain Eukaryota; kingdom Metazoa; phylum Mollusca; class Bivalvia; order Mytilida; family Mytilidae; genus Mytilus; species Mytilus edulis. The sequence goes on along the minus strand of CM034357.1, from coordinate 45,290,038 downwards.
ACGGCTATCATGTTCAACATTGCACAAATATTATCATAGAATTTAAAAAAAAAATCCTCAAAAATCCTCAAAAGAAATAATGCCTTAGCTTAGATAATTGATATTCTTTTCACAAAAAGTTCGTGTAAATGATTGTCAAATGAATTTAATTATGTAAGAATAAAATGTTAAAAAGAAACTAAAAAAAAAATCATGCATGTTGTATGTTGTACAATGGTATATCAAATTGGGTAATATTGCATTTAGTTTTTATAAAAGATTAAAACTACTATTTTTTGCTTCATATTTGAATCTTTAAGCCAATTGCCGCTAAGAAAGTAATCAAAAATTGTTTCCTTTTATTTTTATACACTTCCGGAATTACGAATCTGAATTTTATTTTCAATTAATTTACACAATTTAATTATTGTATCTTTATTCTCATCGTGTATTAAATCTTAGTGTATTAACATCGTGACAGCATACTCTTTCAAATCCTTTCTGTTTATCCTTTCCAAATAACAACATTTATACCTGTGTACGCTTGAACTCACACCTGCGGCTAAATAGCTACAACTTCAAGGTAAACGAATTGACCTCAAGCCGAGAAATATACAGTGACCTTTACAAAATAATATACACACTCTGCTCACACATTAGTTGCATTGAAATGATTATCAAAACAATAACGGTAAATAGAACTGAAATATTTTCAGTTCAATATCAGTAAAAATGTTCAATAAATATTTTATGAAAAAAATCTCAACAATAATTAATTAAATTTATTCAAAAACATTTACTAGAGATAATTTTATAGGAGTTTGATTCAATCAATACAAAACGGTATATGCATATTCATTTTCGTTCATTCTTATATTGTGGTTCATAACTTCGACCATTCGTCAGCTGTGCGCTTTTAATTACGTATATTATCGATAAGCTATAAGAGTTAAACAGATTTTATTTTTTCCCAGAATTCAATAAATCGGGCTAATACGTCACGACCCACTCGAGAATTTAACCAAAAAAGTTACAAATACTTGATTTTCTCCGTTATTAGAAGGAATATAAATTTAAAACTTTGCAAATGTGTTTTTTATGTTAAGATGAACATAATTAGATGATAAGTAAAAAATCGCGGAATTTCCCTTTAAAGAAGAAATAGCTTGTTTTGTTAAAGTGCCATTTTAAAAAAGAAGTATTGCAGCATATTATTATGCTTTATTATTTTACTTTTAAATGTGAAATATAATACATTAAGAAATTATTGTACAAGTTTAGTTTTTTCTTGGAAATATTAAACTAAATTTCTTCATTTATTTTCCTGAAAAGTTTTCTGCTGCAATATTGCAGATATTTAAATCTCTTTTGAAACATGTAACAGGGATACAGATTTGTCAGACTTACATAGCCCAATCAAGCTTTATAAGCTAGAAAATAATAAATACTAGATTTGCTAAATCTGTTAAATCTTATTTTTAAAATGTTTATTTACAGGTCCACATGAGTTGTCTTTCTTTGTAGACAGAAATCTGTTTGGCAAAAAGTGGGCATTATTTTATGCAATCAATTCCATGGCTTAACAAATTATGTTTAGATATTTGCAAATATTTTATGGGAAGAAAACTTGAATAAAAATTTGAAGAACACATTTGATGCAACATGTATTCACTTTGTTATTTTGAAATTCTTTACTACAGAAATATGCATCATATAAAAACATGTTCTTAGAATTATCTAGTCAATGATAATATTTTAATATTACTTATATAATATAAAAATACAATGTATTACAGATTGACCAAGTATGTTTTGATGAGTTTTGTGCCTGGAGACGATCACCCCTGATGGAAAGAAAAGATGGATACTTATCCAGGGTTTATATGGAAGATATTTTACCATGTTTAAATTTTGCAAATACAAAGGTATGTACATGAAATGTTTTTTAATGAGTCTTGATATATTTATATAAATGTTGTTAATTCTTGAATTATGATTAAAAGAGATGTTCCAGTTAAATTGAGACAGCAGTCAATCAAGGTTAAAAAAAATATATGACAAAATTAACATATGATGTTCAAACTTCTGTAGTAATGGTAATGCATGAAACCTTAAAATCATTGTTTTAGTATTAAAGTTATATTTTGAGAGAAAGACTAATTAAAAAGTCTTCATATTTAGTTACTGGAACGAAAGTTGATATGGGACACACAAGAAACAGACAGCAAACAGACAATTTATTTTACTGGCAATCGATTTTACTAAATGAAGGTTTCTGAAAAATGTGTTATTTCAAGTGCTTCAGATCCAGAGGTTTTACAATTCATTTGTGGAAGACAGGAACTGTCAAATGTTCCAAAACTAAATAAAAAAAATGAGAAGATGGGATATGATTGCATTAGAGTCAATTATCATCCAGAGTTGAAATAAAGTGATACTAAGCAATTATAGGCCACCATATGTCCTTCAACAATGAGACAACCTATATAATATAGTCTACTTAAAGGCCCCAAGGTAAAAAAAGGTGAAAATTAAATAGTTAAAACAAATGGCCCAATATAAAACATAAAAACATAATAATTTACAAAAAACAAATATGACACATAAATGAATGGTTTTGATTTTCTAGAATTATACAAACATCTTTTTTCTTTTCCAGTTATCACAACGAGTGCAGGAATGTGTAGGGAACAATTCCTTAGCAATAGAACCAATCCCAGGAGACAATTCATATCCAAGGAAGTGTAGATTAACCGAAAATAATAAACTATGTAACTACAAAATTAGATTAGGTGATGAGCCAGAGTGGTATTCTATATCTCAGCTGTGTAGAAATAGGGTATGTATATAGTAAAAGCTGTTCTATTTTTAGATACACAAAAGTCTGTGCAATTTGTGATGTTTTCATCTTAGAAATATTAAAGGGGCATTAGCAACGAGAAACATAATTAAATATATGGAAAATCCTTTGTTAGTGCTCTCATGTGTACAATTTTTGTTAGATTTTTATGAAACTTAAATCGTAGATTTATATCTAAGACAAGTTTGAATATCAGTGTAGATCAATTATAAATTTTTTGTATATCCCTTGGGAATATCAACTATATTAGAATTGGTATTGCATTTGCTCTCAAGCCTTAATTTCTGTTAGATACATGTATGTTTAAAAAAATTTAAAGAACAAAAAAAATATCTTATTGTTATTGCCCATTGGCAGTTAAAATTTGTGCAACTCTTGGGCTTTGGAACTCTCTTCTTTTTTTTTTATTAGATTTTGAAATGATTATTATTTAGGTCAGGGTTACACAATAAAATATTTAAAAATTCATTGCAATATAAGTACAAGATGTGGGGTGTATGTCAATGAGACAGAATGATTTATATGAATCTGCATATTTTAATTTCCTTTTCTGTGTTATTTGCAGATTGCAGCTGTATGTGATTATTATACTTATATTAGATATATACAACAAGGTTTAGTTAAAAATGAAGGTAGGTTAATATAGTTCTTACATAAAACAGTTACCATCAAAATCCGTAGTCTTTTAATAATATTTTTACCAACATATTTGATTTTTTTTTTCTGAACAAAATATTGTGGATTTATTTATTTTCGTGGGTATCAATTGTCATGGATTGAGGAAAACATGCATTTTTATGGATATTTCATTTCACAGTTTGACCTATCTCTGCATATAAATCCTATATGAAATTTGTAACTCTTTAAACATTTAATTTCTTGGTTAAAACTGTACCCACGAAACCCACGAAAATTGGTACCCAACGAATACTAATGAATCCACATAAGGATCAAAATGTCTTTTGAAAAATAAAAATTTTTAGCATTTTCTATTTTATGATTTAAACCATAAAATTTTGCATTCAAACAAGATGCAAAACATAACATCTGACATTTTTTTCCTATTCAGTGACAAGAATATTATTTGTTAGTCAAAGATTTTCATTTGACTGTGGAAGCCAAATGAATAAAATTCTGTGCAAATGTTCTGTTTAGACTTTATTTTTATGCCCCACCTACGATAGTAGAGGGGCATTATGTTTTCTGGTCTGTGCGTCCGTTCGTTCGTCCGTCCGTCCGTCCGTCTGTCCCGCTTCAGGTTAAAGTTTTTGGTCGAGGTAGTTTTTGATGAAGTTGAAGTCCAATCAACTTCAAACTTGGTACACATGTTCCCTATGATATGATCTTTCTAATTTTAATGCCAAATTAGAGATTTTACCCCAATTTCACGGTCCACTGAACATAGAAAATAATAGTGCGAGTGGGGCATTCGTGTACTGAGGACACATTCTTGTTTTTTAATGAAAGGCACAGAAATGTATCCATTTATATATGCAGTGAATTAAAATGGTGAATAATTTTTCTGTGTAACATGATATATAACTATTTTGGGGGAAAGGAAAGAAGTAATGTTAATAAAAGTACACTACAATTTAGGATTTTGCTTCATGACGATGGATAAAACTTTGTTTGTCCACTGTGTAAATTGGACATATTTTTTTGTGTCAAAGATTAATTGATACAATCAATAGATACAAGAAGATAATCACATGTATTTCATATATTTAAAAATAAGACATATACATGGGTAGGCTAATTATGGTGAATAGGTTGAAAAGGCAAAATGTACATGAAACATAGAGTTCTTTAAGACATTAAAGTTTTTTGTTATTTTTTGTCTCGGTGACTACATGGTTTAAGTTTCAACAACAGTATGATATCATAAAAAAACAAAGATTTGTGGTATAACTGCCAATGAGGAAACAATCCACTGAAGGTCAAATGAAATAGATTTAAACAATTTTCTCTAATTCTTCGTCACTTTATCCCTTTCTGCACCCATTGTATAAAAAAATTTAATCAACGTGTGGTTCCTTTGATCTCAGTTTTTCATTGGTTAAAATCCGATTATGACGTCAAATTTTCTTGTTTTCCTCTGAAATTTCTATTGTGAAGGCATGAAAAAAGGCGACCATGCCTGATGACGTCACATAGAAAGAGCACATCTTTTTGCAGATCAGTCGAAAGAAGGAATAAGTTTGCCTGCGTATTGTTTGAAAATCATTAGAGAAACAGATTCTACTAAACCTCGTGTTATATGATATTTATCCACTCTCGACAGTTAAATTTTAAATATTAAAAATATTTCATCATGGGACATTAAAATTTAACTGTCTCGAGTGGATGAATATCTTATCACACTTGATGAAGTGGTAGAATCTTTATATAAACGACATACATGTACATGTTATGATCTTCAGTTTCATATAATCATGCTAATTGTTTCCAAAATCTATTGAACAATTTTTACAGGAGAAAAATAGTAACCATATCATACGCCTTTCAACACTGATGTTTTGAGTGTCTGTTGTCTACCAAAGGCTGGTGGTTAGCTCTTGGCACTACGGCAATAAAATCTAGCCCCAGAGTAGTGCTAAAAATCAATCAATAATGATGTTCTTTCGTTTCAGATAAGGAAGTGTTTTATGAATTGGTAAGATTACGGAAAAAGATGGCTTTAACAAGACTTGGATATTCCTGAAAATGCTGACGTTTTAAAGTGGCTTCAATCAAAAATCTTGCCAGAAGATGAAGAAAGAAAACAGTATTAAACAAATAATGTGGCCAATTTACACCAATGTGGGGTCAGAGAGAAAAATAAGGAATTTGAAGAATTAGAATAAAGTAATTCTCCACAAAGTGATATATTCTCTTTTCAAGCCAGTATAGACATCTTTATTGGTGCAAATGAATATCTGCTTTCACAGCATTTATTTTGTGTTTTTAAATTAATTGTGAAAATACATCATTCTCATATATGTGTATTTTAATGTCATAGTGATATGTACTTGTGCAATGTGTTGTATTGTTTTATTAATGTATAACTAACATTTTATTGTATTTGAAATTTGTGCATTACTCAAAACCTTATATTAAGGACGGCAGTTGGTCATATTTTAAAAATCTAAGCTAGGCTGATCAAGGTTGACACAGATTATTGATAAGAAAACTCTTGAAAGATCTCTTTTAAAAATGAAATTTAAATTCATGGCATTACAAATATTTGGAAAGAACAAGAATTTCACCAAATTGATAACTTGTTAAGAAAATAAATTTTATATTTTTTATTTAAATACTCTGCTTTATCTGTTGAAATAAGCCTTAAAATGGAATATCTGCAATTATTTTTTTTTATCCCTAGGGTCTTAAGATACACCTTATTGCTATTTGTCCGCCATTACTGGATATCACACAGGTTCCTGTAAAATTTTTACGTCATAATACAAAAGTGATTGTTGTATGCGTCAAAAGTTCAAGCGGCCGGGTCAGCCAGGGTTAGTGATAAGGTGTATTGACCTTTTGTGTTAGAATTTATTAAACTCGATACAGAAATGTGTGCAATATTTGTAACGGTATACAGTGTATGTGAAAGTGTGAAAAATAGCAAGAAAATGATTGGCTTGAAATATAATCACCCTATCATTTACATGAAAAAATGAAATGAAACAAATGTTAACACTATTGTAAAATAAGATATTTACCTAAAGGACTATTCCATTATATGGAATGTAGGATGATAGGGTGGGATGTCCAAAATCCCCACACAAGAACATTCTGTCTTTGAGTAACTTTGCCTAAAAAAAGGGTCTCGTTCAGGGTCTTCGGTTTTTTAGACCATGTTGGTCTATTCTTTTTTTTTTGCCCATTATTCTCTATTCTTTAAATCCTTAAATTTTAACACCTCATCATTCTCTTCTCTTTATTTTTGGCCTATTTTTTTATTTTTTTGGGGGGGAGGGGTGGGTGGGTGGAGATGCATTTATTTGCCCGTTATTTTCTATTCTGTAAACCCCATCAGACTCTCTTGCATCAAATTGGCAAATAACAATAAACGACCGAAGATCCTTGTTCATAAATAAAATTTCCTTCCTTACCCTCCATCATTTAATATAATGGAATATCCCAAACTTGATTTTGAAATAGGACTTTTAAACTTAGTAGATCAAGCCTGCAAAAATTATAATCAGGGAGAACTGTATAAAAAAGAGAAATCAGGTATATACAGATAATTTAATTGTGGAATAGTTTTATGATTTTGAATTATTTATTTCAGAACTTTTTAAAAATGTCATTGAAGAACTGCAAAACAACTATTTTTTTGTCTCTAAGCTAAAACCATAAGTTAGTGCCAACACATATGTATGCAATAGTAAAACTTTTCAAAGTTGTGTGTCTGTTATACTATATTTATGTGTATTTACATTTTATCAATTAGTTTGAATTTAAAATCATTTAATACCTCTTTTTTTTGTGAGTTTTTCTCAATTTACCAATTTTTTCGAGGGTCTCCTTCAGTTGGTTGAAAAGAAAAATGAGATTCTGATATTTTTATTCAAATAAAGGAATTTGTTTTTATTTTGAAGTTTACGGAACACACGCGAAATTAGGGTAAACGCATGAATTTTAGATGGAATTTATAGAAAACTTAAATAAAAATTAATGAATTATTAGGTTGAAGCAATGTAGTGATATAGAGAGGAATAACAAAGCTCTGTGATAAAATGTGCTTTGAGGAAATGCTCTGTAGTTGAGAGTCGGAATGAGGTTTACATTATAGAAAATATGGGACTCATGCTACAGAAAAAATGGGCCTAAATATTTAAGAAAAGAGAAAAATAGGCCAAAAAGATATAGGAAATAGAAAAGTAAGCAAAATTTACTAAGAAAAATGGATAAAGTATAATAATAAAGAAATGAAGAACCCTCATAGTTAGCTATATATAGGATCTATGTACACATGGAGGCACAGCATTGATTTTGCACATTAATATACTGTAAATTCAGAAATTATTGCGTGCATTTATTATTGCGGTTTTTACATTTTAGACTTGAAAGAGATTTTAGTTTTTATGAAATCATGAAAAATCCTGCTTATATCATATGAAATTCTATTAAATGCGAGTTTAAATTGTGTAAATTAATAGACGGAGTTGCATTTTTCGCAGAAATAGAAACATCGCAATAAATTCTGCATTTACAGTAAGCTTTTTTATGCCCCACCGACGATAGTAGAGGGGCATTATGTTTTCTGGTCTGTGCCTCCTTGCGTCCGTCTGTGCGTCCGTCTGTCCGTTCGCTTCAGGTTTAAGTTTTTGGTCAAGGTAGTTTTTGAAGAAGTTGAAGTCCAATCAACTTGAAACTTAGTACACATGTTCCCCATGATATGATCTTTCTAATTTTAATGCCAAATTATAGTTTTGACCCCAATTTCATGGTCCACTGAACATAGAAAATGATAGTGCGAAGTTCAGGTTAAAGTTTTTGGTCAAGGTAGTTTTTGATGAAGTTAAAGTTACATCAACTTGAAACTTAGTACACATGTTCCCTATGATATGATCTTTCTAATTATAATTCCGAATTATAATTTTGACCCCAATTTCACGGTCCACTGAACATAGAAAATGATAGTGCGAGTTGGGCATCCGTGTACTATGGACACATTCTTGTTTTTTAAATTTATGTTTTTATGTGTTCCATTCATCCTTCTGTGTGTTCTCATTGTAATAGAGCCTTCTGTATGTTCTCATTGTAATACAGCCTTCTGTGTGTTCTCATTGTTATTTATTTGTGTAGGTTGTAAAAAAAGTTGTAAATATTGATATCAGTTGTAATATATTATATACTTACGTATGCATACACTTATTTAAAACATGTGTGTTGTATTGTTTACTGTTTTCCGGTATCAGGAAATTAGAAAATCAGGAATTTTTACGGCTATCTTTGAGTGTCATAATTGCAATACAGCAAAAGAGATTTTTTTGTTTTCTATTTTAAATTCATGTTGTGAAATTTTAATATTTACATTTTAACACAAGCATTTTAAAAATTGTTAGCTGTATAAAGCAATGCTTCCCAGTTGTGACTATAAAAAATGCAATGTGAAATACTAAGCTTGCATTAGTATTATTATAACCCTGAAATATTTGAAACTAAAAACTAAATTTTCCACTTGCAAAAAAAATAATTGGAAATATGAATTAATTTTGCTGTTAAGCAATTAAAATCATGTTGAAACTTTTATGAAGGTCACCTTGTTATTTGTTTTGTTCATTTTATGTGATGTTAAAGTTTAAAAGTTTTGTTAAATTAATAATTTTATTGTTTTTAATTCAATTTAGATTGTTGAGTTTTACAGACACAAAATATGTGCATTCTCATAAATCATTAAACAAAATGTTATCACACGAAGAACCATAATCAGAAAAATCATGTTAACCTTAATCATGATCAGTTGTGTTAATGTTAATTGTTAATGTTGTTAACAGGTTGTGATTTTTCAAAGATCAAATGAAATTCAGAAAACGTGTACTTTGTCTCATTAATACTCATATGTTAAATTTTATAAAAAGTTTATTTGTATTTTTATAACACATAAATAATTATAATATGCACATAGAGGTTGTTACATGATAGCATATGTATTAAAAATATAGGTGCTTGTTTTATGTATATAGCTTGATGTGTTGTGCTTATATCATATTTTATGTCCAATTTAATTGCTGAGTCAGCAGTTTGTTGTATCTGTTGTACAGTCACATTGCAATTGTTGAAATATTGACTTTCAATTTTCTGGAATATGAAATTTCGCAGAAGAATATATAACCAGTTTTGTTAAGGCTGTTAAGAAAATATTCCTAGATTCTGTGAAGCACATTTATAATAAAAATATTCTTAGATTCTTTGAAGCACATTTTTAATGAAAATATTCTTAAATAAAGGGATAATAAGAAGCGAAAAAAAATTACCCACCAATGCATGAGGTCATGAAATTTATGGAGGTATTAACAAGTGCAACAGAAGGTTAACACTCAACTTATCATCGATCAAACTCTGTAAATTTGACTTATTATAATCGAAAAAATATTATTATAATCGAAAAAATATATTCAATATTAATATTACTCTTTGTATTTGAAATTTGCTCTGATTTTAAAAATTGAGCTTGCTTATTGATTGTAAATTGTTCCAGATTATAATTAAAAAATGCTGGCCATTGAAAAATAAAAATTGCAAAATATAACAGTTCTGTCAGAGATCTTAAATCATAATTATAATCTTCATGTCATGGTTATTTAAGACAGGGTTTTGAGGACATTTGAATTTTGATATATTTTTTTCTGATTCAAGGAAAATATATTTTACAAGTTTGCTTCCATAGACCTTGTATTTTTTTTTTAATTTACCCATTTTTTCTCTTTATTTGATCACATTCAGAATTTAAAAAAAAACATCTTTCATTGATTTCAGTCGTTGACCATGAGCAGGCTCTGGGTCACATATATAGCACATCATTTAAGTGACATTTTTTGTAGCCTATTCAGTTCTGTATATAAATTTTTCACATTTCAGGCATGTTAAAATATGCTTTAATGCAAAGGGGATCTGTTTGATATGATTAATGTCCTTTTGGGCAGCCATTTAAAAAATACATTTTATGCATAAACAAAGATAAACGAGTTGGTCATCCTTACCTGTATTATCCAATCCGTTTGATTGATTTTAGTGTATAGGAACTTTTTGCACACTAGACTATTTCATGGTTGATCAATTTATCATATTGGCAAAGAACCTTTTGATATACTTCTAAAGCCTTTTTGTGTCATTATATGCTTAAAATATGTTGTTTCATCTGTCATAACTGTCAAACTATAATGTCTCAATCATATTACAGAAATGGTTAGGAATGAAAAATAATCAGAGCCCTTAAAATTGGGGTTTATTTTATATATATGATAAAGTTATTGTAAATTTTATCAATTGTGATACCAATTTGTTGCATTAGGTTGAAAGAAATATGTTAGTGAATAAATATATTTATATTATTTTATTGTCAATTAACATATGCATTTTGCTGTAAAACCTTCACAGTTAATGGCATTGCATGTCCTAACCTAACTATTTAATAAGATAAAGCCAATTGTTTAAGGAAAGCCTTTAGAGAACTATTTGTATTTTATTCAAAAAGAGACAACTTGGGCTGGGGATAAGACATGTTTTGTTTCTGTAGGTACTTAAGAATATTTGTATACAATATTTTCATACCACGTTACAGTGTAGTATTGACTGAAAAGAAAAAATTTATCATATAGATCACATACTTAACTGTTACAGCGGTATATACTTCAGCTGTCCTATTTGAGCAGTCAAATTGCATTGACTGTATATTCATATGTGATATACAGTCACTGACCGTATATCACCTTGTTTATGACGTTGACAATGCGTTTCCGTAGAGTTTTATTTATGACGTCAATAAAACATACAGGTTCGCAGAAATTTTACGTCGTCCGCTCGAAATTAAAAAAAAAGATGGTTTTTACCTTTAATACTTCATTTAGAACACTTATAAGAGTTGCAGTATATAAAGAATAACCATACATTGTCTCAAAATATCAATCGGTTATTTGTACTCGGCTCGAAACAGGTAGAAATGCTCGGCACAGCCTCGCTTTCTACTTGTTTCTAAGCCTTGTACAAATAACATTGATATTTCGAGACAATGTATGGTTATTCTATATATATACTACTGTTGCCTTTATTTGTCATCTTTTGATCTTAAAAACATTTAAATAGTGGCCATATATATGTATATATTATTCTAGAATTGTTAATATTAAGTGACTGATGTGAACTGGAGTGGGCATTTAAATATGAAATCTCCAAATGAATTTTAGTGATTAAATCATGTTTTACAATTTAAAAAGTCTTTCTTAATTACTCAATGCAATCTTTCATGTATAATATGATGTTTAAAAAGATCAAGAAATACAGTAAATTTAAAATCTTAAAATGAAGATATAAAGCCATATCATTGGGTGAGTTTAAATTGTTTCGGATGTTTTCACCAATCACAACGTTTTGTTGTACACTTTTGAAAATATTACCCAGAATGCATTTGATTTGAAACAGTTACTGCAAATAAGTTAATTTGTTTTTTATACGACCGCAAAAATTGAAATTTTTGTTGTCGTATATTGGTATGACGTTGGTGTCATCATCGTTGTCGTCGTCCGAAGACATTTGGTTTTCGCACTAGAACTTAAGTAAAAGTAAATGCCAAATCTAACTGTGTATTTAGGTTCTTATTTTTGGTCTTTCCAAAGGGTCCAAAATTAAACTTAGTTTGATTTTAACAAAAATTTAATTCTTGGGGTTCTTTGATATGCTGAATCTAAACATGTACTTAGATTTTTGGTTATGGGCCCAGTTTTCAAGTTGGTCCAAATTGGGGTCCAAAATTAAACTTGGTTTGATTTCTGGAACCATGTATTTAGATTTTTAATATTTGGCCGCGGTTATCAAATTGGTCCACATTGAGGTCTAAAGGGTCTAAAATTTTAACATTATTTGATTTCATCAAAAATTGAATTCTTGGAGTTCTATGATATGCTGAATCTAACCATGTATTTAGATTTTGGATATTGGACCATAATAGGTAAATGTCCAATTTAAAATTTTTGAGTTTTTAAGTTTAAGTTCTTAGACCACATTCATTCTGTGTCAGAAACCTATGTTGTGTCAAATATTTAATCACAGTCCAAATTCAGAGCTGTATCTTGCTTAAATGTTGTGTCCATACTTGCCCCAACTGTTCAGGGTTCAACCTCTGCGATCGTATAAAGCTGCGCACTGCAGAGCAAAAAACAGCCGAAGTCTACCAATGGGTCTTCAACACAGCTAGAAAATCCTGTACCTTAAGGCGTGCTTCCGCTTAACTCTGAAATATATATATGACTAGAATTAAAGAAACATACAAGACTTAACAAAGGCCAGAGGCTCCTGACATGGGACAGGCACAAAAATGAGGCTTGGTTAAACATGTTTTGTGAGATATCAACCCTCATCCTATACTTCTAGCCAATGTAGAAAAACAAACACACAGCAATACTCACAGTTGAACTCAGTTTAAATGAAGTCATAGTGTGTTGTTAGAATGGGTAACAATATAACTTAGCAAAATGACTCCATTATATGATATTCAAGCACAATCCCACCCTTAAGGGGTTTAAAATCATACCATCACAAAATTTATGAGAAGAACTTAACCCGTATCATGCCAACAACTGGTTTCAGAATAAATGTGTTTATTTACGACCCAGAGACTCTATCAGTGAATCAATATTGCAGCCGATTTCATTGAGTGTGTAGGGAAAGGTAGAATCGTTGATTAGATTGCTTGTTAGCTGAACCGTGAAGTCATACTTACGTTAGGTGAACTACCTTCTTTAAAAGTAGACTAGTTTGACAGGTAATCAATCTATCTGTCTGTAAGACTAGAGTACTTCGAAAGGAGGATAGTATACCTTACCCAACAATGATGACTTCACGGTTCAGCTAACAAGCAAGCTACCTAAGGACTCTACCTTTCCCTACACACTCGATGAAATCGGCTGTAATACCAAAATTAGCCATCTTTAATGACCTGACTACAGTATTGAAGCTATATACCTTCTGAATAAGTCTGTTTAAATGTATGGTTAGCTTTTGAAGTGAATGCTGACATTTTTGTGCTATGTAAAGAATATTACCATTTAAGATTGGATGTGAAATACATGAATGTATAAGATGTCTGCATGTTGACTTATAATTTACGAATGATGTCCTTGAACTGATATTACAATTAATTTAGTAAAGGTTTTGACTAGTTTGTGATATATATTTAAAACCCTGCTGTAATAATATTTCAGTGATTTCTTTCATTAATATCAAATACGTTGTTACATACACGAGTGAATCTAATGAGATATATATAATGATATAAACACCATAAGATGGTGACAAGGGAACGTCAACATCTACAAATGGATAATTAACACATTGACACATTAATCCCATTTAAGGAGATTATTTGGCTAGTTAGTGTCCTATACAAATTTGAACATATTATTGTTTTGAAAAATTGTCCTTTTTACATGCAGTATAAATTAAGATGAAAGATACCAAAGGGATATTGTAGGCATTGATTATACCCCCGCTTTAAAAAAGGGGGGTATACTGTTTTACCTCTGTCCGTCCGTCCGTCCGTCCGTCAGTCAGTCCGTCCCATGAAACGTTCGTCACATTTTTCTCAGGAACTACACATCCACCCTTTCTGTAATTTGGTATCAACATTTATATATGTCAGCCATACCGTGTGATGCGTTTTCAGCTTCATCACTGGACAACTTCCTGTTTACCGAACACTTGTATGATTTTACACATGATAGCCAAGTTGAAAATTTTCGTCACATTTTTCTCAGGAACTACAATACAAGGATTTCTGAAATTTGGTTTCAGGGTTTATCTAAGTCAGCTATACCGTGTGATGCGTTTTCAGATTGATCACTTGACAACTTCCTGTTTACCGAACACTTGTATGATTTTACACATGATAGCCAAGTTGAAAATTTTCGTCACATTTTTCTCAGGAACTACACATCCACCCTTTCTGTAATTTGGTATCAACATTTATATATGTCAGCCATACCGTGTGATGCGTTTTCAGATTCATCACTTGACAACTTCCTGTTTACCGAACACTTGTATGATTTTACACATGATAGCCAAATGAAAATTTTCGTCACATTTTTCTCAGGAACTACAATACAAGGATTTCTGAAATTTGGTTTCAGGATTTATATAAGTCAGCTATACCGTGTGATGCCTTTTCAGATTCATCACTCGACAACTTCCTGTTTACCGAACACTATTAATATTATCCACTTGCGGTGGGGGTATCATCAGTGAGCAGTAGCTCGCAGTTTCACTTGTTGGTTTTATTTTTGTGATTACCACAATGCAGATAAAATGAAATTTTAAAATTTCCCTAATGACTTCTTGACATAATTTTTTAGCATTTAGATATACTAAAAATATTTTGTTTTTTTATTTAATTCAAATCCATCAAACACAATTTTTATCAAATTTCCCCCACATCAGACACAGAAATATTAAAAAGAATGATAGATATTTTTAGTTTCCATAGTTATATTTAAAATACTGTAAAGTTTAACTTCATAATTTTCCTCAATAACAAGACAACAAAGACAATTGTCTCCTTTTATGTATTACGTATCGGTATATATAAACAGATCTGTTTACTTGATCCATCAACACATTTTACTACTGTACCATCATAGTCGCTATAGCTAACTCTGTCATTACAGGTAACAAGGTACTGCAGATTTGATTCACTCTGAACTTTAATTGACTTCTGTGTATTTCCTTCCAAGTCTATAATACGGATTTCATTTGTACTCAAACCTACAGTCAAGGAATTATTGCAGAATGATAATCCCCAGCATATAATGTCTAATGGGATAACTTTGGTAACTGTTTCATTCTCCATATTGAAGATCTTAATGGCTTTCTCCTTAGGATAAGTTATGGCAATAGTGTCCTGAGTTATCTGTGTAACACTGAAGGCACCACCATGTATATGTAACTGTTTCTCAAGTTTGCCATCAGAAGTAAGTAGGTTAACTTTACCCAACTTTTCTAATACTATAACTCTTTCATCTTTCAAACAAATCATGTCACTTATCTGTTTCCCTATATTGATATCTATCTTTGCATCAATATTCATTGTCATGCTGTTTATGTTCGATTGTTCCCGTGATTGTACTTGTGCTCCTCTCCTCACACTTGTTCTTCTGTTTACAGTTATAACTGTTTTTTCAACAATAACTTCTCCCAAGGATTCCAATGAACCTAAGTTACTTAGTGTCTTGTCTATTTCATCATTTTGTTTCATTTTGATATCAAACTCTTTGGCCCTGTCATCATCTGCAAGATCTTCAACATATTGTTGACATTGATGTACTTGTTGTCCAATTTGGTATACACCTAGAAAAGATTGAAGTTTGGAAACTTGTGTTGTGATTGCAGATAGTTGGTCTTTCATTTTCTTTAATTTTCCTGACTTTTCTTTAATTTCAGCTATCAAATTTGATATTTCTGATTTTTGCTCAATCAGGATTGTGTCTATTTCATGGTATAGTTTCTCCTCCAGATGGTCTAAATGATTATTTATTTTCTCTCGATAGTTTGCAATTGTTTTCTTTATGCTTTCATATTGTTGTTCTCCTCTTTTGATGTTTCCTGATTTATTGTTCACAATTTTCATCAAGATGTGTAAGGCTGAATTTATATCTTTATCTAAAGATTCTTTTGATTTTTCAAATTTTGTTTTCTCCACCACACCAGCTAAACTTTTTATTCCAGTACATTTTGAATGACTTATAGAAACACATTCATCACAGCAAGGCATTAGATGACCGTGGCAGTACAAGATAAGCTGTTAGTTATGTTTATCACATATCGTTTCTGTAGCTTGGAGGGATATTTTATAACTTTCAATATCAATGGTTTTATGATGACGTGTTTGGAATTTTTTGTGATGACCAGAACATGTTGAGCATAATCCTTCTTCACAGTCATAACACCAGAACTTCGCTTTAGTGTTTACTTCTCCTGCTTGACAAGATCCACATGGTATAGATAGACTGGATGCCATAACCTATTTAAATATAAAAATATGTTATTTAGTCTGCTTAACAAGATCCACATTTAAAAAAACCAATGTGGTACGATTGCCATTGGGACAATTTCCATAAAAGGCCCAATGACATAGACGTAAACAACTATATAATATCCCCCTATCATCTTCAAAAAAGAGCAAAACCCATACTGCATATTATCAGCTATAAAGCCCCAAAATGACAATTTAAAATAATTCAAACGAGAAAACTAACAGCCTGATTTCTGTTCAAAATAATGAACAACAAATATTATAATTGATACACAGCATCAAACGACAACCACTGAATAACAGGTTCCTCACTTGGGACAGGCACATACAGAATTTGACAGGGTCAATTTAGTTTGAAGGTGCCTACCCTTCCCTAACCTTGGACAGTGGTATTACAGTACAACATTTAATGCATCAAGTAAACAAATACCTATAGCATGGGTTCACATCTTACCTTCAACGTTTCACAGTCTGAAGTAGCATTATTTTCTATACTGATGTCTGATTTAGCTAATGTTCAAATTTGTTTTTTAACTTTTACTACTATTTTTAACGTATAAATATATGAAAAAATAAATGTGGCTCTATATGTTATCAAATAAGGGAGTTGTAAAGTTTTTAACAACAGAGTCATTAGATATCATGAATATACTGGATAAGTTCAAAATATTAATGTTTCTATTAACAAATTTTATTTGAAAAAGTAGGTTTTTTTTATCGAAATACCTTTCAGTTGTTCGTATGACACCTTTTGTTCATTTCTTCACAGTTATTCAACATGTCGTTCGACCAGGAAGTTAAAAAGGACATGTTTATACCTGATCTAGGTAAACTGTAAAATATTTTTAAAAATGGCAAATATCATACAATAAAATACGATATATAGATAAGAGTCAGACCATGGAAGTAATATTATATTTAATATTACTTCCATGGTCAGACCAAAGAATATTTCATTGTTTGTCATAATTGAAAAATATTTCTTTTTATGTCTTGACATATTTGAAATCACTGTTCATTTTATACAGTTTAGTGAATAAAGTGGAACATAGTTTATATGCATGTATATATATAAATGACATGCACAAATAAAATTGTTATTCATGGTACATGGAGCTCATTTATATAATTAATTAAAAATATTTTTGTTGCATAAAGGACAGTCGTGCTTCTGGTAAAGTTATGGTCTAGGTCGTTTGTAGAATTTAACAAAATATAGTTATATTAATTTGTTAATTGTTGTAGTCAATTACTTGTGAATAAGTGCTTTAGTCATTTGCGTACAGTTAAATGGTGCAGTCACTTACTGACAGGGTCCAATTAGTTTTTATAAGAAAAAGAAATTACAAATCTTTAAAATAGTTTTTTACCCTTGGAAATCCACAAAAAAATATAGATGGTATTCATCCTCAATTACAAAATTGGGAAAAAAGTTTTAATCAAGAATATATAAGTTTAAATGTGTTCCAAATTAATCCTTCATTTCAAAATTATTGTAAAAAAATTGTTTAAAAACTATAAAAGCTCTCACCCCCATATGGAATTTACTGACCCCTTATGTATCATATTAGGTCACTAACACACTATGTAACTAATAATATCAAACGTCTGAATAATAGTCGACGATGGCGCTGGATCGAAACTCGTACACAATAAATAAATTATATAAACGCCTAAATAGTGTACAAAACAACACCAATAACAAACTAGAGGCTCTAAAGAGCATGTGTCGCTCACCTTGGTCTATGTGCATATATATTAAAGATTCATAACAAAATTGTGTTTTGGTGTTGGTGATGTGTTTGTAGATATTACTTTATTGAACAATCTTGCTGCTTACAATTATCTTTATCTACAATGAAATTGTCCCAGAATTGACAATGGAAAATATTTTGTAAAAATTTACAAAAATATACAAAATTTATGAAAATTGTTAAAACTTGACTTTAAAGGACAATAACTCCTAAAGTTGTCATTTGACCACTTTGGTCAAGTTGACTTATGTGTAGCTCTTACTTTGCTGTACATTATAACTATTAATAGTTTATCTCTATCTATAATAATATTCAAGATAATAACCAAAAGCTGCAAAATTTTCCTAGAACTACTAATTCAGGGGCAGCAGCCCAACAACAAGTTGCCCGATTTGTCTGAACATTTCAGGGCAGAAAGATCTTGACCTAATGAACAATTTTATTCACAGCAGATTTTCTCTAAATGCTTTGGTTTCAGAGATATGAGCCAAAAACTGCATTTTACCCTATGTACTATCTTTAGTCATGTCGGCCATCTTGATTCACGGGCGGGGTCGTCGGACACATTTTTAAACATGATACCCTAATGATTATTGTGAATAAGTTTGGTCAAATTTGTCTGTGTAGTTTCAGAGGATTGTGGCCAAGTTTGATTTGATTTGGCCCAGTAGTTTTAGAGGAGAAGATTTTTTATAAAAGTTATTAACGACGGACGACGACGACGACGGACGCCGGACGACGACGGACAACGGAAGCAAAGCGATGAGAAAAGCTCACTTGGCCATTCTAGCAAGGTGAGCTAAAACAGGAAACTATTAATGTAATTATTTATAAATATTTCAAAAAACAGATATCCGTCATCAGTATGATTGTGATGTTAAATGAATCATGTCAGCCTTTTTTTTATATAACATTCTAGAAATTTATACAATAAAAAAAGTTAAACCGAACATCAGTTAAGACGCTTGCACCAAAATTTTTAAACATGACATAGGTTATATGGCTAATAACAACAGAGACTGCACATGTATGCCTCAAATAAAAATAGTTATGTACTATATGAACTAGCACAATTCTAAAATGTTAACGGTGACGACAGTCATGATGTTACAAGAACGATTGCGTAAATGAAAATTCCAAATAAACAGCACTGACGATCTAAGTTTGTAAATATTTCAAATTTGACAACGGTAGAGTAGTTACAACAGAGGCTGCGTATTTAAACATCCCAAACAAAGAGCAGTTAAAATATAATAATAAATTTAGACTTCGGTTAAATAGTTGAACGTGGCTTGATACTTTTGCATCATCAACCTCAAGATTATAAAAATTTATGAAAAATTGGTAAAAAATTACTATAAAGGGCAATAACTCCTTGAGGGGTCAACTGACCATTTTGGAGATTTGACTTATTTGTAGATCTTACTTTGCTGAACATTATTGCTTTTTACAGTTTATCTCTATCTATAATAGTATTCAAGATAATAACCAAAAACGACAACATTTCTTTAAAATTACCAATTCAGGGGCAGCAACTCAACAACCAGTTGTCCGATTTATCTGAAAATTTCAGAGCAGATAGATCTTCACTTAATAAACAATTTTACCCTGTCAGATTTGCTCTTAATGCTTTGGTTTTAGAGTTATAAGCCAAAATCTACATTTTACCCCTATGTTCTTTTTTAGCCATGGCGGCCATCTTGGTTGGTTGGCCGGATCACCGGACCCATTTTTTTTTTAAATTAGATACCCCAATAATGATTGTGGCCAAGTTTGGTTAAGTTTGGTCCAGTAGTTTCAGAGGAGAAGATTTTTGTAAAAGTTAACTACGACGGACGACGACGACGCCGGACGCCGGACGCCAAGTGATGAGAAAAGCTCACTTGGCCCTGTGAGCCAGGTGAGCTAAAAGTGAATAGAACTAAGCAATTTATTAAATTGGTATATTCATCAAATGTATTTTAGAGATGAGTTAGGTAAAGAATAAGAAACAGAGATTGTAGTTATAAGTAATATAACCAAAATGTAAAGCACTACCCGAAGTCGAACTGCATCTTTTTTATTTTATCCCATTTGGTGCTAAAGTTTTTATACGACCGCAAAAATTTTAATTTTTTGGTCGTATATTGCTATCACGTTGGCGTCGTCGTCTGCGTCGTCGTCGTCCGAATACTTTTAGTTTTCGCACTCTAACTTTATTAAAAGTGAATAGAAATCAATGAAATTTTAACACAAGGTTTATGACCACAAAAGGAAGGTTGGGATTGATTTTGGGAGTTTTGGTCCCAACATTTTAGGAATTAGGGGCCAAAAAGGGCCCAAATAAGCATTTTCTTGGTTTTCGCACTATAACTTTAGTTTAAGTGAATAGAAATCTATGAAAATTTGACACAAGGTTTATGACCACAAAAGGAAGGTTGGGATTGATTTTGGGAGTTTTGGTTCCAACAGTTTAGGAATTAAGGGCCAAAAAAGGGCCCAAATAAGCATTATTCTTGGTTTTCGCACAATAACTTTATTATAAGTAAATAGAAATCAATGAAATTTTAACACAAGGTTTATGACCACAAAAGGAAGGTTGGGATTGATTTTTGGAGTTGAGGTCACAACAGTTTATGAATTAGGGACCAAAAAGGGGCCCAAATAAGCATTATTTTTGGTTTTCGCACAATAACTTTATTATAAGTAAATAGAAATCTATGAAATTTAAACACAAGGTTTATGACCATAAAAGGAAGGTTGGGTTTGATTTTGGGAGTTTTGGTCCTAACAGTTTAGGAATAAGGGGCCCAAAGGGTCCAAAATTGAACTTTGTGTGATTTCATCAAAAATTGAATAATTGGGGTTCTTTGATATGCCGAATTTAACTATGTATGTAGATTCTTAATTTTTGGTCCCGTTTTCAAATTGGTCTACATTAAGGTCCAAAGGGTCCAAAATTAAACTTAGTTTGATTTTAACAAAAATTGAATCCTTGGGGTTCTTTGATATGCTGAATTTAAAAATGTACTTAGATTTTTAATTATTGGCCTAGTTTTCAAGTTGGTCCAAATGGGGGTCCAAATTAAACTTTGTTTGATTTCATCAAAAATTGAATAAATGGGTTCTTTGATATGCCAAATCTAACTGTGTATGTAGATTCTTAATTTTTGGTCCAGTTTTCAAATTGGTCTACATTAAGGTCCAAAGGGTCCAAAATTAAACTAAGTTTGATTTTAACAAAAATTAAATTCTTGGGTTTATTTGATATGCTTTATCTAAATATGTACTTTGATTTTTGATTATGGGCCCAGTTTTCAAGTTGGTCCAAATCAGGATTCCATATCAAGTATTGTGCAATAGCAAGAAATTTTCAATTGCACAGTATTGCACAATAGCAAGAAATATCTAATTGCACAATATTGTGCAATAGTAATTAATTTTCAATTGGAGTTATCTTTCTTTGTATAGAATAGTAGTTGATAATATATGATGGAAATTTGCCAGACATGACTATGATGTCATTTTCTATTTTTATTTGCCAATAATTTTATGTAAATAACTTTATTGGAAATTTGCCAATATAAAATGTTGCTGATGAAGCTTTTTTTCCTTATCTTATCTAAAATGTTTTTAGATAATGTATGTTGGACATTTGCCAGACATGACTATGATGTCATTTTCTATTTTTATTTGCCAATAACCTTATGTAAATAACTTCATTGGAAATTTTCCAATATAAAATGTTGCTGATGAAGTTTTTTTTATTGTTTTATACAATAAACAATGTATATTCACTTTTACTACCAACCAATCTTTACCATTCAGTGATAACAAGCACTTTATTTTACATTTTAATATTTTATGATGTATTTAAAAGAGTAGTTATTGTTGCAAACTCCATTAGAAATTTGAATTGATATCAGTTTTGGAAAAAGGGAAACGGGGATGTGAAAAAAAGGGGGGGGTTAAATTTTTCTCATTTTAGATTTCATAAATAAAAAGAAAATTTCTTCAAACATTTTTTTGAGAGGATTAATATTCAACAGCATAGTGAATTGCTCAAAGGCAAAAAAAACAAACTTTTAAGTTCATTAGACCACATTCATTCTGTGTCAGAA
The DNA here is from genome assembly GCA_019925275.1 of Mytilus edulis. NCBI lineage: Eukaryota > Metazoa > Mollusca > Bivalvia > Mytilida > Mytilidae > Mytilus > Mytilus edulis. The sequence continues at coordinate 45,267,616 of CM034357.1, read as the reverse complement.
ACCTATGCTGTGTCAACTATTTAATTTTAGATTTAAAAAGTTTGAAGAAGAAATCTTTAATTGATTTGTAAAATCTTGACATTTGTTTTGTGTAAAAAAAAAAACCATGTAATGTCAAAAATTTGACCACAATCCAAATTCAGAGCTGTATCACGCTTGAATGTTTTGTCCATACTTGCCCCAACTGTTCAGGGTTCGACCTCTGCGGTCGTATAAAGCTGCGCCCTGCGGAGCACCTGGTTGATTATGGGCCCAGTTTTCAAGTTGGTTCAAATCAGGATCCAAAATTATTATATTAAGTATTGTGCAATAGCAAGAAATTTTCAATTGCACAGTATTCAGCAATAGCAAGAAATCTTCAATTGCACAGTATTGTGCAATAGCAAAAAATGTTCAATTGCACAGTATTGTGCAATAGCAAGAAATCTTCAATTGCACAGTATTGTGCAATAGCAAATATTTTCAATTGCATAGTATTGCGCAATAGCAAGAAATATCTAATTGCACAATATTGTGCAATAGCAAGAAATTTTCAATTGATTGGAGTTATCTTTCTTTGTCCAGAATAGTAGTTGAATCAACTTAAATCATTGTTTTATACAATGCACAATGTATATTCACTTTTACTACCAACTGATAAATTAAAACTCTCTTTACCATTCAGTGATAACAAGTACTTTTTGTTACATTTTAATATTTTATGATGTATTTAAATGAGTAGTTATTGTTGCAAACTCCATTAGAAATTTGAATTGAGATCAGTTTTGTAAAAAGGGAAAGGGGGATGTGAAAAAAAAATGGTAGGGGGGGGGGGGGGGGGTTAATTTTTCTCATTTCAGATTTCATAAATAAAAAGAAAATTTCTTCAAACATTTTTTTGAGAGGATTAATATTCAACAGCATAGTGATTGCTCAAAGACAAAAAAAATATTTTAAGTTCATTAGACCACATTCATTCTGTGTCCAAAACCTATGCTGTGTCAACTATTTAATCACAATCCAAATTTAGAGCTGAATCCAGCTTGAATGTTGTGTCCATACTTGCCCCAACCGTTCAGGGTTCAACCTATGCGGTCGTATAAAGCTGCGCCCTGCGGAGCATCTGGTTAATTCTCTTATCCAAACCTTTCCCGAGTGAGTATATCCTCCCTAGACCAAGCAGAGTTGTGGTCAATGATTGTAATGGTCAGTCGGTTGAGATCTGCCGTATTGTGGTCAGGGAATCTCAAAAGTCAATTGAGAGGGACGTCTGGCTTGCATTGGTAGTCGCTACGATGACCATTCATTCGTTTGTGAAACGGCTGTTCTGACTCGCCAACATACTGTTTCCCACATTTGCACTGTAGGAGATGTACAACATTTGCTATCTTGCAATAAACATTACAAAATATGGTGTATTATGTACCAGTGACTGTTAAAAGTGTGGGTATCCAGTATTTGTTTGCAAGTCAGACACCGATTGTTTTCGCAACCCTTGCAAGAGCCCACAGACGGAGAGCCTATTTGAGAGGATACGTCAGCTCTCACCAGCAAGTCTTTAAGGCCTCAGGGCCTACGGAAAGCCAGTACAGGTAGATCTTGGATAGTTGAGGATGTTTTTCGATTTCTTTCCAATTTTCGCGGATTAGATGTGATAAGTTGTTTAATTTTGGAAGGTAAGTCAACACAAAAGACACCCTCTTGTTGACCTCTTTGTCTTTGTATTGTAAAAGTTCATCTCGGCTGATGTTGTTAGCACGAGAAAAACCTTTATCAATGTCTTTTTATTTATAGCTCCGATGTTTTCGGTGACCGCGAAGTTCTTGTTGTCTTTTTTTTGCAATATCGTTGATGGAGCAAATCCTTTTTGTTCGTATGGCCTGGCTGTAGTGAATGCTCTTGGTGCAATGTTTAGGATAACAACCCAAAGGAGATAGATATTGATGTTTGTCTGTGGGCTTGCTATACAGATATGTAACTATGTTTCCATCCCTCATTTTCGTTGTAGTGTCAAGAAAAATGTGATCTTACAGTCAGAGTTTCATATGTGAATTTTATTGAGGGGTGGGCATCGTTGGCATGTTGAATGAACACATTTAGCTCTTGTTGAGTATTATACCATTTCATGTCAATATAGTTGATGATTCGGAACCAAGAAAGGGATTGATAAAGAAAAGAATTGAGAATTATCTGTTCTTATTTCCCCATAAAAATATTGGCATAAGACGAGGCCATAGTTGTTCACCATTGAGTGCGAAGTTATTGCATTGCAATACCAAAGTTAGAAGCTGGATGAGACATTCAGTTGGTGGATATAAGGTGTTGCGAGAGTCCCAGACTTCTCTACATGCTTCAATACCATCGTCATGGGGGATGTTAGTATAGAGGGAGGTAACATCAAGCGAGACAATGATCGTTTCAGGTATAAACATATAAATATTTAAATGTGTCTTCATCAATATGACCATGTACACACATGATTAAAAATTTCAAAATTGACTATAAAAGGACAATAACTCCTTAAGGGATCAATTGACCACTTTGGTCAAGTTGACTTATTTTTAGCTCTTACTTTGCTGTACATTATTGCTATTTACAATTTTTCTTTATCTATAATACTATTCAAGATAAGAACCAAAAACGGCAAAATATCCTTAAAATAACCAGTTTAGGGGCAGCAACCCAACAACGGGTTCTCTGATTCATCTGAAAATTTTAGGGCAGATAGATCTTGACCTGATAAACAATTGTAACGACGACGGACGACGACGACGACAACGGACGATGACGACGACGGACGACGGACGCAAAGTGATGAGAAAAGCTCACTTGATGAGCTAAATAGAAGATTATAGTACGGTGACCGACTAAGGAAAAGTCGCTTATTTAAGGAGTTTAATCGTCATTCAGACTATACGGCTAAAAATTACAGTATTGGTAGTTCAAATGTTAAACTTAACATTTTGACTTGTCGTCAAAAAATCGTACGGTGCAATTTTTGTAAAATGGGCTTTGAACTACGTTTGTTTACTTGACGGAAAAATCGAATTTGAAAAGTTTTTATGTCTTCCTTGTAATAGAATATCCATGATATGATTCCTCTTATTATATACATTGTTGTTACACATTATTTTAACGGTATCAAATAAAGTTTAATTAAATTAATCCGTTAACAAAGAGTTTTTGTAAAAGTTTAACACTACAAATATTTTGCATTTTATAGGGTACTTTTCAGTTCAATTTTATCATTTGTTTTTACGAAAAATGTAAAATAATCAACATTTATATTTCATACCTTTATCAGTCAATAATATCAAATTCATTTATCTCAGAAGCAATATTTTAGCAATACAAGCCAGACTCAAATCCCAACGTTCATATGACGGAACTATTCGAAGCTCATACGCAGCCTCTTATAGATCTCAAAGGGACCGGGTGACACTGTAGGCATAACAAAATAAAAGTCTGCGTTTGTTGGATAGACCCTTACTAGACATTTCATAGAATCCCTTGGTCGTAAAATATTAAAAATTACTGGAAATACTGCAAATAATGCAAATTCACACGAGGAAACAAAACAAACAGCAATGAATTATATGAAGAACTTGTTATTGTCATTGTGAACCATCTGAATGAACCATGACTGATCCCTTTGAAGTGGAATCCCATCCTTAATGTCTTATCAATATCTCTTCTGGAATACATGCTACAAGAAATTTCCAAGAGTCTTGAAGGGAAGGCTTGAATATGTCTAGACATTTCATCTAGTTCTCTTTCTTTAGGTCAGTCAAGGAGTTTATATAGTCCTATATCAAAGTCAAAACTAATAACGCTTGAAAACATGACCACAAAAACAAACCTTAGATGTCAATCTGGGGAAATAATTTCAGGTCATATAATTTAAGAACTTGTATTTAGACGTGCACTGAATTTGGCAAACTGTAGAGATGATGTTAGAATAGAAAATGTGCTGTCGCAACCTGTAGGTCCCCTTCCAATTTCGTTTTTTTTTAACGATGGCGGCACCACGAAACAATCATGCAAGTCTGATTTGGTGAAGTAATTAGAATCTTAAGTCTATTGTGCACTTTCCCTACCTTCCATTGTACCATCACTCACAACTTAAATATGGCATTGGTTCAATGTATTGATGTTAAGAAAAGTAGAACATTCGGTGATCATGAAGCAGATGTTTTTGACCGCTTCTACATGCACAACTCTATAAAATCTGCGGAAAGGGAACGCAGGACGCACAAAGACTACAGCTTCCATGAAAGTGTATCAGATTATTGATGGGAGAAGTATTTTTGACTGGGAGAAGTTTCTTTCTGTTAAAGAAAACAAACATGCACTCCGTAATTATTTTGGTGGTTTTATTCTTCAAATCTTTGACAAATCCCCTATTATTCCACCTGATTGGGAGCTTAACTTAGCCGGAATATTTTAAATCCCGAAGTTATTTATACCAACACTGTTAATGACTGTCGTCACTTGTTTAGCACTCAAGATGAGGCCGATACTTGTATGATACTCCATGCCTCAAACTTTAACACGACGTTTAGAGAAATGGGAAAAGAAAAAATATACGGACCTCTTTGTATACTACTAACATATGACACATACCAGCGAGTTGTGGGTGCAGATGGGGAACATAAGCATTGTAAAGAATGGGCGAAGATGTTTACCCTAAACAAGTTGCCTGTTATATAAATGCATTTACCGGATGCGATATTACTCCGTCTGTGTTTGGAGTAGGTAAACAAACTATCTACAAGACTTTGAAGGACAGTGGTTTGCAGAGCTTCGGTTATATTGACAAAGATGAAGCCCTTGTTTGAGCATGAACATTAATTTCAAAGCTTTATGAGCAGACACATCTCTTTAAATCATTCCATCATGGTATTTATACGTCAAGCTTGCCACTACTAAAGATGTACGTTTTGTTAGTTAACCTCCCTGTGAAGCTGCACTGAAACAGCATATTTTACGTGTTTCGTTTTAAACTTAAATTTAAATCGCATCACACATTGCTATACCCCCTATTCTGTCATCTTTAGTATACGGTTGGCGAGAATTAAAAGATTCATTACACCCTGTGTATTTTAAAGGGCAAATGTCAGCAGAAATCTTGCAGGAGCTTGTGTTTTCATGTAAGGGAAAATCTTCATGTAAAAAGTCATGTGTTTGTTCACAATAAAACATAGTATGTTTGGAGCCTTGCTCCTGTAAAAGTCACAATTATGTAGAGATTTTCGGTCATGTTCCTTGACAGATGAACCAGAAGATATTCCTAGCTTAATTCTGTTGTGTGGATCTCTTTGATTGGATTTTTAATTGTAACTGTTTTTTGAGGTATTGAGTGGTTTTGAGTTTTGATTAATTACATGAATGAGCTTTTGCAAATTACGCTTTCATGATAGAAGGCTTCACGTAAAAATAATATTGATCATTTATTGCCGAGGTTTAATGTCAACCGGCAAGGTACATTGTTAAAATTGTAACTTAAACAGAATATTTGTTGATCTTGTATAATAGAACAACTGTTTGAAAAACGCCAATTTTCAGAATAATAAGCCTTTTTTTTTAAATTTTCAAGATAGTTCTTTGCTAATTGATTTGAGAAAATGTCTGTATCTGAAATATATCCTAAATTGTTGCATATATCTTAAAATTTTGAAAATATGGAAGAAAAAAAATGATAACAGAATTTGATCTTTAACCTTAATTTATGCAAAACTGTTACCACATTTCTTTTTGACGACATCGATATTTCAAAAGTACTCATTTTTCCGAATCCAATGATATATTATATAGCCATATAGTATGTTTGACGATTAAATCTAAAAAATATTGTGTCTGGTCACCGTACTATTAACCCCATTACTACCCAGGGTTCATTGCGTAACAATTATCACACTGTTAAAAGATAGATAGCATCCTTATAAACTGATAGCAGGTTAATCAGAATCTAATATAAGAATAAAAATAACATGTGCGAATTGATAAGTAAATGATTTCGCCTTTCAGGTGAGCTTTGATGGATGCCGGTGATTCAAGATATATATTATATAGTCTATACTTTTAGGAATTATAGATCAATCAATTGATGGGAACAGCTGACATCAAAGCACACAACTATTGCTGGTGAATTAGAGTGGTGTATCTGTTCTATAGCAATGTTTACTTATTGTCGGTTCTTCTTTGTTTATTTACATGTTTTTCTTGTTACAAATGTATACAAACAATAATATATTATGATAAAAGATTTCGTCATTGCAGCACCGACCCACGGAGACATATGAAGTTAGGATTTTAACTGTGTGTTTTCATTTTTTTCATATTTTCGTTATAAAAATGAGTTAGAAAATGCCAGGAAATGATGTTCGGTAAGTTTTTAGTTTAATATATTTAATATTGAAATTTTTAATGTATAAAAATGTAGTTTAAAGCATGAAAAATACATTATTTTGACGTCGATGTACGGATAACTATTATAACAGAGTCAAATTCACTGAAGTATTTTCAATACGAACAACACACCGAATTCTATTGATTTGTTGGACAATATGTGATCATATGTTTTATTATTTTATTAAACGTCCATGCACACAATTTGTAACACTAGGATATAATAAAATAAATGTACAATGCATGTTGGAAGTAAAGACAGTTTATATATAAAAACAATTGAAAATAAAAAATATTAGCAATATACAAGAACATGTATCACTTAAAACTAATTTTTCTTATTCGTGTTATAATGAACTTGGCACAGTGAATCTTTTCATCGAAATTAAGAACTTCCAGTCATATTTTTATCATTTTTTTCGGTCGAAAAGTACTACTATCCTCAACGTTTTTCAGAAAAGCAAATTAAAGTATGTGCATTTGTTAATAAGTTTAACTAGTTTGACAATATTTTGAAAGTTCCGGGAAAGGGAAGTAAACCTACATGCAAATGATTGTTTACTGTAATTGTTACGCAATTCTAAAACGCTGAATCATTATGATTTCTGGTACTTGAATTTTTCATTTATTATGTTATTCAATGTTGTCTTCGAATTGTCTTTTAAAAAACATTACACGATCTTAATATAATAGTTTCTCGGTGAGTAATTGTATTCTTAATTATCAATAAATCATGAATGATGGGTTATCCATACGAGGTTGTGTAAGTGTTGTGTGCAAGTTGTCTCACTAGTACTAAAACAAAACATAACTTGTACAGGTTCTTTTCTTCAAGATATCAGTAATCGTAACCTTTTAACATAATTGGTAAACTAGCACACTGCTTTTAGCCTAACTTATCCTTGTCATACTTAATTGTTTGATTGGAATTAGCTTAACGTCAAGTAGCAAATATGTCATGATTGTTCAAGACGATTGCATGCTAAAGTCTTAAATTATTCAAAACACTGATACAAAAATTATAAGATGGATGCATGTTTACTTAGTTAATCATCAAGCTAGATAACTATTGCATACAATTGTTTTTATCCGCGGTTATTCTCCGAACAAAGGTGCGTTTCGGAATGCTGATAACAAAACTCTTGTACAGATGATCAAATGTTAAAAAATTAGAACATACATGTACACACGACATGCATGTATATCAAACAAAAAGATTCGGCTATTTTAAGGTATGAACAAGGGTATCAATTATATGAGTGACAAGATGAAATATTTCTGATAAATATCAGAACACAGATTAGATATGATATCGAAACATTGGAATGTTGCCTCAAATCATATACAACTTATTAGTTACTTTATAAAGAAATAATTAATGAGGCCCCTCATGGGGGGGTCCTAGTAATCACATAATCACCATTTTTTTGCCAATATAATCACATAATCATTAAATATTTACTTATCTTTAGTAATCAAATAATCATAAACTAAAAATACAGTCCTAGGTAATCAAATAATCATGAAATATTTGGCTTAATAATCAAATAATCATTAAAAAAACGGCCAAGTAATCACATAATCAAAAAACCCATGAGGGCCCTCATTAATTACATGGACAGTTTATGTGTTAGTATGTGTTCTATTAGATTTTCATTTGAAGGAAAAATTAATATGTTCAGTATTGATGTAAATGAATACATATAATGAATGGTAAGTAAAACATTGGCTTATGTAAGTAAAAAAAGGGGTACTAATATAAGGGTCAATTAAAACCTTAGGTCATTCAAAGAGAACACTCTTATGCTCATGGTGTAGATGGAGCAATTTACTTTTAGCCCTCAATCCTCATTCTTAATGGACAAGAAGAAGCAAATATGACGAAGATTGATAATTTTTATAGTTCGTTCTTATGTTGTACTGTTATACCACTGTCCCAGGTTAGGGGGAGGGTTGGGATCCCGCTAACATGTTTAACCCCGCCACATTATTTATGTATGTGCCTGTCCCAAGTCAGGAGCCTGTATATTCAGTGGTTGTCGTTTGTTTATGTGTTACATATTTGTTTTTCGTTCATTTTTTTAACATAAATAAGGCCGTTAGTTTTCTCGTTTGAATTGTTTTACATTGTCTTATCGGGGCCTTTTATAGCTGACTATGCGGTATGGGCTTTGCTCATTGTTGAAGGCCGTACGGTGACCTATAGTTGTTAATGTCTGTGTCATTTTGGTCTTTTGTTGATAGTTGTCTCATTGGCAATCATACCACATCTTCTTTTTTATATACAATTCTAAATTTAATGACATAGTTTGCACTGCTTGCAAGTCATCTAAAATTGAAGGTATTTATAACACGAACGTATTTTCATTGAAATACTTGAAATGTTGATGATGATGTGATTTTTCACACGACATTACGCTCCTTTCGAGGTGAGTGTTATGTATTTTATGATCACTCTTTATTATATTCAGTCTTGTAGGAGTGAAGCAGCTGTAACAATAATTCAAAATAAATGTATTACAACGGCAATTGTGAAAATTATATAGAAGATAGCTTTTTTGTCTTTCAGTTCGTGTGTATACAAAAAACTCAAAACGCACAGTGAAAGAAATTCAAGAGATGCATGCAGTTACAAATTTTTATCAATTTCACAAGAAATACCATTCACGAATAAGTTAATATTCTTTCAACTGGTTACCCCAAGCTAAAAATGATTATGGAATATATATAAATGTGACCACTCTTGGTCTTCTTCCAATCTGTAGTAAAACCCTAAATTGCGAAACTGTTGGACGTCTGTTTGGATGCATGGGATGTATAAGTTCACATCCGATTCAGAATGAGGGGCGATATATCCAGAATCCTTTTGTGAAAGAGATAGCCTCTCTCAAATTTTGCAACAACTCTTTATAATGCGCCCGCAAGTGACCTGTTACAATCACAGGCACTTGTCTCAGAAAAAAAAAGATTCCTATATATCTAAATATTAAGGTATAGAGGGAGAAACATTCTGAGACAAGTGCCTGTGATTACAAAAAAATCAACATTAATTTCATTCAAATGATTACAAGTGATTAAATATGATTAAGACACAATGTTATATAGAATATATTTATTAAGACAAGCAGAAGAATACAACAAGCACAGTTGTTATACATGCATGTACATGATAGTTCTTTCAGAATTTCATTTTAAGCATTTTGTTTTAGCACCATGTACTAGGATGTTGGTATCATATAAAACGGATTAGGTTGTAAAACAGTTTTAAATCTTTATCTTAGATAATCTTTTTCTGTAAAGTTAAGATTAAGTTTGAAATTAACATTTACTTAGCTTAATTGATTTTTGATACACATGTTTTAGATTTCGCATTCAATTTATGTTTCTGTTTGATTCTGCAAGGTTCTCAGTAAGTTAATGAAAACCTTTTTTCAGAATTCCAGGCATACATGAGAAGAGGGTTTAGTTTTAACTACCTTCTTTGCATACACCTTATCTAAATTACACTCTATATTCAAAATACGTGTCGTTCGGTTGAATTTGCATAGGGCGTTATTATAATTTGATTCCCTGTGCAGGACGAATAACACGATTTCTGCACGTTAAATAATCCTTGCAAAGACTATACGAAGGGCCTGTAGGTAGCCTTTTGCAAGGCAATGTTTTTGTCCCTATTTATCATACACTTAATCTCCACTGACAGTTTAAATGTACACCCTTCGTGTTACTAGTTTAAAATATTTGTTTATAGTGGATTGGAAAACAAGTTATTGCAATTTATATTAATCCCCTTCCTATTTGCGGGTGCAAGTGCTGCCTTGTACTTTATGGGTTATCGTCACCAATATGCAAGAAATATTTGCAACTGGACGTTTAGCAAACAACTCTAAATCATCGTTTGTGGTCATTTACTATCCGAATACGTCATTCAACGATATATTTTTATTATACATGTAGTCTTTTACCATTTTTTGATTTGATTTTTTGATTTTTGGTGTTTTAACGCCACTTTTAAGCACAGCATTTAGGTTATTTAGTGGCGGCCAGTTTTTATTGGTGAAGAAGCCGGAGTGCTCGGTGAAAACCACTGAACTTCGATAGGAAAACTGACAATCCTAGTCAATTTAGATTGGAGTCGAGTGCACCCACATGAGCGGGGTTCGAACTCACAACCTCAGTGTCGACTGGCTAGTGATTACAGTAGTTACTACTTTGACCACTCGGACACCGAAGTCCCTTTACCATTTTGAAAAAGAAATTCTGCGTAACAGTCGTTGACATCTGAAAACTATTTCTTTCTGGTTATTGCCAAGAATATTTGTAAACATTACTGTGGCTTTCTATAAATATCACTTTCACCAGCTGAAAACATAATTATATTGATTCATCTCTAATTTACCGACAATTTCATCAAGATTATAACATTAAAGAAAAGAAATGGCTTTTCGCTTACTTAAAGCAACTCTATCCTTTACAATATATAAATGAATAACAGGTCACTTATCCATTAAACAAAATATAAACATTCATTAACAATCATATTAAGCGCTTATGCTTCGTATTCCGTATCTAGGAAATGCTTTCCCTTCTAAGGATTCAGAGCTCATACATTGTTTAAAATTAAATAAATTAAGATTCTAAATTTCTAAAATGTACCTTTTTTTTTATTCGATACAAACTTTCTGATTCTTTGCCAGAATACTATGTTTATTTTGGTTTTTTTTGTTGTTTTTTTTTTTTATCTTCTTGCGTCAAAGTAAATAAAAAATCAATACCAGCGGGAAGAAAAGCACATATGAAAATAAAATCACACATTTTATTTACACTATTTTTTTAATTTTTTTTTTACATCAAACGCATTTTTGTTCAAAGTTATTTATTTCAAAAGATTTCTGGATGTTATTTAATGTTTGGTTTTACTCTCAGTTCTAAACCCTAAGTTTCCAGCAAGCGTACGAAGATGAATGACAACTTTTACTGCATCCTTTTATTGATAAAAGGATGATATGTTAGTGTTTAACGTCCAGTGGCAAATATTACATGCATATCCGGATGTGTACATGTAACAGTCTACATTTTACCTATGTCACATCATAATGTTCCGACTCAAACCACCCAGTCTTTTTTCTGGCGCTTATGGATTTCAATCCAAATTTCTCATTTGGATACGTATATAAATCCGTGATTTTATTATTGATATGGTAATAAACAACAATATAGAAATAAATTTATTGTTTTTGTTTGTTTGTCGTTTTATTTTTTGCTCTATTAGTAATTGAAAAACTGTACGTTCACTAATTTCCTTGCTGTCGTGTAGTAATTATGAATGGGTCGACATTGTTGATATTAATAAATTTCAAGCATCCATCATTTACAAAAAAAAAATCTTTGAGATACTTCAGTGCAATTGCACTTTTCAACATTTAATTAGCAACAGCCGATTGATTATTTTTTTCCCGCGTATTCATTTACCAATTGACGTCATCAGTTTCTCATAGAGAAATATATCATGTCTATCTTTGACAAGTAATCAGAAAGTTTACCTTGGAACAATTCTGAAATAGACCTGACTTAAGACCGAATTTATTTTAAAGCAACATAAAACTGCATGCAAAGTTAATTCATGTTGTGAAATAAGATAAATATTTGAGTAAAAATTAAAACTGCAATGTCGAAAGATTAGATAACGTACTTTCTTTTCAAGAAATATGCAAAATTCATATACAAAAAATTGTCATGATGTATTTTTACACTCTTGAAATTAGTATACTTTTCTAATAAGAAGATTGCTTTTCAATGGCAGTAACATCCATTACAATATTATATGATTTGTACAAACATGACACTGCCATAGACGTTACCTATTTAATCATGTTTTGAAGGATATTTTATTGATCTGCAACTTTTCGTACTCTGCAAAATACCCTGCTTTTCCCTTATCCTTCTTTTTAGAAGTAATTTCACAAATTGCTTAAATATATCTATTTATAGTGGATTTGGTAAACAAGTTATTGCAACTTATATTAATGCCTTTCCACTTTGCGGGTGCGAGTGCTGCCTTTGCTTAATAACTGGAGGCTAAACTTTCAATTTATCGAGAATGTATAGTATAGAATGTCTGATTCAAATTCTAATCGCATGGTACCGGGAAAAAAAAATTTATGACCTCATATTTCAGTAAATTACATAATCTCTGTTTCATTTATAATTTAATAGATGTATTGACGTAAACAAAGAATATCTTAAAGTTGTAAGACATGTAATGATGATAAAAAGGCGAAGAGAACAAGATCAGCGCTCTCAATAACAAATTTAACTATAACAGAAAGCAACATACTTAGGAGATAACTGTATTGTATTTTAAGCTCCGACGGCATCAATTGGGGATTTGATGGTCGCAAATTAAGTTTACTGGCGACGCGTTAGCGGAGACAGTAAACGGGTATTTGCGACCATCAAATCCCCAATTGATGCCGTCGGAGCTTAAAATACAATATTGTTATCTCCATTCTAATGAAACTGACAGAAAACAACGTTAAAACATGTATTTAAAATCTGTTATATGCCGTCTGCGCTTGCGCGTACGTCCCATAGCATCAATTGTCAATTGATGCCATGTAAGAAAGTGACGTTATCCAATCAAAATGAACGTTACAAACGTTGTTGCATTAGAATGATAATTATATTTACAGCAACAGCACACGAAAAAAATCTTACAGGAAAACACATAAACTAACCAATTTATAAAGTTGAAGTTAAAACAAAAATAATTTAGAAACCTTTTTATATATATGTACAGTGTATATAACGCGTCCGCCACACAATTTTTGTTGTGCTCTTGCTTTCAGTAGCTTAAAATTTAGGAGCCAATATATTTAAGACGCATAAACAATTACTTGTCAACCGTACTAGAGAAAAGGAATAGCACCTGTAAAGTATATAGCTGAACTCCTAATGCTGAAGTGTCACATAAACAAATATGTACATTTACATATTCGTGGCTCCCGTCGACATTATTCAGTCGGATAATTTTTACTTCATCTGTCACAGTAGTTGGCATATATATCGACAGAGATCTACAAAGTAGCACGTTTCGTGCCTGCTTCTCTGCGTCTGGCTTCTGGATAAACCTCCACCTAAATTTCAAGACTCAAAAGTTTGGACAAACGAAGGGGTTTAAATACACTATAATGGGGTAAAAGCAAAAAAAGCAACAAAAAAAACCCCAACAAATTAACCTACTAATAAAAAATGAACTGAGTATTGTGTATCCAGAACAATGTATTCACAATTCATTATCACTGTATATTTGTTTAGGTGCCAGTTGAAGGACGCCTCCGGGTGCGGGAATTTCTCGCTGCATTGAAGACCTATCATTGGTGATCTTTTGCTGTTGTCTGTTCTGTGGTCGGGTTGTTGTCTCTTTGACAAATTCCCCATTTTCATTCTCAATTTTATTACAGTTTGGGGGTCCTTTATAACTTGCTGTTCGGTATGAGCCAAGGCTCCATGTTGAAGACCGTACTTTGAGCTATAAGGGCTTTTCTTTCTACAAATTGTGACTTGGATTGGGAGTTGTCTCACTGGTACTCCTACCACATCTTCTTATATATCTATATGCAATGTATTTGTTTTCTCTTTAAAATGTGTTCTAACTTCAGAGATAGTTTAGTAATGTTGATGTCTATTGCATTTTCAGATTTATAACTGCAGCAAACATCCACCATCCTGTGCGAACATCAAGGTAAGTTTCAGAATCAAATCAGAAAATCCTCCGGCATCTTCACATATATATATATATATATATAGATAGGAAATCAACGTTTGATAACAATGGAATCATGAGGGTATAGAGGGGGTCCTTCGTTTCTTTATTGTTTAATTTTTAAAGTTGTTATCATTATTCTCTATTCTGTATTCATTTTGCCAATTATTCTTTATTCTGTATACATTTTGCCAATTATTCTCTATTCTGTATTCATTTTGCCAATTATTCTCTATTCATTATATTTTGACACTCAATTATTCTTTATTCTGTATTCATTTTGCCAATTATTCTCTATTCATTATATTTTGACACTCAATTATTCTTTATTCTGTATTCATTTTGCCAATTATTCTCTATTCATCATATTTTGACACTCAATTATTCTTTATTCTGTATTCATTTTGCCAATTATTCTCTATTCATTATATTTTGACACTCAATTATTCTTTATTCTGTATTCATTTTGCCAATTGTTCTCTATTCATTATATTTTGACACTCAATTATTCTTTATTCTGTATTCATTTTGCCAATTGTTCTCTATTCATTATATTTTGACACTCAATTATTCTTTATTCTGTATTCATTTTGCCAATTGTTTTCTATTCATTATATTTTGACACTCAATTATTCTTTATTCTGTATTCATTTTGCCAATTATTCTCTATTCATTATATTTTGACACTCAATTATTCTTTATTCTGTATTCATTTTGCCAATTGTTCTCTATTCATTATATTTTGACACTCAATTATTCTTTATTCTGTATTCATTTTGCCAATTGTTTTCTATTCATTATATTTTGACACTCAATTATTCTTTATTCTGTATTCATTTTGCCAATTATTCTCTATTCATTATATTTTGACACTCAATTATTCTTTATTCTGTATTCATTTTGCCAATTATTCTCTATTCATTATATTTTGACACTCAATTATTCTTTATTCTGTATTCATTTTGCCAATTATTCTCTATTCATTATATTTTGACACTCAATTATTCTTTATTCTGTATTCATTTTGCCAATTATTCTCTATTCATTATATTTTGACACTCAATTATTCTTTATTCTGTATTCATTTTGTCAATTATTCTCTATTTATTATATTTTGACACTCAATTATTCTTTATTCTGTATTCATTTTGTCAATTATTCTCTATTCATTATATTTTGACACTCAATTATTCTTCATTCTGTATTCATTTTGCCAACTATTCTCTATTCATTATACTTTGACACTCAATTATTCTTTATTCTTTATTCTTTCTTCCTCATTTTCTTTGTCCTTTAATTTTTGCCTCTAAACTGCTCTTGTCCAGTATTTTCTGTTCTGTAATCCCCATCCAGATCCTCATTCATTGTTTTTTTTTTAATGTTACAATATGACAGTATTTTTTAAAGAAATTAATTTATTTGTGTACACTGAGAACATGTGAAAATACTTCTGTGACCAAGATCAAAGTAGTAAAACTAAACAATTAAGAATTTGATGCATTCTAAATACTGTTTTATATATATTTAGCGTTCACAAAATCAAGAATGATCATTAAAATGTGTTGCCAATAATATTTCTACATTTTTCACACAGTTACAGTCAAATTCTTAGTCGTCATCCGTCACAAAAGAATTTATTTACACTTAAGAACAAAATAACTGCAACATTGTTCGGTTTATCATTGAATTGTTTCCCAAATATCTCTAAAATCATTTATGTTAAGTGGTACCGTTGTTCTGTTTATGTAGGTCTATAGCATTTAAACACAAAAACAATTGTGTTCAGAATATTTGTCTGTATGTAGAAAAAAGTCCGTGCTTAGAAATGATTATATATATACCATTTCATTAGTAGTTGATTTCAAAAACAAAAGAGACAGTATATCATCAATCATAGTATGTTAACAAAGCCGGAAAAAAATTGACCAAAAGAAAAAAAACAACAAAAAGACAAACCACAGAAGATAAGGCAATGTCTCTCTTTTCTAAATGACTCTTTAAGTCAAATGAAAAACATCATTTATCTCGTGGTAGCATGAATGTTTGCCTCCAGTGCGGAAAATAGTAGGTTCCAACACCGACCGCGTCAAACTAAAGACTTTAAAACGGGCATTAGCTACTTCGCGACAAAGAATGCGACATGAAGGAGTAGAATGGCAATTACCTAGTCGGCTCGAAAACTTTATAATTTGTCTGGGTATTGTGACATTTCTTCCTGCGGACTTTAACCTTGAGAAGTAGCACGTTAAAATCCTGCTCAGGTTGTCAGTCTACTAAATAACATGGTTGATATTCATATTACATTTACATGTTATCGTTCGGAATAAGCATTTAATTTGCCACTGGTCGTTAATCAGCCATCCATTAAGTACCATCATATTATACCTTTGTACTTGTATCTATAGGTTAGATTCCTCAAATCAATTTTAAACAATTATAACATTTTATTTATTTTCAGAGGTACCATAGCATGGTGGATTTTATTAGGACTTTTCGTTGGACTATTTGGTGTCGTGTATGTCCATACAGTAGGTGTTGGATATGCAATCGTAGAACACATCAATGGTACATATGACTTCGTGATAAGTAAGTACTTTTAGAAAATTACAGATTCTTTAATCATAAAAAAAGAAGATGAGGTATGATTGCAGATGACACAACACTCCACATGTGACCATCTGACACAGAAATTAACAACTATAGGTCACCGTACAACCTTCAACGACGTGTAAAACACAAAGGCCCCAACATGACAAACGTAAAACATTGATTGATTATTGCTTGCATACTTAACGTTCAGTGGCAAACATTTCATGAATAAATTCATTCACACAGCTAAACCAGGACTCTAATTTAAGCAATAGTTTTACTATTGGGAGTTTGTTTGTATACCATATGTGTTTTTTGTTCATTTTTTTTTACATGAATCAGGTCGTTAGTTTTCTGATTTGAATTGATTCATGTTTGTCATTCCGTTTACTATATGGGTAAGGGTTTTGCTCATTGTTAAAGGCCTTACGAAAACATACATGTAGTCTAGTAGTTGTTAACCTCTACATCATTTAGTGTCTTGTGGTGTAGACTTTTCTCATTGGCAATTACAGCAGTAAGAGATTTTATTTTTTAATATATGGATAGTTTTAGATATAAGATACACATTATAGTAATTACTTTGTAGATATTTATAAATACTAATATGTAATAAACCATCCCTTCCAGTCTTTAATCTTTGAATTATTGGAGTTAGGTAGTCAGGTAGTCAGTTTCTTTATGAAACATCTCTTTTAGTATACTGTATACTTGAAACAGTGAAGGTAATTAACCTGATACAAAAAAAGATTTGCTATTCAACTAGAACAATGCTGCTAATTAATGTCCCGGATTTTGACGGATGCCAACACTATTACAGTATATAACATTAATTGCAAACATTGTTTAATTATTACAACAGAAACGGTTCATTGTTTACCAACTAAGTACGTCATTAGCGACATTTACTCAACACTTACTAAATTGTAACTAGTATGTTATATCAAGATGCTCTTTTTATGCCCCACCTACGATAGTAGAGGGGCATTATGTTTTCTGGTTTGTGGCTCCGTCCTTCTGTGCGTCCGTTCGTCCGTTCGTCCGTTCAGGTTAAAGTTTTTGGTGAAGGTAGTTTTCGATGAAGCTGAAGTCCAAACAACTTGAAACTTAGTACACTTGTTGCTTATGATATGATTTTTTTAATTTTAAAGCCAAATTAGACTTTTGACCCCAATTTCACGGTCCACTCAACATAGAAAATGAAAGTGGGAGTTTCAGGTTAAAGTTTTTGGTCAAGGTAGTTTTTGATGAAGCTGAAGTCCAATCAACTTGAAACTTAGTACATTTGTTGCTTATGATAAGATCTTTCTAATTTTAAAGCCAAATTAGACTTTTGAACCCAATTTCACGGTCCACTGAACATAGAAAATGAAAGTGGGAGTTTCAGGTTAAAGTTTTTGGTCAAGGTAGTTTTTGATGAAGCTGAAGTCCAATCAACTTGAAACTTAGTACACTTGTTGCTTATGATATGATCTTTCTAATTTTAAGCCAAATTAGACTTTTGACCCCAATTTCACGGTCCACTGAACATAGAAAATGAAAGTGGGAGTTTCAGGTTAAAGTTTTTGGTCAAGGTAGTTTTTGATGAAGCTGAAGTCCAATCAACTTTAAACTTAGTACATATGTTCCCTATAGTATAATCTTTCTAATTTTAATGCCAAATTAGATTATTACCCAATTTCACGGTCCATGGAACATGGTAAAGGATAGTGCGAGTGGGGCATCCGTGTACTTTGGACACATTCTTGTTTTCTTATCCATTTTCCCCAAATGGTTAATCTTCATTTCTTCTTTAGAATATTCAGTATCAAACGTATAATTTATCTCCCATGGTCACGTACACTAATCGCACGAAGATGTATAATCTGGATTACGTTCAGTTTTCTTTCCTAGTCCCCAAAAGCCATTTGCATACTTACATTTAACAAATCTCGCGTGATTCTTTTAATATGTTTTCCTTACTTTTTTTACAATTACTTTTCTCGTAAGTTTACTGTCTTTTTGTAATGTTAGAAATGATCATGATTATAACTATTGTTTTGCAGAGATCTTTAAATAAATACTGAATAATTTACTCCAAAATTATCTGAAATATTGCATATTGTCAATTCAAAATGAAGCCATTGTTCATACTAGTAACTATATATACGAAAATATAGTATGAGTGCCAATGATTCAACTAAGTTTACCATTATAGGTCATACGGCCATTTAACACCGAGTAACAAGCTATAAAGGGCCCCAAAAGTGACAAGTATAAACTGTAAAATTAACGTTCTAACCTTTATATAAAAAAAACGAGAAACAAGAAACACTTAAAACATTAAAAATTATTTTCTTTAAATTTTAACCAATCAATTTAGGAAGTATCTTTTTTATATCTTAGTTGGTGGCGGAACTGCAGGGTCGGTGCTTGCAAATCGTCTTTCAGAGGATCCTAGTATAAAAGTTCTTGTTTTAGAGGCCGGAGGGGAGGAGGATAGAATTCCAAATGTAGACATCCCTCTTCTTTCTTCTTTCCTGCGTTATAAAGAGTTTGATTGGAATTACTTTACGGAACCACAGTCAAAAGCATTCCTAGGATTCAAAGATAAGGTAAGTAATTGCTTTATTATTCTATTAAGCCTAAGTCCTCCCCCCTAAAAGAACAAAAAACAAAACAAAACAACAAAAACAGAAAAAAAACAACAAATAAAAAGATTTCATTTTATCATTTAAAATGTCTGATTTGTCCTGCCTATCTATATCTTTTTAGAAATCTTAAATTTTTCAAGCAATTTAACTAACCTTGGTACTATTACCCCCTTCACATACACGAATGTGTCTTACGATTCCTTACGAATGTTGTTTGTTTTATCAAATGCAAGCATTCGCAAGCAATCGTAAACCACTCGCAAGCAATCGTAAATCACTCGCAAGCAATCGTAAACCACTCTTAAACAAATCGTAGACATTCGCAGACAATCGTATCGATTCGTAAAACTATTTGGAAATTTTTGGACATGCCAAAAATTTTACACGAATGTCCACGAATCATTTCATTCGTAAAGAGCTCGCAAATCACTCGCAACAATTCGTTAATGCATCGTTAACCGATCGCAACAACTCGTAAATCATTCGCAAGAAATCGTGAACAGTTTGATTTAAGAATGTTTAACGATTCATTTACGAATAGTTGCGAGCAGTTTACGATCGCTTTGCGATGGATTAACGAATTGATACGAATTCACGCGAGTGCTTTACGAATATATCCGATTGCTTTACGAATGTATACGAATACTTTGCGACTGCTTTGCGAGTGCTTTGCGAATGTTTTACAAATAGGAATATTTAACAAATGATTTGACGATAAAATTGGGGTTTTGTTTTTATTCTAAAAGATTTAGGAAAATCTTGAATAGAGAACCTTTAAATGTATAACTATTTGTAGATTGCAGAAAATTTGTAGCTTTTTTTGAGAATGAAAAGAAATAGGTTAATCCACATTTGTTTATGTTGTTTATTTTAGGAACCAAAATTTTTAAACAAAACCAATAAAAAATGACATCGCTGAAAAGTGTAATATGCAAACGGAATCTTTTGCCATTACTTGGCGCCTGTGCCCTTTTCAATGTACATTTAGTTGTAAATCAAATTCGAACACACTAAGGAGCAATCAATAATCATAAACCACAAAGAAGACAATGCCATGGCAAATACACAACAGGCAACACAAATAACAACATAACAAAAACTAAAAACAAAGCAACATGGACCCCAAACAAAAACAAAATGTGGTGAACTCAAGTACCCTGGAAGGGTTAGCAGCTCCTGATTCAAGTGTGACAACCGTCGTTTAGCTTAAATGTCAAAATCATTCTGAAACTCATTTATTGATGCTTATCAAAGTTTGTGTTTAAACTCAACCTATTCTTTTTTGCGCGTGTTGGGTCGTTGCCTCTTTGACACATTCCCCGTCTTCACTCATATTCTATCCCTTAAATACCATTCCAAGTACTAGTATTGCAACAAATTTGTATTATAAAGTGTATGTCAAACAAAGTTGGAGTGAATTATTCATTATGATAGAACCTCATTCTGAGATTTTTTATAGTCCTATCTATATCTAAATTTTTATTTTTAAACATTACATCAATTAACACAATACTGATGCATTCAAAACAATCAATGTTTCTGAACCAGTCAAATCATGTTCTCTTGCCAATCTACGGCGCCTGCTTCCGAGTTGAAGTAATTTTTAAGATAGTTCCTTTGAACAATTCCAGCAGCGTTACCAAAATTTCTCTGATACCCTGGGTCTCCGTCGGTAAGTTGCGCACCTTGTCGCCATTGTCCCTCTATTAAATTATGATTGTTGTCTTCTTCGTCAGCAAACAGTTGTAGATCAGCACGTTTCCTTATCCGAAGTAAGTTATGAAGAGTAGTACAAGACAGTACGATTAAATCTACTGTTTCTGGCAGTTGTTGCATAGTTCCAATCAAAATCTGAAATCTCATGGCAAGAATGCCAAAAGCATTCTCCACAATTCTACGTGCACGGGACAACCTATAGTTAAAGATGCGCTCATCGTGGTCTAAACGTTTTCTTGAATAGGGTTTCATCATCCATGATCGGAGAGGAAATGCGTCATCGCCAATAAGAAAATAAGGAATATCTGTTTCACCATTTGGAAGAGGGGAGGGAGGCGGAAGATCCAAAGTTCCATCTTCTAACATTGGTCGTAGTTCCGAGTCCCTAAATATCTGGCTATCAGATGCACTTCCGTATGAGCCCACACTCAGCCAAATAAACTTATAATCTGCATCAACTAGAGCCATCATCACTGTAGAGAAGAAATGTTTGTAGTTAAAAAATAACGACCCCGAGTTAGGCGGTTTTCTTATTCTAATGTGCTTCCCATCCAAAGCACCACAAGCGTGTGGGAGGTTCCATATTCTTTCAAAGTCAGATGCTATACGCATCCAATCTTCCGTCGTAATCTCATCCGGCATGACTTCATCTTTGTATGCTAAGTAAATTGCTTCGCAGACTTTAGGCACAAAGAGTGATATGGAGTTCCGGGCAACACGAAAGGCATACATAAGATCAGCATACGTGGAACCGGTAGCCAAATGTCTGAGTGTAACGGCTAACTTCAGTCCTGGTTCAAGTGGTTCCCTGTAACGAGAAATATTTATCTAAACTTACAATGCAATTAAAAGAATATTTTTTGTCGCATAAAAGGTAAACTGGAAATGTGTCATACATTAGAATAACAAAAGACAAGACAGTTTAATATACCCACTTCCATATGAATACGAACGTTATTTGGGGCGTTACTAACACGTACTTTGTTCACTTTGTATTAAATTGAATTATTTAGAAGCAAAGTGCTTAAGGAAAATTTTTTAAAAGATTGTTTTGCTGACCTTTTTACTTAGATATGAATTTCTGAAAAAACAGTTAGTATGGTTTTCTAAACTGACTATATCATGCGGAAAATCCAAGCCTCGTCCTTCGGCACCGTCGGATATTCATATGATATAGTCAGCATACAAAATAAAACTAACTATTATTCTTAATGTACATTTCTGTTTTATTTTGCTTGAAAATTGAAGTACTTACCTGAAAGAGGTAGAGCTTTTTCTGATTGCAGGGGTAATTCTGTCAAGTATCTCCCCAAACAAGTCGGCATCAACTCTTAAAAAGTTTCTGTAACCAGACGCATCTTCCCGGTTAAGCTCATGCAGGAGTTGGTCATATTGTCCAAACAAAGTTCTTCTGATGAGCCATGGCCTGCACCAAAATCTACTTTGAGTCCGCCTCCTCCTCCTCCTAAAACAAAGAGGAAACAGTTGTTGATTTTCTTCCTCTGCCCTCTGTGCCAGTGGAAGAAGAAGTCGAAGGAAGTTATGGAAGAGTAATAATTTATTTCTCTCGTAAGACATGTCTTGTTACTCCGAATGTTTACATGGATAATAAATGAGACTGTATGGCCTACTATCTATATGAGTGCATGCATTTCCCATTGCAAAAAAAATAAACATTCGTAAAACACTCGTAACTCAATCGCAAATGTTCGTGGGCTATCGTAAACTATTCGTTAACCAATCGTAAAAACTTGGATCAGATCGTTACCATTCGTATTGTGCTCGCAAAACACTCGTATGCATTCGTTAATTGCTCGTATCTATTCGCAATGAATCGTCTACTGTTATCGTAAAAGCATCGCATTCATTCTTAGTAAATCGTAACCAATCGTAAAGCACTCGCAAATCACTCGTAAAAGT
Organism: Mytilus edulis; assembly: GCA_019925275.1. Taxonomy (NCBI): domain Eukaryota; kingdom Metazoa; phylum Mollusca; class Bivalvia; order Mytilida; family Mytilidae; genus Mytilus; species Mytilus edulis. Next base: position 45,244,606 of record CM034357.1, on the reverse strand, counting down.
GGTTTATTCGCAAAAGATTCGTTAAAGTTTAACGAATCTTGTAAATTTTGGTGATTCGTTAGCATTCGTAAGAAACATTCGTGTATGTGAAGGGGGTATATATGAGGTTTAAGATTTATCAAATTGAAGTTGTTCGATTAATTCATTTTACCAATTAAACGTCCTAACTACACAATAATTTTGGCCACTAAATTAGACTCAACTAAAATATGCATTTTGCCGTGCAGACAGACTGGAGCCAGCATTTAATCAAATTTTTAATTCAGTACAATACAATAATCTCATATATACATATGCATACATCATATATAACACAGTAATAGTATCTATACTAAGTAATTTAACACACAAGTTTGTGAACCAAAAAATATACTTCCGGCAACAATAGTAATAAATATCTATTAACTTCCAAGAACATTCCAAATGATAAATATCATATAATGAATGCCCGTCATAAACAGACACTCGCCGCCCAGGAAAAACCAACTTATAAAGGTTGATATATGGGAAAGGAACGACGATATTGTAGCAGGGCGATATAGGCGAAGGGATATAGTTATATTGCGTCCAAAATGTTTACTAGACTTACTTTTATCAGACACGTTCAAATCCTAATATTTGAAAGCCATGGATGTATACATACATAATATGTTTTGTCAATAACTTGGTTTATATCAGGTTAATTAGTGTAAATGTGTATTCATGTGGTTTTTTGTTTAAATGTACTTTAATCATTCTAATCATTTTCTTTATTTTGTAATTCATTTGATTGTATAGCTCAAATTTTGGGCACCATGATTGGTTAATAAAATTATCAATCTATCTATCTACAAATATAAACAGTTGTAGAGTTATATGACCAAAAAGTATTTACATATAATAGCAAAATCCATCTGATGTAAACTTTGCCTTAGAGCGTTGAAACCTTATACGCACATGAGCTGCTTACATTATCTATGATGAGGTTGTTTCAACCCGATGAATGCAAGAATAGTCAATCAGTTGAACAGATACAAGTAATAGTTGTCAGTATGAAAGATTGCATAAAATTGATACATCTAACAGTTGCTACACTATGTCTAAAACCTAACAACCTTGTGTTATTTGCTTGTTTTTGTTTTTGATATGCCTTTTAGATCACCTTGCCAAAAGGCCAAGTGAGCTTTTCTCATCACTTGGCGTTTGTCGTCCGCGTCGTGGTCGTCGTCGTTATCATTCGTTTACTTTTACAAACATCATTTCCTAGAGATGAAACGACTGACTCGTAATTTTAGTTATTGCCTAAATTATAACTATTACATTTTGATTCATGGTTACCTAATATCTTTAAAACTACAATAGATAAATAGAAATTTTAAATAGGACAAATTATCAGAACAATAAAATCTACAAATATGTCAACATGACTGAAAGTGTAAATAACTCGTTAAAGAGTTTGTTCCCTTCAATGTGTATTTTGCTATAAAGTGAACTTGTTAGTCTTGTATTATTTTAATTTTAGTTTCTTGTGTACAATTTGGAAATTAGTATGGCGTTCATTATCACTGGACTAGTATATATTTGTTTAGGGGCCAGCTGAAGGACGCCTCCGGGTGCGGGAATTTCTCGCTACATTGAAGACCTGTTGGTGACCCTCTGCTGTTGTTTTTTATTTGGGCGGGTTGTTGTCTCTTTGACACATTCCCCATTTCCATTCTCAATTTTATTGTTGATGATGCAGATGAGCGACACAGGCTCTTTAAATCCTCTTGTTTTGTTTGTGGTTAATTGTAAAAGAATTAACATTGCTGTAAAGGATTTAAGCAGTCGCATAACGGTTTAAGTCTTATATAAATAGATTGTTTCAGTGAAAAGGAAACTACGAATACACAATCAATTGTAAAAGATGATAGATCTCACGCCAGCTTACATAACGCTAATGAATGTAACAGTTTCCACTAGGATGGTACTTAATGGTATAAACAAGAATTTGTGTTAATATGAAAAACACAAGGTAGTCAGAATGATGTGTTTATTTCAGCTAAATTGGATGCTCCGAATAGACAAATGGCAATGAGATTGTTTGTCAAAATTGAAAGCTTGAGGCATTGAAAGAAAGTAATTACTGTAAAATGTTACTAAGAACCACACATTTGAAATATACTGCTGTTTAAATATCTTAGAAACCGCAGTGACAGAGACCTTAATTAAATAGTCAAAGATAGACCTCGGTGGCAGCGTGGTCTAGGTAGTTACTACTGAAAGCACTAGCCAGTCAACACTGCGGGTGCACTCGACTCCAATCTTAATTGACTATGATTGTCAGTTGTTCTACCGAATGTCGGGTTTTTCTCCGGGCATTCCAGCTTCCTCCGCAAATAAAATCTGATCGCCACGAAATAGCCCAATACGCGGTGCTTAAAAGTGGCGTTATAAACACAATACTAGTAATCAAATCAAATAGTTAAAGCCGTCATAGGTCATGTTTACTGTAAATCAAAGTAATTGGAATCTTAGTTATGAATAACTCTAATTAAAGTGCTCAACAGAAAATTTAAGAACTGTATCAATAAATCATGTTAATCGTGAACCGCTGACTACTGGGTTGATGATACCATATTAAGCGATTAATAAGCAGTCCACAAGCAGCAGCATACAATTAATTGATTATTGGATCTATTAATTCCCTCCAATTTCTGTTGACAGGTCAACTGAGGATTATGACCTGTGCTCACCTTGAGTAATGGGGTCTCTCGTTATCAAAACCCGTTTTGTCAAACCAAATATTTTGAAATTTGTAGCCAACATTAAAAGATCAAGAGCGAATGGAATCATATGCGTGCGCATTGAATGGCCATACGGTATTACTTGTCTTCGAAGCTAAGATGTTAAAATTCTCTAAGATCATTGGCCTTTTATAAGACAATCATAATGTAGAAAAAGTTCCACGAAGGATGTTACAACAAATAAAATATACCATTTTCAAAATTGAAAAAGCATGCAGATAAGATGTCCCATTAGAAAAAAATATTACAGAACAGTAAAGAGAAATGTAAAACAAACAAGATAAATAAAGGCAACAGTAGTATACCGCTGTTCGAGACTCGTACATCTATGGGCAAAAAAAACAAAATCGGGGTAACAAACTAAAACTCAGGGAAACGCATTAAATATCAGAGGAGAACAACGACACAGCATTAAAATGTAACACACACAGAAACGGACAAAGCATTAGACAAAATCCGATGAGAATAACAAATATAAGATCAAAACCAAATACATGAATTTGGGATAGAAAAGTACCGTGACACGACTTATAGTAATGTGAATTCACACTCAAATATAAGAGAAAATAAACGACACAACGGGAACACAACGTTAAAATGTAACACACACAGAAACGAACTATAATATGACAATGGCCATATATTCCTGACTTGGTACAGGACATTTTTAAAGACAAAAAGGGTGGGTTGAACCTGATTTTGTGGCATGCCAAACCTCGCACTTTGATGGCAATGTTAAAAGCATGCAACATTTTGAAAAAAAACGACAAAAATAACTAAACGGCATATATAGGGAAGCATAGCGTTTTCAACAAAGTGCTAGTCCCTTAGTGTAATCGTCCAGAATCTAGCAAAGTTGTAAAACAAAATTCAACAATGACCGTATTCAGAAAAGTCATACAACAATTACCGACAAAGGCCGGACATGGAATTCGAATAGTCGCAGGAAAAGGTGGCGGGGTTAAACATGACTTTAAGAAACAATACCAACACTATCCCCTTCATTAGCTACGAAACCTAAATACGTATGAAGTCTAAGAAAAATGGTCACAAAACGGCTACCTTGGGTAATATATTCACAACTAGGAAGAGTTATGCGATTGTAGTATTATGAATATGTCAGATTATTTACTACTTATGAGCAATAATGTCCCTTTAGTATCGCCTCGCTTTTGCATTCTTTTTAGTTCACCTGGCCTATAGGGCTAAGTGAGCTTTTCTCATCACTTGGCATTCGTCGTACGTTGTCGTCGTCGTCCGTCGTCGTTAACTTTAACAAAAATCTCCTCTTCTGAAACTACTGGGCCAACTTTAACCAAACTTGGCCACAATCATCATGTGGGTATTTAGTTTTAAAAAAGTGTCCGGTGATCCGGTCAACCAACCAAGATGGCCGTCATGGCTAAAATAGAACATAGGGGTAACATGTAGATTTTGTCTTATATCTCTGAAACCAAAGCATTTAGAGCAAGTCTAAAGGGTTAAATTAAATCTATCTGCCCTGAAATTTTCGGATTAATCGGACAACCTGTGGTTGGGTGACTGCCCTTGAATAAGTAATTTTAAGGAAATTTTGCCGTTTTTGGTTATTATTATTATTATGGATAGTGATAAACTGTAAGCAGCAATAATGTTCAACAAAGTAAGATCTATAAGAAAGTCAACATGTTCAAAATGGTCAGTTGACCCTATAAGGAGTTAGTGCCCTTTATAGTCAATTTTTAACAATTTTCATAAATTTTGTAAATTTTTGTAATTTTTTACAAAATATTTACCGTTATCACTACTGGGCCAAGTTCATTATAGATAGAGATAATTGTTAGCAGCAAGAATGTTCAGTAAAGTAAGATCTACAAGCACATTACCATCACCAAGACACAATTTTGTCATGAATCCATCTGTGTCCTTTGTTAAATATGCACATAGACCAAGGTGAGCGATACAGGCTCTTTAGAGCCTCTAGTTTAAATATTAAAATAAATCTTGTTCAGGTATACTATTTCTAGTATAATCGTTTCATTTGTAAAAATGGAAATAAAACTCTCATAACCATTATCTATATATATACACAGAGCTAGCAGCCGCTGCTGATATAAACAGAAACGAATATATACAATAATAGCAATAATATTGATATAAAACAATGATTCTTACTTATCTTATCAAAAATAACCCAAGTACTTCTTCGATTTAATCTTTTCATTAGGTTTAATCATATCGCACACGTCAGATAAATGTATACGTTCCAAGGGCGTTGATTTTGTCTGATATAAACGTCATATGAAGATTCATTTTTGTAGCCGCCGCTAGAATTTTCAAAGCAAAACATTTGTATTATCAAGCTATTAAATAACACTTTTCAGATATTGATGAAGCATATGTATCTGTCAGATATAAGTTTTTATATTTAAGAATGTGGGCTTTGTTTTTCGATTACATAATTTATTTGTATTAATTCTATAAAATGTATTGCATGCAAAACTGCAAAAATTGCCCTAATAGAGCACAATTGTTTGACCTTTTCAATAAATATATCATGCGATTTAAAGGCTTTATTTCCGAAAAAGAAATTTGGTACATAAAAAGTATAACCAAAGAGGGTATGGTGGGTACAATAATTTTTTGATTACGGTTGTCGCACGTGTCTATTTAAAAATAAAAACAATTCGGATAACGCCAATAAAGGTTATATATTATTTTCGGTATGTTTGTGAGGTTCCATCTGACATTTTTTGCACAATACAGCACCACTATAATTGTCGTTTATTAAACTATCACGTGTTGATATAATGAAAAGAAATACAAATGATATTATGTTATCCATTTCGTCTCAATATTCATCCACATCTATATATTTTCATATTTGCGGATCTTTTTTTCCACCTCGATCACAATGTTAAAGAATATGATCATCCAGACTTCTCATACCAAGCCGGCAGTCAAACAAATGCTGTAAGGATATCCGTTAATTTATATCATGATGTATAAATCCTTTCGGTTGGAATGGGGTATTTTAAATCTTATGGAACTTGTTTGGATAATATCACGATCTTTGTCGTTTAAGAACCATATACATAAACGTTGAAGTGCAAGCTTGTGGCTGTCCGTATTCGGATTGTTCATTTTGCTCAGGGGCGGTTAAAAATTTCCACCTTCATTACCATTTTCCAATTATACAGAACTTACCTATAGGACTTTATGTTTATTTATGTACATCCTGATATGCATGGACGATTTCACTAGGACATTTAGTAAGCACTGACATCCAAGTCGAAATATATCCATGAACTATTTGACACTGGACATTAAGCAAAACACAATAAATCAACAGTACTGTATATTAAATATTCTTCGACATGACTAACATCAATTTTGAAACTTTAGTAATGACATATATTTTACTATTTAATAGACGTTGATATTGATATAGAATATTAATTTTGACATCACTATAGTATATGTTGATGGTGATGAACACTACTACTTGTTTTATAAAAATCATTGTCTTAGTTCAGACAAGATTTACGGTATCTGATTCAGTACATCAACTTGTTCACATTTGCACACGAAATGACAAAACTGTTGTGAAATGTAAAAGTTTTAATTAACAAAAATACCGAACTCCGAGAAAATTCTAAGCAAATGGCAAAATCAAAAGCTGTAACACATCAAACGAATGGATATCAATTGTCATACTCCTGACTTAGAACAGGCGTTTTCCTGTGTAGAAATAATCAAATTTGGATTTAACCGGGTTTTATAGCTAGCTGAACCTCTCATGTAAATGGCAAGTAACATTTTGACATGATACTTCCAAATAATTTAACTATACGTACGGTATCTAGGCAACGGAAACTTATTACGCCAATCCTTCTTTTTTCAAATTGTGGACTTTAATCTTGGAATTAACAAAGAATCCAAGATTAAAGTTGAATATTCAAAGATTAAAGTCGACAATGTGAAACAAGACTAAAGGATGGCCCTAGAATGCTTCCGAACCAGGCGTATATGTTCGACTGTTAAACATACGTATGTTACAGATTTCTGAGGACAACCTGTCACAATATCTTTTACGTGTTACATGGTAAATGCCATTACTTTTAATGAACACCAAGTTCACCTCCATTTCTGAACACTCTTTGTGCAAAGTTTGTATTCTCCTTATCTACCTCACTGGTGTAATATATGTATCGCTTATTCTAGAAGTTCTGATACCTAACAAATTTGCTGGTTGTTCATTTTTACAGACTTCTTAGACCTTGAATTAGAAATGTAAATGTTTTAAATCAAATTGAGAATGGAAATGGGGAATGTGTCAAAGAGACAACAACCCGATCATAGATCAGACAACAACAGAAGGTCACCAACAGGTCTTCAATGCAACGAAAAATTCCCGCACCCGGAGGCGTCCTTCACAGCTGGTCCCTAAACAAATATATACTAGTTTAGTGATGATGAACGCCATACTAAACTCCAAATTGTACACAAGAAACTAAAAGTTAAAATAATACAGGACTAACAAAGGCCAGAGGCTCCTGACTTGGGACAGGCGAACAAATGCGGCGGGGTTAAACATGTTTGTGAAATCTCAACCCTCCCTCTATACCTCTAGCCAATGCAGTAAAGTAAACGCATTACAATACTCACATTAAAATTCAGTTCAAGAGAAGTCCGAGTCTGATGTCAGAATATGTAACCAAAGAAAATAAACAAAATGACAATAATACATAAATAACATCAGACTACTATCAGTTAACTGACATGCCAGCTCCAGACTTCAATTAAACTGATTGAAAAATTATGTCTTCATCATATAAATATCAGGCACAATCCTCCTTGTGATGGGTTTAGTATCATACCATCATAACATATATGGAAAGTCATGCCAACAACTGGTTTTTAAATAAATGTGTTTAGTTCCGATGCAAATACCCTATAAATGAACCAATATTAACGCCAAAATATGCAATCGTTAATGATCTAACAACAAAATCATAACTATATCCTTTCTTAATATGTCTATTTAAAGGTTTTGTTAGCTTCTGAGGTGAATACTGATATTTTTGTGCTTTAAAAAGAATATTTCCATAAAATATTGGATGTGAAATACTTGAACGTATAAGAAGTCTGCATGTTGAGCTATATTTACGAATGATACCCTTATATGATAAATTTAGTAAATATTTTGACTAGTTTGTGATATCAAAAACCCTGGTTTAATAATTTTTCAGTAATACATAAATTTCTCTCGTTAAAATCTCAAACATTGTTACTTATTACGTACAAGTTGAGATACATAAACACTGTAAGATGGTGACAAGGGAACACGACCATCTAAAAATGGATAATTAACGATAGGAAATGAAAAATCATCTCTTTTATCATAAATTTTAGTATTAAGCTTTCCGTTAATGATATAGATATCAAGATCGAGGAAAAAAGCAGTGGTCATTGTTAGTATTAGCTTTATTTAAAGTAAGTTCAACAGGATAAATTTTTTTAGTATACATACTGAAGTCGTCATTATTGAGAGCCAACATATCATCCAAGTATCTAAAAGTATTATTAATTTGTGTATCAGATGTTGTTCGATTGATCTTTGCTGATTTTTGTCATAAATTGTAGCTCATAGCAATACAAAAACAGGTCCGCAATAAGTGGTTCACAGTTAGTCCCCTTTGGAATTCCGATAACCTGACGATATACGGAATCTCCAAAGCGAACAAAAATATTATCTAGTAAAAATTCAAGGGCAGATATAGTATCAAAGCATGTCCAATTGACAAATTGTTTTTGTTTATTGCTACTAAAAAATGACATAAAAGAGTTTGAACATATATATTCACATTCTGACTTTTTAAATGCCCATTTAATTAAGTGTGTGATGAGAATGTGAGGCAATGTGGTAAATAAGGTAGAAAAATCAAAACTTTGAACAGATTCAAAATCACCAAGATAAGCATGCAATTTATCAAGTACTTCCAACGAGTTTTTGACACTCTAAAAGTAATTAATTCTACTATTTTCGAAGGCCTTACTTGAACAATTTTTTATCAGGTTTTTGATTGTACCAAGTGTATTGGTAAGAAGAATAGATTATTTAGTAGTGGAACAATGGGTTGAAGATGAAATAAATCTATATTTGTAAGGTGGTATGTGTATCTTCGGATGTTCGTTTATAACATTGGTGAAAGTCAGAGCTAGATAGTATATTATTATTAGTATATTTATTCTCACTTTAATGCATAATGATTGAAAACTGAAAGTTTCTTGCAAACACTAGTAACCGTTTTTACAACTGAAAAGGTCATTTGAACTGAACAAACTCTTGATATTATAAATTCTTGGACTTACTGTAAGGGGAAAAATGAAGATCTTTTCAGTTGTCCAGCGCACTGACTATCGCGATATCTTGCTCCAATCAGTGTTGGTTCAGGTAATTTAGGAAAGAAACGCCTAGCGTGCAATCATGAACTGTTAAGTACATTTTTGTACACGTCAGTTCATCCATAACATAGCTGTTTGAACATTTTCAGTAGCGTTCAGAACCAGGTACGTTTATAAATTGGGACATACAATTATTTGTGTAGATCAATAAGGGTTGTCTTCCTTTATGCAAGATTGTTTACACTCCTTTACTTTCTTAAACTTTTTGTCTTTGAAAAAAAGAAATGGCACTATCGATTTTGTAACCATATTACATTACTTTGTATTTCAGAAATGTCACTTGCATCAAGGACGTGTGATAGGAGGGTCCAGTACATTAAACAGAATGCTATATTTAAGAGGTAGCCCTGCAGTATATAACGACTGGGCAGAAAATGGAGGATTTGGTTGGAGCTACAAAGATGTTATTCCATATTTTCTTAAGTCTGAGGATCTACAGATTGACGACTTGAAACTAAGTGGTATATTTTAATCATTTGACGTAGATATATATTTCATATGATACTGGCTATATGATTGTGCATTCTTGTAAATTGTGATTAACACACTAAAACTCAAAATTTTTGACAGGACCAAATTCAATAAATCTACTTTGAAAAAAGAAAAATTGGGATGTACTGTTTAGAACCAAAACGTTGTACTGAGTGTTATATTCAGTTTTTCGTGGTTGTTTTGAAAATTTGAAATGTAAGATATTATTTTTCTTTTTATTAATTATCAAAGGTACCAGGATTATAATTTAGTACGCCAGACGCGCGTTTCGTCTACATAAGACTCATCAGTGACGCTCATATCGAAATATTTATAAAGAAAACTTGAAGTATGTATATTTCGATTAGTATAATTAGCTTTTTAGGTTTCAATTGAAAGATATAGAGTTTTATTTTACTTCAGTTTCGATCAATGAAAGCAAAATATCGAAAAACGTTTTTTGAATCATCGCAAACATTAATTAAAAAATAAAATGATAATGAATGAAATTAGTTAAATTTAATGCAGTATTAGTAAGGCGTGTATGTTTGTTTAAATAGCGAGAAATTAAGAATTTTAAAACCTTGTAGAATTTAATGATTGAAGATTGAAGTGATTACATATAACAGAATCTATTTAGAGATGTTTCACGTTTTGTAGCATTTCCCGAAATATGATTATTAATCGGTCTTAAATATCTTTTGCGAAAATTTTGGTAATGAAGAAATCAACCTAGGTTTAAACATTTACATCTTTTGTATTTACACACAACACATAGTTTAGCTTTCAACACAGTTTTAGTAGTGAATTAAAAAGTAATATCACAAAAATACTGAACTCATCGGAAAATTCAAAACGGAGGGTCCCTAATCAAATGGCAAAATCAAATGCTCAAAGTCATCAAACAAATGGATAACAACTGTCATATTCCTGACTTGGTACAGGTATTTTCTAATGTAAAAAATGGTGAATTAAACCTGGTTTAATAGATAGCTTAACCTCTCAGTTGTTAGACAAGCGCATCAAATTTCATTATATTGATAACGATGCGTGAACAAAACAAACAGACATAATAGGTAAAAATGTCAAATATACAGCAGTCAGCATTGTGCTATTTCTATTCATTTATTAGCCTATCATTCCACTGGTGGTCCTTTGACAGTAACTGACGGATCTCACTCACAGCTAACTTCTATAATGCAAACTGGAGCAGCCCAGTTAGGGTATAAATATACAGACTGCAATGGAAAAGATCCAGTTGGTAAATTATAATATGCATGTTATATTATACATACATGAAAACAAGCTTGTACTTGCACCTGCTGTGAATAAAGTCAAGTTCCTTAGAACAAACATGCCTGCTCAAAGGATTTACAAGAAGACAACAAATTTGCTTAGCAACGGTTATGATCCGGTCTTCTTCTATGCATCGAAGATGATCAGTCAATAGCATGAACAAAAGAACAAGTTACCAAAAATACGAAAAACGTTTTCAAATACAAGGGGGAAAAGCGAATAGCTGCATTTAAGTTCCTGATAGGAAACAGCAACAAAGAAAACGCATTTACTGTTCTTAAAGATATAAACAAATATTTAAAAGGAAAACGAACATCGTACTAACATATTTTTTTTAACTTTACTGAGTTCGAGTTTTGTACATCTTAATACTCAGTCCTATGTTTTATCAATGACGAATGAAAAGTAAAAGAAGCATTTGAAATACTAGTATGCATTTAGTTTTTCTTTACTTTTAGATTACGAACAATTTAAAGGCAATTACTGTTCAATAGAGCAATTTTACGTTAAATTTCAGGTAACGAAATTTATTTTTACATTTGTACAGGTTTTTGTAAAAACCATGTGACTATTAATAGAGGAGAAAGGCTTCACACAGCATCAGCCTACATACGGCCAAGTATGAAGCGTAAAAACTTACACATAGCTCTCCACTCTCACGTTATCAAGGTAAATATGTCATTTACACCTGTTATTGTATATATGTTGGAAAAAGACAAGGAGCAGCTTTACTCAATAAATACTAAACCAATTATATGCTAACATCTGTTTTATAACGTTTCGTTGCGTCAATTGTTTGATAATTCTGTTATCAACTGCTTTGTGATACATTTTGTTTGTGCTGATTAAAGCAGTTAGGTTGGTTTTTTATTAAATGTTTTGAATAGTTATCAAAGGTAGCAGGTTTATAATTTTATACGCTAGACGCGCGTTTCGTCTACATAACACTCATCAGTGACGCTCAAATTAAAATAATTGTAAAGCCAAATAAGAACAAAGTTGAAGTGCATTAAGGACCCAAATACGGCTAAGGTAATCTTTGCCTGGGATGAGAAAATCTTCATTGATTCGAAAAATTCATACTTTTTTAAACAAGAAATCTACAAATATGACCATATAATTGATATGTATGTCAACACCGAAGTGTTAACTACTGGACAGGAGATACCCTTGGTAACGAAACGTCCACCAGCAGTGGCATTGACCAAGTGGTGTAAATAGTTATCGAAGGTACCAGTAGCACTTTTCACAAAAAATCTTAGGTGTAAAATTAATCTTATGATAAAAATATTAAGTTGAATTCTTTAGGAATATTTTGGACTGACGATAAATTTTACACTTAAGATTTTTTGTGAAAAGGGCTACAGGTTTATAATTTAATACGCCAGACGTTGAAACTGCATTTCTACTGTAGAAATCCCTCACGTTTGCGCGACACATTTACACTTCTACACCTTCTATGTTGAACACTATTCTTTTACTATTCATTACTCTCTAGTTAAGATAGATTGATTGCTATTTTTGTTTTTTTTAAAACGTCATATATATTATACATAACTGTCATACAAGTGATCGAGAGGGTAAGCAAACCAGGTTAATCCGGTATTTTTTAAATAAGGAAATGCCTGTACTATGTTATGAGTATGCCAATTATTTTCCATTCGTTTGATATGTTTGAGCTTTTGATTTTGGATTTGATAATAAGAGACTTTCCGTTTTGAATTTTCCTTTGAGTTTTCTGTATTTTTGTAGTTTTGACATTTTTAAACTTCAATTAAACAGATACTTATTTCGAATGGTAAAGCTGTGGGAGTCGAATATTTACGCAATGGTAGAAAAGCAACAGTTGGCGCGACAAGGGAGGTAATTTTGTCAGCAGGTCCAATATCATCGCCACAGATACTTATTATGTCTGGAATAGGACCTGAAAAACAGCTACATGATTTGAAAGTATGTATCAAATTCATAACAAGGATGGAATCTCGATCAACCGGAATACAAATATAGTTTTTGATTTTAAGGTAGTTTGGAACGTCCACGACATGAATTATATATGCTACTGTAATATATTGCTGACAAACGCATTGAATGGTTTGTACAATTGTTTTAGAGATCTAATAAAAAAAGGAAACGAGGAAACCTTTTGAATGTTTTTTTTTTAATCGTAGAAATTGTTTATGAACTTTCTAATTATCAAAAAATGAGGCATATCTATCAACTACAGACAACTTCACTTCAAGTTAAAAATAACAACAGATTGTAACCATTTACAATTTTTTCCTAATGTACCAAAGACAAAAATATATTGTTTACACTCTTATAATAACTTATTATTTTAATGCAGATACCTCCGAAAGCTATATTACCTGTTGGCGAAAAATTACAAGATCAGATTATATTTCCATTAACATTCCATATGAACGAAACATATACAATAACACCTGCCAGATCTACAAGTATTATCAATAGATTGAAGTATAAACTTACAGCCAAAGGTAAGATTTAGTATAAAAGCCCACTATATATGATAGTCCTAGCAGGACGTGTCACCATTGATAATCATATGTAATAAACAAACTACCGTATTATATGTAATCAGTATCAGTGGCATATTATCTATAACTGAAAGTGTTGTTCAGTTAGCACCAAAAAAAGAAGGTTCAGCATTGTACATCCTGTTTGAATTCATTGTGTCCATTATTAAAATTAGTAACTAAAACAAATGCATGAGTGTATTACTGAAGTCAATTTTACTAAATTCTTGTTGCTGAAATCACGATATTGGGATTCCAGTCCGTCATACAGAGCGGGATGTATAGATACAGAGCTACGTGCTATTGTACACGGTACACTAAATCAGACCATCTTTGTACTAGAAAGAACCTTTACAAAAACACTTGATGGTCCCGTAAGCAGTCTCATGTAATGTAAAATTTCCGTCTCATATCAAACAAATCGTTTTTTAGTTTCTTGCCAAATTTTTATAATTTGAAGTGGATAAATATCATAATCCTAAATCACTCCGACACAATAAGAATTCGATATTTGCAATCACGGCGATTGCTATAATATTAATCACTTATGTTTAAAAGTAAGCACATTCGATGATCGATTCCTCAGAAGTAGATATTGGGTTTTGTTATAGGTATGTTGGCATCAAACGGTGGTATTCTTGGACATCTGCTACTGGACACCACGAATTCATCTTCAGCCAACAAACAGGCGGACATCATGATAATTATGGCCGCCATTCTATCACAACATTGGGAAAGTTCAGAAACAACTGAACGAATGGTTTGTATAAGAATATAAAGAGGAGTCGATAAAAAGGGAGACAATAAAAATAATATACCACACATAGACAATAATACAAAATGATAACATGAACACTAAATAGATTGAAAAACACAAACATTAAAAAAGAGAACGGGTTAGGTCTAGAGGATTGGAAATTCCTGCTCTCTGGTAATGCTTATCTTATAAAATACCTGCTTTAATATGTTGAATCAAAATGGCGCAACTTCAAGCAAGGTTTTTAAATGCTTAGTCTTAAAGACAGCTTTTATTGTTCCATTTTTGATTTGAAAAAATCATCATACAACATTCCATAGAATATATGTTCTTAACAAATAATAGACAATAAATGAGGTGGTAAATTTGCAGCAAAACAGGTTATTTTGAAGATGTTTTCACGTTCGATTTCTTATCCAATCTATAGGACCATAACTTCTGACTGTAAAAGTGAAAGTCGTCAATTTTTAACTTAACATCCATTTGTCAGCAGTAACGGCTAATTAGAATTTGAAAAGCATTGATTTAACAGTTCATAAGTTGTCCGCGCATACACCATAAAATGATATTTTCAGGTTTACGAAAAACCAAAACTAGTGAAAGGTAAAAACGAAAATCATTGCTCTATAAAGTTTAATTGTATCATTATAAATATTTTTTAAGATTTTAGTTATTAGACGTTTGGTATTTTGTAGATGCAAAATGGACAAGGTAATGGAAAGGTAACAGGAAGGATTTACATTATATATACAGTTACTATCGCCCGCTAGTAGGGGTAATATGTCAATTACAAGTACCAATCCATTTGATCAACCAATCATAGACCCACAATATCTGACAGAGGAACAGGACATCAAAGCTATATATATGGTATGTTTTTTTTGTTCATTATAGTATAGAGTCATCTGAAAGGAATGTTTTGACGCGTAAACTTGTCCCACTTCTCACAAGCTGAAAAAAAACACCTCCGCGATTTAGGTTATATATGGTATGAGTTCAAAGAGGTAGTTATCTTTGATAAATAGGATATATCAAAGCAATAATAACTGGTATGTTGTTCTTATTTTCAAATAGTAATGAAGATGATTTTATTTTTAAACCCTGTTTCTGGAACATTTGAAATGTTATCGCTCAGTATTAATGTATTAAATATAGACCGATACTTACAAAACCAAAAGGATCACTGAGAAATAGAAATATAGTTATACTGTTCAGGACAAACTTTTTTTAAAGTGAGGCGTTTTTTTTAAGTGAGATTATAAATACGCTGCCACGATTAGTCGGAACGTTGTCATTAAATCCGTTACCTCGTGTCGCGCCCTCTGCAAGTTAAATAATCCATAAAATTCCAATAATAAAGTATAATATAATTTAATTCACTTTTTGGGCGCTTTTTCTAAAGCCAAAGAAAAGAATTTAATTTTGGTAAATACAAGTAGTAAAGAAACATGAAACTAATAATCAGATATATGAAGATGTGGTGTGAGTGCCAATGAGACAACTCCCATCCAAATAACAATTCATAAAATTAAACATTATAGATAAATGTACGGCCTTCAACACGGAGCCTTAGCTCACACCAAAAACAAGCTATAAAGGGCCCCAAAATTACTAGTGTAAAACCATTCAAACGGGATAACCAACGGTCTAATCTATTAAAAAACGAGAAAACGAGAAACACGTATAAATCACATAAACAAACGACAACTACTGTACATTAGATTCTGAGTTAGGACAGGAGCAAACATTTGCATCGGTATTAAACGTTTTTATTGTACCAAACCTTCTCCCTTTTTCTGAAACAATTGTATAACATCATAACATAGAAAAACACACGATAAAATATCAATTGGAAGGCTTGATTTTTCATTTTTTATTTAAAAGCAAACCATAATCAAGATGGCTTAAAAAAGGGTAACACCATTTTCCTTGTTTTTATTATATTAAGATAGCCGACATCTGGTAATTTGAATTACTACTTATATTTGTTTATTGTATTGGGTATAAGAATGGTTATGTTGCGTAAAACAAAAGCTTTCAAAGATTATACTAGATTTCCACCTTATTTATTAAAAATGCAGTGCTCACAAACCAAACAGCGATGCCTACTTTGAGTGTGTTATCAGATATACCGCAATACCAGCAAGCAATATTGTAGGCACTAACAAAATGGGAGGCAATAATGATAACACTTCCGTAGTTGACCATCAGCTAAGGTAATAAGATAAATAAAGGCAACATTTGAGTAACGCTGTTCAAAAGTCACAAATCGATTGAGAGAAAACAATTTCAGGTTACAAACTAAAAAACGAGGAAACACACCAACTACAAGTCGTATGAGACTCTCATATGACCATATGCCATTTCGGACACTACCGTCACATCCCTGATAACTGTAGGAATGAGTAATCTGCCCTTATCCTTTTATGTGAATGCATTTAGATTTCATAAGGATATTAGTCAAGTCATTCACTCATACAGACCCCTGTTAATGTATTGGATTATAACGTATGGTATACTTAAATTATAATTAGACGGTCAAAATTGGGATGTTGAATTCGATGCCTTATATTGCATGATTGATATGCTCTACACGTTACACAACCGTTACGACAGCTGTTTCAACATCTATAGATGGCCCGTCGAAACAACAACCAATAAACATTCAAAAACAGTGCAGTCAACTTAAAAACATAAAGACATGCATTTTCTACTGCTTAGCAGAATGTTAGTCTTGCTACGGGTCATATCTTTAAAGGGTTGTTGTAAATGAACAGTAACATGCAGAGCATGGTAATCTCCACAGATTAAATCATCTGATTAACTTTCCAAACTCATGAACTTGTAGACTAGTATGTTGTACCACCCAACGAAGCAATCGGCATTAAGGTGTAATATGTGCCACTGGATGGAAAACTTTCATCCATTCATCCAATCAACGTTCAAACCATCAACATGTATCTGTGATATCTGTTGCACCATAATGTTTGATATATGATAAACAGTTCTGATCGTTTTCATCATATTCCTTTCTTCCATATGCATGCAACATTATAAATAACAGTTACTTTAAATTTGTAACAATTGCATCAGATTCAGCAAATTTAACATTTAAAATAAAACCGGCTATATAGAGGCAACTATTTGTTAATAGCATTACCATTAAAAATGTCATTCAAATTATAATAAATTGAAATGTATTTAATCCCAAATATAACTTATTTCTAAAAGCAGTTTGTAGCAAATGTCATTACTCATCAGGGCGAATACAAATCATTCATTTATTTCTGTTTTATGGATCGTTCTGTGTTCGTTGACATTTGTATTTGAAGCTGTAAATTCCAGGTGTAGATACAAGTGAGGTGATTATAAAATATAGTCAAAGTTATCATTTAGTTTTGACTTTGATTTGTCCAGTTGGATATTTTTTGGGGCAAGACGGCGAGTCAAAATACAAAGTAAACAAAAGTTGGTGAACATTTATTTTACATAACTGTTTTACCCGATTTTTTAGTCTTGAATTGGAATCTCCGTATCTATGACATGTTTTTACTACCATTGTTTCATTGAATTTTAATTGAAATCGATTTCAACCTTGAACTTGTACTGATTTTTTTCAATTTCAGGGTCAAAGGTATAGATAAATTAAGAGTGGTCGATTCGTCAGTTATGCCCTCTCATGTTTCTGGAGATCAATATGCACCTATTGTAATGATGGCGGAGAAAGCTTCAGACATTATCAAGTCGACCTACAGAAAAACCTACAAGAAAAACAGATTACGCTAATGTATAGGCGTTGAGACAATCTTGTTATTAATATGTCCTTGAACACAAAAAATATTTGCCAATAAGACGGCAGATTAAGCAACACACTAAAAAGACTTATTTCTCTGTTGTATGGTGTCAGAAGATTCTCATTTATTGACAATATATATTGATTCTTACCAGCGATGATGGAAGTAGATTACACCTCACAATAATGTTGTTGCACGATTTTATTATTGCCTCTTTCTGAATGTCATGGTTTCATATGCGGCAAGTAAATGACGCTTTCCTGCCAGTTGTTTATATATAGAGGTGATGTTTTTTACTCGTATTGAATTTGAATCGAAGTATTCTCGTATTTGATTATATCGAGTTGTTAGAGAAATGTGAAGAAATTGAGGAAATACAAGTTCATGGTGGATATCAGAATGAATAACGTCAAGGAAATCACGATATTTGTTGTAAATAAGTCGTGTGTATATAAGAAAGGTATTGAATAACCTATATAATATGAGGAATATAATGCTTATTCTGCAGCATCTTCGTCGTTGAGTATGGTTGTTATAATGTAAATAATTTTATTGTAATTAATATTCATTACCATAGATATAATTCAAATGGACGAATTACTTACGTTGATATCGTTTTAGTTTGTGCATCAAAAATTGTGAGCAATTAGTAGGGTATCAATTAGATGACTACCTTGTAGAACTTAGCTGCTACTGCAATATCTAGGTAAAAATATTTTCGACATTGCAAACCGATCAAATATGATAAAACATAAAGAAATTTGAGTTAAGCATAATTATCTATTGCTTTACATATTCTTTTCTTCTTCAAAACATTTACTTAAGTAACCCAAATGGAGTTGTCTTTATAAAAACCATTTAAATAAGATAGAGTTGTCTTTATGATAATAATTATCATAATGGATTGTAGGATTAAACATATTTTATATTTTAGCAGTGTTATTGCATTGTATGAATGTATCAAAGATTATCGGATCATGTTTTTAGATAATTTGGAATACGTTAAATCTACATAATTGTTCCTAACTATGTCCATTTTAGCGACAATACTTGTATGTCTTACATTCTCAGTTGCTTTAAGCAAAAGAATGATATAATTCAATGTCTCAACAACGCAATGTTCATTTAAGAAGGATACAGAAAATACAAAATTCTTATTAAAAACTCTTTTAAGTAGAAGACAAACTAAAGACGCCATGACAAAAAAAAAGATAAAAAGGCAAACAACAGTCTACAAAATACCAAAAAGAAAACTTTAAGGATTGGGCGACACGAACGCGACCAAAACTTCAGGTGCTTCTGCAGGGAAAGAAAATTCTGCTAAACATTTAAAAATCTCAAACCCTAAAATGAAAGCCGAAGAACTTTAAGTAGTAGAACACTTGAGGAAATATCTAACCGAAAGGGACCAAACAAGAAAAGCCAGTTCCATCTTAAGTAAACTTTGGTTGAGGAGATTAGAATTGGTAAGATTCATAATTATTTTAAAATATATCAACCGAGAATTTTAAGAATGGTAAGTAATGAATAATTTAGGTTTCGAAGCACTGACTACTTGGCTTATTCAACCCTTTGCTAATAAAAGAAAATCACACTTTTTTGCATTCGTTTTCATTTTATCTCTTCTGTTGTTCAAATGTATACAGAACAATTTGGTAAAAGCAAAGCCAATTGAACTCAAGCCAATATGCATATCCATGCGTCACTTAAAACAAAGATGTGGGAGAAACCAAGGACACTTATCATTAGAACTCATTATATATATCAAAGAAAAACTGACAAGCCATGGGAAAATGCAAAACACGACAAAAAGTACAGACAAATCCGCAACACACTTCATAGAAAACTACAAATTCAGCAATACGAAAGCCACAACTAATTGGAGTAAGCTCAGTTGCTCCGGAAGGATAAGCAGTTCATGCTTCACTTGTGGCATTCGTCGTGTTGCGCATGTTCGATGATATGTCTCATTCAGTGATGTCACACCATAAGAAGGTTATGACAATTGGAACATATCCGTGATTATCTGTGACACATACTGTCCTTAAAAATGAACTGACTCGTGAGGGAGTCGGTAAAACTTTCGACCTTTTTTTATGAAATTTTATTGATTGGAAAAGAAAGTCACGAAATACAAACGTCCGGTCAAAATGGGGAAATTAAATAAGATGTCTCGTCTAAAGAGAGTGCCATGCTCTCGGCACGGTATGAATCCTTGCAACAACTCGTTGAGGTGTCCGTAAGTGGCCTGTTGATGTGCAGAATTTCTGTCCCTATCCAATATACCCTCATTTTCCAGTGGCAGTCTAAATATCCCCGACCTTCATCCTGGATGGACTCTATTACAAGACCTACTTATTGTATTTATTGTGTTAAAACTGATTCTTGTCCTGAACATGCATGCAATACTTGCCACTGGACGTTAAGCACCCAACAACCAATCAATAAATCATGAATACACTATAACATTCATTTACTACTACTACTAGAGTAAAACATTAATATCCCGAAATCATTAACATGGATAGGATTCAAGAGTTAACACAATAATTGTTTGAAATCACTATATATATTAGATAGAAGAGTTAACAAATACTGTGAATAATTTTAATGATTAAGTGCATTTAATGCCAAATGTAAAATCAACAAAACAATAAAGTAAAAGTGTTTAACACTGCTAATTTCTCCCTATTTCTCACTCACGGACGCATTCTTTCACACTGGTTGATGCAGGTTCAAAATCTAGCTCTTAAATCACTATCTCTCTGTGAACTGGTTCTCTTTCTTTCTCTCCTCCTTCTCACTATCATTCTCACTCTCTCTTTGAATCTCATGTCTTATGTTAATCCCATTGAAAACTTCTGAACACATACGCTTCATTTTCAAATTAGGAAATTTAGTACATACATTGTATATAGTTGCATAGAATAGCCCTAGCTTATCGCTGAATCCAGGTGAGCAAATACAAATATTTTGTATTTGCTAAATAAATAATGAATTAAATGTACACCATGGTTCAAATGAAAAAAATAAATTAATGTATCCGATATAATGTCGCTATAAAGAAATATGAAATGTCAGATTCGTTTTCTTGATTTTTCACTCCTTGATTTCTTATTTTTATTTCGTCTCCTTCTTTTACGATTGTTTTTGTTTTTTCGTCGTCTACGTGAATTATCATCGATATCATCATTGTCCTCGTCACCTTCATCGTCCGTTACTTTTTCATCATTATCATTTGTTATTGCCTTCTCATTGTTTTCATTTTCGTTGACGATTTGTTTGCTTTCATCTAATTCATCTATTTCCGTATCGTCTTCATTGTCATCCGAATCGTCGTCAACGTCTACAATTGTCCTGTTTTAAATGGAAAAAATGACGGTTAGAGGACAGCATGGTAACATAAGTACTGGAACATTTAATTTGTATGATTTCATACTTCAATTTGATGTAATGTTACAAAAATTAAATTTGAAAATTATCAAAACAAAACAAATACAAGAAATTCTTTGTTAATTTGTCTTAATAAAATTATAATTTTATAAAAAGAAGAAATACATTGATCTTAATGTCCAAAACATAGCAGATTGGAATACATACACTACAGATATAAATTAAAGCAATTCGAATGACATAAATTATATAAAATTCTATTCAGTTTTAAAATCAAAACATTCATCGATACCAACTTTCGAAGCAAGGTTTTCGGCTCTCCGGAAATTCCCGAAGTCCTGTGTTTTATTGCCGAGTTTATGAGCTTCGTTCCTTGCTTGGAAGTTGCATCAGTGCATGGAGGGTTAAAACATCACAAACATGTGTTGTTGAAAACTTTGACCCAAATACTAACTTGAAGAATTTTATTTTGTTTTGAGGTTAGTTTCGGAGATATAATTAATGTTAATGTCAATGCAGCATATGATTAGGTTACTTAAAATGATGACAGAAGCAAAATGAATTGTCGAAAATCACGTGATTTGATGTTGGTGTGTTCCAATTTTCAAGATGATCAAAATACTGAACAGGAATAAACATGTCAATTTAACAAATGTACTGCATTACACCACTTGCTATCATACAAAACGTAAAACAAACAGGTCCCTCATTTAGTTACAAAAAACTATAATAGTGAAGACAATAACAATCAAAACCAAAGAGTAAACAAAGACTGAAGAAAACTAAGGACATTTACATCAACAGTTATAAAAAATAAATAAGAAACAACACGAAATGCACTAAATACCGGGAGTGAAATCAGGTGCTCCGGAAGGGTAAGCATTTCCTGCACCGTATACGGCACCCGTCGTGTTATTTCTTTGTTCAGTTCGGTAATGATGGAAGGTTATTATGTCTGAGGAAGAATATCAGATATGATTTCTGACACACTATTGTCATAATGGCCAATCAGCTCATGATGGCGACCGTAAAATTTCTTGAGTGATGACCTTAATTTGATTGATTCATAGCCCTGTCTTAGCAACTTTTAAGAAAGCAGTATTCCTCGTTCAACAAAATCAACGTACTTTGAGCTATCTCTAGAGTAACGAATCAATTGAGACGCATACACTCCATATACTGGTGCCGCTGGGATGTTGCTACACAGAAATGGAAAGTTGACTATAGGATAATTAAAAAAATCCTCGCGTTTGTCATAAATTTTGGTATTCAACCTACCATCAGTAGTCATTTCGAGAAAAAGGTCTAAATATGAAGCAGATTTATCTGTGTCGGTAATATCTTTAATTTTAAGTTCACTTAAATGTAAGTGATCACTGAAACTATTATTATTAAGAGACAATCGGTTACTACAGATTAAAAAAAGAAAGAACTAATTTGTAATTCCCCTGGAAAAGTGTATGCAAGAAAAGCAGCGACCCCTATATCAGAAGCACTGCTCCGCTTAGGATTTAGTATTCCATGTGCTTTATACAAAATATATGACATTTGACAAGAAAATTCGTTGGTTATGACAGAGATTTTATAAGAATTTATAATAATTATTTCAGAAAAAAATAAATAATTTATAAACTCTACAGTTAACCTTATCTTTTATGTTTCAAGACTTGTGAGAAAGCAGTATTCCTCGTTCAACAAAATCAACGTACTTTGAGCTAGCCCTAGAGTAACGTATCAATTGAGACACATATACTCCATATACTGGTGCCGCTGGGATGTTGCTACACAGAAATGAAAAGTTGACTATAGGAAAATTAAAATCTTCGCGTTTGTCATAAATTTTGGTATTCAACCTACCATCAGTAGTCATTTCGAGAAAAAGGTCTAAATATGAAGCAGATTTATCTGTGTCGGTAGTATCTTTAATTTCAAGTTCACTTAAATGTAAGTGATCACTGAAACTATTATTATTAAGAGACAAACGGTTACTACAGATTAAAAAAAAGAAAGAACTAATTTGTAATTCCCCTGGAAAAGTGTATGCAAGAAAAGCAGCAACCTCTATATCAGAAGAACTGCTCCGCTTAGGATTTAGTATTCCATGTGCTTTATACAAAAGATATGACATTTTACAAGAAAACTCGTTAGTTTTGACTGAAATTTTATAAGAATTTATAATAATTATTTCAGAAAAAAAAATAATTTATAAACTCTACAATTAACCTTATCTTTTATGTTTCAAGACTTTTTTGAAGCCATCATCCGTCGCGGTTATGCAAATTTTCAAAAAATATACCATAAGCAAAATGAATGAAGCATGCACAGAACTATGATGATGAAAAGCAATGATCATATTACCATTTAGTCACGTGACATGCCATGCTCATGATACTCCGAAGCCATGTTGTTTATTTTCGATGAAAAATCTATAACCGATATCCCATTTTTGATTTTCGTAGTTGGTAGTTTGTTTCTTTTTATCTCTTTATTATTATCTATGCCATTCGTAGGTGAGTGTAATTTTTTGGCTAATTTCGAATCTGGGTTACCAAGTTTCTTAATTAGATTTTCAATGAGTTGAACGACTTCATTGGCCTTTCGTCCATAAGTGTATTTGGAATTTCCGTTCAGTGGAATAATCACTTTAAGAAAATATCTTAGTATTTCCAGATGATTTAGTATGCGTGGAACAATTTGTCTGGTAGAAGAACGAATTTTAGTTAAAATTCTGAAAAAGTACAGAATAAAAGCTTATTTTTTTAATTTTTTTTTTAAATATCACAACATAGTTATCACACCAATAAAATATAATGTCATGTTTGTCCATTCGAATGATATTAACAGATTTGATATTGGAAATGTGTTCCTCTTAACAAAACAAATAAGGATAACAAATCTGAATACAGATTTACCTAATAACTTATATATTGTGTTAAAAATGACAAATAATTTGATTGATACCATTAAAAACCTAAATAAAATTGAGCCGACTCAGACAAAAAAACATATTCCCCCCCTTGAAGTTCAATGCTTGCTCCCAAATATATTTTATTTAGATTATACAATATTGTTTAAGACTATTCAAGCATCAGTGCTAATCATGGCAATCAGAATACAATGTCCATGTGCATTTATATCTTGTGATTATTACATCATTTAAATTAGATGCTAATAATAACTGAGCATGAGTTTTTACCTTTTTGAATGTTCAATGCAGCAGCGCATAAAGAAGTTTTTACATCGTCTCTTTCCGGCTTTGTATTGTTTTGCTGTAACGTGAGCCTCGTTTTCACACATGTCCCAAGCATCACCATGGATGTTACCAATACCATACTTCTTTCCCAGATCACAACACTCAAGTTTGGTCTTAGTTCTTTGAAATTTTCTCTTCAACACTAAAATATATATAATTCGACATTTCATAAACGAAACGCAAACACCATAATGTGTTGGATATGCATTTTAATGAGTTTTGATTACCACGTTAGACATACCTTCCGGCTTGCCTTTACATGAGCAACACGACAGTTGCCACAATAGGAACAGGATCTGCTTACTCTTCAGGATCCCTTGAAACCACTCTTGTTTTTGGTGGGTTCCATTTAGCTCAGTCTTAAGTTTTTTATGTTGTGTTGCGTTTACTGTTTTTCATTTTACACTGAATATGTGTACTTAGTTTACAAGTTGATCTGATCATAAGCTAAAGCCATTCTTATCATACGTTAGTTAAAACTAAACTTTAATCTAATAAACGACTAACGGATAGTAGCAAATACCGAAAAACATAATGCCTCCTATCGTATGTGAGCCATACAAGTTCAAATCCTCATATACATTAACATACCCTTGGAAGTTTCCGTTGTAAAAGTTGATGTCGAAGTAGTGATGTCGTCCTTTTTTTGTCTGGATGGACTTGTAACAAGTTTAACTGTTGTTTCATCTAAATCATTTTTATGCTTGTTGTTCGTTTGTTTTTCTTCCTTGGGTAAGTTTTCGCTTTCATCGACGTTTTCGTTTTCGTTACTTTCATCGTCTTTCAATTCGTTGTAATCATCTGTTTTATTTTTACTAAAACTTTCATCATGGGGAATTTCTTTTTTGGCCATCTTGCCAACTGAATGAATATTGTCATCATTCTTTGGTTCGTTCTTTGTCAGGATCATTCGGTTGTTTTGAAGGTCATCATCCATATCATTTTTCGATTGTACAAGCTGAAATAAAATAAAATTTTATTAAAATATGTCGTTTGATTAATTTTTTCCTGAAACAAAAATTGATTATTTAAAAATAAGACAATTTCAAGCTTAAAGTAATTATAATCACAATGATACAAATAGTTACAACAATAAATGTTATACCATCTACCTTATAACCAATTTCTGTTCGGAAATCCTCCAAATCATTAATAGGGTCCGATTCATCCATGTTTTCTATGGCATCAACATGACGACCTGTTCCGTCCATCATAGAGCCACTTGAAAAACATTGGTACCTCCCTTCGCCTGAAATTTCACTGATAATTGAAGGGAACATATCTCATAATAACATCTCATATCATTAACAGGTTGGTGTTAGCTGTTTCGATTTGTTTTGCTCTAGCAATGAAGATTTTGTTATTTTTAATTTGTCACAAGTCCACTATATTTTAATGGATTCCAAAGTATGCAAGTGATAAATAGATAAATACAATTCATTAATACATTGCTAAAGCAGAACAAAACAAAAGAAACACTAGCTTTGTATTACACTCCTGACAATGACGACATAAAAAGATCAAAATGTCGTTCTGGTATATTTTAGGTAAAACTATTACTGGATGACATATACAAATGTCAAATGTCATATTTGGAGTATAGCTGCATTCGAATTTTAATGAATATTCATTAATCTAAAGTTCGCATATCGTCACGCGTTTTCAAACGGTAACATTTCAGTCGATCCTTTGAAAGTTGCAAACAGACTTCATGACAATAATAAACAAATGAAAACAGTACGCTTAATTTGACGACTCCGAAACTAGGGCTGCAAAACAAACCGACGAAGAACAAATAAGTTTTGATTGGCTTTAGCACTTGTCGATAAATCCAATCTCACGTTCATTTGTACGATCTCTTGAAGTTTGTTATCAAAAGCTCGATTCATCCTGCAACATTCATGAATTTTTTGCCAATTTTAATTCTGCATGGTCTACGTGATTGTTTGACGTATTCTGCCTCTAAATATGCACGTGTATTTGCCACTGGGCGTTAAGTATACAGAAAAAAAACTTGTTTACAATTCTTTAAAGCTACCAATCGGATACAAGTGATCTAGGCTTCAACTGTTTTAAATTCATCGATGAATTATCGACAAATGATTAGTACTTCATCGATGTTAGATATAATTTCATCGATGTTGGATACAATTTCATCGACAGTAGATTTTATTTCATCAATTCATAATTATATAGTACCATCGATGTTAGATATTTAAACGATGTTTGATTAGTATCGATACCTACCTAGCCTCCAGCAGCATTCATCCTGCCTCTTGATCATAAAATCTCTTCTTTTATCAGTAAAAGGTACAATGGACTCTCCATAAGCGCAAAACTTGTCTATTCTGTGGCGTCTGACATCAGACAAGCAGTTCTCTTGCTCAGAGGGAATCTAAGATAAAAACAAATTACACGGTATAAAAATATATATCCATGACGGTTTTTGTTATTTTCTATATAAGTTTTGGATAAGTTCCAAGTAGCCCTTTATTCTCTTTTTTTTTCTCTCTCAGTATTTCTCTCAATATTTCTCGATTCGTTGACCCCCCTTTTTTCTCGATTCTGAAAACCCAATCTACGCTTTTTGTTGTTTATTCAATGTCCTTCTTATATAGGCAACACAGCGTTTATATTTTGTACAAGTTAACTACTGAACAACTCAAATTGAAATATAATGAGGCCCTTTGTGGGGTGACCAAGTAATCACATAACCACAATTGTTTTTGCCAATATAAATACATAATCATTAATAAGATACTGAAGTAATTGAAAATATCTGGAATATCAAATAATCATAAAATATTTGGTCTGGTAATCAAATAATCACTATGAAAACGGCCAAGTTCTTATTATATAGTTATCGAAAGTACCAGGATTATAATTTTATACGCCAGACGCGCGTTTCGTCTACATACGACTCATCAGTGACGCTCAGATCAAAGTAGTTAAAAAGCCAAACAAATACAAAGTTGATGAGCATTGAGGACCCAAAATTCCAAAAAGTTGTGCCAAATACAGCTAAGGTAATCTACTCCTGGGGTAAGAAAATCCATAGTTTTTCGAAAAATTCAAAGTTTTGTAAACAGAAAATTTATAAAATGACCATATAATTGATCAATCTCCGTACAGCGCTCGTTTCCTTTCCGTATACTTAGTACACTACAATACATATTTAGTGTAGTGATACGTAGTAAGTACGGAACGGATGTGAGCTCTGCGCCGGAGATTGATAATTGATATTCATGTCAACACCGAAGTGCTGACTACTGGGCTGGTGATACCCTCGGAGACGAAACGTCCACCAGCAGTGGCATCGACCCAGTGGTGTAAATACATGTACATGTAGTTATCAAAAGTACCAGGATTATAATTTCATACGCCAGAAGCGCGTTTCGTCTACATAAGACTCATCAGTACACTACCAAGAAATCACTATAAAAACGGCGAAGTAATCACATAATCAATACCTCAAAAAAGGCGGTATTTAACTCACCATTTTACAACACTGCTGTACTTCAAATATTCTTTGGTCAAAGACCAGTATCCAAGCTTCTTGTTCAATCCATGGCATTTTACTAAAGTCCACCTTTCGTCTTGTTTGGACATACGTCCGTCTGGCAACGTCATCCGCTGTAGCACCGTCCGTTACTTCACATAGAAGCTTGTATTTCTCTTGTTTCGACATCTTAAAGAAAAGATATAGAAAAATTAAAAGCTGCATGTATCTAACCCGAAATCAAAATTAGATGAATACTTACATTTTCCTTTTACAGAAAATATGAGAGTACAAAAATGTTTTGTTACTCATTTTCTTGACTTTTAACGAAAGTGCTAGAATTATTTAAGAAATATTCAAAATATGAGATCAAAGCTTTAATGCTTTGAATATCAACAGACCTTTACGTAGATATAAGAAGATGTGGTATGAGTGCCAATGCGACAATAAACATGGCCGCCATTATAAAGTCAACAAATCTATTGTCTACCTGTTTTAATGTCACCGAGCCTTCTTGGGGGCAGATTCGTTTAGTCAGGTAACCATTAACGACATCTTCATCTTCCATAAAATAAACACTTTTGTCAGCAGATTCCACACGAGCTCTAAAATAAACAGTCGAATATACGTACATGTAAGTAATTAAAATATCATATAAGAACGGATTGAAAACTTTAAAATAGAACAAAACCCTTATAATAACTGTAAACTAGAAATATAGTTACAGGTTATGGGGTATTCATCCGTGACACAAAATTAGTACATGCAAAAAAAAAAAAAAAAAACACACACAAAAATAAGGAACAGCGATTTTATTGATGTCCTTCATCTCAAAGTCACAGTGAGGCCTTAAACACGGAGGGGTCGTAGATGGCCTATCGCGAAGCCCTACTTTTCTAGTGGCAGTCCCAATTTCCAAAACCTTCATCGCAACAGTCTCTATAACAGGACCGATCTATTCTATATTATTAATGTATTCTCGTCCTGAACATGTGCATGCAATATTTGCAACTTAAATAAATCAATCAATCAATCAAATAGAACAAAGTCCACTTTAAAATGCGACTTATCATGAAAATAATAATTTTAATACATCAATTTACAAAAATACGAAAATAAAATACAAAAAAACAATTTAACCAAACTACATACAATGTTAGAATTTCCTGTAAATCAGACTATATATATATATTTTTTTTTACTGAACCTCGGAGTAATTGATAAAAATTCCATTTGATAAATATCGATATTAATAGTAAAAATATAAAGTAGAATACCTGATAAGTATGCAGCCACAAGCAGGTGCCGTCCACTTGAAAGTAAATTTATGTGCTGCAGGTTTCGTGTCTTTGAAAACCATGTGTGGACAGTTTTCTGGTTGAAGATACAATCCCTTGGTTGCACCGAGTTTTCCAACTTTGCATCTATCCGATTCTGTTTGCAACCAGAGCAGAACATCTCCAAACTGTGTATTTGGATCTTGTGCCAAAACATTGACTAAACAAACAAGTAAATATATGTAATGACAAATAAAAACTAAGCCTTTAGAAAAACTGATATCTTGTAATGTTATATTAGTACACTAGAACTCCCGAAAAAGGGTTCGGACTTGGGTGGGAGTCTTTATTTTGGTTATCTTTATTTTTTAATTATAGGCCATATTCTAATTTTTTTTTTAACATTTATTATCGATTTTTGCATTTAATACCGCATCACCCCTTTCCAACCCATTATTATCTGTTTGTTCTAGTGTAGCTCATATTTTACTCTCTTTACCTGAAGCCCATTATTCTCTTTTTTGTTTAACAACATCCAGACCCTCATAAAATGTAAGCACAATGACATTATACCAAAATATCTCGATACGGTTTTATCAAGTTGAAATGCCAAATAGTATTATCGGTCTCTAAAAAGTTTTAAATTAACTAATTGTTTACATATTATGTTGCCGTCATATCAAAATGTATGAAATATTTGCCACTGGGTTCACAACTAACATTCACGAAAGAAAGTACTTAGCAGAAAAAAGAACATGTTCCCGAATATTTATTTCAATCTTTAAAATCTTATATTTATGTCTTGATTTATTTATTGCTCATTGTGTAATCAAAGAGATGACTTTATAGTAATTCACTAAAATCTATAGATAATTCTCGTTGAAACAATTAAGGCCAAAGTTTTTTTCCCCTGTGTTACGGTCCGCTTTATTCGCAGCTATATGAGAATATATTTTTAGCATCTTTTAACGTCACTTTTGGATAAAAAAAAATATATTCCAACTTGTCGTTTGCTTGATCTTTTTTTCAACAAGATTTATTTCGGTGAAATATGCATCAAAATGGTTGCTTGATCAGTTTATAAAAAATGCTTTAGTTCAACTAAATACCAAACGAATTCAAAACATGATAAATTCTCGACGACCGAATTTGATTCGGTAAAAATCGGACAATAAAAGGGTTGAAAGTTCAACCACAACTTACCTTCATATTGTTGTCCTGATTCATATCCATGTTTCTGTATTCCTCCAACATCTATCTTAAATACTGGCTTGTTGTCGTGTCTGACATTGACACCCCTCTGAGAGCCTTGTGGAATGCCGGTTGACGGACAACTTCTACGAATGTCCGACGATGGTCGGGCATATATACCTACATATAACATAAATGGTCATTTGAGGGTTTGAATTGTTTGGACGGGCATATATACCTACATATAACATAAATAGGTAATTGGAGGGTTTGAATTGTTTCATAATTGCCATGTTGGTGCCTTTTATAGACGACTATACGGTAAGGATTTTACTCATCGTTGAAGGCCGTACGGTGGCCTGTAATAGCTTACAATAACTTCTTTTGAACTTTGTTGGGTATGTATTGTCTCATCTTATTTCTTTATTTTTAAAAACGTACAGTTCTTTTCCTTTATTCACATTATGGTATGGAGAACAATGAACATTTGTTCCAAAATTCGTTGAGTTGATAGTGAGTTTTTATTTCCTTCTATTATTTGATAATGACCAATTATTATAGGGATAATTACAAATTTAAAGGAAATGGTTACTATACATGTAGGTTTAGAGATAGAAGGCAAGGTCAGTTCATTTCTTTTTATCACTCTTATGAAATAGGCTACAAAGACATATATCCTTAATGATTTAAAAATTCGTTAAGCTTTAAAGGTGTTTTTTTTATTTTCTTTGAACAATTTTCGAGAGTTTCATAATTATTTTTGTTATCTCAGTTCCTGTTACAATAGTCATTTCACTTATTATATAATCAATATCAGAATTTACACAATTAAAAAATTAGCTTCAAATTATTAAAACGAAATGGTGAAACAGTAAAGGTACAAAAAAGAAAAAAAAAAGAAAATTAGAAGAAGACGAACAGTCCAGCTGAAAGATGACCACGTGCTAAATAAAGAACAAATTTAAATATACCCAAAAATAATCCAACAATAGAAAACGACAAGAAGATGACCCTGTAGTTTAACATATTTTTCTAGAAGTGATGTTAATTGATATTTATAAAATTCGATAAACAATCCAAAAGTGCTTAGCACAATAGAAAACTTAAAAAAAAAAAAAACGTCAAACATTTAAAAAAGTGTTTCATTAAACTTAATACATTAATTAGTTTGTCTAAATATACTTACCCTTCCGCTGTATCTGAATCCCCAAAACCAACAGTAAGAAGAAAGTGTTGACAAGGAACATCTGATTTTGAATCGGTCCCACTTCAAAAGGTCCTTCTGCTCAGGACAGTGACTTTGAAATACAGCCATACCCGCGCTAAGTCTAACATTATATAGGTCTGTCCCACGTGATATCACTCATGTACACGATGAATTTATGGATTAAAACACACTTTTCGATAAAAAAATTTAAATCATTGTTTATATTAATAAGATTTCTAAATATTTATATTTTACGTTTAATTATATATTTAAAATTTTCCATTTTGAATTAAAGATAATTTAAGTTGTATTTAGTACGATGAAATGTACATGTTTCACTCATGATATTTCAATACAAATTTAAATATCAAATATAGACGACCACCAGGCGTGTCTTTAACAATAATGTTAATGTGCTATTTGAATTTAAATCTGTATGATAGCTTTGTTTGATACTATTTTGAATCAAATACCAAAGAAAAGAGGAGTGATTTTTGATAATGGACCTTGTCATATTATCTTTTTTCAAATCGGTCTTCCATGTCTCAACCTTGGTCAAACTCATTGCACAGTAAAGATTTCCACACGAACTACAGTCTAACGAGATTTAAAAATTTCCATTCAGTTAGATAATATTCTAAAAAAAAATTGGAGACAAGATATCTTACCCTCCCCTTTTTTTCCCCAAAATCCGTCATTTTTCTGTTTTCTATTAATTTCATTTTTTTCGCGTTTTTCTGTATTATATGAACATACATATAATTTAAATATTTTGTAGTTGCTATTAATTATCCCTCTCAAGTTAACTATCTTCAGCGGTCAATGATATATCTAAACTTTGAAGTTGTAATTAGCTCACCAGAAATTAATTTAGAAAAAATCGTATTATTTTCCATAAGCACAAATTCGAATCCCGAGCCTACCAGTCATAGCTTTTATTCTTTTATTTCGTGTGCTATGCTGAGTAAACGAACTTTTAAACTATTCTTATCGTGTTCGTTATATTAATTAAGACCAGGAACAACTCACACAAGCTTCGTACATAACGGCCAGTGGCAAATATTACATGAAAATGGAAGAGAACAAGTTGATTTGGTATGGACCCTGTTTCGTGCTAGACACACTGAGTTCACAATGGAAAAGACCAAAACATTTCTTTCTTTCTGAGCAGTTTATTTTTGACTCGAGTCCAGTAGTCTTAGCTCCAACTACATGTATTTAAATCCGCGTGCAATCATGACATTGATTTTTTTAAGTTTTTTGGTTTGGCCAGGTCGGGGATCAATACAACAATTCAAGCAATCGGACTTAGTATGTAGGCGGTTGTAGTAGTTACTTGAAGAAAACCAAATATTGCAGGTATATTTATATCGGATCGCTTACTTAAAAAAAACCGAACTAGGATTTTTTTGTCAATTAAAAAACATTTTATATTATCTCTTTATATCAACATGTTTATTTAACCATCAATATTGTACAGGTTTTGATCACAACAGCTATCCAATTGTCGATAGCAGTTACATAAACTTGATAATCACTTGACCATGAACTCTTTTAAATTTTTATTTATTATTCTATACAACACACATCATCTGATTATGCTGTCGCGGTCAATTACCTCAAATTAACCTTCAATCTGTTTTCATTACTAACATATTTACACCTTGTCATTAAATATTTTCCATTTTTTTCTTCTTCTTCTGAATCTAACGTATATTAGTATTGACTATATTTCATAACGGGCATATTTGTATAATAATGAAGTTTGAACATTAAATTATCTATATTACTAAAGCCTCTGTCACACTGTCATGTTTCGACAGCCAGGTTTTAGTACGTTTAGAAATGCTCCCTACGTTTCATGTATCTTTTTTGTCATTTTCTAACGGTCCGTACCTTTTACTAGGTTTTGCAACCTTTTGATATGTTCGTCTACGTATTGTTACGTTTTGTTAGGTTTATTTTATAAATACACGGGGCACGTTCTTCTAAGTTTTAATACGTTTTATTACGTATAAAGTAAGTTGTACTACGTTTCAGTACGTACTACAAGGGGTCAGTACGCGTCTAATTTCGTTCACTACGGTTAAAGTACGTTTTCTCACGTTTTCCTACGGTTTTGTAAGTTAAAACTACGCATTATCATGTGTCTTTTCGATGTGATCATTGACCTATGAAACGGCGTTTTTATTAATAAAATTCAGAAAAGACAGACATGTAGAGGGAGCAAAGTTACTCCAGAAAGTGAATGAGAAAGGCCCTGTTTTAAGAGATGTACGAACGATCCAGTAGATTTGCAAACATAATATGCGTTATTTTCTGAACACATTATTAAAAGGGATACTAGTAGTTAAATAATGAAATTAAAACAGTTATCCTGGAAGTGACTGTTCAACAAAGAAATGACACATTTTAAAATGATTTAACCCAAATCTGTATTGCAGTCGGTTTCCTTGGTGTTTCCAATAGTGTTTGCAAGACAGAAAACACTCATAAAGAACAATATTCTAAAACACCTTGAATAAATTGAAAGATGAAGAAAAGGAATAACGTTTATTTGACAAAAAGACATCTTTACGCTTTCCCTAGGCATAAAATCTTGAAAGACACAGTATTCTGGGCAATTAACATGTTGCAAACTATCGATACACATTCTTTACTGTGTTTGTTAAATTGATCAACAGAAAGAACAGTATATAACAAAGTATTCGTCAAACAAATCACGAGGTGTCGAGTCCTTTAAAAAAATTACAGTATTTTCAAATAAGTTTCACTATGCAATGGCTTGGATTCATAGCAATGTACATGGCCATGGTCAATTAGTTTATTATAGTTCGTTTTATATATTCAGCCTGGGTATCATCCCGAGACCCCCATATCAGCCCGAGATGGAGTCGAGGTACTGATATGGGTCGAGGTATGATACCCAGGCTGATATGGAAAAGGCCATGTATTAATCGCTTTATCTTATACTTCCGACAATAGTTTTATGTAAGGCAAATAAACAAATGCAATAACTAAAACAGTCAAAACTTTATATAGAGATTAATACATGGCCTATTCCATATCAGCCTGGGTATCATCCCGAGACCCCCATATCAGCCGGAGACGGAGTCGAGGTGCTGATAATGGTCGAGGGATGATACCCAGACTGATATGGAAAAGGCCATGTATTAATCGCTTTATCATATACTTCCGACAATAGTTTTATGTAAGGCAAATAAACAAATGCAATAACTAACACAGTCAAAAAATTTATAAAGAAGTTAAATTATGAATCAAATATACTATAATTGTCCAACAACAACATCACTACCTTCATATATATATTTATGGTAATATTTTCTATAGAGGCATTTTGAAACATTAAACATTTGAAAGAGTTTTATGATCATTATTACTCCATGTTTGTTGTACTATAAAATGATTCATAATTGTCAATGGCATTTGTTAACAAGTACTAAACTATCCCCACAAAAGTTCCCGTAAATTTTGACGTCGTCATAAAAAATATCTGACGTCACAATGGAAAAGTAAACAACCGATACCGGAAACATCGGAAGTAACTTGCACGAGAGGCACTATTGTGGGTTTTGTGCACGAGATGCACCAGATATGGGTTATCAGCCAGGGTGGGAAATTATGGCTTGTGTACATCCGCTCATTACACATATTACACAGCTATCATATCAATGCTAAGTAAATGATAAAAAGAAGTTAAATTATGAATAAAATATACTAGATATAATTGTCCAACAACAGCATCATTACCTTCATATTTATTTATGGTAACATTTCCTATAGCTATAGAGGCATTTTGAAATATTGAAAATTTGGAAGAGTTTTATGATCAGCATTACTCCATGTTTGTTGTACTATAAAATGATTCATAATTGCCAACGGCATTTGTTAGCAAGTGGACAACATCCCTAATGCGCCTCGAAATGAGGAACTCAAAAGTCACGTGTAAAGAAAAAATCTCTGTGTAGTGATATTGGACATGTTTCTATTTTTAACAAATGACTGAACTTAATTATTTGTGGTGATTAGGAAAATAGAGGAACATAGAATAAATGTGTAAAAACTATGGAGCTATTGAATGTGTTCAAAGTATTAAATTTTCAAAGAACTTATTGTGTTAAAAAGGGGATATTTTACCACAAGGAACCGCATCACAAAAGGATGTTCGGGGTTTGCTAATTTACGGAAAAAGTAATTTCACTTCGTACCCCGAAAATTTAACCACATATGTGAAAATGTCACAGCTTCGAAACGAGCTATCATACATATCCAAGTTTACGATATGGACTGAGCTACAGGAAAAAACGTTACCATTACCGCCTATGTAAAAACAATTAAAGATATTGAGCCAAGTACTAAACTCTCCCCACAAAAGTTCCCGTAAATTTTGACGTCGTCATAAAAATGTCTGACGTCACAATCGAAAAGTAAACAACTGATACCGGAAATACCGGAAGTAACTTGCACGAGAGGCACTATTATGGATTTTTGTGCACGAGTTATCAGCCCGGGTTGGAAATTATGGCTTGTGTACTTCCGCTCATTACACAAATGCAAAAGCTATCATATCAATGCTAAGTATATGATAAAACCAAATACGTTTTAGTACGTATCAGGCACGTTTCTAATACGTATTTCTACGTGCCTTCTACGTGCCTTCTACGTTTTACTGCGCTTTTCTACGTTTCTACTACGTTTTTATTTTAGTCACGTTTGTATTGTGCAGACCAATACAAACAGGACCGATCACGAATCAATCCACGCAAAGCTACGTACATTGTACGGGTCGATACGATTCTCTACGATTATTGCCGTTTTTTTACGTTTTAAAAACGTAGCAAAACGGGATGGTCGAAACGACAGTGTGACTGGGGCTTTAATGAATCGAGTTGAAATTGGGTGTGTATTTCTTTCTTAAAATAAAATACACAAACATTGTTTTATAGCACAAAGGGGTAAATGACCAGCGTAGTTTATAATGTGTTCATTTTTAAAAAATAAATAAAGAATATATGACTCTAATCGTAATTGACTATGCTTTTTCTACAGAAGGTCAGTAGTTCTCTCCGGCCACTACGGCTCCCTCCACCACTAAAATTTGACCTTCACGAAATAGAACAATACCGTTGAAAGTGGCGTTATACAGCAATCAATCAATCAATCAATATTTTACAATTTAAACATTTTAAGTTCAGAATTATTTTTTTTTAGAATTTAAAGATTTACACGCACTTTATGCAAGATACGAAAAAGTACACATACCTTTTAATATATACGGAGAGTTATGCAAAAAAAAAGCTATGGGGAAAACGGTAGTATTTATTTTGCCATAGGTGACAATACTTACTAGTCTAAAATTTTCGAAATTTACCACTTTTTATAATAAAAGCCTGGACAAAACAAGTGTGTCTGGTATTAGTACTTTATCATTCTGCTTTAAAATTGAAATCAAATAGTATCTATCATGATATCGTGACCAACTTCCAACGAAGCTTGTTTGTGTTATCCATGCCCACTGTCCACCGCCAGCGCCACCGCCCACCGCACACCAAATTATTGATATTTTGGTAGCATTTTAAATAATTCTTCAAAATTTTCATTTACAAATTTACAAACTTCAGTTATTTATCGATAAATAAAAAGAAATAATGTATCCTTTGTTTGAGTTGACTTCCTTCACCGTATACGTATGGCCGGGAAACAGTTCCCCTATATTATAGATTAATCACAAAGGTAATGTAAAAAATGTAGTTAGATAAAGTTGAAGATAAAGAACAAGGAAATCTGAACTTTATAATTCCTTGAGATAAGAGTTCTTTGATAAAATTTTGAAAAGTTGTAAACATTCGAAATGTTAAACACAAGTGCCAAATTCAAAAGTTTTTCATTTCAGAAAACCTAAAGGTAT
Organism: Mytilus edulis; assembly: GCA_019925275.1. Taxonomy (NCBI): domain Eukaryota; kingdom Metazoa; phylum Mollusca; class Bivalvia; order Mytilida; family Mytilidae; genus Mytilus; species Mytilus edulis. The sequence continues at coordinate 45,206,793 of CM034357.1, read as the reverse complement.
TGAAAAATTTTGGAATTTATATTAGTATATGTTTTGAACTAAAAAAATATTAATAAAGTACATATCTGTTTATATGTCACATATTAGGAATATTTGTCTGCTAATATTAAAAATAATATGTTGATCATATCATATTCGTATATGAATGATAAATGTATTTGTGATAATTATAAAAATAAAAGTAATAATAAATTACACCTTGCTTTTCATATGCCCTTTAATACTAATAATACACATCTAATGCCTCGTTCACACCGACATTTAATTCGAATTGAATTAGAATCGAATGCGAATCGAATTCGCTTATCGCGTTCACACACTCTTCTTTTTTAATTCGAATTGATTCGAATTAACTAATTCGAATTATACACTTCGCATTAAAAATACGTTTTTGTTACTACGAATTAGAAGTTAATGTCGTTTGGAATTCGAATTAGAATTGACGTTAGGACGTAAAACGTTTCGAATGCGAATTAAACTAATTCGAATTAGTTAATGCGAATCGCATTCGAATTACGCGTGAACTCATCATTCATAAAATATCTTATTTTGTCTATCTTAAAGTTAAAAAAAAAAGTTTTTTTAGCAAGAATTTTATTTAAAAAAATTAATCAGTTTTGTGTAAGAAAGTTTTAACGGGAAATTGAAATTAAAATATTTAACAAATGAAGTTACCGCGTTCCACTGCATTTGAAAAATCAACATTGTTTCTTAATATTGTCAACTGTTCGATATCACCCTTAAACCTGGTTCTCGTGGATTTATTTGACAATGTCGTGAGTGCATAAAATAAATGCATAAAAGGTACATAAGTGAACGCTTGCTATGATTAGTTTCTGCAAGAAGTCGCGCAGCTGTACAATAATCAAATCTTATTCGGACAACGATTCCATTGCATTCTACAATAGATATAAAAGTTTGAAGGGTTCTAAGTTTAGATAGCATAAAGATCGTAATAAGGTTTTCACTGGTATTGACAATTACGAAAAAGAAATGTCTTGGTATATATCGGTGTTCTCCACGAAGTGTCAACTAGTGCGGATTGATCATTCTATATGTTTGGAATATAACTTAACGGCTAAACATATTTCATGAATATAGTATTCGCAAAAAATACCGAAATTAACTCAATATTATATTAGTCAATACGTTTAGTAGTTTCATGTGAAGTATATACTACATTTACATGAATTTTTTCCATAAATCAATTTTAATATTTGAAATTTGATATATCTTATGACAAGTCTTAGGACAGCTTCGTGAAACCGGCCCCAGAATTTTTTCTATGATTATTCTTTCTGATTTGCATAGACAACACTGTAAAATCAGATCAAGGTTCTTTACTTATTTTTACAGTTTCAATTTTTTTTTGATACAGAGATATATTTGGAATTTAAAGATATACAACCACTATACAAGATCACAAAAAATGCATATCCCTTTTAATAGAGACGATGAGTATGCAGCAAAAAACTATAGGGAAAAGGATAGTATTTATTCTGCTATAGTTAACATAACAACATTTTTTAAATTTACTACTTTTTATAATAAAAACCAGGGGTGGTGTTCTCGAAGCTATTTTAGGATAAGGACGTATCCTAAGACCATCTTATGAACCTATTTGTCCTACGATAAGTCGTGTTCTCGAAGCTCTCTTAGGATATAACACATTTTTTCTCCTAACTTTAGGACACCTTAGTAGGTGTCTTAAGATCATTTTCGTTCTAACTTTGTGCATGCATTTGTCTCATTTTTTTACGTGCAGATGAACATGAAATGAAACTCACTAACGGTTATTTACTCTTATAAAAAAATTGTGATTTTAAACCTTGAAACTCGTGTTTTACTATACGATGTCACTTCGAATTCAATCTTCTCATTTCAAAACATGAGAATTGTTTTCCAGTTTAAGTCATTATAATTTTTGATATTATATTATTTTATAATTACATTTGAAATCATGCATTTAATTAAAAAAATGTAATGATGAAATTCCTGAATAAAGTTCAGCATTTTTAATGCATTTTTATTTTTATGTATATTATTTCAAAACTTCTCTGTAACCTTTGTACTTGCATGGTTTTATGAGAATAAACTATCTTATCAAACAATTACTTTAAGTATTTACAATATTAACATATGTTATGTTTAGGACGTCCTAATATAAGATGCGTCTGAGATAACTTCCAGACACAACTTATGAGTGTCCTAAGATGATCCCAAGTCCATCCTTAAATTGGTCTTATCTTTGAGTTAGGACGAATCTAGTGATACTTTTGAGACCACCCCTAGACAAAACAGTTATGTGTTGTATAAGTACTTTATTATTCTGTTTTAAAAATTGAAGTCAATGTCAACACTTTTTAAGTAATGGAAAAAAATGCATGTTGGATAAAGTTGAAGATGATGATATGTGAAATGTGCCCTTGAGATACGGATTCAATGATAAAATTTTGAAAAGTTGTAAAATTTCGAAATTTTAAACTCAAGTGCCAAATTCGAGAGTTTTTCATTCCAGAAAACCTAGTGGTATTGAAAAATTTTGGAATTTATATTAGTATATGTTTCGAACTAAAATAAATATCAATAAAGTACATATATGTTTATATGTAACACATTAGGAATATTTGTCTTTTAATATTTAAATAATCTGTTTCATTATTGCTTTTTACACATATGCTCATGGCGCTCGTGTGACTGTGGCTTACGATCTTCAAACTCATATGTATGTAGTTGATCATATTTTTATATGATTGATAAAATTATATGTGATAAACACGAAAATAAAATATTAATAAATTGCTTTGTCTTTCATGAGCCCTTTAATTGCAATAATAAATATAATAAAATATCTTAATGTTTAAAATATCTTATTTAAATATCTTTATATCTAAAATATCTTGTTTTAAAAATATCTAATTTAAAATCATCTTTTTCTGTCTATCCTTTTTAATATTTTTTTAGTAAGAATTTTCATTAAAAAATTGATAATTTTTAGTAGTAATTTTCTAACACGAAATTGGAATTAAAAACAAATAAAGAAATAAAATAACCCTGTTTCACTTTATTTGAAAATCAATATTTTTTTCTTTATATTGCCAATCGTTCGATATAACCCTTACACCTGGTTTGCATGGATTTATTTGACAATGTCATGAGTGCGTTAAATAAATGCATAAAAGGTACATAAGTGAACGCTTGCTATAATTAGTCTCTGTAAGAAGTCGCGCACCTGTACAAAAAAACAAATCTAATTCGGGCAATGATACCATCGCATTCTACAATAGATATAAAGGATTGAAGGGTTTTTAGTTTAGATAGCATAAAGTTTGTAAGTATGTCTTCACTGGTATTGACAATTCCGGCTTCTTCTAGCGCAAGAAATGTCTTGGTATGTATCGGTATTTTCCGCGAGGTGTCAATTAGTGCAGATTGATCATTCCATATGTTTGAAATATAACTTAACAGCGAAACATCTTTCATGAATATAGTATTCACCAAAAATACCGAAATTATCTAAATATTATATTTAGTCAATACGTTTAGTAATTTTATGTGAAGTATATACTACATTTCATGATTTTTTTTCATAAATCAATTTTAATATTTGAAAATTGATATATCTTATGACAAGTCTTAGGACAGCTTCGTGAAACCGACCCTAGACTTTTTTCTATGTTTATTCTTTCTGAATTTTATAGATAATACTGTTAAATCAGATAAAGGTTATTTACTTATTTTTACAATTTAAAACATTTTTGGCAAAGAAATATATTTTGAATTTAAAGATATACACATGATACAAGCACGGTGCAATATCACAAAAAGTACATATCCCTTTTGATAGAGACGGATAGGTATGCAGAAAAAATATAAGGAAAACAGTAGTATTTATTCTGCTATAGTTGACAATAACAACATTTTCTAAACTTACACTTTTTATAGTAAAAACCAGGGGTGGTGTTCTCGAAGCTATCTTAGGATAAGGACGTATCCTAAGACCATCTTATGAACCTTTTTGTCCTAAGTCGTGTTCTCGAAGCTCTCTTAACTTAGGATATATCACATTTTTCAACCTAACTTTATGACACCTAATTAGGTGTCTTCAGATCATCTTCATTCTAACTTTGTGCATGCATTTTTCCAATTTCTTTACGTGAAGATGAAAATGAAACTCACCAACGGTTATTAACTCGTATAAAGAAATTGTGTATGGTTTTAAAACTTGAAATTCGTGTTTTACGATACGATGTCACTTCGATTCAATATTCTCATTTCAAAACATGAGAATTGTTTTCCAGTTTAAGTCATTATTCTTTTTGATATTAATTTATAATTACATTTGAAACCATGCATTTAATTAAAAAATGAAATTATAAAAAGTTTATTTTTATGTATATTATTTTTAAACTTCCATGTAACCTTTGTACTCGAATGGTTTTATGAGAATAATCTATCTTTTCAAACAATTACTTTTCAAAACTTCGCACATATGTTATGTTTAGGACGTCCTAACATAAGACGCGTCTGAGATAGCTTCGAGACACAACCTAAGATGATCCGAGTAAGTCCATCATAAAATTGGTCTTATCTATGACTTAGGACTAATCTCAGGATACATTCGAGAACACCAACCCTGGACAAAACAGTTATGTGTTGTATTAGTACTTTATTATTATGTTTTAAAAATTGAAGTCAATGTCAAAACTTTTAAAGTAATGCAAAAAATGCATGTTGGATAAAGTTGAAGATGATGATCATTTTATATGTGAAATGTGTCCTTTAAAATCCCTTGAGATACGAGTTCTATGATAAAACTTTGAAAAGTTGTAAACATTCGGAATGTTAAACACAAGTACCAAGTTAAATACAGAAAACCTAGAATTTTTGGAAAAATATGAATACAATACAGGTATGTTTATATGTAACACATTAAGAATATGTATCTGTTAATGTTAAAAATAATATGTTTCATTGATGCTTTTTACTCATATGCTCATGGCTGTGGCTTAAGATCCTAAAATTTTCATTTGTGTAGTTGATCATATTCATGTTTGTTTATGTGGTTCATACATGTTTCTTGTTTCTTGTTTTTAAATAGATTAGACCGTTGGTTTTCCAGTTTGAATGGTTTTACACTACTTATTTGTCGGGCCCTCAATAGCTTGCTCTTCGGTGTGAGCCAAGGCTTCGTGTTGAAAGCCGTACCTTGACCTATAAGGGTTTACTTTTATAAATTGTTATTTGAATGGAGAGTTGTCTCATTGGCACTCATAACACATCTTCCCATATCTATTGTATATGATTGATTAAATTATATGTGATGGTTAAAAGAAAAATATTGATAAATTTTTTTGCCTTTCATTGCCCCTTTAATGGGAACAATACTTTACTTAAAATGTCTGATCTTAAATATATTCTGTTTTGTCTATCTTAAAGTAAAAAGAAATATGATTTTTTTAGCACGGATTTTTATAAAAAAAAATCATAATTTTTTAGTTATATTTTTGTAACACGAAATGGAAATTAAAAAAAAATAATCAAATGAAATTACCGCGTTCCACTTCATTTGAAGATTCGATATTTTTCCTTTACAGTGTCGTCAACCGTTCGATATAACCCTTACACTTGATTTTCATGCATTTGTTTGACAATGTCACAAGTGCAGAAAATAACTGTATAGAAGGTGCATAAGTGAACGCTGGTTAAAATTAGTTTCTACAAGAAATCGCACAGCTGTAAAATGATCAAATCTAATTCGGGCAACGATACCATCGCATTCTACAATAGATATAAACGTTTGAAGGATGATACTAGTGTAGATAGCATTATAATTGTAATTGTTTACACTGATATTCACAATTACGAAAAAACTTCTAGTGCAATGAAAAGTCTTGTTTCAAATTGCTATTTTCTACAAGGTGTCGACGAGTGCAGAATACATATATTGGAAAAAAAAAACGACGAAACATCTTATTTTATTACATGATAAAGTGTTCAAAACAAAAATACCGAACTCAAAAGTAAATTCAAAAAGGGTAAAGTCTATAAAACGGACAAGATTATGCTATACCAATCAACAAAACGAATGAAAAAATAACGGACATTTTACTGAAGAAAATTACCTAAGAAGTTAGCAGGTTTAGCTATCTTAACGTCCCACTAGTATAGTAGTTGTTTATAGTTTCGTTTTAACAGAAAAACACTTCTTCGTCTGTAATGTAAAATAAAGGATTCCTTATACAAGGATCTGAATAAGGTGGTATCATTCGTATCTATTTAATTTGTTAGGTCATATTTCTATATTCTCTATATTTCTGTCCAATATTCTCAATTGTTTATTTTTTTAGGAACCGAATATTATTTGCATTTGATTTATTCATTATCATTATTGTTTTTTTTTTGTTTTTAAAAAAAAAAAGAGGGTAAAATGATTTGCATTATGAAATAAGCGCATTACTTTCGTGAGACAGTTTTGCGTGCTTTTTTTTTAAGATACTGAGAGAAATTTACACTCTTTATGTTATCAAAGGTAAAAGAAAAGAAAAAACCCTTCAATCAAACGTACCAAATGTACATGTTTGATAATGATAAAGTTAAAACGGAATAATCATTTAACTAAAAAAAAATGGGGGGGGGGGGGGGGGGGTGATTGGGATATGTGTGTTTTTTTTTTATGTGAGATAAGTTTTGTGTCAGTTATTCGACGCTAACAATCAAATTTGTTTTTAATTTTACACTCTAAGGTATGGGGAATATCTGGATTCAGAATATTGTTTTGGTCATCTGCTTCACCACAATATTTTTGTCATCAAATTGAGGATCAGAATATCTTTAAAAAACATACTCCCCTTGAAGTTAAATGGTTGTTTGATAATGATTGGCATTCATAATTGTACATATATACATGAGAAGATGTGGTATGAGTGTCTATGAGACAACTCGCCATTTAAGTCACAATTTGATAAATGATAATAGGTCAAAAGACGGCCTTCAACACGGAACCTGGGGTCACAACGAACAACGAGTTATAAGGGATCTAAAACTGACAAGTGTAAAAATTAAAACGAGACAACCAACGTGATAATTTATATAAAAACGAGCAATGAGAAACCTTTAGGAAACACATCAACAAATATTACTTGTCCAGAGTTCTATATAATACCAAATAACTCATAAAAATGCATTTGTATGCCCCACTGAATCGCATTATGTTTTTTGTCAGTGCTTCTGTCAATCCGTTCGTCTGTCCCGCTTCAGGTAAAAGTTTTTGGTTGAAGTTATAGGTCAAAATAGTTTTTGATGAAGTTAAAGTCAAATTAACTTGAAACTTAGTACAGATCTTCCCTATGGTATGATCTTTCTACGAGTTTGAATGTTCCTCTGGTATCTTTCGCCGCTCTTTTCTAACTTTAATGCAAAATTATATTTTTGACCTCAATTTCGCACGGTCCACTGAACATAGAAAATGATAGTGCGGGTGGGCAACCGTGTACTATAGACACTTCTTGTTCTATGTGTTTGTTTATTGATTTTTTTTTTCGAAAAGGAGAGGGAGGGGTCAGTTAGGAATATGTTTTATTACAAGTCTTATTGTTGACTGCGAGATAACTTTCGTGCTGTGGTAAAGTGTTTCAATAAACATACTAGAAAATTGACACACAACTGTAAAATCAAAAGTTTTACGAAATACACTACATTATTTTACGTCATCTGGCATTTGCTGAAGAGTTGTCTCATTGGCAATCATATCACATCTTCTTATTTTCGTAGTTTCATAGTGATTTGTTATCATGGTCTTTTGTCCTACTAATATGTACGTATTGACGAATATAAAATTTATTATTTATAACTTGAATTTGTACAATAAATTGACCATATACTTTAAAAACTATGTAAATTTGTTTCTAGCGCTACTACGGTTTTTGATTATTAATATATTTAATTCGTATGAAAACGGACTGAACAATAGGCACAGCCATTAATAGCCCTCCGCATTAATTTTCAACGGTGATCATAAGAAGTATAACTCTATCATTTAATTACTTGGATGTTTCAGAATCCAAAGGTAATTGGATTATTCCTACCCAATAATGAAACTAACGTCACGTCATTGGTCGAATTTCTATTGATAATATCATTGTCAACCAACCACGTCTTCTTTGTGTACATTTTTGAGAATATTACCAAGATTGCTCTACATTCTTTTACGGTTACATTGGTCATCTCCGACTAACAGAAGGTCTGAACTTTAATTTAAATATTTTGCTGAATGTCGGTAATGTTGCATATTTTCAAAAATAGACAACGACTCAAGACCTTATCTACAATAGTTATTCATTTGCTTCTTCTTCTTCTTCTTCTTTTTTTTCTTTCTTTTCATACTCTTGTGGTTACTATGATTGATATATATACAAGTGTACTAAATGTTTCTGTTTTTTTTTTATTAGATTACATATCTTTTGGAACACTAGAGATTAAAGAACAATTTGATTATTGGATTTATCTTAAACATACGCAGTTATAACTACAAGTCGTTGGTTACTTCACTACTGTTTTCAAACTAGCTTTAAATGATAAATTTATTAAATCATACGAGTTCAAGGGGGTTAATTCATCAAAAACAAATGAAGTCAAAGTTTAATTTAAAAAAAGAGTAATTGAAATCAATGGCGTCAGAAATTGCTTTAGATAACATATCTCGACTTTGTCAGCTATATAAACGAGAATTTTACATGCATTTCCATGTTGATTCTGAAAATGAAAAGTAGAATTACAAACATGGATATCGTTCGAACCCTAATCATATTGCTTGGTTTATCGTTTGTTCGGGTTTCATCAAATTCGATCGGATCAGAATTCGAATCTTCACTCTCCTGTTCAAAGTTTCATTTTGAAGAAAAAGTTCTTGAAAAACTTGTGCGACTGGAACATAAGATGCAAATATTGGAGGAGAAGATGGACGTTCGGGAAAAATTAAATACTGTTAAAATGGATGAAATAAGCAATATTATGGACGCTAGGGAAAAATTGAATACTGTTAAGTTGGATGAAATAAGCAATATTATGGACGCTAGGGAAAAGTTAAATACTGATAAGTTGGATGAAATAAGCAATATTATGGACACAAGGGGAAAGTTAAATATTGATAAGTTGGATGAAATAAGCAATATCATGGATGCTAGGGAAAAGTTAAATACTGCTAAGTTGGATGAAATGAAAAATATTAAGAAACAAACAGAGACATTTGTTAAATCAGTACAAGATGCTCAGATACAGGATCAAACGAGATTTCATAAATCGTTCCAGGAAACTGTGGAACATTTTCAAATTCAAGCCACAAACGAAACTGATATTTATGGAGACCAGATGAATGCTTTGCTGGAATCTTTTTCTTCGAAAATAGAAGTGTTTACTGAAGCAGAAAATAAAAGAGAAGAAAGTGTTAAAAAATCAATGCAGTTGTCTTTTGACAAATAACAGAAAAGATTCAATTCCTCGTTTGATCAGATTGTGGAAAACTTTAAAGAAAGCTCTCACAAGAAGTTACAGGAGATAATTTCAAATATACAAACAGGTAGGAATTAATTATCAAAATTAGAGGTTTTTTGTGTTTTGAACTTGTAATTTATTTTTTTTTAATTTTTTTTATTTCCTACGTTAAATATAGAACGAATATTTAATATGTTTTAAGTCTGGATTTTGTTTGTATATGAAAAAAAAGCATTTATATTTAAATAAGAAAATATAGAAATATTGTCAATGAAACAATTCTCAACCGGATACTAAGCTAATAACTGTTGGTCACCGTACGGCCTTCTACAATAAGTAAAACACAACCCACATAGTCAACTATAAAAGGCAAAAAAATGAAAAAAAATGATAACAATGTAAACGGGAAAACTAACGGCCTGATCTATAAAGTTATCAAAAGTACCAGGATTATAAATTAGTACGCCTGATGCGCGTTTCGTCTACATAATACAATTGAGAATGGAAATGGGGAATGTGCCAAAGAGACAACAACCCGACCATAGAAAAAAACAACAGCAGAAGGTCACCAACAGGTCTTCAATGTAGCGAGAAATTCCCGCACCCGGAGGCGTCCTTCAACTGGCCCCTAAACAAATATATACTAGTTCAGTGATAATGAACGCCATACTAATTTCAAAATTGTACACAATAAACTAAAATTAAAATAATACAAGACTAACAAAGGCCAGAGGCTCCTGACTTGGGACAGGCGCAAAAATGCGGCGGGGTTAAACATGTTTGTGAGATCTCAACCCTTCCCCTATACCTCTAGCCGATGTAGAAAAGTAAACGCATAACAATACGCACATTAAAATTCAGTTCAAGAGAAGTCCGAGTCTGATGTCAGAAGATGTAACCAAAGAAAATAAACAAAATGACAATAATACATAAATAACAACAGACTACTAGCAGTTAACTGAAAGATTATGATTTCATCATATGAACATCAGGCACAATCCTTCCCGTTAGGGGTTTAGTATCATACCATCATAACATATATGAGAAGAACATAACCCGTGTCATGCCAACAACTGGTTTTTGAATAAATGTGTTTAGTTCCGATGCAAAGACCCTATAAGTGAATCAATATTAACGCCAAAATATGCAATCTTTAATGACCTGACAACAGTATCGTAACTATATCCCTTCTTAATAAGTCTATTCAAGGGTTTTGTTAGTTGTTGAGGTGAATACTGACACCTTTCTGCTTAATAAAGAATATTTCCATAAAAAAAATGGATGTGAAATACCTGAACGTATAAGAAGTCTGCATGTTGAGCTATATTTACGAATGATGTCCTTATACCGATGATAAAATTTAGAAAATGTTTTGACTAGTTTGTGATATCGAAAACCCTGGTATAATAATTTTTCAGTAATACATAAATTTCTCTCGTTAAAATCTAAAACATTTGTACATACACGAGCGAATCGTACAAGTTGAGATATATAAACACCGTAAGATGGTGACAAGGGAACGTCACCATCTAAAAATGGATAATTAACGATAGGAAATGAAAAATCATCTCTTTTATCATAAATTTTAGTATTCAGCTTTCCGTTAGTGATATAGATATCAATATCGAGGAAAGGGCAGTGATCATTGTTAGTATTAGCTTTATTTAAAGTAAGTTCAACAGGATAAATTTCTTTAATATACATACTGAAGTCGTCATTATTGAGAGCCAAAATATCATCCAAATATCTAAAAGTATTATTAAATTTGTTTATCAGATGTTTTTTTTGATGGGTCTTTGCTTATTTTTGTCATAAATTGTAACTCATAGCAATACAAAAACAGGTCCGTAATAAGTGGTGCACAGTAATTCCCCATTGGAATTCCGATAATCTGACGATATACGGAATCCCCAAAGCGAAAAAAAATGTTATCTAGTAAAAATTCAAGGGCATATATAGTATCAAAGCATGTCCAATTGACATAGTTTTTTTGTTTATTGCTACTAAAAAATGACCTAAAAGAGTTTGAACATATATATTCACATTCTGACTTTTTAAATGCCCATTTAATTAGGTGTGTGAATTTTTTTTTAATGAGAATGTGAGGCAATGTGGTATACAGGGTAGAAAAATCAAAACTTTGAACAGTTTTAAAATCACCAATATAAGCATGCAATTTATCAAGTACTTCCAACGAGTTCTTGACACTCCAAAAGTAATTAATTCCACTATTTTCGAAGGCCTTATTTGAACAATTTATTATCAGGTTTTTAATTGTACCAAGTGTGCTGGTAAGAAGAATAGACAATTTAGTAGTGGAACAATGGCTTGAAGACGAAATAAATCTATATTTGTAAGGTGTTTTGTGTAGCTTCGGAAGCCAGTACATAGTTGGGACTTTCATTGTATTTGGCTCTGCTTGTAAAGCGGTAGCTAAAAGTTTATGTTTGTTACAGATGTCGTTTTCTGAAAATGGAGTCAGTTGGAATGTTGGTGAATTGGTGATTTCTTTTTTCAGAACCTCAATGTAAAATTTACGTCAAACAATAATATTTATTAGCAGCTTTATCGGCCGGGACAAAAACAAATTTCTTGGCTAGGTCTTTTAGTTTATGTTTGATACGAGAAATAGGTTTTTTGTGGTTATTGTTAATAGTAAAATGTTCTTTAAAATGTTGAATACGTATTTCAACTATCTTCATTACTGAATTAAAAAAAGAGTCCAAAGATTTTTTGTCAGCTTTTTCCCGTTTTATCCATTTCATACAGTAAGTATGGAGTGAGTCGTGGATGATATTACGACACTCATTTCAATTAATAATTGACGGGGGGCGATATTTAGGTCCTTTACCGAGGAATGATTTTAACTCTCGGTCTTGAACGATGTTAAGATCTCCTGTTATAACATGGGAAATGGGTCCATAAATATATTCGGAGGTACTACAATTACATGAAGTAGGTGTATATTCACTGATATTAACATCTTTACACAGTTGACTATAATTAAACACAAATTTCCGGGTAGATTTCTTGTAAATATAACAAATAAGAGGTAGCTCAGTATTGTCAAAATATCCAGGAATTTGTTCTTTAACAGAATGGTCGTTAAATATACCGGCAATATTTACAAAATCAAAACTTTTATTGACATACTTTATTTTAATAAAATGTTTTTTTATGATCTTCAGGGCGATCAATTTTGGGAAATACTTTAGAATAACAATATGCCATGATAATTTGAACAATTTCATACTTAGGACTGCTATATGAAATTGTGTTGCAATCCTCCAAAATTTTATTTAACTTATTAACCGGTAATGAACAGAGTTTTGTTAACAGATAATGTCTGCCGTTGTTTTTTGAAATAGAAATTAGGTCGGAAATATTGGTATGATTGGTCCGAAATTTTCTTTGATTGCGATTTGTTCTACGACCGTGAGAACGGTATTTACGAACAGTTTTAGAAACTATATCCAAAATGTTAACGGAATCGATTCTAGATATATTACCAATTCCCATGATATTATCATTTAGACCGAGAGGGTAGACTGTCTGTAATTTTTTAATCCAATTTAATTCAATTATTTTCCGTGATCGTACAAACTTTGAATGAGATTCATCAGGCTGCTTATTTACTACTTCTAAAGGTTGAACTGCTAAATATTTAAAAGGATGGTTGTGCTTCTTAAGGTGTTGGTAAATGATACTTTTGAATTTATTGGGTCTTTTAAAACGATACAGATGTTCTTGAGCGCGTTTAGATAAATATCGTCCAGTTTCTCCTACGTACTGAATACCACATCCCGGTTTGTTTCATGTGAGTAAATAAATAATACTGTTTGTTTTTCAAGTTATATCAGTTTCAAAATTCAAAGAAAATGTGCGACCATTAAACGTGGACCTAACCGTATTGTTGGTGGAAATACGTAGACATGTAAGTCATTTTTTGGCATGACACTTATCGATAGAAGGGTAACCACGATTTTTATTGTTAAAAATGTTAGCGATGGTAATATTTTTAGATAACCGATTTTGAAGATTGAGACGTGTAGATACCCTTTGAACAAGTTTAGTATTTAATATTTTTCCATTTCTAAGCTTCATAATTGTTTTTTGTTAGTGAATTATATTATAAAGGAGCAAAGACTGGTGTCCAGAATATGAACCAGCATACAATAATTTAAGTTCTGTAAAATTGATAAATTTGTTCGGCTAAAAATGTCAAACGCTATCAGTATTAATTACCCGAAAAAGACAGGGGATATCAGGGTAGGACTGATGGCTGACTAAATAGTAGAATGGGGCTGAATATTGAAATACTACTTTTTGATAAATATTCCTAAAGTAATGAACTAGAGCAGTTCTCGCTCGGACACACACTCCATAATCTAGTATATTATAAGAGCATAAACCTGAAGCACGGGAAGGCACTCTTCTGCATCCACACGGCACTAAAGACAAACTCTGTAAAAAATTAAAATTGAGAATGGAAATGGGGAATGTGCCAAAGAGACAACAACCCGACCATAGAAAAAAACAACAGCAGAAGGTCACCAACAGGTCTTAAATGTAGCGAGAAATTCCCGCACCCGGAGGCGTCCTTCAACTGGCCCCTAAACAAATATATACTAGTTCAGTGATAATGAACGCCATACTAATTTCAAAATTGTACACAAGTAACTAAAATTAAAATAATACAAGACTAACAAAGGCCAAAGGCTCCTGACTTGGGACAGGCGCAAAAATGCGGCGGGGTTAAACATGTTTGTGAGATCTCAACCCCCCCCCTTATACCTCTAGCTAATGTAGAAAAGTAAACGCATAACAATACGCACATTAAAATTCAGTTCAAGAGAAGTCCGAGTCTGATGTCAGAAGATGTAACCAAAGAAAATAAACAAAATGACAATAATACATAAATAACAACAGACTACTAGCAGTTAACTGAAAGATTATGATTTCATCATATGAACATCAGGCACAATCCTTCCCGTTAGGGGTTTAGTATCATACCATCATAACATATATGAGAAGAACATAACCCGTGTCATGCCAACAACTGGTTTTTGAATAAATGTGTTTAGTTCCGATGCAAAGACCCTATAAGTGAATCAATATTAACGCCAAAATATGCAATCTTTAATGACCTGACAACAGTATCGTAACTATATCCCTTCTTAATAAGTCTATTCAAGGGTTTTGTTAGTTGTTGAGGTGAATACTGACACCTTTGTGCTTTATAAAGAATATTTCCATAAAAAATTGGATGTGAAATACCTGAACGTATAAGAAGTCTGCATGTTGAGCTATATTTACGAATGATGTCCTTATACCGATGATAAAATTAAGTAAATGTGTTGACTATTTTGTGATATCGAAAACCCTGGTGTAATAATTTTTCAGTAATACATAAATTTCTCTCTTTAAAATCTAAAACATTGTTACATACACGAGCGAATCGTACAAGTTGAGATATATAAACACCGTAAGATGGTGACAAGGGAACGTCATCAGTATCAAAAAAGTTAGAAAGCCAATAAATACGAAGTTGATGTGTCTTTTTTAATGTATATATTGTAAAATTAATAGTTGCGCCATATTAACATGTTTCTTCCAAAACAAGGCTATTTCAATTTGAAAAACCAATTGTCCAGACAAAAATTGAAGTTTTTTCCACATTACATTTCTGTATAATTGATAAGAAGCTACTTTTGGTTGACTCAAAGTTACTATTGTCGTCAAATCATTGTTTTCGTCATATTGATTGAAATAAATATATGGTTTCTATATACTTTTTGCCTTAAATATTGAAGTTAATTTGCTACTTCCCTTTTAGGAAATGTTATTTGATGTGATTGGTAATAATCTGATGTATTACCTACTGTTTACAATTAACGTTATACTAAACCAACCTAAAAATAGGTGTAAAAAAAAAAAAAAAAGAAGATGTGGTTCGATTGCCAATGAGAAAACTCTCCACAAGAGACCAAAATGACACAACAATTAACAACTACATGTCACCGTTCGACCTTCAATAATGATCAAATCCCAAAACGACATAGTCAACTATCCCGTCCCTTTCATAAATGTGACCTACCGAATTAGACTATTTACCGGATTTGTTATCTCATAAGCAACACCACGGGTGCCACATCACCCCTACTTTTTGGTGGGGTTTGTGTTTTATATTCTTTAATTTTCTATGTTGCGTCGTGTGAACTATTGTTTGTCTTTTTTTATCTTTTCATTTTTAGCCATGGCGTTGTCAGTTTATTTCCGATTGATGAGTTTGACTGTCCCTCTGATATCTTTCGTCCCTCTTCTATAACAGGCCCCGAAATGACAATATAAAACAATTCAAACGAGAAAACTAACGGCCTAATCTATGTAAAAAATAATTACTGAAAACAAAAGCCTGTTGATAACGACGTCATATTTTCTACGAACAAATAATGGAAGTTTTAATTTTTAATATAATGTAGAGACAGTCAGTTTCTGTATATTGAAAGGAAAAAACTTTAATTTAAACCTATGTTTTAATTATATTACATTATCGACTGCTGACTGAATATCAACATTTGTTTCAACATTTCATTTGCATCGATCGACATTTTAAAAAAAATATACGAAATGAAATATGAAAAAAAATGTTTGGTCATCCTTATGTTTAATAAAGGCAACAGTAGAATGCCGCTGTTCGAAATTCATAAATCGATTGAGAAAAAAAAAATCTACGTCACAAACTTAAACTGAGGGAACAACATCAAATATAAGAGGAGTACTACGACACAACAGAAACACGACACTTGTTGTGTTAGAATGTGTTGTCATTTATATATTGTATGAAATTCTTCGGGAAGCAGTATCCACTCATATGAATGCACAAGGTTTAATTGTGTTACACATAAGAAGACACTACTTAACATACATATCATAAAACAATAATATTGGTCAAATTGTAACGAAAGTAAACTATTTCCGTCAACTTCACGGGATACAAACAATCATTTGTTTATAAAAAAAACTTTGTATCAAATAATCTGAATGTCAGATGCGTTCATTTTGTGTCATAATGTTACATTAGATAAACAAACAGTTTTCAAAATTTTTCGTAAATACCACAATGTCGATACATTACAATATATATACCATATTAACGAAGGTATACTGTTTCTCTACATAAGATACCACAAACTCCTACTAAAAAGATTTCTGCCATATTGTCACAGAAAAGTTGTTCTTTGTGTTACAAAAAAAGCAATCATTGTTTCATAAGTCTCTTTAGATATGTCAAATCAAAATGACGATAAAGTTTATCAACGTACATTTAATTACAAAAATTCTGCGAAGTATTAAAACTTAAAGTATAACAGTTGTTCACAAGATACCAATATTTTTCTAAAATTAAACATGTCTATAACCAGCGGCGTACATTAGCTAATAAACTTTAGAAATATGTAAAACTGTTTGAATATAATAGACGACTCTATACAATTTGTAACTGTTAACCTAAGCGGGCACTCAAATATTGTGAAATAATTAATGAATATGAAAATGGAGTCGAAACATTAAGTTGTAGATTAAGATGCAGACCCGATGGTATTTATAATCAATGTTTTTATTTTTTCAGTTGTGGTAACTGGTTGTAATGTTGGTGGTGGTACTGTTTCTTCTGGATCACTTAAGTTTCCTGACATTAAAACATCCATGGGTGTATCTGACTTATCACCATTTAAATCTACAGGGAAATTTACTTGTCAAGTTCCTGGATAATATTTCATTGCAGTAACACTAACGTCTTATGATGCTTATACGAGAATTGAGATAATGAGAAATTCTACGGCCATACATTGGCAATATATGACTGGATATACTAAAGAAAAAGGTTACTGGACACCAGGAGCTGCTGCTGTGTCTTTAGAATTGAAATATAATGACATTGTGTGGATTAAACTAGTTTCCCCAAAAACTGTTTATCAGTCATGTCTTACCATATTCAAAATCAACTAATATAACATTACTTCAGAAGAAACTGGCTCATCGAAAATGTTTACACTTTGTCTTCTGACATTGTGGCTTATCAAGATATATTCGCAAGATGTTTACAATACAAATTAAATATATAGATATAAAAAAAACTTATTTACAAACTGATAGAGATGATAAACGTATTTATCTTTTGCTAAATAGATATACCGTTGAAACTTCATATTATGGCAGGCAGTTTTACTATTTATTATAACTTCAAGATATCTCATATAATATATGAGATATCTTACATAATCTAGTTTTCATAAGATATCTTATAAAATCTATTTTTTATGATATATCTTATATAATCTAGTTTTTATAAGATATCTTAAAAAGAAAATTATATGAAATATCTTATATCTTAGGGTATCACCAGCCCAGTAGTCAGCACTTCGGTGTTGACATGAATATCAATTATATGGTCATTTTTTGTAAATTTTCTGTTTACTAAACTTTGAATTTTTCGAAAACTAAGGATTTTCTTACCCCAGGAGTAGATTACCTTAGCCGTATTTGGCACAACTTTTTGGAATTTTGGATCCTCAATGCTCTTCAACTTTGTATTTATTTGGCTTTTTAACTATTTTGATCTGAGCGTCACTGATGAGTCTTATGTAGACGAAACGCGCGTCTGGCGTATAAAATTATAATCCTGGTAATTTTGATAACTAATTATATTTTTTATAAGGTATATCTCATGTAGTTTATTACATACATTAAAGTTTAAAATTTATATGATATCTATAAATAGATTATAAAATATCTAGATATCTTATCTTTTTTATATGATGTGTCATATATTTATAAGATACCTCATAAACTACAGTACAAGAAATATCATGAAGTTGAAATAAATAGAAGATCGGCTTGCCATATCATATTATATATTATATATTTTTTAATAAAAATCATTTTTGTATTATTATTGTATGAGTGTTGATATATGGTCACGCTTTATTAGTCTTGAATTTCAATTATATAATCCCACTGTATACAGCGATTAGGAAGCCATTTTTATCAAATTATGTGGAACATTTCAAGATTTGTTTCAAATTAAAACTTGAATTCTGAATTCTGCATTTATAGAGACAAAGAAATACGAATTTATGGATAGTGCTAAGCTTGCTTGTGGTATGGTTTAAATAAACTCATCATAGATACCAGGACTAAATTTTGTACATACGCCAGACGCGCGTTTCGTCTACAAAAGACTCATCAGTGACTCTCGAATCGAAAAAAGTTTTAAAGGCCAAATAAAGTACGAAGATGAAGAGCATTGAGGACCAAAGGTCCTAAAAGTTTTGCCAAATCCAGCTACGGTAATCTATTTCTGAGGTAGAAAAGCATTAGTATTTCAAAAATAAAAAAATTTGTAAACAGATAATTTATAAATATAACCATATCAATGATAATTCATGTCAGCACAAAAGTGCTGACTACTGGGCTGGTGATACCCTCGGGGAAATAAATCTCCACCAGCAGTGGCATCGACCCAGTGGTTGTAAATAAACTCATCATAGATACCAGGACTAAATTTTGTACATACGCCAGACGCGCGTTTCGTCTACAATAGGCTCATCAGTAACGCTCGAATCGAAAAAAAGTTTTAAAGGCCAAATAAAGTACGAAGTTGAAGAGCATTGAGGACCAAAATTCCTAAAAGTTTTGCCAAATCCAGCTAAGGTAATCTATTCCTGAGGTAGAAAAGCCTTAGTTTTTCAAAAATTTAAAATTTTGTAAACAGTTAATTTATAAATATAACCATATCAATGATAATTCATGTCAGCACAAAAGTGCTGACTACTGGGCTGGTGATACCCTCGGGGAAATAAATCTCCACGAGCAGTTGCATCGACCCAGTGGTTGTAAATAAACTCATCATAGATACCAGGACTAACATATGACAATATTTTGTTTATGAAATAAAGCTGACTTTGTTTCTCTCATGTGTGTGTTTTATATGTATTTTGGTAACACGATACCAAATGTTGTGTTGTTATTGTTATTAATGTTGATGTAAACCCGACTTTAAATTAAACGTTCTATCATATTCTGTTCAAATATAAAGGAGAGGCAAAAAACAGGAACTTCTATTGAATCGTAGGGTTACAAGGCGCCCCGGAAGTGCCCCTTGTAATTCAAGACAAGTGTCAATTTTTGTAGTTTGACTTCAATGAACTGTGTTTTTTCATAAATTCAACAAGAGCTCTTGTTTTTCTCGGGCCTTGTCACCGACAATTCAAAAAAACAGATAATACAGAATATGACATTGCATCCTAACTATAGTTTGAGGGGTTTCCTTAAACATAGATTCTTAGTGAAATGATATAGGTTTTGGCATCTCTTCTTGATGAAAAAAAAAACAAAAATATTGCATCCATTGAACAGTTTTTGGAAAAGGCTTCCTACGCAATTTGCATATTACAAATTGATCTATGGGTTCTGATCTAAAAAAGCACATTTTAAAAACATATAGGTGCATGAGTACATATTTGCAGCAAAATTCCTTTAATTTACTAGTGAACCTTAATATTTTCAGACAAGTTCAATCAAGCTGAGCTCTAGTGTTGTGGTGTTTCCTGTCAAGTAGTTTAACTTTGTCAAATTGGGACGTCATCTTCTACGGGTTTTAA
This sequence comes from Mytilus edulis, assembly GCA_019925275.1. NCBI lineage: Eukaryota > Metazoa > Mollusca > Bivalvia > Mytilida > Mytilidae > Mytilus > Mytilus edulis. Next base: position 45,186,637 of record CM034357.1, on the reverse strand, counting down.
AAGTGATCAGGCTTTTGGTATTTTTTGCTAAAATGATGTTTCAGTTCCCTATGACACTTTTAAATGAGCTTGAACAATATTGCAAGTTGTTCGAGCCGTGTTTAATAAATGTTCTTAGTTTAATAGCATTGTCTGAGGGTGTATTTTTTAGCGTATATACAGGAGGGTTCAAACTGATAATTAATTTAGCAACTCTGTCACTGTGAAAGTACTTTTATTCGTGGTGTACCAATTTTCGTGGTTTTCGTGGATGACTTTATCCACGAATTTAAGTGTCCAACGAAATAAAACAACCATTGTCCAAATCAAGACATGGAAAGATCCCCATCGGTAGGTTTGACTACTTATATTATCTAGAGAATATATTGAATAACGCCTAATCTGAGAATACTTTAATAGCAGTCACAGAACTACAACCGCATGCAGGTTTATACCCATTTAATCTTTAATAACCTCAACTGTAGAACTTTTGATCTTTTAATTCTCATAAAAAATATTTTTGATCGATGAAAGTCAGATTTCCGGTATTGATATGCCAGTATAATAAAGTGTTCATTTTATATCTTCATAGTACTCGTACATATGGGAAATAATAACTTCATGCTATGCTTGATTTTGATAAGAATTATTTGATAATTCAAGATACGTTTATAGCATTTGTTTATGTTACTGTTTTCTTTAGGTGACATGTTATGGCCTAATTAACACCTTTGATGGTCTTTAATCTGTTGATCACTTTATCATGGGTTAATTAGTGTTATCACTACGATTTACACGGGTCGATGTTTACTTTGCAATTTCCTTCAATCCAGACTATTTGTAACCTCCGTTTCTTCAGGCTTTAATTTTTCTTTTTTATTCTTTCTAGAAAACTAAAATCCACGAACATGTAAATATTGCTTAAACCACGAAAATTGATACCCACGAATTAAAGTACTTTCACAGTATATTAGATAAGTTGTTATTACAAATTCATCATAGCCTCTTCATTTCTTAATATTTGTTGGCAGAACCAGGTACGTCTTGACTTTATCAAATATATACTGCAAATACTTAGTCTACTTGTAAGTTTTGTTAAAAATGATCAAATGGTTACAAACATATTTTACATTCTATTGGTAAGCACAACATATTTTTATGGAATAGTTTGGTTATGCATTTTCTTGCATTTGCGTGTAGTTGTAAGTAAAAGTAGAGTAAATGCAGTTTGATGTTAAATAATGAAAGAAAAAACCCACTCTTCCTGAACAAATGAGAAGAAACAAGCATCCATAATATTACTTCAATGTATGACACAATATTCATAGAGAAAGAGGTAATGGTATTCTGAAAACATTTTACCGACACCTGAACTATATATTTTTCGAAGTCATATGTCTATAATCAGTATGACTGTTAATGATCAAATAAGTATATGTTTGTGGTATTGCAAATAGGTAACCGTACAGCCTTCAACAATGAGCAAAGCACATCCCGCATAGTCAGCTAAAAAAGGCCCTGAAAAGATAATGTATAACAATTCAAACGAGAAAACTAACGGCCTTATTTATGTATTGTTTACTGGAAGCCAATAAATAACCAGAGTAGATTGATGCGTCAAAAAGATTTTTTTACTGCTTATTTCATGACCAGGGCACACCAAATTGATTAAGTTGTCCATTGGAATTAAATAAGTCCATATATGATATACAAAAGTATTCTGCTCTACACAAAAGTATTGGACGATCAACCGACGAAATTGCTACAAATTTAAATCTTTGCAATCGTCTTTGACATGTCTCAACATCAAGGGATAATAAAAAAAAAATCAATACAACTATCTGTCAATATTTAAGTAAAGCGATGTGGTATGGTTGCAAATGAGTCAAATATCCAACAAGTTTAAATATATTTTTAAGAGGTTTTTCAATGATTCTTGTAATCAATATTTTTTCTTAAGATTTTATTTCAGGTAATTGAAGTTTTATTGTTTACCAAATGTATTTTAACTTTGCATATTTTTTTTAATTTACTCTCATTTTTATTTTAGGCATCACCATTAATGTCTAGACATAATTTCAAGGAATGAAGACTAATGCCTAACATCATTTAGGCAATAGATTTACTGCCTAGACGTGAGCCTATTGTCTATGATTCAAGCCTGATTACTAATTTCTCTTATTGCCGCAAACATATATTAGTGCCCAATGTCATAGTAAGTTAGAAAACTTGTATTTCATGTACCAGCATAATAGCAGTAAGTTCACAATATAAGCAGATAAGTGATACAATCATGCGAAACAGTTTTTATAATTATATATTAGAAGTAAATACTGAAAGAAAGTTTATTTCATAATTACAATGGTTGATTCAAATCTTATTATTTTAAGTATTTTGTGCATTGTAGAATATTTATTGGAAGGAGCAGCAACAATGTTTGTTTTACGAATATGTTATTTAGGCTTATCAATAATTACGACATGGACAAGTTCGATTGGAACGAATTCCGAATCATTGCTGACCTGTTCAAAATTTCATTTTGAAAAGAAAGTTCTGGAAAAACTAGTACGAATGGAACATAAAATGGAATTATTCGAGGAACAGATACAAATGATGGGAAGTACAATGTCTCCGAAGTTGGAAAGAATGGACGAAATTAAGAAAGCAACGGAAACTTTAACATATACAGTGCTCAATAAAAAAAACTTCAGATTGAATCGAGAATTAATGATTCTTACCAGGAAATTGTACACTTTAAAATGCAACATAACAACGAAACTAACTTTAAGGTATATCGAGAAAAAATAAATACTTGGTTGGATTCTTTGTCCTTAAATATCAGAGAAAACGATGAAGCTGAAAATGAACGGAAACGAAAAATAGAATCCATTCAACGTGATTTACACGAAGAACAGAAACGGGTTAATACTTCATATGACGTTATTGTGAATAACTTCAAAGTTCAGTCTAATAAGACACTACAGGAACTGATTTTACAACATGAGAAAGGTAAGGTTAATTTCAAATAATACTATTTATTTGATTTTTTTTTTATCGTTATAGGAATAAGAAAATTGAAAAGTATCTATATTTTTAGACAGAACAGTTTGCTGGCTCAACTGAAATATTTTGTGATGAATGTCTTGTACATAAGGTATCCCCGTTGGTCAGAAAGATATAAATGCATACATGTATACATGATATCTTATAAAGATCCTGATAGTCTCCTTCTATTTCTTTGACTTTTGGTTTTTGATTCTTCACTTTTTTTTCACTTAGTGGTCGAAGTGTCAATTCAGTATATGAACAGAATAATAAAATATCTTCGTACAATATTAGTCACCGTGAATATTTACCAGAAAATAATGAAGACAACAAATCATGAACAAAATATAATAATATTTTAACGATTTAACGAAAACTCTGGATAAAAAGAAAACACAAACGCAAATCAAATCAAATTTAGTTAAAGTATAAATACGTTATTAAATACATCAATTGTCATTATCTGTTTCTCATATCTATCTCAAGTAAAAAAATATCACTAACGTCCGAACTACTGTATGTGTACACAAATTTGAAAGTACACCTAAAAAAATCGTTTTATTGACTGTCATATTGATTATTCTTCATATCAAGCAATTAAAACAACAATATATTTCACTTTTTCAGATTTTAAAGAAATGACGAAGAGGGAGACAGTTGCTTTCTCGGCTTACCGGTCAAGTTCACAAACATTGCAATCCCGTGAAAAAATGTTATTTGATTGAGTAATGACTAATGTAGGGAATGGATATGAACCCAGTACTGGGGTGTTCAAGGCTCCACATCAGGGTCTTTATCACTTGACTGCCGTTGTAATGTCAAATAGGGGGTCGAGTCTTGGATTGTACCTTTGTCACAACGGATTGAAGATAACAAGAAGTTACCTTACTGGCGATGGTTATAAGACAGGAACATGTTATGTTTATTTAATCTACAGAAGGGAGACAGGTTCGGCTCATCTGATTAACACACAGCACAAAAACAAATAACAAAATAATTAAAGGCACAAAGGCATAAAGTACTAAAATCTATTTCAAGACAAAATACAACTAATAAATAAGTGATGTTTTCTAATGTTGTTTTCAAAATTACTGTTTGATTCATTTTATTTTGTTTGTTTATTACGGAGCCCCGTAATAAAAACAGGTTAAACAAGAGAGCTTTTGCGTGTAATGGCGCTCGAATACATTATGTTCTGAGAAAAACACCAGTCAGAAAGAACAATTTTGTTAGGTTGTATTTTGAAATTGGGTTCGATGACACCACCATTAACGCATTTTACATAAAATAGCACATAAACAAATATTACAGAACTATAGTAATCTGTCTATTAATCATGTTAGCGTAAAATTTTCATTCTTAAACTTATCTTTCAAATTTCAGTTAATTGTATGCAGAAGTGCATAAGGGAATAAAACATTGAGAAAGGAAATGGGGAATGTGTCAAAGAGACAACAACCCGATGAAAGAGTAGATAACAGCCGAAAGCCACCAATGGGTCTTCGTTGCAACGAGAAAATACTGCACCTCAAGGCGTGCTTCAGCTGGCCCCCAAGAAACTAACTACCAAAGGTTTTTTAAGATCTCAACATTCTATTCTGTCCTAGCGAATATAGACAAAACATACACAAAGCAATACGCACAGTTAAACTCAGTTTAAAAACGTCAGAGTACGATGTCACAATAGGTAACAAAAGAAACAAGATGGCAATGATACACAAGTTACCGACATGAAATATTATGGCTTCGTCATATGGATATCAAACAAAATCCCACCCGTTAAGGATTTATTGTCCTTTCATTATAAAATAAATGAAAAGAACATAACCCGTATCATGCCAATGAATGTGTCCATTTCTGTTACAAAGACATGTTGTGAGTGAATCAGTATTAAAGCCAGAATATGCAATCTTTAATGACCTGTCAACAGTATCGTTACTACACATGTATGTCTACTTTAAGTCTGTTTAAAAGTTTTGTTAGCTTTTGAGGTGAATGCGACATTTTTGTGCTTTGTAAAGAATTTTACCATTAAAGATGTAAAATAACTACATTAGATAAGTCCTAATAGAGGATGGAAAGTGATAATTTTGCGGAAGGTGACCTCTAGTCCTGTGTTGGGTGTCGGGTAATGGACAATATGTCCTGACTATGCTTATTTAACAGAGTTGTCAATAAATAAAGAAAACACTTCCGTTTAAAACGTACTTTCGTTGAAACTTCGTTTCTTACAAAATAATTTATCGAAAATAAATTTATTGATTATCAATATTATAATGAAATGACGATTGTACATATGTTTTAATCATATTTATAAATTCAAAGACAACACTTTTTTTAGAATTAAAGTATTCAAAGACAACAATTATTTTAGAATTTAAGTATTCAAAGACATTTTTTTAGAACTAAAGTATTCAAAGACAACATTTTTTTTTTACAGAATTAAAGTATTCAAATAATTGTGTCTGATGTTTTTATTTGAATATTACATTAAACTTATATATGAAAAGAGAGACAACCAACACAGTGTGTTCGCATATATAAGGTGGCAGTAACTTTCTATTATTGAAGGAAGATCTGGCAGATCATTCATGTCCTATTACTCAATTTTTTTCTTCCAGTTATTTTTATTAAACGGTGTTTCAATTTTATTATAATATGATTAACTAATGAATCTTCATTTATTTCAAATGAAACTGGACCTTTCATGTCTAATGACTGCCATTGAAGACGGAATTCGATTTCATCCTCCGTAACGTCTTTGTTACAATATTTACAAAAGGGATTCCTTTCTTTCTTTCTTTCTTTCCTTTTCTTGTTTACTAACACTGATTCCTATCTTGGTGAACTCATTATTCTTCAAATAAATATTTCAAAAGGCTAAATGTTATTTTTAAACAGTCTATATGTTTTATCTCATTTCTTTGCGCCATGCTAGCTTTGTTGTTATTCTATTTATTCTGAGTTGTTTTTAAAGGTAATTGACTGTAGATTTGTGATTAAACTAGTATAAGACAGGAATAATAGCCATTTTCTTTATTCATAATGTTTCCTGCAGATAAGGTTAATGGACAAGTCTGATAGGTTTTTGTTCAGATCCAATGGTCTGCTTTGTACAAACATTAAACCCATTTTGCCTCATGAAAAACATTGCAACAAAAGCAATTCTGAAAAATAAAACACACAAACGTGTTCTTTTTTTCTGAAATTAACAGTTTGTTTTTTTTCTTTCGACAGTTCACAGTTTGATTATTTTCTTTCTGAAATAAACAGAAAGTCGCAGAGAATGCATTTTGTTTATTAAAAATTGATATTGTGAAATCAATGTATTAATTGTCAAATCGATATTATGAACAAATAGTGAAAATATCAAAGCACTTAACAATTTTATGTTGACCACTTTTGCGCAAATCTCCATATCTTATATGATTAAAACATACTGAACGTACACATGGCATATACTGTTTATATTAAACAATGATACAATAAATACATTGACAGACATAATTATATCAAACATTGCGGGTTTTTTTCTATTAAGTAGTGAATCAATTTCAAAGTTTGTTGAATTATATTTTAGTTTGGGTTTTTGGGGAGGGGGTGGGGTGACGGGTACAACAGGGCAATATATAAAGTTGTATGTTTTGACGTGCGATGTATCTTATGGTGCTTCGGTAAAGTTTTTTACGAAACATCGAAACATGCTCATATTGACACATCATAAGGCAATCATCTCAGAAGTCTGAAAAATACTGAAAACTATTGTGTAGAATTTTCAACAGGACTCCTTATTTTATATAAGACGGGAAGTGGTTTATTTTCCTATGGTTGTTATATCATCTCGTCTTAGACATGTTAGAATATGCTTGAAGTACAGGGACTTTTATGGAATTCATTGACATTATAGTCAAGCAAGACGTCAACATCCTGTCCAACTGTCTTCCAGCAAAGCCAAAGCTGACCAAGGATCTTCACCATTTCGTGACAGGCTGTATACAGGATGAGTTATTCCACTAGGAACAGGTACAACTCTTAACAATCAATTTTCATTAGTTCCTTATATAGTCAATCTGAAATTAGGGGACCAACATTTGATACATTATCCAGATTAAAAAAGGGGGAGGGGGTTAAAAGGGCATGTGAATATTCTTTTACACCTGACCTGTTTCTATGACATCTTATCTATAATCTATTTTCTATAGCCAAGTGCAAACAAATAATATACTGTAAATTCAGAAATTATTGTTTTTATTATTGCAATGTTTTTATTATTGCGTAAAATGCGAAAGGGTTATAATTGCAATATTAATTAAAACTCACATTTTGAGTATTTTTATATGAATCCAACAGGATTTTTCTGAATATCGCATAAGTTAAAATCACATTTCAGTCTTAAATTATAAAATCGCAATAATAAATCCACGCAACATTTTTTTGAATTTACAGTATATCCCTTATATAAATGTACGTCATGGCATGAGTTTTGGGACCATTTGATTACAAAAAAGAAAGGGCGAGGATAAGAATGGTCAAAATACTTTTTCGGCTTAAAAATAGCCTACCCTAAATATTTTATTGTCATTTTTCATTAAGCACTGTTAAAGTCAGAATGTTGCTCCCGTAAACTCAATGTAAAAAAACCCCCATAAAATAAAATTATTCCCTACCTACCTACCCTAACTTTTTTTCAGATGTAACTGGAACCACACATACTTTTTTATTTGGCCTTAAAAACAATTTATAGACCATAAGCATGATAAGCATGATAATAATCAAAATTTATTTCAACATGTTCAACAGTAAGCAGGACAATATGTTTTTAATCCCTTACCCTAAGTTATATTTAAAGTTTTTAATGGAAGTAGTAACTTTTCAGCTCTTTGTTTACAAAAAAAAGTTTTTATCTCGTGGAAAAGCCTCATACAAATACATGTTTTACATACAACATACTGTACATGAAACACTAGACAACTTTATCCAGAGAATAATCTTGTTTAATGATCTATTATACAATGTAGGCCATGGAGACTAAAAAATCAAAAGCATTGCAAACTTTTGTAAAGTTCAATTTTGGGACCTTACATGTACATTGATGTACGTGTATGTAATGTATGTAGATTATTTATAGAGCCCTCAGCCCTTTTTAAAAGAAACAAAAAAATACATGCACAGTGATGCTACACTACCCAGGCCATTTATTAGGAGGGGGTACACGGTACTTTTACCCTCTTATGCTATTGACAAGTACCGCCTAAATGTTATACATCAGTTTTATTAAACGTGTCTTTGTTAACTTGGTTTTCCCATTGAAAAATCACTTTACTAATTTCACCAGCCCAGTAGCCAGTACTTCGGTACTGGCATGAAAATACGGATTTTTTGTGTTATTAACATTTGCTGTTACAAAATATTAGAAATTATAATAAATTAAGGAATGTATCTCCCTCATGCAAAGCTCTGATTCCTTTCACGGATTTGGCTATACTTTTTGGACCTTTTGGATTATAGCTCTTCATCTTTTATATAAGCTTTGGATTTCAAATATTTTGGCCACGAGCATCACTGAAGAGACATGTATTGTCGAAATGCGCATCTGGTGCAAGAAAATTGGTACCGTTAATTTTATTACTACCACTGGGTCGATGCCTCTGCTGGTGGACTATTAGTCCCCGAGAGTATCACCAGCCCAGTAGCCAGTACTTCGGTACTGGCATGAAAATACGGATTTTTTGTGTTATTAAAATTTGCTATTACAAAATATTAGAAATTATTATAAATTAAGGAATGTATCTCCCTCATGCAAAGCTCTGATTCCTTTCACGATTTGGCTATACTTTTTGGACCTTTTGGATTATAGCTCTTCATCTTTTATATAAGCTTTGGATTTCAAATATTTTGGCCACGAGCATCACTGAAGAGACATGTATTGTCGAAATGCGCATCTGGTGCAAGAAAATTGGTACCGTTAATTTTATTAATTTGTATATATATGAGTAGTACGAATAGTACTACATATGTAGGGCAGCTCAGGACTATATTTTCCATTCAATAACTAACAATGACTAATGAACTGTTCATACGTTGTACATTCCATTTTAAATATAAAAAAGGGGGATATTTTTATTGATGCTTTTGAAGATTTTCACCTGTAAGATTAATTGATTGGTTGTTGGTTTCTTATGTCCAATGGCAAATAGTTCATGCATGTTTACACAAATGGTTTAGGACAAGAACAAATTAAATAAATACATTATTTGGGTTCTTTAATATGTCAAATTGAACAATGTATTTAAATTTAAGATGTTGCAATGACCCCATTTTAAATTGTTTCACGTTGATTTCAAAAATGGTTAAAAAAAATATTCCCTACAAAAATTGAATTCTTGATGTTCTTTCATAAACATGATAAACAAAATGCCAATGATAAATATTTAGATTTCTAATTTTGGTCTTGTTTTCGAATTCATCCACATTTTAAGGTCCGAAGGATCCAATTTTTGACTTAGTTTAATTTTAACAAAACTTGAACTTTATTATATTAAGTTTTTTTTTTATATACAGAAATAAACCTGATTATGCATTTGTAAATAGGTACTTTAACATTGATTTATGATTTTGGTCCTAGTTTTCAGGTTGGTTTAAACTGGTCAGGGTCCACAATTTAACCATGTTAACTGTGTTTGATTTTAACAATAAATTTATATATATGCTGAATCCAACCTGTATTTAGTTTTATGCCTAACCTATGATAGTAGAGTGTCATTATGTTTTCTGGTCTGTGCGTCCATTCGTTCATCCTTCCGTCCATTCGTCCCGCTTCAGGTTAAAGTTTTTGGTCACGGTAGTTTTTGATGAAGTTGAAGTCCAATCAACTTGCAAATCAGTTCACATGTGCCCTTTGATATGATCTTTCTATTTGAAATGCCAAATTAGAGTTTTTACCCCAATTTAACGGTCCACTAAACACAGAAATGATAGTGCGAGTGGGGCATCAGTGTACTATGGACACATTCTTGTTGGGCCATGTTATGAAATTTATTTACATTGAAGTTCAAAGGGTCCAAAATTTAACTTAATTTGAAATCTTAATTTGATTTTATGCTGAATCTATTAAACTATATCTTTATACATGTACCATATTTATTCTGTGTTAGAAACCATATTCTTTTTCAAATATTTAATCCTATTACAAATTCAGAGCTGTATCATGCTTAAATGTTTTGTTCAAACTTGCATTTTTTTTCATCTTCCATAAAATTTGCGCTTTACTGATATAACTGGTGTTTTTTTTAATGAAACTTTAACGAAAAGATTAGCACAATATGTGGATGATTATCTGATGTCAAACATTTTCAAGATGGCCACCAAGGATGGCAAAAACAAAGTTGTCATCTTTATATCCTGTCAGTGGTATACATGTAAATGAACATTAGAAATATGAAAAAAATGTGGTATTATTGCCAATGAGAACAAAGGACATACAAGTAAAGCTATAGGTCTTCATATGCCATATGGCCTTCAACAATGCACAAGACCAATACTGCATATCTATTCAGCCATAAAAGACCAAAAATTAGAAAATGAAAATCTATATATGTATGATTTGTGGTTTTCAGATCTAGACTCACAGCTAACTTAACTTTTACAGCAGTACAAATCAGATTGGAAGAGATCATGTTTCTGACAGAAACAATTTCAACCAACCAAACAAGCAACAGAAACTTTGCATGTTTAAAACACCACTTAAATCTTTCATAGGATGATGTCTCAAAAAATAATAGTTCATCATTTATGAAGATTTTAATGTTATGGATTTTATTTTACAAGAAAGTTAATCATTAACTTAAATGTACACTTGTTTTTATGGTAAAACCTTGCTGTTCAAGTATAAAAAAACACATTTAACTTTATTGAAATTTGAAGTTTCATATGACTTATTTTAATTTTGTTATTTCTTAGGATGTGATATCATGACAGTAATCTTAACAGCTATCCAATTTTATTCAAAATTCTTTATAAATTTTGCACTAGTATATATTGACTAAGTAATTTGTTTTTCGTCTAGTTATGGATTTTTTTATGGCCCCGCAACAAAGTTGTCGGTGCCATATAGTTTTACCCTTGTCCGAAATTCCGTAATTTCATAATTCCATCATTCCAAAACAAACCATTATACAGTGTTTTTTTTTCTAAACGACTTCAGATATTTGCATGATTTTTGGTATGTAAGTTGACCATGATGAGTTACAGATCAAGTTTAAGTTTTGTTCCGCTCCGATAATGTTTGTTGAAATTACGGGCTATGGACTTGATAAATTGTTAAAAATTAGTCATACACACTTTTTTCTAAAGGCTTTCAGGTGTTGGGCTGATTTTTGGTATGTGAGTTACTCATGATGAGTTACAGATCAAGTTTAAGTTTCGTCCTGCTACGCTAATATTTGCTGTAATTTCGGGCTTTGGACATTTTGAAAATCAGTTATATGGACCTTTTTTCTAAATGCTTTCAGATATATATTGGACTGACTTTTTTATATGTGAGCTAACCATGATGAGTTACATATCAAGATTAAGTTTCGTTCCGCTGTGTAATTTTTGCCAGAATTAATGGTTTTCAACTTTGAAAATTGTTGAAAATTACAGTTATATGGACATTTTTCTATATGCCTCAAGATTTAGAGCTGATTTTTGATATGTGAGACAACCATTATGTTTGTGTCCACATGTGTTATTGAAATTGCAGATTTTCAAATTTTTGAGACGTGGCCATTCGTGTCGCTTTGACAGTTTTCTCTTTGAAACCATTATTTTGATAACTTTAGAAGAAGTATCATACATATATGTATATATATTGTAAAAACTATTAAAATGACAAAATCTAACCACCCAAAATTTTTCTGAAAAATTTGGACGTAACATCTATGAGCTATTGTCACTAAAGTGTGTAAATTTACAAATTTTAATAGTTTTCTGCTAATATTTGACAGCTTTATCAATATAATATAAAAATATATTGCAAAAGTGGTCAGAGAAACTTTTTTTTACAGTCTGAACTTATTCTGAATTGTTTAACCTCTTATTTTTAATTTATCGCTTTTGAAATATGTGTTTGTTTTTTTTTTATCGTTTTGAGGTGCACAATTTGTCAATCAAGCTATTTCGGCTCCTGGGAGCCTCTAGATTTGTAATGAATAATTTGTATCTATGTATGATTATTTTCTTAATGTATTAAATGAAACATTATTTATTCTTTTCCACTTGCTGTTATACTTATCTATAAGTCCAGATCATATCATACATGTATGTCAGATGTCAAAAATTAGACTGCAAACTTGAGGAAACTTGAGTATGCAGGCTACCCCATTTTGTTCTGGCATATACTAGACACCAACATTATTTGCCGAGCTTAATATTGTTTTTGATTTGGTATATATAGTTATACTTTGCAATTAGATATGTTGTTTTACAATAATAAACGGGTCTTGGAGTATTTTGGCTCTGAAAGATGACTGAAATCAGCCATGTTAGACTTGAGGCTAAATGAGAAATATTGAATCGGTTAGATCATACATACACTAAATAGACAGCATTGTTATTTCTATGCATTCTTACACTTAATGTGATGTATTACTGGGAACAACTATAAAAAAATTATAAATGTTGCCATGTCTTTTTATTTAAACCATCGAAATATGCCAAGAAAGGCTTATTTTTGCTGTTTTCGAGCAATTTCAGCTGTTAAAAAATGGCGCCTCGAAAAAATCAAGATCGGTTCAAAATTTCCCAAAAACAATTTGTGTGGTTAATTACATTACTAAGGTGCACCAATGTGCCAAATATGAACTCATTTGGCAAAAGTGCCATTCGGACGGTTTTGCATGGTTTTCTGGCAGATTGGCTCTTAACAGGATTCTTATGGTCAGTGGTTGTCGTCTGTTGATGTGGTTCATGAGTGTTTTTCGTTTTTATATAGATTAGACCGTTGGTATATAGATTAGACCGTTGGTTTTTCCGTTTGAATAGGTTTACACTGAACCCTTTATAACTTGCCGTTCGGTTAGAGCCAAATCTGTGTGTTGAAGGCGTTACCTTGACCTATAATGGTTTACTTAAATAAAAAGTAAAATCACAAAAATACTGAACTTAGAGGAAAATCAATTCGGAAAGTCAATAATCACATGGCAAAATCAAATAACAAAACGCATCAAAAACGTATGGACAAGAACTGTCATATTCCGAAATATGACAGTTGTCAATTGGATTGAGAGTTGTCTCATTTGCACAAATACCACATCTTCTTATATCTATATGGAAATGTGGCAACATTGCCTTCACTTGTCCGATAAAAAATACTCATCATATTTGGAGGCATCTTCTTGACTGAAAAAATACACAATTAGTCCAGACCGCATAGAATCATGTGTTGAATAATTTATCTTGTTTAATTTTCAGAGAATGCCATGCATTCTGCACAATAAAGGGAAGAAGGAGTACTTTGTCGCTAGGTACTATATAATACCATACTTCGCATACTCTTATGTCTAGAAGTACTACTTGTTTTTATTTATGCATATACTTTTTGTCAATTGGTTATAAAAATATTTGAACTAAAGGCACAAACTGATCAAATGGTAAAATATTTTAACAAATAACTCAAATGAAAGGTTGTTAGTATGAAATAAATACTCTGAATTCAAAAATAATACTTACCATCCTGCTCCAGTAATTTGAACTTTAAATAATATAATGACTTGCTATAATATGAATCACTGATTTAGAAGGTCTAACTTTGACATGAAAACGTCTATCATAAATAGATGTAATAAATACAAGGTCCAAAACATTATTTTGTAAGTCTTTGATCTATAGCGCTGTTTTCCAACAAAAGCTTAGTGCTTGATTGTAATTTGGATATTTTCACTAAAGTTACAACTAATCTGCCACTTTTAAAGGGGAATTATTTACATTAATGCAAAAATCAGCAATGCTTTAATGAATAATTATAGTTGGAACCTACGTAAAATATTTTAAAACTTTTTTCGAAAAAAACTATCAATGAAAACCGACTTATATTATATCCACAAAATGATAGAATGTTAGGGCAATTAACCAAAGTTATCCTATATTTATCACAGAGAGGGACTAGCCAACAATTTATGATAATAGCTTAATTACGATAAAACAATTTTTCGTCATAAAAGAATGTTAATTTATTCAAATATAAGGATCACCAGAACTCACGAACTTGGTTAATGCCGCATCGTTCTGAATGTTCGATAAATGTTTGATATATAGAAACACGTTACTTCTAGTATGACAACATTAAATACATTTATTCTTATTCTTACACATTGTTCTTAAAATTCATTGCTCTAACAAATTGGTAACAGACAAATTATTATGTAAACGAGATAATATGTTTTCATTTAGAAAGCATTATGTAAACACGCATAACGAATAAAAAAAGATGATAACGTACAATCATGTCCAAGGTACAAGTTATAACTTTGGTCGTTGGTTAACTCTAAAAAATTTGATAAAACAAGATAGAATAATTATAAAGTTGAAAGGGGCGTAATTCATTAAAAACAAGTGCAGTGAAACTGTATTCATCAGACACGAGAAGGACAAAGGCACCAGATATTACTTCAGATATTATTATCAGCTATATAAACGAGAACTAAATAGACTTTTTGATGTAGAAAATGGAAAGAAGTGTAGGAAATATGGATATCGTTCGAACCCTAATAGTTTTGATTTGTTTGTCGTTTGTCCGGGCTTCATCCAGTTCGATTGGTTCAGAATTCGAATCTTCACTTACCTGTTCGAAATTTCATTTTGAAGAAAAAGTACTTGAAAAACTTGTGCGACTGGAACATAAGATGCAAATATTGGAGGAAAAAATGGACATTAGGGAAAAGTTAAATACTGCAAAGTTGGATGAAATAAGCAACGTTAAGAAACAAACAGAGACATTTGTTCAATCACTACAAGAGGCTAAGTTACAGGATCAGACGAGATTTAATAAATCGTACCATGAAATTGTGGAACATTTTAAAACCCAGGCCGACAACGAAACTGATATATACGGAGACCAGATAAATACTTTGCTGGAATCTTTGTCTTCAAAAATCGATGTGTTCACTGAAGCTGAGAAGAAATGGGAGAGTGATAAACAATCAATGCAGT
Source organism: Mytilus edulis (assembly GCA_019925275.1). NCBI lineage: Eukaryota > Metazoa > Mollusca > Bivalvia > Mytilida > Mytilidae > Mytilus > Mytilus edulis. The sequence continues at coordinate 45,171,424 of CM034357.1, read as the reverse complement.
TGTCTTTTGACAAACAACAGGGAATATTCAATTCCTCGTACGAGCAGATAGTGGAAAACTTTAATGTTAACTCAAACAAGATGTTACAGGAGTTAATTTCAAATACACAACCAGGTAGGAATTATTTATAAAAAATACTTTTTGGGGTTTTGCACTAGTATCTTATTTAAATTTATTACATTGCTTGCAATGAATTACCGTGACATGAAAACCGTTAATTTCACATGTGAAATGATATTGGATTATGTCATGACATTTTTTATATTGCATGTATTATCAGCCCTAGGTTCAATATCAGCACAAAAGTCATCTGGTTCGAGGGCTGATATTGACGACGGGCTAGTAATATATACGAAGTGAAAACAGACATGTTTATATGATTTTTTTTATCATATGATTTAACAATGGAGAATAAATAACAAATAATATTTTGCTCCTTTTAAGTGGTTCTGAAATAGACGTTCAATGAGTGAAAAACTGACGTCGGACCTCAAATATAGTATATCCGATATGACATATTTCTATCATATGCATCAACAGTAATGAAAAACATGGACGATAAAAAAAAAATTCAACAATAAACATATTGCATGAACACTGTTTCAAAAGTTAACATTTTTAAAGTAACTTTCTAAATTATGCTGGAAATTTTTAAAAATGCATCTATTTTAACATTTGTTTGTTGTTTTTTCCCCCTCGTTTTACCCAATATACTTTTCAGTATCAAATTAATTGTTTTGTACCCTACTTTGTAATAGTTTTAACTGAAAACGTACCTTTGAGGTGTATTACCGAAAACTGCCGAGTATCTACGGAATGCCATGCGATAACGTTATGGAAAGGCCTGTGATAAAGTTCGAACCATGTGATAATCTTTTCATATCATCCCGATTAGCACCAATTCGAAAAATATGGAACTTACGTAAATTTAAGGCTTTTATCATACTGTAAAATTATATGTAAGATAGTCTAAGTATATGATAATATCAGATTATTACATGGCATTTGTCATATCAGATGTTTTATCAGCCCAAAAGACGAAGGCTTAAGTGCTGATAATGACCGAGGGCTGATAATTTATCCGATATTAAAAATGACATGTTATGATCTTTTTATAGCTTAATTAATAACAGCTTTTGATAAATTGATTTTCTAAAGTAGTTCTCAAGAAGAAATTAAAAAAAAACCGAAACGAACGTCAGCAACGAATGTCATACATCCGATATGACATATTTTTAGCATATGCCTCAACAAAGTAGAAAAACAACAGTATGATATATATTTATATTGACGATATTAAAAAGAAAAACATAATGAACACTGACATTTGTAACTTTCTAAATTATACTTGACAAATGAATTTATTGTATGATTTGTTGTTTTGCATTTAACAGTTTATGTTCCTGTTTCCTAATAAGTGTTTTCTAGTGAATAACTCATATATTTTATAGTTCGATAAAAGCTTAAAATTTACATGAATTTTGTATTTTTCGAACTGGTGTTAAGCGGGCTAATATTAAAAAGTTATCACACGCTTCCAATTATTATCACGTGCCTGCCCGTAACGTTATCGCATTTTGTTTTCTCGGGTTACTAGGCAAATTCTGGAAATTGCACCCTAATGATACGTTTTCAGTGAAAAACAGTGCATGGAAGGGTACAAAACAATTTATAAATAAATGATACAATAAATTCAGTTTTTCTAAATTTAGAAATTTCCTTTCACAATTTAATGTTGACAATATAAAAAATATGTTGTTCTGTTGCTGTTCTCCTCTGTTGAGGCATATGATAAAAAGTTTCATATCGCATGTATGACATTTCATATCCGACGTCCTTCAACTTCTCATTTTTTGAAACTCTATTTGAGAACCACTTAAAAGGATCAATGTATTAAACATTCATTTTTATACGTTGCTGAACGTGTTGAAGCATATGATAAAAAGATCATAACATGTCAATACCAGATGTATTATCAGCCCTCAAATTTTCTATAAAAAAAACACCATACGATTGATACATTACAATATATACTATATTAATGAATGTCTGATGAACTTCACGTGATAACACATAATCCCACGTATTAAATTTTCTGTTAAATTGTGATAAATATGATCATTGTTGCATACGTCTCGTGATATATGTCAAATCAAATGACGATGAAGTATGTCTATGAACATGTAATAAAAAAAATCATGCGAGGAATAAAAGCTTCATGGCATACAGATGTTCACAAAATATCAATATGTTACTATGGTCAAACATGTGAATAACCAGTGGTGGACTGTAAATAGAAAACTTTAGATATATGTAAAACTATTTGAATCGTTTACACTACACAATATTTTTTTTTAGTTGTTAAACTTTAAAGCGATGGTCATCAATCGTGAAATAATCAATGGATATGAAACTTGATCTAAAACATTTCAAAAGTTGCAGATTAAAATTTGCAGATCCGATGGTATTAATAATCAATGTTTTCATTTTTTCAGTTGTGGTAACTGCTTGTTATGTTGGAGGTGGTACTGTTTCTGCCGGACCACTTAAGTTTCCTGACATTAAAACATCCATACGAGTTTCTAACCTATCGTCATTTAAATCTACTGGGAAATTTACCTGTCAAGTTCCTGGATATTATAATATTGCAGTAACACTGATGTCTGTAGACGCCAATACGAAAATTGAGATAATGAGAAATTCTGCAGCCATACATTGGCAATTTATGACTGGATATACTAAAGAAAAAAGTTACTGGACACCAGGAGCTGCTGCTGTGGCTTTAGAATTGAAATCTAATGACAATGTGTGGATTAAACTAGTTTCCTCACAATATATTTACCAATCATGTCTTACCATATTCAAAATCAACTAATATAACATGCTTCGGAAGAAACTATCACCTATAATGCAAAACTGTTTCTTCTGACATTGTTGCTGATACATTTGGAATAATATACATGTAAGATATTTACAAAATCAATAAAGAAAAAATCAACAAACTGATGAAGATAAAAGAGGGACGAAAACATATCTTATTTGATTTAGTATAAAATAATTATCTTAAAAAGATAATTAGATAAAATATTTTGTATAAGATATCTCAGATAGTTTTTACATATATATTCTTCAAAGGAGTAATTCCAGTACGACCCCGTTTTGGCCCCAAAATATAGCAGTTTAACAAAATTGTTAAAATGTGAATTTTAGTTATTTGTAGCAACGTACAATGCGTCTGCTTCATAAGAATGGGCTGTGTTAGCAATGAGTTTCACATATATCGGGTACTAGCATCATTAAATCGTGCTATATCATGGAAATTTTCACAATTTAAGCATTTCATTTAATTTTCGATGGTTTCTGTCTTAAATGAAAGTGGCCGCATTTGTGTTCATCCCTAATATTAAACTATTAGTTGTATTTGACGATAATATATAACATATATACAGGTTGAGGATGAACACGAATGCGGTCCACTTTCATTTTTGACACATTGACATTTTAAGCATATTTGATATTTTTTTCATATTTAAGCTTGAATCGGAGCGTTTTTAATGGGTAAATCAGTTTAAATCTTTCACATTAACTAATTGATTCAACTGAAATAGACACTTAAGTGTCTAAAAAGTGTCCAAAATCTTGCGTCAGATGAACCTGAAATTTGAAGCGAAAATCGGCCCATACCGGACTTACTCATTAGAAGACACGTTACAAATTTTATAAAATATCTGATAAACTATTTAGTATATGAGACTTCTTGTAGTTAAATCAAAAAGTAAAACGGGTTTCCATATCAAATTGTATATCTATTTTTATAGAAATCGTATTTTGTATTTTTATTGTATGAATGTTGATATGGAAACGCTTAATAAACTCGTCTATAAATTATATGATCAAACCGTATACAACGATTTGGAAACCATTTTTATTATATAAAATTGAAAATTTCAAGATTTGTTTCAAACATAATTTTGGCTGAATTCTGCGATAAGAGAGACAAAGAAAAACGAATTCATAGATAGTATTTTGTTTGATTATGCTATGGTTTCACATATGAATATTTTGTTTATGAAATAAAGCTGATTTTTGTCTCATGTGTGTGTTTTATATGTATTAACGAAACACGATACCACATGTTGTTTTACTATTGTTATGTATGTCGACAAAAAGCTTTACAGAGTCTATTCTGGTATGTTAATGTAAACCCGACTTTGAATACAAAAAAAATAATCTTTTTCAAAAAAATTTCATCACAGTTTGAAACTCATTAGTCGAAAAACAACAAAAGATTGTGTAACACGAAATTCTCCAAAATCTTAGGAGATTCAAGGTGTCACGGGAGGTTATCCAGATGCTGCTTTATTTGTGGCACCAATTGTGCTGCTCGTGTTAGTACAAACCCGGTAATGAGTCCGATTGAAAATAAAAGACTGAATATTAAATTCTGTTGGAAGGGGCAAATAGTTGTGGTGAGCACTGGTGATGTAGCTCCAAAATTACGCTAACCATTGTTACTTAGATAAGTAAATGTAGCAACCTAGTAAATAGAAACATCCGTGAATTTTATAGACGGCTTCTTGATGCTTTAGTATACAATTAGTTCCAATTCGGTACTATAGATAATAGGAAATTGCCACATACATGTACTTTGCAAAAACATCTTTCACTTTCAAGGGTCATCTAAGTCCTGTTACAACGCTTTATCTTTAACCATACCCAGCATAGAACTGTCAACCCTCAGAACCATCAGAACTCACGAACTTGGTTAATGTCGCATCTTCCTAAATATTCACTAAATGTTTTATATTTGGGAACACGTTACTTCTAGTACATGTATGACAACATAAAATACATTTATTATGTGAATCTACAGAAAGGTAAGACTTATATACTAGATATTATAATTAACTGTTGTAACCAATTTATTCACCGTTAATAATAATATGTTCAACATATACACTGTACGTTTGAGGTTTAGATGTGTCTTTCATTAAAAAAAAACCCACACACAGATGAACGTATATAGTCTATACATTGCAATTAACCTGTCTTCCGTAAGAGTATGTTTGCCAAAACAAAGCTTTTAAAAACAATTAATTTAAAAGACGATAATTGCCAAAATCATTTGCTTAGTAATCGTCATTCTGGTTGTGAAAAATTACAATCACAAGTAGGAACATTTGAAACGATTGCATCGAGCCAAAAATGAAATGCCACTTATGAATGTATAATTATGTAATCTATCTATATTTGAAAATGACAGGTTTGCAATGAGAGCATTTTTTTCCGAATCAAACCTGTTTTAAAACAAGACAAATTAAAAGACAAAAAATGCCCATCTAACATTGAAAGTTACATGTTGAACAATGTCACCGAGTAAATGTTATGATTGCTTTTCAATTTTTTCTTTATTATAAAAAAAAAAAAAGATTGAAATAAAATAATTATCATACTTCATTTCAAAACACCTTATTTTGATTGGTTAATACGCGGGAGATAATATTATATACATTTATATAAGATGTAAAAATTTGTTTACCAAAGAATTTTCATATTTCACTTGGGCTTTGCATATCTGCATATCTCCCTCAGACAAGGGAAATGAATGTTTTATTCTACTGCCTATGCTTTGTTCACTTCAGAAACATAAAATATTAGCTCGCATACATAATTTTTCTTATCCGCTTTGTTTTTATAGCTAAACACGACATACACGTGCACATTGATAAACAGTACGGATCGATATTTGTTTATTTGTCTTAAATTTTATATTAACGTCTGAAATAAATTTGAACACGATATTTGTTTTTGTTATGACTATTTAATTTGTTTTAAACATTAACATTAACCGCGCGTAACGTCCCACGATGTAGTCCCGACATTTCAGAGGGTTAATGATAATCAGATGGGATGAAGATGAAGATTTGTACACGTTGGATAGCATCAATATATATAAACAGTTGAATAATTTGATATCTTACATGGCAAAAAATCTAAACATACTATTCATGGAGAATCTTAATCAAGTGCGCGCTTTCTCAAATACGGATAGTTGTACATGTACAAAGTAATAAATTGGTCATGTTCTAGATTTCTTTCAATGGAAATATTTTACACACACAAACATGAACATTCAAAAATTAAAAAATCGAGGGGGGCAATTTGCTCTATCACCCTCTCAATATATACTTCAAAACTTTGAAATGTAAGCAAAACATGTTTCAAGTAAAACATATAGTTTATTCATTTTTCCTTAATCTAATTCCAGTTTGAATTAGTAAAATGTTAAACGATTATGTTTTTGTGTGTAAAATATTATAAATGGAATACATCTAGATCAAAACACGATTTATTTTTTAGCAAAGAAAAACAATCACCGTTGTAATTAAAGACTGTGAACGTTAAACGTACGTGTATATAGAAATAAAGCAGATGTGTGGTATAACACAATGTATAAGTCTATGAAACAACGATCATGCGATAAATTTCACCACACAATCAGTTGTCAAGAATTATTAGACTTTAACTTCTTCGAAAATAGCTATTAGTATTTTTTTTATATATCCGATGATATTTCAAGTCTGTTTTTACCGAATCTAGTGACAAATTTTACAAGTTATCAACACATAGAAGTTGGTTAATGAATCTAATTGTACTTTTCACAAATGGTTTCCGCTTTTTGAAATGGACTAGTGAAATGGCTATGTATCCTTTCATTTGCTACTGTCAGAAATGTGATCACAAATCATTTTGTTTTATTTGTTGTTTTCATCTCGTTTAGCAAACACTAACACATAATTCTTTGATTCATCAACCATCAAAAGATAAAACATCTATTTTTTATAAAAACTTGAATCGGTCATACTGATTAGTCAAAACACACATTAGTTATCGTCGGACGTTTGAGAATATTTTATTAAAATAAGCAATATTAAGATAGAACCGAAAGGAATACAGTCTCACCTATCTCAGTTATGGATCTTTTTATTACTTTATAAAATGAACAAAATCGATATCAAATCAATTAAAACATGATTATAAACGCAACATACCGAAAATAGTTTTGCATCTCGTGTGCTTTTATTTATTTTAAAAATATTATCACTGTTCACCGTAATGAAATATTTGATGTATCAGTCACCGTCAGGGAAAGACTTTTATCCTAGTCTTTATCATAATAAGTTAGCTGTATCAGGAAGTTATATCTCCAGTAACGGTTATAAGCCTGGGACATTTGATGTTGTGTTTAGTCTACAGAAGGGAGACGTGATATATCCTGCAGGATCTGGTACTTTTAATTTCTTCAGTAACAGCTTTGCACACGTTACATTTTCTGGGCATGGTATTGTGTAGCTAAATACAGAAATGGAGTCATCGTCCTTGAATATACCTTGAATCGACAATATATATTCAAAAAACTTGAAAGTTAAAAATTTATTTTATAACAATTTACAGATAGACAAAATGGTTCAAATATAAAGCGAAGGATTTGAGATTAGAATAAAATTTAAGATTTTTATTGATAAAAAAGTATATTTTATTGGAAGTTTAAACTGATGACATTGTATTACATTTTGTGCCTGTATCATATAATACTATTTTTACCATTAATTTGTTATTGTACAATATATTGTTTATTGCTTATATTTATATATTTAAGAAGGATTATATCGATATTGGTGTTGTTTTCGTATATGATTTAGAATGTTTGATACTTCCTTCCTATCTGTGTGAATTATTATGTAGTCAGTGTAAAAACACTCGTCACTGCAGGTAAAAGCGACGAAGAAAAAAAAGGTATTTTGAATATTAAGAAGCAATTGGCATTTTTAGCGGGACACCTATAGCTAGTTAACAAAAACATAAAAAAAAATCACACTTCTAATGATAGAATCCAAAATGTCAGTAATAAACTAATACCGGTGACAATACTGAACAAAAATTCTATCTCAACTACAATTGTATATTTAAGGATGTACTTTGGTGATCTAAGGTTATATTAAATATATCAAGATTTCAAAATTGATACTTTAAGCTGGAAGAGTATTAGTTAAGGATCAAAATATTCTAAAAATATTAATAGGTCATGGAGCTCCTTTTTGAGATATAATTGGGTCTCAAATCAAAAAAATGAAAATCAAGAATCTGCTTAAGGATGTCTGCTTGTCATGTTTTGGTATTTTTTGTCAGATTTTCGGAATCCTCTGGTTTTATCCAGTTGAATGCCTTACAAAAATTTCCCATGAACCCCCATTTTACTTTTTATAAATCTTTTACGTGTTTAATTATAAGTGATTTGTAAAAGTCTTATTAATTTTTTTTATTTTTTAATAGTATTTGAGAACTTCAACTGGTAAATGATAAAACTATGACAAATCAAGAGAGAAAATTTTCCCGCCAAAATTTAAATGGCTTATATCTCGAAAACAAGCACATTGACCCCTATATATTTTTTGCTTTTTTGATTCCTCAATATATTCCCTATCAATACATACTAGTTTTATGAAAAGTTATTTATTTTGAAACTGAGCAGCGAACATCCTTAATTTTTTTTAGCTATTAAGTATTATGATAAAGATAAAAAGGTGTTATGGGGCAAAATATTTTAACTTGTATCGTATGGAAAAACACCAAGGAGTCCGAACATTTGACACTTATTCCAAAATCTCTATTAAATACATTCTTAAAACACATTATTTCTTAAACTGCATTATTTGAAATATATATGCAAATACTCATCGACGATGTTTTATGTTCTCTATTTATCGAGATAATTGAATAAGAACATTTTGAAAATGAAATCTAAAAAACGCTAATCGTTGCTGCATATTGGGAAAAAACTGAGTCAACAGTTCTCCAAGTGTTCCATCAAGTCCTTAACATGTTCTACCATGATCTAGAGGCAAAAATATATACGGCTATTGAGTATATTCCAGATCAAAAGATTACATTTTATAATTAGTCTGTCATTTATTTTGAACCACTTACTTTGGTCCGTTTACAATGCATACAATAAAGACTTATAGTATGGTTGCCAATGCAACTACCATCTACCAAAGTTCAACTATTAAGTGAGTGTTAGTAATTATAGGCAACAATACGGCCTTCAACATTGAAAAAGACCTCTACCGTATATTCGACTATAAAAGGCACCGACACAAAACATGAAACAATTCAACTGAGGAAACTATTTATGTATATATATATATATATAAATAACAGCCTTATTCATAACAAACCAATTGACGAAAAACAAATATGAAAGATATGTATAATCCAACGGCAACTATTGAAATACAAGCTTCTGAATTGGGACAGGCACATACAGAATTGTGCCGGGTTAGACATGTTTGAAGGCGTTGAACCCTCCCCTTACCCGGGACAATAATGTGACAGTACAACATAAGTGCAAACTATAACTGTTCGATAGGGCTTAACTAATTAAATCTATACTAAACATACATCTAACAAAAACACGAGACGGACGGAAAAGAAAATTTATTCATCAATCACAACAAATAAGACACAAAGTTCAAATCTAAGAGCTAGTTCAAAGCAAATAACAAATGAATAACAACTTATAAACATTTTTAATCTGAAGCAGCAAATTCCTGAAGTGACAAAAATAGAATTTTAAAACTAACAATTGATTGGTTGATTGGTGTTAAACGCACCTTTTGGTATTAAAGGCTATTGCGTTGCGGTCATTTTGATACTGATACAGGAAGCCGGAGTGTCCGAATACAACTAACAATACTGCCCATTGTGAAGACTCTATTATTGAGGACCTATTTTAATTGTTCAAAGACTGTATGTTATATTCCTATGTCTTTTAGTAAATTAAGTACATGTACTCTTAGATCTGTAATTAAAAAAAAAATTCTGCTTTTGGGATGTGCAAGTCCCCTTCCACATTAAATTTGTGTTTTTGTAACATGTTGTTTTATTTGTATTCATCTGAACTTTAAGCCTGTTGAACTGATTGATTGAATGATTGTTGTTGTTTTAACGCCACTTTTTTGCGCAACTTTTGGGCTATTTCGCGGGTATAAGTTTTTATGGGTGGAGGCAGCCGGAGTGCCCGGAGAAAACCACGGACCTTCGATAAGAAAACTGAAAGTCAAAGTCAATTAAGATTGGATTTTTTTAACTGATTTTTATAGTATGTTAAGTTGTAGTGTTACACCACTGTCCCAAGTTAGGAAAGGGTGTAGCGCTCACAAAAATGTTAAGCCCTATCACATTCTTTAAGTGCCTTTCCCAAGTCAGGATTCTGTAGTTTAGTGGTTGCCGTTGTTTCGTGTCTGTCATATCTCTTTTTCATAAACTGTTTTGTTATAAATTAGGCTGTTAGTTTTCTTAATTGAATTGTTTCATATATTCAACATCGGGGTCTTTTTATAGCCGACCTCATGGTATGGGGTTTTCTCAATTTTGAAGGCAAACGGCTGACTACAATTGCTACATCCACTACATATGAACTTTGTTGAATAGATGTCTCATTGGCAATCATATTACCTTTTTTTATTTTTATAAATTGTTTGTTTTGAATACCGGCGCCCATCAGTATGCATAGATATAACTCGGAGTCGTTTTAAAATAGATAAAATGCAGTTTTCATACATCTGAAATAAAACGCCGACATCTCGTTCACAAAAAAATCGAAGCTTCCGGATTAGATGTTAAAGGTGTGATACTCCTACAAATTAGGAGTTAAGAAATCATTTTTTGAGACCATTGGCTCTAAGTTTAGCAATATTTTTCTTCTCTATTTTAGGGGGAGTGAGTAAAATGTTTGATATTGGTTTGATCACTTCATTATGGTATTCATTTACAATTCTTTTGTACTCTCACAAAGTTCTATAAATGCAAAAAACATCAAATAAAATAGGTGTATCGTTATAGCTTAATAATTATTCAACTACGTGTAATTACACTGCGTCTCTAAATACATGAATACCGTCTACAAAGAAAGATATACCAATGTTGTTTATAATAGAATATGATTAAATATGTATTTGATTCATTAATGAACTAATTTTTAAATGGCTTCAAACTATTTAAAAGACATCACTTACTGCTTCTTGTGACATTCCATTTGTGTTTTTTTTTTCTTTTTTTTCATTTTTTGAAACAGAGGGGGTTACGAAAGGGTGTAATGACCAGACAGGTTTTTTTATATATCATTTGTCTTTAGTGCACGTGCTTTTGGAAAGTGTTTCTACACATTAGATAAATGACATCCAAACAGGGAAATCTTGATGGTTTTACCAAATGTACTACATTATTCTATGCCACTTTGGTCTCTGTTGTAGGGTTGGCAATCATATCACATCTTCTTATCGTTGTATACATGTAGATACATAATGGTTTTCGTCGAGCCTGCAACTTCTGACGCAAAAAGCTCGACAAAGGGATAGTGATCCGGTTAACTCTAACTACTTTACAGCTTTATATTTCAGAAGTTGGGAGACCTGGTTGCTTCCTACTTGTATATAGATGCTTAATGTTTTGAAATGTTCGTCATGTGTTCTTGACCTCATTTTCATGATTCAGTCAGTACGTGGGAAAAAAAGGTAATATTAATTTCTCTTTAATATGAATATATTTAGTATGTGCATACCTTCGAAGGTCCTCAAGTCTGTCAGACAGTTTTTATCTGACCTCGACCTCATTTCATTGATCAATGAACAATGTTTAGTTTTCGTGATCAAGTCGATGTATCAAATATTATAATCAGTATGTCCTCTACATTTGGTGTATTTATGGAATGCCTGTAAGGTGAATATATCCAACTGGTAGGGAATCATATGACCTTGTCCTCAAATTTGTGTTTAGTGGTTAAAGATTTTGTGTTTAGTCTTTTTTCAATAATATAAGCAATAGCTCAATAGAACAACTATTTTTGATGTATAGAAATATTTTACGATGTACATGTCAGTCCTGTAGGTTTTATTTGACCCTGACCTCATTTTCGCAGTTCATTGCTCACTGTTAAGTTTTATGTTTTTGTCTATTTTTCTTAAACTTTAAACAATAGGTAAACTTTACTTGGTTCATGAAATGATTTTAAAGTGTACATGTCAATCTTACAAGTGTCATCTGACTTTGACCTAATGTTCATCATTTGTTCATGGTACAGTGGTTTATGTTTAGTTTTTTGTGTGTTTTTGGTCTTTTGTTATTTCTAGATACAATAGCTCATTAGGTCAACTATATTTAGTTTTACGGAACTATTTTACAATGTACATGTCAGTATTGTAGTTTTCATTTGACCTTGACATCATTCCTACGGTTCATTGCTCAGAGTTCAGTTTTTGTGTTTTTCTTGAAATATAAGCAAAAGGTCAACTATATATTGTACGGAATGATAGTAATGTGTTTGTTTTATCTTACCTTTGCCTCATTTTTGTCGATCATTTTACTGACCCCATATATATCGTATTAGGTCACTCAAACACCATGTAAATAATAATATATTGGCGATATCCGCCCCCCGCCTGTAATCTAAAGTTTGGGGGCATATTGTTTTACCCCTTTCCGTTCCATTATGGATATATAGTTATTCAGCTTAACACCTCCTTTGAAATTTTTTGAGTATTTGCTTGTATAAGAGGAGCGTTTCCAGATGACTCCTCCTACAGTTTGAATGCTAGGAAGTTTTCACTTACTGGCTGTTTGTACATATATTGGAGGTGCCTGTGGTCAGGGTTATGATTTTTATTAATATTTACTCTTTTGGGAGTTAGCTGAACTTTCTCATTTTGAGGGTATAAGCGGTTAAATGTTATAGTTATTTTACAATAACACTTTACATCTGCAAGGGACATCAAGTTATCAAAGGTTCCAGGATTATAATTTAATACGCCAGACGTGCGTTTCGTCCACATAAGACTCATCAGTAACGCTCAGATCAAGATAGTTATAAAGCTAAAAAAGTAAAAAGTTGAAGAACATTGAGGACCCGAAATTCCAAAAAAGTTGTGCCAAATACGGCTAAGGTAATCTATTCCAGCTGGGATACGAAAATCCTTTAGTTTTTCGAAAACATTCAAAGTTTTGTAAACAGGAAATTTATAAAAATGATCATATACATTTGTGATTGATATGCATGTTAACACCGAAGTGCTGACTACTGGGCTGGAGATACCCTCGGGGACGAAACGTTTGCAGTGGCAGCGAACCAATGGTGTAAAAAGTTAGCATCAATAGTGTCTCCCTGACACATTAATAAAGTGTTATTAACTGGCAAACTCCGCACAGTGATCGTTTCCGTTCCGGAACTTTTTTCCATTACTCCATCAATTAGTGCTCCATCAATTAGTGTAGAGTAGTATGCGGACCCGTATGCGGATCGGAACTGGAACTGCCGGGGAGTTTGATTAACTGGCTGTTACTGTATTGGCCCTGTTATAGATTCGAGGTTAGCGGTATTGGACCCGAGCACGGAGAGCCGAAGTCCAATACAGCTGATCGAGAATCTATAACAAGTCCAATACAGAAGCAGCCAGTTCATTACACTTTTATTCAGTACCTTAAAGAAACTTAATGTGGGGAAAATACAAAATTTCATATCAGAACTAGTGAGAGAACTTGTCTTTTCCGCCCATGGAATATTTGTCAACATTGTCTGATGTTATTTCTAATTTCTCGTCCGAGTTATCAATTAAAATTCATTTTATTTAGCAAATATAAAGTAGCTAGGAAGAATAAATCAGACAGTTTAACTATTCGTACTCTTGGATTATCTGCGTTCTGCTGAATGAAACATCGCCTATAATCGAAAGACGGCCTCGAAAAGACTGTGAAATATTTCACTTTCAATACTTCTAAAACTTTTTATTCTACGATTTTAAGTTATGAAATATATTACAAATGTTTTATATGCATAACGATACGCTAAGTTAAGTAACGCGTAAGAAAAACTGGAAGTGAACGTCCCGTATTAGCTCATGGGCAATACGGCTTTTTGTTCTATATTGGCCTTGTTTTTCTGTATAGGTCCTGTTCGAAATGCAATATAAATTCTTCATTAATATTGACAGTGGAACGTCATCAGTATTGAACAGACTGATTCATTAGTATTAGGGCTGATCTGCTAATATCATTTAATAATATCTCAGATAAAGTCCTACATTGACTTTTTTTTATAATACAGTTACTTCAGAGTTGAGTTCAGGGGCATCACTTTGTCTAGTTTGTAAATTGAATTTGTACAATAACTTTGGTCATATATTAACCTTTTTGATCCTACTGTTTTCTAGATGTCTTCTGCACAAACATATGCATTGAAATGCAACTGAATATTTTGCATTTACCATTACTAATGTGTCAAAGTGATCCTCACCATTTTTATATGTAAGCACAGGTACCCGTCGTCAGGACCACTCCCCCTTTTTATGTGGAAATACAGACAGCCTTGACATGTTTTCTTTCAACACTTGCCCAATTGTACCGCGATTAAGCGGACATCTTCTAGTGTTTATAAAAATAAGGAGATGTGGTAAGACAACTAATGATCGAGACAACTTTCTAACAAAGTTCAAATATGTAGAGGAAAGCAACCTTACGGCCTTCAACAATGATAAAAAAACATACCGTATAGTAGGCTATAAAAGACTTGATATGAAAAACAAGAAAAACAATTCAATAGAGAAAACTAACGGCCTAGGCTGTAGCTGTTCCTACGGGCACTAATGCGCCCTTTTGTACTTAGACTTGTTTTTGTACTGTTATGAATAACAATTTATGACCAAACTCAGTAAAGACCCGTCGAAATTGTATTTAATTGATAGATTCAACAACACTTACCGTTATATTGATGATATTTTTTCGTTGAACAATCAAGATTTTTTCTCAATATACCGCTGAAATTAACACAGAGGAACTTACTTTAAATAAATCAAATTTAAACTGTAGTAACTGTCCGTTCATAGATTTAGATATTTCGGTCTTAAACGGGAAACTCCAAACTAAAATTTACGACAAAAGGGACAATTTTTAGATGATGATGTTCCTTAGGCACCATCTTATGGTGTTTATATATTACACAGCTCGTACGCTATGCACGTGTCTGTTGTCACGTTTTTAATTTTAACGAACGTAATCTATGTATTATTGGTAAATCATTAAGCCAAGGATTTTGTTACCATAAATTACTTTAAACCTTTACTGTTACTTTTTCCAAAGATATAAGGATTTGGTTTTTATTTGTTCCTGTGGAAAACTTATTTCTAACGGGATAGCACATCCTCATTTTTACGGAAATGTTGTTAACCGTGCCCAAAAGTTGAGAAACGATCCTGGTAAACTTGTCGAGCCTTTAAAGAAACTTATTCTAATAGACTACCAGTTCAACACTGTAATAAAATAATTGAATATTGTTTTTATTGGTATATATATAATTTTTTGTTGTCAATAAATTAAAAGCAAACTAAATATTACTTGTTATACACATTCATGGATCTAAAATATATCGATACCTGTATATTGGCCTTGCACAAGGTCATGTTTTCCCTGAATGTTTATGGCGTCTTTATACGAAATTATTGTTTTTTTGATGTGTACAGATTGATAATGTAGTCTAAGATGCATGATATTTTTAAAAAGTTGTTAGTGGCTTTGGACTAGGTGTCAGTTAATTGTGAGTACTTTCAGATTTTGTTGTTGGGATGTACAAGTACCCGTCAACGTCCACTTGTATTTTCATCCATCTGATGAGTAAAGCCTTGTCAAACAGATTTTTATAGTTCGTTCTTATGTTGTACAGTTATACCTCTGTCCCAGGTGAGGTGTCGGGGGGTTGGGATCCCGTTAACATATTTACCCCTCCATATTCTGTATGTATGCGCCTGTCCCAAGTCAGTAATCTTTAATATAGTGGTTGTCGTTTGTTTATGTGTTACATATTTGGTTTTCGTTCTTTTTTAACATAAATTAGGCTGTTAGTAGTTTTCTCGTTTAAATTGTTTTACATTGTCTTTTTGGGGGCCTTTTATAGCTAACTATGCGGTATGGGATTTGCTCATTGTTCAAGGCCGTACCGTGACCTATATTTGTTAATTTCTGTGTCATTTGGTCTCTTGTGAAGAGTTTTCTCATTGGCAATCATACCATCTCCGTTTTTATATACAAATAAACCTTATGTTATTATATAAACATCTATTGCAATATTTTTGTTGGCTTTCAAGGAATAGGTAACATTTTAAATGTTGGCATTCGAGGAAGACACCAATATAATCTGTACTATTACTGCTTTTTACACATATGCCTATGCCTGTGGCTGCGGCTATAAAATTTAGAACTTAGCTGATCACGTTCGTATTTGTATATAATAAAACAATTATATGTCATTATTATAATAGAAATTGTAATACTTTTTTTTTTTGCTCTTCATAGGCCCTTTAATTAGCATGATTATAATAATATCTTAGAATAAATTATCTAAAATATCGTGTCTTAAAATATCTTATCTAAAATATCGTACCTTAAATCATCTTATCTAAAACTATCTAATTACCTTATAGTAAAACGTTTTATTAAATATTTTGCAGTACGGATTTTGTTAAAAACAAAAATGATGATTGTTTAGTGAGTAGTAATTCATTGTAATTTTTTAACAAGAAATTGAAATTAAAAAATAATGAGCAAATGGAATAACGGCGTTCCACTTTATATGAAGATTCAATGATTTTTTCATTACTTTTTCAAACGTTCGATGTAAGCTTTACACCAGCTGATTCTGGTGCATTTGTGGGGTTATGTCACGAGTGAACGCTGACGAGAATAACTGTATAAAAGGTGCATACGTGAACTCTGGTTATAATTAGTGTTTTCAAAGAGTCGCACAGTTGTACAGCAATCAAATCTAATTCTGACAGCGATACCATCGCATTCTATAATAGATATAAACGTTTGAGGGATGATACTAGTGTAGATAGCATAATGATTGTAATTGTTTACACTGATATTCACAATTACGAAAAATCTTCTAGTGCAATGGAAAGTCTTGTTTATGTCGCTATTTTTTTACAAGGTGTCGACTAGTGCAGAATGCATATATAGGAAATACAACGACGAAACATCTTTCATGTTTTAGTATTAATAAACATACCGTAATAAAAATAATAATAAAAAAAGTATTAAAAATTACTCAAAAGTAAATTTATTAGTATTAATAAACATACAGAACTCCAAGGTCAATTCAAAAAGGGGAGAGTCTATAAAACTGACAATATCAATTGTTTGGCTATATCAACCAACAAAAAAAATGAAATATAACGGACATATTACGGAAGAAAATTACCTAAGAAAATGGCAGGTAAAACCTGGTTTTATAGCTATCTTAACGTCCCGCTAGTATAGCAGTTGTTTATAGTTCCGTTTTAACAGAAAAACACTTCTTCGTCTGTAATGTAACATAAATAGATTCCTTATATAGGGGGTCTGGATAAGGTATCATTCTCATATCTATCTAATTTGTTAAGTCATTTTTCTCTATTATCTATATTTCTGCCCAATATTCTCAACTAGGTTTTTTTTTTAGAACCGAACCTTATTTTTATCTTATCATTATCACTTTGGCTTTTGAAAAAAAAATGTAAAATGATTTGCATTATGTCATACGCGCATGACTTTCGTGAGACACAGTTTTACGTGCTTTTTTAAAGAAACAGAAAAATTTACACTCTTTATGTTATCAAAGGTTTGATCAGAAAACAAAAACCACTTCAATCAAACGTACCAAAACATGTTTTATATAGATCCCTTTATAAGGGAGCAACCATTTAACTTTACAAAATGGGTAGGGATGATTGGGTTATGGCTTGTTTTTATATCTGAGATAAGTTTTGTTTTAGTTATTCGACTCTATTAAACAATTGTTTTTCGGGTTGCACATTGATAGAGAAAAGGAAATCAAAATAGTGAATAGAAATAGTAGAAAATGTCTCCGAGGTCATATGTTATAGGACTACGCAGAACTGTTCAAGGTGATCATGCGATAAACAACTCTATCATAAAATCACTCGTCCGTTTTTGAATCCTAAGGACTATGGATAATCGTGATGAAAATAACTTCACGTATTTGTTGAATTTTCATTGTTTTGTGACATCTTGAACCAACCACTTGTGTATTGGTTTACACTTTTCAGAACATTAACAAGAGTGCATTAGATTCTGTAACGGCAACATTCGGTCATCTGTACTTTAATTTTTTTTTAAATGATTTCGGTAATAATGCATGTAAGCATAGAAGACGAATTGTTACTTTTTTTTAATTGTTATTTATTTGCTTCTTCTATAATATGTTTTTTTTTGCCTTTGTGGTTACTTTAATCATGAATATTAAATAAATTTCTAATGTACTAAATGTTTTTGTTTTCTTTGTATGTAGATAACCTCTCTTTTAAAAGTCATAGAGATTAAATAATAAAGAGCAATTTGATTATTATAATATATCAAAGTCGTTGGTTACTTCGCAACATTTTTTGAAGTTGCTTTACATGATTTTAGAGTGAATCAACAGATTTGAAGGAGGTAAATTCCTTAAAAGCAACTGACGTCAATGTTTCATTTAATAAAAAGCAAATGAAATTTATAGCGTCAGAAATTGCATTAGATAATATACCACGACTCTGTCAGCTATATAAACGAGAAGTTACAAGCATTTTCATGCTGATTCTTAAATTGAAAAGAAGAGTAACAAAAATGGATATCGTTCGAACCCTAATCATATTGCTTGGTTTAACGTTTGTTAGGGCTTCATCAAGTTCGATTGGGTCAGAATTCGAATCTTTACCCTCCTGTTCGAAATTTCATTTTGAAGAAAAAGTACTTGAAAAACTTGTGCGGTTGGAAATTAAAATGGACGCGTGGGAAAAGTCAATTAATTCTAAGTTTGATGAAATGAACAATATTAAGAAACAAACAGAGACATTTGTTCAATCAGTACAAGAGGCTAAGTTACAGGATCAGACGAGATTTAATAAATCGTACCACGAAATTGTGGAACATTTTAAAACCCAGGCCGACAACGAAACTGATATATACGGAGACCAGATAAATGCTTTGCTGGAATCTTTGTCAACGAAAATTTATGTGTTCACTGAAGCTGAAAAGAAAAGGGAAAGTGTTAAAGAATCAATGCAGTTGTCCTTTGACAAAGAACAGAAAAGATTCAGTTCCTCGTATGAACAGATAGTTGAAAACTTTAGAATTAGTTCTAACAAGAATTTACAGGAGATAATTTCTAATATACAAACAGGTAGGAATTATTTATAAAAAGAAATATTTTTGGTTTTGTACTACTAGTAGGTTGGAGATAACTGTATTGTATTTAAAGCTCCAACGGCATCAATTTTTAACTTGTTGGTCGCAAATTAATTAATGTTATCTCCATTCTGATGAAACTGAAGAAAACAACCGTTAAAACATGTTTTTAAAATCTGTCATATATATTCTGCGCTTGCGCGTAAAATTAGTGACGTCCAATCAAAATGAACATCACAAACGTTGTTGCATTAGACTATCTTATTTAAATTTATTACATTCCTTGCAATGAATTACCGTTACATGAAAACCGATAATTTCACATGTGAAATGAAATTAGATTATGTCATGGCATTTTTTATATTTTATTTATTATCCTAGCTTCAATATCAGCACGAGAGTCGCCTGGCTCGAGGGCTGATATTGACAAAGTGCTGGTAAAACATGTGATATGAAAATAGACATGTTTAAACGATTTTTTTTATCATATGATTCATCAATGGAAAAAAATAACAAATTAATATATTGATTCTTGTAAGTGGTTCTAAAATAGATGTTCAAAGAGTGAAAAGCGGACGTCGGACCTCAAATATGGTATATCCGATATGAAATCTTTCTAGCATATGCCTCAATAGTAAAGAAAAACAACTGTTATATATATATTTTAATATGAACGATAAAAAAATAATTCAACAATAAACTTATTGAATGAAAACTGTTTCGAAAAGTTTTAAAGTAGCTTTCTAAATTATGTTGGTTTTTTTGTTTAAATGCATCTATTTTAACATTTGTTTGTTTGTATTTTTCTTCTTTTTACCCAATATACTTTCCAGTATCCAAAAAAATGTTTTGTACCCGACTTTTTTTATGGTTTTCACTGAAAACGTACCATTGAGGTGCATTACCAAAAACTATCGAGTATCTACGGGATGCCATGCGATAGCGTTATGGAAAGGCCTGTGATAAAAGTCGAAGCATGTGATAATCTTTTCATATCAGCCCGCTCAGCACCAATTCGAAAAATATGGAACTTACGTAAATTTAAGGTTACTATCATAGTTTATGATAATACCAGATTATTACATGCCATTTGTCATATCAGATGTTTGATCAGCCCAAGAGAAGAAGACTTGAGTGCTGATAATGACCGAGGACTTATAATTTATCTGACATTAAAAATGACATGTTATGATCTTTTCATAGTTGAATAAATAACAGCTTTTAATAAATTGATTTTCTAAAGTGATTATCAAGAAGGAATTTAAAAAAGAAAAGTTTACGAACGTCATTATCAAATGTTATACATCCGATATGTCATATATCTAGCATATGCCTCAACATAGTAGAAAACAACAGTATGAAACTTGAAACTTTGACAAATGCATTTATTGTATGATTTGTTGTTTTATGTTCCTGTTTCCTAATAATTGTTTTCTTGTAAATAACTTATAAATTTTATAGTATGATAAAAGCATTAAATTTACATGAATTTTGTATTTTCCGAATTGGTGTTAAGCGGGCTAATATTTAAAATTTATCACACGCTTCCAACTATTATCACATGCCTTGCCGTAAAGTTATCGCATGTTTTTCTCAGGTTACTAGGCAAATTCTGGAAATTTCACCCGAATGGTACGTTTTCAGTGAAAACAGTGCACAGAAGGATACAAAACAATTATCAATAAATAATACTATACATTCATTTTTTCTTAATTTAGAAATTTCCTTTACAGAATTTAATGTTGAAATTTTTAAACAGTGTTGCTTATGTTTTGTTGATAATTTTAACGTCAATATAAAAAATATGTTGTACTGTTGCTTTTTTCCTCTGTTAAGGCATACAAATGTCTTAAAGAAAGATTTCATATCGTATGTATAACATTTCAAGTCCGATGTCCGTCAACTTCTCACTTTTTGAATCTCTACTTGAGAACCACTTAAAATGATCAATATATTAAACATTTATTTTTTTACGTTGTTGAAGCATATGATAAAAAAATCGTAACATGTTCATACCAGATGTATTATCAGCCCTCCAAATTTCTAAAAAAAAAAAAAAACCGCAACATAAGATGGATACATTACAATATACACTATATTAATAAATGTCTGGTTAACTAAAGGTGATAACACACAATCCAACGTATAAAAGATTTCTGTCCAACTGTCAGAGAAAAGTTGTGTTCTGCGTTGCCAAAAAACAAAGATCACTGTTCGGTACGTCTCGTGAGAATGTCAAATCCAAATAACGATAAAGTATTAATATGTTCATGTAATAACAAAAATCATGCGAAGAATAACAGCTTTATGTCATACAAATGTTCACAAGATACCAATATGTTTCTAAAGTCAAACATGTCAATAACTAGCGGGGTAAATTAAATGGAAATATGTAAAACTGTTTGAATTTGATAGACGTCTATATTGTTAACTGTTATACATTAAAGCGAGCAATCACATATTTTGAAATAATCAATGAATATGAAAATTGAGCCAAAACATTAAGTTTGTAGATTAAAATGCAGAGCCGATGGTAGCGATAATCAATGTTATTATTTTTTCAGTTGTGTTAACTGGTTGTTATGTTGGTGGTAGTCATGTTTCGGCTGGATCACTTACGTTTCCTGACATTAAAACATCCATAGGCGTATCTGACCTATCATCATTTAAATCTACAGGCAAATTTACCTGTCAAGTGCCTGGATATTATTACATTACAGTTACAACAATGTCTTCTAGCAACAAGCTGAGAATTGAGATAATGATAAATTCTACCGCCATACATTGGCAGTATTTGACTGGCAAAGCACATGGTTACTGGACACCAGGAGCTGCTGCTATGGCTTTAGAATTGAAATCTAATGACAATGTGTGGATTAAACTAAGTTCCTCAAAATATATCTATCAGTCATGTCTTACCATATTTAAAATCAACTAATGTGATTTGCTTCAAAAGAAAGTGGCTCATGAAAAATGTTATAAATTTTGCCTAATAAGATATACCCGCAAGATGTTTACAATACATATTGAAACTGATCAATAGAGAATAGTACATAGCAAAATCCGTACCAAATGCCGTATCATCCCGAGATACCAATATCAGCCCGCAGGTTGATTATGCATATGCTATGGCTTTTTTTCAATGTTTTATAAAATTTATCAAATATCTAAACAGGAGAGTAATTAGGAACTCTTTTTTTTTTTTTTTTTTTTATCCAAAAGCATTTGACATGTGTTACTTAAGATTTACTTCTGCCTTGTTTTGAAAGCTTCATCATAT
Source organism: Mytilus edulis (assembly GCA_019925275.1). Lineage (NCBI taxonomy): Eukaryota > Metazoa > Mollusca > Bivalvia > Mytilida > Mytilidae > Mytilus > Mytilus edulis. The sequence continues at coordinate 45,148,875 of CM034357.1, read as the reverse complement.
ATGAGAACTGATTAATTATTCAACTTAAGCACCTGGGTACCTTACATGTTTTGTGTTTTGTATGGTATATAATTTAGTCCTTTTAATCCTTCTTTAGTAATGTTGTACTATATTAATAAAAAACATTCTAAATAAAACGTCTTAATAGGAAAAAAGTAACAATAAACCAACAATTAAATAACAAGGATACTGTAATAAGCGAGAGACTACTTTGAGACTGGGGAGTAAAATGTGCCCTTTTGAAATATAAAATTTTTAAATTTAAACCTCTTGCTGCCTTATTTTGATCTGGTTGCATTTCGTGTTTCAGAAAATATGTAAGCTCGACGACTGTGACGTCACTAGCAAAAAAAAATGAATTCATTCGATAAATGACGTCACGCTCTAATGTCCGTTACTTGTGGTACCCATTAAAAAAATATTCATGAGAAGCTTGAATAAATTAAAACATGGACTTCATGTAAATTAAGTCGGAATCACTACAGTTATAAATGAGAAATTGGCATGACTTTAATGTATTTCATTAACTTAAAACACTTTTCAACTCTCAAAATGAACTGATGGACATGCTGTAACTGACTACAATGTGTTACAATTTGTAATTTGCATATTTCAGCTAGATACAACAAAAAAATACATTAAATGCCGTGTGCTTGTTTACAAACATAAAAGGGAGGTTTAGGGAAGAGACTACACATACGCTCTACACCTATACACATCGGACATAGAAATTACCGTAATTGTCCTTATCAGAATCGAAATGAGTGATGCAAGCTATACTTTATTGTAGTTTTAACATGGGTATGCATTATATTCGTGGTATTTTAGCCCTCGCAATCGTTCGGGCAAACATAATCACGAATATCATGCCTTCCCATGTTAAAACTACAATAAAGTATAGCTTGCATAAATTATTTCTCTCTACGGTCGGTCTTTGTTTTTATCGATCCTTCTATGCAATTAGGATTTCCCTTTATTCTTTACTAGTTTTTGATTAATATCTGTCTACTATTTAATCAAAAGGGGGTACAAATGTATAATGATGAACGTTTAGGGCCATTATGGTGACCATATTTTTTATGGCCCCATTAATAATATAATGTCACAGGTAGTACTGCATATAAGATATCTTATTTAATCTAGTTTTTTTTATAAGATATCATAAAAAGATAATTATATAAGATATCGAATATTTTGTATAAGATATCTCATATAAATATTAACATATCATCTATAATTCAGAAAATATACTATATCTATATCTAGGACATGTCATATATTTTATAAGATATCTTATGAACTATTTAGTATACATTGTATTAGACATCTTGCAATCAAAATAAACAGTAAAACGGCTTTTCATGTCATATTGTATAATTTTATAAAAATCATATCTTGTATTTTTATTGTATGAATGTTGATATGGACAATCTTAATAATCTTGTCCATAAATTATATGATCAAATTATACAACAGTTAGGAAACCATATCTATCACATAATGTTAAAATTTTCAATATTTGTTTCAAACTAAAACTTGCCTGAATTCTGCGTTAAGAGAGACTTCATGGATAGTGCTTTGCTTGCTTGTGCTTTATAAATTAACATATGAACATTTTGTGTATAGCTGACTTTGATTGTCTCATATGTGTGTTTTATATGTATTATGGTAACACGATATGAAATGATGTGTTGTTATTGTTTTTAATGTTGAGGGAAAAGCTTGACAGAGATTATTATTATGGTATGTTCATGTAATCACGACTTTAAATAAAAATGTCTAGTCTATTTATATTTCTATTACATTATTTTTAAGTTTGAATATAAAAGAGATGACAAATATAACACTCAAACTCATCAGTCGAAAATAAACCTTCAACACCGTGGAAAAAAATAAAAAAACACAAACATACAAACAACAGTACACACCATAGAAAACTAAAGACCTTGCAATACGGACCCTTCCATTACCTTGAGGGATACAAGGTGTCCCGGAGGTGTAAGCAAATCCTGATTCATTTGTGGCCTCACGCGTGCTGCTCGTATAATAACAAACCCGGTTATAAGTCTTATTCGGTAGGTCACATTTGGAGAAAAAAGGACAAAATCATTGTATAATTGTCTATATCAACATCAACATATATAGAGAAATAAAGGCAACAGTAGTATGACGCTGTTCATCAAATAACTTAAAATTATCGATGACCATCCTGCTTATGGATTATATGGATTATATTATACAATGTTACAACAGTTGCACCAGCTTGCATCTCATTAAAAATGACCGTGTGTGTTCCATATTAGGTCAAAAACGAACTTTGTAATATATTCTTGTAATTCCAGATTTGTTTTTCAACGGTCACTTGCTTAATTGACTACAAATGCATTTCCAGGTATCTTAGTTTTATCATGTTTATCATGCATACATTGTCATAAAAAGGCTACTTCTTTGTATGTGTTTCCTTTTAATAATAAGTGTTTGTCCATGATTTATTGTTGTGCAAAATAAATAAATATACAATTTTAAAGATATAAATGTTTGTGGTTTTTTTTATTCTTACCGCGGTTAGCAATATCATTTTTCTTATTGAGGAAGTTCTACATAAACATGCCAATGTAACCCAATTATGATTCTTGTCATGATATAACACTACTATTTGAGCATTAAGTCCCTCAATATCATTGTATCTCCGTAATATCTATATGCAATATCACAATCGTCTAATTTAGTCATGTGTACTATTGTTTGTCTGTTTGTTTTTTTTTTTCATTTTTAGCCATGGCGTTGTCAGTTTATTTTCGATGAGTTTGACTGTCCCTCTGGTATCTTTCGTCCCTCTTTTAGAAATGACTCGAATTTTATTAACGACACAGAAGCTACTACTACGTACATAAAGCTAATGTACATATCTCTTTTTGGATGAAAAAAATAATTTTCAAAGGAGTAAGTCCGGTAAGGACCGATTTTGGACTCAAATTTCAGGTTCATCTGACGAAAGATTTTGACCACTTTTTAAACATAAGGGTCTATTTTATTTCATTCAATTAGTTTTTGTGAAAGATTTTAACTGATTTAGTAATTTAAAACGACCCGATTCAAGCTCAAATTTGAAAAATCTACCTAATATGCCGAAAAATGTCACTTTTCAGATGGTTTTTGTCAAAAATAAAAGTGGCTACATCCGTGTTCATCCTCAACCTTTACATATGTTATGTATTATCATCAAATACAACTTACATTTCAATATCAAGGATGAACACGAATGCGGCCAACTTCGTTTTACACAGAAACCGTCTAAAATTTAACTAAAATGCTAGAATTGTGAAGATTTCAGTAATTTAGCATGACTTAATGGTGCTGGTTCCCGATCTATGTGCATTGTATTATCAAAATCAGTCCATAGTTATGTAGCAGAAGCATTCTACTGTCCAATAAATAACTAATAGTTTACATTTTATCAACTTTGTAAAACTGCTATATTTTGGGGCCAAAAAGGGGTCTTACTGAACCTACTCCTTTAACCACATAATTCAAGACAAGTATCAGTCTCAAATCTTTCACCGAAATGGATCTTTTGATAAAATGTGCAAGATCCCCCCCCCCCCCCCTTCTTTTATTCGAGTCTCGACAATTAATAAAAATATATATATAATAAAAATACAAAAAAGAAAACAGAATATGACAATAGTTTATGTTGTTTTCTGAAACATTATTATTTTAAATCATCATTCATGTTATAGATTTTGACATCTCTACTTTAAAGAAAGATCACATTTTATCCATTGGATTTTTTTTGGAAAGCAATTCATTCACAATTTGCATATTACAAATTGATAATGTGATGCCGATCCAAACAAGCACAATTTAAAAAGATACAAGTATTGTGCATGAGTAGATTATTGCAGGAAAATTGCTTTAGTTTACTATAGCTACTTAAACTTAATGTGATTAAGACCAGGTCAAACACGTTGAGCCCTAAGTGTTGTGATGTACACAAATATATTTATGTGTCTGTCTTTTCTTGACAGGTAAGTTGACCCTTGCCAAATGAGAACGTTTTAGTTTGTTACCCCGATTTTGTTTTTTGTCAATGGATTTGAATGTTTGAACAGCGATATGCTACTGTTGCCTTTATTTGTTGTGTTGGTTGATGTTGTTTAAACGCGCAGCCAATTCTGTTCAAAATAAGAACGTTAAAGCTGATGCATCGTGTATAGAGTATCACAGCATATGCAAGTTAAACTGAACAAATTTCTGAGAAATCTGTTGGTGGCTAGTAGCCAGGCAAATTTTCTTTCACTATCCAGTTTAACCTCATTTTGCAGCGGAAGTACAAATTGCCAGCCCATCATCATGGTAGACTATTCTTTGTGAAACCCACATCTTGTAAGAACTGTTAAACTATTTTCATACCTCAACATGCATGGAATAAGTAAACAACAATCAGTCCATCAGTCAACTAAACTATGCTTATTTGATCAACGGAAGTAATTTGTTGTAGATAGATGTTATGACATTGAGTTTTAGAAGGTATCATCTTCCATGGATTGTCATATTTTGAATTCGATTAGAGTTTGTATATTTGTTGCTAAAATGATGCTTTGTTTCAGTTCCCTAAATGACCTTGAACAATATTGTCAGCTGTACTAACCGTGTTAATCAAAAGTGGATCTTTGTGAGTGTACTTTTGTTTACGTAAATACTTGATGTATAGATGCTTTTAAATGAGAGTTAATTTAGCCACAATACACTTTTCTATTATATTAGATTAAAATTGAGAATGAAAATGGGGAATGTGTCAAAGAGACAACAACCCGACCATAGAAAAAACAACATTTCAAACAGTAAGCACGGAGTGAGTCGTAGATGATATTTCGACACTCATTCCAATTAATAATTGACGGGGGACGATATTTAGGTCCTTTACTGAGGAATTATTTTAATTCCCGGTCTTGAACGATAACAAGATCTCCTGTTATAAAATGAGAAATGGGTCCATAAATGTATTCGGAATTACTACAATTACTTGAAGTAGGTGTATTTTCACTGATATTAACTTCTTTACACAATAGGCTATAATTAAACACAAATTTCCGGGTAGATTTCTTGTAAATACAAAAATTAGGGGGATCTCAGTATTATCAAAATATCCAGGAATTTGTTCTTTAACAGAATGATCGTTAAAAATACCGGCAATAATTACAAAATCAAAACCTTTATTGACATACTTTATTTTAATAAAATATTTTTTATTATCTTCAGGGCTATTAATTTTGGGAAACAGTTTAGAATAACAATATGCCATTATAATTTGAACAATTTCATACTTAGGACTGCTATATGAAATGGTGTTGCAATCCTCCAAAAGTTTATTTAACTTATTAACCGGTAATGAACAGAGCTTTGTTTACAGATAATGTCTGCCGTTGTTTTTTGAAATAGAAACTAGGTCTGAAATATTGGTATGATTGGTCCGAAATTTTCTTTGATTGCGATTTTATCTACGACCGTGAGAACGGTTTTTACGAACAGTTTTAGAAACCAAAATGTTAACGGAATCGGTTCTTGATATATTACCAATTCCCATGATATTATATATAAATTTAAGACCGAGAGGGTAGACTGTCTGTAATTTTTTAATCCAATTTAATTCAATTATTTTCCGTGATCGTACAAACTTTGAATGAGATTCGCCAGACTGCTTATTTACTACTTCTAAAGGTTGAACTGCTAAATATTTAATAGGATGATTGTGCTTCTTAAGGTGTTGATAAATGATACTTTTGAATTTATTGGGTCTTTTAAAACGATACCGATGTTCTTAAGTGCGTTAAGATAAATATCGTCCTGTTTCACCTACGTACTGAATACCACATCCCGGTTTGTTTCATGTGAGTAAATAAATAATACTGTTTTTCAAGTTATATCAGTTTCAAAATTTAAAGAAAAAGTGCGACCATTAAACGTGGACCTTACCGTATTGTTGGTGGAAAGACGGGGACATTTTAGTCATTTTTTGGCATGACACTTATCGATAAAAGGGTAACCAGGATTTTTATTGTTAAAAATGTTAGCGATGGTAGTATGTTTAGATAACCGATTTTGAAGATTGAGACGTGTAGATACCCTTTGAACGAGTTTAGTATTTAATATTTTTCCATTTTTAAGCTTCATATTTGTTTTTTGTTTGTGAATTATATAAGAAAGGAGCAAAGACTGGCGTCCAGAATATGAACCAGCATACAATAAATTAAAGTTATGTAAAAATGATAAATCTGTTCGGCTAAAGATGTCAAACGCTATCCGTATTAATAAACCGAAAAAAAAATAAGGTATTTCAGGGTAGCGACTGACGGCTGACTAAATAGTAGAATGGGGCTGAATATTGAAATACTACTTTTTGATAGAATTTCTAAAGTAATGAACTAGAGAAGCTCTCCCTCGGACACACACTCCATAATCTAGTATATTATAAGAGCATAAACCTGAAGCACGGGGAGGCACTCTACTGTCTCCACACGGCACTAAAGACAAACTCTGTAAAAAATAAAATCGAGAATGGAAATGGGGAATGTGTCAAAGAGACAACAACCCGACCATAGAAAAAAAACAACAGCGGCAGATCACCAACAGGTCTTCAATGTAGCGAGAAATTCCCACACCCGGAGGCGTCCTTCAGCTGGCCCCTAAACAAATATATTCTAGTTCAGTGATAATGAACGCCATACTAAACTCCAAATTGTACACAAGAAACTAAAATTAAAATAATACAAGACTAACAAAGCCCAGAGGCTCCTGACTTGGGACACGCGCTTTAATGCGGCGGTGTTTAACATGTTTATGAGATCTCAACCCTATCCCTATACCTCTAGCCAATGTAGAAAAGTAAAGGCATAACAATAGGCACATTCAAATTCAGTTCAAGAGTCAGATGTCAGAAAATGTAACCAAAGAAAATAAACAAAATGACAATGATACATAAATAACAGCAGACTACTAGCAGTTAACTGACATGCCAGCTCCAGACTTCAATTAAACTGATTGAAAGATTATGATTTCATCATATGAATATCAGGCACAATCCTTACCGTTAGGGGTTTAGTATCATATCGTCATAATAAATATGAGAAAAACATAACCCGTGTCATGCCAAAAACTGTTTTTTTTAATAAATGTGTTAAATTCCGATGCAAAGACCCTATAAGTGAATCAATATTAACGCCAAAATATGCAATCTTGAATGACCTGACAACAGTATCGTAACTATATCCCTTCTTAATAAGTCTATTTAAAGGTTTTGTTAGTTTTATGAGGTGAATACTGACATTTTTGTGCTTTTTAAAGAATATTTCCATAAAAAATTGAATGTGAAATACCTGAACGTATAAGAAGTCTGCATGTTGAGCTATATTTACGAATGATGTCCTTATACCGATGATACAATTTAGTAAATGTTTTGACTAGTTTGTGATATCGAAAACCCTGGTGTAATAATTTTCCAGTAATACATATATTTCTCTAGTTGTTATTAAAAGTCATTATAGCCTCTACACTTCTTTATACTAGTTTTCAAAACTAGGTACGTCTTGATGTACATGTAATCAATTTTTTTTTTGCAAACACATAGTCTACTTGTAAGTTTTGTTGAAAATTATCAGATGATGGCAAATATGTTTTATCTGGTTTAATACATTCCATTTGTAAGCACCACATATTTTTAAATGATATTTTTTTTTGCATTGTGGTGTATTTTTTTGTTAAAATAGAGAAAATGTTGTTACAAGTTAATTAAGAAAAGAAAACTCATTGTTCATGACCAAATGAAGAAAAAAAAACAACATCAAGAATATAACTTCAATGTATGACATAGTATTTATGGAAAATGAGGTAATAGTATTATGAAAAGTTTTTACCGACACTTCAAATGTTCGAAGTCATATGTCTATAATCAGTATGGGTCATTTGCTATTCTCGTAGAAAAAAACAGTATTTTTCAACACAAAATCCCCCAAGCGTATCCACACCTTTTTCTTGGCTATTCCTTGAAATTTTATAATTTAGCCGGAAAACCGTACGGTGACCCTATCTTTTCGTTTGATATTCGCATTTCATTTTACAAATCTATCATTTAGTTATGCTTCCAATGTAATGATTATATTTTTTTCTGTATAATCCATAAAACATGTGTCATTTTGTCACAATCTGTAGCTTGAGAAAATGCACGGTGATCCATCATTATTATTATTTTTTTGAACATCTCACACCATATACTACGATTTGGAAAAGAAAAGTATGAACAAAATCTATCATTTTTAATTTATATTTCCATACCACCTTAATGGTACTGCTAGCTTCTTTTCCGTCTTTCTAAGCAACTCCTGTATGCAGCAAATCAGTCTTACATGAAAGCAGAAACAAGTACTTATAGACAAGAAGAGGATCATACTTATTGCATCATGGTATATTAATCAAATCATGATCATTGTAAGTTAACAAGTTATACAAGTGTATGTAGCTATGAAAAAGCTTGGCATTATTAAAGGTTAACTGGTCGTCATTCTTTTTTGTGATAGATGTTTGAAAGATGGGATAAGAGTGTAAATTGCTTATTATCTACACACAATATCATCGTTTTAAACATCTTTCTGCTAAAAAATCCAATTTAAATCTCGTTCGTAATCTGCTACATTACCCAGTTGTTGGTGGGGTTCGTGTTGATAAGTCTTTAGTTTTCTATGTTGTGTCATGAGTACTATTATTTGTCTGTTTTGTCTTTTCCATATTTAGCCATTGCGTTGTAAGTTTATTTTCGATCTTGTTGTTTCGATTTGACTGTTCCTCATTTATTTTATGCCCCTCTTTAAGAACTCTACTTGTTAAATAAATTGATAGTTTACTTGCGCCTTACTTACGAAACCTGTTTTGGGGGTTATATAGTCGGCAGTAAATTGGCAAAAGCTGAGTGCTTAATATTTGCATTATTATCCTGTATTACCAAGGCCTTCAGCAAACTCCTGTGTGGACCACACTCGTTTATTTTGTATTAATCTTTTAATTTTGTGATATTTTATAGACTCCCCTTTTTGATTTCGGTACTTTCGTTATGATTTTTTACATTGAAAATGTGTATTACAAATCTATGAAAATGGTACATTTCGTTAGTTTATTCATTCAAAAATTCAGCATTCTTAACATATTGGCATTGGTTACCGCATACGTTATTCGATTTATTGGAATAACAATGAAGTACCTTTTATGTTACGTTCTTTAAATCATTATGAATATCAGCTTTTATCATTATGGATAAGTGGTTACACGATAATTCGATTTCAAGCATACGTGTGTAGCCCACACCTTGCACAAGTAACAACCGTTGTCGAAGTGACGCTCATGAAAAAATACCAAAATTTTTAAATCATCACATACAGCTGCAGTCGAAAAACAATAATTAAACTTAATGACGCCAGTAGTTGCTTGTTAGCTATATATACGAGATTTGCACAGACATTTTAATATAGAACACGGAGAAGAGAGTGGGAAATATGGATATCGTTCAAACCCTCATCATTTTGCTTAGTTTATCGTTTGTTCGGGCTTCGTCAAGTTCGATCGGGTCAGAATTCGAATCTTCACTTTCCTGTTCGAAATTTCATTTTGAAGAAAAGGTGCTCGAAAAACTTGTGCGGCTTGAACTTAAAATAGAAACGTTGGAAAAGTCAACTACTTCTAAGTTGGACGAAATGAACAATATTAAGAAACAAACAGAGACATTTATGCAATCAGTACAAGATGACCAGATACGGGATCAAAAGAGATTTAATAAATCGTACCAGGAAATTGTTAAACATTTCAAAACCCAGGCCGACAACGAAACTGATATTTACGGAGACCAGATATATACTTTGCTAGATTCTTTTTCTTCGCAAATCGACGTGATCACTGAAGCCGAAAAGAAAAGGGAGAGTGTCAAAAAATCAATGCAGTTGTCTTTTGACAGAGACCAGAGAAGATTCAACTCCTCGTATGAACAGATTATGAAAACATTTACAGTTAACTCGAACAAAAAGTTACAGGAGATAATTTCTAATATACAAACAGGTAGGAACTTATTTATCTAATTTTTGGTTTGTACTAGTATTTTATTTTATTCTATTTTATTTCTCTACCGTCAAAACAAGAATGAATAGCATCGATATGGTATGAGTGGCAATGAGACAACTCTCCATCAAAGTAACAGTTTGCTAAAGTCAGCCAATTTAAAAAAAAATACTTATGAACCACAACAGCAACTGCACAACAGGTTCCTGACTTGGGACAGGTGCACACAAATGCAGCAGGTTTTACTCGTTTTCATAATCACAAAACTTCACCCTTACATGAATCAATAGTATAACATCACTACACAGAAAGAAACAAACTTTAAAATATAAATTGATATGGCTGAACGCAATCAAAAGATACATCAACACAAAAAAATGGGTATCATCTACGTGTCTATATAATGTATATTTCAAAATTACTCGATGCGTCATGATAGCATGGTACTTCAAAAAAATAAAATAAAAACAAATTATTCAGAGAACAATTGAAGGGCTTTCCACACTTCATTTCTGATCAATTAGTAACTATTTGCGTCCAATCATAGGTTCATACTTATATAAATATATGTATGGTTTTCAATGTACTTTTGATGGAAATAGGGGAGATGATTTGCCACTTTTGGTTGAGGAAATGTTATGAGTTGTCAGTGTTTTGTATACCTAAGGGAAAAACCTGTAATTGTCGACTACTTATTGATTATCAACATTTTATTTTCATTTCATTTTCATCGCTTGGCATTTAAAAAATATATTTCTCTTACGAAATACAAAACAGAAGATGTAGTATGATTATAACTGGGACTGTTTTCTAACAGCATTTCAAAATGTTTTAAAATCGAAATTTAAAAGATTGCTCAGTTAAGAATGATGTCTTGTTACAATGTGTTATCATTCATTCATATGATTTTTGAAATCCTTCAAATAAACAGTATACATATCTACGCATATGAATGGACGAGTTTCATGATGTTACACATAAAAAGACACGTATTAATGTATCATAAAACAGTAATATTGATCAAATTGCAATGAAGGTAAATCATTATATTCAAATTAACGCGATTAAACAACTACCATGTATCAACTAGTCTGAAGGTCAGATCGATGCATTCATATTGTGTCATTATATTACAATGGATAAAAAAGAAAGTTTCATAAAACCACAAAATGTATGCATTACAATGTATTCTTTATTAATGAATAATGAACTACACATGATTACACATACAAAAACCCACGTACCAGATATTTCTGTCAATGTGTTGCAGAAAACTTAGTGTTTAGTATTACAAAAAAAACCAGTCATTGTTCCATACGTCCTGGTATATGTCAGATCAAAAAAATGATAAAGTATGTCCACTTACATGTAATTACAAAATTTCTGCGTTGTATGAAAACTTTATGTTAAACAGAAATTCAAAATACTTTAAAGAGTATGTTCCTAAAGTCAAACATGTCAATAACCAGCGGTGGACTGTAAATAGAGAAGTTTAGAAATATGTGAACTGTTTGAATCTGATCACTATATTTTTTATAGCAGTTAAACTTTAAAGCAAGTAGTCAACTATTGTTAAATCCATTATAATCAATGAATATGAAAATTGAGCCGAAACATTAAGTTGAAGATTAAAAAACAGACCGGATAATATTGATAATTATTATTTTTTCAGTTGTGGTAACTGGTTGTAATGCTGGAGGTGGTAACGTTCCTGCCGAATCACTAAAATTTCCTGACATTAAAACATCCATAGGCGTATCTGACTTATCATCATTTAAATCTACAGGTAAATTTACCTGTCATGTTCCTGGATATTATTACATTGCAGTAACAATAATGTCTTTTCACGTCAATACGAAAATTGAGATAATGAGAAATTCTCACGCCATACATTGGCAATTTATGACTGGCTATACTAAAGAGAGCAATTACTGGACACCAGGAGCTACTGTTGTGGCTTTAGAATTGAAATCTAATGACAAGGTGTGGATTAAACTAGATTCCTCAAAGAGTATTCACCAATCATGTCTTACCATATTCAAAATCAACTAATATAAAGATGTTTCAGAAGATAGTGGCTCATCAAACATGTTAAATATTATTCTCTTACATTGTGGCTTATCAAGATATTCCTGTAAGATGTTTACAATACAAACTAAAAATATGACTAAAAAATATAAACAAACTGATAAAGGTTATTATTGAAGAGTTAGGCACAATACCAGATATTGTTTGCATTTCAAAACGAACTGGAAATAATAGGTATTTGACCTATAGTACAATACGATAAAAATAAGTATTTATGATTTGCTGCTATCTCTACTATTGATATCATAATAAGCAGTTTTACTATTTATTTTAACTTCAAGATATCTTATATAATGTAGAAGATATCTTACCTAATCTAGTTTTTATAAGATATCTTTAAAAGAAAATTATATGAAATAATATTTTTTTTTGTATAAGATATATAGTTTAAAATACTTGTAATCTTACGCATTTAATTAACTACAGTGGCGAGAATATTTCTACAAACTACGTTGTAGAAAGAGTCAAAAGTAAATGTGTAGATGACTTCAAAGATATAGATGGATCAATGAAGTGCGTACTATTCCAAAACTGAGAACGTATAAAACTTTTAAGACCGAATTCTCAACGGAACCATATGTGAAAAGACAGTTATCAAGGGTGCAACGTTCGGCACTTGCAAGGATTCGTTCTGGAACTTTTCCACTAGAAATTGAACAAGGTCGTTACAGCAACATTCCACCTACTCTACGTTTATGTAAATTGTGTTATTCAGGTTCGATTGAAGATGAAACATAATTTCTCGTCTATTGTGACCGCTATACTGATGCACGAAAGAGACTGTTACGGGAGTTATCTTCTATTCACATTGATGAGCTACCTCCAAACGAAGTCATTACAGAACTCTTAAATGCTAATAGCAAACTTTTAGAATGTTCCAACATAAGACGTTAATTCATATAACTGTTTAATCATGTCTACACTTTTAAATGTATAATTTTGACCTCATTTTCTTATATCTGTAATATTTAAAGTTAAAACCTGATAGTGCATCATAAGCCTATTTGGCTGGCTGAATCATTATGTAAATACTCAATGTACATTATATTGTTTATATTCAGGTTGCACTCTTATAAACTATTTATTTATTCATCCATTCATATAGTTAATTGTATACCTTAAAGTTTATAATCTATAAGATATCTATAAAAAAAAATATACTATATTATCAAGATAGATAGATATCATATCTTCTTTATATGATGTTTTATATATTTTTTAGATACCTCATAAACGACTGTATATTAGATATTATGAGGTTTGAATAAATAGTAAAGCGGCTTGCCATATTACATCATATATTATATATTTTTGATTAAAATCGTATTTGTATTATTATTGTATGATTGTGTATATGGTAACGCTTAATTAATCTTAACTTTGAACTATATGATCCAACTGTTTACAGCGATTAGGTTGTCATTTTTATCACATTATGTTGAACATTTCAAGATTTGTTTCAAATTAAAACTTGAATTCTGAATTCTGCATTAAGAAAACCAAAAAAAAAAGGATTTGATGGATAGTGCTTAGCTTGCTTGTGCTATGGTTTAACATATGACTATATTTTGTTTATGAAATAAACTGACTTGTTTGTCTCATGTGTGTGTTTTATATGTAGTTATGTTACACGATACCAAATGTTGTGTTGTTATTGTTATTAATGTCGACGAAAAAGCTCTACAGAGTTCATGTAAATCCGACTCTAAATTAAACGTTCTATCATATTCTGTTCGAATATAAAGGAGAGGCAAAAAACACGAACTCCTCGTAAATCTTAGGGTTACAAGGTGCCACGGAAGTGTACCTTGGAATTCAAGACAAGTGTCAATTTTTGTAGTTTGTCTTAAATGAAATCATAAATTCTACAAGATCACTTGTTTTATTTGGGCCTCGTCACCGACAATTCATAATACAGATAATACAGAATATGACATTGCATTCTAATTATAGTTTGAGGGGTTTTCTTAAACATAGATTCTTAGTGAAAAGATATAGATTTTGGGTTCTCTTCTTGATGGAAAAAAAAACAAAAATATTGCATCCATTGGACATTTTTTTGAAAAGGATTCCTACGCGATTTGCATATTACAAATTTATCTATGGGTTCTAATCCAAAAAAGAACAATCTAAAAAACATATAGGTAGTATGTATGAGTACACATTTGCAGCAAAATTCCTTTTATTTACTAGTGAACCTTAATATTTTCAGACAAGTTCAATCAAGCTGAGCTCTAGTGTTGTGGTGTTTCCTGTGAAGTAGTTTAACTTTGTCAAATTGGGACGTCATCTTCTATGGGTTTTAAAGTTGATCAGGCTTTTTGTATTTTTTTGCGAAAATGATGTTTCAGTTCCCTAAAACACTTTTAAATTAGCGTATATACAGGATGGTTCAAAATGATAATTAATCTAGCGACAAAACATCTCTGTTATACATGTATAAGATAACTTGTTATTACAAATTCATCATAGCCTCTTCATTTCTTTATATTTGTTGGCAGAACCAGGTATGTCTTGACGTTATCAAATATCTATTGCACATACTATTCAATTTGTAAATTTTGTTACAAATGATCAGACGGTTGCAAACATATTTTTACCTGGTTTTGATAATACATGCATTCTATAGGTAAGCCCAACATATTTTTATGGAATATTTTGGTTATGCATTTTCTTGCATTTGCGTGTAGTTGTTAGTAAAAGTAGAGTAAATGCAGTTGCATGTTACATAATGAAAAATAAACCCACTCTTCCTGAACAAATGAGAAAAAACAAGCATCCATAATATTACTTCAGTGTATGACACAATATTCATAGAGAAAGAGGTAATGGTATTCTGAAAACGTTTTACCGACACATGAACTACATATGACTATAATCAGTATGACTGTTTATCATCAAATAAGTATATGTTTGTGGTATTGCAAATAGGTAACCGTACGGCCTTCAACAATAAGCAAAAACCATTCCGCATAGTCAGCTAAAAAGGGTCCTGAAAAGACCATGTATAACAATTCAAACGAGAAAACTAACGGCCTTATTTATGTATTGTTTACTGGAAGCCAATAAATAAACAGAGTAGATTGATGCGTCAAAAAGAAATATTTTACTGCTTATTGCAAGGATAGGACACACCAAATTGATTAAGTTGTCTATTGGAATTAAATTAGTCCATATATGTTATACAAAAGTATTCTGCTATACACAAAAGTATTGGACGATCAACCGACGAAAATGCTACAAACTTAATTCTTTGCAATCGTCTTTGACATATCTCAACATCAAGGGATAATAAAAAAAAAATCAATACAACTCTCTGTCAATATTTAAGTAAAGAGATGTGGTATGGTTGCAAATGAGTCAAATATCCAACAAGTTCAAATATATTTTAAGAGGTTTTTCAATGATTCTTATATCAGTGTTGTTCTTGTGATTTCATTTAAGGTAAATAAAATTTGGTTTTTTACCAAATGTATTCTGACTTTGAATACATTTCTTTTTATTTACTCTCATATTCATTTAAGGCATCACCATTAATGTCTAGACATACTTTCCAGGAATTAAGACTAATGCCTAAAATCATTTAGGCAATAGATTTACTACCTAGACGTGAGCCTATTGTCTAGGATTCAAGCCTGATTACTTATTGCCGCAAACATATATTAGTGCCCAATGTCATGGTAAGTTAGAAAACTTGTCTTTCATGTACCAGCATAATAGCAGTAAGTTCACAATATTAGCAGATAAGTGATACAATCATGCGAAATAGTTTTTATAATTATATATTAGAAGTAAATACTGAAAGAAAGTTTATTTCATAATTACAATGGTTGATTCAAATCTTATTATTTTAAGTATTTTGTGCATTGTAGAATATTTATTGGAAGGAACAGCAACAATGTTTGTTTTACGAATATGTTATTGAAGCTTATCAATAATTACGACATGGACAAGTTCGATTGGAACGAATTCCGAATCATTGCTGACCTGTTCAAAATTTCATTTTGAAAAGAAAGTTCTGGAAAAACTAGTACGAATGGAACATAAAATGGAATTATTCGAGGAACAGATAAAAATGATGGGAAGTACAATGTCTCCGAAGTTGGAAAGAATGGACAAAATTAAGAAAGCAACGGAAACTTTAACAGATACATGTACAGTGCTCGATAAAAAAACCTCAGATTGAATCGAGAATTAATGATTCTTACCAGGAAATTGTACACTTTAAAATGCAACATAACAACGAAACTAACTTTTAGGTATATCGAGAAAAAATAGATACTTGGTTGGATTCTTTGTCCTTAAATATCAGAGAAAACGATGAAGCTGAAAATGAACGGAAACGAAAAATAGAATCCATTCAACGTGATTTACACGAAGAACAGAAACGGGTTAATACTTCATATGACGTTATTGTGAATAACTTCAAAGTTCAGTCTAATAAGACGCTACAGGAACTGATTTTACAACATGAGAAAGGTAAGGTTAATTTCAAATAATTCTATTTATTTATTTGATTTTTTTTTTTTATCGTTATAGGAATAAGAAAATTGAAAAGTATCTATATTTTTAGACAGAACAGTTTGCTGGCTCAACTGAAATATTTTGTGATGAATGTCTTGTACATAAGGTATCCCCGTTGGTCAGAAAGATATAAATGCATATACATGATATCTTATAAAGATCGGAGTCTATCGACATCACAAACATTTTTTGTCCTGATAGTCTCACTCTATTTCTTTGACTTTTGGTTTTTGATTCTTCACTTTTAATTTTTCACTTAGTGGTCGAAGTGTCAATTCAGTATATGAACAGAATAATCAAATATCTTCGTACAATATTAGTCACCGTGAATATTTACAAGAAAATAATGAAGACAACAAATCCTGAACAAAATATAATAATATTTTAACGATTTAACGAAAACTCTGGATAAAAAGAAAACACAAACGCAAATCAAATCAAATTTAGTTAAAGTATAAATACGTTATTAAATACATCAAATGTCATTATCTGTTTCTCATATCTATCTCAAGTAAAAAAGTATCACTAACGTCCGAACTACTGTATGTGTACACAAATTTGAAAGTACACCTAAAAAAATCGTTTTATTGACTGTCATATTGATTATTCTTCATATCAAGCACTTTTTCAGATTTTAAAGAAATGATGAAGAGGGAGACAGTTGCTTTCTCGGCTTACTGGTCAAGTTCACAAACATTGCAATCCCGTGAAAAAATGATATTTGATTGAGTAATGACTAATGTAGGGAATGGATATGAACCCAGTACTTGGGTGTTCAAGGCTCCACATCAGGGTCTTTATCACTTGACTGCCGTTGTAATGTCAAATAGGGGGTCGAGTCTTGGATTGTACCTTTGTCACAACGGATTGAAGATAACAAGAAGTTACCTTACTGGCGATGGTTATAAGACAGGAACATTTTATGCTGTATTTAATCTACAGAAGGGAGACAGGTTCGGCTCATCTGATTAACACACAGCACAAAAACAAATAACAAAATGATTAAAGGCACAAAGGCATAAAGTACTAAAATCTATTTCAAGACAAAATACAACTAATAAATAAGTGATGTTTTCTAATGTTGTTTTCAAAATTACTGTTTGATTTATTTTATTTTGTTTGTTTATTACGGAGCCCCGTAATAAAAACAGGTTAAACAAGAGAGCTTTTGCGTGTACTGGCGCTCAAATACATTATGTTCTGAGGAAAACACCAGTCAGAAAGAACAATTTTGTTAGGTTGTATTTTGAAATTGGGTTCGATGACACCACCATTAACGCATTTTACATAAAATAGCACATAAACAAATATTACAGAACTATAGTAATCTGTCTATTAATCATGTTAGCGCAAAATTTTTATTCTTAAACTTATCTTTCAAATTTCAGTTATTTGTATGCAGAAGTGCATTAGGGAATAAAACATTGAGAAAGGAAATGGGGAATGTGTCAAAGAGACAACAACCCGATCAAAGAGCAGATAACAGCCGAAAGCCACCAATGGGTCTTCGTTGCAACGAGAAAATCCTGCACCTAAAGGCGTGCTTCAGCTGGCCCCCAAGAAACTAACTACCAAAGGTTTTTTAAGATCTCAACATTCTATTCTGTCCAAGCGAATATAGACAAAACATACACAAAGCAATACGCACAGTTAAACTCAGTTTAAAAACGTCCGAGTACGATGTCACAATAGGTAACAAAAGAAACAAGATGGCAATAATACACAAGTTACCGACATGAAATATTATGGCTTCGTCATATGGATATCAAACAAAATCCCACCCGTTAAGGATTTATTGTCCTTTCATTATAAAATAAATGAAAAGAACATAACCCGTATCATGCCAATGAATGTGTCCATTTCTGTTACAAAGACATGTTATGAGTGAATCAGTATTAAAGCCAGAATATGCAATCTTTAATGACCTGTCAACAGTATCGTTACTACAAATGTATGTCTACTTTAAGTCTGTTTAAAAGTTTTGTTAACTTTTGAGGTGAATGCGACATTTTTGTGCTTTGTAAAGAATTTTACCATTAAAGATGTAAAATAACTACTTTAAATAAGTCCTAATAGAGGATGGAAAGTGGTTATTTTGCGGAAGGTGACCTCTAGTCCTGTGTTGGGTGTCGGGTAATGGACAATATGTCCTGACTATGCTTATTTTACAGAGTTGTCAATGAATAAAGAAAACACTTCCGTTTAAAACGTACTTTCGTTGAAAATTCGTTTCTTACAAAATAATTTATCGAAAATAAATTTATTGATTATCAATATTATAATGAAATGACGATTGTACATATGTTTTAATCATATTTATAAATTCAAAGACAACACTTTTTTTAGAATTAAAGTATTCAAAGACAACAATTATTTTAGAATTTAAGTATTCAAAGACATTTTTTTAGAACTAAAGTATTCAAAGACAACATTTTTTTATAGAATTAAAGTATTCAAATAATTGTGTCTGATGTTTTTATTTGAAAATTACATTAAACTTTAACGTATCATTATATATGAAAAGAGAGACAACCAACACAGTGTGTTCGCATATATAAGGTGGCAGTAACTTTCTATTATTGAAGGAAGATCTGGCAGATCATTCATGTCCTATTATTCAATTTTTTTCTTCCAGTTATTTTTATTAAACGGTGTTTCAATTTTATTATAATATGATTAACTAATGAATCTTCATTTATTTCAAATGAAACTGGCCCCTTCAGGTCTAATGACTGCCATTGAAGACGGAATTCGATTTCATCCTCCGTAACGTCTTTGTTACATTATTTACAAAAAGGATTACTTTCTTTCTTTCTTTCTTTCTTTCCTTTTCTTGTTTACTAACACTGATTCCTATCTTGGTGAACTCATTATTCTTCAAATAAATATTTCAAAAGGCTAAATGTTATTTTTAAACAGTCTATATGTTTTATCTCATTTCTTTGCGCCATGCTAGCTTTGTTGTTTTTCTATTTATTCTGAGTTGTTTTCAAAGGTAATTGACTGTAGATTGGTGATTAAACTAATATAAGACAGGAATAATAGCCATTTTCTTTATTCATAATGTTTCCTGCAGATAAGGTTAATGGACAAGTATGATAGGTTTTTGTTCAGATCCAATGGTCTGCTTTGTACAAACATTAAACCCATTTTGCCTCATGAAAAAAATTGCAGCAAAAGCAATTCTGAAAAATAAAACACACAAACGTGTTCTTTTTTTTCTGAAATTAACAGTTTGTTTTTTTTCTTTCGACAGTTCACAGTTTGATTATTTTCTTTCTGAAATAAACAGAAAGTCGCAGAGAATGCATTTTGTTTATTAAAAATTGATATTGTGAAATCAATGTATTAATTGTCAAATCGATATTAAGAACAAATAGTGAAAATATCAAAGCACTTAACAATTTTATGTTGACCACTTTTGCGCAAATCTCCATATCTTATATGATTAAAACATACTGAACGTACACATGGCATATACTGTTTATATTAAACAATGATACAATAAATACATTGACAGACATAATTATATCAAACATTGCGGTTTTTTTTCTATTAAGTAGTGAATCAATTTCAAAATTTGTTGAATTATATTTTAGTTTGGGTTTTTGGGGAGGGGGTGGGGTGACGGGTACAACAGGGCAATATATAAAGTTGTATGTTTTGACGTGCGATGTATCTTATGGTGCTTCGGTAAAGTTTTTTACGAAACATCGAAACATGCTCATATTGACACATCATAAGGCAATCATCTCAGAAGTCTGAAAAATACTGAAAACTATTGTGTAGAATTTCCAACAGGACTCCTTATTTTATATAAGACGGGAAGTGGTTTATTTTCCTATGGTTGTTCATCTCGTCTTAGACATGTTAGAATATGCTTGAAGTATAGGGACTTTTATGGAATTCATTGACATTATAGTCAAGCAAGATGTCAACATCCTGTCCAACTGTCTTCCAGCAAAGCAAAAGCTGACCAAGGATCTTCACCATTTCGTGACAGGCTGTATACAGGATGAGTTATTCCACTAGGAATAGTTACAACTCTTAACAATCAATTTTCATTAGTTCCTTATATAGTCAATCTGAAATTAGGGGACCAACATTTGATACATTATCCAGATTAAAAAAAGGGGGAGGGGGTTAAAAGGGCATGTGAATATTCTTTTACACCTGACCTGTTTCTAGGACATCTTATCTATAATCTATTTTCTATAGCCAAGTGCAAACAAATAATATACTGTAAATTCAGAAATTATTGCATTGTTTTTATTATTGCAATGTTTTTATTATTGCGTAAAATGCGAAAGGGTTATAATTGCAATATTAATTATAACTCACATTTTGAGTATTTTTATATGAATCAAACAGGATTTTTCTGAATATCGCATAAGTTAAAATCACATTTCAGTCTTAAATTATAAAATCGCAATAATAAATCCACGCAACATTTTTTTGAAATTACAGTATATCCCTTATATAAATGTACGACATGGCATGAGTTTTGGGACCATTTGATTACAAAAAAGAAAGGGGGGAGGGTAAGAATGGTCAAAATACTTTTTCGGCTTAAAAATAGCCTACCCTAAATATTTTATTGTCATTTTTCATTAAGCACTGTTAAAGTCAGAATGTTGCTCCCGTAGACTCAATGTAAAAAAAAAAACCCCATAAAATAAAAATATTCCCTACCTACCTACCCTAACTTTTTTTCAGATGTAACTGGAACCACACATACTTTTTTATTTGGCCTTAAAAACAATTTATAGACCATAAGCATGATAAGCATGATAATAATCAAAATTTATTTCAACATGTTCAACAGTAAGCAGGACAATATGTTTTTAATCCCTTACCCTAAGTTATATTTAAAGTTTTTAATGGAAGTAGTAACTTTTCAGCTCTTTGTTTACTAAAAAAAGCTTTTATCTCGTGGAAAAGCCTCATACAAATACATTTTTTACATACAACATACTGTACATGAAACACTAGACAACTTTATCCAGAGAATAATCTTGTTTAATGATCTATTATACAATGTAGGCCATGGAGATTAAAAATCAAAAGCATTGCAAACTTTTGTAAAGTTCAATTTTGGGACCTTACATGTACATTGATGTACGTGTATGTAATGTATGATTATTTATAGAGCCCTCAGCCCTTTTAAAAAGAAACAAAAAAATACATGCACAGTGATGCTACACTACCCAGGCCATTTATTAGGAGGGGGTACACGGTACTTTTACCCTCTTATGCTATTGACAAGTACCGCCTAAATGTTATACATCAGTTTTATTGAACGTGTCTTTGTTAACTTGGTTCTCCCATTGAAAAATCACTTTACTAATTTCACCAGCCCAGTAGCCAGTACTTCGGTACTGGCATGAAAATACTGATTTTTTGTGTTATTAACATTTGCTGTTACAAAATATTAGAAATTATTATAAATTAAGGAATGTATCTCCCTCATGCAAAGCTCTGATTCTTTTCACGGATTTGGCTATACTTTTTGGACCTTTTGGATTATAGCTCTTCATCTTTTATATAAGCTTTGGAATTCAAATATTTTGGCCACGAGCATCACCGAAGAGACATGTATTGTCGAAATGCGCATCTGGTGCAAGAAAATTGGTACCGTTAATTTTATTACTACCACTGGGTCGATGCCTCTGCTGGTGGACTATTAGTCCCCGAGGGTATCACCAGCCCAGTAGCCAGTACTTCGGTACTGGCATGAAAATACGGATTTTTTGTGTTATTAAAATTTGCTATTACAAAATATTAGAAATTATTATAAATTAAGGAATGTATCTCCCTCATACAAAGCTCTGATTCCTTTCACGATTTGGCTATACTTTTTGGACCTTTTGAATTATAGCTCTTCATCTTTTATATAAGCTTTGGATTTCAAATATTTTGGCCACGAGCATCACTGAAGAGACATGTATTGTCGAAATGCGCATCTGGTGCAAGAAAATTGGTACCGTTAATTTTATTAATTTGTATATATATGAGTAGTACGAATAGTACTACATATGTAGGGCAGCTCAGGACTATATTTTCCATTCAATAACCAACAATGACTAATGAACTGTTCATACATTGTACATTCCATTTTAAATATAAAAAGGGGGATATTTTTATTGATGCTTTTGAAGATTTTCACCTGTAAGATTAATTGATTGGTTGTTGGTTTCTTATGTCCAATGGCAAATAGTTCATGCATGTTTACACAAATGGTTTAGGACAAGAACAAATTAAAATAAATACATTATTTGGGTTCTTTAATATGTTAAATTAAACAATTTATTTAAATTTAAGATGTTGCAATGACCCCATTTTAAATTGTTTCACGTTAATTTCAAAAATGATTAAAAAAAATATTCCCTACAAAAATTGAATTCTTGATGTTCTTTCATAAACATGATAAACAAAATGCCAATGATAAATATTTAGATTTCTAATTTTGGTCTGGTTTTTGAATTCATCCACATTTTAAGGTCCGAAGGATCCAATTTTTGACTTAGTTTAATTTTAACAAAACTTGAACTCTATCATATTAAGGTTTTTTTTTATATACAGAAATAAACCTGATTATGCATTTGTAAATATGTACTTTAACATTGATTTATGATTTTGGTCCTAGTTTTCAGGTTGGTTAAAACTGGTCAGGGTCCACAATTTAACCATGTTAACTGTGTTTGATTTTAACAATAAATTTATATATATGCTGAATCCAACCTGTATTTAGTTTTATACCCCACCTATGATAGTAGAGTGTCATTATGTTTTCTGGTCTGTGCGTCCATTCGTTCATCCTTCCGTCCATTCGTCCCGCTTCAGGTTAAAGTTTTTGGTCAAGGTAGTTTTTGATGAAGTTGAAGTCCAAATCAGTTCACATGTGCCCTTTGATATGATCTTTCTATTTTAAATGCCAAATTAGAGTTTTTACCCCAATTTAACGGTCCACTAAGCACAGAAATGATAGTGCGAGTGGGGCATCAGTGTACTATGGACACATTCTTGTTGGGCCATGTTATGAAATTTATTTACATTGAAGTTCAAAGGGTCCAAAATTTAACTTAATTTGAAATCTTAATTTGATTTTATGCTGAATCTATTAAACTATATCTTTATACATGTACCATATTTATTCTGTGTTAGAAACCATATTCTTTTTCAAATATTTAATCCTATTACAAATTCAGAGCTGTATCATGCTTAAATGTTTTGTTCAAACTTGCATTTTTTCTTCATCTTCCATAAAATTTGCGCTTTACTGATATAACTGGTGGTTTTTTTTAATGAAACTTTAACAAAAAGATTAGCACAATATGTGGATGATTATCTGATGTCAAACATTTTCAAGATGGCCACCAAGGATGGCAAAAATAAAGTTGTCATCTTTATTTCCTGTCAGTGGTATACATGTAAATGAACATTAGAAATATGAAAAAAATGTGGTATTATTGCCAATGAGAACAAAGGACATACAAGTAAAGCTATAGGTCTTCATATGCCATATGGCCTTCAACAATGCACAAGACCAATACTGCATCTATTCAGCCATAAAAGACCAAAAATTAGAAAATGAAAATCTATATATGTATGATTTGTGGTTTTCAGATCTAGACTCACAGCTAACTTAACTTTTACAGCAGTAAAAATGAGATTGGAAGACTGATCATGTTTCTGACAGAAACAATTTCAACCAACCAAACAAGCAACAGAAACTTTGCATGTTTAAAACACCACTTAAATCTTCCATAGGATGATGTCTCAAAAAAATAATAGTTCATCATTTATGAAGATTTTAATGTTATGGATTTTATTTTACAAGAAAGTTAATCATTAACTTAAATGTACACTTGTTTTTATGGTAAAACCTTGCTGTTCAAGTATAAAAAACACATTTAACTTTATTGAAATTTGAAGTTTCATATGACTTATTTTAATTTTGTTATTTCTTAGGATGTGATATCATGACAGTAATCTTAACAGCTATCCAATTTTATTCAAAATTCTTTATAAATTTTGCACTAGTATATATAGACTAAGTAATTTGTTTTTCGTCTAGTTATGGATTTTTTATGGCCCCGCAACAAAGTTGTCGATGCCATATAGTTTTACCCTTGTCCGAAATTCCGTAATTTCATAATTCCATCATTCCAAAACAAACCATTATACAGTGTTTTTTTCTAAACGACTTTCAGATATTTGCATGATTTTTGGTATGTAAGTTGACCATGATGAGTTACA
Source organism: Mytilus edulis (assembly GCA_019925275.1). Classification (NCBI taxonomy): domain Eukaryota; kingdom Metazoa; phylum Mollusca; class Bivalvia; order Mytilida; family Mytilidae; genus Mytilus; species Mytilus edulis. The sequence continues at coordinate 45,123,906 of CM034357.1, read as the reverse complement.
GATCAAGTTTAAGTTTTGTTCCGCTCCGATAATGTTTGTTGAAATTACGGGCTATGGACTTGATAAATTGTTAAAAATTACAGTCATACACACTTTTTTCTAAAGGCTTTCAGGTGTTGGGCTGATTTTTGGTATGTGAGATACTCATGATGAGTTACAGATCAAGTTTAAGTTTCGTCCTGCTACGCTAATATTTGCTGTAATTTCGGGCTTTGGACATTTTGAAAATCAGTTATATGGACCTTTTTTCTAAATGCTTTCAGATATATATTGGACTGATTTTTTTATATGTTAGCTAACCATGATGAGTTACATATCAAGATTAAGTTTCGTTCCGCTGTGTAATTTTTGCCAGAATTAATGGTTTTCAACTTTGAAAATTGTTGAAAATTACAGTTATATGGACATTTTTCTATATGCCTCAAGATTTAGAGCTGATTTTTGATATGTGAGACAACCATTATGTTTGTGTCCACATGTGTTATTGAAATTGCAGATTTTCAAATTTTTGAGACGTGATCATTCGTGTCGCTTTGACAGTTTTCTCTTTGAAACCATTATTTTGATAACTTTAGAAGAAGTATCATACATATATGTATATATATTGTAAAAACTATTAAAATGACAAAATCTAACCACCCAAAATTTTTCTGAAAAATTTGGACGTAACATCTATGAGCTATTGTCACTAAAGTGTGTAAATTTACAAATTTTCATAGTTTTCTGCTATTATTTGACAGCTTTATCAATATAATACAAAAATATATTGCAAAAGTGGTCAGAGAAACTTATTTTTACAGTCTGAACTTATTCTGAATTGTTTAACCTCTTATTTTTAATTTATCGCTTTTGAAATATGTGGTTTTTTTTTTTATCGTTTTGAGGTGCACAATTTGTCAATTCAAGCTATTTCGGCTCCTGGGAGCCTCTAGATTTGTAATGAATAATTTGTATTTATGTATGATTATTTTCTTAATGTATTAAATGAAACATTATTTATTCTTTTCCATTTGTTGTTATACTTATCTATAAGTCCAGATCCTATCATACATGTATGTCAGATGTTAAAAATTAGACTGCAAACTTGAGAAAACTTGAATATGCAGGCTACCCCATTTTGTTGTGGCATATACTAGGTTGTTTTACAATAATAAACGGGTCTTGCAGAATTTTGGCTCTGAAAGATGACCGAAATCAGCCATGTTGGACTTTAAATGAGAAATATTGAATCGGTTAGATCATACATACACTAAATAGACAGCATTGTTATTTCTATGCATTCTTACACTTAATGTGATGTATTACTGGGAACAACTATAAAAAAATTATAAATGTTGCCATGTCTTTTTATTTAAACCATCGAAATATGCCAAGAAAGGCTTATTTTTGCTGTTTTCGAGCAATTTCAGCTGTTAAAAAATGGAGCCTCGAAAAAATCAAGATCGGTTCAAAATTTCCCAAAAAAAATTTGTGTGGTTAATTACATTACTAAGGTGCACCAATGTGCCAAATATGAACTCATTTGACAAAAGTGCCATTCGGACGGTTTTGCATGGTTTTCTGGCAGATTGGCTCTTAACAGGATTCTTATGGTCAGTGGTTGTCGTCTGTTTATGTGGTTCATGAGTGTTTTTCGTTTTTATATAGATTAGACCGTTGGTATATAGATAAGACCGTTGGTTTTCCCGTTTGAATGGGTTTACACTGGACCCTTTATAACTTGCCGTTCGGTTAGAGCCAAATCTCTGTGTTGAAGGCGTTACCTTGACCTATAATGGTTTACTTAAATAAAAAGTAAAATCACAAAAATACTGAACTTAGAGGAAAATCAATTCGGAAAGTCAATAATCACATGGCAAAATCAAATAACAAAACGCATCAAAAACGTATGGACAAGAACTGTCATATTCCGAAATATGACAGTTGTCACTTGGATTGAGAGTTGTCTCATTTGCACAAATACCACATCTTCTTATATCTATATGGAAATGTGGCAACATTGCCTTCACTTGTCCGATAAAAAATACTCATCATATTTGGAGGCATCTTCTTGACTGAAAAAATACACAATTAGTCCAGACCGCATAGAATCATGTGTTGAATAATTTATCTTGTTTAATTTTCGGAGAATGCCATGCATTCTGCACAATAAAGGGAAGAAGGAGTACTTTGTCGCTAGGTACTATATAATACCATACTTCGCATACTCTTATGTCTAGCAGTACTACTTGTTTTTGTATATGCATATACTTTTTGTCAATTGGTTATAAAAATATTTGAACTAAAGGCACAAACTGATCAAATGGTAAAATATTTTAACAAATAACTCAAGTGAAAGGTTGTTAGTATGAAATAAATGCTCTGAATTCAAAAATAATACTTACCATCCTGCTCCAGTAATTTGAACTTTAAATAATATAATGACTTGCTATAAGATGAATCACTGATTTAGAAGGTCTAACTTTGACATGAAAACGTCTATCATTAATAGATGTAATAAATACAAGGTCCAAAACATTATTTTGTAAGTCTTTGATCTATAGCACTGTTTTCCAACATCAGCTTAGTGCTTGATTGTAATTTGGATATTTTCACTAAAGTTACAACTAATCTGCCACTTTTAAAGGGGAATTATTTACATTAATGCAAAAATCAGCAATGCTTTAATGAATAATTACAGTTGGAACCTACGTAAAACATTTTAAAACTTTTTTCGAAAAAGACTATAAATGAAAACCGACTTATATTATCCACAAAATGATAGAATGTTAGGGCAATTAACCAGAGTTATCCTATATTTATCACAGAGAGGGACTAGCCAACAATTTATGATAATAGCTTAATTACGATAAAACAATTTTTCGTCATAAAAGAATGTTAATTTATTCAAATATAAGGACCACCAGAACTCACGAACTTGGTTAATGCCGCATCGTTCTGAATGTTCGATAAATGTTTGATATATAGAAACACGTTACTTCTAGTATGACAACATTAAATACATTTATTCTTATTCTTACACATTGTTTCTTTAAATTCATTGCTCTAACAAATTGGTAACAAACAAATTATTATGTAAACGAGATAATATGTTTTCATTTAGAAAGCATTATGTAAACACGCATAACGTATAAAAAAAGATAATAACGTACAATCATGTCTAAGGTACAAGTTATAACTTTGGTCGTTGGTTAACTCTAAAAAATTTGATAAAACAAGATAGAATATTACTTCAGATATTATTATCAGCTATATAAACGAGAACTAAATAGACTTTTTGATGTAGAAAATGGAAAGAAGTGTAGGAAATATGGATATCGTTCGAACCCTAATAGTTTTGATTTGTTTGTCGTTTGTCCGGGCTTCATCCAGCTCGATTGGTTCAGAATTCGAATCTTCACTTTCCTGTTCGAAATTTCATTTTGAAGAAAAAGTACTTGAAAAACTTGTGCGACTGGAACATAAGATGCAAATATTGGAGGAAAAAATGGACATTAGGGAAAAGTTAATACTGCAAAGTGGATGAATAAGCAACGTTAAGAAACAAACAGAGACATTCGTTCAATCACTACAAGAGGCTAAGTTACAGGATCAGACGAGATTTAATAAATCATACCATGAAATTGTGGAACATTTTAAAACCCAGGCCGACAACGAAACTGATATATACGGAGACCAGATAAATACTTTGCTGGAATCTTTGTCTTCAAAAATCGACGTGTTCACTGAAGCTGAGAAGAAATGGGAGAGTGATAAACAATCAATGCAGTTTTCTTTTGACAAACAACAGAGAATATTCAATTCCTCGTACGAGCAGATAGTGAAAAACTTTAATGTTAACTCTAACAAGATGTTACAGGAGTTAATTTCAAATACACAAACAGGTAGGAATTATTTATCAAAAATACTTTTTGGGGTTTCGCACTAGTATCTTATTTAAATTTATTACATTGCTTGCATTAATTACCGTGACATGAAAACCGTTAATTTCACGTGTGAAATGATATTGGATTATGTCATGACATTTTTTATATTGCATGTATTATCAGCCCTAGGTTCAATATCAGCACAAAAGTCGCCTGGCTCGAGGGCTGATATTGACGACGGGCTAGTAATACATGCGAAATGAAAAGAGACATGTTCATATGATTTTTTTTTATCATATGATTCAACAATGGAGAAAAAATAACAAATTAATATTTTGCTCCTTTTAAGTGGTTCTGAAATAGACATTCAAAGGGTGAAAAGCTGACGTCGGACAGCAAATATAGTATATCCGATATGAATATTTCTATCATATGCCTATGATATATTCTAATATGGACGATAAAAAATTAATTCAACAATAATTAAATTAACGGTACCAATTTTCTTGCACCAGATGCGCATTTCGACAATACATGTCTCTTCAGTGATGCTCATATTGAATGAAAACTGTTTCGAAAAGTTAACATTTTTAAAGCAACTTTTTAAATTATGTTGATTTTTTTTTAAATGCATCTATTTTAACATTTGTTTGTTGTTTTTTTTCTCTTCATTTTACCCAATATACTTTACAGTATCCAATTAATTGTTTTGTACCCTACTTTGTAATGGTTTAAACTGAAAAAGTACCTTTGAGGTGTATTACCGAAAACTGCCGAGTATCTACGGAATGCCATGCGATAACGTTATGGAAAGGCATGTGTTAAAAGTCGAAGCATGTGATAATCTTTTCATATCAACCCGTTCAGCACCAATTCGAAAAATATGGAACTTACGTAAATTTAAGGCTTTTATCATACTGTAAAATTATATGTGAGTTAGTCTAAGTATATGATAATATCAGATTATTACATTGCATTTGTCATATCAGATGTTTTATCAGCCCAAGAGACGAAGGCTTGAGTGCTGATAATGACCGAGGACTGATAATTTATCACGGACGTCGGATATGAAATGTCATACATCCGATATGAATTTTTTTATCATATGCCTCAACAGAGGAGAAAAGCAACAGAACAACATATTTATGTTCCTGTTTCCTAAGAAGTGTTTTCTAGTAAATAACTTATATATTTTAAAGGTCGATGAAAGCTTGAAATTTACATGAATTTTGTATTTTCCGAATTGGTGTTAAGCGGGTTAATATTAAAAAAATATCACACGCTTCCAACTATTATCACATGCCTTTCCGTAACGTTATTGCATTTTTTTCTCGGGTTACTAGGCAAATTCTGGAAATTTCACCCCAATGATACGTTTTCAGTGAAAAACAGTGCATAGAAGGTTACAAAACCATTATAAATAAATGATACAATAAATTCAGTTTTTTCTAAATTTGAAATTTCCTTTACAAAATTTAAAGTTAACAATATAAAAAATATGTTGTTCTGTTGCTTTTCTCCTCTGTTGAGGCATATGATAAAAAAATTCATATCGGATGTATGACATTTCATATCCGACGTCCGTCAACTTCTCACTTTTTGAAACTCTACTTGAGAACCACTTAAAAGGATCAATGTATTAAACATTTATTTTTATTCGTTGTTGAAGCATATGATGAAAAGATCATAACATGTCAATACCAGATGTATTATCAGCCCTCCAAATTTCTTTAAAAAAAACCACCAGAAGATTGATAAATTACAATATATACTATATTAACGAATGTCTGGTGAACTACACGTGATAACACATAATCCCACGTATAAAATTTTCTGTCAAATTGTGAAAAATATTATCATTGTTCCATACGTCTCGTGAGATATGTCAAATCAAATGACGATAAAGTATGTCTATGAACATGTAATAACAAAACATGCGGAGAATGAAAGCTTTATGGCATACAGATGTTTACAAAATATCATTTTGTCAATATGGCCAAAGATGCCATTAACCAGTGGTGGACTGTAAATAGAAAACTTAAGATATATGTAAAACTATTTGAATCGTATACACTACTCAATATATCTATTGTTTAATTGTTAAACTTTAAAGCGAGTAATCATCAATCGTGAAATAAGCAATGGATATGAAAATTGATCTAAAACATTTTAAAAGTTGCAGATTATTATTTGCAGATCCGATGGTATTAATAATCAATGTTTTTATTTTTTCAGTTGTGGTGACTGGTTGTTATGTTGGTGGTGGTACTGTTTCTGCCGGATCACTCAAGTTTCCTGACATTAAAACATCCATACGAGTTTCTAACCTATCGTCTTTTAAATCTACTGGGAAATTTACCTGTCAAGTTCCTGGATATTATTATATTGCAGTAACACTGATGTCTGTTGACGCCAATACGAAAATTGAGATAATGAAAAATTCTGTCGCCATACATTGGCAATTTATGACTGGCTATACTAAAGAACAAAGTTACTGGACACCAGGAGCTGCTGCTGTGGCTTTAGAATTAAAATATAATGACAATGTGTGGATTAAACTAGTTTCCTCACGAAATATTCACCAATCATGTCTTACCATATTCAAAATCAACTAATATAACATACTTCGGAAGAAACTGGCTCACCTATAATGAAAAACTGTTTCTTCTGACATTATATAGCTGATACATTTGGTATAAGGTATCCGTAAGATGTTTACAAAATCAATAAAAAAAATCAACAACCTGATGAAGATAAAAAAAGGGACGAAAGATACCAGAGGGACAGTCAAACTCATAAATTGAAAATAAACTGACAACGCCATTGATAAATAAGGAAAAGACAAACAGACAAACAATAATAAATATTGTAAAGTTAAGCACACTATCAAATTTGGTTGGCGTTTCAAAGAAGGTACTGGAAATAATACAAACTGGACCTTTCATGTAATAAGATAAAATCCAAGTATTTATGTTTTGCTACCATCTGTACTGTAAAAGATTCATATTATGACAAGCAGCTTTACTATTTATTCCAACTTGAAGATATCTCGTAAAATATGAAATATATATTATATATAACATATCTTTTTTGATTTAGTATAAAATAATTAACTTAAAGAGATAATTAGATAAAATATTTTGTATAAGATATCTCAGATAGTTGTTTACATATATTCTTTAAAGGAGTATGTCTTGAAAGACCCCTTTTGGCCCCAAAATATAGTAGTTTATTAAAATTGTTTAAATGTAAATTTTAGTTATTTGTTGCAGAGAAGAATGCGTCTGCTTCATGAGAATGGGCTGTTTTTAACAATGCGTTTCACATATATCGGGTGCTAGCATCATTAAATCGTGCTAAATTATCGAAATCTTCGCAATTTAAGCATTTCAGTTAAATTTTCGATGGTTTCTGTCTTGAATGAAAGTGGCCGCATTTGTATTCATCCTTAATATTGAAATATAAGTTGTATTTGACGATAATATATAACATATATACAGGTTGAGGATGAACACGAGTGTGGTTCACTTTCATGTTTAACACAACCCTTCCGAAAAGTGACATTGTTCGGCATATTTGATAAATTTGTCATATTTAAGCTCGAATCAAAGCGTTTTTAATGGGTAAATCAGTTAAAATCTTTCACATTAACTAATTGATTCAACTGAACTAGACACTTAAAAGTGTCTAAAAAGTGTCCAAAATTTTGCGTCAGATGAAACTGAAATTTGAAGTCAAAATCGGCCCTTACCTAACCTACTCATTAGAAGACATGTTATACATTTTATAAAATATCTGATAAACTATTTAGTATATGAGACTTATTGTTGTTAAATTAAATAGTAAAACGTGTTTCCATGATATCAAATTTTATATTTATTTTTATAGAAATCGTATTTTGTATATTTATTGTATGAATGTTGATATGGAAACGCTTAATAAACTTGTCTATAGATTATATGATCAAATTGTATACAACGGTATGGAAACCATCTTTATCATATAAAATTGAAAATTTCAAGATTTGTTTCAAACATAATTTTGCCTGAATTCTGCGATTAGAGAGACAAAGAAAAACGAATTCATAGATAATATTTTGCTTGTTTGTGCTATGGTTTCACATATGAATATTTTGTTTATGAAATAAAGCTGTTTTTTGTCTCATGTGTGTGTTTTATATGTATTAACGAAACACGATACCACATGTTGTTTTACTATTGTTATTAATGTCAACAAAAAGCTTTATTCTGGTAAGTTAATGTAAACCCGACTTTGATAAAAAAAAAAATATAGTCTTTTTCAAACAAATTTCATCACAGTTTGAAACTCATTAGTCGAAAAACAACAAAAGACTGTGAAACACGAAACTCTCGAAAACCTTAGGAGATACAAGGTGCCCCGGGAGGTTATGTGCTTATCGTGTAAGTACAAACCCGGTTATGAGTCTAATTCAAAATAAAAGACTGAATATTAAATTCTGTTGGAAGGGGCAAATAATTGTGGTGAGCACTGTTGATGTAGCCCCAAAAACCACTTCATACTATTACGCCAACCATTTTAATTTAGATAAATAAATGTAGCAACCTAATATATAGAAACATCCGTGAATTTTATAGACGGTTTCTTGATGCTTTAATATACAGTTAGTTCCAATTCGGTAATATAGATAGTAAGATTGCCACATACATGTTCTTTGCACAAATATCTTTCACTTTCAAGGGTCATCTAAGTCCTTTTACAATGCTTTATCTTTAACCATACCCAGCATAGAACTGTCAACCCTCAGAACCACCAGAACTCGTGAACTTTGTTAATGTCGCATCTTCTTAAATATTCACTAAATGTTTTATATTTGGGATCATGTTACTTCTAGTACATGTATGACAACATATAATACATTTATTCCAACTCATTGTTCCTTTAAATTCATTGTCCACCAAATAGGAAACAGAAAAATTATTGTATAAAGATATAATCTGTTTTCAATTAGAAAGTATTATGTAAACACGCATCTCTAAAGTATGATAGAGAAAAGATAATAACGTGCAATCGTGTTCAAGGTGCAAGTTATAACTTTTGTCTTTGGTAAAATCAAACAATTTGAGAAAGCAAGATAGAGTATATTTTAAAGGTTTAAAGGGGCGTTATTCTTTAAAAAAAAAAGTATAGTGAAACTGTATTCACCAGACACAGGATAGAACTAAAGGCACCAGATGTTACTTCAGATATTGTTATCAGCAAGATAAACAAGTGTAAAATAGATTTTTTGGATGTATGAAATGGAAAGAAGTGAGGGAAATATGGATATTGTACGAACCCGTATGATTTTGTTTATCGTTTGTTCGGGCTTCATTACGCTCGATTGGTTAAGAATTCGAATCTGCACCTTCCTGTTCGAAATTTCATTTTGAAGAAAAAGTACTCGAAAAACGTGTGCAACTTGAACATGAGATGCAAATATTGGAGGAGAAGAGCAACGATAGGGAAAAGTTAGCTACTGCTGAGTTGGATGAAATAGGCAATATTAAGATTCAAACAGAGACATTTGTTCAATCAATACAAGATGCTAATAGTCCGGCGGCTACAAGCATATTTCAGACGAATTGTGCACATCCTGTTACAAGCATGAAATTTGGCATAGACCTTCCTCAACTATTACTCTTTTATTTCAGATAGGGAGGCATTTGAAACAAATTTCTCACTTCTGGTAAAATCCAAAATGGCGGACGTCATAGTTAAATCAGCCAAATATCGAAGTCTAGCGTGTAAAAATGTGTTATTATCATGCTACTATCATAATATTTGGTACAGACCATTGTTTTTTACTACTTTTGGATAAATTAAATAGATAAGATGTCTTCAGAAACCCCACTTCCGGTTAAAATCCCACATGGCGGACATTGTACTTAAATAAGCTTATTTTTTAGGGAGGGTAATTGAAATGTGTTTTAACGTATTCTTTCTTTGGTGCTTCTGATGGATACAATGTATAAGACATATGTCTTAAAAATTCTTACTTCTTTAAATATCCAAAATGGCGGACATAGTAATATCATTTTTTTATTCAAAGTTTCAACTTTTTTCAAAATGTAAAGAAAATGATTTTATTTTGTGCTGGTCATTAAACTTTTGGCTTAAAGTTATCCCCAAAACCACTTATTCTAGCATGTTGTAAATGTTTAGATATAAAGTTGACACTTCCGGTAAAAATATGACGTAAATTTCAAAGATGAGTCCTCAATCTATTTCTTCGATGTAGAGTTTTGGATAGATTGATTAAAACAAATAAAATCACAATTATACTAAAAAATATTTAAAGATACTACTATTTGGCCAAGAATACATTTTTATTCACAGTCACCATGACATGCACACATCGCAGTGCACGGGATACCCGATTTTCAACATTAAAAATAACCGTGGTATCTTCCCTTTTGCGCAAATAGTTATTTTCTTGCTTCGTTAACAATGTTATACCCATCTGTTAAGTTTGTGCGATCTTACAGTAAAACCCCGGTGATTTAGTCTGATTAAATCACTCATTGCCTAGTGCATTTGAAAGGCCATTGATAGATATTCATCCAAAGTCTTTTGCCCTCCCAAACACAATTCATACTTCGTCTACCCCTATGTGACAGAATAGCGAAACAGTAGTGATAGCATCATCATTAACGACTGTTCGAATCATGACTCGTTTAAGTTCGAGTTTGACTGCATCAGACACATGCACCATGATTTTAGTGTCTGCCTTCAAATGTGAACTTGGTGCTGAACTTGAAATACTTCACATGGTGGATAAGATAGAATATCCTGACCATTTGTTGCTATAACTACCATACGCATCCAAGACTTCATCCACTCGTATTTCAGTCTCAAGGTATTTTATTAAGGTAAGGACATAATACCCAATCAGCATACTCGTTAGGCCGCAATTCACAATCGGAGAGCTGGTTTCCAACATTTACAAAGACTGCGGTATTGTTTCTCACATCGTTAAATTCCAAAAACACATATTTTCTTGCCTTGTTAACCAAATCTGTTTCTTTTTTTTTCGATCTTACAACAAAACCACGTATCGTTTTCAATGACATTAAACTTATCAAATCCATATTGTGATGTTGGCTGGTCAATCATCATTCTAAATGTTATAGTCACATCTTCAAACTCCATTAATGTCACCAGCGCAGTTCCTTTTCCAGCAAACGTGTTATCTTTTAATGCCTAGTGCATTTGAAAGGTCATTGATTGATATACATCTTATACTTTTCCCCTTCCAAATGCAAACCAAAGTTTGTCTGCCCCTATGTCACGGAATAGCGAAACAGCAATGACAACGCCATTGCTAAATAAGAAAAAGACAAACAGTCAAACAATAGTAAATATTGAAGAGTTAAGCACACTATAAAATTTGGTTGGCGTTTCAAAAAAGGAACTGGAAATAATACAAACTGGACCTTTCATGTAATAAGATAAAATCCAAGTATTTATGTTTTGCTACCATGTCTACTGTAAAAGATTCATATTATGTCAAGCAGCTTTACTTTTTATTCCAACTTCAAGATATCTCGTAAAATATGAAATATATATTATACATAACATATCTTATTTGATTTAGTATAAAATAATCTATTTTAAAAAGATAATTAGATAAAATATTTTGTATAACATATCTCAGATAGTTTTTACATATATTCTTTCTTTTATTTTTCATTTTTGACACAAACTTTCCGAAAAGTGACATTGTTTGGCATATATGATAAATTTTTCATATTTAAGCTTGAATCGGAGCGTTTTTTATGGGTAAATCAGTTAAAATCTTTCACATTAACTAATTGATTCAACTGAACTAGACACTTAAAAGTGTCTAAAAAGTGTCCAAAATTTTGCGTCAGATGAAACTGAAATTTGAAGTCAAAATCGGCCCTTACCTAACCTACTCATTAGAAGACATGTTATACATTTTATAAAATATCTGATAAACTATTTAGTATATGAGACTTATTGTTGTTAAATTAAATAGTAAAACGTGTTTCCATGATATCAAATTTTATATTTATTTTTATAGAAATCGTATTTTGTATTTTTATTGTATGAATCATGTGAATGTTGATATGGAAACACTTAATGAACTTGTCTATAGATTATATGATCAAATTGTATACAACGATTGGGAAACCATCTTTATCATATAAAATTGAAAATTTCAAGATTTGTTTCAAACATAATTTTGCCTGAATTCTGCGATTAGAGAGAAAAAGAAAAACGAATTCATAGATAATATTTTGCTTGTTTGTGCTGTGGTTTCACATATGAATATTTTGTTTATGAAATAAAGCTGTTTTTTTGTCTCATGTGTGTGTTTTATATGTATTAACGAAACACGATACCACATGTTGTTTTACTATTGTTATTAATGTCAACAAAAAGCTTTATTCTGGTATGTTAATGTAAACCCGACTTTGATAAAAAAAAAAATATAGTCTTTTTCAAACAAATTTCATCACAGTTTGAAACTCATTAGTCGAATAACAACAAAAGACTGTGAAACACGACATTCTCCAAAACCTTAGGAGATACAAGGTGCCACGGGAGGGTATGCAGAGGCAGCTTCATTTGTGGCACCAAATGTGCTGCTCGTGTAAGTACACACCCGGTGATGAGTATGATTGAAAATAAAAGACTGAATATCAAATTCTGTTGGAAGGGGCAAATAATTGTGGTGAGCACTGTTGATGTAGCTCCAAAAACCACTTCATACTATTACGATAACCATTGGAATTTAGATAAATAATATTAATGTAGCAATCTCATATATAGAAACATCCGTGAATCTTATAGACGGCTTCTTGATGCTTTAATATACAGTTAGTTCCAATTCGGTAAGATAGATAGTAAGATTGCCACATACATGTTCTTTGCACAAACATCTTTCACTTTCAAGGGTCATCTAAGTCCTGTTACAATGCTTTATCTTTAACCATACCCAGCATAGAACTGTCAACCCTCAGAACCACCAGAACTCGTGAACTTTGTTAATGTCGCATCTTCTTAAATATTCACTAAATGTTTTATATTTGGGATCATGTTACTTCTAGTACATGTATGACAATATATAATACATTTATTCCAACTCATTGTTCCTTTAAATTCATTGTCCACCAAATAGGAAACAGAAAAATTATTGTATAAAGATATAATCTGTTTTCAATTAGAAAGTATTATGTAAACACGCATCTCTAAAGTATGATAGAGAAAAGATAATAACGTGCAAGTTATAACTTTTGTCTTTGGTAAAATCAAACAATTTGAGAAAGCAAGATAGAGTATATTTAAAAGGTTTAAAGGGGCGTTATTCTTTAAAAAAAAGTATAGTGAAACTGTATTCACCAGACACAGGATATAACCAAAGGCACCAAATGTTACTTCAGATATTGTTATCAGCAAGATAAACAAGTGTAAAATAGATTTTTTGGATGTATGAAATGGAAAGAAGTGAGGGAAATATGGATATTGTACGAACCCGTATGATTTTGTTTATCGTTTGTTCGGGCTTCATCACGTTCGATTGGTTAAGAATTCGAATCTGCACCTTCCTGTTCGAAATTTCATTTTGAAAAAAAAGTACTCGAAAAACGTGTGCAACTTGAACATAAGTTGCAAATATTGGAGGAGAAAAGCAACGATAGGGAAAAGTTAGCTACTGCTAAGTTGGATGAAATAGGCAATATTAAGATTCACACAGAGACATTTGTTCAATCAATACAAGCTGCTAATATATATATTGAACTTACAGAATGCAACGTTGATTGGTAGTTTGGTGTATGTCTGTCATTCTTACGGATTTAATAACAAGGTTTAAGAAATGCTTAAATTTTTAGTTTAGGTTCAATCCAGATAGTCATCTTTAATATTTTTTTTATTTTTATAACTGTTTCAAATCAACATGGATTTCCATAAAACTTTACAGCTATTTCATTTATATATTGATCTAATAGAATGCCAAGTTGTTTGGTAGTTTGGTGTGTTGCTGTCATTATTATGGATTTAATAAAAAGGATTAAAAAAAAGCTCAAATTTTCAGTTTAGGCTAAATCCAGATAGTCATCTTTAAATTTGTTCATACCTTTTTGAAATCAACTTGCATTTTCATAAAACTCTACTGTTATATCATTTTTAGCTCACCTGGCCCACAGGGCCAAGTGAGATTTTCTCATCACTTGGCGTCCGTCGTCCGTCGTTTGTCGTCTGTAAACTTTTACAAAAATCTTCTCCTCTGAAACTACTGGGCCAAATTTAACTAAACTTAGCCACAATTATCATTAGGGTATCTTGTTTAAAAATTGTGTCCGGTGACCCGGCATACCAACCAAGATGGCCACCACATCTAAAAATAGAACATAGGGGTAAAATGCAGATTTTGGCTCAAAACTCAAAAATCAAAGCATTTAGAGCAAACCTGACAGGGGGATTAGTGTTTATCAGGTCAAGATCTATCTGCCCTGAAATTCTCAAATGAATCAGACAACCGGTTGTTAGGTTGCTGCCCCTCAGTTGGTAATTTTAAGGATTTTTTGCTGTTTTTGGTTATTATCTTGAATTTTATTATAGATAGAGATAAACTGTTTACAGCAAAAATGTTCAGCAAAGTAAGATCTACAAATAAGTCAACATTACCAAAATGATCAATTGACCCCCTAAGGAGTAATTGCCCGAAGTAATCAATTTATAACAATTTTATGTAAATCTTTGTATTCTTTTAAAAAAAATCTTCTCCTCTGAAACTACTGGGACAAATTAAACCAAACTTGACCACAATCATCATTAGGGTATTTAGTTTTAAAATAGTGTCCGGTGACCCAGCATACCAACCAAGATGGCCACCACAGCTAAAAGTAGAACATAGGGGTAAAATGCCGTTTTTGGCTTATAACTCAAATACCAAAGCATTTAGAGCAAATGTGACAAAGGGGTAAAATTGTTCATCAGGTCAAGATCTTTTTGCCCTGAAATTTTCAGATGAATCTGACAACCTGTTGTTAGGTTGCTGCCCCTGAATTGGTAGTTTTAAGGAAATTTTGCTGTTTTGGGTTATTATCTTGAATACTATTATAGATCGAGATAAACTGTAAACAGCAAAAATGTTCAGCAAAGTAAGATCTACAAATAGGTTAAATTGACCAAAATGGTCAATTGACCCCCTTAGGATGTTATTGCCCTTTTAAAGTAAATTTTTTAACAATTTTCATAAAATTTGGAAATTTTCACAAACATTTTCCACTGAATCTATTGGGCCAAGATCATTATAGATAGAGATAATTGTAAGCAGCAAGAATGTTTAGAAAAGTAAGATCTACATACACATCCCCATCACCAAAACACAATTTTGTCATAAATCCATCTGTGTCCTTTGTTTAATATTCACATAGACCAAGGTGAGCGACACAGGCTCTTTGGAGCCTTTAGTTATATTGATCTTACTGAATGCCAGGCTGTTTAGTACTTTATTTTTTTGCTTACATTTTTATGAATTTAGTTAAATGCTTGGGAAAAAAAGCTGCAATTTAAAGTTTAGACCAAATTTGGATGGTCACCTTTAAAAAATTTTAACTTTTTTAAATCAACTTAGATGTTCTCATTTATATATTAATCTTTCAGAATGCCAGGTTGTTTGATAGTTTGGTGTTTAGTTGTCAAATTTAGGGAATTAATTAATAGGCGAAATAGGCTGCACCAAATTCAAAAACATGCCTGCCTATATTTGCTTAAAAGGATCATAATTTTTTTCTCCAAAAGTAGAACAGATAAAGGTTATTCATATTTGAACTAAATGTATACATTTATATGGAATTAACTAGCACATTTTAAATTTTGTATTAACACCAAAGCCTATTCTTTGATTTCAAGACATAAAATTTAAAAAACTTTAAAATAGAAAAAGAACCTATCATTTTTTATTGTCTTATGGTTTTAGAGGGGCAAGGACTTTTTTATAATTTTTTTCAGATGGGCAAGGACTATTTTTCAGAATTTAAAAGGATGGGCGTTAACTTTTTTAATGAAACAATATAAAGAATGCACCGGCCTATCAATCTGGTAAATATTGAACGGTCCCTTCTATAGTCCAACTGTATACAGCAATTATGAAGCTATATTTATCACATTATGTTGAACATTTAGGAGAGACAAAGAAAAACGTATTCATGGATTGTGCTTAGCTTGCCTGTGGTATGGTTTAACATATAAACATTTTGTTAATGAAATAAAGCTGACTTTGTTTGTCTCATGTGTGTGATTTATATGTATTTAAAATTTGTTAAATTTAATGTTATTTCTGTTGACGAAAACGCTTGACAGAGCTTGTTTTGGTATGTTTATGTATTCAAACTTGTCTTTAAATTGAATTTTTATCACATTATGTTCGAATATAAAAGAGATGCGAAAACCACGAAATCCTCCCAAATTTTACAATTGTAACCAGATTACATATCTCTTTTCGGATTGAAAAGATGTATCTTTAAATGTAATCGCATAGTTTAAGACAACTTTAAGTTATTGTACTTTGACTTCAGATAAGGTGGAGTCGATCCAAAAAGCACAATTTAAAAACATATAGGTTTGCATGAGTACATCATAGCAGGAATATTGCTTCAAAGGTAGCTTCTAATCTAATTGTTGTTTTAACAATAATGTTTATGTAACATACACAATACAGTGACAAAGATCAGGTATTTACAGCTTTTGTTATATGAGAATTATTTTTAGTGCAAAAGTGACCAAAACTATTTATTGTTTACTAGAAGCCAAAACATCCCTATCACAAAGTAGATTCAGTCGTCAAGAGAATATACTGATAATATGCTTATTGCATAGTTATGGACGATGAATTGATTAAATGGTCAATTGGAATCGAATTAGTCCATATAAAATTACAATTAAAAAAATTTGCAATCGTGTTTGACGTATCTCAACATCAAGTGATGACAAAAAAATCAATACAACTTTCTATCAATATAAAAACAAAAAGACCAGATATGATTGCCAATGATACAAATATCCAACAAGTGTAAATAGTTTTGCAACAGGTGTATTTAATGATTCTTGTTATCAATGTTTTACTAAGGATTTAGTGCAGGTCATTTATAATTTATAGTGTATCAAATGTATTTTTACTTTTAATGAATTTCTTTTTAATGACTTTTATTTTCATTTTCGGCATCCCCATTAATATCTAGACATAATTTCTAGGATTTAATACTAATGCCTAACATCGTTTAAACAATAGATTAACTGCCTAGACGTAAGCCTATTGGCTAGGATTTAAGCCGGATTACCAATTTCACTTATTGCCATTGACATATATATTTATGCCAATTCCATCGTAAGTTAGAAATCTTGTCTTTAATGTACCAACCTTTTTATATTAGCAGTAAGTGCACAGTATTAGCAGATACGTAATACAATCATGAGAAACAGTTTTTATAATTATATACTAGAAGTAAATAATGAACGAAAGACTATTTCATAATTACAATGCTTGATACACATCTTATTCTTTAAAGCATTTTGTGCATTGTAGAATATTTGATGGAAGGAGCACCAGCAATGTTTTATTTACGGATATTTTCTTTGAGCTTATCAATGATTACGACATGGACAAGTTCGACTGGAACGGATTCCGAATCATTGCTGACCTGTTCAAAATTTCATTTTGAAGAAAATGTTCTCTAAAAACTTGTACGAATGGAGCATAAAATGGAACTTTGGGAGGAAAAAATGAAAATCCTGGAAAGTTCAATGTCAAAAGAAATCAGAAAGAATGGACGAAATTGGGAACGAAACGAAAACGTTAGCTGAAACAATGCTTGACAAACAACTTCAGATTGAAACGAGAATCAATGATTCTTACCAGGAAATTGTTGATAACTTTAAAACTCAATCACACAACAAATCAATTTTTTTTGAGAAAAGATGTACTCTTTTCTGAATTCTTTGTCTTTGAAAAGTCAGGAATTAAGTAAAGCTGAAAGGGAACGGGAGAGAAAGATAGAATCCATGCAGCGTGATTTACACGAAGAACAGAAACGGGTTAATACGTCATATGACGTCAAGATGATTGTCTTGTATATTGATAGTTCCTGTTGGTCAGACCGAGTCTGATAATTACATGCATATTCATGATATCTAATAAAGATTGGAGTCTATCGGCATGTAATAAAACCCGAAAATAAATATTTCTATTGTCATTTTTTAGATACGACTATCTCAGTAAAATTTTATTGAAAAAATTGTAAAAAACCCTTGTTATCAAACCTGACAATGTTCGTAAATAATGTTTTGATGAAGGGTTGACCATTATTTGGGTAGGAACTTCTGTCCATTCAAAATCACCTATTAATGTTTTTCTTATGATTGTAATTTTCAATATTTAGTTTATTGAGTAGAGCATTTTCCTCTTTGATTATCTTTATTTCTTTTGTCATATAATTCTCTCTCCATATCTTTGACTTTTAGTTTTTAATTTCTCGACCCCTGGATATCATTTTTATTTTCTAATTTAGTAATCAATGTGTCAACTCCGTACGTGAAGAGAATAAAAAGACAATATTTGTCACAGTAAAAAATTAACAAGAACAAAACATTAAGACAACAAGGTATGAACAAAACATGATAAGACATTACCGGAAATAGTATAAAGACAAAAGACAAAAACAATCAAATTAAGTAAAAGTATAAATGGGCCATTAATTATGTCACTCGTCATGAGGTGTATATATTTTCTGATGTCTATCTGATGTAAAACAATTATCAATAACGGTCGAACTATGGAAACACAAATTTGGAAATACATCATGAACTCTCACAGGAATTCCAAGAGAAATGAAATTGAGAATGGAAATGGGGAATGTGTCAAAGAAACAACAACCCTACCAAATAAAAAAACAACAGCAGAAGGTCACAAACAGGTCTTCAATGTAGCGAGAAATTCCCGCACCCGGAGGCGTCTTTCAGCTGGCCCCTAAACAAATATATACTAGTTCAGTGATAATGAACGCCATACTAATTTTCAAATTGTACACAAGAAACTAAAATTAAAATAATACAAGACTAACAAAGGCCAGAGGCTCCTGACTAGGGACAGGCGCAAAAATCCGGCGGGGTTAAACATGTTTGTGAGATCTGAACCCTCCCCCTATACCTCTTACCAATGTAGAAAAGTAAACGCATAACAATACGCACATTAAAATTCAGTTCAAGAGAAGTCCGAGTCTGATGTCAGAAGATGTAACCAAAGAAAATAAACAAAATGACAATAATACATATATAACAACAGACTACTAGCAGTTAACTGACATGCCAGCTCCAGACTTCAATTAAACTGACTGAAAGATTATGATTTCATCATATGAACATCAGGCACAATCCTTCCCATTAGGGGTTTAGTTTCATACCATCATAACATATATGAGAAGAACATAACCCGTGTCATGCCAACAACTGTTTTTAAAATAAATGTGTTTAGTTCCGACACAAAGACCTTATCAGTGACTCAATATTAACGCCAAAATATGCAATCTTTAATGACTTGACAACAGTATCGTAGTTATATCCCTTCTTAATAAGTCTATTCAAAGGTTTTGTAAGTTTATGAGGTGAATACTGACACCTTTGTGCTTTATAAAGAATATTTCCATAAAAAATTGGATGTGAAATACCTGAACGTATAAGAAGTCTGCATGTTGAGCTATATTCTCGAATGATGTCTTTATACCGATGATAAAATTAAGTAAATGTTTTGACTAGTTTGTGATATCGAAAACCCTGGTGTAATAATTTTTCAGTAATACATAAATTTCTCTGTTAAAATCTAAAACATTGTTAAATACACGAGCGAAGCGTACAAGTTGAGATATATAAACACCGTAAGATGGTGACAAGGGAACGTCACCATCTAAAAACGGATAATTAACGACAGGAAATGAAAAATCATCCCTTTTATCATAAATTTTAGTATTCAGCTTTCCGTTAGTGATATAGATATCAAGATCGAGGAAAGGGCAGTGGTCATTGTTAGTATTAGCTTTATTTAAAGTAAGTTCACCAGGATAGACTTCATTTAACTTGTGACTCATCCCTTTTGCATATTTAAGGGAATAAAATATGTTTAAACTTAACTAAAATAATTCATTTTTTTTACTGTCCTATTTATTTATCTTCACATCATGCAATTAAAACAAAAATCATATTTCACTTTTCCAGAGATTAAGGAAATGTTGGAAAAAAGAGGTACAGTTGCTTTCTCAGCTTACCGATCAAGTGCACAAACATTGTCAAACGGTGAAATAGTGATTTTTGATGGAGTATGGACCAATGTCGGGAAGGGATATGAACGAAGTATTGGGGTATTTAAAGCTCCAAATCCAGATCTTTATCATTTGACTGCTGTTGTTATGTCAACTAATGGCAACAGACTTGGATTGAATCTTTCTCACAACGGAATGCGGATTACAAGAAGTTATCTTACTGGCGATGGTTATAAGACAGGAACATTTGATGTTTATTACAACGTTTGGAATTTTGTGTCCTAAATGCTCTTCAACTTTGTTTGGCTTTATAACTATTTTTGAACTGAGCGTTGCTGATGTGTCTTATGAAGACGAAACTCGCGTCTGGTATATTAGATTATAATCCTGGTACCTTTGATAACTAATCACACCACTGGGTCGATGCCACTGCTGGTGGACATTTTGTCCTCGAGGGTATCACCAGCCCAGTAGTCAGTACTTAGGTATTGACACGAATATCAACTTGATGGTTATTTTGATAAATTTACTGTTACAAAACTTTGAATATTCGACAAAAATAAGGATTTTCTCATTCCAGGAAGAGATTACCTTAGCCGTATTTGGCACAACTTTTGGGAAGTTTGGGTCCTCAATCCTTTTTGACTTTGTACTTGTTTGGCTTTATAACTTCGTCTAAATAAGACTCATCAGTGATTTGAGCGTCACTGATGAGTCTTATGTAGACGAAACGCGCGTCTGACGTATTAAAATATAAACCTGGTACCTTCGATAACTATTAATCTACAGAAGGGAGACAAAGTACATATCGAGAGTAATCAAATTTAAACAATCGTTAGTAACAGTAGTAGATACGTTACATTTTCTGGATATAGGATCACATAGACTAAGAAGGGAATGGTGCAGATTTTTATTCGTTTATACACATTTCATCCTTTTATACGAATTGTTGGTTTTGACACTTCCAAAAGTAAATGACATTTCTGGAATACATGCAATTTAACTCAAAGAATAAATCGGTGCTTACATTTCAACAAGAAGTGGTATAACAATCATCGTAGTCTTTTTTAAATAAAAGTAGAAGATGTGGTATAAATACTAATGCAATTACTTTTCGCCATAAACCAAAAACAAGACAAAGTATTCGACAATGATCAAAGCACATACCATATAGTGAATTTAAGAAGCCTCGGGATGACAAAACTGAAAAATACAAAAAGGGAAAATCAAATCAACGCCCTAAATATACGAAATATTCGAGTTCAAATTCAAGCCTACTAGTAGATGTTGGAATGCCGAATTGTACTAGAAGTATTCTACTCAATTTAAGTTAGTACTATCATATATACACTTTTCTATTTAATATTTTCTAACTAAACTCAAACAGTCCTTTTATTTACTTATGCATGCATCTTCACACAATTAAATATTTATTATACATTTGTTATAACATCATCTTTTTTCAATCACAGTGGATGTTTTCAAATCAAAAGAACCTCCCCTTTCAGAGGTCCCGGGTTCAAGAATTGCTTTTCCCTTTTTTAAGAAGTTCATAATGTGGAAAGGTTAATGTTACTTATCGACGGAGGTTTTCTTTTCAAATTTGACGACACGACAGGTGCGTCTCATGACACATGCTGTGCTTACTTTTTCGGAGAACCCAAATTACCCCAAATTTTGATGGTTTTTATCTTTCGGTATATCAATGTTTCTGTGTGCACTTGTGAATATGTTTTTGTCGTTTTTCTGTTGGAATCTTTGTTAGCCCCTTCTGTTATCTTAACGGAGAGTTGTCCCCTTCAAAATCATCTTACTTTTGTAAAAGGAAAATTAATTCAATTATGATACATTTTGGTGAACTTTTTAAGTAAAATCATTTCGGGTTCGTTTAAAAGTTCTCGATAGTTTTATCTTTAATTATTTGATGGAATTTGAAAGAATTTTTATCGTTATGGAGATTATGTTTTTATGTGTTGTGAAAATAAGTTATAGTTTAGTTTTTCGTATATTGCCTTGAACTTCGTTGTCTGACTTATTTGAAATTCATTCATTTTGTTAAATATAATTATACCAAACATTCTTTGTTTTACAGGAGCATACAACTCTACAGGGGGCTGCTATATTTGCATCAATTTAATCATATAACAGCTGCATTCATTCTATTAGACAAGTTGTTACAATTCATAATAGCGTATTCATTTCTCAATATTTTGAAGACAAAACCAGTGAAGGCTTGACGTTATCAAATGTTTACTCCGAACACATAACCTTACCTTTTGTTATAATCAATCAGATTTTGCAGGTAAACTTTTACTTTGGTGCTTCAAATTTTAAAACTTACTTAATAAGTCCTTTCGAGTTTAACTATTCTAAAGATTTTTTTTATTGTAGAATCAGAAACATACTAGTTAAAAAAAATAGATGTGATGCAATGAAAGAACACACGTACCAAGTCTATTACTTTTTAAAAGACGTAACAAAATATACAACCAATTAGATTCAACATGCTTGTATAATTTTTTTTCAACAAGTGTGACTTTCCAGTTATGATGATTTTGACGTAAATCCAAAACATGTGGCAAGCGTTCAATGTCTTATTACTATTTTGCTAATTAATGCGATGCAGATATTTCCGGGATTTTATTTTTCAGATTTTGTTTTTTATGTTTTTAATTCATATGCAATTTAAGTGATCAGCATGCAAATTTACGAAACTTAATTATTTTTGGAAATGTCAAAAAGTAGATGCCTAACTCGACATTGTCTTAGCTAAAAGAATACATACATTCGCACATTACACATTTTTTTCTACTTCAATACAGATTAAATAGTGACTTGACTTCTCATTCTAACAATGCGCGTTTATGCTATTTTTCGTTTTCTACGCATTTTCTTGCAAATTTGTTAACCAGGTTTTCTCTTTTTTTCTAAACACATGTACATGTATACTAGTATGTAATTTAGTAAGGATTACTTAGTTACTGAGTAGTCAAATATTTTGCAGTTTCATGTTTCACATGTTTGTGTGTGTATAAGAAACGTGTAGGGTGTTTGTATATTTACTTAGCTTTTAAAATAATTCATATTTTTCACAATTTTTAAGAATTAAACAAGAAACAAAACATATTTTTGATACTTAAAACAGACTTCAGAACACCAGCATGACATTAATGACGTTTTTTTTTTAAATATGACACAACGGCTTAATTTTTGTTTTTGATCTATAAATCATATTTGCCTTTAAGTTAGAAATTTAAAATTTAAAAACAAATTAGTATTGAAGAGAAAAAAACTTTTTCTCTATCTTCTATAATAATTACTCTGCATGGTTCATAAAAGTTAAGAATATTATTTACACAAATTCAAACAGTATGCATGAAAACATGAATACGGTATACCAACATTCTGTCAGTTTCATGCAGTTAAAAATCTATACAACAACATAAACAAATTACCAGGCGGAAAGATATAGTTTAAATCTTTTTTGCATCATGTATATATTACAATAACTTTTCCATTGAGATCATATACTTTGTAAGAAGAAGCCAATATGTTTGTCTTTCGACTGTTTGCTTTATGTTTGTCAGTCATAACGACATTAACAAGTTCAATTAGTTCGGAGTCCGAAATTTTGCTAACCTGTTCAAAATTTCATTTTGAAGAAAAAGTTCTGGAAAAGCTAGTACGATTGGAGCATAAAATGGAATTATTCGAGGAAAAGATGAAAACGATGGAAAGTTCAATGTCTACGAAATTGAAAAGAATGGACGAAATTCAGAAAGAAACGGAAACTTTAACAGAAACAATACTCGATAAGGAACTTCAGATTGAAAGAAGAATTAATGATTCTTACCAAGAAATTATCAATAACTTTAAAACTCAATCAAACAACGACACAAAATTATATGGAGAAAAGATGGACTCTTTGTTTGAATCTTTGTCTTTAAAAAGTCAGACATTAAGTGAAGCTGAAAAGGAACTGGAAAGAAAAATAGTATCAATGCAACGTGTTTCACACGAAGAACACAAACGGTTTAATACGTCATCTGATGCAATTGTGAAAAACTTCATGGTTCAATATAATAAGACATTGCAGGAATTAATTTTACAACAACAGAAAGGTAAAGTTCATTTCAGATTAATTAAGTTAATACTTTGCTTCCATTAACTAAAAATCATGGATGGAATGACAATAATTTATTTAACGATTTTTGTATATGAATTTTTTTCAGAGTGGATATATGATACGCACATAACAACATGCATCAATCAAATCTTTTATATACCATTTAATACAATGATACAATCACTATATTGTCTTCAGAATTCATGTAATTTCGTTTTTTCTTCTTCAATAACGTAAATGATATGATTTGCATATCTAAAAAAAATACTTGAAACGGACTGGTCAGTTAGAATTTTGTCACTATTCATGCGCGATACAATTTGATGCAGTGATCTTAGCATTTTCAGCAAACTGAAATTGAATAACAAATACATAACAGCTGTTTGTATTCTAGTACATCTATAAAAAAAAAACCAGAAATAATGCATTAAAGATTTGAAAATGTATAAATTTAAATTGAAATAAAATTCTGCGAAGATTTCATGAATGATCTGAGCGAATTTGCATCATGGAAAACATATATAGCAATATGTCGTCTAACACCCTAGTTTTGACCTGACAATTGTGCATTTGATGGTTATTAAAGTATCACACACAAAAATATCAATTAAAAATGGCAAATATCTGGCTCGAAAATTACAAAGATGAAACACATTTTCAAGAAGTTATTTTTGTAGCTTATATGCATTAGAATAGGAACCATTATGTTTATCAATCACAATTTATTGAAAATCCCGGGATTCCTGCAAGCATGTGTATTGCGCATCAAATGATTACACCGAAGGTCACGAAAAAAGTTTCAGAAAAAGTTTTAATCGAAATGAAAAAATTTGTTGGATCAATCCAACTCAAGTAGTTATAGATTTGTAAATAAGATTATAATTGCTGAATTATTAAGGAATAGTTTTATTTTTGTCATGCTGTTTAAAAAGACTTAGAAAACCAAAAGCAAAACAAAAAAAGCGCAAAATTTTAGTTATGCTGTGCATATCATATCTTTTTAATAGACCGATTACGTTATTATGAAATATTTGAAAAGAAAAAAACAAATAATAAATAAACACATATTTTTTTCGTTAATGTTTTTCTTATAACACAATTAAAACAACTTCATATTTCCTTTAATATTCAGATTTCAAAGAGATGCTGGCGAAAAGAGAAACAGTTGCTTTCTCAGCTTACAGTTCAAGTTCACAAACATTGTCATCCCGTGAAAAAGTGATATTTGATGGAACATGGACCAATGTAGGAAATGGATATGAACCAAGTACTGGGATATTTGAAGCTCCACATCCAGGTCTTTATCATTTGACTGCTGTTGTTATGTCAACTAATGGCAACAGTCTGGGATTGCACCTTTGTTACAACGGATCTCGGATAACAAGAAGTTATCTTAGTGGCGATGGTTATAAGACAGGAACATTTGATGTTGTACTTAATCTACAGAAAGGAGACAAAGTACATATCGAGAGTTCTGCAGCTTATACAATCTATAGTGACAGTCCTAAATACATTACATTTTCTGGATATAGGATCACAAAAACTTAGAATGTAATGGCGCAGAACTGGTTTGATTTGTAGCTTTTTATTGAACTTGAACAAATTTCTAGCTATGAAGTGGAGCTTTTCAATTACCATGAACATATTTTAAACTAGTATGCAAGTTTGTTGGTTTTGACAATTCAAATAAAAAGTGGCAATCCTGGAAAACATGCAAATCAACTCAATGTGTAAAACTATTGTATACTGTCCAATATGTGTTATAAAGTCAAAAATAATTGAATTTGTTGATAATTTTAGAATAATTATGAAAATGAAACTCCTAATGCTAAAAGATTTAGGGTTATTCTTTTTCGTTATTATAAAATTGGCATGATCGCCAATGAGAAAACTATCCATCAAAGTTTAAATTAAGTGTTCATAGGTAATGATAGGGAAACTTACAGCCTATAATAATGAGAAAAAATGTATAGTTGACTATAAAACAAAACTGACAGCCTAATTCATAGCAAACCAAGTTTGTAAAATGTCCATTTAAACTTTTAAACATATTTATCTTCTGTGGGCCAGGTGGCTTCTGTGTGTTTTTACTGTGTTCATTTAGACTTTAACATATTCACAACCTTTCAGCCAGGTAATTTAAGAAAATTGAAGTAAAAGAATCTGGACCCTAAACCCATACAATTCCAGAAGGAAACATAAATGAAACAAAAAGTAAATGTAAATAAAACTGATTTATTAACAGTTAAATGTACATTACATGTGAATTACATGTGCAGAGTAACTGTAATGTCAAGGTAGCACTAATTTTGTTGATGAATTTCTTAGAGCATATTTCAACATGAAGATGAATGGATGAGTTGAGATTTAATGTTCATGTCAGATCAGACTTATTGATCCATTCTCTCATCAGCTTGAGGTTCTGCTGGTTGTGGATCTTGACCTTCACCTTCACCACGAGCCTCACCTTCACCTTCAGTTTCCATGGCAGCCTGTGAAAAAACAAAATCAAATTGATTACTTGTTACAATGTTCTTAATTTTGGGGGTTTGTATCTTAATTGAATTATAAAACCTTTCTCAAACATCATTGTGATTATAAATTGCAATCAAAAGTATCACTGTACCATAATTTATAATTGTTTTTGACACTGAAACAACATTGTACAATTTAATCATGTAACTCCTGATTGATTAAAGTCCATTTCCAGTGTACAATGTTTATTCAAACTTGTATTTACATTGTATCATACATCAAATTTATTCGTTCATTGTGTTAATTTGTGTTACTACATTTTTTGATTGGATTAAGCCATACTAATTGATATTTTAGTGTGTCTTTTGTTGTGATGTAACACTATTATTCCAGATAAGGAAGAAGATTTGGTACCATTTAAACATTTAATCCTGCTGCAATTGTTTGTTCCTGTTCCAAGATCCATGTCAGGAATCTTATGTTCATTAGCTGTTGTCTGTTTATGAGGTTCATAAGTGTGACTCGTTTGTTATATAAGTTAGACTTGGTTTTACACTAGTAATTTTTTAGGGCCTTTATATTTTGCTTTTGATGTGAGCCAGGGGCTTTGTGTTGAAGACCATACCTTGACCTATAATAGATTTTGTTAATAAATTGTGACTTGGATGGAGAGCTGTCTCATCATGCTCATTGGCACTCATAACAAATCTCCCTATATCCATCCTAACATTATCTACTTATTATAACAAAATCTTGACTGTTGTTTCCCTATTTTAATTTTTATCTATCATGTCTGTTTGTTTCCTTCAAAAAGCATTGCTAATATAATGGAACTTTATCATGTTTATGAAACAAGTGAGAGGTTAAGCTAGCTATAAAACCAGGTTTAATCCACCATTTTCTACATAAAAAACTGCCTGTGCCAATATCTGTTGTTATCCGTTTGTTTGATGTGTTTGAGCTTTTGATTTTGCCTTTTTATGACAGGTTTTCTGTTTTATATTTTCCTTTGAGTTTGGTATTTTTGTTTTCTATCTTAGGAGGAAGTTATTTAACAAGTCTTAAGGTACTTTTACTGATGAGAACCTTAGAATTACCAATGTTGATAATAGGATTTTTGTCCAGGTTAAGCTTCTCATCATTGATATATGGTTTAAGATTTGATAATATTTAAGCCTCTAGCAACACTTAATAAACTAATTGTTGAGATCTACATCTGGTGCATTGAAATTACTACCATTACTGATGATGAAGGTTTTCATTGCTACTCGTGTACATGTGTTGAGGAAATACAATATGCCCTTTTAGATATTATATATTAATCAACCATGATAACGCTGTTAATTAAATTGATTTATCTATGAATAACCACAAGGTTACAATCGACAATAAAATATTATAGGCATCAAAATTTTATGCACAATCATTTTATGAAGATAGCATGGTATTCAAAATTAAGAGTATGGCTTATCATGATAGTAGGTTGGTGCAGTCAGTATTTTTGTTTACCTGACTTTGTGCACTCTACATTATATGAATACACAAGTAATAAAAAATTTAAGAAAAGCAACAAAAAGTTATATATTGTGGCATTGAAACTACTTTATAATTTTTCTCTAATTTTAGCAAGTTTTCGTTCTAAAGATCAACATTTTGTATCCCCAAAATCAATTTTGCGCAATCTCTATGTATTTCTTCTACAAAAGTTTGACAAATTGAGATATTAACAACTTACCTCTCCTGCTCCCTCTGCTGGGGGTCTGGCATTTGTTCTTTCTTCTCCTTCAATCAATTGAAGCTTTTCATTGGTTAAGGACAAACTTTGATTTCAGAAAAGAACTCAAGAAGAATTATTGTCGATGTTCATTCCCATATATGTACTAAGCCAACACGAAATAAAATTCATTGTTCTTAAACGATTGAGTGGTGAAAAATAATGTTTATCTAATTCTTGAACCAATGCATGCATATATCATGGCTTAGTCTTCTGTGCTTGAATTTCGCATTTTTTACGCAAAAATGTATTTAATTGGCAATTATTTTTCTCTCTGTCTGTTATGATTTAACAAATATGGTTGCTCATTAAATGCCTTATTTTGAAGCCGAAGTTTACTGATTGTAACCTAATAGTAAACAAATAACAAAAAGCATGGGTATTAAGCACGTTTTTAACATGTACCATCAGATAATTGTTTATTTTAATGACAGATCCATGCGTATTGCTACCACCAGATTTTTACAAGGAGGGTTACCCTCAGGACACTATGCATACGGAAAATATGTCGGCAAATTGCTTCCGAGTTTAGCAATTAAAAATAAGTAAACTTCTTCTAAATATGGAGAAATTAAAGAATTTTCCCCAGAAAAAAAGTTTATGTACATAAGTTGTATAATGAAAACTATCCATTTAGTTATAAAAAGCATATGCCTTTTTTTTTTAATTGAGGTTTCATATGACTTTAATTGGGAGTTCATTTGAACATATTAATTGTAGCAAAAAAGATAATTTACTAGTTTATAATTAGTAAGTCTCACATTTTGTTGCATTTTTAAATAAAAAAATTGCCACATTCATGACATTGTGGGCTCAATACCACAATTAAAAAAAAAATATTTCTCAACTAAGAGTCGTTCCAGAATTTAACACATAGACACATGTAAATCCAGAAATTATTGCAAGGTTTTTATCAATGCAACTTATCAAAGACATGTGACTGGTTGAGTATCGCTAAAAAAACTAACAATATAAAAAAAAGATGTGGTATGATTATACACTTCTATTTGATTTTGTAACTTGAAAAATATCTGAGTATATATTTCATTGATAAATTTCTTGAACTTATCATTTATAGGATGTATAAAATAATGTGCTCAATACTATGGTTTGTTTATCTCAAATGTAGAAATAAATTCTGGAAAATTGAAATATAGTAAGCCAGCTAAATAATGATTATGATTGCATAAATTAATACAATCTATATATCTGTACCCTTAATAACTGAACAAAGTCAAATCAGTTATTAAAAAAAAAAAAATTCTAGAAAAAATTTATTAAATTTTGAGAAAAATTGTAGTAATGGGAAAATATCAAGTTTTCCTAATAGCAGTCTGTTTCTGCAGAAGATGTGTACCGGTATATTCTCTTGATCATCATCAAATAATAAAATTGAGAATGGAAATGGGGAATGTGTCAAAGAGACAACAACCCAAACAAATAAAAAACAACAGCAGGAGGTCACCAACAGGTCTTCAATGTAGCGAGAAATTCCCGCACCCGGAGGCGTCCTTTACCAATCAAAGGATACATAAGGAGCTACTCTGTCATCATCAAATATTGTGAAATCTGTGTCTTTACCTACAACACCTAGTGAACAGTTCTGAAAATAAAACAATAGGATTAGTATAACATAATACACCTTATCGCTATTCCCGGCTGACCCTGCCGCTTGAACTTTTGACGTCAACAACAATCACTTTTCCATTGTGGCGTCAGATATTTTGTTTTATGACGTCAACATTTTACGGGAACCTGTGTGAAATCCAGCAATGGCGGATAAATAGCGATAAGGTGTATTAAAATGACACCCTAATAATTTATGTTAAACTTTAAAAAAAGAAAAATGTGAGTTAAATGTCATTAGAACAGCAACCCAAAAACTTTTGGAATGGGACTAAAATCACATGACATACATACTTGAGATGCACCTTGGGTTACAGGTACATAAGACAAATTGCCGTCATTATGGAATTGTAACCAAAGAAACAGTTATATACCATAATATAGGGTCTGAAATTTCAACATCATTTCTTTGCATTTGCAACTCAAATATTTCCACATAGTAAATTGGAGTAAAAATTGTATCATAAAATTAATTGTATCAAAAACCGCACAATTTGTCAGCTTGCCAAGTTTTCACTCCTATCATTTATAATTACACCTGTAAACATATGGGGACAATTCTCAATTTTCTCTCTAAAAGTTAAGATCCCACTAAAATGGTCATTCTGGATTCAATCAAAGTTTATGATAATGACCACTGGACCTAGATATAGTCTACCATGGAGTCATTCTTTTTTGTTGTTTACTAATTTTCATGGTATCTAGTGTACAGAGAAACCATCATATTTCAATTTTTACCTTTGTAGTCAATTCTACTTCCTGTGGCAGTGTATCTCGTAATGCCCTTAAACCATGTTTTACCAATTCTTCTAATGTGCCTGAAGTAAAAAAAAAAAATATAATAATTTTAATTGCTATAGTATTAGTCCAAGGACCATAACTCTGCACAAATTCATCAGACTGTAACAAAATTTGAACTCACTCTTTAACTTGTCATGATAAAACAATACAACAATTGTCAAGTAAAATCTACAAGCATGAAGATAAAAAGGTCAGAAAACTGATTATTTAAGTGAATTTTCTAAGTCCAAGGATCATTACTCTGCACAAAATTATCAGACCAGAACAAAATCCGAACTCACTCTGTTACTTGTCATGATAAAACTGTACACCAATTTTCAATTAAATATCTACAAGCATGAAGATAAAAAGTGCAGAAAACTGATTATTTGAGTGAAAATTATAAGACCAAGGATCATAACTCTACACAATAAATCCAAGGACTATAACTCTGCACAAAATCATCAAACCAGAACAAAATTTGAATTAGTCTGGAACTTGTCATGATGAAACAATACACCAAATATCAAATCATTATCTTAAAGCATGAAGTAAAAAGTGTGGAAAACTGATTTGCTGGAATGACAGATGGACAGACAAACAGAAGGAGTTAGGAAACTTATTATAAAATATTTTTGATTGAATTTTTACGCTTTAATAGCACTAATAACCAAAATAAGTACTAACAGTCAAGATACTGGTCCAAGAATTTCTCTAAATATGTTCTTGCTGACTGTGATCTTGCACCAATAGCCATAGCTTTACAATCATAATAATTGGCTGATGGACATGTCTGGTATATATGTGGTCCTTGAGTCTGCAAATAGAACAAAACCATATCATTGTAAACTGTCTTTGTCTTTTATCATATTTAGATGCTGAATTCAAAAATAATATTTTCCGATATAAAGATATTTTCAATAGATTATGTATATATAAATCAAAATTATGAAAATATAAGGCAAACACTTCTTTATTACTTGATATGAAGAAGGTTTCTCTCGATTTTTCATATGAATATGAAAAATTTCTAGAAACCTTTTTCACGTCAAAATAAATTATAGTATGGAAAGAAAAGCGTACTAAAATACATACAAGAGAACAACAAAAAAAAATAATTATTTTACAATATTAAAGTGCATAAACAAGATATCATTTGATATTCATTTGCTGCAAACAATCAACTCAAAGAATTTACTTGCATCAATCATAATTTACAACATGCAAATTATCAATAAAAAATACAAAAATTCAAAAAAAAAGGATTGCTTATAAAATGGAAATGGTAAAAGCAAATAACTAGAAGTTTCAGAAATAACATAAATAAGAAGATGTGGTACTCTGGATATACATACGTCATAACCAGCTACCAGAAGTCCTACACCAAATGGTCTTCGTCCATATCTTTGAGTTGGTATTTGTGATTCTTAGAGCTAGGTTAAGGCAAAATATATCTGAAGTGTAACAACCAACATATGGAGGATTTCAAACCAGTAGGATATTTGCTTTTTATATATTTACTTCCTTGTCTATCTTTAAAGACAATTAGCTACATATGTTTTAATAGAATTTGCAAAAATTAATTGATCACAAATTAGCAGTCACCATTAGTTTAAGTTCAGTTTAAACATATTTATTTATAGTGGATTGGGAAACAAGTTTTGCAACTTATATAAATCCCTGCAGTCACCATTAAGACAATGTATCCTTCTAACACACATTATTCTATCTCTGAGATGGCCATGCTTATTCCTAAATGCCACAATTTTGGAAGAAGAACAGCTAATGCTTATCTTTAAGTCTATGGTTTGATTAATCTATGAATTGAACCCTTGAACTCCCACACCTAAGGCAGAATCACTTCAATGTGATAATCAACATGATTGACCTCAAATGTTCGGAAATATAAATTTTCAATTTAAACAGTCAGGGGTGCTACTTAAACAAGTGATTTCAGAATCACTTCTTCAAGTGATTTTGGCTGTGAAATATTTTTTTTAATTCTATTAATAGGCACAGAATTTTTTAAATCACTGTTACAAGTAATTTGAGAAGATCACTTAAATAAGTGTTTATAACTTTTTCTTGATATTTTTCTTACAAGCTTGATTTTTTTATTGGTAAAGAGACGAGAATTCCATTGAAAAAACAACTATGTACATCTAGATATTGTTTTTTACTTGATTAGCCTGTCAGATTTTACAATTTATTTAAAGTGTGCATTTTCTGGAATAATTTGTAAATCAGAACATAACCTTGAAGTATATCATTCTAACTCTAAAGAAAAACAATCAGGTTACCTAATATTGTTGACCTTTGTCTGATAGTCAGAGCAGTTAATGAATATTTGATTACAGAACAATTCCCAAGGGTACTTTTAAAAGCTTTAGTGCACTAACTTACTGCTCAAGCGCACTGGTGAAGTTAATATCTATAGAAAAAGGGTTAATTGATCTATGTAGGAAAATTATAGAAAAGTTTGTGAAAATATGGAAAATCAGTGAAATTAGCATTTGAAGATCAAAGGAAACACCAAAATCACTTAAATAGGTGATTACTGAATTTATCAAATCACTGAAATAGGTGATAATGAAATCACTTGTTTAAGTAGCACCCCTGACTGTTAAAGGGTTATGTTGTTTGAATATGCATATGTAGGGACAAACTTATTTGTGTAGTCATATGAAAGGATACTGTTTCCAACGTTGGCTACTAATCTGGACACAGGGAATGGTTGATCGTAGGCATATCTGGAGTTGAGACATTCTGACCTCATAAAATTACTGAAATACAAATTGTAAGATTCTTCTGAAATCAAACTCAAATAGTGATCCATATAATATAGCTATATAAGACAAAATCAATTTTAACATACAAATCATATTCCTAGTCATCATTTAAGGTGTTACTTTCTCCAATGATGACACTATACTATTTACACTCAAGAATTTACAAAATTATGAACATGAAGTGATGTTAAGTTTATTTTTCCAGTTTCTGAAGATAAAAAATTTATGTTGCTGTATATATATTAAACAGTATATCATATTTTGTTTTTCATTTACTGTTTTGTACATAGATCAGTCGCTAGTTTTCTTATTTGAATTGTTTCACATATGTCATTTTGGAGTCTTTTATAGCTTTCACTATATGCATTATTGTTTTTGCTCATTGTTGAGAGCTGTACATGGATCTATAATTGTTCAATTCTACATTAGTTGTTGCCGTGTGGAGAGTTGTCCCATTATTGGTAATCAGACCGTATCTTTTTATGTTAAAGTAGTTCCGTTTGATAAATAC
Source organism: Mytilus edulis (assembly GCA_019925275.1). Taxonomy (NCBI): domain Eukaryota; kingdom Metazoa; phylum Mollusca; class Bivalvia; order Mytilida; family Mytilidae; genus Mytilus; species Mytilus edulis. The sequence goes on along the minus strand of CM034357.1, from coordinate 45,089,658 downwards.
CTAAGTAATCGTGCATCAGCTGTCAATCCTGCTATAGCCACGCCCACATGATCATCTATTGGTAAAATTTTCTTTTGATGGGCAGACAACTCTGATGGTGCACGCTGAAATATTATAAGAAATACCTGATACATTTATACCTAGTGTAAAGCTATTAAAACAATCACGAATACCATCATCATCCATGGAGCATTTTCTTGTTATGTACATAAAATTGAGAATGGAAATGGGGAATGTGTCAAAGAGACAACAACCCGACCAAATAAAAAACAACAGCAGAAGGTCACCAACAGGTCTTCAATGTAGCGAGAAATTTCCGCACCCGGAGGCGTCCTTTTTTGTACATTTTTGTGATTCTTACTCAGTTATCCTTTTCTTGACCTGTTGATTATTTTTATCTAACCAACAGTTCTTCGTTGGTCAAAATTCGATTATGATGTCAAATTTTCTTGCTTCCCTCTGAATTTCCTACTGTGTTGACATTGAAAAAGGTGACCATATGAACCATGTGTACCTGATGACGTCATATAGAAAGAACACATCTTCTTGAATATCATTATCAATTATAGAAAGCCAAGGAATGATTGAATTTGTCACTTTTTGATCATTTCAAAATAATTAGAGAAACAGATTCCACCACCAAATCTTGTGCAATATAAAGTACATCCACTCTTGAAAGTTAATTTCTTTTTTAAATAATTGGAGAAGTGTTGTAGCACACTTGATACAGTGATAGAATCTTTATATAATTTAGTCTTTTATATTAGCTGATCAATTAACATGAAGCATACTGAGAATACTGTCAATGGAGTTGTGATGGTTTTTTTGCATAGATGAGTCCATGGCCAACAGTCGAAAGAAGAAATTCTTTTGCTATAAAATTTATTTTCTTCAGTCTCGAGATAAAAAAAAACAAAGAAATGACTTAAATTTGAATCATTTTTAAACTCTTGCCATAATTGATGACATGTACATGATCTGTTCTCAGTTGATACAGTATTAGTCTATCTTGATGCATCTTTAGGCTTGCCAGTTTTGAAAATGACTTTTAATCCAGAACAAATGAAATCGCCTTAATGACATGAATAAAAACATTGGAAATATTCAAATACATGGAATATGGCATGTGTTTTGTAATCAACCTTTAACACTCGGTATATGGCATGTGTTTGGATGTCATGTATGTATACTCCAACTTTAGCAGTTTAGTGCTATGCATATGCTATGTTTTTTGTACTCTACCTTTAATGCTACCAATATATGGCATGTTTTTTTGTATGTATACTTAACCTTTAGTGCTATGCATGATAATTTTTTGTTAACTACCTTTAATGCTAGGTATATGGCATGGTTTTTTTTTACCTATACACCAACTTTAGTGCTATGTCATAATAATGTGTACGGTACATGTATGTGTTTTATACTTTACCTTTAATGCTACCAATATGGCATGTGTTTTGGATTTAATGCCTACAGCTGCAGATCCTTGTTTCACTGCTTCCATAGCATATTCAAGCTGATGAATTCTGCCCTAAAAGTAAAATATAATTTGTTTCATAAAATCATTTTTTTATAACCGTATTCATGATATTCAGACAGAAATACTATATCCCAATTCATCTTAAAATGTTGTACATGTACATGATGTATGTTATGCACAAATCAATACAATGATAACTGTGGATTCTTTAACTAATTATGACTTTGTTGGTTGAGGAAAAATGTGTTTTTTGTGGATATTTGATTTCACAGTTTGCGTTCAACAACAAAAAATGTACAAACTATAGAAATTTTGTACTTCCTTGAAAATCTAAATCTGTGATTTCCCTTTAACAACAAAATCTATGAAAATAGGTTTCCCACAAACAGTAATGAATCCACAGTATTGACAGTAGCTCACTTGGATTTTCTTACTTCTACCAGTCTGTTTTTCAAAAAAATATATTCTCAGAATTTGTATATATATCATGACATGTATTTTGGACAAAAAAAAATACACAAAATATTTTTGTGTCTAGCACTTATTTAGAGTCAAACATGTTCAAACTGTTCTTTATAGTTTGTTTGTATCATGCTAATATTGTGTACTAAGTTATAAGTATTATATCGAAAGATTAAAGCAAAGGAAAATGTTCAACCCTGTCAAGACACTCAGTCCCTTTATGTACTTGTCCCTAGACAGAGGCCTGTAACATGTACATGTATAGACATGATAGAGGTTGTTTGGCTGTTGTCTACCCTAGCTGTTGGTTGCCTTGTTTAATATTTTGTCAAAATTGGGTCTTTCATACCTTAAAAACTATACAGTAAATCATATTGCTTTCAGCCCTCAGTGAGGACAAGAACGTGACTTTAAGTTGTTTGCTAGCGTGAGGCCTGCTGTCAGAATTTTGCTCATTGCAGGTGATTAAGTATTGTATGTAAGAACATTGTTCTGATCTCGTCAATTTTCTCTCGCTGGTGATTTTTCTGTAAGAATGCTTTAGATTTTAAGTGAGATTACCTAGAGCTGCCTATTCAGTTTAAATATCAACAAAAGACTTAACATTAGACATGTTAGAGTTTATTCACATCTGTGATCATGGTGATTTTAAACTGCATCACCAATTGTTTACTGTACACTATTGTACATGTACATGTATATCAGTGTCAGATAGATACTTAAGCTAAAAATAAAATTCATTATGTTTGATACTGCCTTCCTACACAACTTTAAACCCTTAAAAAAATTATGACACAAATCATTACACAAATTATTCAATTCTTTTTTTCCCCCACATTTTTACCTGCTTTAAAATGTTTAACCGTCTAAAACTGTTGTTCTCGACGCTACCGAAAAACTCCTACATTGTCCTACATACATGTACCTACCAAACCCATATATGGACCATAATTTGGTATTTGGCCTTTGGTTTCTTTTTGTATCCTTTTTTATAAGTTCTAAAATTTTAACTTTTATTTTGTGGGTTGTGTTGGTGTTAGAACATGTAGAATAGTATGAATGGAACAATTGAGTTTTTCAAGAAAAAATTAATACATTTTGATTCACCGTTTACGTGACATGAAACCAAACAGGAAACCAATCTAAATTTTCTTTATTTTGCACAATATAATTCAAAAGGCATAAATAAACACCATTACTAGTGTTACTTGCTTCATGTTAATATTTAAAATCTATTTTCAATGTTATATTAAAGTTTTTTTTAAACCTGACAGGAAACCATAAGAAACCAAAAGCATTTTTTTAGTTTTATTTTATTGCAAAATCTGCTTAAAATAATCTGAACAGTATACTTTTTCTTAAAATCCATCTTAAATGTAACAGTATTATAAAACTCCTAAATATGTGCTTGTTTTGAAAACAATAAGTACAATTTATTCAGAATTTTCCATATTTTCTCCATTGATACAGGATACCATAATCGTTGTATCTTGATGTTTAAGCAAAAAAAATGTATTTATATTTGGTTTTGATATTCCAGTTATATACAATTTATTCCAAATCATTGGCAATGTAACATTCTTTAAATCCAGTAAAGAAAAAAACTTTTAACTTGGAATTAAATTCTTTAAAATAGGCACAATGTGATACTTGTGACCTGTACACCATCTACATGGTTTCCACATTTTAACCTACTTTAGTGGGCTAAAATCAATAAAGTACTTCCTTTCAAGTCATGCATGGTAAAATTTACTTCTCCTTTGACAAGTTTATTGCGTTTCTGATAAGTGTTTGCAGAACATGAATAAAAAATATTAATTAAAAACTGTGACAGGATTCCAACTTTGTACATTCTAAGTGTAACGGTATATTAACATGTATTTGTTATTAAATTATATTTATTCACCTAAAATATCCAAAAATATTTACTGCTGAAGTTAAATCAATCCAAACAATGATAAGAGACGTAATTTCGATTGATTTTTCCAAGGACTCTTCACGTCATTATCGGGAAACGAAGTGTGTTCTAATGTCTGTCAAATATGAAATCGATTTTGTCAAGTCATTGGGCATTTATTTTCACACAGGATCGTATGTAACATTATGCACATAGGAAAAATAGCAGACCACCGGCGCAATCTCTTTGACAATTGTATTTTTCTCTTTTAAACAAGACGAAACAAGTCTACAGATTATGTTTGCTAACATCCCGTTGGAAACAAAAACAATGTTTAGACCTAGTATTTCGTACATCCGGCCGTAATGGCGTTATCACATGTTAGTCACATTTTCACGTATGACCGGAAATGGCTAGAACTTAAGGACAAAAACAATTTTAATAAATAACTGGACTTCTGTTCGTGTGAAATGTAACGCATAACGACAATGTAATTTTCTTACTTAATTATTACGAAGATCAAAACAAGAATGTAAATCATCTCGGATTTACCTGTTTGAACATCTCGCGAGAGTTCATATTTGCATATTGTTTTTAAGAATTCTATTACAACAAAGCAGATTACATCATCTAAAAATTGCGTTACGAAATCGGACACAAAAATCAAGCCACTGTTCTTACATCTGCTACATAAATACTTATAGTTCTCGGCATTTTCTACTCACTATTCTTATTGGTCGATGTTCTTTGTTATTTGAAAGCAAAAGTTACGAATTTGCCGGTGACGATTATCTATAAATCAGTCAGCGTTATGCTCTTCGGAAGCAATAAGTAACGCGAGAAACGACACAAAAATACGGTTGTAGAATCTTTGAAATTCGTATATTTTAATTTTTTTTCTAGGGAAGAGTAGCATACACTTGTATGTTGATAAAAATAATGGCATCTTTAGATGTAGTTGCAACTTTTCTTACAGTAATTCACATTTTATCACTTTTCTTTAGTTATAGGAAACGGAGCCCAATAGCAAATTATGGTCCATATATACATACATGTGTAAGTCATTGGGCAAGCATTTTCAAACAAAGAATATTTTAAGGTTGCCACTGAACATGCTGAAGTTGGCCTAAAAATATTACCTGTGGACTCCAGACTGTAACATCATTGTCATACTGATTACGAAACTACAAAGAAAAGAAATACATTACTTATCATGCTTATTATAAAAATTATTTTGACATGAACATTTGTGATCTAACAGTAATCTTAAGTTTCTGTATAAAATATTTGATGTTTTTTCTTTCTTTTTCATTTACAATGATACATCTTTTGGTTTTCAATTCTAGTGTTTATATTTCATCATCTAAGATGTATTTTGTCACCTGCCTGGAATTATTATTTTCTTATTGTAATTGATCCACAAACCTGGAATTACCCTTCTCTGCCCCCACAATCTGATTCAGTATTGTAATTGCCTTCATTTTCAGTTGATGGCATTAAAATTTTTATTTTTGAGGTTTGTCAGAAAAGAATTTACTCAGATTTACACATTACTTGCTGAAGATTTTCAGTATAAGGCTAGCTGTTGAACAAAATGAACATTGCTGTCATAAATAATAAAGATGAAAACAAATTTTGAAATCGTTTGGAAAATTTGTTCTTAAGGTCTGCAACACAGGCACTTGTTTCTGTCAATGTGAGGTTTACTATCCATACCAGTACAAAAAAACACAAGGTAGCTAACGGAAATTTTCAATGTGTTCGCTTCAACCAATATTTTTTTAATTTCCCTTGATTTTTTCACAAACAAAAGTACACCAGTCTGTCGGTAATTGATTTATCTTTACAATGAAACAACTTTCACGTACCTTGAGAATACCCCTCAAACAGAATAACACACTTTAGATGAGATTTATTGACCTTTTTCCAGACCATTGAATTTGTAAGGACTTAACTTCCGGTTAACTTAGGAAGTTAATATAACTGTGTAATCCCATTGGTCACATTTTTCTGGTTACTGGTAACTAGTATAAATAAACAGGTAACCAGATGAATTAAACCAATGGGGTTGCACAGTTATATTAACTTCCTAAGTTTACCGGAAGTTAAGTCCTTACAAATTCAATGGTCTGGAAAAAGGTCAATAATTCTCATCTGAAGTGTGTTATTCTGTTTGAGGGGTATTCTCAAGGTACGTGAAAGTTGTTTCATTGTAAAGATAAATCAATTACCGACAGACTGGTGTACTTTTATTTGTGAAAAAATCAAGGGAAATTAAAAAAATAATGGTTGAAGCGAACACATTGAAAATTTCCGTTAGCTACCTTGTGTTTTTTTTGTACTGGTATGGATAGTAAACCCCACATTGACAGAAACAAGTGCCTGTGGTCTGCAAAGTTAATTTTTATTTTTTTTCAAATGGAAACGGCGTAGCAAGTAAGTTCAAATAACCAAAACGAAAGTCTGATTGCAAAAGTGGAAATTCACAGACCTCAGACCTACCCTAAACTTATTTCCCTATAGAATACTACATAGTGATAGAAGACCTTTTTCTTCTTTTTCAAGCGATCTTTTAATTATTGTCATATTGAAGATTATTCGCCATGGATAGAAAACAAGAGCCTGTGAGAGAAAGGCAGTTGAAAACATGAACCACAATGATACAGTACAATCAAAAAGAAAAAAACAAGGTGAATAACAAGGGTGTTTTCATATAAAAAAGATGAATACCACTAATTCTATAATGACTGAGTATAATTCGATGAAAATAAAAAAAAATATGCACATGACAAATAAAAAGATCAAACCATACATCATTGTACCATTGTTGTAGCTTTACGTGCTTCTTAATCTGAACAGATGCACTAATTCGTGTACAGGGCTTACATTCCCTTACGTGATGACTTAATATTAATATGATTAAACGTAGAAAGTTTCGAAAATTACCATGTTTTAGATTTCAACCGGTATGACAGTGTGAAATTTTCTAGTCAAATAAACTTCCTTCAATTTAGGAGAGCATATTTTCATGGGAGGTAATTCAAATTCCCGCCATAATTTCAAGAGTTATAAATTTTTTTCGTTCATTCCTGAATCATTCCTGAAAGGATTTGTATATGGCTCATTGACGGATATTGATAAGAATATATCATAATTTCGAAAACTCACAATTTGTTTAAAGATAAACAGTAAGAATTATATACGTATTAAATAGATTATTAAAGAAAGTTGGGGTGTCTGAAATGATAATCACAGAATCACAAAAATGTTTGGCCAATATTCTCACCGCGTATTAAACAAGATACATTAATCAAATGAAAACGGGTAAGAAATCACATAATAAAATAAAATGGCAAGAAAGAATCTGTGATTAATGTATTCGATGCACTAGTCCCAGGTTAGACTGAACCGTGGCAGCCTTTACATTTCGGGAATGCCAAAAACAAAACGTATCTTCTTTTTTGTTACATCATTTGAAGTTAGACTACTAAATAGTCTTAGATTCGATTAAAAAAGCCTGGTCAAGAGTCATGGATCGTCATTGGTGTTTCCTGGCTTACATGGTTCTAGCTGTGACATTCTGCCGTAATGTTCACTTTTTTTAACTATAATATAAAATAAGTCCATTGATATTTCTGCTGTCAAAATAAAAGTGATATACAAAATATTTTACAACTCAGATAACAACAATATACCAATCAACATGATCAAAACCATGAACCCTACCCTTTTTTCAAGTTTTTTTTTCTTATTTGATAAGAAATGTTTTTTGTTGTTGTTTATTTCAATAATTTTAAGCAAATCCTCTAACATTTAAATACATAATGATATACAGTAGAACGTACAACGATCTTGACACAGTCGACGCTGGTTAGGTCCACTGAGATTTTTACCCTAATAAATATATTTTTCGTATTTTCAACTTTTGTAAGTAAAATATCAAAGAAATTATGACTTGTCATGCATCGGTCAGTCATTGCCCACTTTGGTCATGTCACGTATACAGAATTTTCTGATATTTGATCTCAATATTTTCCTATATTTATGTACTAAATATCATAGTCTATAATTATTTTTTTTTATAGAATCTATTCTTTCCGTACTTTTGATTTCCTTAGGTTGTCTACATTTAAAATGTCCGCCATATAATTTGTCTCCAACAACGATTTTGCATTTTTTTAAACAAAATTTACACTTTTATTGAATAACCAGATGCTCCGCAGGGCGTAGCTTTATACGACCGCAGAGGTTGAACCCTGAACGGTTGGGGCAAGTATGGACACAACATTCAAGCTGGATTCAGCTCTAAATTTGGTTTGTGATTAAATAGTTGACACAGCATAGGTTTCTGACACAGAATGAATGTGTTCTAATGAACTTAAAATTTTTGTTTTCTCTTACGGCAATTCACTATGCTGTTGAATATTAATCCTCTCACATCCCCCTTTTCCTTATTCCAAAACTAATCTCAATTAAAATATTCTAATGGAGTTTGCAACAATAACTTCTCATTTAAATACATCATAAAATATTAAGATGTAAAAACTGCTTGTTATCACTGAATGGTAAAGATTAATTAAATTTATCAGTTGGTAGTAAAAAGTGAATATACATTGTATATTGTATATAACAAAGATTTAAGTTGATTCTGGATAAAGAAAGATAACTCCAATTAAAAAAAATTCTTGCAATAAGATATTTCTTGCTTACTATTCTGGACAAAGAAAGATAACTCTAATTAAAAAAAAAATTGCTATTTCACAATATTGTGAAATTAGATATTTCTTGCCATTGCACAATACTGTGCAATTGAAAAGACTTGCTATTGCACAATACTTAATATAATAATTTTAGATCCTGATTTGGACCAACTTGTAAACTGTGCCCATAATCAAAAAACTAAGTACATGTTTAGATTCAGCATATCAAAGAGGCCCAAGAATTTAATTTTTGTTAAAATCAAACTTAGTTTAATTTTGGACCCTTTGGACCTTAATGTAGGCCAATTTGAAAATGGGACCAAAAATGAAGAATCTACATACACAGTTAGATTTGGCATATCAAAGAACCCCATTTATTCAATTTTTGATGAAATCAAATAAAGTTTAATTTTGGACCCAGATTTGGACCAACTTGAAAACTGGACCAATAATCAAGAATCTAAGTACATTTTTAGATTCAACATATCAAAGAACCAAACCGATTCATTTTTTGTCAAAATCAAACTAAGTTTAATTTTGGACCCTTTGGACCTTAATGTAGACCAATTTGAAAAAGGGACCAAAAGTTAAGAATCTACATACACAGTTAGATTCGGCATATCAAAGAACCCCAATTATTCAATTTTGATGAAATCAAACAAAGTTTAATTTTGGACCCTTTGGGCCCCTTTTTCCTAAACTGTTGGGACCAAAACTCCCAAAATCAATACCAACCTTCCTTTTATAGTCATAAACCTTGTGTTTAAATTTCATAGATTTCTATTTACTTATACTAACGTTATGGTGCGAAAACCAAGAAAAATGCTTATTTGGGTCCCTTTTTGGCCCCTAATTCCTTAACTGTTGGGACCTTAACTCCAAAATCAATACCAATCTTCCTTTTGTGGTCATAAACATTGTGTTTAAATTTCATTGATTTCTATTAACTTAAACTAAAGTTATTGTGCGAAAACCAAGAATAATGCTTATTTGGGCCCTTTTTTGGCCCTAATTCCTAAACTGTTGAAACCAAAACTCCCAAAATCAATCCCAACCTTTCTTTTGTGGTCATAAACCTTGTGTCAAAATTTCATAGATTTCAATTAACTTAAACTAAAGTTATAGTGCGAAAACCAAGAAAATGCTTATTTGGGCCCTTTTTGGCCCCTAATTCCTAAAATATTGGGACCAAAACTCCCAAAATCAATACCAACCTTCCTTTTATGGTCATAAACCTTGTGTTAAAATTTCATAGATTTCTATTCACTTTTACTAAAGTTAGAGTGCGAAAACTAAAAGTATTCGGACGACGACGACGACGACGACGACAACGACGACGACGACGACGACGACGACGACGCAGACGACGACGCCAACGTGATAGCAATATACGACGAAATTTTTTTCAAAATTTGCGGTCGTATAAAAATGTGTTATATCTTTAATTAATATTCTTAAATGTTGTAAAAAGTAGTATATATAACACACTATAAAAAGAAGCATAACACCATAAAAAAAAATTTTCTCGGGATATATCAGTTTGTTTTGGGGATATAAAGGTTTTTTTCGTATTTCTCGGGAAATCGTGGTACCGTCAGCTGTGTTGAACGACGGTAAGAAAAAAATCTAATAACATTGACCAGAATGCAAATTAATTCATATAGCCAGGAACATATATATTAACCGTTAGATATACTGTTCCCAGATGTAGCCTATGCATAAAAATGTAATCCAAATATAGGATCCAGGAGCGGATCTAGCCATTTTTAAAAGGGGGTTCCTAACCCAGGACAAAGTGGGGTTCCAACTACATGTCCTATTCAAATGCATTGATCGTCCAAAAAAGGGGGTTCCAACCCTGGATCCGCCACTGGGATCGATCGATCGATTGAAATACCTACTGAACATTAACTCGGTAAAATAATAAAAAAAAAAATGAATATTTCTAAAATCATCTCGTTATCATTCAAACAGGATCTGGAAAAATTTCATGCAATTCAGGAAGGCCGTTTAACAAAACTACACTGTATCGTAACTGGGACTAGTATAATAGTCCCATATCGTAATGTTAATTGCAGAAAAAAAATTCACCGGTGAAATGCAGAACAATGAACAAAACAGAAGCGGATCTATAACTTTTCATAAGTGGGGGCCCACTGGTTGCTTAAGAGTGGACCGATCCCGTCACGCTTCAGTGATTCTCTTTATAACCAATAAAATGTTTTTCTCAAAAGGGGGGCCGGGCACCCGTGCCCCCCCCCTAAATCCGCCTCTGCAAAATATGTTCAGAGTCTTGACAGAGGTAACCACCTTTATTTAGTAAGAAATTATTAGACAGTAATTTTAAACTGACTTGATCCCAACATGAATGTACAATGGAAATACAGAAGGAGCAAATTTGCAATCATTTGAGGAGAAAAAAATGATTTCAAAAAAAATTATACAATGTTTTGTGCAAATGAAATTTTATTTGGCCTATTATGTTTTTTATAAGTCGTAAAATTAAAACAATTGTTTCTTGCAAATTCCTGATGTTCTTTATAATCCAAAACCAATATTCAGAATACGATCTCGGTTGGATTTACATACAATATGACAATGCAATCCGATTGTGCTAAAGACAATATTCTACTGCTATTTAAATTAACTCGTTCAAATATTTTGAAACGGAAGTATAAAGCGGGCGATTGCAATCTTTTGGGATGTTGAAAATAGTGTTTGAACAAAGTGGGGATGGGGTATATAGGAGATAACAAGTGAGAATGGAGATATAGCGGCAAAAAGAGCGGGAGGGGTCTCTAAAAACACCGCCAAGGAGGTGACAAAAATAAAATCACAAAAAAGGGATTACAAAAAAATAAGCACCCTCCACTTTCTAAAAAATCGGTACCAGTCAAAACTAACAGAAGTATGATTTATTCAATTACATATATTCAAATTCTCAACACTCAAAGTTTTAAAAGTTCGATAATACATTGTACTTTGCTGATAGCGAAAAGTTTTAAATTCGATTTCAACATTTAATTATACCACACTGGTCTTAACTATAATGCATGTCTTGATACTTAAAATCCTTCGATTCATCCAAAATCAATAAGTTTATCGAAGATTACAACTTGGGAGGATTTCTGTTAAATTTAGATATATAATCAGATCCCATATATATGTTTGTAATCCTTTTAATAATATTTTGTTTGTACACTAGTCATGCTAGTGATAAATATATTGGAAATCGTTAAAATAGAACATACGTTCGGACCGATTTCTATTTCAAATTGTAAAAGATAACACACAATTCCCATATTATGAATATTTTCGAAGACAACATACAGAATAATGTTTCTAGAATTTCATACAGTCGTGGTTGGCCTGAGTCTCACTTTCAGACTAAGTGTAAATGGATTATTACTGGAACCAGACCATACATTGGATCCAAACGGAAACAAGCTATATATTTCCCTGGAAACTTTTATTACGGAAAAGAAATTTCTTCAACAACAAATCGATCAGCTGAGACGTGAAAACGAGCAGACGTTACAAGTTTTGGCGGGACAATTGAAACAGAAGTTGTCTGATCTTGATGGCAAAATTGTACAGAGCAACAACCAACTTGAGAGTTTTAGAAATGACCAAAATGCGACTTTCACTAACGTATTTTCGCAGATGAACGCACTACGAAAAAGAGTTTCCGGAAACAGCATGAAAGGTATTTTTTTCTCGTCATGATTAACTTCATTAAATGGAAGTTTTTAACGACCATGACTGGCCATACAGCCCTTGCACGGTCGGCAATGGTTTATAACTTCTCAAATGCTCATAACTTAAAACGGTAAATGTTAATTGGACGAATGCAGTTTGAATCGATTTTTTTTAGATCAACAAGAAAAAAAAAGATAATTACAACCCATTTCTTGATATTGTTATATATTTTATTCGCCTGTATATCTAATTAAGGCAACTGAAGTATGCCAATGTTATATAGTCATAGATCTAACCTCGCCGCATTTTTGCACCTGTCCCTAGTCAGGAGCTTCTGGCCTTTGTGATTTTCTATAATTTTACTTTTAGTTTCTTGTGTATAATTTGAAGTTTAGTATGGCGTCCATTATCACTAAACTAGTATATATATTTGTTTAAGGGCCAGCCGAAGGACGCCTCCGGGTGCGGAAATTTCTCGCTGCATTAGAGACATATTGATGACCTTCTGTTGTTGTCTGTTCTGTGGTCGGGTTGTTGTCTCTTTGACACATTTCCCATTTTCATTCTCAATTTTATTTATCGATTAAGCGAAAAAAATCATGGTAACAAACTAAAACCGAGAAAAATACATAAACATGATAAACATGATAAGTCGAAAACAACGGAACAACAGAAACACTGAACTGCAACAAAAACAAACGTTAATATATATAGAAACGGACTTTTTGATAAATTACAACTTCCATATTCCTGACTTGGTACATGACATTTTAAGAAAGATGGAAGGTCGAACCTGGTTTTATGGCTGTCTAACTGATATATCATTTTATGTCACAATAATTTCTTCGGCTCATTATAATGTAATTGATAATTTGGCTTAATCGTTAATGCGATTTCAACGTTAAACTCATGCAAAATTTCCAAAAAAACAATCGAATATCTATGTCTAGATGTCTTTGATATAAAATAATATTCAACAAGAGAATACACCATGAGTTTTAAATTATGAGTGCGCCCATATGTACTTTCTTCTTTACTCTACTAAAACGTGTAAATTAAAAATTAGAGTTCGACGTCACAAGAGCATGATTAGCAGACGAGCAACCATTGAAAAGTGCTGAAAATAGTTTTTAAAACTAAAAATCAGTCAATCATTAAAGAAGATGTACACACAGGATAAATATATGAAACATATTTGAGCACTATGAGAAAGAAACAATATTTTGTAAACGTTCATATGCATGATATATGCCTTTATCTTAACATATAACACACAATTTCAAATAAAACTATGTTTAACTATGTTTTCAGTTGGAATAACAGCCTGTGTCACAGTCGAACAAACATTTCAAGATCTAACCGTCAAATTCCCGAACATTCACTCGAAAGTAGGAATATCGAACGCGGGTGTTACAGCCTTTCAGTCAACCGGAAAATTCATCTGTGAAACTTCCGGTCTCTATTTCATTTCCGCCGAACTTAGAACCAGCTGTAACAGTTGTTCGTACCACCTTAATAAAAATGATGACATCATTGCTTTTGGAGCGTCTGCGGCGTCGCCTCATGTGGCCACAAATACTATTTCCCTTGTAGTAGAGGCTCAAGCGAATGACAAATTGTTTGTTTATGCCGGAGTTACCGTAAATGCTGACTATTCGTGTCTTACTGTTATTAAGATTAAATAAATATCATGATTTTTGTATCTTTAGAGATCTTTAGCTTTTATAATTACTTGAAATGAAATAGTTATAAATTTAGTTTATAAGTTTTAGAATACTTTTCAGCCATACATTTATGAATAGTCTAGTGATACAATTGTTGATAATACATTTTGCTTCTTAAAATGCATGTACACCAAACAATATATTTCAGTCGTTTATGACACTGGTACAAACAGTAGGACTGAATCGCTAGAATTACGTATATTCTGAGTCAGCCTACTGAAATATCTTCTTTTTGAACCGAATCTGATGTAGTTGCTAGAACTCCAAGATCACCTCTAGGGCGCGTGGTTGTCGAAAGATGTGAAAATTGATTGCAAGTTTGTCATTGTTTTACGTAATCTATTAGGCAAATGCGGTCTATGACCAAATTGATATGTTTATGTACTTATATTTTGAAACGATTCTTTTTGTATAAAATTACCGACCCAATCGCAAGTTGTGTTTACGATCAGAATAAACAGACATCATTATTTCAAACGGGCGGGAAAGCACATCCTCATTTTTACGGAAATGTTGTTGCCGTGCCCAGAAATTAAGAAATGATCCTTGTAAACTTATCGCTCCTTTCAATAAACTTATTCTAAAAGGTTATAGATTTAACATTGTAATAAGATCATTAAATATTGTTTTCATTGCTATAAATATTGATTTTGTTATTAGTAAATTAAAAGCAAACAAAAAATTGCTAGTATGTTATATTCATAAACACATCCATGGATCTACAATCTATCGTAACCTGTATCTTGTCATTGCACAAGGTCATATTTTTCTCTGACTGTTTATGACGTCTTTACACTAAATCCATTGGATGTTGGATGTGTACGGATTGGTAATTTAGTCTTAGATGCATGTTTTTTTTATTAGGTTAAATTGGCTTTGATTTAGCTGTCAGTTGAATGAGAAATCTCTCATATCTGTTCCTAGTGTCTTTTTGTTGTCGGGATGTACAAGTACCCGACCACGTCCACTTGTACTTTTGTCCATCTGATGAGTTAAGTCTTTTTCAACTGATTTTCATAGTTCGTTCTCATGTTGTACTGTTAGATCACTATCCCAGGCTAGGGGGAGGGTTGGGATCGCGCTAACATGTTTAACCCCGCCTCATTATGTATTATGTATGTGCATGTCCCAAGTCAGTGGTTGTCGTTAAATTGTTTATGTGTTTAATATTTGTTTTTCGTTCAATTTTCACATATTTAAGGCCGTTAGTTTTCTCGAGTGAATTGTTTAACATTGTCATTTCGGAGCCTTTCATAGCTGACTATGCAGTACGGACTTTGCTCATTGTTGAAGGCCGTACGGTGACTTAAAGTTGTAACTGTCTGTGTCATATTGGGCTCTTGTGGAGAGTTGTCTCATTGGCAATCATACCAAATCTTCTTTTTTTATATAATACTACTATTCATGGACTTCCTATACTAACGTGTATATACTGTCCCTGCATGTACTGTTGATATACTATTTTATAAAATTGTTTTATTTGGAAATTTCAAAAGGACATATAAACGCACACACAATGTGATTACATAATACGATTAAAACAGCCCTAATACTGCCAGAGCAGCATGTGTCACACTGGTGACATCGACCTGGCCATATAAATCACGTGATGAATACATGTAAACATATTTTATGCATGTAATTCAGGATTCATTGCTGGTCCGTATTGGAAATATTGGCAATATATTCACATCATTGCCAGTATTGGAAATATTGGCCCTATATTCACATTTGCTGTATGTAAATTCAGAACAAGTCTGTATTGAAAGAGTTGGATTGTTTAATAAAAGTGTTATGAACTGGCTGTTTCTGTATTGACACTGGTAAATATTCTCGGTCAGCTGTATTGGCCCTCGACCCTACAGGCCTCGAGGCCAATACAGCAAACATTGAATCTATAACAGTGCCAATACAGAAATAGCCAGTTAATAACACTATATTAATATATAATAAGCAGTGGCGAATCCAGGGGTTGTCCGGAGGTTGGGACCCCCTTTTTTTTTAACGATTAATGCATTTGAATGGACATATGGCTGGACCCCCATCCCTTTTTTTGTCCTGGGTTGCCCAACTTTTAAATGTCTAGATCCGCCCCTGATAACTACATGCGGTTTGATTGTCAATTAGATAACAAGTCATCCGAGACCAAAGTGACGTAGATGTTAGCAACTACATCTAAACGACCCATGATTAGATGATAAGGAATACCGAATTTGCATCTATGCTTAAATTCTCGTCCGTCAAAATCGAATAACTGATGTTGTGTGTTATTGCTATAAACATTTAGAACAATTTACCAATATTGCATGCTAGCTTTTAATTTTTTCAAGAAATATGTGCAGATGTAAAGAAGAGGGACGAGAGATACCAAAGGGATAGTCAAACTCATAAATGTAAAACAAAGTAACAACGCCATGGTTAAAAATGAAAAAGACAAACAGACAAACAATAGTACACATGACACAACATAGAAAACTCAAGAATGAACAACACGAACCCCACCAAAAACTAGGGGTGGTCTCAGGTGCCTAGGAAGGGTAAACAGATCCTGCTCCACATGTGGCACCCGTCGTGTTGCTTATGTGATAACAAATCCGGTAAATAGTCTAAGTCGGTAGATCACATTCATGAAAAGGAAGGAAGAAACATATCCGATATCATTTGTGAAACGGTTATTCCATAACAGTCAACCAACTCGTATTGGTGTCCGTAAAATTTACGAAGGGATGTTTTCAAATTCACCATTTGGAACTCTTGGTTTAATAGCTTTCTTGTGTGCAGCAATCCTCTATCAAAAACATCATGATAGGAAATGCAAGCATGGGAATATCGTATCAATTGGGAGATATATACCCGTATGCAGATTCTGCTGGAATGTTGCTACTTAGAAATGGAAAGTTCACAATTGGAAAGCTGAAATCATCTCTTTTGTCATAAACTTTTGTTTTTAACCGACCCTCATTGTCAATTTCTAGATTTAAGTCAAGATATGAGGCCGAGCTTGCTAAAAAATTGCAAGACACATTTTTTTTTGACTTGTTGATACGTGTTGCAACTTTAAGCATGTTAAGTAGATGTTTTTTTTACCGTTTTACAACACGATATCCCCGGCCGAGTCAATCATGGACATTCGCAGAAAATATTGTAGGTGAAACAGAGGAAGCGCTCTTTTTTTTTGTAATAATCATATCGAAAGCTAGTTTAAAAAAGAAGTGACTATCTAAATTATATTACAGGAAAAAGTAAATTAACAAAAATACCGAACTCAGAGGAAAATTCTAAACGATTATCAAAATGTGGGGCACAAATAAAATGATAACACATATTATTGGACAAAACAATGCTAGCAATGATCAAAAGCAAAACAAAAACACTAAAACTACTAATATGAATCAAACTCTCCTTCACTTTTATATTTGAGGTTTTACTTTACTACTTTTATTTCAATTGAAACAACACAAACAATAAAGGAAGGAACGACTCTTACAACGAAAAAAAACCTTATTGTTCAACTCAGACAATTTTAAGTTCCCCAACACATATATCTAAAACTATAAAATGTAGTTATCGATTTGAGAATTTAATGAATATACGTGTGCATGATTATGGCTGCAAAAATGTTATTGGAATAAAAATAGTAAACTCTTGGATATATATACGAACAAGTAAACCGACTACAAAATGTTCACTCCGTTAGTAGGAGCCAATGGAACAGCATTATCAAAGGCAGTTACCATGCAACTCGACCACTTAAATCCAAAAAGTTTGACGTCAACAGACAGTAAAAAACCGATCATAGATACCGAACTCATAATTTTGTACGCCAGACATAAGTCTAAATTCCTCTATGGAAAACTTATTTAAAACAGTTGGGAGGGAACAACCGTTTATCTGTATTAATACTCGAGAATATATTAACAATAAATCTAATCCCCAATATTTGATTAGGGGTATGTACCTTTAAAACCCCATTTCTTACTTTATTTTCGGGCATTAGTCCGCTTAAAAAGCATAATGAAGGCAACAGTAATATTACTACTGTTCAAAAGTAATAAATCGATTGAGAGAAAACATATCTGGGTAACAAATTAATACCAAGGGAAATATATAAACTATAAGAGGAAAACAACAGGAACACTGAAGTGCAACAAACTCCAACATACATAGAAAAAACTGACATATTCCTCACTTGGTTCAGGAAATAATACAAAGTGGTGGGTTGAACCTGGTTAATTTCCACTGATAACTTATAGTTTAAATGATTTGATTAACTTATACGTATATATGTCATCAGATAACCAATTTGTATGGAGAAACAATGCTCATAAAAGGTCATTCTATTAGTATTGATGTATGTTGACGTTAGAATTGATGATCTACAATGAATATTGTAGAATCATATTTAAATCAAACAGCGTTTGCACAAAACTCCATTATTCATGATTTTAAATGTGTCTCTGCGAATAGACGTAATCAAATGTTCTTTTTCAGAACTAAAAAAAAATCTTTTTATAATATAGAAAGCGATTTAGCATATTATGTATTTACAAAGTAGACTAACCTGTCATTTCATCATAGATCACAAACAACAAACAACAAACAACAAACAAACAAACAAATAATTTATTAGAGTCTCACCTCTTTAAAACATTTGATATACAACACAATATAATATTAACAATTTATAAAAGAGCCACTCTAAAAAGAGTTATGAGAGACTCACATCTGACTTTCATATTCTTTGGTATAACCAAATGTATGAGCAATCGAAATTGTAAAATGCAGGTCACGGAGTTGAAGACAAAATAAACTGTTGACATATCAACAGTACTGTTAAAATAACAATTCGCCCTAGTTTGAAGCAGAATAGTTGAAGTTAAATGTAGACAAATTCAAATAATAAAATTAACGGTACCAATTTTCTTGTACCAGATGCGTATTTCGACAATACATGTCTCTTCAGTGAAGATCGTGGCCAAAATAAGGCAATCATCTATTTGTATATATGTTATTTGCACAAAAGTTTACTGATTCCATGATAAATGAAGTAACCAGTTTCTGTCATTTAGTTTTAATGTTTAGTTTTCAGACGGAATTACCTATACTACCATTTTTTCGAATATTTAAAATGTTTTTCTCTTTCGTTTGAATATAATGGCAGGTATCGCATGAGAAGCAGAAAGGCTTGTCAACTCTTGTTCTAGTATGTAACTGTTGAATAAAACATCAGTAACGTTTCATGCACACGAAAATTTGAGTCCTTTTTGCTCATGCCTATTGTCTTGTAGATTTGCTTGTTCAGATAATTCTCCTACTCTGACGGCTAGTTGGTTTATTTGTAATTGGTAATAAATATCAGTGCATGGGAGGGTACGATTAACCGGGAATAAAAAAATCAAGTTCAGAATGTTTTCAAAAGATGAAGATGAATTTGCAATTTGTTAAAGAAGGCTTATTATATAGTGACAGAAGGAGAAGGTATAAACACATATTCACATATATCTCAGTTGATATATATAGAAAATAAAGATTTAAAAAACTTGATATATATAGATTCCACTACTGCTTGGAATGTATTACGATATTTCTCCACTCGAAACAGTTAAACCTTTTAAATATTTTAAGCGCGAGGCTATCCGATAGTTTTCAAAAAAATAATTTTAATTTGTCCAGATTAGAGAAGTAACGCAACACAGGTCATAGTGGTGGAATATTGTTCTATAATGACTATAAGATCTGAAGCTTATACTTGCAGAAAGTTGTGTTTTATCTATGTGACGTCATCATGTCTGGTTACCTTTTCCCATGACGTCCTGTTAAGAAATTTAGAAGAAGACAAGGTTAAACTAATTGGAAAATTTTGTCCAAACATTTGTCGAGAACAAAGTTTTCTCTTGAGATGAGACATATTTTGTCATACCGATAGAGAAATGTGAAAATGAATGAAAATTAGGGGAAGAAAGGTCTCTTTAAGGGCATACGATACAGTTTTGATCCTGTATTTACAAGTTCATGAAAATTTGCATATAGGCTACTGTTTACCTGATTAAATCAAATATGTTATAAAAAATATACCTTCATGTGCTACTTTTTGAGTAAAATGAGGTCGAAATTTTGTATATTTGCTCAAAATTCAGATTTGTGGCCGCAATTTTTTTTTCGAAAGAAAGACATAACTTTTTTGTTATAAAAGATAAACACAAATTGTTTTTTGTTAAATAATCGGTAATTTCTGTATTTTATAAAAATTCTCAAAAAATATGCAATTTTTTAGTCAGAAATAACTCATATTTATCAAATATTCATGAATTGAGGAAATAACGTCATTTTTTACTGCATGTTTATCAAAATTAAAAAAAATACCTCTATTTAATGAAAAAAAAATGCCGTTTTGAAAAATAGGGGTCCATGAACTCGTTTTCAAATTAAATCAGTTTGAATGATAAAAATCAGTCGAAAAATACATCTTTTCCCGATATGTAACAGTTTGACGTCGCGAAAATAACAAATTACGTTAGCAACGTCATTACCTTCCCTGTAACTGTATCGTATGCCCTTAAGCATATTATTACGAGAATACATTTCTCTCAACAGCATGTCAGCATTTATGTGGTCCTTCCTATAGATCAGTACTTCACACGTCACTCTGCGGCACATTTAGACCCACCGGTATATCCTCGCCAATTCATTCAACCCTTATTCATCTCCTAAATATAACAATTAATGGTACAGGTAAAGTCATAGCTATTTTCCCTCACAATTATCTCGAATCAATTGATAGGTGACATAACTTATTTTCTTCCAAAGTAAAATGGGTTTTCGCATTGTCATATAAAAGACACATTAGATTGCGTTGTACAGGAATTCACATTGATCGGTTTCTGTTTAAAATTGCTCATCAGCAAACATATACATTTAATGTATCTTAGCAGCACTACTATTTACAATGTTACCAACTTTTCGTGAAGACATATACTCATAAATCAAACAGAAAGATAATACTGTGGACTTAAGTGGGGTATTCTATCATTTCTATGTTTATAAACACACTTTAAATAAAAACTGTGTCATCTTGTAATCAATTAGAAAGGTTGACAGCTTTGTTTAATAACAAACTTATTTAAAGGAAGTCAACTAAGTTCTGGATCACTTGGACAGTAGCTGCAAAAAACGTAATATCTTTACATTGCGAACAATGTATTTAAGCAACTATTCAATAGTATTTATTTTGTCGTGTTTAACTTTTAGAAGTTATGCTGATGGATTCCTACCGAACCCGGGTCAGACATCAAGCCCTGGTACAAACAGTCAATGCATTTCAATGGATATGTATTTAGCGGAAAAGAAAGAATTAAGAAATCAGATCTTTCAGTTTCAGCGCGAAAATGAACAAACTTTGCAACTTCTGACAACTCAGTTACAACAAAAGCTTACCGTAATAGACGACAAACTAAAACAATCTAACAAACCGAACGATACGATAGAACTTGCACATTTGGAGCAGAAAAATCGGGATTTGGAATTGAACTTGACAATACTACAGGAAAAGCATCGATTGCTACAAATCAGTTATGTCCGACAAAATGATCAATTAGACTTATTGAAAAACACATCAACAGAAGTCATAAAAGAACTGTCCGAGATTAAGCAATTGAAAATTGTCAACCAAACGTTAGATTTGCGTGTTGTGCAAAGTAAAATTCAGTCACTTGAACAAAAAACTGCCTTGTTGACAAACAACCAGAACGCTAGAAGCCAGGACTTTCTTGCATTGTATAATGTGACCCGTGTTACTGACGCAAATGTACAAAACTTAGGAGGATATATTCTAAAGCAAGAAGTAAAACAATTAACAACAGAATCACATATCAATGTTCTAAATAATCAATTCCTTGATATTGAAGCTCAGCAAAATACAACTTTTGAAGAAATTATGGCAAAAATTAATACGATCGAAAGCCAAGTTTCAAACAACAGCAAACAAGGTAAGTCGTGTATTGCAAAGTCCCTCGGTGTAAAAAAATATGACTAAACTACCCACGTTGACTTTAAATTCAAAAGGTGAATTTACTTTGTTTATTGTCTAATTTTGGTGTCAATTCTATATAATGTATCTTATACACATTTTTTTTTTATTTCAAACTACAAAATGTTAATGCTTCAAATTAGTCAAAAATTTAAAGCATGGTATATAAAGTTGTTCATCTGCACTGATAGCCCTGAGTAGTATTTTGTACTTTCCTGTTTGCACAGTATTGTAGGACACGTTATGTGTTATCACAATAAAATTAACTATTCCAAATGCTGACTTTAACCTAGATGACAGTTACTGTGAATATTCTCAGATCTGTACTTAGTGTCGCTTTATTGTGCGTATTCAAAATGACCTTTCCACGTCCAGTCTATATTTTTATTTGCATCCATCTGATGGTAACCATTTTTCGGTTGATTTTTATAGTTTGCTCTTATGTTGTACCGGGTTAAATGGCCGGTTAGCGCCTTCATACGAAAGTTTAGCCCGCTTCATTTTGTATTTGCCTTTCCCAAATCAGGAGCAGGTAAATCAGTAGTTTTGCTGCTGTGTAACATATTAGTTTTTCAATAATGAATTTATACAATAATTTAGCCGTTCGTCTTATCGGTTAAACTATATTACGTTTTTCATTTCGGGCCCTTTTATAGCGATTTTGCAGTATGGGCTTTGCTCATTGTTAAAGGCCGAACGGTGACATACAATTGTCAATTGCTGTGTCATTTGTCTTCCTTTTTTAAACTTTTTTTTAATTAATTTTCTTTATTGTGACACTTGGACTAGCACAAAATATATTAACAAAGATATACAGAATGGCAGATTCCCACATAGGAAGTATTGGATAATAAAACAATAATTGAATATACGACGCTGCAACAGTAGATTGAACAAAAATGATTATCTAATATCAATGGAATCTAATTCGTTCTTTCAATTTGTGGTGTTTAAATAAAAATTCGACATATATTAATTATTATATAATAGGGTCTCAGGGACTCCAGGATTTGTATTATTCCTCTATAGAGATGTCTTTAAATGAAATGTTTTTTCTAAGTTCAAGTGTTCCTTTAAAAAGTTGTTTGTAAAGCAGGCGGTACTTCTTGTAATTTTGTTCGGTAAATATAGTATTTTGTAAGCAGAATTATCTTATTTTTAACAATATTCAATTTAACCTTTTCGTAGTTATTATTATTAATCAAAGTCAATTAATATTTTTCATCTCACAAATCCAGTTGTTAGTGCAATCTAGAGACTGGTGACCATTGGACAGCTCCATAATAAATTGTCTATGGTCTCTGGGTTTTCTTTGCAAATCTACATATGTTGCTACTCTTTATTTTCATCTGGTAAAGAAGTGATTTTAAAATTCTATGAATAATTATATAATTAAACCAGTACTGTTATACCACTGTCCCAGGTTA
Source organism: Mytilus edulis (assembly GCA_019925275.1). Classification (NCBI taxonomy): domain Eukaryota; kingdom Metazoa; phylum Mollusca; class Bivalvia; order Mytilida; family Mytilidae; genus Mytilus; species Mytilus edulis. The sequence goes on along the minus strand of CM034357.1, from coordinate 45,066,243 downwards.
GGGGAAGGGTTTGGGATCCCGCTAACATGTTTAACCCCGCCACATTATTTATGTATGTGCCTCTCCCAAGTCAGGAGCCGGTAATTCAGTGGTTGTCGTTTGTTTATGTGTTACATATTTGTTTTTCGTTCATTGTTTTTTACCAAAATAAGGCCGTTAGTTTTATCGTTTGAATTGTTTTACATTGTCTTATCGGGCCTTTGATAGCTGACTATGCGGTATGAGCTTTGCTCATTGTTGAAGGCCGTACGGTGACCTATAGTTGTTAATGTTTGTGTCATTTTACTTCAATATTGCTTTTTTGTAGATAATTGTCTAATTTGACATCATACCATCGTGTGTTTTATGTTCGCAAAGAAAATTGCCTTCTTAAAATGCATGACACTAGTGAACCTATTTTGATAAAAATTACCGACCAGTTTGAATCAAATATATGTTATAAGACTTAAAGTCATAAGAAACCTCAAATTAAAAAAAAATATGCACATGTTTTTATAACTAAATGGATAGTTTTCACTATACAACCTATGTTCATATACTTTTTTCTGAGGAAAATTCTTTAATTTGTCCACATTGAGAAGAATTTTACTTATTTTTAATTGCTTGCTTCCAGGAAGCAATTCGCCGACATATTTTTCGTATGCATAGTGACCTGAGCGTAACCGTCCTCTTTAAAATCCGGTGATCGCAATACGCATGGATCTGTCATTAAAAAATACAAATAACTGATTGTACATGTTAAACACGTGCTCAATTCCCATGCTTTTTGTTATTTGTTTACTATACGTTGACAATCGGTAAACTTCGGCTTTAAAAACACGACATTTAATGAGCAGCCATATGTGTTAAATCATAACAGACAGAGAGAAAAAAAAATGACGATTATACAATATATTTGCGTAAAAAATGATAAAATCGTGCACAGAGAACTAAGTATATGATATATACATGCATTGATTCAAGAATTGGATAAACATTATTTTTCACCATTCACTCGTTTCATATGACTTTAACAAGAAATTGTAACGCCATTTTCAAATAACCAGGGGACTGTTTATCGAAGCTCTCTTAGGATTAGGACATGTCCTAAGACCAACTTAGGATACATCTTAGTCCTAAGTGGGTTTATCAAACATGTCACAATTTAGGAAAATCCTAGGAATTGTCATAACTTTAGGATACCAAATTAGGTGTCTGAAGATGGTCTTAGGATGGTCCTCACTTTAGGATATATTCGAATTTCGTATTTTATTCATTTTCACGCTTTATTTAAGCAGTAGTAATATAGTTGAAATTCTCCGTATTTATATGAAAAGTACACGAGATTTGCCTTCGAAAGAATGAATCCGTGACACTTCGAATTCAACTCACTCAAAAACATGGAATGATTTTTACCGACTATATATATCTAGATTATATTAGTTTGTTAAATTTTTATATAATACATAGTTATTATTTGTGTCTAATGTTTTTTTTGTGCAGTTTAAATGTACAATTATTATACAAAACTATTTATTACCTTTAATTTAAAACTAATAATAAGTTTCTAGTTAACAATATTTAAACAAACAAAAAATATTGATTAAATATGATATATCTTATTTTTTCATTTTTCATCTTTATTTTCTTTTCCGCCAATGCTTAGGTCATCGGTTAGGACGTCCTTGCTAAGCTATTACTAAGATGGCTTCGATGTGCATGCTGAGACGTGTCCTAAGTCGGTCCTAACTTTATCCTAAATCCTGTCCTAAGAAATTCTTAGGACGGAACTTAGGATATTTTCGATAAACAGGCCCAGGTAATTTTCAAACTTTTCGACTGCGACTTACAATTCATACATTTCGGTGGCAGAAATTTCAAATCTGGTCAGTTTATATTTACACTGTTAAGTAGCTGTTGATCATTTGTACACTGGTACTGAAAATTACTGAATGGACAGAAAACACAAGCTAGTCAATAGTTATTTTACCGCAAAAGATAAGTCTGAAAATTGACTGAAAAACTGGACATAACTGATAAAAGTCCTTTTTATATTCTGTTAAGGTTAAAACGACAGTTTCAGACTAAAACCTCTTAGAAGTGTTATCGTTGATAAGTGTTATGTAAAGATATAGTTAAATGATCGTCGATTTCTTTGAAATTACTTGTCTATACGACAAAAATGCACAGAGAAGAAAAAGACTGAAAACATCGAAGATTATATATGACCCTGTCGATTTCTTTGAAATTATTTGTCTATATATCACTACAAACCATTAAAGTCTGAAATGGCCTATATCTGTATGAGCAGCCATATGTGTTAAATAATAACAGACAGAGAGAAAAAAAAATGACGATTATACAATATATTTGCGTAAAAAATGATAAAATCGTGCACAGAGAACTAAGTTTATGATATATACATGCATTGATTCAAGAATTGGATAAACATTATTTTTCACCATTCACTCGTTTCATATGACTTTAACAAGAAATTGTAACGCCATTTTCAAATAACCAGGGGACTGTTTGTCGAAGCTCTCTTAGGATTAGGACATGTCCTAAGACCAACTTAGGATACATTTAGTCCTAAGTGGGTTTATCAAACATGTCACAATTTAGGAAAATCCTAGGAATTGTCATAACTTTAGGATACCAAATTAGGTGTCTGAAGATGGTCTTAGGATGGTCCTCACTTTAGGATATATTCGAATTTCGTATTTTATTCATTTTCACGCTTTATTTAAGCAGTAGTAATATAGTTGAAATTCTCCGTATTTATATGAAAAGTACACGAGATTTGCCTTCGAAAGAATGAATCCGTGACACTTCGAATTCAACTCACTCAAAAACATGGAATGATTTTTACCGACTATATATATCTAGATTACATTAGTTTGTTAAATTTTTATATAATACATAGTTATTATTTGTGTCTAATGTTTTTTTTTGTGCAGTTTAAATGTACAATTATTATACAAAACTATTTATTACCTTTAATTTAAAACTAATAATAAGTTTCTAGTTAACAATATTTAAACAAACAAAAAATATTGATTAAATATGATATCATATCTTATTTTTTCATTTTTCATCTTTATTTTCTTTTCCGCCAATGCTTAGGTCATAGGTTAGGACGTCCTTGCTAAGCTATTACTAAGATAGCTTCGATGTGCATGCTGAGACGTGTCCTAAGTCGGTCCTAACTTTATCCTAAATCCTGTCCTAAGAAATTCTTAGGACGGAACTTAGGATATTTTCGATAAACAGGCCCAGGTAATTTTCAAACTTTTCGACTGCGACTTACAATTCATACATTTCGGTGGCAGAAATTTCAAATCTGGTCAGTTTATATTTACACTGTTAAGTAGCTGTTGATCATTTGTACACTGGTACTGAAAATTACTGAATGGACAGAAAACACAAGCTAGTCAATAGTTATTTTACCGCAAAAGATAAGTCTGAAAATTGACTGAAAAACTGGACATAACTGATAAAAGTCCTTTTTATATTCTGTTAAGGTTAAAACGACAGTTTCAGACTAAAACCTCTTAGAAGTGTTATCGTTGATAAGTGTTATGTAAAGATATAGTTAAATGATCGTCGATTTCTTTGAAATTACTTGTCTATACGACAAAAATGCACAGAGAAGAAAAAGACTGAAAACATCGAAGATTATATATGACCCTGTCGATTTCTTTGAAATTACTTGTCTATATATCACTACAAACCATTAAAGTCTGAAATGGCCTATATCTGTACTTGACTGTACTGATGTTTACTTGACCAGTCTGAATTGGTCTGACTTTTACTTGACATTACTCGACCCCAGTCTGAACCATACTCGACTGTACTGAATCGTACTTGACCCTTATCTTTGCCATTGAAAATAGTTTGATCTATTACTCGGCCAGTCTGAAACAGTCTTAACCCATTCTCGAAATGTACTCGACCTATTTTTCCAGTCTTAACCATACTTAACAAAAGGTCTGAACAATACTCGACCAGTCTGAACCGTACTAGACCCAAAAACCTCTACTTTTTAACTGTTAAAAATAAATTTCTTTTTAACTGACATATATAACATCAGCCAACAAAACCTTATAAAAGAAATATATATCTGATTATATTTAAGATAAAAAAATATATATTATATATCACTTATATCAAAAAGGAATACAATTAAATAAATAGATAAAATTGTTTGTCTGATTAGTGGTGAAATATAAAGTATAACCTCTGCTTGGGGACAAACTCATAAATAAGATCACACCTGGTCAGAGGTATTAAATTTTAAATTACATTGATTCAAAATTGCAACATCCTGTTTGAATTAAATATCAAGGCCTTTCGAATATACATGTATGTACCAGATAAGTAATACACGAATTTAAGAAAATAGGGCTTTCTTTTTACCTGTAAAACACACATGTACTGAGGTAATTAGAACATAGTAAAGTGCATTATGTATGCCACGTTAATTTAACAAAAAAAATACTTTAATTAATTGAAATAAATTTTTACTTTTACTTTGGAATATATTTCCTTTTTTAAAAAGGTTATCAAGGATTGCTGTGAAAAGTCTATTATCATATTTATGTTAAATTTTTGGTTTAATAAAACAAAACAATGAAGCATTCATTTTTTAAAAATTTATTAAGTTGTATTATATACTTTTTTATATATGTATTAATAAAAAAAACATTTTCTGCATTATTAACTAAACTCAACTGACACCATAAGTCTATACTAGGCTTAAGTTGATGGTGAAAAATAGTCCAGTTACCATAAAATACTTCCGAAATATTCATAAAATTTTGAAACATATTGAAAATATTAGTCACAATTCATTTTATTTAGATTATTTGATCAGTTTGTTTTATTTATATTTTGAAAGTTGATAGATACAAAGAATAGGTCTAGGTTGGTTAAGACTTGGTCGAGTATGATTCAGACTAGGTCGAGTACGGTTCAGACTAGGTCGAGTACTGTTCAGACTAGGTCGAGTATTGTTCAGACTCGTATAAAATGGTTAAGTACTGGTCAAGTACACATTAAGACTGTTAAGTATGGTTCAGACTACAGTCGAGCATTATCAAGTAAATCTCAGACGAATTCAGACTGGTCGAGAAAAATCAGTACACTTGAGTACAGATATAGGCCATGCTCGGACTATTTATGGTTTGTAGTGTATATAGATACGACAAAAACGCACAAAGAAGAAAAAGACTAAAAACATCGAAGTTTATATATGACCCTGTCGATTTCTTTGAAATTATTTGTCTATATATCACTACAAACCATTAAAGTCTGAAATGGCCTATATCTGTATGAGCAGCCATATGTGTTAAATAATAACAGACAGAGAGAAAAAAAAATGACGATTATACAATATATTTGCGTAAAAAATGATAAAATCGTGCACAGAGAACTAAGTTTATGATATATACATGCATTGATTCAAGAATTGGATAAACATTATTTTTCACCATTCACTCGTTTCATATGACTTTAACAAGAAATTGTAACGCCATTTTCAAATAACCAGGGGACTGTTTGTCGAAGCTCTCTTAGGATTAGGACATGTCCTAAGACCAACTTAGGATACATCTTAGTCCTAAGTGGGTTTATCAAACATGTCACAATTTAGGAAAATCCTAGGAATTGTCATAACTTTAGGATACCAAATTAGGTGTCTGAAGATGGTCTTAGGATGGTCCTCACTTTAGGATATATTCGAATTTCGTATTTTATTCATTTTCACGCTTTATTTAAGCAGTAGTAATATAGTTGAAATTCTCCGTATTTATATGAAAAGTACACGAGATTTGCCTTCGAAAGAATGAATCCGTGACACTTCGAATTCAACTCACTCAAAAACATGGAATGATTTTTACCGACTATATATATCTAGATTACATTAGTTTGTTAAATTTTTATATAATACATAGTTATTATTTGTGTCTAATGTTTTTTTTTGTGCAGTTTAAATGTACAATTATTATACAAAACTATTTATTACCTTTAATTTAAAACTAATAATAAGTTTCTAGTTAACAATATTTAAACAAACAAAAAATATTGATTAAATATGATATCATATCTTATTTTTTCATTTTTCATCTTTATTTTCTTTTCCGCCAATGCTTAGGTCATAGGTTAGGACGTCCTTGCTAAGCTATTACTAAGATAGCTTCGATGTGCATGCTGAGACGTGTCCTAAGTCGGTCCTAACTTTATCCTAAATCCTGTCCTAAGAAATTCTTAGGACGGAACTTAGGATATTTTCGATAAACAGGCCCAGGTAATTTTCAAACTTTTCGACTGCGACTTACAATTCATACATTTCGGTGGCAGAAATTTCAAATCTGGTCAGTTTATATTTACACTGTTAAGTAGCTGTTGATCATTTGTACACTGGTACTGAAAATTACTGAATGGACAGAAAACACAAGCTAGTCAATAGTTATTTTACCGCAAAAGATAAGTCTGAAAATTGACTGAAAAACTGGACATAACTGATAAAAGTCCTTTTTATATTCTGTTAAGGTTAAAACGACAGTTTCAGACTAAAACCTCTTAGAAGTGTTATCGTTGATAAGTGTTATGTAAAGATATAGTTAAATGATCGTCGATTTCTTTGAAATTACTTGTCTATACGACAAAAATGCACAGAGAAGAAAAAGACTGAAAACATCGAAGATTATATATGACCCTGTCGATTTCTTTGAAATTACTTGTCTATATATCACTACAAACCATTAAAGTCTGAAATGGCCTATATCTGTACTTGACTGTACTGATGTTTACTTGACCAGTCTGAATTGGTCTGACTTTTACTTGACATTACTCGACCCCAGTCTGAACCATACTCGACTGTACTGAATCGTACTTGACCCTTATCTTTGCCATTGAAAATAGTTTGATCTATTACTCGGCCAGTCTGAAACAGTCTTAACCCATTCTCGAAATGTACTCGACCTATTTTTCCAGTCTTAACCATACTTAACAAAAGGTCTGAACAATACTCGACCAGTCTGAACCGTACTAGACCCAAAAACCTCTACTTTTTAACTGTTAAAAATAAATTTCTTTTTAACTGACATATATAACATCAGCCAACAAAACCTTATAAAAGAAATATATATCTGATTATATTTAAGATAAAAAAATATATATTATATATCACTTATATCAAAAAGGAATACAATTAAATAAATAGATAAAATTGTTTGTCTGATTAGTGGTGAAATATAAAGTATAACCTCTGCTTGGGGACAAACTCATAAATAAGATCACACCTGGTCAGAGGTATTAAATTTTAAATTACATTGATTCAAAATTGCAACATCCTGTTTGAATTAAATATCAAGGCCTTTCGAATATACATGTATGTACCAGATAAGTAATACACGAATTTAAGAAAATAGGGCTTTCTTTTTACCTGTAAAACACACATGTACTGAGGTAATTAGAACATAGTAAAGTGCATTATGTATGCCACGTTAATTTAACAAAAAAAATACTTTAATTAATTGAAATAAATTTTTACTTTTACTTTGGAATATATTTCCTTTTTTAAAAAGGTTATCAAGGATTGCTGTGAAAAGTCTATTATCATATTTATGTTAAATTTTTGGTTTAATAAAACAAAACAATGAAGCATTCATTTTTTAAAAATTTATTAAGTTGTATTATATACTTTTTTATTATGTATTAATAAAAAAAACATTTTCTGCATTATTAACTAAACTCAACTGACACCATAAGTCTATACTAGGCTTAAGTTGATGGTGAAAAATAGTCCAGTTACCATAAAATACTTCCGAAATATTCATAAAATTTTGAAACATATTGAAAATATTAGTCACAATTCATTTTATTTAGATTATTTGATCAGTTTGTTTTATTTATATTTTGAAAGTTGATAGATACAAAGAATAGGTCTAGGTTGGTTAAGACTTGGTCGAGTATGATTCAGACTAGGTCGAGTACGGTTCAGACTAGGTCGAGTACTGTTCAGACTAGGTCGAGTATTGTTCAGACTCGTATAAAATGGTTAAGTACTGGTCAAGTACACATTAAGACTGTTAAGTATGGTTCAGACTACAGTCGAGCATTATCAAGTAAATCTCAGACGAATTCAGACTGGTCGAGAAAAATCAGTACACTTGAGTACAGATATAGGCCATGCTCGGACTATTTATGGTTTGTAGTGTATATAGATACGACAAAAACGCACAAAGAAGAAAAAGACTAAAAACATCGAAGTTTATATATGACCCTGTCGATTTCTTTGAAATTATTTGTCTATATATCACTACAAACCATTAAAGTCTGAAATGGCCTATATCTGTATGAGCAGCCATATGTGTTAAATAATAACAGACAGAGAGAAAAAAAAATGACGATTATACAATATATTTGCGTAAAAAATGATAAAATCGTGCACAGAGAACTAAGTTTATGATATATACATGCATTGATTCAAGAATTGGATAAACATTATTTTTCACCATTCACTCGTTTCATATGACTTTAACAAGAAATTGTAACGCCATTTTCAAATAACCAGGGGACTGTTTGTCGAAGCTCTCTTAGGATTAGGACATGTCCTAAGACCAACTTAGGATACATCTTAGTCCTAAGTGGGTTTATCAAACATGTCACAATTTAGGAAAATCCTAGGAATTGTCATAACTTTAGGATACCAAATTAGGTGTCTGAAGATGGTCTTAGGATGGTCCTCACTTTAGGATATATTCGAATTTCGTATTTTATTCATTTTCACGCTTTATTTAAGCAGTAGTAATATAGTTGAAATTCTCCGTATTTATATGAAAAGTACACGAGATTTGCCTTCGAAAGAATGAATCCGTGACACTTCGAATTCAACTCACTCAAAAACATGGAATGATTTTTACCGACTATATATATCTAGATTACATTAGTTTGTTAAATTTTTATATAATACATAGTTATTATTTGTGTCTAATGTTTTTTTTTGTGCAGTTTAAATGTACAATTATTATACAAAACTATTTATTACCTTTAATTTAAAACTAATAATAAGTTTCTAGTTAACAATATTTAAACAAACAAAAAATATTGATTAAATATGATATCATATCTTATTTTTTCATTTTTCATCTTTATTTTCTTTTCCGCCAATGCTTAGGTCATAGGTTAGGACGTCCTTGCTAAGCTATTACTAAGATAGCTTCGATGTGCATGCTGAGACGTGTCCTAAGTCGGTCCTAACTTTATCCTAAATCCTGTCCTAAGAAATTCTTAGGACGGAACTTAGGATATTTTCGATAAACAGGCCCAGGTAATTTTCAAACTTTTCGACTGCGACTTACAATTCATACATTTCGGTGGCAGAAATTTCAAATCTGGTCAGTTTATATTTACACTGTTAAGTAGCTGTTGATCATTTGTACACTGGTACTGAAAATTACTGAATGGACAGAAAACACAAGCTAGTCAATAGTTATTTTACCGCAAAAGATAAGTCTGAAAATTGACTGAAAAACTGGACATAACTGATAAAAGTCCTTTTTATATTCTGTTAAGGTTAAAACGACAGTTTCAGACTAAAACCTCTTAGAAGTGTTATCGTTGATAAGTGTTATGTAAAGATATAGTTAAATGATCGTCGATTTCTTTGAAATTACTTGTCTATACGACAAAAATGCACAGAGAAGAAAAAGACTGAAAACATCGAAGATTATATATGACCCTGTCGATTTCTTTGAAATTACTTGTCTATATATCACTACAAACCATTAAAGTCTGAAATGGCCTATATCTGTACTTGACTGTACTGATGTTTACTTGACCAGTCTGAATTGGTCTGACTTTTACTTGACATTACTCGACCCCAGTCTGAACCATACTCGACTGTACTGAATCGTACTTGACCCTTATCTTTGCCATTGAAAATAGTTTGATCTATTACTCGGCCAGTCTGAAACAGTCTTAACCCATTCTCGAAATGTACTCGACCTATTTTTCCAGTCTTAACCATACTTAACAAAAGGTCTGAACAATACTCGACCAGTCTGAACCGTACTAGACCCAAAAACCTCTACTTTTTAACTGTTAAAAATAAATTTCTTTTTAACTGACATATATAACATCAGCCAACAAAACCTTATAAAAGAAATATATATCTGATTATATTTAAGATAAAAAAATATATATTATATATCACTTATATCAAAAAGGAATACAATTAAATAAATAGATAAAATTGTTTGTCTGATTAGTGGTGAAATATAAAGTATAACCTCTGCTTGGGGACAAACTCATAAATAAGATCACACCTGGTCAGAGGTATTAAATTTTAAATTACATTGATTCAAAATTGCAACATCCTGTTTGAATTAAATATCAAGGCCTTTCGAATATACATGTATGTACCAGATAAGTAATACACGAATTTAAGAAAATAGGGCTTTCTTTTTACCTGTAAAACACACATGTACTGAGGTAATTAGAACATAGTAAAGTGCATTATGTATGCCACGTTAATTTAACAAAAAAAATACTTTAATTAATTGAAATAAATTTTTACTTTTACTTTGGAATATATTTCCTTTTTTAAAAAGGTTATCAAGGATTGCTGTGAAAAGTCTATTATCATATTTATGTTAAATTTTTGGTTTAATAAAACAAAACAATGAAGCATTCATTTTTTAAAAATTTATTAAGTTGTATTATATACTTTTTTATATATGTATTAATAAAAAAAACATTTTCTGCATTATTAACTAAACTCAACTGACACCATAAGTCTATACTAGGCTTAAGTTGATGGTGAAAAATAGTCCAGTTACCATAAAATACTTCCGAAATATTCATAAAATTTTGAAACATATTGAAAATATTAGTCACAATTCATTTTATTTAGATTATTTGATCAGTTTGTTTTATTTATATTTTGAAAGTTGATAGATACAAAGAATAGGTCTAGGTTGGTTAAGACTTGGTCGAGTATGATTCAGACTAGGTCGAGTACGGTTCAGACTAGGTCGAGTACTGTTCAGACTAGGTCGAGTATTGTTCAGACTCGTATAAAATGGTTAAGTACTGGTCAAGTACACATTAAGACTGTTAAGTATGGTTCAGACTACAGTCGAGCATTATCAAGTAAATCTCAGACGAATTCAGACTGGTCGAGAAAAATCAGTACACTTGAGTACAGATATAGGCCATGCTCGGACTATTTATGGTTTGTAGTGTATATAGATACGACAAAAACGCACAAAGAAGAAAAAGACTAAAAACATCGAAGTTTATATATGACCCTACGATCGTGTAATTACATGGGCAAATCAATATCATTCAAGACCGAGTGAATATTAAATTTCTGAAAAGGACCTAAATATTCCCAGCCATCGAAAATAAGTGGGAAAAGAGTTTTCATGATATTAAAGATGTTCTTTCTTTCTATTGTAAAACATGATGTACGCTGGAGAAACATTCGTATTCATTCAGTAGTCAGGAGCTTGCAGCTGCTACTCAAACTTAATAAAAAGATACCAAGACTTTGATACAAATAAATATTCCATATCAACCTCAAAAATAACACACAACGCCTTTTTACTTTACATTCACATCTATCACTCATAGTTTCCTTTGCCACTATTTAAACGATGCTTGACGACATTGAAACATTTAAAACATTTAAAACGATGCTTGACATTGAAACATTTAAAAAAAAGGAATTATTTCGGGAAATGTTTTATTTGTTTTTTAGATTTGTTCTTAGCATATTGACAGTCCTTTTGAATTTTCACAGATTTTGAAGTATAAATGTATTTGATTGCATTCACGAACTGGATCTAATACGATCCAATTGCAATGGTTGACATTTAATTATTATTTCACGATAATTTTTTTTTATAATTTGAATGACAGCTGTGAAATATCAAAACTGTATAAATAATAGGTTCTTAGTTTGCTTATGACTCCGTATATGATTTTGATCAATGATAAGAATCAGTCACGTTTCATAAACCCGATATAAGAGCAAGCATCAATTGCATATATAAAAAATATAAATATTAAACATATCTTTTTTATGGATACTTATTTTTGCGTGTATTCGTATTTAATTCAAATGTGTTACCCATTTTCTAGTCGATATAGCTGCGATTTAATTCACTGATTGCCATAAGTTGACATTAGGTATTTTGACAAAAACTTACCGTTACTTTTTTTGCAGGTTATAATGAAATGCTAAAGAAAGGAGAGACGATCGCTTTTTCGGCTTACCGGACAAGTTCACAAAGTTTGTCGTATGGAACAAAGGTGTTATTCAATCAAGTATGGACCAATGTAGGAAATGGATATCAAGCAAGTACTGGCATATTTACAGCTCCCCGTGAAGGTCTTTATCACTTTACTGCGGTACTAATGTCAACGAGTGGAGGTTCATTAGCATCGAAAATTTACCACAATAAGACGCCGACAGCAAGAAATTATATTACTGGAAGCGGTTATAAGACTGGGACATTTGATGTTGTATTTAGTCTACAGAGAGGAGACGAAGTATACATTGCAGGAAATGGTGGATACACAATATATAGTGACAGTTCTAAATTAATAACATTTTCAGGACATAGCATTTTCTAGATAATAAGTACAGTCATCCTTTTATCAGAAGAGTTATGGTTTTATTCATTTTAAGACACAGTTCCTTAAATTGCACGTTCTTTCTAACTTTATAGTACCTGCAAAATAACTAATCAATGAGTTATTGAGACTTGAACTTATTAAATTTAGTTTTAAAAAAAATATTGCAATGTAATTACTTTATCAAAAAGTTTTCACAAACTAGTAAATGTTTGTTACTTCTCTGATTTTAAAGTTCACTGTTGTCGTACAAAGGCTCCGGTAAAGGCAAATTGACGAAATTGTGTAAAACCGTCGAAGTAAATGCGAGTTTAAAAAAACGACTATTATTGGCACCGAAAAGCTTCTGGCCTTTGCAAGTCTTGTATGTTTTTGTTTTTTTGATTTTAGTACATTTAATATATATTTTGGAGTTTAGTTTGACGTCAATTTTCACTAAGATATGACACATATTTTTCATAATGTTTCTTTTGTAGTGCTTTTGTAGTGCTTTTGTAGTGCTTTTGGAATTTTAACAATAACCATTGGACACAAAAGAAAACAATTCTCAAGTAGCCGAAATTAACGTAATGAACATTGGTTGGATTTTCTACAAAATAAAGAAAGATACCAAAGGGGCATTGTAACTCATAAGTAAAAAATAAACTGACAACGCTATGTCTAAGAAAGAAAAAGCCAAACAGACACACAACAAAACACAAAATACAGCATAGAAAACAAAAGACTGATCAACACGAACACCACCATAAAGTTCACAATTGGAAAATAGAAATAATCCCTTTGATCGTTATGTTTTGTTTTCACCCGGCCCTCATTGTCAATTTCTAGATGAAAGTCAAGATATGAGGCAGACTTAACCGTAGCCCAAACAGAACATTATGCTCTGCATTGCATTTATTATCCGATATTATGTACACACACGTAGTGCATTGAATACTGTTTGGGTTTTTAGTTTTCGTTTGAAGCTTTTCAATTTCTGTTTCTTTAGTAACGACGTTAACGAGAGGTATACGTCAGTGAAAGCTTATGCCTCCTTACAGGTGTTTTTTTTTATTTAGAAACAAAATATTCAAAATTGAAAAATATTTCAACGAACATGAAATCGTTATTGTTATAAATGACAATGACAATAACACCAGTGGTGTGATTTAAAACAGAAATGAAAGAAAATGATTAAATGAGTTTAAGCACTATCATGTATGAGGCTATAAGAGAAATTGATTTTCAAAAAAATCTATACGCGCGAACAATACTTATATGACACTAAATGAATGACAAATTTTGCAACGATCAATAGATATTTGTAGACATATTGCCAGATGGAGAATAATACATCGATTCCGATAAAACCATTTTGAGGAACCGTTCTGTTTTAGATCAATCCATTTGGGTTTAGATATCTCCGATTTAGCCATAATCAAATGTGTTTTTTTGGAGTATACGTGATTTGGTTTGGCAATTTTAATCGTTTTCAAAAGAAACTTAAATTGCAAAAATGTATCCTTGTCTTTAAATGCTCTTCAACTTTTTACTTGTTTGGCTCTATAAATATTTTGATATGAGCGTCACTGATGAGTCTTCTGTAGACGAAACGCGCGTCTGGCGTACTTAATTATAATCCTGGTACCTTTGATAACTACTTTAACATATTTAACATGGAAAATTTGTCAACGTCTCTTTAACTGACTTATATGTTTTCCCTATGTTTGGTATTGGTGCATCAAAGATATTAAGAATATGTTATGTTGCCAGTGTAATTTTTCCCTGTTTATGGTCAACTGTGTTTTTATGCATGACAATGTATGTTGCACACATTGTTTCAAACTGGCTGAGTCAAACGAGGATGTCGCGTGCAGACTTGTTTCTTACTATTGTAGGACTTGTTATATCATTATTTTTTTTTATTGTAGTGTGGATATTATTTGATCAATTCGGTCCAGAATATTGATCCCCTGGTTATTGTGGATCTTGCAAACATAATTTTTTTTCTAAAACTATATTTTAATCAGTATCAATAAAGTATGTCTGTTTTGTTCAGATAATAGGGCTCGTTTGGACATTAACAGCCTTCAGAAGATGCACAAGTATATCTAAGAAATATTGTTTTTTTCTGGTGTTAATTGGATGTTTAGTATTCTGACTGCTTTCATTTAATCTGCGTTGTAGAATTATATTTTCATAATAGTATGTGGATTGCAACGATTTTGTGTTGCATTTGTATATATGACACCAAACCGGGTACTAAAAAATATATTTCCATGAGTGACTAAGATATTAGACAAAGGCAACAGTAGTATACCGCTATTTAAAAGTCATAAATCTATTTAGAGAAAAAAATCCATATTACAAATTAAACCGTCGGAAACACATCAACTATAAGAGGAAAACAACGTTGCTCATGTATTGTGGAAACCTGTGATAAAAAGTCCGCTATGTTTTTAATGTAAACTTAAGTTGATGAAAATCATTTTGGGTCAACACTTCTTCACCCAAAGAAATTTTTTTAGTGACTTTTAAATGTTCCTTTAGACTTTATCACTAACTAACGTAATTGAAAGTTAGTTGAATATCGCAAAAAATAATCCATACACAGTATAAACAAAGGTGACGTGGTATGATTACCAACAACAACTATCAAACAGAATCCGAATGGCATGGATAGAGTAGATCTGACTTTGATCACCATCTGACCTTCAACAAGGAGCAAAGTCAATACCGAATAGGCGACTAAAAAAGGCCCAATACAAAAAGTGATAAAAACAACGACCTAAGGTATGCGATACGTATGAACGGGAAAAAAAATAAAAAAGACACAAACCAATGACAGAAACTGGTTATTAGTCAAACTTTAGTTTTAAAGAAAAAAGAAGTTCCACAAAACATAAACAATAACTAATAAATGGAATTATTGTTATAAATTATACATAAGAAAAAATATCCCGCCCCTATCCAATTCACCTTTTTAGTTGCATTTTTGCAAAATTAACTAAAACCTAAGGAGTAAAGTAATCGACTTCAACCATCCATTTCTCTCAACAGATGATGTCGCTAATTTTTTTTCGACAAAATGTCTTTTATACCGGTGCTAGCCTGGTTAAATGCCAATTCTGCCTTACATTTTAGATTTGAAGTATCTAATCTTAAGTTGTTATAAATTGTTCTATATTTATCGATTTGTTCTGCTGTCAATTTGAAAATAAAGTGAAACATTTAAATTTTCCTATAATCTAAACGTTCCTGCATCCACAGGGGAAAAAGTATGCTAAAGAACTCATAGTCATGTCTAATTCAATGCTATGATATCAATAATACTACGTATTAACATATATTTTTCAAAATTAATAAATGTCCTTTGAAGTTGTCATATGAAGTACTTTAAAGAATATAAATGTCATTTATAATACTTTGTAGATAAAGAATGTTAAAGATTATCCTTTTGTGATAAAACGTAGATACTGCTAAAGACTTTGAAGTTTAGTGTAATATTACATCGATAATCAAATTAGAGTTGCAATTCGGCTTTTGCATCTTTAATGCTCAATACCTGTTTTCTAATTGTTTTTACGGAAATTTACGACAATACAGACAAAAAACTACAACAGATTCATTTATAACGCACAATTCATTCAACATTTGTTTTTAAATCCCCTTTAAAAAAAAAGTATTTTACTCTCATGACTAGTGTGTGTTTTTTTTTACCCTTTACAAGTTTTGTCATCCTCAAAGGATTAAAAATATGATAAATCTAGAAATCATTATTTTTAACTGGTTCAAAATACCATATGTTTTTTTGATAAACTGATATACATGTTTGTTTAGAAACTAGCTGATTGATTGAATCATTTATTATTGGTTGCTTATTGTCCAGTGACAAATAGTGCATGCATGTTTAAGACGAGGAGAAATTACCAATACAAACACTGTAATATAGGCCGCGTATACGTACCCCTCACATAATTGTTGCAAGGATTTTTAATGTACTTCATACAATGCCATAGAAACGCCTAACTTTAACAAGGGTTTAACTACGTCCGGAAGAAAGCCTGTAGTGACTATACTGCTATTACCCAGTCACCCTTGGCCAAGTTGGGAATGAGAATTGAAACTTGAATAGCCAATGAAAATCATTAAGCAAATATAAGTCATTTTGTAATCTTTTTATTTCATAAATTGTTTCAAATCATCCAATTGTGGCATACGTATTTGCGTGATCATTGCAAAGGTCGTCGGTGCATTCGAATAATTCTATCTGAGATGTACATTCCATCATGTTTTCAACAATAATAATTACATTGTATCATGCATCTTCGCTAGCCAAGGGTTACGATCCACTCCCGCTCTCTTCACCCTTGGCGGAGTGAGATAAAATTTCGGAGACACAAGGTTAGGAGTTTTATTGGTTCCAATCGAAACTCGCTGCATCCAATCAAAAAGCGCATATAACATGATCACGTGGAAATGTAGAAAGCGTTTGTAAACAATAGACCACTTTCGAGTTCATCCGTCACCGGCAAAAACTCGTCAATTATACACGCCTTTATGACGTCATTTACCAGATAGAGGGGCTCGCCTGTATCCCTGCACTATTTACGTTCATCAAGCGTCTTAGTGATCGTCTTTGTGCAGGATAAATTAGAAATAATGGTTGCTCTGTAGGTACTTACTGACATTTCCCTAATGACAGCAGTGTTGATTGTCAATTTTGAGAATTCAATTTGCCGAATAATTCGTACAATATAGAATTATAGTTTTCAAACCACTCGCTCAACATTGGAAGGAAGTGACGACGCCCCTAAACGCACAAATGACGATGATAAAGGCGCGTATAATTGACGAGTTTTTTCCGGTGACGGATGAACTCGAAAGTGGTCTATTGCCACGTGTTTATTGTGCAACAAGTCTTTACATCCCGAAACATACGACCATGTTTAGTGACAACTTGAATGTTTTTAATCATTTTATAGAAGTTCCTGTGTATGTTTCATGCACAAATGCATGAATGTTGACGTATATTTTCATTTCCGGTTTAATCAAGAGTGTAGAATCTAAACGCTACCGTGTTTTTACCTCCAAATTGAAAAGTGCAAGTGCTACCATTGGTCAAGAAAAATGGGCGTGACTTTAATTTTCCGATAGATGGCGCAACATTGTTATCACAAATAGTGGCTCAATCTGCCAAGGGTGAAGAGAGAGGGAGTGGATCGTAACCCCATGGCTAACGAAGATGTGTATCATGAGACTTGCGGAAACTTTTAAACGTCTTTCATTTATATTTTTTTCAAAAATATTTTTAACATTAGTATATTTTATGCGTTTCTATCTTTGCCATCAAAATAATATCATTTTTAAATTTAAACTACAGTTTGTAAACATGCCATTACCGCTCCAAGAACGTCCGTTCTTCGGGACATGTTCGTTTGTCAGTATCCTGGTCATTTCTAGGAGTACAATTTCATTTGGTAAATCGAACAACTCATATGTTATACACCTGAATATTGTCTCTGAAACTTTTCCGTTTATGAAATAAACTTCACGAACATACATCTTTTTACTGGAATTATTTGATATAATTTCGTCATCACTATGTGGATTGTAAAGATGTGCTTCATTTTTTTTTGCAACGTAAAGTTTTGTTTTGAAGTATCCTTAACGTCCGTGCTAGCTTTGGGTTTATGCCAATTCTGCATACTATTTTGATTTTGTTTTTATCTAATGATAAGTTGAATGATCTAATGATAAGTTGAATGATCTAATGATAAGTTGAATTATCTAATGATAAGTTGAATTATCTAATGATAAGTTGAATTATCTAATGATAAGTTGAATTATCTAATGATAAGTTGAATTATCTAATGATAAGTTGAATTATCTTATGATAAGTTGAATTATCTAATGATAAGTTGAATTAAGTTCAATTCGTCATTTCATCGATTTGTTCTGCTTCCAATTTGACCCTCGAATTCAAACATGTTTGAAAATCTTATCATTCCTGCATCACAAAGAAAAACTGGTATGATAGATACCTCATCGCCAAGTCTAATCCAATAACAGTAATTCTTTGTATTAACATTTATGTTTCCAAATTTTATAAAAGTTTTCATCTAATATACTGCAAGGATAACAAAAAATGTCATTTATAATAGTTTCCTTTTAAGATAAAGTTGATAAACAAAGAATAACTAAAGGGATTTAGTTATTGAAATTATTCCGTATGTCATTTAAATACTGAAATCCCGGAGCAGTCCGTTAAACGTACAGTATCAACATTTTGTTTTTGGTGTATTAAACAACCCATACAAATGACATCTTTATAGTGTAATTTTTGTTTCATTTGCGAAATAATGCAAAAAAAAAATTGTATGTATGTGCTTCATATTGCTAGCAACAGAAGGTAAACATCGATGTCTTTTTTTAGGTAGATATTTGTCAACCAAGGAGGACTTGCTTCATCGTATTGACCAATTGCAAAGGAACAATAAACAAAAACTGAACATACTTACAATCCAGCTGCAATTGTTAGCCTTTGAGATGAAAATTTCGGAAAATGACAGAAAAACGAAACATTTTAATTGGCGATCTTAGAAAGGAAATATCAGGAACTGGGATTTAACCTATCTATATTAGAACAAGAAAATAAACAACTTCAGTGATACATATAGGTACCAGTAAAATGAGATAAAACGCTTGCAAAATACCACACTTGTACTTTCAAAAAAGGTTTCTGAACTGGAGCAACTGAAAAGTATCAATAAAACCTTCGTGCTATTCAAAACAAAGTTCAATGGTTGGAAGAAAAATCAATTTTGCTTACAAACACCCTGAATCCAAGATTTTTTACTTTGAATAATGTTACTCAGGTAATCGACAACCTGTTTAAAAAACATATTCAAAGTTTTGAAACAAGTCAAAATGAAACTCTTTTCAGAATATTAAATATTGAATCGAAAGAAAAAGCTTCAAGTCCTGAATTACGAAATGGGATACGACCCTGGAAGATCAAGTAGCAGCCGACTGCAAGAAAAGTCATACAAATAAAGGCAACAGTACACAGGCAAATTTCACTCACATTAATTTCACGTGAATTTAAATTCATGTGAATCTCACGTGAAATTCACACCAATTTCACCTCAAACGAGCTTATGCGTGAAACTCACGTGAAATCAGTTTTTGTGAGTTTCACGTGATTCTCATGTGAAACTCATGTGAATTTCACATGAAATCACGTAAATAGTTTTCATGTGAAATTCACATGATTTTTTTAGATAGAGTAATTCAAATAACATCTAAATTTTCAAATTTAATCAAAATCATGAAAAATATAAATAAAAATTGTTGAAAATTTCACGTGAAATTCATGTGAATTTTTTTTTACATCAGATTCATGTGAATCTCAATTCACGTGAAATTCACATGAAAATTTTCACGTGAGTTTCATGTATAAGCTTGATTGAGGTGAATCTCACGTGAAGATTTTCATGTGAATTTCACGTGAGATCCATGTGATATTCATGTGAGCAAATTTTGCCTGTGTAGTATAGATCTGTTCGAGATTCATAAATCGATTGTGAAAAAAAAATCCACTTTTTTTTTTACAAACTAAAACTGAGGCAAACACATCAAATATAAGAGGACAACTAAGTCACAACTGAAACACAACACTTAATTTAACAAACCCACAAAGAAACGAACTATAATATAACAGTGGCCATTTTTCTGATTTGGTACAGCACATTATAATTTTGCACCGATAATCAAATTAGAGTTGCAATTCGGCTTTTGCATCTTTAATGCTCAATACCTGTTTTCTAATTGTTTTTACGGAAATTTACGACAATACAGACAAAAAACTACAACAGATTCATTTATAAACGCACAATTCATTCAACATTTGTTTTTAAATCCCCTTTAAAAAAAAACGTATTTTACTCTCATGACTAGTGTGTGTTTTTTTTTACCCTTTACAAGTTTTGTCATCCTCAAAGGATTAAAAATATGATAAATCTAGAAATCATTATTTTTAACTGGTTCAAAATACCATATGTTTTTTTGATAAACTGATATACATGTTTGTTTAGAAACTAGCTGATTGATTGAATCATTTATTATTGGTTGCTTATTGTCCAGTGACAAATAGTGCATGCATGTTTAGGACGAGGAGAAATTACCAATACAAACACTGTAATATAGGCCGCGTATACGTACCCCTCACATAATTGTTGCAAGGATTTTTAATGTACTTCATACAATGCCATAGAAACGCCTAACTTTAACAAGGGTTTAACTACGTCCGGAAGAAAGCCTGTAGTGACTATACTGCTATTACCCAGTCACCCTTGGCCAAGTTGGGAATGAGAATTGAAACTTGAATAGCCAATGAAAATCATTAAGCAAATATAAGTCATTTTGTAATCTTTTTATTTCATAAATTGTTTCAAATCATCCAATTGTGGCATACGTATTTGCGTGATCATTGCAAAGGTCGTCGGTGCATTCGAATAATTCTATCTGAGATGTACATTCCATCATGTTTTCAACAATAATAATTACATTGTATCATGCATCTTCGCTAGCCAAGGGTTACGATCCACTCCCGCTCTCTTCACCCTTGGCGGATTGAGATAAAATTTCGGAGACACAAGGTTAGGAGTTTTATTGGTTGCAATCGAAACTCGCTGCATCCAATCAAAAGGCGCATATAACATGATCACGTGGAAATGTAGAAAGCGTTTGTAAACAATAGACCACTTTCGAGTTCATCCGTCACCGGCAAAAACTCGTCAATTATACACGCCTTTATGACGTCATTTACCAGATAGAGGGGCTCGCCTGTATCCCTGCACTTTTTACGTTCATCAAGCGTCTTAGTGATCGTCTTTGTGCAGGATAAATTAGAAATAATGGTTGCTCTGTAGGTACTTACTGACATTTCCCTAATGACAGCAGTGTTGATTGTCAATTTTGAGAATTCAATTTGCCGAATAATTCGTACAATATAGAATTATAGTTTTCAAACCACTCGCTCAACATTGGAAGGAAGTGACGACGCCCCTAAACGCACAAATGACGATGATAAAGGCGCGTATAATTGACGAGTTTTTTCCGGTGACGGATGAACTCGAAAGTGGTCTATTGCCACGTGTTTATTGTGCAACAAGTCTTTACATCCCTAAACATACGACCATGTTTAGTGACAACTTGAATGTTTTTAATCATTTTATAGAAGTTCCTGTGTATGTTTCATGCACAAATGCATGAATGTTGACGTATATTTTCATTTCCGGTTTAATCAAGAGTGTAGAATCTAAACGCTACCGTGTTTTTACCTCCAAATTGAAAAGTGCAAGTGCTACCATTGGTCAAGAAAAATGGGCGTGACTTTAATTTTCCGATAGATGGCGCAACATTGTTATCACAAATAGTGGCTCAATCTGCCAAGGGTGAAGAGAGAGGGAGTGGATCGTAACCCCATGGCTAACGAAGATGTGTATCATGAGACTTGCGGAAACTTTTAAACGTCTTTCATTTATATTTTTTTCAAAAATATTTTTAACATTAGTATATTTTATGCGTTTCTATCTTTGCCATCAAAATAATATCATTTTTAAATTTAAACTACAGTTTGTAAACATGCCATTACCGCTCCAAGAACGTCCGTTCTTCGGCACATGTTCGTTTGTCAGTATCCTGGTCATTTCTAGGAGTACAATTTCATTTGGTAAATCGAACAACTCATATGTTATACACCTGAATATTGTCTCTGAAACTTTTCCGTTTATGAAATAAACTTCACGAACATACATCTTTTTACTGGAATTATTTGATATAATTTCGTCATCACTATGTGGATTGTAAAGATGTGCTTCATTTTTTTTTGCAACGTAAAGTTTTGTTTTGAAGTATCCTTAACGTCCGTGCTAGCTTTGGGTTTATGCCAATTCTGCATACTATTTTGATTTTGTTTTTATCTAATGATAAGTTGAATGATCTAATGATAAGTTGAATTATCTAATGATAAGTTGAATTATCTAATGATAAGTTGAATTATCTAATGATAAGTTGAATTATCTAATGATAAGTTTAATTATCTAATGATAAGTTGAATTATCTTATGATAAGTTGAATTATCTAATGATAAGTTGAATTAAGTTCAATTCGTCATTTCATCGATTTGCTCTGCTTCCAATTTGACCCTCGAATTCAAACATGTTTGAAAATCTTATCATTCCTGCATCACAAAGAAAAACTGGTATGATAGATACCTCATCGCCAAGTCTAATCCAATAACAGTAATTCTTTGTATTAACATTTATGTTTCCAAATTTTATAAAAGTTTTCATCTAATATACTGCAAGGATAACAAAAAATGTCATTTATAATAGTTTCCTTTTAAGATAAAGTTGATAAACAAAGAATAACTAAAGGGATTTAGTTATTGAAATTATTCCGTATGTCATTTAAATACTTAAATCCCGGAGCAGTCCGTTAAACGTACAGTATCAACATTTTGTTTTTGGTGTATTAAACAACCCATACAAATGACATCTTTATAGTGTAAGTTTTGTTTCATTTGCGAAATAATGCACAAAAAAAAATTGTATGTATGTGCTTCATATTGCTAGCAACAGAAGGTAAACATCGATGTCTTTTTTTAGGTAGATATTTGTCAACCAAGGAGGACTTGCTTCATCGTATTGACCAATTGCAAAGGAACAATAAACAAAAACTGAACATACTTACAATCCAGCTGCAATTGTTAGCCTTTGAGATGAAAATTTCGGAAAATGACAGAAAAACGAAACATTTTAATTGGCGATCTTAGAAAGGAAATATCAGGAACTGGGATTTAACCTATCTATATTAGAACAAGAAAATAAACAACTTCAGTGATACATATAGGTACCAGTAAAATGAGATAAAACGCTTGCAAAATACCACACTTGTACTTTCAAAAAAGGTTTCTGAACTGGAGCAACTGAAAAGTATCAATAAAACCTTCGTGCTATTCAAAACAAAGTTCAATGGTTGGAAGAAAAATCAATTTTGCTTACAAACACCCTGAATCCAAGATTTTTTACTTTGAATAATGTTACTCAGGTAATCGACAACCTGTTTAAAAAACATATTCAAAGTTTTGAAACAAGTCAAAATGAAACTCTTTTCAGAATATTAAATATTGAATCGAAAGAAAAAGCTTCAAGTCCTGAATTACGAAATGGGATACGACCCTGGAAGATCAAGTAGCAGCCGACTGCAAGAAAAGTCATACAAATAAAGGCAACAGTACACAGGCAAATTTCACTCACATTAATTTCACGTGAATTTAAATTCATGTGAATCTCACGTGAAATTCACACCAATTTCACCTCAAACGAGCTTATGCGTGAAACTCACGTGAAATCAGTTTTTGTGAGTTTCACGTGATTCTCATGTGAAACTCATGTGAATTTCACATGAAATCACGTAAATAGTTTTCATGTGAAATTCACATGATTTTTTTAGATAGAGTAATTCAAATAACATCTTAATTTTCAAATTTAATCAAAATCATGAAAAATATAAATAAAAATTGTTGTAAATTTCACGTGAAATTCATGTGAAATTTTTTTTACATCAGATTCATGTGAATCTCAATTCACGTGAAATTCACATGAAAATTTTCACGTGAGTTTCATGTATAAGCTTGATTGAGGTGAATCTCACGTGAAAATTTTCATGTGAATTTCACGTGAGATCCATGTGATATTCATGTGAGCAAATTTTGCCTGTGTAGTATAGATCTGTTCGAGATTCATAAATCGATTGTGAAAAAAAATCCACTTTTTTTTTTACAAACTAAAACTGAGGCAAACACATCAAATATAAGAGGACAACTAAGTCACAACAGAAACACAACACTTTAACAAACCCACAAAGAAACGAACTATAATATAACAGTGGCCATTTTTCTGATTTGGTACAGCACATTATAAGATAAAAATGTTCAGTTGAACCTGACAAAACACAATGACAAAACAAATTATAAATGATTTTTTTTTTCCGGGAATAATTCACAGATTGGCCGATTGAGGGATCATACTGGTGTATTTACTGAAAAATTACTATTTTACAGCTTTTTATGACTTCTTTGATATTCTAGTAATATTAAGGTGCATTTATATACATATAATTAAATCATAAATGAGGCGAAATATACTAAATAGACATTCAAGCTCATAAAAAGTAAGAATCCAATGGTGAAAAAAAGGAAAAGACTAGAAGACAAACAACTTTATTCACTTGAAAAACTTCAATATGAAAATAGTATGTCGTTCTTTTACCTATAATTGATTACTTTTACAAATGGTGACTTTGATGGAGTGTTGTCTCATGGCACACATGCCACATCTTCTTATATTTATTTGCATATGTAAAACTAGTTATCATAATGATGAAAAAGATAGAAATGGAAATCTTACACAAACATGACATAGCGAAAAAATGAAATTCGAAAATTGTGTTTAAATAACTTACATCATTTTTTTTTAATCAGTTGAGTCTGTTTAAATTGTCCTTTAATGCAAAATTTTATAAATCATTTGAATACAAAAAGTCAAACAAACTGCTCAATGTCAATATGTGGTTCTGATTAACATTTTGATTCATTGGGAAATATGTCAATTTGTAATGACCGTTTAAAGATTCTTAACGTTCAAATTCTGACTGGATGGTAATAAGTATCTTTCCAATTTTTGATTGGTCAATTTACATATATCTTAGTAAAAAGCATATATCCAGTTTGCTCTGATTTAAATTGTTGGAAAAGTACATATCTAAAAGACATCAATCGGTCATCAAAAGTTTGCACCTGTCCTAAGTCAGGAATCTGATGTACAGTAGTTGTCGTTTGTTTATGTAATTTATTCGTGATTCTCGTTTCTCGTTTTGTTTATATAGATTAGACCGTTGGTTTTCCCGTTTGAATGGTTTTACACTAGTAATTTGGGGCCCTTTAGAGCTTGTTGTTCGGTGTGAGCCAAGGCTCCGTGTTAAATGCCGTACATTGACCTATAATGGTTTACTATTTTTAAATTGTTATTTGGGTGGAGAGTTGACACATTGGCACTCACACCACATCATCCTATATCTATCTATCAATCAGTCACCATACGATCTTCATCAATACATTTGATTGTGCAAAAACAACGTGTTTAACTGCTTATCGGACTCATTTTTTTTTTATTGATCATTCATTTTTATTAGTCGAAAAAGAAAATGTGAAAATACGAGCTTGAAATAAAAATCAGTACATTAAGAACACTTGACCATAATAATAGTTAGATACTGTGTATAAACCATCAAGGAAAAAACTGTCAAAAACTAAACTTCAAAGTAAAATGATTCCTAATTCTACTATATTTGTGAAAACATTGCTACCATTTAGAAGGAGAACAAATATGTCACGTGATTGGGAAGCTTAATAAACTAAGAACGTATTCACAATCCAAATTAAAATTAATTTTGAATTCTACAATTGACAATTTATCGGAAAAATTAATGTACTTTTTTACTAAAACTCAAAATGTATATATTTTCATTAGAAAACAGTAATACAAAAACATTCAAGTTTATAATGTAATACTTTTATTACTTTCAGTGGCAGTCACGACATGTGTATTTTCAAACTTTTTCTGACTACATTGGTAGATTTTCTATCGTGAACTTTCAAGTGGGAATTATTAACGCTATGCTCGTTGCTTGGTCTAAATCTGGTTCAGGCGATACTGCATCAATAAATCTAATATATGTTGTAGTAAGCTTTCAACTGAACGATACACTGTATGGGTATGCCAAAAATGTTCGCATTGAATGATCATATTCTTGTCCGTCAATAATGAAAGTCAAATAAATTGTTCAGGTAATACACTTTTTGCTTCCTTAGAACAATTAAAGTTTTATATTAAGCTGTTGCTTGTTCGATATGTTTTACGTGTGTTAATACATAATTAGTTATCAAAGGTACCTTGCTTATATTTAATACGCGAGACGTGCCATTCGACTACATAAGACTCATCAGTGACGCTCACGTCAAAATAGTTATAAAGCCAAACAAGCACAAAGTTGAAGAGCATTGAGGGACCAAAATGAAAAAAATCTGGCCCAAATACGTCTAATATAAAAAAAAAAAGAAGATGTGGTATGATTGCCAATGAGACAACTATCCACAAAAGACCAAAATGACACAATTATTAACAATTATAGATCACCGTACGGCCTTCAACAATGAGCAAAGCCCATACCGCATATAGTCATAAGGTAATCTATGTCTGGGATAAGAAAATCCTTATTTTTGTTTTTAAATTCTAAGTTTTGTAAACAGGAATTTCATAAAAATTACCATATAATTGATATTCATGTCAACACCGAAGTGCTGACTAATGGGCTTGTGATACCCGCGTGGAAGAAACGTCCACCAGTGCACGAAAATAACAGAATTGACATTATACGTCTGCTATGTATAAGGAGTTTTTGTAAATAGCTGTCTTTTCGTTCAGAATATATTATCAATATTTGCCATTTAACGAATCATAAATGAATGTCTTTTTGGTTCTTCTTTGGTGACATATTTGTTTGTTAAAAAAACCAACTACATAGTTGTGATTAAGATTGTAACTATTGTTGACTACATTGTGTGGTTGTTTCTTTTGTTCACACATTGATATCAATTTAATGAAATTTTAGGTAATTGTCATACAATTGAGAGGTTTAGCCAGGCATATAATCAGGGGGTTTATTCCTCCATTTTCTTCACTAGAAAATGTCTGAACCAAGTTCGGAACATTTCAGTTGATATACATTCGTTTGATGTGTTTGCGCTTATGATTTTGCCATTTGATTAAGCATTTTCCGTTTTGAATTTACCTTTTAGTTCTGTATTTTGATTACAAGTAATTACTTTATACGCTAAGTTGTGTTATCTCGTTTCCACCATTTACCGATTTTTTTTTTGTTCTTTTCTTCTATCTAATAATCGATGAAACAGAACTGGGATTAAGGTGTTTTATAAAACGACCATTTTCTAGATAAGGAGATGCCTGTCCCAAGTTAGAAATATGACATTTGATTTTAATCCCATTGACGTGTTAAATGTTTTGACTTTGACACTCTATAAAAGACTTTCCATTTTCTGGACTGTGCTAAAAATCTTTGCTGAGAACTAAACGTCACTAACAAAAAGATGTCCTTAAATGGAATTTTAACTTCTTTGTGACACAATTCAAGAAGTTTAAATATGAGGTATAAAACTCGTTGTTGATACGATATTCCAGAACCTGCGTTTTCCGTCAACATTTTCAAGATATACATGTGTTTGTACAAGAAAAAAACTTTTCGGTGAGTTATATCCGCATTACAATTTCACCGTATTGAGCAACAAAAATCCAACATTTAGAATATAAGCTTTCTTTTCAATGTCTACTTAAAAAAGCAAATATTTCTTTATTCTGATTAACGGTGAATTACGATAATGTATGCTTTTACCTAAATGATCACTTTGAAATTGACAAATAAATATGAGAAACAACATTACATGTACCTATATTATTTCGAAAATAAAATACATATGTAACCAAATAAATGTTTTGTGTAAAGCTGTTCATCTCAAATACATATCAATGACAAGACCTCAAAATTCGGCAGTTTTTGCAGTTTTATACAAAATCGAAAAGGTTTGCAACATAAATGCAAACATATAAGGTAAAATTCAACACCATCAAATCTAATATCTACTAGACTCCAGTGCTACTTATCTTAAAGATGTTATCTGGTAGATTTTGAAACTTTTTGAATTTGTAATTAAAGGTGCCAAGAGGCGGCCTTACCAAAACTTCTACTCTACAAAACAGTTATTCAAAACAAAAACGACTGAACCTACTTATTTAATAGTTATATTTATTTACCTCGCCAAATTCTTTCTTAATAGAGGGGCGAAAGATACCAAAGGACAGTCAAACTCATAAATCGAAAATAAACTGACACCGCCATGGCTAAAAATGAAAAAAAGACAAACAGAAAAACAATAGTACACATGACATAGAAAACTAAAGAATAGGCAACACGTACCCCACCAAAAACTAAGGGTGATCTCAGATGCTCTGGAAGGGTAAATGATGAATATTAACCGCCACAGTTATCATGTTTTCGCAAAATACGATAATGGCGACAGCGAAAAAAACTGAAATGTAATTCACACTGTCTCAATAAAGAAAATAGTACGTACAATATAGATGCAAATGTATACAAATTGAAAACAAGTTATCATAAACAATATAAACCGTATTTCTAAAGCGCCCCTCTTGCCCAACCTGCTGTACCATAATATCTCAAGGTAATAAGTTGGTTATTTTAATGGACACCACATCCTCAAAATATGAGTATTTAAATTTTACATATCTGGATTGTTTTGATCGGTCTGAAAGAACTCAGACTCATTTGAAAAAAGGGGAAAAAGACTCATTTGAAAAAAGGGGAAAAGGTCGACCAGAAGAAGTGGGGAAAAGAATAGAAACAAGTAGCTAGAAATGTATAAATTCAACAGAATGGTATCAATGAGACATTTTAGCATACTTTATCACTTCCATAGCATGTTTTATTTTGAAGAAAATGTGTCCAATTTTTATACCCTTTTGGCCAAAACAATGATTTGACACTAAAAGGTATCCTTTTTTTGAAGAAAATCATTAGGGGCTATTTCGCTTCGACGGGCTATCGATTTTGAATACGTTATTGTGATGTAAACGGTGAACACTCTCATTATTGTTTTTTGTCAACTGCCGATTGAATAGTGAATGAAACATGTCAAAGACCTAATTGCTTGTATCCATTTCCAGAGTATCTAGTTAACTTTTTTGTTTGGCTATGCCCTGGCGTAGTTGTCAACAAAAATGGTTATTATCTCTAAGTTAAAGTTCCAAATGATCTGTTTATGACCTGTTTACTGAGGATTGTGAGACATCGCCATCCGTTATTGTTAGTGTTTATTTATGTCTAGTTCACAAGTTGAGATGATAAATACTTTTTGAAAAACAAAGAAACGTCTTAACCTTGAACATATATAGATATATGGTGTGAGTGCCAGTGAGACAACTCATCCAAATAACAATTTATAAAAGTAAACCATTATAGGTCAAGTTACGGCCTTCAGCACAGAGTTTTGGCTAAACCGAACAGAAAGCTATAAGGGGCCCCAACAAATAGTAATCTAAAACCATTCAAAGGGGAAAACCAACAGTCTAATCTATATAAAAAAGGGAAACGAAAAACGAGAAATATGTATATATAAAATATATTTTAAGGTTCAACGTAGAATGGGCGATTAAAATATCGTACACCTGGCATTATTTCCAGTTTGCTAAAACGTATTCTTTACAGCTAAAATAGTCACATTCATGGTGTATGAAAGCCATCTCTTGATTTTCATCTCATTATAGACAGAAAAAACTTCGGTTTGAAAGAAGAACAATTTAACTGTGGCACGGAAACGCACAAAAATAATAAATTAAAAGAATGACCTTGTGTTCAAAACATTTAAGCTCTGTTTGAGCGAGTAATTGTGTGTGCCAAGAAATTAAGTTTGTTATAATAATAGGATTCTATTAACTTTTAAGTTTCTCATTAAAACAAAGTGTGTCCGTACCGAAGCAGATTGATAACACGACATTATTAAAATGTCTTGTGTAAACGATTCAGACGTAAAGACCAATCTCTGAATAAAAAAACAAGAATCGAGAAACACCTATGAACCACAACAACACACGAGAAAAACTGAATATCAGGGCCCCGACTAGGACAGGTGCAAAGAAATACAGTTATGACAGGTGCAAATAAATACAGTTATGACAGGTGCAAATAAATACAGTGGGTTTAATCGTTCTAATAGCGCCAACCTTAATCCTTACCTGAATTTATAGATTGTAATATCAAAACATAGAAAGTCACACTATAAAATATCAATAAGAATGGATTAACTCACTCGACAGACATATTGACAAAAAACAAGTGAACATACACTGAACGATTAAATCTGGTCTTTAGTAAAACATGATAGAAAAAAGAGTACGAAAACAATATCAGAAAGACAACCCTAAATGCATAACTTTGGACAAAAGGCAAAGAGGAGATTTGTTCTGTAAGGAACGATATTCCTAGAAATAATTTAACAGTTAGACAGTATGATACGCGAGATTATTTTAAATCCAGGTGTTCTGAAAATCATTACTTTTTTGCAGGTTTTTGATCTTCAATATAGATTTCCGTATGAAAAACATTGCGACCTATTTCATTGGCAATTAAATTAAATAGTGTGCGACAGGTCTTAAGATTCTAAAAATCTTGTTTTTTGACAACAACATTTTCAGTATTCATTATTATTACTTTATTAATTCCTTTAATTGTCAGGTAGCATCAAATTCACATCATTTCTGTTAATAGAAAATAGGCATGGATTTTTTGCTTCTTTTTCAACCAATGTAGACGTTCTCACATGAAATCGAAATCGATATGTATCAGGTTTTATCTACCTCGATTAGACAAAAGTTTTGAAAATTGTTCTGTCTAACTTAGGTTCACTAGATAATAATAGACAGTAGTTTATCGCGGACTTAAGGAAGTTACAAATTAGTACAGTACCAACCAGTGATGCTTAAAACTTGACTTAGATTAAACTTTATTTTTGCATTAGAATTTAACGATAACGAGATGATAAACATGTCAGTAACCGATCTTTAAAGGTCTGTTGCTTTCTGATTTCGAAGTTATTAACGGCGTAGATTTCAAGTTCAACTTTTCAAGCAAAGGCAGTTAAATCTATGGGGACGTTTACTTTAAATCAAATGTAGAATGAAACTGGTGTAAAAAAAAAAAATTTATAAATATAAATAGATACATTTATCTCCTTACTACGGACGCCAATGTGTTCTGATTGTTGGACAAGGAAGTCAAAATAAAGGTTATTTGAAAAATTGAACATGTAAATATGATGTTCACGGAAAATGACACCTTCTTATCACAAAGTGACAAAGCACATAAGTATAATAGGAAATAAGTACACTTCAAACAACTTCACATTTTGCTTCCTTGTACTAAAACTAACAAAAGTAAATGAACTTTAGTCTTAAACGGTCAGTTTGATCTTAACATCGTTTCAAAAATCCAAACAATTGATTATTGTATCGTTTTTAGTCTTTCAGTCAATTTTTAGACTTATTCACAGCCGTAGAATTCAGCTCTGTCATGAGAAATATGTGTTTCTATTGTTATGTTGTAACTTTTATATCGAAATAAAATGTAAACACAGGACTTGTAGGGTTTTTAAAATGTCATGGTTGTAATCGAGCAAGCATTCCAGTGTGCTTAGTGACACATTATGTCAGACATTTGATTTAGTTGCTGAAATTAACGGTCAATGTTGGCAAAGGTCACAAAATAACAAAACCAGCTTATTTTTTGCAATCGAAATTCAGCAATATGGTTTTCTTTTATTACAGTATAGATGGGACCAATTTTTTACTTACGCGTTTTAAAATGATATTTTTTCTGTTTCAAAAAGAAATTTTATTTATTGCTCCAAAACTCATCATCGGACATTTTTCCGCATCATTCAATTTATATATGCACTTTAATGTCAACTCTAAAATTGACTATGGGAATGGGGAATATATATGTCAAAGAGACAACAAACCGACCCAAGAGCAGACAACAGCCGAAGCCACTAATTGGTCTTCAATGCAGCGAGAATATTCAGCATCCAGAGGTGGTACGCAGCTGGCCCCTAAATTAAATTGTGCACTAGTACAGTGACAATAGACTTCACACTAACCTCCACAACATGTAAATGAACTAGAATTATAAAAACCCACAAGACTAACAAAGGCCAGAGGCTCTTGAATTTGGACAGGTGAAAATATGCGGCGGGGTTAAACATGTCTGGTGAGATCTCAACCCTCCTTCTATACCTTTAGTCATTGTAGAATAAAGAAACACATAGAAATACACACAGTTAAACTTAGTATAATAGAATAGTCCGATTTCAGAACAAAAGAAACTAAGCAAAATGTCAATGATAAATAAATAAACTAAGGACTACTAGCAGTTACTGACATACTCCAACCCGCAAATAAACTGATTGAAAGATTATGTCTTCACCATATGAAAATCAAGTACAATTCCTCCTGTAAGGGGTTAAGAATCATGCTATTATAAACAATATGCGAAGAACATAACCAGTAGCATGCCAATAACTGGTTTAATAATAAATGTGCTTATTTCTAATGCAAAGACCCTATGCAAAAATCAATATCAATACCAAAATATGCAATCATCTATGACTTGACAACAATATCATTACTATACATTTTCCGAAAAAGTCTATTTAAAGGTTTGGTTAGCTTTTGAGGTGATTGCCGACATTTTTGTGCTTTGTAAAGATTATTACCTTTCAATATCGGATGTGAAACACCTAAAAGTATATGATGTCTGCATGTTGATTAACATTTACGAATGACGTCCTTTAACCGACCGATGATAAAATTTATTAAATATTTTTACTAGTATGTGACATCAAAATCCTTGTATTATAATTTTTCAGTTATAAAGAGATTTCTTTCGTTTAAATCGAATACGTTATTACATACACGAACTTATCGTACAAGTTTAGATAGAGAAATACCATAAGATGGCGACAAAGGAACGTCGTCATCATGAAATTGATAATTAACTATAGGAAATGAAAAATCATTTGTTGTATCCTAAATGTTGGTATTTAGCTTCCATTTAAACATATATATATATATATATCAAGATTCGTGAATGGGCAGTGATCATTGTTACCTGCAGCGTTAACTTTAATCATTTCAGCTGGATTAATATCTTTAGTGTACATACGTGTATTAAATTATAATATTGGTACCTTTGATAACTATTATTACGCCAGACGCGCGTTTCGGCTACATAAGACTCGTCAGTGACGCTCGGATCAAAATAGTTATAAAGCCAAACTAGTACAAAGATGAAGAGCATTGAGGACCCAAAATTTCAAAAAAAAGTTAAATACGGCTAAGGTAATCTTTTCATGGGACAAGAAAATCCGTAGTCTTTCGAAAAATTCAAATTTTGTAACAGGAAATTTATAAAAATGAGTCAGTTGGAATGTTGCCAAATTCGTGATTTCCTGTTGAAGAACCTCAATGTAAAATTTATGTCAAACAACTATGATATTGTAAGCAGTCTTATCAGACGGGACACACGCATATTCCTTAGCGAGTTCTTTTAGCGTATGTTTGATACTAGAAATAGAGCTTGAATGGTTGATGTTAAGAGTACAATTGATCTTTAAAATAGAGCTAGAATGGTTGATGATAAGAGTACAATTGATCTTTAAGTTAGAGTTGTGAGTAAAAAAGATAACACATTTATGCAAAGAACAGAGCATTTGTGTAATGTCCAACCCGATGTTGTTTCGGCTATTGTCCAAATTAATTGCTCATGAATATTGATTAGTTTGATGCGGACGCATTTCTTGCTGATTTTGAAATGCTTGGAAATTTTGAAATAAGGATTAATCAATTATTTTTATTTTTATCAATCCAATAATTTCTTGTCAGCTTTTTATGTACGGAGGCAGTCGTGGATGATGTTAGGACGCTCATTCCAAACCATTAATTGAAAGGGGACGATATATAAGTCCTTTTTGGATGAATAATTTTAACTCTCGGTCACAAACAATGTTAAGTCAAAGAACAGTAAATCGGCTATGTCGCGAATTTTGCTAAAATTTGGCATGCAAGGTGCATTTATCTCTTTTATATTCCCACATATTACATATTTTTTACTTTTGATTTGGGTAATATTTGTATAGAAAGCACATTTAATCGTCAAAAAACCATCTAGAATTTATCTTAAAATCATCAAATCGTCAAATCTCTAATTATATTCCATTGATGTTTCATGAAAAAATCATATGGTCTTTGTTGTTTAACTTAAGATCAATTTAATACCTTTTTTGTACTGAAACGCGTCAAAACGTTTTATGAACCGCACCACTTGGAATGATGTTTACCGTAAAAACAAAGTCGGTGACCCTATTTTTATTTTGTATCATTAAGACAAAAATTTATGTATCAACAACATATATTTTTTTTCAGAAAAATTGTGTTGCATTCCTTCCAAATGTGTTGTAATTCATTAATAGGCGAATAACAGAGCTTGGTTAGTAGTTAATGTTTACCTTTGTTTTTTTAAATATATTTTTGGGGGATTGCGCAATACATTTAACGCCCATGAGAACGGTTTTTATGAACTGTTTTAGAAAGTTTGTGTAAAATGTTAACTTTATCTGTTCTATACATATTGCCAATTCTCATTAATTGTCACTAAGACCGAGATGATAGACTGTCTGTATTTTTTTAATTCAATTTAATTCAATAATTTTTCGTGATTGTACAAATTTTGAATGAGATTCCCCAGGCTGCTTATTAACTACTTCTTAAAGGGACACTAGCTGTCAAATTCATGTTCACAGAATTGACTCAAATTATCATATGATTTATAGCAAAGTAAAACATTTCTCTCCACTATTAAAAGTATAAAAGAAACAATTAACAGAGCATCGGTATGATAATACGTATCTTTGTGTCGTGTGTATTTTAATCTAGACGACATCTAATTAACTATCGAGTTGATCCCAAAGTCATCCGATGACCATATAAGCGATGTAAATATAAATATAGATATAAAAAGATTAAGCAAACTCGTACTATTGGATTTTGTTTAGGTCTGTATAACTACATATTATAGATTAAAAATATTTGTTTATTTTTCACCATTATAAAAAATGATTTTTTTTAATCAGTCAATCAAATGATTTACCATTGTTTCACTTTCGATGTTGACATTCCTTCTATAACTTTACACATACAAATCACGTGTAATCAATCTCTGCTTAGGGGTTAAATTGAAGTTCCAAAAAACTCAGTTGTTATTTTTTTTTATTATTATTTATATCGTAGCTAGTGCTCTTTAAAGGATGAACTGTTAAAGGTATACTACCTATATTCACTCATGACATACAGATAAACTAATCAAATATACCAGGCTATATAATGCTCATTAACTTCGTACTTTATTTGACCTTTTCAACTTTTTTTGGATTCCAGCGTCACTGATGAGTCTTTTGATTTGAGCGTCACTGATGAGTCTTTTGCAGACGAAACGCGCGTCTGGCGATTATTCTAAATTAGGTCCTGGTATCTATGATGAGTTTATTTAGCAACCTAGACGCGCGTTTCGTTTAAATACTTAGTATCAGTATCAAATCAAAAAGAATTAAAAGACCTTTGAAAAAAGTACAAACTATATTGAGGACTCTAAACTCCAAATATTTTGCTAAATACAGTTAAGGTAATGTAAGGTATCAAATTTGTTGATTTCCATGTTTAGTTCCAGACATGAAGTATATAATCTAGTATATGTTCAATTTCTTGTTTTACTTTCAATGTGTTAGATGCGAAAATAACACACAATTGCTTTACTTTGCCTTCAATGAAGTGTAGTGAAGTGTGAAGTTCAGAAACATACAAGCTTCTTTTAATAATTCTAGAATGATATATTACAAATATCAATGAATATTTGTTAAATTCAATTGACCTCAAAGAATGGTCATATTATGAAATCTCCCGGTCATGCGTATCTTCATGTAACACGTAGTTGCAATGTTTTTGACTTTTTTCCTAAAGGGACACAAGCTACAAAACCATATAAAAAAATTATCAATCATTTATGAGAGTGAAAAAGTGGAATATAAATTCGCTTTAAACAGCCAGTTTTGTTAAAATAATCATAGAAACATCACTTATGAATTATTCACTTATTTCGATCTTATTATATTCACATGCGTGTGTCTTCAATTGAACCTCTTAGTTATTGCCATGAACAAAGTCAGTCAAAACACAGGAAGATGTTTAAAAATTAATTTCTATTGAAATTAATATAAGATCAAATCTACACTTTATACAAATATTTGGGTTAAAGAAATTGAACATTTCAACTCCAAATGCAAATGGTTACATTTTTGTTGATTTACAAGTAGTGCTTCCGTATTCCTTTTATATATTCATGGAATTGAACAATATATATAAAATTTTAATGATCACGTGTTTGTTGTTTGTAAGTCATGTTTCCTTAATGAAACTGTAAAGTAATGGAAAGATGAGTTCATTAATAGAGTGGATTTAAAATAAAGATGGCTTCCTCTAGAATAGAAATGGACGATTATGAAAATGCAACAAAAGTGGAAGAAGATCAAGAGATATACGAAGAAATTGAAACAGCCCATGAAGACATCTTAACGAAGGACCCAATGTTAAAGTTTGAAACAGCACCTGTCAATATTAATAAGGATCCTGTGTTGTTCTTGTCTGTGAAAAAATGGTTACAATTTGTACTTTTACCTTTACTGATAGTATCGTTGCTATCTATCAGTTTGATTTTGACAGTTGCCTATTTTGCGTTGTATGGTAAGTCATCATAAATAAAATTTTGATCATTATGCCTACCGGTGCATATGTTCTATGTTTTTGCCGATTAAACAATTTCGAAAAATCATTTTGATATTTTCATACTAAAAAAAATAATAAAAAAATACATTGCATTAGATGATTTTATATCAAGAAAAAAAATATGCTTAATATGATTTACCTTTACTGTTATTACCTAATCCTTTTCATCTTGTTTATTGTTGAAAACCGCATATGCCATTTAGAAGTCTTTTTATGTTTTTTAATGTGAGGGAGGTGGACTTGTGGTTCATTTTCATGCATATTTTATCATAAATTAAGTTACTTTTTTTAATGAAATCAGATGCAATTAAATAAGTTTAGTTTGTCTTTAGTCTTCTGTGTAATGTTCCGTGAACTGTTTTTATATTTTCCATCAGGCAATGCCGTTGTGTGTCTTTCTTATGCGTATGTTTTTTTATGTATTCACCTTCTCCTTATGTTAAGTATCCCTTCCTTGTTGTCTAGGCAAATTTGAATAACCGATTCTAAAGAAGAAAAAAAAGTTTTCTTGATTTTTGGTTTGTCGCATCAGTTACATTTATTCGTGTATATTTCATTATTTCAGCCGATCTAGAAGCGAAAATGGAGAAGAGGTATGCCTATTTGATGAAAAAACAAGACATTAACGCTACAGAAGTTCATGCTATAGTGAACGAAGCTAGAGGTAAATATGATTGATAATTTTTGTCATGTTGATCTTACTTAAATTAAACGAGAATGTGCAACTAACTGTCTTAATTTATCTATAAGACCCTTATTCCTATACACTTTTCTCAAATTGACAAAAAAAACATTATATCCAACATAGAACTTGGGTTCGGATCGGTTATAATGTGTACTATTGTTTTTCTGTTTGTCTTTTTCATTTTAGCCATGAGTTTGACTGTCCCATTGGTATCTTTCGTCCCTCTTTTATAATTCAAAATTTAAAACCTACTTTGAAAAGTTCCTACTGATCTATACTTATAATTATCGAAATTCCTTTTAATTTTGAATAAGGGGCCGTTTACAAACGTGTAATACCACCAAAGCATGGTACGACACATCCGGTTGTATACGAAAATCTGTCGAAAAAATTATTCCCTTGAATTTGACAGTTGTAGGAAATTAATCCTACATTTTATTGCAAAAAAAGATTTCTGTGTCATAAACATATGTCTTGGGTATTTCAAAGGACCATTATTGTTTTTATTTGGAATTTCTATAAAATATTTTCTTAAGGTTCATGGTGACTAAACCTTGTACACAGATAAAACAAGGGGACAAAGTTGATTGGTTAACTTCCAATAATGGTTATTTTCTTATATGCAATGAAATGTTATGTGAATTTTTTCTATAGTGGACAGGATAAAACTTAACTTTTGCCAAGTATTTCTTTATATGCAACAAAGATAAATTCTACACATATTTTGAAAAGTGCAAATTTAACAAAGACTAATAGGGGAAAATCAATGGTATCACACCTAAATTCATAAATTATAAAAAAGAAGATGTGGTATGATTGCCAATGAGACAACTATCCACAAAAGACCAAAATGACACAAACATTAACAACTATAGGTCACCGTACGGCCTTCAACAATGAGCAAAGCCCATACCGCACAGTCAGCTATAAAAGGCACCGATAAGACAATGTAAAACAATTCAAACGAGAAAACTAACGGCCTCATGAAGCCTTTTTAGCTAGATATTTAAAAGTGTACATGTACAATAAATCTGTAGATTGACAAGCTTTGTTAAAACTAACTGTTTTTCTTGAAAAATTATAGGAGTACTATACGCATTAATGTAGATATTATGTTTTTTCACCATCAATAAAATAGAACGGACTTTAGTGAAAATTTACAATGTCCAAAACTTTTCCAATTTTAATAACTAAACTGGAAATAAAACTATTGCTGTCTGTAAGTACAGATCATCTTTGGGTTATGAAATGTAAAATGTGTAAAACCTTTTTTGTCATAGGTGATAAATAAATTGAAATCAAGGACTGAATTTTCCACCATGAGTGTAGATACAAATATTTAGCATTTTGTGTTAATTTCGTTGTTATGGGTCGCCGAATGGGACTCTTGTGGTTTTGTACTCGAAATTCAATTTTCAATTTTGTACCGACAAAAGTGAGATTGGTTCAACAAAATTGAGTTCAGTTTAACAAAATTTGTAGCACACTACAAATTTAAATTTTGTCATGACAAAATTCAATTTTGTAGACAAATTCAATTTTATGTTTATTTTTGTGTAGACAAAATTGACTTTTGTGACACAAAATTGATTTCTTTCACAAAAGTAAATTTTATGTTAAATTTTCACTTCTGTCTAACAAAACTCAATTTTGTCTAAAAAAAAAAATAATTACAAAATCATAGGATGCTAATTTAATCAACATAATAATTCCGTACACATTTAATTTTGTCTCACAAAATATATTTTTGTGTTTTTATTTCCATATCAGGTAACAAAAATCAATTATGTATGCAAATAAGTTTAAATTGGCATACCTTTTTGACAAAATTGAATTTTGTGATGTCAAAAATGAATATTTTAATGACAAAAATGAATTTTGTCTACAAAAATGAATTTTGTCTACAAAAATGAATTTTGTCTACCAAAACGAATTTTGTGATTACAAAATTGAAGTTCTCATAAAACAAGTCTGTATCACATAGTTTTGTAAGACATACATGATTTTGTTATGACAGAATTGAATTTTGTGTACACAAAATTGATTTTGATTACAAACAGGTCAAGTCCCATTTGGCTCCCCATTAATGTACCTATTTTGTCCAATTGTTTTGTGTGTCTTTCTTATATTTTTATGTTTTCTCCTTATGTCTATGCTCTAGGCATATCTGAATAATCTATTATTAAGTAAAAAAATGCGATCAACAATATAATTCTATCAATTTCCAATTATTTTTCTTATTAAGTTTTGATAATGGCGCTTCAGTTATGTGAGTTTTTTTAAACTTAAGTTCTAACCTATTTAACTAAGATGATCATAAACTTGTCTTAATTATCAAAATTTCTTTTCCAATTTGCATTACTACATTGGAATTAAACTTTCATTGTCGGTAAGTTCAGATCATTTTGGGTTATGTAATGTTAAATGTGTGAAACAATTTTTTGTCATAGGTGACAAACTAAATGAAATCAAAGACTGCATCTAACATCATAAGTATATAAACAAATATTTAGCTTATTGTTTTTAATTTGATGTACCTAGTGTGTCTGTTTTCTTCAGCCAATTTTGGTATGTGGTTTCTTAGGCTTATATTTTAAATTGTCTATTCCTTTAAGTATATTCCCCCTCCTCAATTTTCTAGGCATTTTCGAGTGCATAATTATTAAGTAAACTACGTATATACAAAATACAGAAAAATTGTAATTCTTAATAAAACGCCAGCCACATCTATCTATACTCTTCACTTTATTTCAGCTGAACTTGAAATAAAAATGGAAAGGAAGTATGCATTTCTAAAGACAAAACAAAACATTTCCGAGACAGAGATTCATGATTTGGTCAATGAAGCTAGAGGTTAGTATACTTGATATTTAATCTCATATTAGTTAAACTCAAATTAAGGAGATTGTACAACGAACAGTTGTTTGCTTGTTGTATTTTATAAGGACCTAAATCCTATTAAAAACAAGTTCGTTGATTTTGCATTGTTATTTTCCATTTTATATACCTTTGACGATTCCATTTTTTAATTTAACTCCGATGTAGGTCTTTACGGTTCAACTAAAGGCAAAATATAGGACACTGCATAAACATCTAAACTTTGACTGTATTTTTCAACCTATAATGAACAAAGTCCTTAACTATGGGAACATAGGCTCATTTGAACATACTTAGCATAGACACACTGTGTAAATTGTAAATAAACTTGAAATTATTATGTTGTGGCCAAACCAGTTCTTGGGGTGAACAATCAATTTTCAAAAAAATCTGGAGGCCTGCTAAATGACTTAATTTGTTTAAAATTGGTATGTACAAACACTGTTACATGTAATGCAGTACAAGATTATGTTGATTTTTCAGATAATGTATTGATTTACGAGTTTCAGTTAATTTCATGTATATAAGTGAACGAATATCTAAGGTACAATACACAAATTGGACAAAAATGCCATTGGAACACATTTATGTGACAAAACAGCATTAGCTTGTACTGCATTGCATGTAACAGTGTTCGGCTATACCAATTTTAATCAAATAGAGTCGTCAAGCAGGTCTCAAGATTTTTTTAAAATTTTAGTGTACAACGATGGGGTGTCATCTAGGTGGCAATTGTGTGGGGTTTTTTTTAGCATGTTTAGTGCACTAGATTTATAAAAGCAGAAAATGATGATGCACCAGTTTATATAAGGATACATTTATTTTGACCGTTTCATTTATTTGTTTTTTAGATATTGCCTTACTGATAAATGATTTTATTTAAAATTTTAATCTACGATTGTCCTAGCAAAAATCAGCCATGCGAATTATTGAAAAAAATAGTTTTTGTTGTTTACAGATTCCAATAATTAACTTGTGCATTGATCGTATTTCCCCTCATAGGGTTTTTGAAATTGATCTTTAATGTATAGATAACGTGAAACTATATGTATACTAGACATTGCTTTTTTCAACCTGACGAAGCGATTAAATATTATTTACCGTTAAGATATCAAAACAAGCACAAGTGGTTATTTAAAAAATATCACTTGCCCTTTTTAAATTTCGATCGATGGAAATTAATGCAGGTGTAATATAAACCAGTAGAAGAAAACCCTTTATTGTACGATTAAACGATAAGATAAATGATAATGAACGACGTCCAGTGGCAAATTAAATGAATATTCAGGACTATATCATGTACATTCAAAATGTATAATACGAACATTAACCCTGCTTGAACTAAACCGGCACGTCCAGCGAGTTGATTATCAGTTTTTAGGTATCATTTGAATTGAACATATTTAGACTCAATTCAAGGCAATTGGGCTTCTTCAAGTATTTTTATTTGTGTGCTTTTCTTTGGTTTGTAAGTCAGTAAAATTTGAACTATTAAGTTAATATTTTTTTATAATTGCACAGTAAATAAGGAATGAGGTTCTGCAAACTTTTGCTACGCCTTTCCTTTTTTAAAGATGTAGTTATAAAAGGTTGATGAGTTTGTGTCATATGCTCGGACTCCTTGGTTTTTGCCTTCAACACAGGGTAAAATATTTTGTCACATTACACCCATGTTTTCATACAATACTTCAATAGTTTAATAGATCAAATAGTTCTAATATAGTTCATAAAAGGTCATTTACCAAAATTAAGGCAGATTCTATTTTTTTGTTTGTTCAATTTTAGACCAAATTAATACCAATGCAACTGTAAGGTAAAAGTCCGAGTCAGTCAGCCTTTTCCCGCCATGTTGTAAAAATCAAATATCTCGAAATGGAGCTTGATATCCTATTTTTGATAAAATTGAGTTTATTATGTTCCTTCACTTATGCTCTGCCGACATAAACATGGTAAAGTATAAATTTTAAATTCAACATGTAAATATTTTGCGTGGTTTTTTTTTAAAGAAAAAGGAAATTAATCCGGCCTCCGATGACAGCTTTATGTGAAATTTGTAGACATGTCATCATTAAGGATAAACTAAATGGGTAAAAACTGAGTTTTTTTTAAAAATTACTTTTTTTATAAGCTTGTCTGATTTAAAAATCTTTCAAAATGAGAATTCCATTACTAGAAGATAGTGCAATTTTTCATATATATTCAAAACTTCAGTTTAGTAGAAAACGATCAAATGTAATCGTTGGTTGTCTATTTTTAAAGATTTCAAAGATAAACCTGGACTATTTGGTTGACATTATGCTTACAGTTTTAGGGATTTCTATTTTAGCAAAAAGTAACCGGCACTTTAATAAGTACCTACTGTGCGACTTACAAGGCCTAATTAATTTTATACTCCTATGAGTTAAGATCAAAGGCATTGAATGGAAGGATACGGATAACAATCTCTTTGATCACAGTAAACCCGAAAAGAATTATTATTCATGTTCACGATTAACAAAAAAATGTATATAATCTTTAAGTGCGTGCCAGGGTCTCAAAATGAGATTTATTTAAACACCTATCTTCATTTATTCCAACCTTAATTCTTTATTTTATTTTCAGAATAAAAGTACAAATGTAGCAGTTTAATTTGCCATCTGTTAACAAGTCAATTTGGTTAAAGAAAAAAAGGGGGTCTACGATGTGTTTAATACTAAATAAAAACAAGTGTTGTTTTATTTGTTGATTTAAGATATATGCTATGCTCAATTGACATGGTAAAATCTGTTATCATTCTAATTGTAACCGTTGAATCAATATGTATGAGGCGACATAAGATACATCGTACATGTAAATTAGATAAAAAGTTGTTTTTAATGTACATTGTTTTTAGATACAGCTGATTCAAAGTCCATGTTGATAATCACTGTACATTGTACATCTTTATAAATATATAAAGTGCAAATATCAGTTCCAAAATCATTGAAATATACAGTTATATATATTACTAATGTAGAATAGGACAAAACAACAGATTTACTTGTTTACCCGAGCACTATGTTTTACTTTACTACCAATCATATTTA
The DNA here is from genome assembly GCA_019925275.1 of Mytilus edulis. Classification (NCBI taxonomy): domain Eukaryota; kingdom Metazoa; phylum Mollusca; class Bivalvia; order Mytilida; family Mytilidae; genus Mytilus; species Mytilus edulis. The sequence continues at coordinate 45,022,408 of CM034357.1, read as the reverse complement.
AAACATTTGATCATTAACTGGAAAAGAGTATTTCGATTACCCTTCTTTTAGATTGACCCGACAATCAAATATGTGACCCACATGACTATGTTCCATTATCTAGAGATTGTGAACAAAGTTTCATTATCTAGAGACATAATACAACTATAAAAGACTGAGCAACATGAATCCGCAAAAAAACTGGGGGTGATCTTAAGTGCTCCGGAAGAGTGAGCAGATCCTACTCAACGTGTGACACTCGTCGTGTTCCGCATCTTAATACCCACGAGGTAATAAGTCGAAATAGGTAGGTCGCGTTCGAGGAGATGGGAATGCGATTGTAGTAACGACATTTTGAAAAAAAAATCAACACTCAAAGCAACTCGTTATAGTGTCCGTAAAATTTTGATTTAGCCCTCATATTTCTACGTTATCATTTGGAACTCTCCTCCGAATTCAATTATGCTTTGGTAACAACAATCAGTTTTCAATTACCCGTCAACGTTTCTTTACCGAATGTATATTCAACGATTCGCAACTGATGTCGATTGAACATTAGTCGTTAAGTAAAGAACAAATGTAAATCTTGAGTTGAAAAGATTGCTGTAAATTATTTAATTATCTTATTGCGATCTCAAGCATGTTTATATCAGACGATGAGCGTTTAGACGTGTATTTTTAAATGACACAGAGAAATTTATTACAAAATAAAAATGTGGCGTATTCGCCAATGAAATAAAAAAAAAACATAATAGAACCAAAAAGACACCTAGCGGCCAACATACGATTTTCAGCAATAAGATGTATATAAACAACATTTATAGCTGTTAATCGTGCCGATATCTTTTTTATCACATATTTGTTATGAATACCTTAGGTTTTGCATATGCAATAACCTCAAAATTGCCCGGGGCAAAAAAGAGATATTGATATTGTGCCCTGTTCCAAATGACGTGACGTCATTGCATCATTAACGACACGTTTGTGATAAATTGTTTAAGATTTTACCTTTTTTGTTTCATTAAATTGTTATAATTGACCTTTTTTCTCTTTTCTGCAGAACTAAAGTATGTGATAAAAGATTATAACGTGTCTTTTCCATATTGGCCCGGGTATCATACCTCGACCAATATTGGCCCTCGGCTAAAGCCTCGAGGCCGATATGGGAGTCTCGGGATGATACTAGGGCCAATAAGGAAAAGGGCATGATATAATCTTTACATATTATTTGTTGATAAAAAAAACCACAAGAGTAGGAACAAGTAAAAAAATAACGAACAGTTAACCTCATTGCATTTGTACAACTTGTCTATAATCATGAATGACGGTTTAATAATATCTATATATCATCAAAAAGACAGAAAAAAACCCAAAATAAAACACAATCGTGTCAATAAAGGCTCGCAGTTAATGAATATTACAAGGAACAATGTCACGAGTTCTATTTTTCTGGGACACAGTACAACAATTAAGAGAGGCAAAAGGTTTGCCACGTTATCATGTATACGTTCAAACGTCTAGGGATTACATGTTTGGTATCCAAATGTAAAGGAATGTTTCACGATTGCATATTTATCGCAAAAATAAACTGTATTTTCTTAGACATCCGTAATATTTATACATTATTAAGTCTACAATATATATATTTTTATTACTTTCAGTGGCAGTCACAGCTTGTGTATCGTCAGATCAAATATTCTCCGATAGAGTAGTCAGATTCTCTGCCGTTAAATTTCAAGAAGGAATTGATAACATTGATATGTTCAAATCCAGTGGAAAATTTGTTTGTAAGATTCCTGGTTTGTTTTTCATTTCAGCTCATATATATACAACTACACAAAGTCGTGCCTTCTACGCTAAGAAGAACGGTATGATAATTGCTACTTCTGCATCTGATGCAGACAGTTCTTCCTCAACAAATCCAATATCTGCTGTAGTAAAACTTCAACTGAAAGATACGTTATACGTTTCAACTAGTGCGCATTCAATTCGAGGAACCTACTCCTGTCTGTCAATGATGAAAGTTAATTAAACTGTGGTGTTGAAAATCAAATCAAGGGAATGAGGATTTAATTTTCTAGAAAACAACTGCATGTCTTTTTTGCTAAGATTGATTTGTAGAATATTGTTTTAGTTTAATGAAATACGTGCAAAAAAATAGGACTAAAATTACATGTCTGCTATGATGGAACAAGTAATTTTTTAAATAACTGTCATTTCGTTTTGAATATATGTGAAATAAATGTCATTTTTACCGTAAATGTATTATATTACATGCTGATATTATGTTGGAATAAAATTCTTTATATAGAACTCTTTATAAAAAAGGCCAAGTTGAATTATTTTTAGTTTTTACATTCGTTTCTGCAGGCTTTACTGTATGTGCATAATTAATGATCAATGTATTTTTACCTTAATTCAGATATGAAGTTCGAGATATTTGTATACGTTAAAAATAACTATTAATTTCCACAAATAAGTCAACTATGGTTGATGTGGATCCTTTTTTATACATAATCATAATTTAACCGGAAGTACAATGTTATCGACGACTTTTTTTTTAAAGAAAAAATGCAAAAAATGAACAATTGTTTTCTCAAAAAAAGTAAAACACATTTTCATGTTAAGGCGCATTTCAGTTGGCTATTTCTTTTAAAAACGTATCAGACAAACAATTTTGAAACATCTTCAGGTTCTAGTATTTCTATATATTTTAGTTACAGAACGATATAATCAAACATTAAATCACAGTTCTACAAGACGAAATATAAGTGAAATCACTTTGAAATATTTATCTACTTAGTCCTAACAACAAAGTAGGTGTGTCTGAATGATACTGTAAGATGTGTCTTCAAATTTCAGATGATGACCTAAATCTAGAAAATGCATTCGTCTTTAAAACAAAATGTCTTATGATTATCGTGGTGAAGTTATGTGGATGAATTTGCCGGTCTTCAAGTGCTGATTATACAGTGTGTCGTCTCTACAACGACTTCCTCTCTTTCAATTGAAAAATTCGGTGATATAATGGGATGATAGTTTTGACGAAGTAGAATTCTGACTTCTCATAAGTGGTGTTTCCGTTTAATTCATTTGCAAGACATGTTCACGGAATGAATCTGCTTGCTCTTCCAGGATTGGGATTACTATCCTGTTTTTGTTGAAGATTTTCTTTCCGTCTTTTCATTTTTCTCAATGGTGAAAGCAATACAATGTATCGCTTTATATGATTGTGTTTTCTATATTACAGCTCAGGGTAAATTACATTATTTTATGAAACAATACTTAGATATATCTTCTGTCTTAATTGTTTTAAATGTGATATCACCATGATCACTTAACAATCCATTTTAACTTGGAAAGTGTTAATATCACAAGTTCAGAAGTTAGGAAAACGATATCGTGCAAAGAAATTATCCGTGCCAAAAACGCGTTGCATTGATCGACAGGGCCTATTGACTCGAAGAAGAGTACCGAATAAAACGTACACATGACAGAAGCGTACTGAACAGAACAAATAAACAAGAAATACAGAAAGTTAAGGGCGGCAATATTAATACATGTTAATCACTAATATGTGACCTTAAAATAATGAAAAAGTTTACTTTTAACTGGTTTTAGTTTTTCTTCAAATGTCACCACATGGACTAGATAAGAGCTGGGTCAACATTTACAATGATTTTTCCATAGGCGGTAATCGAAACGTTTTCCTCCGTTGATCAGTCCATATCGTTTACTTGAACATGTATGATGGCTCATATCGAGTCTGATACATTTATACATATCTGGTTAAATTTTCGGGGTGGCAAGTGAGATTACTTTTTCGCAAATTGCTGGACCCGGAAGATGGTGAAAAATGTCACTCTCCTCATGAAATAATCCCAAAATTCTGATCATAAAATTCAATAAAAAAATAATTTATTTCAGGTCAAATCTACATATTTCTTTTTTAATCACATCAGCTCTATAAAACAGTTCTAATTAATCACTTATGTCCATTTTTAAAATCACAGCATCCACAATTGTATGGCGGACTAATATTTTTTTTAATTACGTCATCTGAGTTCCTCATCTCAATGTCTATTAGGGATCCTGAACCAGCTGCTTGATAGTGTAGATGTGCTCTACCCAAGGATCCATCATGAATAATAAGCATTCATGACACTCATGAAATCTGAATAGTTTAATTTTTGAATTAGTCTACTGGAATTCTAACGGATGTATAACCGACAAGTAACGGATAAAAAACGGAAACGGAACGGACGAGTACCGTAAAAACGGATTTATTTGATAGCAATACATGGAAATCAAATGTACCGCACAGCAACCATTTTTTTTTCAAATTTTCCACAGCATGACAGACAGATACATTGTGTGGTGGGATTAAACATTTTTGTTAGCGCTAAATCTTTCCACCAAGATGGGATAGTTATAAAGCTCGTATTTTTCATGACGGTTATATTAAAGATGTTAAAGACTAAAGTTTTCCTTTCATATCCATCACGACCCTATTCCAACAATCGGAAGAAAATGAATGGAGAATGCTGAGTTCATTACATACATGTTCACTCGTTTCCTTGCTGGGGTTTACGTTGTTCAGTCTTTAAGAGCTCTTTATTGTATAATCTAAACACAAAGTACACTCCACTATGAAGACACAATTTAGTTTTTCAACTTAGAAAGTATGTTCCGTGATTATTTTTTAGAATGTTATTTTGAATTTCAGAGTTTGTTCTTTAAGTACTGATGTTACCGTTTTTCTTATAATCATGATTTGTGATTGGTCCTATTTCAATAACAACATTTTTTAAAACAATAGATTTCTGTTTTAAATGCTGCAAGTTTGAGTTCTCACAACAATTTTGTTCTTCAGCGACTGCTGAATTTAAAAGATTTTTGACACATATTCATGATGATATGGAACAGTGATTTCAATTTTGCCAGTTGACGTTCTATTTATGGTGTCCAATTAGATTTATTTCCAATAGTCTGTGTTTTCTGTCATCCCTTCTAATTTGAAACTGTGAAACATGCTGACATTTTTTACCAAATTGTACATCAGGATATATGTTCAATGTTGATCTATACAACCCAGGTACTACAAATGGTGGTTATTTTCCTTAATGTAATGTATATAAGTGATATATAGCCTGTAAATGGTAGAGATCTGAAGTTATTAGACTTAATGTCCTTTTAATATAAAAAGGAAAGCCTGGTCAAGCTGAAAGGTGAAGGTCAAAGGTCAATTGTTGTGGTTGGGTTTTTTTATTTGCTTCCTTCAAATTGTAAGTCATTAAATGTAGAGTTGTGTCATTGTCAATCATACAACAGCGAGGAGGACGGGACTGTTGTAATGAAAATCCTTCAAGTTGCACGATTGTGAATTGACATAAAATCGATTTTGTGGTTCAGTATATAACTTTCTATAAATTAGTTTATTCATAATTCACTTCATTTCCGTAATTTTTTTCGCAAAGTTAACTTTTTATTAAAGTGTCCTCAAAATACTCGCTAGCAGTGGGTAGTGCTTATTATATCTTATCATCACCTGTAATAAGTCGTGCTAGTCATTTCCATTGATGTGTATTGCTTCTAATTTGATTGAAATGGTATTGGTACAAACTATCCCAAAGTCATGTATTTGGTTTTGATGTTATATTTGTTATTCTCTTAGGATTTTGTCTAATACTTAGTCCGTTTGTGTGTGTGTTACATTTTAATGTTGTATCGTTGTTCTCCTCTTTTATTTAATGCATTTCTCCCAGTTTTAGTTTTTTACCCCGATTTTGTTTTTTTGGCCATGGATTTATGAGTTTTGAACAGCGGTATACAACTGTTGCCTTTATTGGTATAAAATGGTATTCCCATATCATAGTTTTCAGGCCAGAAATTTCCAAAGGGGGGTGTTCGTTGGACTCACAAACTCGACTCTAACAGTCACTTTTCGAACAGAACATTGGCTTTAACAGTGCTTATTTGTTTTCAAGGGGGGGGGGGGTAGTCCAAACCCCTCGACCCCCCCTCCCCCTGGCTACGGGTATGGTTTTGATTATCATACATATTAACATTTATTTTTCCAAAATCGATAATTGTTCATTAAAGTTTTCATATGAAATACTTAAAAAAATGAATTTTCATCATAGTTCTTCACCTTTTAGCTGATATTATCACGATGCTTGATTTCTTGATTGACAACATATTTGTTACGTTCAGAGGACGTGTTTATCAACAGACTGTCGGCATTCCAATGGGAACAAACTGTGCCCTTCTACTGGCCGACTTATTTCTTTATTACTATGAGGCTGACTTCATGCAGGAACTTCTTAGGGAGAAAGATAAGAAGTTAGCAATATCCTTTAACTCTACTTTCCGCTATATAGATGATGTACTTTCACTAAATAATTCAAAATTGGTGACTATGTTGAACGCATCTATCCCATTGAACTATAGATACTACAGATACAGTCAAGTCGGCTTCATATCTTGACTTGCATCTAGAAATTGACAATGAGGGTCGATTAAAAACAAAACTTTACGACAAAAGAAATGATTTCAGCTTTCCAATTGTGAACTTTCCATTTTTAAGTAGCAACATTCCAGCCGCACCTGCATACGGGGTATATATCTCCCAATTGATACGACATACCCGTGCTTGCATTTCCTATCATAATTTTCTTGATAGAGGGTTGCTGCTCACAAGGAAGCTATTAAACCAAGAGTTTCAAATGGTGAAGTTGAAATCATCCCTTCGTAAATTTTACGGACGTCATCACGAGTTGGTTGACCGTTATGAAATAACCGTTTCAAAAATTATATCGGATATGTTCCTTGCGTCGTAACTACAATCCCTTTCCCTTTTATAAATGTGACCTACCGAATTAGACTATTTACCGGATTTGTTATCACATAAGCAACACGACGGGTGCCACATGTGGAGCAGGATCTGCTTATCCTTCCTGAGCACCTGAGATCACCCCTAGTTTTTGGTGGGGTTCGTGTTGTTTATTCTTTAGTTTCTGTGTTGTGGCATGTGTACATGTAATATTCTTTGTCTTTTTATCTTTTTTCATTTTTAGCCATGGTGTTGTCAGTTTGTTTTAGATTTATGAGTTTGACTGTCCCTTTTGTATCTGTCGTCCCTCTTTTGTAATCTTTAAACAGAGATTTATTGAAGTGAATATCCTTTAAACAACACAATTTAGTAGTATAACTTAATTTCAGTATAAAAATAGAACTGGGTATACGTAATGCTCCTTAATATTTTATCAGAATCTTTTCCGCTTATGAAATAATTTTCAAGAACATAGGACTACTTTACTTTTAAATGTGAAATTATTTATAGCGTAACCATATGGTTAATATTGACGTGCTGCATTTTGTTTGAAACGTTTGTGTCCGTTAAATCATCGCTGCATATAGCTCGTGTTAATGTCAATTCTCCATAAAAAATTTAATTTTGGTTTACTTTGGTTTCAGTTTCAGTTGAATACCAATTTTTGATGATTTCATGGGTATTGACATCATTGTGCCGATAATCCTACAAATTACTAGTAAAATTTTAATTTCCCAAAATGAATAGAAATTTACTTTCATAATTTATGACTTGGATGGAGAATTGTCTTATTGGCACCCTTACTATATCTTCTTATATCTTAGAACTCTTTGAAGTTGTCATCTTAAATTCTGCAAGGATAGTAACAGTTATACTGTTCTATTGGGATACATAAGATTCAAGATTAAAGACAAAAGACAAAAAATAACCAAAGCAACGATATGTTGTTTAAATAATGTTTTTTTTTTTTTACCTAAACACTAAAAGACTTTGCAAAAGTTTAATAAGAAAATTGGATATCGTGACGTTATACACCAGAATATCGTATCTGAAACTTAAATGTTTTTGAAATTATCTCCATGAACATACGACTTGCAAATGATATCATTTTATATACCTTTGTTATCACAATGTAAATTATATTTATCCTGCAATTGGGTGTTCTACTATACATATACAGCCCTACAGATATCGCTATGCTGTATCTGTATACTATAGCTATATATGTATACTATACAGATGTCGCTTTAAAGCTCCGGCCACTGCCGGACTGATAATTGTATGAACTTGCTTTGCGTGACCTCAGAATGTGTATTGCAGTCGCAGTCCAATGACGTATTAATTGCGAATTAACGATTACTTTAATACGTTCTGTTTGTTTTCAAACAATTCTTTATAGCTATGAGATTTACACCAATGTTCTGATAACATACACACACGAACAGCAGTCTTTTCTACGATGACAACTATCCATTTCAAAACATTAATGTGTATGATTGTGTAACAAAAACAACCATATCAATTTTAGCATGCATGTTTAGTGAATTTCGGGTCTGAAGCATAGGACAACTCGTACACTACTGTCCAAATTGAACAAGTTTTGTTATTTGTTTTGACTGTTGAAATTAATTGTTATGTTAAAATATATATTTATTCACCTTGAGCTATGTATTATTGTTGACGCTTTGAGATTCTTTTTTGCGAACCTGTTTTCAGCTGAATGTGTGATTACTGTGTCGTATTACTACACGGGTCTAAAGGGATTTCAAATCGAAACAAAATGCAAAACATGTGTTTTTGTGTCTTACAAAACACAATTAATATTCAGAATTAATTGCAGGATAAAGCTAATAATTATTTAGTGTCTTTAATTATCAGCTTCATTTGTACTCGGCTCGAAACAGTTGTAATAGCTCGCTAAAATTCGATTACACCTTGTTTCCTAGCCTCGTACAAATACAGCTGATATTTAAAGACACTAAACCGTTATTGTTTTTGTATGTGATTCATTTTGTTTTCAACGTAATCTTTTGTTTATGTGTGTCCTTGGTGTCCGCGCTAGATTGGGTATTTCAATTCTATATAACATTTTAGATTTATTCAATCATAAAATGTAATAAGTCGTATATGTCATCAATTCGAACTGTCTCCTATTTAAAAATGAAGTGCAAACATTTAAAAGTTCTTATGTCTGAACATTCCTGCCTCGCATGGAAAACATGTTATGCTAGATAACTCATCGTCAATTTAGTCTTATATCATAGTGTCGGCAATCCTAAGTATTAATTTCATGTTTCAAAAAATTATAAATGATCTTTGAAGTTGTCATCTTATTTACTGCGAGGATACAAAAATGTCATTTGAAATACATTCATTTTATGATCTGTTTTATAGATTAACGTTAAGAAACAAGATATGACCAATGCAACGATGTACTGATAGAAACAAATGTTATTTAAATACTGAATAGCCCTATAAATCTTTCAGTATGAAAGTTGGACCTGGTGTATTGGAAAACTCATACGAAAAACACCTTAATAGTGTGTATGAGTCTTTTTTGTATTTCGAAACTAACTTCATACGAGTAGTTCAAATTATAAATAGAGATTAAAAGACAGGTTCGTCATCATCATGTGGATGGTATTGATGTGTTCCTTTCTGCTGGCGACAGCAAGAGGATTTTTATTAGATCCCGATACAGGAAATTCTCTAGTAAAGAATGAATGCCTTCCGCTAGGTAGATATTTGTCAGAAAAGGAGAACCTGCTTCACCATATTGACCAATTGCAAAGGGGCAATGAAGAAAAATTACATATACTTACAACTCAGCTAATATCTCGACTATCTGCTTTCGAGGGGAAAATTTCGGAAAATGACAGAAAAAATGAAACATTGGAACTAGCGAATATAGAGCGTAAATTCCAGGAACTGGGTGTTAACCATACGTTATTACAACAAGAAAATGCACTTCTTCGTTATAAATATGCCTACCTTGAAAATGAGATAAACCGTTTGCAAAACACCACAGCTGAAACATCGAAAAACGTATCCGAACTTCATCAATTAAAAAGTATAAATCAAGCCTTAGATTTTCGCGCAATACAAAACAAAGTTCAATCGTTGGAACAAAAAGCAAATTTGCTGACAAATAACCAAAACGCTCGGAGCCAAGACTTTTTGGCTTTGTATAATGTTACCCAGGTAACCGACAATCTGTTTAAAAAATATCGAAATGAAACTGTGGAAAACATTTTCAATATTGAATCGAAACAAAATGCTTCTAGTTTTAAAATGCGGAATGCATTGTCGAACATCACAACCCTGGAAAGTAAAGTAATGGACAATAGCAAAAAAGGTAGTATTAATTATTTAATGATAAACAACTTGTATTGCAATTTTTTTTATCGTTAATCAGTTTTAAAGATTTGTTTGAAAGTTCATTCTTTATTGACTGAAAGTCAGAAACAGATCTGTTTCTGAGGATAGGACACATAAAAGATATTATAAAACTATGTTAAGCTGATAACCGTAATTTAAATAGTCTTTGTATGTGTATACACTACAAACCATTAAAGTCTGACATGGCCTATCTCTGTACTCGACTGTACTGATTTTTTACTCGACCAGTCTGAATTGGTCTGACTTTTTTTTACTTAATATTACTCGACCCCAGTCTGAACCATACTCGACCGTACTGAATCGTACTTTACCCTTATCTTTGCCGTTGAAAATAGTTTGAATTATTACTCGACCAGTCTTAACCATTCTCGACCTGTTTTTTAGTCTACAACATACTTAACCAAAGGTCTGAACAATACTTGACCAGTCTGAACCATACTAGACCAAATAGCCTCAACTTTTTTAACAGTCAAAATAAAAAAAATAGGTCTTTCTGTTAACCTGTAAAACACACATATATTGAGGTAATAAGACCATATTAAATTGCTTTGTGTATGCCATGTCTTGAATTTGACAAAATTTACTTAAACTAATTTAAATAATTTTTTACTCTTACTTTAGAAGTGTTAGATGATTTTTCCTTTTTTAAAAAAGGTTATCAAGGATTGCTATGGAAATTCTATTATCATGATTATATTAAGTTCTTGGTTTAATAAAACAAAACAATTAAGGTCTCATTCTTTTTAAAATCTATTAAGTAGTTTCATATACAACTCGTCTAAACATCAACTCAACAATGTTAGATGGTTCTTCCCTCGCCGGGATTCGAACCCATGCTACTGTGATATCGTGACACCAAATCGCCTGCACTGCAGCCGTCCCACTAGATCACACGACCACCTAGGCTCTACATATATATATATATATATACAACTCGTCTAAACATCAACCCAACAATGTTAGATCTGTAAATTTGCTTTCGCAAATTTTTGGTTCTTCCCTCGCCGGGATTCAAACCCATGCTACTGTGATATCGTGACACCAAATCGCCTGCACTGCAGCCGTCCCGCTAGACCACACGACCACCTGGGCCCTCAAAAAAAGAACTTTCGCTGGCCATGTGTTACCTTTCCACGTCAGTTTTAATCTAGCGGCGTACTACAGTACATGATATATAAGGCATGAAGATGTTATTGTTACAGATCAGCTAAATTATCTATAGTAAATGATCCTACAAATTAATATAAGATACAGTCACAGAAAATTATTATATTCATAAGTACGTCTGAGTCAGTGACAACCCTACAACAGATGTATCCATCGGATCGCCATCAATGATGGTGATACATGGCTGTGTACATAATGTATAAACAACTCGTCTAAACATCAACCCAACAATGTTGGAAGCAAATTTTTGGTTCTTCTCTCGCCGGGATTCGAACCCATGCTACTGTGATATGTGACACCAAATCGCCTGCACTGCAGCCGTCCCGCTAGACCACACGACCACCTGGGCTCTCAAGAAAAGAGCTTTCATATATATATATATTAATAAAGAAAAAACATTCACTGCATTATTTACTAAACTCCACTGACAACATAAATCTATCCTAGGCTTAAGTTTATGGTAAAAAATAATCTAGTTACCATAAAATACTTCTGTAATATTCCTAAAATTTTGAATAATATTGAAAATATTAGCCAAAATCCATTTTTTAGATTATTTGATCAGATATATTGAATACATTTTTAAATTCATTTTTATTAAAAATATTTCCTAAATTGATAAAATGCAGTTGATAGATACAAAGAATAGGTCCAGGTTGGTTAAGACATGGTCAAATATGGTTCAGACTATGTCGAGTACGGTTTAGACTAGGTCGAGTATGGTTCAGACTCGTATAGTATGGTTAACTACTGGTCAAGTACAAATTTAGACTGTTAAGTATGGTTCCGACTACAGTCGAGTATTATCAAGTAAATTTCAGACCAATTCAGACTGGTCGAGTAAAAATCAATACAGTCGAGTACAGATATAGGCCACTCATATTTTTTATTGGTTTGTAGTGATAGTAGACAAAAAGACGAAAAGAAACATCTAGCATAAACAAAATGAAGATATTCAAAAATTAAGTAAAGTTATATATGAAACAGTTAAGTAGGTTTAAAATCGTCCTTTAATTCGACATATTATAAAACATTTGTATCAAAAACCTGCAAAAACATCGTTTAACAGCTATATACAGTACTGAATAATATTTTGATTCTTTTGGAAATGTGTAAAATTGTGACTTCCGTGTAAACACTCTGAACATTCGAAATATCATTTGTTTTTGATATCTTTCTAATTTTGTATATGTTAGTTTTCATTTTTTTTAAGACAAAAGACTAAATGGTTTGTAACAGTTCATGCAAGGGTTATTTTGTCGAAGATTTATTATACGATACTTTCATAAGTATACTTTGAGATTTAAGATACGTTAGCACGCGCAGATTTATCTAATTTAAAATATACGTCAAAATTGCAAGTGCTTGAAGATAAGCAATATTGAGAAATATCAAAAATTTAAATGATGAAAATTGTTATTCTCGTAAAAATCTCTACTGTCTTATACATGTTATAGGCGGAATATTTTGTATAATAAGTTTGAGAAACTGTATAATTATGTAAAATTACGAAAATGTTTGTACGCAAAATTAAGACAACATAGTATTTCTTTTTTAATCTTAAGTAAAATATATTGATTTTTATTGGAATCATGCAAAATCTTTCATTTGATACTATATAAATAACACATAGCTGAGAGGGTGATAGAGCAGATTGGTACCCCGAGAAAACATTGTCAACCGCGGCGAAGCCAAGGTTGACAATGCCTTTTCGAGGGGTTCAAATCTGCTCTATCACCCTCTCAGCTATGTGTTATTTAATTTATTATACTGAATGTTCTGTTATTATTGTCGATTTTTTAAAATTCAAAGTAATAAACTGTACATAACATCTTGTACATAACCATCCGTATTTAATAAAGCGCACACTTGATCAAACGTCTCCGTGAAGGGTAATATAGTATTTGCAATAGGATAGAGTCGTATTTAATAAAGCGCACACTTGATCAAGCGTCTCTGTGAAGGGTGATAGAGTATTTGTCATAGGATAGAGTCGTATTTAATAAAGCGCACACTTGATCAAGCGTCTCCGTGAAGGGTAATAGAGTAAATTGACACCCTCGTATTAGCCAATCAAAATCTGGCATTTTGACATGAAGTATAATAAAACATTATATCGAATGCGATGCTATACGAATAAAAGAATCTCCTGAAATTCGCAGAAATGTTGTTTTTGCTATTGACAAAATATAATAGTAGAACATACGCAGATAGTGTAAATTTGATGTCAAAAAAAATAATAAGATTGAGAAATGTTTAACTGTTCGACCTTTTTCATTGTATGTGTAATGTTAAAAATGTATTTTATTACCATATTATTCTTATTGACACAGATGTAACGGTTGAAAGACTGCAGACCTCTATATTTTTACCTGACTACTTACTCACATCTAAACTAAATCCAGAAAGAAAACATGAAGTAAAATAAAATCACTATTCCTTGCCAAGGATTGCTCGTAGAAATTACATATTCATCGAAAATGTATTTTTTCTAATAAATACTCATCAAAGATATCTAATTACATTAACGATACCAATTTTCCTGCACTAGATGCGCATTTTATCAATGCATGTCTCTTTAGTGATGCTCGTGGCAAAAATATGTGTAAACATCATTAATATTTATTCGTGTTATTCTACAATAAATATGTTTATATTTTTTCAGTGGCCGTTACAGCTTGTGTATCATCAAGTCGAAGTTCTGCCGACTCTGTAGTCAGATTCTCAACCGTGAACTTTCATGTAGGAATAAATAACATTGATACGTTCAAGTCCAATGGGAAATTTATTTGTGAGATTCCTGGTTTGTATTACATTTCAGCTCATCTATATACAAAAACACAAAGTACTAGTTTTTACGTCAGGAAAAACAATGAATATCTTGCATATTCTGCATCTGATTCAACTAGTACAGCCTCAACGAATCCGATATCTGCTGTAGTAGAACTACAACTTAAAGATACACTGTATGTAAATGCTGGTCATTCTATTTATGGACCGCAATCGTGTCTCTCAATAATGAAAATTAAATAGATTGTATGGTCGAAAACAAATCAAGGGTTTTCTTACAAAACTGCCTGTTTTATATATTGTAAATAACTGTCATTTCCTTCTTAATATGTAAGAAATATTTTCCATATTTAAATAAACCCTATATTAAGTGGTGTTTCTGTTTACTTGTTTTACTCAGTGTCATTTTGACATTTATAGATAGAAAAGAAACATTTTAAAATAGATTGATGGAATAATAATCCTCTTGTTTCTTGTTTTGGGATTTGTATTAATTTCTTGATTATGATTTCCATTGCATTTTTAGTATTCATTTTATATTCAACCAGTTGAATTGGTCATTTTTAATACTTGTATTATTGAGAAAATACTATATCAGTGTAAGATAAGTGTTTGAACCAATGTACTGTTATATTTTATATTTTCATTACTTTCATTGAGATATGGCATGACGATGTATATTAATTCGAAAACTATACTCATAACATAATTAGTTCCTATACTTGAAATATATACGACTGTCATTTAAGTAGGAGGTTTAGCTAGCAACAAAACCAGGTTTAATTCACCACTTTCTATGCAAGAAAATACCTGTATCAAGTCTAGAAAGGAATATGTATAATCATTTTTATTACACCAAAATGAAAATAACGTTACGTCATTTGATTGAAAATGATAACCAGAATTCATTAGATTCTGAAACGTTGATTTACACCATCACGAATTAGTTATCAGAGACACCCATCCATGATGTATTACAACACATATCGTACGCATGGTTCATCCACATAGTAATCACCAGCGGCGCGTAGATAAAAAAAAATACAGCAATTCAATATATAAAATGCATGTGTAAATGCAAGAAAGACGCTTGTGATCTAAGGTTGAATGTTTGAAGTGGTTCAAATGATGTTTCCCAACATACAATGAATTTCCATTGGAGTACATATCTAGCACCATCATACGAAACCATTCTTTCATAATTATTATAATAATCATTATTGTATTTGATTATGCAAAATTTAAAGAGACGACAACAGTTTTCGACCAAAACATTTAGCTCCTGTATTTATTCATACATTTCTTGTTTGCAAATTTTTTAGAGAGCATATCATCAGGACCTAGTACGATTCTTTTATAATTCGCATAAAGGGTTAACAATGTCTTCAAGTTACTGACCATTTACATAGAGGTCAAAGAATCTATCATATTTATAATTCAAATATTAACTTAAAGGCGATTGTGCATGATTTCAAATGAGACAACTAGCCACAAGAGACCGAACCACGATGACGAGAATACGGCAGGTGAACGTATGACCTCTGATAATACACACATTTGTAATGCAAAATATGAGTAAGGTTTATAAATCCCTGGCATGACAAAATACAAAATTCAAAATGTATGTGCTGGTTAATAGGACATTAAACAAAAAAAATGTGGCAGGTAGCAGCCACTAAATCACAAGTTCTTTAATTGACATTTAATATTTGCCAACGTAGTCCAATTATGTGTTATATGATGATTATTCATTTGAGTTATTAATTGAAATATACCTGCCATCCACGGTAGATGCTGGCCAGTGATCCCAAATCTAGTAGGGAAAAAATTGTGTATCCATATTGCGTGTTGATGCCCTCAATTTCTTTTAAGCAAAATTAGCCTTGAAATTATTCGCAAATCTCTTCCCGTATTAAAAATCGAAGTCTTGGAATGGTCTCTTTGTTGTTTATCAAAACAAGACATACAACACATCTTACAGTAATAAATAAACAAAATTGATTAAACGCTACTTTCGAATTTGTCACCTAAGAAAAATATCAGATCATTGAAGTTTCTAAAGAGTGACGAAAGATACAATAGAATTCTCCATGTCATAAGTCGAATATGTAAACCGATTACGCTATGGCAAAAAATAAAACACCAAAAAAAATACAGACTTACAAAATCCGAGGTTGATTTCAGCTGTTCCAGAAGGGTAAGCATATTCTGATCCACATGTTGCTAATTTAAACCCAGTGATTCGGCAGGTGACATTCAGGACAAATGAGGACGAAATGTAAGTTATCTTAAATCGAAGCCGTTTAGTAATCGCCTTTTTATCATTTACAATTCACTTAATCTCAACAGATGACGCCCTTAAATTTTGTTTGAGATGTAAAGATTTGTTTTAATAGGTTAATGCCTATTTTGCACAATATTTTTTTTTTATTTATCTTATCATATATTGTTATAAGTAGTATTCGCCATTTTATTACATATATAAGTGTACTGCTTCCAAATTGACAATAGAATGTCATTCGTGGTCTTAAGCTGTTCTCTGTAATTTGGTGAAGTTGGTGTCTCTTTTCCAGGTTTCATTCTCAAATTTATTTGATTTGTCTTATAATCTAAATATTCCTCCATCACAAGGAGAAAATATACTATGCTAGATATGTCACTGTCAAGTTTGATCAAATATCATAGTATCAATAATCCTATGAATTAACTTGTGTTACCAAAATTGATAAATGACCTTTAAAGTTATTATCTAAATTACTACAAGGATAAACAATGTCAATAATTTTATTTTACTTATGAGTTATATCATATTAAAGATTAAAATTGAAAAAAAAGACCAAAGCAAGGATATTTTGATCAAAACAAAATACTTAAGGCTCGCGGCGGGTATAAATCTCTTTTTTTATAATATAGGAATTCGCTAAATTTTTCTATAAATAAACTTTATCCTATACCTATTAGAAAAATGAAATAAAAATATGGGTCAATGTTCATTTAAGCTCACAATCTGCCTCCGAAAGAAGCATACATTTATGTTAATGTCCTTTTTTTTCTGTTGAACTAATAGGAGAAATAGAGGTAATATCGAAATAAAAAAGAAATTATTTACAGAAATCGCTTAAATTTTAAAATAATTTATAATTTATGAACAGCTTATTTAATAACAATAATATAAGATATAGGTCACCGATGAGTTAGAAAAGATGTTTCAATTTTAATGCCAAAAAATGGTATGTTTGCACGAAAGAGAGATAATTTTGAGCTCTTTAAATGATATATACATTTTAAAAGTCATCTGGGGCCTAACAGAATCGATATTTTGGGTTGATTTTGGTACCACATCATGAAGTAATAACTAATAGTGTAATAAAAAAAAATGTAATGAAGAAAACAAATGTTTAATTTTTCGCTAAATTTTTTGTACCTACGAGCTTCTTGATAGCTCCATAAAACATGCAATACGAGCATTTTACTTAATGCATTGACCAAAATCTCACGTTTGACATCCTACTATTGATTCCAAATCTGTTCAGTTTATGAAATAAACATAGAGTACATACGGCTAATTGGTTATTTGATTAAGATTTTATATATAGTTTCGCCATCAAAATGTGAATCGTATGTATGTTTTCCATTTCCCTATCGACAGCGCACGGATTTTTATAAGAGCCTTATCATTCAGCAATTCTAACAGAATATAATGCATGTCTCCCGTTAGGTACCCATTTTTCATACAAAAAGGGCCTCCGAAACCAGATAGACAACTTGCAAATGGGAGGAAAAAAAACAATACACAAACTTGCAAATCAGATGGAATCACGGCTATCTGCCGTCAAGGTTAAAATTTCAGATAATGACCAAAAAATGAAACATTGGAACTTGAGAGATAAGAAAAGAAGTATCATGCACTGGGAGTTAGCAATTATTACATTGCAGTTATATTTACAAGAAAACAAAATATATCGCGACAAGTATAGCTACCTAGAAAGTGAGATAAAAAGTTTTAAAACAAGTCGAAATTAAACTCTTGTCAAAATATTAAATATTGAATGCAAATATAATGCTTCAATTTTTGAAATACGAACTGACATTACGATCCTAGAATGTCAGATCGCAGACAACAGGAAGAATAAAATCAACGGTACTAATTTTGTTGCACCAGATGCGCATTTCGACAATACATGTCTCTTCAGTGATGCTCGTGGCCAAAATATTTGAAATCCAAAGCTTATATAAAAGATGAAGAGCTATAATCCAAAAGGTCCAAAAAGTATAGCCAACAAATCCGTGAAAGGAATCAGAGCTTTGCATGAGGGAGATACATTCCTTAATTTATAATAATTTATAATATTTTGTAACAGCAAATTTTAATAACACAAAAACATCCGTATTTTCATGCCAGTACCGAAGTACTGGCTACTGGGCTGGTGATACCCTCGGGGACTAATAGTCCACCAGCAGAGGCATCGACCCAGTGGTAGTAATAAAATCAACGGTACTAATTTTGTTGCACCAGATGCGCATTTCGACAATACATGTCTCTTCAGTGATGCTCGTGGCCAAAATATTTGAAATCCATTGCTTATATAAAAGATGAAGAGCTATAATCCAAAAGGTCCAAAAAGTATAGCCAAATTCGTGAAAGGAATCAGAGCTTTGCATGAGGGAGATACATTCCTTAATTTATAATAATTTATAAAAAGTTATAAAAGAAAGGTAGTACACAATGATCTATAACTATATGGCATTAATGCACATGTCTGTTTGAAAGATAGCAGAATGATCTTCTTGTCCGTTAACAATTTCCATTTCTTTCTTACTCATCTGTTTAATATAAACAAATATTGGGGGAAATTAATTCGATGGAACTCGCATGTGTTCTATAGCTATACGGATCAACAAACTAAATAGTAGCTTATCATTTACAAAACATGAAATATTTTTCACAAAAATGGACATCAGCAGTTTTTCAGTAAAGTGATCACTTTGATTATGACGTCATTGACTGATCGATTCATGTTTTTTTTATAAAGTTTTGTTATTCTCAAAACCAAAACATGTAAAGCTACCTGTTCAGATATTCGGTCATTTCAAAAGCAAAAATGAATCTAAGTTAGGAACTTATCGCATCCTTTACTTATTATTTGCATGTTATACCCTTTTAAAACAAACATATCCCCCGATTATCATAGAAGAGTACGAATAAATAGTCATTTAACAATAGACAAAATGTTTATAGACTATGCGATTTTCTAAAATGTTAGGCCGTAATTTAATTTCTATCGGTTATTGGATATAAATATCGCAATTCGTATCTCAATAGCTTTGAAATAGTCTCTCAAAAGATTCTATATTCATAATTCGTATTGTTGGATTACATCTTGATTTATTGTTACGTTTTATCAGTCGATCTCGATTAAAATACGAGCTTAAAATCATAATCTGTGAATAAAACAAAGATGCATATACTGAAATGTGTCGCCTTCTTTACTAATAATTGATATTATGTTGATAGTCCTAGATATACAGCTTTACTTCTACTGTCACATAAACTAAACATAAACCAAGAAAACTAAACATTGACCAATTGACCATGAAAATGAGGACAGTGTCAGATGAACCATGCCAGACAGGCATATATAGCTAACAAGTCTTCCATACAACAAACGTAGTTGACATACTGCTTATAGTTTAAGAAAAAGAGCCCTAAACACAAAAACTTAACACTTAGTAATGAATCGTAAAAATGAGGTCATAAAACCTGCGCAACTGACATATAGATCATAAAATATTTCTATACAACAAATAAATCTGACCTACTGCATATAGTATTAGAAAAAAGACCAAAACTGAACAACTTAACTTGGACCACTGAGCTATGAAAATGAGGTCAAGATCAGATAACACCTGGCAGCCAGACATGTAAACCTTACAATCAACCCATTCACCAAATATAGTAGACATATTGCATACAGTATAAGAAAAACAGACCAAAACACCAAAACTGAACTATAACCAATGAACCATGAAAATGAGGTCAAGGTCAGGGGACACATACCAGTTGGATATTTACATCATACAGTCCTTTCATACACCGAATATACTAGACCTATTGCTTATAGGATCTGAAATATGAACTTGACCACCAAAACTTTTTCACTGATCCATGAAATGAGGTCCAGGTCAAGGGTACACTGTCTGACGGGCATGAGGACCTTGCAAGGTACGCACACTCCAAATACAGTTATCCTATTATTTACAATAAGAGAGAATTTAACATAACAAATAATCTTAACATTTTTTCAAGTAGTCACTGAACGATGAAATTGAGGTCAAGGACATTGGACATGCCACTGACGGAAACTTTGTACCAAGAGACATCTATATACAAATTTTGAAGCATCAAGGTCTTTCACCTTCTATAATATAAAGATTTTAAGAATTTGGTAACGCCGCCGCTGGATCAATACTACCCCTATGTCGAGCTTTCTGCGACAAAAAACCTAACCATAACATATTAACAGTGAAACACTATCTTAAAGCCACCAGGAAACAACACTCAGAAAACACACAAAGTAAAATGAATTGATAATCAAGAAATGCTCACAATTATTGAAAGTCACTAGATTTTTAATTCCGATATATGTGTGAAAAAGTGCATTTATTTAGAAAGAGAAAAAAGGTATGTCTTGTTATTGCTAATCGTAATATACTTATAATATATACCGTCAATTTTAAATTTTTTAAGCGTACAAGTAGTAGGCTCATTACAAGCTGCAATCACACTATTCTACTATTGCATATTTATTGAAAATGTTAATACTCATCAATGATATCTAAAGTAGACATCTGTAATATGTTAACACTAAAATTAACTATATTATCATAACTTTCAGCGGCAGTCACAGCTCGTGTAACATCAGATCAAAATTTTCCGATAGTGTTGTCTCTACCGTGAAATTCCAAGTAGGAATAAATAACATAAACACGTACAAATATAGCGGGAAACTTGTTTGTGAGATTCCTGGCCTGTAATACATTTTAGCTCATATATATTCATGCACCAGTGGCGGATCCAGTCATTTTAAAAGGGGGGAGGGGGTAATAACCTAGGATGAAAGGGGGGTGCCAGCTATATGTCCCAATTCAAATGCATTGATCGGCCAAGAAATAGGGGGTTCCAACTCCGACCCCCCCCTGGATAGATACTCCAATGAGCACAAAGGGTTATGGTTTTATAGTCAAGAAGAACGATAAGTCATTGCTATTTCTACATCTTATTCAACTAGTACAGCCTCAACGAATCCGATATCTGCTGTAGAAGAGCTGCAACAGAAAGATACACTATACGTGTATACAAGTGTTCATTCAATTCAAGGAACGTAATCCTGTGTGTCAGTAATGAAAGTCAAATAAATCATCGTAATTTGTAGTGTTGAAAACTATTCAAAGGAATGTGTATTTTGTTTAATCAGAAAAATGGCTTGTTTGATATAAACAAATAAGTTCCTCATTCTGATGTGTATCATCATGTTATAAGTGTGGTGAAACACGTACAAACATACAATAATTTAATACAAATATTTTGTCTGGAAACTGATTTCATGGCGATACATTTCTGGAGCCTGGGAACCTACCAACACTGTTCGTTATAGCATATTGACACGAAATGAGTCTGAATCAGGAAACCAGGTTAACAAATACTAGTAGTAATACATGCAATTCTCGTTAAACTGACAATTTGTCTGTTTAAGAATATAAAGAAATATGAATATCAATGTATAAATGTTCGTACACCAAAATGGCACTGCGAAAAGTAAAGATATAGCCATTCAATAAATAACACTGTGAAAATACATATGCCATTGCAATTAAAGCGTTTGTGATCTAAGGTTGAATTTTTTAAGCAATTCAACATTAATCTCCCAACATATAATGAATTTCCAATAGACTCAAACATCAAATTTAGTCCCCTATTTTTTAGCACATATCATACGAAATCGTTCTGTCATTCTTATTATAGAATTATCATTATCGTATTTGATCAACCAGGATAATGTTAACACAATAGGTGAACGTATGACCTTCAACAATGCACAAAACCAGCAATGGCTAACGTTTATTAAGCCCTGGAATATCAAAATATTAAAGTGAAAATGTATGTCCTGGTCTGTGTTGAAAACATGAAACGAAAAACAAATATGGCAGGTAACAGCAAGCAACTAAA
This sequence comes from Mytilus edulis, assembly GCA_019925275.1. Taxonomy (NCBI): domain Eukaryota; kingdom Metazoa; phylum Mollusca; class Bivalvia; order Mytilida; family Mytilidae; genus Mytilus; species Mytilus edulis. The sequence continues at coordinate 45,000,014 of CM034357.1, read as the reverse complement.
TCACAAGAGTGTAGCTCTTTTTCGGAAATAACAGTTAAATTGCCGTTGTTTAAGAATGAGTTTCCACTATATCAAGCAATCTTAAGCAGGTATATAAAAAGTTAAACAAAAAGATAGATCGAATACTTGTAATTTTAATTTTCGCCAACGTAGTCCCATCTTGTGATAATAATATGATTAGTCAGATGATATATTAATAGACCTCATATGAAGAAGGACATCAATCTGGATCCGAATCTTAAAAGGAACAAATAGACTTCTGAAGAACCTTGAGTACATTAACCAGCATGTTTATCCCATTTGTTGACGAGGTTGGTGTAAATGGTCAATCGTGTTATGGACTTGTGTGTTCTAGGCAGATCATCTTAATCGTATTCGACTCACCTTTTTTGAATCATCAATGGTTTTCATCTTTGTTTGTCTTTCTTAACTTTTTTCACCTGAGCGTCACTTGTGAGTCTTACGTAAGCCTGGTACCTTTACAAACTATAATATGTCGTAATGTTCTATTGTTTTGTTTATTTGAGAGTTTTCTCTCCTGAATGTTCTTCCATTTATCGTGTCAAGTAATGGTATCATATCCGACGGATTTGGTTTGGTTTTAAGTCTTTTCATCGAAATACTTATTTTGTTTGGATTATTTTTTCTCCGCTTGTTGTTGGTATTGATTTTTTTAGTATGAGATATTCAGTGAATAAGCTTGCCAGTTGACCTTCTGCAATCGTAATCCTTTTGGTCTGTGAAAGATATACTACGAAGACTGTGTTTCTTGTCATCGCTTCCTATCTGAAAAGTAAAATATTTTCATATTTTTTTCCAAGTTGCTCATTTTATCTTCCGGATGTTCTTTACAATGTTTACCGATGCCGATGCCATCTGGACACGTTATATATAAAAATTATCTCCATCACTACCTTTCAAATGAATAAAGGCAACAGAAGCAGTTCAAAAGTCACAAATCGATTAAGCGGAAACTTATCCGAGGAAAACTCATCAACAATAAAAGAAAAAGATCGGAACAACAGAAATACTGAACTGCTAAAAAGCAAATGATTTTAACCTAAATTTAAAATAAGTGAAACATTAAGCGAAAGTGAATGAGATTATAGGTCCTTTGTTTGCTTGTCCTTGGTCGATCACAAGGGAATTAAATTAATGTTTAAAGTAAAGGCAACGTTCTATTTTTTTTAAACTTTGCTGCTTATCTCTTATCCGCAATACATGTAGGAGTCAGCGACAAAATATTTGTGTAAACTTCAATGCATTTGGTTTAAATTGATTTGGTTTTCTATCCTCAAATATTTGAAATCTGCTTTTTAACTATATAACAACTGTTTTGTACTTAACCATACTACTAATACATATGCTTTTGATCAATAAAAGCTATCTAAGGTTTAAAAAATACAACAGGTTTTGGCAAGTGTGTCGTTATACTTGTTAGTAATAGACTACTTTAACATAATTATATAGCATTCTATGAAGTGCGTACAAATGTAAATTATGTTAACAAGAAAAGAGCCCTTGAAACATGAAAATGAAAACAAATTACGAAAGTGCACGATACAGGTGAATGAAACAGCACCCTTTCATAGACTATATTATCAATGTCGTATTTAAGGAAATGCAAACGAATGAACATTACATAATGATTTCGGAAAATCGATATTTTACAAAATAAAAAAAATTATGGCGTCACTCATTAATCTGGCAAACACCGTATTTAGTGCTTATGTTTAACTTCATGATTGCATTTTTCATAACAATTATCTCAACGAACAAAAAATAATGTATGTGATACGTCAACAGAAAATAGATTTGCCGATAGAGCATCTATTAACAAATTGCAATGTACAGTACGTGACAAAATGTATTATGAATGTTGATAATTCTATATTATAGAAAAGACGCTACTAAAAAATGGATAACTTGCACAGTTACAATTAACTAATGTGTGAATCTCTTTTCTGTCTACGTAAATTTTAGACTTTGTCTTAATGTTGTACTTTCACCAATGTCTCAAGTAATGGGGCTGATCGTTCACGCTTATTCTAATGCTAATTCTAATTATGTTATCCTTATTCTGGACCTGTGATTCATTGTTGGTGGTAATATGAATATGGTTAACATCAATTGTTATTATTCTTGAGTAATTTTCAGATATATGCTAAAAAAAAAGCAAAAAATATTGGCTGTAAAAAATTTAGAAAGGACATACGTCTGTAGAAAAAAAGAAACAATACTTGAGTTGTCTAGTCTAAGTGTGTGGACAAATGGTATCACATAGAAATTACCGTATCAACAATAACATAGATTAATGAAGTCATTGATTTAGTGTGCATGCACTTCCTCAATAATTCCAAGGTAGAGAATTCAACTTTCCCTCAGATGACGGAGGTCGTACGTTCTAAACGGGCAAGCAAAAAATCAATATCTCTGTTGAATTTACCCTCTTCAGACCGAAACCAAAATGTAGTACTGATCGTAAGGATGTAAAAGTACAAATGTAAATTCAACTAACGAGAAATGAGTCTTTGAAACATGAATTATTACGCACCTATAATTCAATCAAACCACAAAGGTGCGCGATACAGCTTTTAATGAAACAGAATCCTTTCATAAACAAGATTCTTAAAGTTGTATTTTTGGTCATGCAACAAATTAACATTGCATAATTATTTCGGAGAATAGGTATTTCACAAAGTAAAAAAAAAATATGACGTCATTCATTTTTCTGGCAAAAACTATGTTAAGTGCTAATGTTTATCTTCATGATTGTATTTTTCATTACTATTCACTCAATATAAATTACTAGAATTACAAAAAAGATATGTGATGCGTCAAAAGAAAATAAATGTCAAACTTGACCATTAACAATTAACCGATTAGTGAAACTTATTTTTAAACTACCGAAATTTGTGATTTGTATAAATTTTGTACTGTCACCACTCTCTCGAGTAATGATGATGAGTGCTCACGCTCATTTTAAAGCTGATGCGCATTCTGTATTCTAATTCTGGACCTGTAATTCATTATTCGTGGATAAACTAATGTGGTTAACATCTATTATCATTTTTCTATGACAATTTTCCTGATGTATGCTAAAAAAAAGTAGTGCTAGCAAAAAATGTGAACAGGACCTACGTCTGTAGAAAAACAGAAAATACTTGAGTAATTTACTGTTAGTGTATGCACAAATGGTATCATATAGAAATGACTATATCAACAATAACATAGTTTCAAAACAATTTTCAGCAATGAAAACTGACTTAGTTGAAACAGTGAAAGTTGCTAAACAATCAAACATCAGTAGTAACTATAATGAACAGTATTCTAGAAAAAACAATATTAAAGTTTTTAACTTCCCAAGACGAGAAAAACAGAACCTCCGTCAGGACTTCATTAACATGGTAAAAAGTGATCTGAAGATAACTTTGGAGGAAAGAGATGTAGTTGCCATACACCGACTACCAGCAGAACATGAACCAAGTCCTATGATTGTAAGACTTTACAACAGTGACACAAAGAGAAAGGTTATGCGTGTGAGAAAAGAACTATCAGGCAAAGTGAAATTTGTTGATGATGTTAGCCAAAGGAATATGGAACTTATACATAGACTAGAAAAAAGCCAACGTTTTGACCAGGTTTGGTATTTCAATTGTGGTGTTTATGGCAGAACTCCTAGTGGTTTACAGTTGAAAATTGGAATGTATGATGACATTAACTTCAGAATAAGACAGGGATATTAAACTTGCTGTACATTTGTCTATATTGTAATGCTATACACATATCTTACATTCAAATATACTCAAGATTACAGAAAATCTTTTAGGTCATTTTCACTTTATAGTTTGTAAAAAGAAAATCAGAATATGTATAAATGTAGTTTTTTTGCAAAAATTGTACTTTGCACTTCTTTTCAAGGTAGGTGTATGCCTGTCTTCTTTAATCTTTACTTATATTTTTATTTAAGTTTTTTTTTCTTCTCTGATATTTTGCTTTCAAACTACTGTTTTATGAATATGACTTATTTATTATGTCAAATCTTTGTTTGCCAGATGAATTTGTATTTGTCACACATTTCATTTGTGTACATAACAATAACATAGTTAATAAGATGATTGATTTGGAGTGAATGCACTTCAACAATAATTCCAGGGTAGATAATTCGATCTTGCCTCAGATGACGGAGGTCGTACGTTTTATATGGGCAAGCAAAATCAAAGTCCCTATAACTGTTGAATTTAGACTCTTGAAACAGGTGGAAACCCAGTTAAAATAGAACAAAAGAATCGAAGCTCTTTGTAAGAGAAGGCGATAAACGCTTACTGAAATGTTTACTATAGTAACACAAATTTTAAAAATTAAAAGAAACAGATAAAACGACAATTTTCTTCTGAATTAATTTTTATTTTAAAAACACTATTTGCATACGTTTTCAATTTATTACATAGTAATGCAGAACAATTAGATATCAAGTCGACGACATGGGTATCTATCAAGTTGGATGTAGAAAATGCATAACCTCCGATTTAAAAAAAAAATACCAGGGACGGAGAACATATCAATTTATTAGTTCAGTAATTTTCGTGTCTGCCCTTCCATTATGTGACTCAAGAAAAATTGTATCGAAAAGAGAAAATCGAGTGTTTGATATATCATCCCGCTTCAGATTCTATAATTTTTATATATCAAAGCGACAGGTTGACTTTATAACATAAAATAATCACAGTACGAAAAGACAAAATATCTGGGTCAAGTGAAAAACCTATCGAATGAATCACAAAAAGAGAGAAGGTGTGTTCGAATAGCTTTTTTCTTCTTAAAGAATTTGACGATAGTGTTTTAAGTTGAATGATGAAAATGCATATCTTCGGGAAAAAAAATTTGTGTGTGTAATAACTAGGGTTAATTAACTTCAACCACTGAAAATGATAAGTCTGCCCTTCCACGAAATATTTAATTAGAATATTTTTAAATGTTTGAGTATTTTCGAAAATTCTACCTGACAACCGATCAGACAATAGTTTTTAGTTGAACCAATGCAGACAAGATCATTTACTGATGGTTATTAGCTAGTAGATACATTTGTCTTTTAAAATATAACAGACATATACGGATCGTAATGGTGCTATATGGATAAATTTATTGGTTTTCAAGAGCAAAATTGGCAGCGCGTCATCCCTACAATGGCTTCCATTTTTACGATTGTGAAAATGAGCTGGCGTAATGGGGAGATGGTTTTGACGAAGTAGAATCCTGACTGCAAAAGGAAACCAAAATAAAGTAGTTCGCGGAGGAAAATCGATGAAAATTATATGTTCAGACAAAACGGACAGTTCTTCTTGCAGATTAAACTTAAAATCGGTCATGAAAAAAAAGAAATTAAACACATTTTGTTAGCTTTATTTTTCTTTTGACAGCAACTTCAAATTAATTTGAATGCTTGTTAGATTTGTTTTGCACGATTTTCTAAATCAATACACATTTGGAACAAAAATTGCTCTCAAGGAAGGTACTGAAACTGTTAAACAACTTGCTCTTTCATTTCAAGCAAGAATGCAAACGCTGGAATGTATCGCCTGATTAAACTAATCATGATAGATTTTAGAATGAAGGTTATAAAAATATGGTTTTACTACAGGTATCATATTACCTAATCATTATCAATAATTCAAAAGATGCTATCGAGATCGGATAATCAAAATACAGTTGACAAATTGAGTATCATATATTCAAGAAAAAATCTTGAAAACGTAAAATTGAACAACAACACACAATAGATCATCATCTGATGAACCTGCAAGACAAACATTTACAACTCACTATCTTTCAATGCATCAGATAAAGTCAACCTATGTTTGATCATATCTGAAAATAATCTTAACCAGGGAGACATACGTAACATTGACCAATGAACCATGAAAGAGGTAAAAGATGAACCCTGCAAGACAGACATGATCACCTTATCGTCATGGCTTTCATTTAATAGTGTTAACCTATTAATCAACGTATTTTAGTAGAAAACATAACAGAAAATAAACCAAAAAAAATGGAAATGAAGCGAAGGACAGATGATAATTGCCAGACACACAAAACATATTAAAAAGGAGTGGGACTAATTCGACTTTTGTAGAGGTATTACACGTCTGGCATACACAATTTTAATCCTAGAATCGGTTTGAGTTTATTAAGAATCATTCCATTCAACAAATGTAATTTATCTTTTGTGTAAAGTATCATAAAACAGACCAAAATCGAAAACTTAACATTGACAAACAATTAGTGAAAATGAAGTCACGGTCAATGATACCATTCCTCCTTTCTGAATAGAGGTCATGGTCAATAAAGCCATTCTTTTCTTTCTGAGTAGAGGTGCGATGAAGTTAATTTCTAAATGATTGACCTTGATCTTGACCTTTAACTTTGACTTCAATTTACTGGTTTTGTCAATGGACTCCCAAAATAAAGACCCTATGGCGGCCTTAATGGAAGTGTGCGCACAAGAGAACTTTTTTTTTAATAAATATCTGTGTTCGGTTAAAAATGATGAATTTCAAATAACTTAATTATGTTAATGTTACGAAATTAAAACACTGAACAAGAAAATTAAGCAGTCGGAAATAATTAGAACGGAGTTCTTTTCACAGAAGGGTGGAATGGTCCAGAAATTTATCGATGCACAAAAATACAACCATACCATTGTAAGGTAACGCAAATGTAAGCACTAACTTGAATAATGCAGTTCCATCTATAGTTTTGTGAATTTCAATATTATCAATATCAACCAATCATGCCAATAATTTTTGAATTCAATGTGCCTAAATATTCTTAACATTGATATTTCGATAATAAGTTATCAAAGGAAAATGTACCTCTTCTACATTGATAAACTGTGTGAATGTATGCTATTCCCATAAGTACAAGACAAGACGTTGAACTTAGCGGGGACATTTTTTATTACTTATCACATGTATCAGCTGCATTTCTAGTTGGCAATTGAAAGTGTTTATCAGACTACTGACGATTGCACTTAGCAAATACTAAAAAAGTTGTTATTTTATGTAACTATAAGTGTTCTCTGGCTAATTACAAACATATCATCAACATCTTAATGATCGTCGAGAACTTACCAGAACTAGTATAAAGACAGCATTTACTTCTCTCGAATGTTTGTTCTACTGAGACATATGTGGATGCATTTATCGGAATAAAAACACATTTGTGATTTATTTTGGATGTTTTAAGGACACTTTTGAACATTTTTCACTTCTCAATTGTGTATACTTTTTTATTATTTTTTTTTTGTAACGCCGTGTTGCAGCGTAAATATACTAAGATGATGATGCGACGTATGATTTTCTTTGGATTATTGATTATGCGAACTGTATCTAGTTCTATTAGTTCAGAGTCTGAATCGTTGCTGACCTGCTCTAAGTTTCATTTTGAAGAAAGGGTACTAGAAAAACTTGTTCGCCTAGAACATAAAGTTGAAATTTATGAGGAGACCATAAAAAAGTGGGAAAATTTATTCGTATCGAAGTTGGAAAAGTTGGACGAAGTTCAAAAACAATCAGAAACATTTTTTAAATCAATGCAAGTTGCGCAAGTGTAGGAGGAAATTCGTCTACACAAATCCTACAACGAAATAATTGATGGTTTTAAATCTCAGATTAAGAATGAGACTGAGTTTTATGAAGACCAGATGAACATTTATTTTGAATCCGGGTCAATGAAAATTAAGAACAAATTTCAATCGTTCGAGAGAAAAACAAGGTTTGTAATAAACAACCAGACTAAATTATATCACAAATTTTTCAATAACATCTGGATTAATGTAACAAATTTATTTCAAAATATGGAAACCAAACAAAATGCTACCAATGTTAAAGTGATGAATGCTCTTTCAGAAATTGTGACCTTTGACAGTAAATATGCAGAGGAGGGAGTAAAAATTACGACCCTTCAAGGTAGATTTAATGAAGAGAGTGCAAAAATTAAGACTCTGGAAAGACATGTAGCAGACAATAACAAGAAAGGTAATATTCATTGTGTGATTATCAAATTACGAAAACAAGTGTGCGCAATAAATACTGTTATGTACAAATGTTAAGGATACATCGCGCATTATCGGAATTTATGCTAGCTAAGTAATTATTTGGTTATATATCATAAACACGTAAACACATACAATTCTCTTAAATATTAGATATCTTTTGGTATTGATTGGTTCAATTATTTTTTATAAGCATATTCATAGTATACAGAATAATTCCTTTTATTCCATATTGGTATAAAAAAAAAAGCATATTCACCTGAGAAAGTGTTATTCACCGCGCTAAACGTCACGGGCTTTTACATGCAACGTTATAGTAAAATGCTTTATGTAAAACAAAAAAAATGTATATGTTTGTCTTTTATAAGTCAATAAAACCGCATATTTACCTCATGAAAAGACAGTAATTGTATATTATTCCAAATAAGATAGTGGGATCCTGTTGATAGTCTTTTTAAAATTAAATATGAGAGGTTATCGTATCCCAAAACCTGAATTCCCCTTTCGGTTAGCTAATTATATCGTGGGCATGATGTCACGTTTCATCGATAATTATAAATGTTAAATGCTTAATAACATTTTGAATACGGTTGTTTCATATATTGCAGATGAGAATATTGTAAAGTCATATTTCTCAAACAAATCATTTGCTAATGCTGATGACCAAATGTTCAAAAACTAAAGATAAAATTAACATTTCTAAATGATACTGATTATAGAAATATATGACAATAATAGTTGTATGATAAAAAAAATGGTCTTATCAAAGAACATTCATATATAGACTTAGTCAGCCGTGAAGCATACATTCAATTAGAAATCTTTTCGAAGATGAATATAAAAAGAAGGGAAGTCCATGAAACTGGGGAAAATAAGCAAGACCATCTCAACTAACGAAACGAATGTCATATTCCTGACTTGGTACATGCGTTTTTTTCGACTAAAATGGCGGATGAAACCTGAGTTTGAGATACTTGTTGTCCTTTTCGGTCATATCAACTGTTCAACGTTTGTACATTTGTTAGTTACAAATACTTTTTACTTCGTTAAAGATTAAGCGAATGCAAACATATAAAAAAGAAGATGTGGTATGATTGCCAATGAGACAACTGTCCACAAAAGACCAAAATGGCACAGACATTAACAACTATAGGTCACCGCATAACTTGTTTAGTTTAATTGGTAAACTAGTGTTAATTATTAGGTCCATGTTGTCATGTCTTAAATGCAATCTTTATTTTTTTCACTAATAATGTTTACTCTAAAAATGTTACAAATTACTTTTAAATTAATTTTTTTTTATGATTTGTCTTCTTTTTTCGATTCTGAAATTACCGAATACGACTTAAGTCCGCTTAAAACAACACGTTTAGTAATGTTCGACGCGCTTTTCTAGATTTAAAAATGAAACGGATAAACTGGAAGTATTTTTGTATTATAAGGTAATTGGAATAATAGTAAAACGTTGTTTAAGGCAATAAGTTAGCCCGATCCAAACAATTCAAATTTAAATCGGAAGAAACATTAACAAACGCGTGCGGCAAATATTGTAGTTGTATCGTTTAATTCTATAAATATATGTTTTATATGTTCTCGCATTTATTTGTATTGTAGTCCTGTCATGTAATGTTGTCATTTTAAAGATATATTAAACATTGGCATAAAAGCGGGAGGTTTGGCATCCCACAAAACCAGGCTCGACCCACCATTTTGTTCTTAAAATGTCCTGTACCAAGTCAGGAAAATGGCCATTGTTATATTATAGTTCGTTTCTGTGTGTGTTACATTTTAATGTTGTGTTTTTGTTGTGTCGTAGTTCTCCTCTTATATTTGATGCGTTTCCCTCAGTTTTAGTTTTAAACACGGATTTGTTTTTTTCCCAATCGATGTATGAATTTCGAACAGCGGTATACTACTGTTGCCTTTATCTATAAAGTCTCACTCACTTGATAAAATGAAAACATATAAAAAGTTACCAATTTTCTTTTTCTTCCATATCAAAATGTGTAAAAAATGTAAGCATAAGAGTTATTTGTTATTTTCCATTCAAATGTTGTTTATTTCATCATTTGATCAGTTTAAAAAATATATGATTGTGTTTCATGTTTAATGATTTATTTTTACATTACTGAAATGGGAGTATTGGCTGTACGGAATAAAATGCTGGGGTTCCTTCATCACAGTATAGTTCATCTTTGACCAAGAAAACTAAATATCTTTTCAACTTTCTAATTGAAAATGGAGACTTATGCACGTATGCTTTATGTACATCAACATGTGTGAACACAATTTCAGGTGGTGTGAATCCAATATTTTGGTTATGCATGTTGAAATATAATACTTCTAATGAGGGACAACTCTCATGAGAAACATCAAAAATTTGTTTTGACTGATGACGCCAAAGAAAAACGTTGAATTTGTATTTTGCTTATGATGTGCACAGCACAATTGCCCAGACTCACAAGGCTTATCTGACTGTGACAGAAAAAGTGAAAATTTGAAAGAAGTTCAAGACATCAAAGAGACTTCTCATTGAAAATTTGGCCAATGGTACTTGTAATTTACATTAATGAACACATCATTGTATATTCGAGGTCAGTTTGGTGTATAAGTTTCTTACTTTTAAACGGTCGAAATTCAAAAGCAATGGGAACGATCAGTAGAATAAGCATATGAGTTGATATAAATAGTTCTCTATAGGAAATGACTGAATGACGACGAGTTGTCTTGTATTTAGGTTAGGCAATCAGTTTTAACAACGGAAAAAAATTGTATCGCATACATTAAACTTTAAAAAAGCCTAAAGAAGTGGCGGTTGAGGTTCGCTTTTTAAATTTTTATTACATCAATATGATTTTGAAATAACAGTTTACATGCAATGGTATATAAAAATTTGCTTTTAATAAATAAGATTGCCACTCAAATAAATAAAATGCTGTACACACTGCATGTTAAAGTTAAACAAAATGATAAATTTGATAATTATTGATGAGACTTAAGTGAAAAATATTTCTCTCCACTTAAATTATCAGAATTTTACATTTGTAACAATGTTACATAAACCATAGTGTCTATGCAATTGCATTGTTAACACATATATATGTGTTGCAATTTGTATCTTTTTTGGCTTTTAAATTAGTGAGAGCAATGCATGGCATTGATAAAAAAAAACTGAGTATATCAATCTCCTTATACCGCCCAATTAACGGTGTATCATTTTTCATCAACCCGACTAGTAGGAATATCCTCTGCTGTATTCTTAATTAAAGAGAGTGTCAAGAATTCATAGTGCATTAAATGTTATTTTCGTCTCTTTAAATTATTTGAATATAGACTGATCTTAATTTACATATTTAGATTGAATGTACAGGTGTGGCAGTTCAAAAATAAACTCTTCATAGATACCAGGACTAAATTTTGTATAATATATGTCATGTTACACTTGTCAAAAATGAGATACATCTGTGAAAAAAGAAGTTTCTATGGTATTTTTACACAAAATACAGGCGAATGTCCTATTATTCAGTTTAGTTATAAGTTAAAGACAATTTGATTGATGGCTAATGCAATTTACCAGATCCAATCCCTTGTGATTCCAAAAGTTACCATTTCATTCAGATTACACACGTTGGAAAAGATAATTTATTTGACTGATATGTGTTGCAATTCGCCGTTTCAAAAACTAATGCATCCTAGATAAATTTTCAAAGGTGTACACCAAAACGTCCTGGTTGGTTCAAAATATCATAAACATTAGAAATTTAACCAATGACGTGACTGTAGTTTTATTTTGGGGTACGAAGAATGAATTTACCCATGATTCTTTATATTCTGAGATAGCCAATGTACCAGATTCAATCCTTGTTATTTCAACTGTTACCATTTTATTAAGATTATTCGGTAATTCGATCGTGCCGCCAACCAACCGACTATTTTGAAACAATTCAAATGATGCTGCCTCATGTAACAACGAATTGTTTTATGGATTTTGTAAAGGTTTCTTTCAAAATGGAGAAAGCTGGATATTGTCCATCAAATATCACTTTTATTAATACTTCGTCAAACAAAACGAGATCAAATGAATTACGATTTGGCCACCAACTGTTCTTGATGTCGGTTCATGTTGAACAATAAATTTAAAATCTAAAAATCTTTTATTGAATCTGTTTTATTATAAAAGTCCACACTAACTTTCTGTTGGAAGATAAATAGATTTTAAGAAATCAATTTTTTGAAGAAAAAAAAGAAAAAAAACAGATTTTAAGTAATCAATTTTTGAAAAACAAAAATCCGTTTTTTACAAACAAAAAACGCTAGTCTTTAGTAATACGAAAGTTACATTCAATTGCTGAAGCTAATTGATTACCGAATGTCTTACGTCCAGTAGACAATATGGATGCAAATTCAGATCGTTTACATAAAGATAGAATATTAAGTCAACTATCGACAAGTGTAAAATGATTTTTTTTCTAAATTGCCCCTAAATTCAAATTCAGCTTTCAATTTGATCCGTTATAATTGACAACTGATCTCCGAACTCAGGGTTGTGGTTTTTTTTTTATATATATCAACAATCGTTTTCACTTTCCTGTTAGTGCATAACGAAACAAATCATTAAAGATATCTAAAGAAGACATCAGTATTATGTAAATATTAAAGATTAGAATAAAATATATTATCAGCACTTTCAGTGGGAGTCACAGCTTGTGGATCAGCATACAAAAAGGTTTTTTGACAACTTCGTAAGATTCTCTTATGTGAAATTCCGAGTAAGATTACATAACCTTGATACGTTCAAATCAAATTGGAAATTTTTATGCGAAATTCCTGGTTTGTACTACCTTTCAGCTCATATTCATACAAGTAAATCAAGCGTTTCTTTTTTTGTTATGAAGAATAGTGTAAAGATTGTTTATTCTATATTTGAGGCCAATGATAATAACTCAGTGGATCCAATATCTGCTGTAGTAGAACTTCAACTTATAGATACACTATACTTGTTGAAGGCCTACAGTTGTCTTTTGATATATTGTTCATTGAATGAGTTGGTTGTTTTATTGCCACTTATACCACAGCGATGATGACGGGATTGTGATTATGAAAATCCTTCAAGTTGCACGATTGTAAATTGACTTAAGCTCGGTCAAGTCGTTGAGTATTTGCTTATTTATCAATCATTTCAATTATAATTCACTTCCTTTCAACAGATGCCGTAATAATTTTGTTCACAACGTTAAGTTTGATTAAATTGTCCTTAATATACTCGCTAGCAGTGAGTAGTGCTTATTCTTTTTTCCTTTTTTTTTTTTATCTTATCATGCGTTGTAATTAGTCGTACTCGTCATTTTCATTGACCTGTATTGCTTCCAATTCGACTATAAAATGGTATTGGTGGCCTTGAGGAAAAATAATACTAGAATGCAAGATATCTTACACTTTCGATAATCTTACGTATTTACATTTATTTTTCCAAAATCAATGACTTTTCCATAAAGTTATCGTATGAAATGCTTCAAAGAAAATGAAAGTCAATCATAGTTCTTCACCTTAAAGATAAAGTATATTAAAGATTAGAATTAAAAACTAGGTAACTGTTCTATGACCAAAGCAACGTTATGGCGATCAAGGATGTTCGCTTCTCTTGGTTTTGTCTTTTTCAGGTTTTTGGAATACTCCAGTTTTATCCATTTAGTACCAATACAAGTTTTGCCTGCTAACCTCTACTTTTTTTTTAATTTCATTTATATAAATAGTTTGAATGGCCATTTTTGAAAATATTGAATAGTTTTGGAAAGAAAAGGTACCAATTTGAAATTTATAAACAGTCTAGAGAAATTTATTACATTATACCTTCAAAAACAAAGACCCGAATCAGTAGTTTTTTCAACTTTTTTTTTGTTCTATTATTTATATTCTTTCAACTCATAACTATCATTTAAAAAGCTTGTAATTTTTATACAGAAAATCAAACATCCTTTAAAAACACATAATTTAGTATTTTTACCTAATACCAGTATGAAAATGGAACTGGGTTATTGAATAACGCATACGTAATGCACCTTAATATTGTGTTTATTCCGCTTATGAAATAAACTTTAAGAACATAGGACTACTAAAATTTTAAATGTGAATAGTTTTATATAGCTTCACCGTATGGATAAACTTGACGTGCTGTATTTTGTTTGCAACGTTTGTTATAAGTGTCCGCTAAATCGTGAGTAATGTCAATTCTCCATTAAATTTTAGACTTTGATTTATCTAATTATAAGTTGTAATAAGTAGTACTCGTCATTTTATGTGCATTGATGTTGTTCTGCTTCCAATGTGACAATAAAGTGCAAACATTACAATTTTCGAAAATCTAATCATTTGTGCAAAATATAATTGTATCAGTAATTACTTGTACAATCGTTGGTGAGAAAAAGATAATAACTTGTACAACGCAATAAATTTGGGTTATATTTGCTTCTTCTTTTGCTTTTAGTGTTTTATTCAAAAACTCCTTTCTTTGGGTTTGTAAGTCTGGGAATTTTGGTCAATTGTTGGGTATTTATTTATTCGTTCTTTTTTTATTCATTCTTATCATTCAGCGTATGTTTTTTTAAATCTACATGTATATTGGGTTTGGTTTTTTTCTTTTCTTTTTTATCAACTGAGTATCAATGATATGTTTTTATATGTTTGAAGATTACAACAAAACAACGTACGCAAAGTAACAACATAAGGTAGCATGACACCTTGAGCAAGTTTAGCTAAACAGCTTGTTGCCACATACAGACTACTTGTGCAAAGTGACAAAGTCTTTAAAATCAAGAATAAGATAAAACTCTTCTACCATTTATTTTCAAACATAAATCATGATAAAAAGTTGCATATGTTACATCATTTATTGGAAACAAAAGTAAAGCTGATAAATCAAATAACCTTTTGGTTAGCACTAGACAAGGACGCATGACATCTGGAACTTAACAATAAGCTCAACCTTTTGAATTAACATGTAACTGTCTTACAGCCTCATTGACAGCTGCAGTGAACATATGGCCATAGTCACAACTTTAAGTAAGCACTGCTTTCATGACATTTAACTTGTATTGTCGAAATTTGCATCTGGTGCAAGAAAATTGGTACCGTAAATTTTATTACTACCACTGGGTCGATGCCTCTGCTGGTGGACTATTAGTCCCCGAGGGTATCACCAGCCCAGTAGCCAGTACTTCGGTACTGGCATGAAAATACGGATTTTTTTGGTGTTATTAAAATTTGCTGTTACAAGATATTAGAAATTATTATAAATTAAGGAATGTATCTCCCTCATGCAAAACTCTGATTCCTTTCACGGATTTGGCTATACTTTTTTGACCTTTTGGATTATAGCTCTTCATCTTTTATATAAGCTTTGGATTTCAAATATTTTGGCCTCGAGCATCACTGAAGAGACATGTATTGTCGAAATGCGCATCTGGTGCAAGAAAATTGGTACCGTTAATTTTATTACTAGCACTGGGTCGATGCCTCTGCTGGTGGACTATTAGTCCCCGAGGGTATCACCAGCCTAGTAGCCAGTACTTCGGTACTGGCATGAAAATACGGATTTTTTTGGTGTTATTAAAATTTGCTGTTACAAAATATTAGAAATTATTATAAATTAAGGAATGTATCTCCCTCATGCAAAACTCTGATTCCTTTCACGGATTTGGCTATACTTTTTTGACCTTTTGGATTATAGCTCTTCATCTTTTATATAAGCTTTGGATTTCAAATATTTTGGCCACGAGCATCACTGAAGAGACATGTATTGTCGAAATGCGCATCTGGTGCAAGAAAATTTGTACCGTTAATTTTATTAACTCCGTGTTCTCTGGTACGTCCAACATTGCCTCTGAATCTTTTCGATTGATTTTGACTCATGAAACCAATCATGATTCCAACTTTTGTTTCTATTTTGTATCCCTTTTAAGGCAATATTCAGCACAACTCTTTTGATATTTCTACAGAAATTTTGACCTCGGCCTATCAACTGTAGAATTAAAAATAATTTCGTCTCCTTTTAGAATGAGTTTTTTTTTATTTCTGCTACATTCAAAACAACATACTGCCATAAGAAATATCTTTGGTGTGCTGTCTTTTTGAAACTTTATATACATAATACACTGTTTTCAATCTTACACTTTAGTTTTGACTTCTTTTTTTTTTGATAAGTTTTGCTCATATATTTGATAAACAAAAATTACACTGTCACATGTTAAATGTTTATACCTTTAGGTTTTACTCAAAAATAATTTGATTACTAAGAAACAATTTGTTGAGAAAATCACATAGGTCAAGGTAGAGTAATGATTTGTACAAGTTGTTATCTTTTTCTTAGTAAAAATTGTACTAGTAATTACTTGTACAATTATTTTTGTACAAGTAATAACCTGTATGATGGCTTCATACAAGTAATTACTTGTATAAAATGTTTGTACAAGTAATAACCTGTCCAAAATAATAACACGTACACGACATATACAAGGAAGACAGTTTATGCTAGATAACCCATCACGTCTAATCCAATAGTATTGTATCGTTAATACTACGAATTAGCCTTTGTCTTTTCAAAATATATCAAACTCTTTGAACTTGTCATAAAGAATACTGCAAGGATACTTACTGTAATACTTTTCTATTAGAATAAATTAGATTCATGATTAAAGTAACAGTGCAAGGTATAACCAAAGCAACGAATATATGTTGTCTAAATAATGTATTTATTTTTTTACCTAAATACTATTAAAAGACTTTGCAAATTAATCAATAAAAAAATTGATATCGTGTATTGAGCATCTCTTACGTAATACACCAGAATTTTGTATCTGAAACTTTCATGTTTTTGAAATAAACTCCACGATCATACGACTTGATATCATTTCGTATAGCTTTGTTATCAGTATTTAAATTTTATTCGTCGCTGGGCTTCTAAAATGTTGTATCTTACAATTTTTTCAAAAAAAAAAAATCTCACAAACAGGCTTTGAAAGTTTTGGCGAAATACATGCTTCCAAAATGTCGAATGTGAATTTGAACATTTTTGTAAATAGCAGTGAAATAAAAACTTTGACATTTCTGGATTATCCAAGAACTTAAATTATTTTCACAGAAATAAAGAAATGTACAATCATTTTTTCCCAAAGCCATTCTACTACGATTTTCAAGTTTTCATACAACATTTTGGAAGCAAAATTTACAAACAACTGACATTTGCAATTTTGTAATATGTCTTATTTCACACATTTTTATTGGTCTAACTGTATGCTGTTTTGTAAGACCAAAGATTTCCTCCCGCCTAGACCATTGGTGTCAAAAAGTATTTTTAGCCAAAAAAGGTCATATACAACATTTTAGAAGCACAGCGACGAATTATGTATGTGATTCATCTTGTTTTCGACGTTATGTTTTTTTTAGTGTAAACGTCATGTCCGCGCTAGCTTGGAATCATTCCAGTTCAATATAGTATGTAAGATTTGATTTATTCAATCACAAAAATGTAATAAGTCATCGATTTGAACTGTTTCCCATTTGAAAATTAAATGCAAACATTTAAAAGTTCCTACGCCTGATCATTCCTGCATCTCATGGAAAACATGTTATGCTAGATAATTCATCGTCAATTCTAGTCTTATATCATAGTATCGGAAATCCTACGTATAAACATTCATGTTTCAAAATTTTATAAATCATCTTTGAAGTTGTCATCTTATATACTTCAAGGATAAAAAATGGCATTTATGATACGTTCCTTTTGAGATAAATAATGTTTTAAGGCTTAAAGTTTAGACACAAACTATGACCAATGCAACGATCTATTGATAGAAACAAATTATTAAATATTTTACTTAAATACTTAACAGCCCTATAATTATAGCTTTCAGTATTGAAATTATATATGGTGATTTGAAAACATCTTGATATTTTATCTGAAACTTTTCCGCTTACGCACTAAACATTATAGGACTTGTTCAAGAAATGTATAGAGATTAAACTATAGGTTCGGCATCATCATGTGGATGGTATTGATATGTTTTATTTCGGTATCGACAACAAGAGAATTTTTATTAGAACCCGATCATACAGGAAATCCGGCTGGAAAGATTCAATGTCTTCCGATAGGTACATATTTGTCAGACAAAGAAGACCTCCGACACAAGATGGACAAATTGCAAAGGGAAAATGAACAAAAATTAGGTATACTTACAAGCTAGCTGCAATCTCGACTATCTGCCTTCGAAGGAAAATGTCTGAAAATTACAGAAAAATGAAACATTGGAACTGAAAATTTTAGAAAAGAAATATCAGGAACTGGGGTTTAACTTCACATTATTGCAACAAAAAAATAAACTTCGTGCTACCAGGCAAGTGAGACGAAACCTTTACAAAATACAACAATTGAAATGTCTAAAAAGATTACGGACCTTGAACAGCTGAAAACTATGAATCAAGCATTAGATTTTCGTGCTATTCAAACCAAAGTACATTCTTTGGAGCAAGAAACAAGTCTGTTGACCAGCAATCAAAATGCTCGGAACCAAGATTTTTTTGCGTTGTATAATGTTACACAGGTAACCGACAATCTGCTTAAAAAACAACGAAATGAAACTCTTGTAAAAATTTTCAATATTGAATCGACACAAAATGCTTCTAGTTTTGCAAAGCAGAATGCATTGTCGAACATCACGACCCTGGAAAGTAAAGTAATGGACAATATCAAGAAAGGTTGTATTAATTATCTAATGATAAACAACTTTTATTGCAAGCTTTTGTTTCTGATTTATTTTTACAGATTTGTCGTTTAAAAGATCTGAAAGTCATAATGGTACAGCTTTGTATCCATTTTTTTTTAGGTTCGAGATATTTATTGCTTATTTCTTTACATCTAAGTTATATATATTTTAACCCTAATTTAAATACACTTTGCATATGACCTGTATGAATAGTCGTTATCGAAAAAGACAAAAAGACGAAAAGAAACATCCAGCATAATAGTTGAAAGACTGGAGGCTTCTATATTTGTTTTGATATGAATACTTTAACATATCAAATCAAAATCAAGAAAAAAACACAAAGTAAAAGAAGATCACTATGTCTTGTCAAGGGATGCTCGAAGTAAATAAAAGTAATGAGTAACAGTGTTCGGAATTCTGATATATTAATGATACAGTGTACCTGTTACTTCAGGGATAAATTACCTTAGCTGTATTTGGCAAAAAGTTTAGGAATTTTGGTCCTCAATGCTCTTCAACTTCGTACTTTATTTGGCCTTTTTAACTTTTTTTGATTCGAGTGTCACTGATGAGTCTTTTGTAGACGAAACGCGCGTCTGGCGTATATATAAAATTTACTCCTGGTATCTATGATGAGTTTATTTACAACTACTGGGTCGATGCCACTGCAGGTGGAGATTTATTTCCCGGAGGGTATCACAAACCCAGTAGTCAGCACTGTTGAGCTGACATGAATTATCATTGATATTGTTATATTTATAAATAAACTGTTTACAATTTTTGATTTTTTTGAAATACTAAGGCTTTTCCACCTCAGGCATAGATTACCTTAGTTGTATTTGGCAAACCTTTTAGGAATTTTGGTCCTCAATGCTCTTCAACTTCGTACTTTATTTTGCCTCTTTTACTTTTTTGGATTCGAGCGTCACTGATAAGTCTTTTGTAGACGAAACGCACGTCTAACGTATATATAAAATTTACTCCTGGTATCTATGATGAGTTTATTTACAAGAAGGCAGAAATTTTTTGACATATCATCAGTCAGATAACTGCGAGTACTCTCATATCTGTTAATTGTGTCTTTTTGTGTCGGGATGTATAAGTACCCGGCCACTTGTATTTTTGTCCATCTGATAAGTTAAGCCTTCTTCTACTGATTTTTATAGTTCGTTCTTATGTTGTACTGTTATACCACTGTCCCAGTTTAGGAGGAGGGTTGGAATCTTGCTAACATGTTTAACCCCGCCACATTATTTATGCATGTGCCTGTCCCAAGTCAGGAGCCTATAATTCAGTGGTTGTCGTTGTATTTGTGTTACATATTTTTTTTCGTTAATTTTTTTACATAAATAATGCCGTTAGTTTTCTCGTTTGAACTGTTTTACATTGTCTTATCGGGTCCGTTAATTGCTGACTATGCAACATGGGCTTTGCTTATTGTTGAAGGCCGTACGGTGACCTATAGTTGTTAATTTCTGTGTAATTTTGGTCTTTTGTGGATAGTTGTCTCATTTGCAATCATACCACATCTTCTTTTTTTATATGTTAAGTGGTTACATGTATACAATTCAACTTAAAAGATATTTCTCGTTTAACGATCGCGTATTTATCGAAAATATATACTGTATTTTTCTAATTACAACTCATCAAAGATATCTAAGGTAGATATTATTGATATGTATACCTTATAAAGTCTACAATACATATGTTTATTATTTTCAGTGGCGGTCACAGCTTGTGTATCGTCAGATCAAAAATTCTCCGATGGAGTAGTCAGATTCTCTACCGTGAAATTTCAAGTAGGAATAGGTGCTATTGATACGTTCGAATCCAGTGGGAAATTTGTTTGTGAGATTCCTGGTTTGTATTACATTTCAGCCCATATATATACAGGTACAAAAGGAAATATTTTTTACGTCAGAAAGAACAATAATATGATTGCATATTCTGTATCTGATTCAACTAGTAGATTCTCAACGAATCCGATATCTGCTGTAGTAGAACTGCAACTGAAAGATACACTATATGTGTATACAACTGTTCATTCAATTCGAGGATCGTATTCATGTCTGGCAATAATGAAAGTCAAATAAATCATTGTAAATTTAAGGGTTGTAAAACAATTCAACAGAAGAAACATTTTGTTTTCTTTCAAAAAAGCATGTTTTATATAAACAAATATAACCCAGTCTGATTTGTATAATCACTGTTTAGTGTGGTGAAACACGTACAACTATATAAGTGAATTAAATTATAGGTCTGCAATGATGTACTAGTGTTTTGGAAAATACCTGTAATTTTGTACTGTTTATGTTTCAAATATTTGCCATAAATATATCTTATATTAAGTGTTGTTTCCGCTTTCTTTATTTACCCAGTGTCTGATATTTATAGATAAAAAAGAACATTCTAAAATGATTTAATGAAATGAATTTCCTTTTGTTTCAAGCATTGGGATTTATATCACATTTTGACTTATAATTTCCATTGTGTTTTTTTTTTTAAATATTCATGCTATATTTATCAAGTTCAATTGATCATTTGTAATAATTGTATTCTTGAAAAATTATACATCAGTGTACAATACTTATATGAACCAAAGTACTGCTATGTTATATATTTTAATTACTTTGATTGAGATATGATGATGCTTATTAATTCCAAATATACTCATAACATAAGTTCCTATACTTGGAATTTTATAACACTGACATACAAGTGAGCGGTTTAGCTTGCTATAAAACCAATTTAATCCACCATTTTCTGCGTCAGAAAATGCATGTACTAAGTCAGAAATTGTTTTTGAAAACAACACTGTTTTATAAATTCTTGCGTCCGAAGCGCTTTCAGTATTTACCTTCATCAGGAACGCTCAAACCAAATATTTTAAATCCGAAGTTAGATAAGTTCCAAAAAAACTTTGCCTGAGGGAGTTGAAACCTTAGATTCATTATAATTTTAAAATTTATTAACGGACGATTTCAGTAAAGTTTGTTTAATCATGTCAGTACCGAAACACTGACTACTGAGCTAATGATACCCTCGATAACTTAGAGTCTACCAGCAGATGTATCGACCCCCAGTGATGTAAAAAATTGAAAACAGCACGTTTTATAATTTCTTGCGTCCGAAGCATTTTTTTGTATTCACCTTCATCGGGAACACTCAAAGCCAAACATTTAAAATCCGAAGATAGATACGTACCAAAAATCGTTGAAGAGCTATATGTCAAAAATAATATAATAAATAGTCAAATTCATCTAAAGCCAACTTTGCCTGAGGGTGTTGAAACCCTTAGTTTCATAATAGTTTCAAAATTTATTTGTCATTCATTCGTTTGATTTTTTTTACCTGTTGATTTCGCCACTTGATTAAGGACTTTCCGTTTCGAATTTTCTTCGAAGTTCAGCTGTAGTATGTGATATTTTATTATTTTAGATAATGTTTTGTCAGGAAACTGATTTCATTCCAATACATTTAACTAGCATAGGAACATGAGTGATTGACACACAAATGAGTCTGAATCCGGATACCAACCTAACAAATACTAATACATGCAAATCGTGTTACACTTACAATTTTATTTTATTTTGACAAGTAACACTTAAAGAGACAACAACGGTTTTTCCAGCGACACATGTAAGTCATGTATATATTCATGCATGTAAGGGCCTACCAAACGTTTTCCATAAATAGGCCATGGCATGACAGATAAAAGAGAACACGTTTGTCCTGGTCTTTGTTAATATCAGTAAACGAAACGCAAATATGGCAGGTAACTATAACAGCCACTTAATCACAGGTTCTGTAGTTTGAAAATACATACAGAGTGTAGCTCCTTTTTGGAAATGACTGTTGAATTGTCGATGTTTAAGAATGAAGTTCCACTGTAGCCAGCAATCTTCGACAGGTATATGAAATCTTAAAAACATATAAACAAAAAGATAAAAGAAGTATTAGTATTAATTCGGTAGTCCCATTCATGATGAAATATGATGATAACTTAAATGAAATGGACCTCTTTTCCACAAAGACATTCGTGGGAGATGTTATCCAATGATCTAGCGAGGCAAAACTTTTGTACCCTCATCACGTTTTGGTGCCTTCGATTTCTTTATTACAAAGTTAGCCGTCAAATTATTCGCAAACCTCTTGCCTCATTAGACATCTAAGACTTGGAATGGTCTTTTTGGTGTTTTAGAAAGAGAGTGATACAAAACATCGAACATTAATAATAAACAGAACTGATTAAACGTAACAAAATATCCCTGCTACCCTCCAATTTGCTCCCGAAGAAAAGTACCAGTTGTGAAAATCTTTGAAAGTAGTAACGAAGGATACGAAAGGGATACTCCAACTCATAAGTCCAATATAAGCCGACAACGCCATGATAAAAAAGAAAGGACAAACAATTAATACAGACTGAGCAACAAGAGCCTTCACAAAAACCTGGGTTGATCTCAGATGTTCCGGAGGGCTAAGCAGATTCGGGTCCATATGTTGATAATTTAAGAACAAACCCAGTGATTCCGCATGTCACAATTATGAAAAATCAGGATGTGATTATTGTTAGGACATTTATTGCTAATTAGCTTAAACCTTAGCCGTCTTGTATTCGCCTTTTCATCAATCACAGTTCAACAGATGACGACTTTAAATTTTGTCCGGGATGTACAGATTTGTTGAAATGCACCTGCTATAATGGGTTAATGCTTATTCTGCATATAATTTCTTTCTTTTTCAGTCTCATATGTTGTATGAAGTATATATCTACCAATTGATACGATAATCCCAGACTTTCATATCGTGATTTTAGTGTTAGAAAGTTGCTGATCACAAGGATGCTATTAAAACAAGAGCTCCAAGTGAAATTGAAATCATCCCTTCGTGAATTGTACAGATAACATCATGCGTGTGTTGACCGTTACGGAATATCTATTTCACCGATGATATCCCGTTCCCTTTTCGCGAATGTGACCTACCGAATTAGGATATTTACCGGGCTTGTAATAACATGAGCAACACGACGGGTGCCACATGTCGAGCAGGATCTGCCTACCCGTACGGAGTACCTGAGATCACCCCGTGTTTTTGGAGGGATTTGTGCTGCTTAATTTTCGATGTTGTGTCTTGTATATTTTTATTTGCCTGTTAGTCTTTTTAGCCATGGCAATTTGTTTTCGATCTTTGAGTTTGAATGTTCCTCGGATATCTTTCGCTTTTCTTTTTCATGTGTTTACTGCTTCCATTTTACAACAAAATGTCAATGGTGGTCTTGAGCTATTTTCTGCTCTTTCGTCGGGTTGGTATCATTTTGATGCATTCCCCGTTTACATTTCAAATTTTATTTGCATTTTCTTATAATCTTGACATTCCTTCATCGCAAGGAAAAAGACATTTATGATAGATATCTCGTGATTAAGTATTATCTGATACCATAGCATCGATAAACCTACGAGTAACTTTTGTTACAAAAATGTATAAATGCTCTTTAAAGTTGTCATCTTTAATACTACAAGGATAAAAAATGTCATAAATTTTATTTTACTTTTGAGATAAATCATATTGAAGATCAAAATTGAGCAACAAGGTAAGACCAAAGCAACGATATATTGATCAAAACGCAATACTAATAGCTCGATAAAATGTTCAGTGAGAATATTTTACTTAATTCCTTAAACAACTCACATGAATAAATTCTGTTACGTTGATGAAATCAACGGTAAATACCATACAATTTGTTGACTATAGTGATAGTGATTGTAATATAAAGATTCGTGGTCACTGTGTGGATTGTATTGATGTTCTTCATTTTCCCATCGACAGCGAGAGGATTTTTTTTAGAGCCCGATCATACATCAAATTTAACAGGAAAGAACCAATGTCTTCTGTTAGGTAAATATCTGTAAGAAAAGGAGGATCTGATTCACCATATTGACCAATTGCAAAGGTACAACGAACAAAAAATGGATATACTTACAAGTCAGCTGAAATCACGGCTATCTGCCTTCCAAAACATTTATGAAAATGACAGAAAAAATGAAACATTGGAACTGAAAATTTTAGAAAAGAAATATCAGGAACTGGGCTTTAACAATACGTTTTTACTACAAGAAAATAAACGTATTCGTGCTAAGTATAGTCACCAGGAAAGTGAGATAAAACGATTACAAAATACTACAGTTGAACTATCAAAAAAGGTTTCCGAACCTGATCAAATGAAAAGTATAAATCAAGCATTAGATTTCCGTGCTATTCAAAACAAAGTTCAATCATTGGGACAAAAATCGAATTTTACTTACCAACAACCAGAATGCTCGAAACCAAGACTTTTTGGTTTTGTACAATGTGACCAATAAGCATTTTGATGAACTACAACACTCGTTTAGAAACCATCTTCAAAGTTTTGAAATAATCGAAATGAAACCTTAGTAAACATAATTAAAATTGAATCAAAACAAAATGCTTCCAGTTTTGACATACAAAGGACAGTTTCGAAAATTAAAACCATGGAAGCTCAAATAGAAAACAACAGCAAGAAAGGTAGTATTAATCAATTAATAATACTTAATGGTAGAAAATTGATATCACTTTTTTCTCCGGTTTTATTTCAAAGACTGTTCTTTTGAAAAAGCCCTTCATTTGTACTAACAATGACAGTTTTAGAGTTTTTTATGCGTTTTCATTTTTAGCCATGGCGTTGTCCGTTTATTTTCGATTTAAATGTTTGACTGTCTCGTTGGTATTTTTTGTCCCTCTTTTCTAAACAAATAAATAACTTGAAAAAATAAGTATATAATCTTAAACCATAATTTTAATAGACTTTACATCTTTGTGGTACTTATGACATATAAGTAGTTCAAAAACTATATATGAGCTGCGTCGGATAGAAACCAACCGTTTCAAATGAATATCAAAACAAGTTTTAAGATATTTGGAGTCAAAAATCTCTATGGAAAATCTGTAACTGTTTGTGAAAGTTAAACTGTTATCAGAAAATCTACATAACAGGTAAAAATTCATCTTTTGTTTTGTATTTGCATGTCAAGAAAGATCTTATACATGTACATATAAATATGCGCTTGCATAATGTCGATTTCTATATGAAAAACTCATATATTTTACCGAAACCCGCAATTTATATAGACTTTGAATATTCCTACCAGTTCTCTAAAAGAGAGGCGTTTAAAATTGTGAGCTATGTTCCTATGATAACTAAACGGTGTAAATCGTCGTTTTAGAAACAAAAATTCGATAAATGATAAAAAAAAAAAAATTACGATAGGATGATGTCAATTTCATTACTTGGAACTTTCCATGCTACACGAATGGAGTAAATGTTCTGATAACCTCAGAAAACTGCAGTTTATCAATCTTTTGGGTTTTTTTTATTAATAAAGTAGTACACAACCAGGTTATTTGAGTGAAGGTTTTAAATCTAATGAGATTGTGCAATGTTACAACTTTATGACCTTTTAATATATTAATAGTAGTAAATTTACAGATGTTTATCGGTATAAAAAACAGAATTTTTGTTTACGAATTCTGCCTGCTTTCACTCATCAGTATGTGGAAGATATTGAACACATGCAAGTGCATTTAAATATTTACATAAACTATTTGTATTATGTGAAATAAGATTGTAGTAATTCTTTTGTTGTTCTAGAGCATTGCGTTCAACAATTTCGAAGTAAGAAAAATCATGCATCTGTTCATAATTTGCATAAGATTTGCAAAGTATGTTTATTTTTTTCGCAGTGTAGATCCAAATGGTGTTTATATAGTATATTCCTATCGAAAAAAGAATACAAATGCTTCTGTATTACAATTGTCTACCGTTGGATTAATATCCGTATTTGAAAATTAATCCATTTGCAGTATTATTTTCTATATAGAAAAAAATACAGTAACACAACTAATGATAAATAATCTGAAGTAACAAGGTTCTTGATTCTGCTATATTTGCGATATTATATATACTGAGAACGAAGAAAAAGTATGCCACGTTAATAGTATAAACACATTAAAAATACATGCATTCTTATCCAAATTAAAAGGTATTTCGAGCGCTTTAATTGCAAAATCGAAATGCGTACAGTATGTATCTGAAATAAGCTTTAAATGTATACAAACATTAAAGTCGAAATATTATTTTTAATTCTTTCAGTGGCAATCACAGCATGTGTATTTTCAACTCAATTTTTTTTTCGGATTACGTAGTCAGATTCTCTAACGTAAAATATCATGTAGGAAGTAATAACCTTGATATTTTCAAATCTGGAATTCTGTGAAATTCTGGAAATTTGTGTGCGAGATTCCCGGTTTGTATTACATTTCAGCTTATATATATACAGCTTCACCAAGCAACGTATTCTACCTTAAAAGGAACAGTGTAAACATTGCTAGTTCTGAATCTAATTCAGGAAGTAGTACCACAAGTATTCCAATATCTGCTGTAGTGGAACTTCAACTTAAAGATACACTATACATGGATGCTGTTCTTACGATTCAAGAATGGTATTCCTGCCTGTCAATAATAAAAGTAAAATAAATTGTTTCATTGGAATGAGTTCAGGGGAATGAACATTTTATTTTCTATCAATCTGCTGCTTAGTCATACATATTTTTGATTTATGAGTTTGACTGTCACTTTGATATCTTTCGTTCCTCTTTTATGAGATAACAAGTGCTTTGTAAATGACTGTCATTTCATTCTGAATATGGTTGAAATAATGGCCATAAATAAATACTATTATAATTATGGGGGCTCGCGGGTATCAATCATTTTCTATTTTTTTTTTATTATAGAATTTTTCTATAAATGAACTTTATCATATCCTTTTAATTAAATTTTAAAAAAATGGATCACCGTTCATTTAAGCTCACAATTTGCCTTCGAAAGAAGCATACATTTTTGTTTAGGTCCTTTTGTTCCGTTGAACCAATAGAAGAAATAGAGGTTATATCGAAATTAAAAAAAGAATTTAGTTACAGAAATCGGTTTAGTTTTACCATAGTTTAATTTAAGTGCAGCTTATTTGAAAATAACAATAACAAATTTAGGTCACATATGAATTAAAAAAGAGATTTAGCTTTTTCAATGATATGTACATTTAAAAGATATTTACATTTAAAAGATATTTTGATGATATATTAAATTCATAGACCTCTTTTCTCGAAGGACATTCGTGGGAGATGTTGGCCAGTGATCCAATATATAGTATGGCAAAACGTTTGTACCCTCATCGCGTTTTGATGCCCTCAATTTCTTTATAACCCTTCAAATTATTCGCAAACCTCTTACCTCATTCAAAATCAAAGACTTGCAATGGTCTCTTTGTTGTTTTAGAAAAATAGTGATACAAAACATCCAACAAATAATGCACAGAATTGGTTAAACGTTAGAAAATATCCCTGCTACCCTCCAATTTGCTCCCGAAGAAAAAAATGTCAGTTCTGAAAAGATTTCAAAGGAGTAACGAAAGATACAAAAAGGATACTCCAACTCATAAGTCGAATATAAACGACAACGTCATGACGAAAATGATAGTACAAAAAATTAAAACAGATTGAGCAATAGTAACCTTTAAAAAACCGGGTTGATCTCTGCTGTTCCGAAGGGGTAGGTAGATTCAGGTCTTCATGTTGATAATGAAAATATAAACCCAGTGATTTCACAGGTCATATTCATGACAAACAAGACGACATTGTTAATAAGACAATTATTGCTAGTTATCTTAAACCGAAGCCGTTTAGTATGCCTGTTTATCAAGCACGGTTCAATTCATCTCAACAGATGACTGCGCTGAATTTTGCCCTGAAAGTACAGATGTGTTGAAATGCACCTGCTATAATGAGTTAATGCTTATTCTGTATATAATTTCCTTTTTCTAGTTTTCTTATCATCTTATCATATGTTGTATGGTGTATATATCTACCAATTGATACGATAATCAAAGACAGGGCTTTCATATCGTACTTTTAATGATAGAAAGTTCCTGCTCACAAGGAATCTATTAAAACAAGGGCTCCAAGTGCAATTGAAATCATCCCTTCGTAAATTGTACGTATGCCATCATGAGTGTAATGCGTGTAATGAGTGTAAAAGTACTTGACGACAGTGTTTTAATTTGGATGATGAAAATGCATATCTTCGAAAAAAAATAGATTTGTTTGTGTGTGATAACTAGGGTTTATAATCTTCAACCACTACAAATTCTTAGTCTGTCCTTCAACAAATATTTAGATTTTTTTTTAAATGTGTTTTTATTATATGACATTTAAAAGAATTCCAGAAATAAAAAATATCTTTTGTCTTGTAGTTGGAGGCTGTGCACCACTTTTCCTTCATTAAACTTATAATGTGTCATTTTATCGCGCTTTTGTTGCATGTTTTCCCCACTTGTTAATGTGCATGTCTTGTTGCAAATTCATTTAAAAAATCAAACCCTCTGGTGAACTATGCATCTTAAGCACGTCTTAGTTTTTTCTTTCTATAGGATAATACTCTCATATTAATACGCTTATACCAACACGATTAATCATTTGAAACAAAACAGTAGTTATAAAATTACGGATATTTCTTAGAATTGACGGTCATCCTTTAAAGTTACGGTCATCATTTACAAATTACAGTCATCTTAAAATCAATAACGGTCACCCTAGTTATGAATCGCTGATTTTGTTACGGTCATCTCGATTGTGATTTACGGTCATCTGAGCGATTTATTTCAAATCGAAGTTTCTGTTTCATGCACATTTCTCGGTAGTTATTAAAATAGTGATTTTCGTGTGAATCTTTAATAAATTTATCGGGGCCTTTTATAGCTGACTATACGCTATGGGCTTTGCTCATTGTTGAAGGCCGTACGGTGACCTATTGTTGTTAATGTTTGTGTCATGTTGGTCTTTTGTTGATAGTTGTCTCATTGGCAATCATACCACATCTTCTTTTTTATATTACATCATTGAAATGTATGATTTGTAAAGAAATGATATAGAAACACTTTAACAGACAAAACAGGCCTAATTTTATATCCGACATCTTGGAATGACTGTGAATGCAGTAACGGTCATCAGCTTTACCCCAGTGAATATGTAGTCATAGCCATTTGATATTGAGTTTGAATAAAGTTACATCTTTGCATGGCTTCTGCGTACAAGGTAGCATACATTAAATTGCATTTTAGGGCATACTAGTTCAATGAAATTCGGTAGTGTAAAAATGTGCACGTTTGGTCCGAGAAACAGGCCCTCTCATTTCTATTCATACAATTTGTTTATTATTCAAAACACTCGTTCGACAGTTATCCAAGGTTCTAACAATTTAACCAAATACTTTTCATTTATTGAAAGTAAAACTGTGCGTAGATACAATTTTGTTTAAACATACTACGTTTCTTTATGTCCTATCTAACAGGGTCCGAATTGTAGTTATATAAAGAAGAAATGCAGAGAGCGTTATCATATCTGCCAGATTTGTGATTTTGTCTTTTCGTCGAAATTTTGATATTGTTCTGATTATTTTTTCTTCTTCCACCTCTCATATGTGTTCAGATTTTTGGCATGATATTCAGTTATTTCGCTTTCCAAGTTGATCTCCTGTATTAAAATTGAGAATGGAAATGGGGAATGTGTCAAAGAGACAACAACCCGACCAAATAAAAACCAACAGCAGAAGGTCACCAACAGGTCTCCAATGTAGCGAGAAATTCTCGCACCCGGAGGCGTCCTTCAGCTGGCCCCTAAACAAATATATACTAGTTCAGTGATAATGAACGCCATACTAATTTCCAAATTGTACACAAGAAACTAATATAAAAATAATACAAGACTAACAAAGGCCAGAGGCTCCTGACTTGGGACAGGCGCAAAAATGCGGCGGGGTTAAACATGTTTGTGAGTAACACTTATTGCGCTTTTCAAACATACTTTGTCTATGTTCAACCGAACTTCAACCAGAGCCGAGAGATGTCCAACATTTTTTTATATTGAGAATAATTTACTTCCTCAAAATGATCCGATCAATTTAGATCAAAGCGGTGTTATAAAAATTATTTATCTTATTCAATAAATTCAGCCAATGTGTTCTAGTGAAATTAAGATTGACCAACGAACTGAAATGAAATCTACTAGAGACATGTACAACTGACCATCATTACATTCATAAAATATTAATGACACTATTGATTACATTATCTGAGAAACCGACCAAACTACACAAAAGAAAACTGACCAATGAACCATGAAAATGGAGTCAATATTATATGAAACCGACCAGTCCTACATATACAGCAAAATTGCCAAATAATTGACATATTGTTTCTACTATCTGAGACATGGACTTAACAACGAAAACTTAACCATGATAAAAAAATGATGTTGAGGTCCGGCGAACACTGTGTGAGGGACGATGAACCTTGCACCAGATGTGGTTATATGATTTTACTCATAATAACTCAACTTTATGATATATAAAGCTTTTATACAGAAAAATACAAAAAACGCCGTCCCCGTCACCAGATTATAATCCTAATGTTTCACTTTCTTTGACTTTCGTCTCAGGCAAACCAAAAAACTTTTTTATATTTGCATAATGCCATATGATACATTCATGCTCCAAATATCAATATTTTTGCAGCTTGTTTAAATCTCAAACTTGTTTTCTATTTTTTCATGCAATACAAATGTACCATTAAATTCATATGAAACGAGTGACTGGTGAAAAATAAAGAATATCCAATTCTTGAAGCAATGCACGTACATATATTAAATATCATAAGCTTAGTCTTGTGTGCACGATTTTAAAACTTTTTACGCAAACGTATCGGGTAATCGTCAACTTTATTTTCTCCGTATGTTATGCTGTGAAAATATGACAGGTAACTAAAAGAGGGACGAAAAATACCAAAGGGACAGTCAAACTCATAAAACTAAAACAAACTGACAACGCCATGGCTAAAAATGAAAAAGACAAACAAATAATAGTACATATGACACAACATGGAAAACTAAATAACAAACAACATGAATCCACCAAAAACTTTGGGTGATCTCAGGTGCTCCGGCAGGCTAAGCAGATCATACTCCACATGTGGCACCCGTCGTGTTGCTTATGTGATAACAAATCCGGTAAATAGTATAATTCGGTAGGTCACTCATGAAAGGGAAAGGGATTGTAGTTACGACGTAAGAAACATATCCGATATCATTTGTGAAACAGTTATTCCATAACGGTCAATCAACTCGTGATGACGTCCGTAAAATTTACGAAGGGATGATTTCAAAAGGTGGACGAAAGAAACCAAAGCAACAGTCAAACTCATAAATCTAAAACAAACTGACAACGCTATGGCTAAAAATGAAAAAGACAAACAGACAAGCAATAGTACACATGACACAACATAGAAAACTAAAGAATAAATAACACGAACCCCACCAAAAACTTGGGGTGATCTCAGGTGCTCCGGAAGGGTAAGCAGATCCTGCTCCACATATGGCACCCGTCGCGTTGCTTATGTGATATCAAATCCGGCATATAGTCTAATTCGGTAGGTCACATTCATGAAAGGGAAGGGGATTGTTGTTACGACGTAAGGAACATATCCGATATCATTTGCGAAACGGTTATTCCATAACGGTCAACCAACTCGTGATGGCGTCCGTAAAATTTACAAAGGGATGATTTCAACTTCACCATTTGAAACTCTTCGTTTAATAGTTTCCTTGTGAGCAGCAACCCTCTATCAAAAAAATCATAATAGGAAATGCAAGTACATTGCCTGGCATAATCCTCGACTGAATCCATCAAAATTTTAAAGTTGTATTTCCAATTGATGGATTTAGGCTCACGATATTTAGGACCTTTCGATAACACTTTTCGTAAAGAAGTGTTATTAACAATGTTGAGGTCACCGGTAATAACGTGGCCAGCAGGATTATATTTGAATTGGGAACTAGCACAAGTGCAATCAGGAGATTTAGACTTAGGTCGTGAATATCGAGATCCTGCAAAACGTGTTTGAAATTGAAAATTTTAGTTGCAAAAGGTTTGGTATAGGTATAAGAAATGATTGGTACAGACTGGTCTTTGAAATAAGGAGGTATTTTCGATTAAAGGATATTGCCTAACTTCACCATTTTGGAACTCTTGGTTAAATAGCTTCCTTGTGAGCAGCAACCCTCTATCAAGAAAAGCATGATAGAAAATGCAAGCACGGTAATATCGTATCAATTGGGAGATATATAACCCATATGCAGGTGCTGCAGGAATGTTGCTACTTAGAAATGGAAAGTTCACAATTGGAAAGCTGAAATCATTTCTTTTGTCGTAAAGTTTGTTTTCAACCGACCCTCAATGTCAATTTATAGATGTAAGTCAAGATATGAAACCGACTTAACTGTATCTGTAGTATCCTTTATCTCTAGTTCGATGGGATAGATGCGTTCCACATAGTCATCAAATTTTGAATTATTTGGTGAAAGAACATCATCTATATAGCGGAAAGTACAGTAAAAGGATATTGCTAACTTCTTATCTTTCTTCCTAAGAAGGTCCTGCATGAAGTCATCCCTAATTGTCGTGTGTTTAAGCCGTAATTTACCGATTGTCACCTTATATTAAAAAATCAACAGAGAATCATGGATATTGAGCACGTGTATGACATGTATTATCAGATAATAGTTCATTTCAATGACATATACATGCGTATTGCGACCATCGGATTTTTACGAGTCACGCTAAACACCACTTTGCATACGGAAAATATGTCGACGAATAGGGCTCTTCACGGTTAGTTCGGCCATATTGGATAGGGGGCAGATTTTCATAATAGAGGTAAAATGGTGTGAAAAATACGGGAAAACATCATTAAAACAGAGCTGTTGATTGGTAACACACATAGGATTTCCCACACTTTCATACTATTTCCACCTTCTTCCAAAAAATCTGCCCCCTATCCAATATGGCCGAACTAACCGTGAAGAGCCCTATTGCTTTCTGGAATTAAGCAATTAAAAAAAGTAAACTTCTTCTAAATATGCAAATTTTTTGGGGGATTTGAGGTTTCAATCGACTTTAAATATATTCAAAACTTTCAGTTTTGAGCATTCACGTTTACTCAAATTCCATTTAGGAAGAATGGAAGGCATTGTCCAGTAAACCTCAAAATCAGTATTCAGTCTATTCTTAGTAGCTATGATCTTGGGTCTTATACAGTTATTTTGAAATAGGGGTCTCACACTTATGTATGCTTCCATATATTTGATTGATTGTTGTTGTTTAAACTAACTTTAATAACTATCGGGCTATATCATGGCTGCCCGTTTTTATAGATGGAGGAATTTAGAGCCATATTTTAGAATTATATTCCAATCCAATGAAAATTCTAGATATTACACAACAAGAATGTGTCCACAGTACACGGATGCCCCACTCGCACTATCATTTTCTTTTTTAACTGGACCGTGAAATTGGAATAAATTCCCTAATTTGGCATTAAAATTAGAATGATCTTATCAAAGGGAACATGTATACTAAGTTTCAAGTTGATTGGACTTCAACTTCATCAAAAACTACCATGACCAAAAACTTTAACCTGAAGTGTAACAGACGGACGGACGAACGAACGGACGCACAGACCAGAAAACATAATGCCCCTCTACTATCGTAGGTGGGGCATAAACACTAATATCTTTCATTAACTACACATCGTTAATTAAAGCATACATGTTTTTGTAATGGGTGCTTTTTCTGGAAAACTATGCCCCTTCTTTGAAATCTTGCATATATTCTATAATTAAATATAAGATGCAGTGTGCGTGCCAATAGAACAACTCTCCATCCGAGTCACAACTTGTAAAAGTAAAACACTATAGGTCAAAGTATAAATAGTTATCAAAAGTACCAGGATCATAATCTCATACGCCAGACGCGCGTTTCGTCTACATAAGACTCATCAGTGACGCTCAGATCAAAATAGTGAAAAAGCCAAAACATATACAAAGTTAAGAGCATTGAGGACCAAAAATTCCAAAAAGTTGTGCCAAATACGGCTAAGGTAATCTACTCCTGGGCGTAAGAAAATCCTTAGTTTTTCGAATAATTCAAAGTTTTGTAAACAGAAAATTTATAAAAATGACCATATAATTGATATTCATGTCAACACCGAAGTGCTGACTACTGGGCTGGTGATACCCTCGGGGACGAAACGTCCACCAGCAGTGGCATCGACCCAGTGGTGTAAATAGTTATCAAAAGTACCAGGATCATAATCTCATACGCCAGACGCGCGTTTCGTCTACATAAGACTCATCAGTGACGCTCAGATCAAAATAGTGAAAAAGCCAAAACATATACAAAGTTGAAGAGCATTGAGGACCAAAAATTCCAAAAAGTTGTGCCAAATACGGCTAAGGTAATCTACTCCTGGGCGTAAGAAAATCCTTAGTTTTTCGAATAATTCAAAGTTTTGTAAACAGAAAATTTATAAAAATGAAAGCTATTTCCATGTTTAACTTTTTACGTGTTATCATATTCTATCCGAAGCTGCAACTAAGCAGTTCAATATTCTATAGTTTGTATAGATTTGTGAATTTGGGGTAAAAAAATTGGTCTTTTCTAAACGTTATTTATAGATTTTTAAAAACAAATAGTGTAATCATTTTTCTATAGAATTCACAAGTCATGTTTTTTCTCTTGACACTAAATACATTGGATTTTGGATGCAATGATAGATAGGTGATCACTTTTATGAGATGTTACTGGCCTTTAAAAAGAGGGACAAAACCAAAGGGACAGTCAAACTCGTAAATCTAAAACAAACTGACAACGCCATGGCTAAAAATGAAAAAGACAAACAGAACCAGGTGCTCCGCAGGGCGCAGCTTTATACGACCGCAGAGGTCGAACCCTGAACAGTTGGGGCAAGTATGGACAAAACATTCAAGCATGATACAGCTCTGAATTTGGATTGTGATCAAATTTTTGACATTACATGGTTTTTTTTTTACACAAAACAAATGCCAAGATTTTACAAATCAATTAAAGATTTCTTCTTCAAACTTTTTAAATCTAAAATTAAATAGTTGACACAGCATAGGTTTCTGACACAGAATGAATGTGGTCTAATGAACTTAAAAGGTTTTTTTTGCCTTTGAGCAAATCACTATGCTGTTGAATATTAATCCTCTCAAAAAAATGTTTGAAGAAATTTTCTTTTTATTTATGAAATCTGAAATGAGAAAAATTTAACCCCCCCCCCCTTTTTTTTCACATCCCCGTTTCCCTTTTTCAAAACTGATATCAATTCAAATTTCTAATGGAGTTTGCAACAATAACTACTCATTTAAATACATCATAAAATATTAAGATGTAAAAAAACTGCTTGTTATCACTGAATGGTAAAGATTATTTAAATTTATCAGTTGGTAGTAAAAAGTGTATATACATTGTATATTGTATATAACAAAGATTTAAGTTGATTCTGGACAAAGAAAGATAACTCCAATTAAAAAAATTTCTTGCTTTTGCACAAATAGGATATTTCTTGCTTACTATTCTGGACAAAGAAAGATAACTCTAATTATAAAAAAATTTGCTATTTCACAATATTGTGCAATTAGATATTTCTTGCCATTGCACAACACTGTGCAATTGAAAAGACTTGCTATTGCACAATACTTAATATAATAATTTTAGATCCTGATTTGGACCAACTTGAAAACTGGGCCCATAATCAAAAATCTAAGTACATGTTTAGATTCAGCATATCAAAGAGGCCCAAGAATTCAATTTTTGTTAAAATCAAACTTAGTTTAATTTTGGACCCTTTGGACTTTAATGTAGAATTTGAAATTTGAAAACAGGACCAAAAATGAAGAATCTACATACACAGTTAGATTTGGCATATCAAAGAACCCCAAGGATTCAATTTTTGATGAAATCAAACAAAGTTTAATTTTGGACCCTTTGGACCTTAATGTAGACCAATTTGAAAACTGGACCAAAAAAACTTCAATAATCAAGAATCTAAGTACATTTTTAGATTCAACATATCAAAGAACCCAACCGATTCATTTTTTGTCAAAATCAAACTAAGTTTAATTTTGGACCCTTTGGACCTTAATGTAGACCAATTTGAAAACGGGACCAAAAGTTGAGAATCTACATATACAGTTAGATTCGGCATATCAAAGAACCCCAATTATTCAATTTTGATGAAATCAAACAAAGTTTAATTTTGGACCCTTTGGGCCCCTTTTTCCTAAACTGTTGGGACCAAAACTCCCAAAATCAATACCAACCTTCCTTTTATGGTCATAAGCCTTGTGTTTAAATTTCATAGATTTGTATTTACTTATACTAACATTATAGTGCGAAAACCAAGAAAAATGCTTATTTGGGTCCCTTTTTGGCCCCTAATTCCTAATCTGTTGGGTCCTAAACTCCCAAAATAAATACCAACCTTCCTTTTGTGGTCATAAACATTGTGTTTAAATTTCATAGATTTCCATTTACTTAACCTAAGGTTATTGTGCAAAAACCAAGAAAAATGCTTATTTGGGCCCTTTATTGGCCCCTTATTCCTAAACTATTGAAACCAAAACTCCCAAAATCAATCCCAATCTTTATTTTGTGGTCATAAACCTTGTGTCAAAATTTCATAGATTTCTATTAACTTAAACTAAAGTTATGGTGCGAAAACCAAGAAAATGCTTATTTGGGCCCTTTTTGGCCCCTTATTCCTAAAATGTTGGGACCAAAACTCCCAAAATCAATACCAACCTTCCTTTTATGGTCATAAACCTTGTGTTAAAATTTCATAGATTTCTATTCACTTTTACTAAAGTTAGAGTGCGAAAACTAAAAGTATTCGGACGCCGGACGACGACGACGAAGACGCAGACGCCAACGTGATAGCAATATACGACGAAAATTTTTTCAAAATTTGCGGTCGTATAAAAACAATAGTACACATGACACAACATAGAAAACTAAAGAATAAATTTAACTCGCTTACAGTAACTGTGAGTACTCTCAGATCTAAAATTTGTATCTTTTTTGTTTGTTTTTATGTAGTTTTGTTTCTGGTTAGGGAAAGTGTTTGGAGTGCCAGCATACATGTCTAATGCCTCTACATGCTGTATGTGCTTGTCTTAAGGAGGCTCCAGGGTATAAAAATTTCAGAAAAAAAATAAACATTTGTTTTTCATTACAAATTTTATTTGTTACCTTTTGTAGTTGTTAGTTTATCATATGGTACAAAAATCATTCAAAACAATCAATTCGTGTTGGCCCCAGATGACTTTCAAAATGTATACATCATTGAAAAAGTTCCAAATTATCTCCCTTTGGTGGAAAAATGCCATTTTTTGGCTTTAAAATTGAGATATCTTTTTCAACATATCGGTGACCTATATTTTTTAATATAATTTCAATATAATCTGTACTAAAACTAAATTATTGTAAAATTTGAGCGATTTCTGTAATAAATTTCTTTTTTTATTTCGATATTAACTTTATTTCTCCTATTACTTCAACAGAAAAAAAACCACTTTTACAAAAATGTATGCTTCTTTCAAAGGCAGATTGTGAGTGCAAATGAACGGTGACCCCACTTTTTTATTTTATTTTTCTATCAACTATAAGATAAAGTTCATTTATAGAAAAATATAGAGAAATCCTATATGAATGATTTAGACCCGCGAACCCCCTTAAGTCATTTGCCTGTAATTCAGTGGTTGTTTGTTTCTGTATCTGTTACTGCTTCCTATGCTGTATGGGTTTTGCTCATTGTTTAAACGTTGTATTGACCTATTAGTTAAATTATACACCATAAAGTCTGTGGTGGAGATTTGTCTCATTGCCAATCATATCACATCTTCTTATTCATTTTTAAAGACTACACTTGTTCATTTACAACAGAAAACACCTGTATTTCAGTCTGTTCATTTACTATGAATCCAAGAAGAAGCATTTTAGATTGTAAATTTCATCAATCTTAATATTCAAGTAAAATAATATAAAACATAAAGTAATGAAATACCATTATAAATATATAAGGAAGTCAATACAGGTTCAAGGGAGATCAACTTAACACATTATATATTCAGTTTTTAATCTTCAGCATTGAATCAGTGTTGTCTGTTCTAATGCATATCAAAGTGTCTTATTTCATAAACCTAAAAATAATAATAAGAAAATAGATCAATGAACTGCATATGCAAACTCATCACAAAGCATAAAATAAAATTGAAATAACTAATGTTTAAAGTAAATCACAATCAAAATATATACTATATAAATAGCATAAACATTTCAGTAGAACATAAAGCATGTTGTTGTATCATTTAACATATCAAATTTTAAAATAAGAATTGATAAGATACAAAAAAGCACATTGTTTTCAACATGTAAAAAGTAACCTATACTATTTCATCTTTTATAGCAGCCAGTCACCTCTCAACCTCTAGATCTGAGAAATTGACCAAGAATTTCGCTTATTTCCTTGCAGCACAAATTACAAAATTAATCAATAACCTTAATTTATGATATCATTATCATATTATTTGAACTTCTAGTATCTAAACAAATACAGCCCTTTTTTAAACTTCATATTATTTAAGGAATGACTAATATTTTTTCTGTCTATGAAGAAATAACATAAAAAAAAAAATGGTGCACACTGAATAACGCGCGTAGCGGGTTTTAAACAGTGTGCAACACATTTTTTGTTATTTCGAATAGACAGAAAAAATATTACAGTTATTTCTTATAATTTAATTCTAAATTCCATTTTAAACAGTAGAAAACCACTAAAACGTTGATGACGTCACGGTTTACATGACTAAATTATGTCAATGGGCTGATAACAAAATAACGTCAGCCAATCAGAAGTCCTCTTACATCCAAAATTAAATTATATTGCATTGACTGCAGGTTTTGTTAGCCACGAATTTAGGGATAACAATACTTGTACATTTGAGGAATAAATATAAGAATATATTTAAACCAGATTTAAATATGTATGAAATGTGAGCATCATGGAAGATATTCTCATCCTATGTACAAATAAATAATACTTTATTTAAAACAAGAATGTGTCAATAGTACACTGATGCCCCACTTGCAATATCATTTTCTATGTTTAGTAAACCATTGAATTGTGGTAAAAACTCTATTTTGGCATTTAAATTAGAATTATCTTATCATAGACATGTATAATAAGTTTCGAGTTGATTGGACTTCAACTTCATTAAAAGCTACATCAACCAAAAACTTTAACCTGGAGCGGGACAGTTGAACAGACAATCGAATGTACACACAGACAAGAAGACATAATGCCCTTTACTAACATAGGTGGTATGTTATTTGCATTTATACTTCTTATTCTGTAATTCAACCTTGGTTTGTTAAGTGTTTAGCTTTTTTAGTTTGTTTTTCAGTTTCAGATAATGATTTTCTCTATTTATGAGTATTTTTGATAGTTGAGTAACTTAAACAACCCATTTCACATTGACATGGAGATTCTATGGATATAGTATTTTTAAATTTTGTAGAATATTATTACAAACAAAAAATAATTTCATCCCAGTACATTACATATCTTTCAGAATGTAAATAAAATATCTAGCAAAAAGTTAACGCGATAATGGTGTGAAAAAATCTCACATAGTATAGCATGCTTACATCAAGGTTGATATCAATCTCAGGGGTTCTAAATCGTAGTTCCTGAAAACATCACTGAACTTTCTAAGGTAAGAAGGAGTTCAAGTAAAACAATGATGCCCCTTCCTTCAGAACAGGGTACAATATATGAGCCTTCATCTTTTCCTGAATGACCTTTGTGCAAATGAAGTGTATACAACAAATTGATATGTAATAATGTTCTATACATAGTGGAATGTTTACCATAACATCTGAAAAGCCAAGATGACCTCAACCATTGCATTTGAACACAATTTAATATAATAGAACCCTTTTTGAAACATCAAAATCATTTGGAGGGGCTCAATCAATACATGAACTTTGTGATAACATTGTCAAACATCTAAATACAAATTTAATAATTATTGCCCACACTGATCTGTGTCCGCACTTGTATATTTAAAAAGAAAATGTCAAAGCATATTTTTTTATATTCAAAATCTTCCTGGGATAAAAAGAAAAAATGCAGGAAATTACCTGTAAAATCATATTTATGGCAGATACACAGATCTTGCATTTTATAAAGCTTTCACCATATTAACTGCATACTTCTTTTAATATTAATAAGGACATGTGATATGCTAACCAATAAAACAATTACCCACAATATTCAAAAGGCTGATGATGTAAACAACTATAGAGCACATTGAGGCCTTCAGCAATAAGCAAAACCCAATCCCATATAGTAAGAAGCTATTATAGGTAAAATCGTTTTTCCTTTGAAAAGCTAAGTCAAAATAATTTTAACTACATGTAAAGTATAAAATTGAGAATGGAAATGGGGAATGTGTCAAAGAGACAACAACCCGACCATAGAAAAAACAACAGCAGAACTACATGTAAAGGCATATTTTATGCACTGATCTTACATAATATTATACTTGTGTATTTAAAGACCTTACATGTGATTCAATCATAAACATTTCATACAAAATACATCTAATGTGTATCCCTTTTTAAAGGCATCCCTTACAACGGGATATTATTGTAAATTAGCATAAAAAATAACAATGGAAAACTGTAAACAGACAACAAGCACAAAGTTTTGTTCCTTTGTTGGTGAACAATCCATCACCAAAGATCAAAAAAGTAAATTGCACATCTTATAAATCATATTATTAACAAAAGGAGTCGGTTTGGTATGGGCTTTATTGTTGCTGAATATTAAACCATACTTTTAAGTTAAAATAAGTTTCAAGATGATGAAAAAACAGGCAAGATAGTGAAAATGAACTTTTATTTGGTGGATTTTTTTTTTATCAAATAGCACTGCAGCAAACTGGCCAAAAGTAGACATTTTTTTTTTTAATTGGATAAAAATTGTCCAGATTTCAACCGAATCTAGGCCTAGGAACATGTAAACACAGGCTTTGACCAACTAAATATTCCTCATATTTTTAACATATTACATTTGTATAACAAATCAAATATTTTATTGTCGTACAAACTTTACAGTTTGGGACAAACATTACAAACATGATGTTAAAAGACCTCTTTTGTCAAGGTTTTCACTGTTTCCTTAGGAATTTACCTGTTTTCATTTAACATTGTGGAAAATCAAAATGTGTTACATGTAATTGTCAATAAAAAAAAAAGTCAGATGTAAGCTAAATATAAAGGTGGTATATTATCATATGGCCTTATTCAGCATACTCCTTTGATTTGTTTTTTTTTTGGGGGGGGGTACAAATATAAGTTTTTAAAATGTACCCTGTCTGCAAAACTGATAGGACTGAGAAAAAGAATA
Organism: Mytilus edulis; assembly: GCA_019925275.1. Classification (NCBI taxonomy): domain Eukaryota; kingdom Metazoa; phylum Mollusca; class Bivalvia; order Mytilida; family Mytilidae; genus Mytilus; species Mytilus edulis. Next base: position 44,957,751 of record CM034357.1, on the reverse strand, counting down.
ATATAATATCACTTCATAACTTACTACAAATAGTTGAAGCATTTAAAAATGGTGAGATTCTATACAAAAAATTTGTTTATTAGCTCTACCTACATGGCTACAGAAAAATGTCTGTTTATTTGAATAAGGAAAAATAACACTCTTTGAGAGTTTTAGTTTATATTATATTGCACAAATTATAAATTAAATACATTAAACCTTCCTATTTCTGGAATTTGAATACATGCATGTTACAACCAATATCTAAGTAACTCAGAGTATATGCCATTGTATATATGTGGCTTAGTCTAGCAATATTTTCAATTTTAAAACACCTTCAATGTGATAATAGTCATTGTGTATAATTTTTGTAACATTTGCTTGCGGCAGACTAAAAATAGAGAATGAAACTAGTTTTGGAATGTACGCACATACAGACTGAAAAGGGATACTATTAATGATTCATATTTGTTTCCCCATTGAAAAAAGAAACTATCGTAGCGTATCAACTAAAAAAATTCGTACATAGCAATTCAATCCTTCATAAACAACACATCACTAATATTCATATCAAAATTGCACTCATTATAAATCAAACAGCAGATACATGTATACAAGGCCATAATAAATAATAGGTTTGTCTGCCCATACGCTACCTACCCAGAAAAAGCTGCCTACTCAAATTCTTTTATTGTCCTGATTTGAAGAAGTTTCTTTTTAATCAAATAGGCATGAAGACTAATAAACATCTAATACTTCAATTTCTTTTTATGAAAAAAAAAAATGCCTACCTACCTATCCACTGTCACTACCTTTGTGAAGGATTTGGGCAAACCAAAATATTTTTAAGTGTGGCTCAAAGGCATTACTATAACCTCAATGCAATCATTTAAATGTGCCAGAAAAACTAGGCATAGTACAAGTCTAAAACACAACCTCAAGTTTTAAATGCCTCATCGTGTGCTGCACTTTAAAATGCAGAAGTAATACTGCAGCTTCATTATTATTCATGGGAAACCACAAATTAAATTTTTAATGATATACAAATGTTCAATAAGTGTGTATGCCAGCTTTTGAAAACTACAAAATCATATATTCAGGAAAGACAATTTTTCATCAATCCATAAAAATTGGTACTCAAGAAAATAAATGAATCCACAAAACAAAAGAAGTCTCTTCATACATTAAAAGATGGGATACCAATAAAATATTCCATGTGCATGTCAGGAAATTCTTATTTTCATTAACAAGTTAAGAATATATAACACGGTCATTCAACTTAATACACTCACTCCATTCAATAACAATCAAATTCAATATCATATATATTCACCCCTGAATTTTTTTTTTAGAATTTCATACAACACTATGGTTTGTACAATCAAGACCATGTTATACATGATCCAGCGTATTAATAATATATTAGACTGATAAACTTGAAAAAACCTGTAATGTTGATGTAGTAAGTCTGGGATCGCAAGCCATACACACTAGTACAATGAATCTTTCGAGAGTATTCTTATTTTTTCAGTCCGTTCCAAAATATTTTATTCAAAATATTTTGGAGAGTGACAGGATGTACTATTTTTCCTATTTTCAGTCTGTTCCAAAATATTTCATTTCGAAATATTTTGGATATTTTTCTTGTTTCAGTCCGTTCCAAAATATTTCATTCCAAAGTGATTTGGAGTGACTGGATGTACTTCTGATGTCAGTACTTTCATGTTTGGAAATCTTTTCACTAAGGCTTTGGCAGCTGAAAAACAAAGTATTATGTTTAAAGTGAGGTGATCTGGATATTCAGAGTATTCCATTTCAATGCAATTTAATAATAATATTCACATTTTTTCAGTTTAAATTGTTTGAATTTTCTACCATGTCTTCCTGATGTCCTACTTATGATAATATAATTACTGCATATCAAAATATTTCAAAATGCTTTACCCCATACCCAACTATCAGTTATTGGTGTGGTAGAGGCAATAGGTTACAAAAATCAAATTTCTTTGGTTTGTAAGGCTGTTGGTGTTTTCCATTTGAAATGAATCATGTTCTGTCATGCTGATTTTTTTTAATGACTTTCTATAGGATTTTTTTCTCATTGTTGAAGGCTGTGCAAGCTAAAGGCCTTAAATCTCATATCTAGCATAAAAATCTAAAAAATGATAATCATGATAATGATCTTTGCTCCCAGTCATCAAACTTTACTCAGTACTCAAAGAGTAAAAAATTTGTACTCAAAACATTAATCATGTTAATCCAGTATTTTGATTGGATGAATTCTGACTTTTAGTGGGGTTATAGTGCTTGTAATTCTTATGACCACAAAGCAAGGTTACACCAATTCTAAAGGGTAATATTCATACCTTGTGGAGTAACAAAGAGATTCAGTAAGATAATATTGTCTTCCTTCACGTAATGATCTTTTAAAACCTGGACAGCTTTTATAACAGTGTTCCCTGAATCTAAAATGAAATAATTACTCAACATTATCTGTGGATTCATAATAAATCATTGGTTTCCAATATTTGTTGATTTTGTTGGTATATGAAAACTGAATTTGAACATTCAGCTAAGTATAAATAGAATGTTATTGCCAATAGGCTTGTATACAAACTTTTGCAAACCACAATAATACAAATTTTCTTAACCTCACAAAAATTTATATCCACTTAAAAATAAATGAATTCACAGTACATGATTACTTTAAACTGAGGTATTATTGTGAAGTTTAAGTCATTAAGAATAATGTGACAGGGATAAGATGTTAATATTCATAATAAATATTTCAATGAAAAGTTTGTCAGAATGACAGTCAGATTTAAATACCACAATACACCACTTTATCCCATATATCTGTCCATTACTTACTCATAATAGGATACATCAATAAGACTTTACGTTGGTCTATGTCTGGTGGTAGTTTGGCATATACAACTTTAGCTTCTCGAGTATCTTCATCTTTTTGTATCAGAATTTTCCCGATTCGTATCGACCTACAACAGTCTCGCAAACCTTGTTCCATGGCCTCTCCTGCAAATGTGCAATAAGACAGATAAAAATAATCAGATTAATATATAATGAATAATAAGAGTCATACAAGAGACATACAAGCACCAAATCCATTAAAAATTTGAATTTTACCTGAATGAAATAAGTTCCCCCAGACAAACAAGCAACACAATTGGTAAATTAAATTCACAATTTTACTTAAATAGAACAAGAGTTTTATGCTCTTCATGGCAAACAAGCAACACAATCGAGAAAATGACAGAGTTTACTCCAATATAATAAAATAAAAATGTCCTAATGTACAGGAAACAAGCAACACTACTAGCAATAAAAAAATACTCATTATACTAATTTAACCTTTTGGCTACCCTAGCCTTGTACTTAACACTTTAAATTAAACTAGAGGTGATAGCCATGACAGATAGCCTGCAGCAAGTCAAAAGGGTAAATCATTATGAAAAAACTTTGGTTTAGTAAACATTATCCATTGCTTTGAGTGGCATACTCACATCCTTTCAATTTTTAGTGAGCATCATGCAAAAATATTAACTTATATTGCTCAAATCATTCAGCAAATCAAATTCTTTTAATTGATAATCAGCACTGCTGTCATTTGGGAAATATGATTAAGTACCTACGGAAAAAACATTATTTCTTGTTTATCCTGCACAATGATGACTACTAAGACGCTTGATCTTAAAATTAATAGTGACTGATACAAGCAATCCTCTCTATCTTGTAAATGCATCATAAATTTAGGCATAGTTCAGAAACTTTTCAACTGAAGGACATAACTAGAAAGTGGTCCATTAGTGATAATCCATGTATATGCAGAGGGGTGTCCAAATTGTACTATGTGCTTTCCTACTTACCACTTCTCATTATGCTAACTCCACAGTTACCCCTTTGGTAGCTTAAGCCTTCATACTTGTGACCTATAAAATATAACAATGTTCATATAAATAAAAAGAGTTTCTATGGTATTGCCCACAAAATATGACATCTACAAGGTGATAAGAGACACACTAGTACAGCTAACTTCAAAAACAAAATAAAAAGCAGATATTTTTTTTATTTTCATAAACAAAAATTCAAGGAATTTTCAGAAATTTGCATTTAACACTTTCCCCCTTTCTTCCATTTTGTTTACTTTCACAGTCTCCTCGAGCATTTTGGTTGAAAACGTCGCATTTCCGCACGCTATATTTAATTGGAACGTTTTGACGTCGGGCACTTGCAAGTAATTGATTCTCATGTCACGGCATCTGCCTAGACTAATAAAACTTCCAACATAGACACAACAAATAAGTTCCATGCATAGAGCTATAAATAACATTATGTAAACTTTAGTTTCATACCTTAAGAGCTGAAATACGGAGGAGACTCGTGGTAATAAATTGTTGTGTTTTCTGGGGTTTTTTTGTCAATTGTCGATTGCGGGGCTGTGTTCAGATTGAAAATGTACAGCGTATGTTATGTTACCGAATTTATTAGACAATATGAATAATGAAATCAAAAACTTCTGATGAAAAATCGGACTTTTATGTCAATTAGTCACATAACAACGTGTTCTTCGGTGAATTTAAGGAGAAATTGATTTTTGAGTACGTCTTTAGAATGCCGTTGTCATAGTGAACAAAGGGGAATAATCCAAGGACCTCCTAAAAGAAGGTCGGCCTATATCGATCCCAACCATGCAATGAAATATTATCAACCGATTGAAAAAACAAACTTAATCAATTGAAAATTTTAATCATGCAGTTAAACCACTCTGATAAACGGTACTGTTTGTGTAAGGCAAAGCTAATTAAATAAAAAAAAAGACAGATTCCTGCAATTTATACATGTATTTAATACAGTAATATTTTTATCTTCTTCATAGAAAAATCAACTATACATGTATATCAACAAAAGTGGACAAACATTAATAAAGTTATACAATTTATATAGAAAAGAATAGAATAAAATATTCTTATCAGCCAAATTTAGAATGAATGCAGAGACAGACATTAAATTTTACAAAGCACATTTTTTGGTCTTTGATATTTTGAATACTGCCAGGTATTCTTTACAATACTTTGAAGGCACTTATTAACACATTAAAAATGTAAGTAAATTGAAAGATTTTTTAAAGTTCAAGCTCATTGATCACTTTGCAAAACAAACCAAAAATATTTAACAGGACATTTATAAATATTGTTGTTGATTAAAAACAAAATCATGATAAATTTCAGTATAATTATTGATTATCAAGCTTTGCTTTACATAGATCTATTCTTTATTTCAGTTTAAGGTTATTAATATCAAATTTAGGGATTAAGTAATCATAAAATACATTTCACAATTTCACTCTTCCATAACTACAACACCAATAAGAGCATGGAACCTTCTATGGCATTCAAAACAACATAAATGTTTATCACATTTAATACAACCATGAAGTGTCTCTTTCCTTTTTTATTCACCATGTTTTGTACAAAATTTACATGTAGATTTTTTTCTTTTCAATCTGGTATGTCGATGCAAGTTAGGGTTGCTCATGTTCATGGGGTATACCACCAAACCTGGGGTTCTCTTTTTAGTGTAGGAGTAACCATTTACTAAATGTCCAACCAAATTAATGCGGAAATCAAGCTGCGTGTACCTCTTTTTTTTCTTTTCAACCTGATTGAAGTGGTCATACAAAACAAAGCCATTTATAATACAAATATTGGTGAGAAAGTTAAACAAAAATTTCCACCACTTCTTAGAGCTCCTTCCAACAGGATATTTTGACCGAAGTTGATCACAAATATCAACACCACGAAAGTTTGCCTGGTAATTTGTGATAATCCGTGGTCTGGTGATCTGTTTCATAGTACCATCTTTTTGTCTCCTTTCAGTAATGTCACTCTAAAAACAAAAAGTATACATCAATAAATACATTATGTGAGTACATGTTTTATGTGATATAGATATCTCATTAATACATGTATTTTATGTAAATTTGAATTTGAATTTCAGTTGGCAGTTTAAATTTGTTTGCTAACCTAAAAAAAAAAAAAAAGCATGCGGCTTCATATATGAGTATAGCCTTAAATAAACCTTCAACCTTTTGTCACTTGGATGAATAGTCTCATTGTACTCATACCAGCATGGCATACATTTTATCTTATTTACATGTATATAACATATAGTTTTCACAAATTAAATGTTAATGTCATAAAATTGTTTTGCGCTTTTTATACCAAATCTTATCTTATTTTGACTACATTGTGTTCATATAATGTAACTAGAGGCTCCAAAGAGCCTGTGTCGCTCACCTTGGTCTATGTGAATATTAAACAAAGGACGCATTTGAATTCATGACAAAATTATGTTTTGGTGATGGTGATGTGTTTGAACATCTTACTTTACTGAACATTCTAGCTGCTTACAATCATTCTATCTATATTGAACTTGGCCTAAAAGTTTCAGTCGAAAATGTTAGTTAAAATTTACAAATTTTATGAAAATTGTTAAAAATTGACTATAAAGGGCAATAACTCTTTATGGGGTCAATTGACCATTTAGGTCATGTTGACTTATTTTAAGGTCTTACTTTGCTGTACATTGTTGCTCTTTACAGTTTATCTCTATCTATAATAATATTCAAGATAATAACAAAAAAAGGCAAAATTTCCTTTAAATGACTAATTCAGGGGCAGCAATCTAACAGCACTTTGTCCGATCCATCTGAAAATTTCATGGCAGATAGATCTTACCCTGATAAACAATTTTACTCCTTGATAGATTTGCTCTAAATGAATTGGTTTTTGAGTTATAAGCCAAAAACTGCATTTTACCCCTATGTTCTATTTTTAGCCATGGCGGCCATCTAGGTTGGTTGGCCGGGTCACGCCACACAGTTTTTAAACTAGATACCCCAATGATGATTGAGGCCAAGTTTGTTTAAATTTGGCGTGATAGTTTCAGAGGAGAAGATTTTTGTAAAAGATTACCAAGATTTACGAAAAATGGCTAAAAATTGACTATAAAGAGCAATAACTCCTAAAGGGGTCAACTGACCATTTTGGTTATGTTGACTTATTTGTAGATCTTACTTTGCTGAACATTATTGCTGTTTAAAGTTTATCTCTATCTATAATAATATTCAAGATAATAACAAAAAACAGCAAAATTTCCCTAAAATTACAAATTCAGGGGCAGCAACCCAACAACGGGTTGTCCGATTCATCTGAAAATTTCAGGGCAGTTAGATCTTGACCTGATGAACATTTATATCCCGTGTCAGATTTGCTCTAAATGGTTTGGTTTTTGAGTTATAAGCCAAAAACTGCATTTTACCCCTATGTTCTATTTTTAGCCGTGGCAGCCATCTTGGTTGGTTGGCGGGGTCACGCCACACAATTTTTAAACTAGATACCCCAATGATGATTATGGCCAAGTTTGGATTAATTTGGCCCAGCACTTTCAGAGGAGAAGATTTTTGTAAAAGTTAACGACGACGGACGCAGGACGACGCCGGACGCCGGACGCCAAGTGATGAGAAAAGCTCACTTGGCCCTTCGGGCCAGGTGAGCTAAAAAGGGGGAAAGCTTCCTGTAAAATTCAATAACAGTTCATTTGATATTTTTTAAGTGCACAAATACATGTACAAATAATTAATATGGAAGATGAATGTACCTGATCTATAGATTGATTTGTTGACAACAGGGAGACATGTTTTTTATCAATCCACACAACTGCCACTAAGTTCACACACTGGCGCCCAACATACTGTCCTTGCTCCAATCTGATAGGAAGGTTCTTTAGCTCTTCTGGAAACTGCTTACGATTCTTTCGTATGGTACCACACATGTAAATCCCATTCTCTAAAAGGTTGAGAGCAAGTGGAATGGATGTAAAAAAACTATCAAAGTAAACATGATGGAATTTTCCCTTCAGTTCTTCACTCAGCTTTGTTATAACGTGGTATGACAAACGTTTACCATTATTTGGATTGGAGCCTTTCCCAAGGTAAACATCAAATTCATGGCAGTATCCTGAAAATTAAATAAGTTAAAACAATTAAATTTGATGAATATATATTACATAATATACATATGTACATGTATTATAAAAACAATCCAGCTGAACGCAAGTTACAAGTAAATGTTTTGGTTTATAAGGGATCAAGGATAAAACATTTTTAATTTAAACTTAATTAACTGTATTAAAACATAGTTAATTTATTGTTTGCTGCTTAATGTCCAGTCACACATACATCATCATGACATGGATTATCAGGAAGGGTAAAGGTCAATTTTTAAAAATATCTGGTAATCAAAGGTTTTATATCTAACATGTGTTATATATGACATTATTGAGTGAAAAGTGCATGTAAAAACCAAAACCTTTTATATATAATATAATATTACAAATTATGAATATGTAAGTACCTGAGGTTGTGTCACATCTCATCCACACCTTGATACCCAACTTTACTGGCTTTGAGGGAACATACTGCTTTGCAGAAAATCTACCCTTGTAGGGAATCATTGCCTCGTCAATGCTTTGGTTCTGCCTAGGTTTATTAGCTACTCGACATCTGTTAAGTACAGAGTCTAATATAGGCCTAATTCTGGCAAGTTTGTCAGTAGAATCTGCCTCTGGCTCATTCACATGTAAATACTGTGTCAGCTTTTCATATCTTTTTACAGGCATGACATCTTTTACACCTCCGTTAGAAAGGAACTTATTTGTCGACCATAAAAACTTGTAGTCAGGAACTTGCACAATCCCCATTAGAATCAGGATTCCTAATAAAGATAAAATATACACTTTTACCTTTTTGTAATAAAAAATATTACTTTTAATATAATATCACTTATTTACTAGGTTGTGCATCAATATCTATAATGCAAAAATTCTGTGAAGTTTTATAATGTTCCCTACATGCATAGAGTACTAAACCTACATGTACTTCTACTTTTGAGAATCATAAAAAAAAATGTAACGCCTAAACAAGCAAACACAATTTTAAAAGGACAGACATGTATAAAGGCATGTACAAATTATCAACAAATATTGTAAATAAGAGCATGTTGTATGACTTCTAATGAAACAACTCCCAATCCAGGTCACAATGAATAAAAAAAAGTTAATAATAATGGGTCAACCTACAGCCAAGGCTTACATTTTGTACACCAAACAGCAAGCTATAAAGGACCCAAAAATGGAAAAAACAAAGGTCTTATCTTCATGTATATATACAACATTAGAAAGGAGAAACACATATGAACTGCATCAACAAACGAAAGCTGCTAAACAACAGGCTTGTGCATAAGCAGGGCCTACAAATGAATACATGTACCTGTATTTATACCAGTTTAAAGGGAATTTACTATGCATTTCAATTTTAATTTTCTTATTATGGACCAACCTTACATTTGTACACGTATAACCATTGTTAGTTTGTAGCGATATTTTTTTCACTTTCGTTATTTATGTATTACCTAAATATGCAGACATTTCACCGAAATCTGTCTCCGTCCAGTTTGGGTCATTTCGTCCCGCTAGTTGCTGTTTTCGTCTTGCATTAAGGTTGGTCTCTTGGACAAGTTTGCCAATCATTTCTGTAGTAAAGAAGGTGTTGAAACATTCAAGTTCACTAACATCGGCATTCAATAAGACCTGTGGTCCGGTACTTTCGGTAAACTGACGAACATTTGCATCTTCACTGGCCTCGCTCCATATTATTTCATTCATGTTAGCACCATCATTTCCATCCTCCTGATCCTGCACGATTTCATCATCAACATTATCTTCCTCGTCACTAACCAACGGTACATCAATATCAGAAACATCCCCGTTATCCTCACCTTCAATGCTTTCATCGTCTGATGAATTTTGAAGGGTTGGTCCTGACACAATTTGTTCCCAAACATCCCATACACTCGGCCTGCTGGAGGCCGCCATATTTGTTATTGTCGTCTGTTATTACATGTGAGAATCTCATGAATATTCATCGATTAAGTGTATAAAAACCGCCCATATCCTTCGATAAGCACTGGCAATTGTCTCTTTTATTGATTTTTAAGTGTCACGACATTTATTTGTACGTTAAATTTTTACATTAACGTTTTCAATACAAAAAACATGAAAAGCGTAGGAAAGCGTAGTTGCGGGGGAAGGGGATAAGCGTAAAAAGCGTATACCCGGTGTAAGGGGGTAAGCGTAAAAAGCGTATTTGCGTGGTAAAGTATTAACTGGCAGTTTACTTATTCTTCTACAGACATGGCGTTGGCCTAATGCATTCTGGCTAATAAATATTCAAAAGCATACACCAAAACTTTTTAAATGATTTTAAATGTTCTAAACAAAATTTAGTGTTTTAACCATGATGTAATGTTATTTTCAAGTTGGTGTACAAACAATGAGATTATCCATAGTTCTTTATTTTCTAAAAAGGCAAATTAAGTTAATTGTAAAGACAATTTCTTGGTTGTTTATAATGTTTATATGTTCTTTCATGCTCACCTTATATTTATATATATTATATATCTCTTGTTAAATTCTTATATTGGTGTAAAATTGTGTATATATCCTATAAGCTGTATTGCTTTCGGAATAAAGTATTATTATAATGGCATTGGTAACACATGAGGGTCTACCACAGTTTTTTAGCTTATATTTCAAATTTTGATTTATTGACCAATATATCAATAATTCCTAGCTCTTACAGTAACTAGAGAGAAAATAAGCCCTATTGTTGAAAGTTTAAGTTCCTGCGTTTTATTTATGATGTCACATATAGTACTTATTTTGATTTTCACCGAAAAAGTCAATATAAATGGGTAAATTTCCATTGATTATAAGACAGATAACATAGATTTCATACATCAACAACAAAGATCTTTTAAAATAATGTTTGTAAATACAAATATGCCGTTACCAAACTTACTCCTTTGGCAGTAATTAATTTGTTCAATGTAAAAGCTTTTTCTGAGGACTATATTATCTTCAACAAATTATACAATGGGATAAATGTATTGTCAATACAACAGAAACTCAAATTCATGTTCATCTGATTCCTACCTGTGGGTGTTGTCACATCACAATGTCTGTATGGTAGTTGATTTAATCCTTCCTCAACAACTAATCTAATCTAAATAAATAGATAGATAATAAATAGCAAGGTACATTTGTAAATTATTGCTTAAATTCATTTTTCGGGATTTTGTAATTTTAGCCTATAATGCCATTTTCATTTTTGCAATATTGCAAAAAATCCTGTTAAAATTCATATAAAACATTTCATATGCGAGTTTAAATTTTAGCAATAATATCCTTGTCTCATTTTTTGAAAGGATGTAGGCTCTTGGCCAATCCTCCAAAATCCCTTTCATTAATTTACAATTCAAGGAGTAAATTACCAACTCAAAACATCTTTACGCTTACAAATAAACATAGATCAGTCAGGGAAAAATATCATCAATTAATGTAAATTTCAAGCTTCCTCTGAAAAAGACAGGATGAAGACCTCAACATTTGCTCACTATAGTATGGAATGTAGCAATCTTCAAATTTAGATTTATATTTGTGTGCCAGTGTAGATTAATTTATTCTTGTGGGTATTAATTTTCGTGGATTGAGGAAAACTTGCATTTACGTTTTTTGGATTTTGTGGTTTTGTCGATTTCTGTGTTCAAAGCCTAGGCTATGGAAAATTTAAATTCAAGGAGCATTTGAATTTGTGGTTCATATGTACCCACAAAACACAGAAAATTGATACCCAATGATAATTATGAATCCACAGTATATTATACTCACTAATCTGTCTGCATAGAAGATAAAGTCTCCTCTTGATGTGGTTCTGAAATATAAAGATAATAGATATATAGGAAAATGTGGTACGAGTGCCTATGAGACAACTCTCCACCCAAGTATCACTTAATAAAAGTAAACCATTATAGGTTAAGGTATAGCCTACAACACAGAGCCTAGGCTCACATTGAACAGCAGGCTATAAACATGATAAAGGGCACAACAAATTTCTTGTGTAAAATCATTCAAACTGGAAAACCAATAAATCTACTTTTACTATATATGATTACAAAATTGAAATTGTATAATTGATATATTTGCTCCTGGTTTATAAATTATAGAGAGTTCTACATTAGATAGGTCATAATTCAATGAAAATGTCATGACCAAATTGACTTCATCCAATTTTCCATCATCCGACTCATATAAATTTAAATTCTGAAATAGTAAGGTCCCAATTTGCGTTTTTTTGCTAACCCTACCTACCCAAATGTTAAGTGCCTTAGGCCATGGAAAACTAATTGTTGGTTTCCCCTAACATGGAAAAATTTTAAAGACCCAGCAGGCAGGCTTTTCTTTTCTTTTTTGTAACCATGCATAATTTTATATCTATATGTTTTGTTTCTTCAGCGGAACTATAATCTTGCATATTTCCAACACTTTTTGTTGTCAGCGCAAAAAAAAAAATTCAAGAAAAATTAAACATGTTAAATGACCTGCGGTAAAACAATCACCCGGTCGGGTTAGGGAAACCATAAATTATTTTTCCATGGCCTTACCAACATTTGTAAAACTTTTTATGCCATTTTGAAACAAGCACTGTTTAAGTAAGACTTAATAAAATGCACAGTTGCAAAAGATGTTTAAACTACAAAACGTAATCTGCTATTTGTTCAACGTCAATCTTTAACACACCTGACTGCTCATCAGGGGTTTTATAACATTTTTTTGTATTTACTCTTCTTTACCATTTATGGAAGATAGTTAAATAACTATAAGGCAGCAACCATTTGATTTTCTGGGGGGCTATGTTTTTTTTTGCTGTGCAAACTTTTTTTTCTCGCCTTCGGCGAAGAACAATCTAATTTTTCTAGCGACAAACCGAAAACAATTTTTTTCTTTCAATTTTAGCATTACATATAGTGGTGGCAGCTGAGGGTGAAACAAACATTTTTTTTTCTCAGGGTCCAAAAACAAATTGTTTTTTTCACAAAAACCTCGAAACAAACTTTTTTTTCCAAAAAAAAACATACCCCCCCCCTGAAAAATCAAATGCTTACTGCCTAAGCATGACAAAATGAGATTGACCAAATGATAGTTGACATTTATCAGAGGTGCACTTCAAAAATGATAAATAACAAAACAATTCTGAAAGGAAAAGAAAATTTAAGCAGTTGTCTGACAGCTGTTGATGTAAGAGTTTTCTCATGACTGCACAAGTCAATAAAGTTAATTTCCATCTAAGTTCATAACATAAAGTACATTGCTCCCCTTAAAAATATGTTGTTACTATACTATTAATTTCATACAATTTAATCCTAATGACAAAAATTTACATTCTAATATGACGTCCTTATTACGCTTTGTAAACAAAGCTGTGTTCTAATGAGCATAAAAAATATGTTTGACACATGCACACGAACTTACTGTGTATATAAACGTTATTTCCATCGTTATCCTTTAAAATGTATATATTTAAGCAGCTAGCAAAAACTTTTATTATATATTTTTATAAAACAACATATATTTACCCTGCTCGTGGTTTTTAAACTTATCTAATATGAATTGTAATGCAGACTCCTCGGGGAGGAAACGGGAAAAGCCACACATTTTTACAGTATTTTCTTACGCTTCGACCTATAAAAATACTTCATTTGTCCTATTAGAATCGAAATAATCCTTCATGTCATGCTCTATGCTCATTTTAACATGGGTAGGCATTATATTTGACAACATTTTACACCTCGCTAACGCTCAGTTTAAAATATCGACAAATATAATGCCTACCCATGTTAAAATGAGCATAGAGCATGACATGAAGGAATTATTTCTTAATAGGGCTCTTCACGGTTAGTTCGGCCATATTGGATAGGGGGCAGATTTTTTGGAAGGAGGTGGAAATAGTATGAAAGTGTGGGAAATCCTATGTGTGTTTCCAAGCAACAGCTCTGTTTTAATGATGTTTTCCCGTATTTTTCACACCATTTTTACCTCTGTTATGAAAATCTGCCCACTATCCAATATGGCCGAACTAACCGTGAAGAGCCCTATTAATGAGGCTATAGCAATCCACTAGAATTTTGTTATTCTGAAATTATGAAGAGCTGCTTTACTGACATTATCTAGTATGGTTGCTCACAATTTTGAATACGCATCCAGAAGGGTATTCGATATAAGTACATGATAGAAGTGTATTGTGTATCAACAAGACAGCAACCTGACAGTGACAATACACCTTATCGCTATTCCCGGCTGACCCGTCCGCTTGAACTTTTGACGTCAACAACAATCACTTTTCCATTGTGGCGTCAGACATTTTGTTTTATGACGTCAAAATTTTACGGGAACCTGTGTGATTTCCAGCAATGGCGGACAAATAGCGATAAGGTGTATATAAAAAAAATAATTAAACCACGTGCGCACTTGTCTCTCAAAACAGTCTGCAGTTCTCTGACGTTGTCTGTGATTCTCAACTTCTTGAAGTTAGAGCCAAGGTCTGAGTCGGTATAATTGTTATGTGGCAGGGAATCTTGTATCACATCTGGCTCTACCATTTTTTTGCTTTTGTCTACTTTCACAATCCCCGCAATATTTTTGTTTGACACGTCACAAATGAAAATTAAAATACACGAGAATATAGTTCATAAGAAAATCCAATGTAGGAATTACGAGATGGGGTATTTCATGTAGTGAAATAGTTCAAAAACTATTTTATATCTTTTGGAATAGCTTTACTCCCGGATAATATCCCGATTTAAACCATAAAAATCATCTTCCTGGAAAGATATAAGCGGACTAATTCCTAGAGCAAATTGAAACCGGAAGTGCTGAAGGGACAGAACTGACTTTGTTATTCTTGTGATAGGCATGTGTCATTATGGCATTGACCAGACTTTTACATATGAATTATCTTCACAGTGGTCCAAACGAATTAGCATGCATCTTTAAGAGGTCCTCTCCAAGGGGTATTCTTCAAAACAACCAAAAACTCCTTAGATGTGAGAAAATAACATGGTCAAATCTCCTTGTAAGTAGCTTACCAAGGGTCAAGGCCAAGGGACATGACAGAAAAGGCCAAAATATAAAAACAAATTCAGAAAAAAATATATAAATATATTGAAATTGTATTTCATATGATGATAAATGTATATCATTTTTTGTAATAATGTAAACGGATCATTATTTCTCAGAAGTTGTCTTTGTAAAAGAGGGACGAAAGATACCAAAGGGACAGTCAAACTCATAAATCGTAAACAAACTAACAACACCATGGCCAAAAATGAAAAAGAAAAACAATATTACACATGAACCAACATAGAAAACTAAAGAATAAACAACACAAACCCCATCTCAGGTGCTCCAGAAGGGTAAGCAGCTCCTGCAAATGACCTTAGATCGCCTCCGAATAACCTTTTGACGTCAAGCAACAATCTCTTTTTTATTGTGACATCAAATTTTTTGAATTGTTATGTCAAAGATTATGGGAACCTGTGTGATTCTATATAATGGCTGACAAATTTGCATACAAGTGTAAATATGTCTATGGTATTTACAGGGTTTTTTGGGGGCCCTTTATAGCTATAACTTTTTGGTGTGAGCCAAGGCTCTGTGTTGCAGACTGTCCTTCATGTCCTTAGGCTTCAACCTTTAATGGTTTTTCTTTTATAAATTATGACTTAGATGGTGAGTTGTCTCACTGGCATAAAGCATATAGGCATAAAAGATTTATTTCAAGTAGGTTATACATGTACATATAACAATACAACATCAGCTCTGTAGAGCTTTTATCCGACATACATATAAAACAAGCACATCATGCAAAATAAATAATGTTATCAAGCACTCATACTACATCTTCTTATATCCATTCATATTTTGTCACATGAAATAAGACCCCTAATTACTTAACCATATATACATGATATATGTATACATGCATAATGTTACTGGAAGAGAGGGTTCAGTCTGTGCTTTTTAGGTCTTCAGACAGTAAACTGACAATACAAAGAACCAATCAATTAAACTAATGACAGTTGTCAGAATTCTAGAAATGACTAGAGGTGACAATTTGACCAAGTCAGTATTTGCTCATACAATGTAAAACAGATAACCAAGATTCTTATAACAGTTCAATATAACATGTTTTTTAAACAAGGACAATATAAATATGACTGTATTTCCATATGATAATGCATGACATTAATTTCAATACATTTTTTTACCTCACCTTACATGTCTTATATATAAAAAAAAAAAAAGAAGATGTGGTATGATTGCCAATGAGACAACTATCCACAAAAGACTAAAATGACACAAACATTAACAACTACATGTATAGGTAACCGTATGGCCTTTCAATGAATGCTTTCTATACATGATATAGGATAAATTTGGGCGTTGCATTGCAGTAAAAAATTACCCACAATAAATTAACCAATAACAAGGAAAGTTCTATCTAATTGACTAAAATAAATAGAATGGGCTACCACCTTAAGCTTATCCTCCATACTGTTAAGCTCAAACACAAAGAGTTTATTTACCTGAAAGGCTGTTTACCAACTGGTAATAACGCTAGATTAAATATATATTAAAACTTATTTCAACATAATTTACATGTTTTAAGAAAAAGAAAGAAAAGATTGTACATGTATATAATGTTGTAAAAGTTATTTCAACATATGTTTAAGAAAAAGAAAGAAAAGATTGTATATAATGTTGTAAAAGTCCTACAAAAATGTTTTGGTAGTGAGCTAACAACTTATTCTCAAAATCCAGAAAAGTTCATAAATTTTATGAACATTTCTAAAACATATATATATATGTTAGCGGCAATAAGTAAAATTAGGCATTAAGCTTAAATCCTAGGCAATAAGCTAACGCCTAGGCATTAAGTAAAATGCCTAAATGATGTTAGGCATTAGTCTTAAATCCTAGGATTTAAGCTTAAATCCTGAAAAATGTGTCCAGGCATTAAGCTTAATGCCTAAAGTATAAATGCGAGTAAATAAAAGACATTTATTCAATTAAATGAAAATTAAACATGTGTTACATAATAATATTACGAAAACTGAAGTTTATAATGTCAACTACTGGAAATAAAATCACAGATAAAATATGTTTTTTATATTAAAACTCATCCGAAATTACTTATAAAACATGAAAACTTGATACATATTTATGTTAAAATCATTTGTTATCGACACAGGTACAGTATTCGACAATCGATTGAATAGACAGTTTACAAAAATTACTATCTATTGTATAGTCAATTCAAATCAATTGACTACTGTTGTAGGATCAATCAATTGTTGTCAGTGTATTACTATCATTTGTAGTCAATTCAGTGAATCTATTCAATCAACCCTTTTTTTTTTAAAGTTAATTGTATTCAATCGTTAGGATCGATTAAGAGTTGATCAACTCAATCAACTTTATCTTTTGTATTTCAAGGGTCACGATCGTATCGATCGTGTTTAATCGTTACGATCGATTAAGAGTTGATCAACTCAATCAACTCTATCTTTTGTATTTCAAGGGTCACGATCGTATCGATCGTGTTCAATTGTTACGATCGATTAAGAGTTGATCAACTCAATCAACTCTATCTTTTGTATTTCAAGTGTCACGATCCTATCGATCGTGTTCAATCGTTACGATCGATTAAAAGTTGATCAACTCAATCAACTCTATCTTTTGTATTTCAAGGGTCACGATCGTATCGATCGTGTTCAATCGTTACGATCGATTAAGAGTTGATCAACTCAATCAACTATATCTTTTGTATTTCAAGGGTCACGATCGTATCAATCGTGTTCAATCGTTACGATCGATTAAGAGTTGATCAACTCAATCAACTCTATCTTTTTTTATTTCAAGGGTCACAATCGTATCGATCGTATTCAATCGTTACGATCGATTAAGAGTTAATCAACTCAATCAACTCTATCTTTTTTATTTCAAGGGTCACAATCATATTGATTGTATTCAATCGTTACGATCGATTAAGAGTTGATCAACTCAATTAACTCTATCTTTTGTATTTCAAGGGTCACAATCGTATCGATCGTGTTCAATCGTTACGATCGATTAAGAGTTGATCAACTCAGTCAACTCTATCATTTATATTTCAAGGGTCACAATCGTATCGATCGTGTTCAATCTTTACGATCGATTAAGAGTTGATCAACTCAATCAACTCTATCTTATTTTTTATTTCAAGGGTCACGATCGTATCGATCGTGTTCAATCGTTACGATCGATTAAGAGTTGATCAACTCAATCAACTCTATCTTTTGTATTTCAAGGATCATGATCGTAAACTGAGCTTGTAACTGTGTATACCTTTTATAAAAAGTGAATTACATTTATATTCTAGTCAGCATAAGTCATGTAAGTAGCCATACACACCTTTCAACTGTAATATATCACAAAATGTAATATATAAGACAAAGTGAGGAATACCATTAAAAGCAGAATTAATTTTCAAAGTGTTTGCATATAATTAAAATAATCTTAATTTTTCGGAAAATTACCAGATCCTCTTTAAAAGGTCATAGGTATCAAATTATGTTTGTTGAAAAAAATGTCTAGAATAGAGACCCCATTTTAAAAATACTAATCAAATATTACTTTTTTCAAAGATATGCAACATTTTAACCAAGCTATGCTAATGTATAACATTTTGCGTTAAAGTAAGTATTTGTTTTTAATTTTAGTTAAAAAAATACGTTTTTAAAATCTGAAATATTGCAAAAACAATTTTTTGTGTGTTTATGTTTAAAATCATTGCTTTTAATTCAAAAATTGAACATTGGACCATTTGGGCCATTTCTAAGATTAAAGCCGTGTATATTGAAGACACATTGTATTGTATCGTTTCTTTTGTTGACTAGTATATTACTAAATTAATTAAACGTGCCTAAATGTGTATTTCCAATACTGATAATGCATATAAGTAATCAATATCTGTTTCTGTATAGTATTTCGTGTACTTCACTTTTATTAAAGTTAGTTGATAGAATTGAAAACTGGTTATCAATCGTGATCAATCGTATCAATCGTTACGATCAAGTGTTTGCAATTTCGTATTGAGTTGATTGAGTTGATTTTTGGTAATCAATCGTATCGATCGTTACGATTGAGTCGTTGTATTTCGTATTGAGTTGATTGAGTTGATACATGATAATCAATCGCATTTATTGTTACGATTGAGTGTTTGTATTTCGTATTGAGTTGATTGAGTTGATTTTTGGAAATCAATCGTGATCAATCGTATCGATCGTTACGATCGAGTCGTTGTATTTCGTATTGAGTTGATTGAGTTGATATATGATAATCAATCGTATTTATTGTTACGATTGAGTGTTTGTATTTGGTATTGAGTTGATTGAGTTGATATTTGGAAATCAATCGTGATCAATCGTATCGATCGTTACGATCGAGTGATCGAATTCAGTATTGAGTTGATTGAGTTGATTTTTGGTAATCAATCGTGATCAATTTTATCGATCGTTACGATCAAGTGTTTGTATATCGTATTAAGTTGATTGGGTTGATATTATATAATCAATCGTATCTATCGTAACGATTCATGGTTTGTACTTTTTAGTTAGTTGATAGAATTGAAAACTGGTAATCAATCGTGATCAATCGTATCAATCGTTACGATCAAGTGTTTGCAATTTCGTATTGAGTTGATTGAGTTGACTTTTGGTAATCAATCGTGATCAATCGTATCGATCGTTACGATCGAGTCGTTGTATTTCGAATTGAGTTGATTGAGTTGATTTTTGGTAATCAATCGTGATAAATCGTATCGGTCGTTACGATCGAGTAGTTGTATTTCTTATTGAGTTGATTGAGTTGATTTTTGGTAATCAATCGTGATCAATCGTATCGATCATTACGATCGAGTAGTTGTATTTCGTATTGAGTTGATTGAGTTGATTTTTGGTAATCAATCGTGATCAATCGTATCGATCGTTACGATTGAGTGTTTGTATTTCGTATTGAGTTGATTGAGTTGATTTTTGGTAATCAATCGTGATCAATCATATCGATCGTTACGATCGAGTCATTGTATTTCGTATTGAGTTGATTGAGTTGATTTTTGGTAATCAATCGTGATCAATCGTATCGATCGTTACGATCGAGTCGTTGTATTTCGTATTGAGTTGATTGAGTTGATTTTTGGTAATCAATCGTGATCAATCGTATCGATCGTTACGATCGAGTCGTTGTATTTCGTATTGAGTTGATTGAGTTGATATATGATAATCAATCGTATTTATTGTTACGATTGAATGTTTGTATTTCGTATTGAGTTGATTGAGTTGATTTTTGGAAATCAATCGTGATCAATCGTATCGATTGTTACGATCGAGTGTTCGTATTTAGTATTGAGTTGATTTTTGGTAATCAATCGTGATCAATTGTATCGTTCGTTACGATCAAGTGTTTGTATATTGTATTAAGTTGATTGGGTTGATATTATATAATCAATCATATCTATCGTAACGATCTAAGGTTTGTACTTTTTAGTTAGTTGATAGAATTGAAAACTGGTTATCAATCGTGATCAATCGTATCAATCGATGTTTTAAAGTCAATTGTTATTGTATCAATCGATTGTCGAATACTGTACCTTAATGTTGTTATCACAGGTTGTACAAATGTGGCACTGACTATTGCACTTTCTCTCGTTTTTCTTACATTTGCACAGATAACAAAAAAACATTTAGATTTACAAGAATATTTGAAAAATCCTTGACCTCCGGATAATGACTGATGGGTTGCTGCCTCACGTACACTTAAAGTTGTTTCACAATTAATTAATTAATTCACGATAACAAGTTCTGGCCACTTTAATCTTAACTCGGATATGACCAAAGCTGTGAATTTCCGATCATGGTCACTTTGCAGTACATGGGGCGCACCGAAAATTGTAAAAATATCAATTAGAATAAACGCCACTCTGAGGCACATTTTAAGGTAAGGGCTTTAACGTTACAGAATTGTGTAAGGTGGTCTTGAAATATCATAATAAATTGATAGTTCCCATCTGGGTTTGATTGAAAATCGATCAAATCAACTTGTCCTCTACTGTTAAAGTTTTTAGATAAAATGGGTTTCACTACTGCTCCTTTCCCTATATATTTTTTATTTCATATTGCAATTTTCACAAAGTGACAGAAATAATTCAATTGCATCACGAGAAATGTTAGCATATCCATTATTTAGTTGTTATATCATGCGATCTCTGCCGCCATGACCTGTTGTGTATGTGCCTTCTTCCAAAATACCATAGACTTCCTCTAGAAAGACATAAATTTTGAAATTTCCCTCGTCATTCTCGCTGACTTTAGTATCAACCTCTCAAAACCACCAATGTTAAAAATGTCATACCTTCTTAAATTGTAGTAATCTTTTTGTCACTTCTTTTCTGATGATTCCAAAAGTTTAATCTTTGCCAAAAGATCATGGTACTTTACTCTAGGGTATATGCTCCTTGTTTTTCCTAATTCGAATTTAGACTATAAAGATTCAAGAATGTTTTCCTCGATAGACATGTTATCACTTAATACGAATAATCCAGATAAAGAAGTGAAAAAGACAAGATGGCCTGAGAGTATTTAACAAATATTTTAACAAAGAAAATTTACTTATCCAATAAAATGGTATGAGCAAAAAATCATATCTTAATTTTGTCTTCTTTTGACCAGTTCAAACCAGCTTGACCAGTCATTCCAGTGAAGTGTAAACATTTTCAAATAATTATTATAAGGATTATATAGAATCTCCCTTTTTTTATGGGATACAATCTGTTTTTAAATCTTTTTTTTATTTGTTGTACTTCCACAAAAAAGTATGAGTTAATTCTGTTTTAGATACTAAAAGTACTAAAATTTGAAAATTTGTCAGATAAACGTATATTAATATTAGGAATATAATTAGGAAATACTTTATTTCAAGAAAAATCACTAAAAACACATCAATTCTAAAATTTCACTTATTGCCTAAAATCATGTCCGGCAATAGGATGAATAATCATCACCAAATTTCAGGTATTAAGCTTAATGCCTGGAAATTTCAGGCAATAACTTAATGCCTAGGCGTTAGCTTATTGCCTAGGATTTAAGCTTAATGCCTAATTTCACTTATTGCCGCTAACATATATACATGTAATATACATTTGAAATATAGTTATCTAGTTCCTGTCATGCCTTAAAACTTTCCAAGTGGACATGCACAGGTTTGTCTGTACTCAGAGTAAAAATTCTGATGTACATTTTGTAAATACGTTTATATTATTTTTTTATATTAAGGTTGAACTCTTATAAACAATTAATAAACAAACCAGAAAATTTCGGTTAGGCATGTTTTGACTGGGGAAAAAATGAGAACATACTTTAAAGGATTGTAAAAAAAAAATGTAGTATATTTCACAGGCACTTGTCTTCAATTTGTTTCTGAGACAAGTGCCTGTGGTATATTAAGGTGCAAATACCACCAAATCATAGTACATCACATCCGGTCATGCAGTTACTCATGCTGGTTGCATTAAAAAGGGTTGGAAAAAAATAGTTTGAAAGATGTAGGAAATTAACCCTACATTACATTGTAGTAAAAACATATATAGTTGTCATGTTGTAGGAAATTTTGGGTGTATACAAAGGAACATTCTTTTTTATTTGGTGTTCTATAGAATATTTTGGAAACTTGAGCTAGGTTGCAGGGTCATTTGATGGTTACTAAAACTCATATACAGGAAAAAATGGTGAAAGTTGTTTGGTTAATTTTCAGTTATTACCTTATATGCAATGAAACGTCATGTGAAATTTTGTCTGTAGAACTGGATGACTGGACAGGATAAAACTTTACTCATGCTGAGTATTTCTTTATTTGAAGCAAAGGTAAATTCTACACAATTTTTTTGATACAGAATCCATATATGTGTGCAGGTGGTATTTACCTTATTACAATAATACTCAATAAGGGGAGATAATTCAAACCCTAAAAAATAATCTAAAACTTAACAAATGAGACTTTTTTAAATACAAAAAAAATATTGCTTACATCTTCAAGTAGATAAAAATGACTTGTATAAGCATTACCTCTGATTGAATGTGTACTGGACTGCACTATATTTTTTTGTTTTCTTTTTCTTCTTGGTTTGACAATGTTTGATGTGGTATCCACTCAGGTTGATCCTGTATCTATAAAGTTGATTTAGACATTTTAAGTTAAAAGTTCTTTATTTCCAATTTAGATCCGCTGAAATGACAAAATGACAATAATAGCCACTTGTGCCTATATTTTTAAGTAGGTTGCTGGCAACACAGACTTCCCTTGGAAGACTCACATATTTTGTTAACATACATTTTACAAAATAAAATATTTTATTTTCAGTACAAAGGTCATCGTACCCAGGCTAGGAAAGATTTACCAAAATGGAATCTCTTATCAAGGCTGTCAAACAGGTTAAATA
Source organism: Mytilus edulis (assembly GCA_019925275.1). NCBI lineage: Eukaryota > Metazoa > Mollusca > Bivalvia > Mytilida > Mytilidae > Mytilus > Mytilus edulis. The sequence continues at coordinate 44,934,266 of CM034357.1, read as the reverse complement.
AAAATGTAAGTGTTTGTAAAACTGAAAACTGTACTTGAAATTAATGATATGTCATGATGGATTGAATAACCTAAATGTTAGATGAAATGAACAATTTACTATTGTTTGCATAAATGTTTATCTGAACACATATACAAACATGGGGCTAGCTGAAGGACATCTCCAGATGTGGGAATTCCTCGCTGCATTGAAGACCTGTTGGTGACCTTCTGCTGTTGTCTGTTATATGGTCAGGTTGTTGTCTCTTTGACACATTCCCCATTTCCATTCTCAATTTTATGACCTAAATTTTGTATATGATGACCAATTACATTTGTAGGTCAACTGAAACAGAATTCGTCGAGGGAACCATAGTTTCTTAATAATTTTTTTGCACATACATATCTATATACAATAAAATTGAGAATGTAAACGGGGAATGTGGGAAAGAGACAACAACCCGACCATAGAGCAAACAACAGCCAAAGGCCACCAATGGGTCTTCAATGCAGGGAGAAACTCTCTCAATAAAAATGTGTGTGTAAAAATCCAGTGAAAATGGATATTACACTAAATGCCATAACATATAAAATATCTAACACACAAGACTAACAAAGAACAAATTCTCCAGAATTAGGACTGTTGCAAAAAATGCATGAATTTAATGTTATTGTTTTCCGACATAAATTAATGAAAGATTATTAAGATAAAAAAGAACCCAGAATAATTGAAGTCTTTGAAGATGTCCTGCTAAAAATATGTTAGAACACAAAACTCACATAATTGCATTTATATTTATTTCTGTTGTAGTTATATAGAGATAAAAGACAATTTAATACAACATCAAGACTGTCAAACGTGATTAAGGAAAGTGCCAGTAAAGACAATTCAGGATGGAGAAGGACAAAAGCTCTCTTAGGGGCAAAAAATGTGCGGATGTTGAAGAAAATGATGCATTATGTTTGGCCTAAAAATAATGTGAAAATTAAAGTTAGAGTGGTAATTGCCTTAAGTCTGTTAGTTGGATCAAAGGTAATTAGAAACTGCAATTAATTCAGCGTAGTTCTCAAAAGGAAATCTTGTTCTGATCTATTTTTAAAATAAAAACTAAAAAAAATTCACACTGATTAAAGTCGTGCATCTCCTTTGTACAGATTTGAGAAAACAATTTTATTTACTTCCATAATTTAGAATGTTCATTATTGACCATTTTAAAATTAAGGAGATGTGATACAAAAATGTATGATTGCCAATGAGGCAACTATCTACCAAAATTCAAATCAAGTGGATGTAAGCAATTATAGGCAACTGTATAACCTTCAACAATGAAAAAAAACCATAATGTATAGTCAGTTGTCTTTTAACTGCATCGACATGTAAAATTTGAAACAATTCAATTGAGAAAAGTAACAGGCTACATGTAGACATAATCTACATGTACTTGTCATATGACATTTACACCAAGAAAATTTCAAAAATGATACTGTTTTTATACGCCCATCAAAATTTTTTTATACGCCCGTCAAAATTTTGACGGGACATATTAATTATTATGGTATACACATGTCCGGTGTCCATCCGTCCGTCTGTCTGTCCGGCGTAAACATGTCTCACCGTAACTTGAGAACCACTTATCTAAATTTTATGAAACTAAATATAGTTGTTTCTTATGATGGTCAAATGATCTGTATACTTTTTGGTGAAAATTAAATTTAAACTTTTTGATTTACAGCACTTTGTAACTAAAACAGGGGTGTGTTTTTTTCACATGTCGCACTGTATCCCAAAAACGATTCTTGATTATGGCTTAAAACTTTAAACACTTCTTAGTTATATTAATCTTAATATCTGTATACTTTTTGGTGATGATTCAAAATTTCATTTTTGAGTTATTGAGTATTTTGTAAAAAAGGGGGGGGGGGGTTTACATGTCGCGCCATATCTCAAAATCGATTTATGATTATTGCTTCAAACTTGACTCATGTCTTTGTTATATTAATCTTAAGATCTGTATACTTTTTGATGATGATTCAAAATTTCATTTTTGAGTGATTGAGTATTTTGTAAAAAAGGGGGAGTTTTTTTTACATGTTGTGCCGTATCTCTATAACAATTTATGATTATTGCTTACAACTTTACACACTTCTTTGTTATATTGATCTCATGATCTGTATACTTTTTGGTGATGATTCAAAATTTTATTTTTGAGTTATTGAGTATTTTGTTAAACAGGGGAGGTTTTTTTTTACATGTCGTGCCGTATCTCAAAAATAATTTATGATTATTGCTTAAAACTTAACACACTTTTTTGTTATATTAATCTAAAGATCTGTATACTTTTTGGTTTTGATTCAAAATGTTATTTTAGTGATATTTAGTTTTTTGTAAAAAAAAACAGGGTGGGGGGTTTCCCACCGTGTCTCAAAACTATATATGGTTATTGCTTTAAACTTTCTCAGAAACTATTTATGATTATTGCATATAACTTCCACATAAGACGTTGGGCGTATCATGCGCTCATGGCGCAGCTGTTTATCAGCCAGAGATGGGTCCGATTACTTTCATTGTAATTGATTAAATTACAATTACTTTGTCATTTGTACGATTAAATTAAATTAATGATTACATCATTTCTGAAAGTGTCTGATTAAATTAATGATTACATTGGCAAAGTAATCATGATTACATCTGATTACAATGAATTAAAAAAAAAAAACATTTTGCATGATGTGAATGAATAAACGTTTAATATATAACTATAGCAATTTTTAGAAATTATTATGTTTGCTATATTAGAAAACGATAACTTCAAACTTCATCTATTTAATAAACATCAAAAGTTCACTTCATACATACATGAACATTGTGTCACTGGTTGTGACCCATTGCACTTTATCGTCATTAATCTCTGAATTATTTTGACTTCAATTGAATATAGCTATATAAAAAGCATTTGCTGTTTTTAAACTTTAATTTATATTTGTATCAAGGTACAGTTTATAGGAGTTAAAATAAGGATGAAATTGTTCCAGTTTAATAAAATTGTAAACAAAATACAAGTGCTAAAAATCATTGCATTTTACTTGTCCAGTCCAAATACATACAAAAATTTGCTTATTTTATACAAGATATTTGTCCAACTTTTAATTAATTTTGTGCTAATTGGATAAATTATCAATTGTCTGATTTATCTTTTACCATATATATTGTCCTACAGCTATACTCAGTTGGTAATTGCAATAAAAACAAACCTTAATTGGTTTCCTACCTGTCAATTCTAAGATGACAAAAATCACAACATTAACAAAAGATTATAATTAAGGGTTAAAGAAAAGTATTACTTGAATATAACAGTTATTATCATAATATATATATGTACAATATCTTTTACTAAGACCAGAAACATATAATTGTATTATATGTCTCTTCTTAGGCTATTGATGACTTTTTAATACTGTTACAGTTTATTTTTTACTGAAGTATACAAACCAATTGTCATGTTTTATAAAAAAAATAATGTAAACCAAACTATCTTAACATGCTCAATATAAATTGAATAAGAACACAAAAAGTTTCCTTTATTGACCATAAACACAATTTAAGATTTTGTTCATTGTAATCAGAATGTAATCATAAAGTAATCAGGATTACAGGGTATTTTGAAAAGTAATTGATTAAATTAAATTACATGTAATCAGATTTTTGGCTGATTAATGATTACAATGATTACTTGAAGAATTGTAATCAATTACAGCTGATTAACGATTACAATTACAATTACCCCAACTCTGTTGTTAGCTCACCTGGCCCAAAATGCCATGTCTAAAAATAGAACATAGGGGTAAAATGTAGATTTTGGCTTATATCTCTGTAACCAAAGCATTTAGAGCAAATCTTACAGGGGGTAAAATTGTTTATCAGGTCCAGATCTATCTGCCCTGTAATTTTCAGATGGATCAGAGAACCCGTTGTAGGGTTGCTGCCCCTAAATTGGTAATTTTAGGGAAATTTTGCCGTTTTTGGTTATTATCTTGAATATTATCATAGATAGAGATAAACTGTAAACAAAAATAATGTTCAGCAAAGTAAGATCTACAAATAAGTCAGCATGACCAAAAATCGTCAGTGACCCCTTGAGGAGTAATTGCCCTTTATTGTCCACAATCATCATTAGGAAATTTAGTTTAAAAGATGTGTCTGATGACCCCGCCCGTGAACCAAGATGGCAGACATGGCTAAAAATAGTACATAGGGAAAAAATGCAGTTCAGGCTCATGTCTCTGAAACCAAAGCATTAAGAGCAAATCTTCTGTAAATAAAATTCTTCATTAGATCAAGATCTATCTGCTCTGGAATTTTCAGACCAATTGGGCAACTTGTTGTTGGGTTGCTGCCCCTGAATTGGTAGTTTTAAAAAAAAATTGCAGCTTTTGGTTATTAACTTGAATATTATTTTAGATAGAGATAAACTGTAAACAGCAATAATGTAAAGGAAAGTAAGAGTTACAAATAAGTCAGCATGACCAAAGTGGTCAATTGGGACAATACCCCTAATGCGCCTTGAAATGAGGAACACAAAAGTCACGTGTAAACAAAAAATCTCTGTGTAGTGATATTTGACACATTTCTATGATAAACAAATGACTGAGCTGAACCATTAGTATTAATTTAGAAAGTAAGGGAACACAGAATAAATGTGTAAAAACCATGGAGCTATTAAATGTGTTCAAAGTATTAAAATTTCAAAGAACTTATTGTGTTAAAAATGTTTTACCATGAGGAGCCACATCGCAAAAGGATACTCGGGGTTTGCTAAATTACGGAAAAATGAATCACACTTCGTACCCCGAAAATTTAACCACATATGTAAAAATGTCTCAGCTTCAAAACAAGCCATCATACATATACAAGTTTACGATATGGGCTGAGCAACAGAAGAAAACGTTACCATTACGGCCTATGGAGAAACAATTGCGCATATTGCCCCAATTGACACCTTCATGACCTTAAGGAGTCATTGCCCTTTATAGTCAATTTTTAACAATTTTTGTAAATTTTGTAAATATTTGCTAAATTTTCACAAAATATTTTCCATTGTCACTTCTGGGCCAAGTTCATTATAGGTAAGCAGCAAGAATGTTCAGTAAAGTAAGATCTACAAACATCACCAACACCAAAACACAATTTTGTCATGAATCCTTCAGTGTCCTTTGCTTAATATGCACATAGACCAAGGTGAGCTACACAGGCTCTTTAGAGCCTCTATTTTTTTTTACCATAATCTTTTAAATATACATGTAACTGTTCAGTGTTTTTTAAACATATCATGAAATCTATTTAAATTAAGTGGTGATTTTTTTTTCAGATTGTCAGTGTTATGGTACCCTTTATATTTAAATGGGCTGTTGATAATTTGAATGGGGCATCTGGAGATACACTGAATTTAAATGACACACCGACTGCTATTCTAAGTTTGTCAACAGCTCTTTTAATTAGTTGTAAGTATTACTAGTACTATGGTCAATGGTGGTCAGAGGTTTATTTTATTAATTTTATTTTGACGAGCAAATTCTTCTACAGAATTTTTCACGTCTTCCATTTGTCTTCAGTTGTGCAATTTGAAACACAATTTGTATTGCGCAACAATATATATACAAATTTAGTTGAAAAAGTCAAAAAGAACCAGCCTTCATCTATTACATGTATTAATGTACAACTTGCAAGGTCAAGGGTTAAAGTCAAAAACTTTGGTTTCAGTTGACAACACCATGTCCTATTGTAAAGATCGTGACCGATCTACATCTTGAAAACTGTTATTAAATCAAAGTTCATACTTGTCATGTATATAAACCAACACCAGAGGGTGTGTCATAATTAATGTACATTTACCTAGGTCAAAGGTCATTGTCAAAAATACTGGTTTCAGTTGACAACCCCATGTTCAATGGTAAAGATATACCACACAATATTCTCAGCGGGGCCCACAGAGATAGCCCCCACCTCAATTTTATGCAACACAGTTATAAGATTATTTTATTAAAAAATGATCAAGAAATTTAAATATTTATTTCTTAACCATTTTTTTTATTGTTCATCAATTCGATAAATGTAGAGAAAAGCTTGATCTATATTTCTGTGACTGCATCCTACATCAATTTGTAAGATCTTTAACGACAGATAATTCAGTTGATCTGTAAAAATTCCATCTTCATGCCTTATATATCATGTACTGTGTTAATAACTGTGCTAGATTAAAACTGATGAGAAAGGCAACACCTGACCACCGAAAGCTTTATTAGTATAGAGCCTAGTTTAATAAGTTGAGTGGTCTAGGGCGTCGGGCATAGTGCAAGACGATTTGGTGCCACAATATATCAGTAGCATGAGTCCCATCTAATATTGTTGGGCTGTTATTTAGACAAATTATATATATATACTGTTAATCAATGAATCAATGAGATATATGGTTTTAAAAACCACAACCATGATAATTTATATTACAGATGGCCTTGTGAGACTGACAGCATCATTTATGAAGGAAATGCAGGACTTTGCTTTTGCTGAAGTAGCAGAGAACACAATAAGACGGATAGCACAAAATATTTTTGTTCATCTTCACTCTTTAGACCTGTCTTACCATCTTTCAAAAAAGAAAGGAGAATTAACTAAAGCTATTGATCGTGGCTCAAGGTAAGAATGATCAGATTTCAAAAATAAAAGGAAAAATAATTAAAGCTATTGATTGTGGCTCTATGTAGGAGTGATCAAAATTTAAAAATGAAAGGAGAACTATGGTTCTATGAAAGAAGGATAAGATTTCAAAAATCAAAGGAGAAGTATACATGTGTTATAGGCAAGGATGATCAGGTTTAAAAAAGTATAGAAACGTTTTATGTTCTCGTTCCACTTCTGTCAAGTTATTTATTGCACAATATTAAGACAAGCTTTATCTTTGTATGAGAAAAGTGAATAACAACTTTGTCAATCTTTTTGCATTTTTTTCTGGGTATTGTTTTGAATGCAGTGAGGAGAGAATAACCTGCTGATTTTCATATTCTGAAGTTTGAATGTAGCTTCGTCAAATCAGTAGGATAAATACTTAATACCAGTTTGTTTTATTTTTTACAGGGCCATAGAACCTGTACTCAAAGGAGTTGTGTTTAGAATTTTCCCAACGTTCTTGGAAGTTGGCTTAGTGACAGGTATCCTGGTATGTGTATTCATAACACTTAGATATATACTACAAATTTATATGTAATCCTGTCCTGAACAGGTCTGTGTTAGCTGTAGCCATGACCTGTGACCCATTGTCATTCTTAATTTATAAAACCAAGTCAAAATATAAAGCATGCATTTGATGGAATTTATTTAACAAAATAAATCAGCTTGTTGCTTTTTATGCCCCACCTACGATAGTAGAGGGGCATTATGTTTTCTGGTCTGTGGCTCCGTTCGTCCATCCATTCATTCGTCCGTCTGTGCGTCCCTTCAGGTTAAAGTTTTTGGTCAAGGTAGTTTTTGATGAAGATGAAGTCCAATCAACTTGAAACTTATTACACTTGTTGCTTATGATATGATCTTTCTGATTTTAAAGCCAAATTAAGAGTTTTGACCCCAATTTCTCGGTCCACTGAACATAGAAAATGAAAGTGGGAGTTTCAGGTTAAATTTTTTGGTCAAGGTTATTTTTTTATGAAGCTGAAGTCCAATCAACTTGAAACAATGATAGTGCTAGTGGAACATCAATGTACTATTGAAACTTCTTGTTTCTAGTCTATTGCACTGATTCGTAGGATGTAAAATTTGAAGACTATTCATTCGATTTAGAGATTCTTTTTTTCTTCAAAATTATCTTTACTCATTTTAATCAGTTTAAGAGACATTGAGATGTTGTCCCTTTGACATATTCCTCATTCTCATTCCAATTTTATATACTGATGTACTTGAAATTTATTACCAAGATTAACATATAAATGCATGTAGTAGACATATGGATCTGAATGCATCATTTTATAGTACAAAGATTTACCAAAAGATATCTGCATTTTTCACAATAATTTTCATTTAAAGTCATAAGAAACCTCAAATAAAAAAAAATAATGCATATGTTTTTTATAACTTAATGGATAGTTTTCAATATAAAACTTATGTACAGATATTTTTTTCTGAAGAAAATTCTTTAATCTATTCATATTTAGAAGAAGTTTACTTTATTTTAATTGCTTCCTTCCAGCAAGCTATTCCCCCGACATATTTTCCGTATGCAAATTGACCTCAGTGTGACCCATCTCGTAAAAATCCGGTGATCACAATACACATGGATGTCCTTAAAATAAACTATTATCTGAATTTACATGTTAAACACGTGCTCTCTTCCATGCTTTTTTGTTTATTTTTTGTCGATTGTTGACAAACAGGTGACCATCGTTAAACTTCGGCTTCAAAACACGAACTTTAATTACCTGCCATATTTTCACAACAACACTGACCGATTAAAACAAAATTGACGATTATACGAAATTTACACGAAAAAAATAATAAATTCGTGCACAGAAGACTAAGTTTATTATGTTTGTATGCATTAGTTCAAGAATTGGAAGAACATTATTTTTCACCGGTCACTCGTTTCTTATGACTTTAAAAGCATGTGGGCTTATTATATTACTATTTCAAAAAAGTGTGATCACATTACAATGATATCGTAGCATAATATTTTCTTTGCTGCATCAAGCTTCTTATTTTTCCATTTGATAGAACATGTAGAATAACTATACTTGAAAATATTTACAAACGATTTTTTTAAAAATTGCAATACTTTGAATTTTGTACAAATTTTCACATTAGCAAATGACTTTTTAACAGAAGTATTTTTCTCTTTATTAGGGCTATAAGTTTGGAGGTGGATTTGTTGCAGTAACACTTGGTTGTGTGGGTTGTTATATAGTGTTTACCTTTAGAATGACAGAATATAGGTAAAGTCACCTACAAAATTAATCTGTTCAACACATTTATTGTATGATTTTTTTTTTTTTAAACCAATTCACACATTATGACATAGTTGAGGGATTTCTCATTGACAATCATACCACATCTTCTTATTTCTATAACATATTTTGATTTCAGCATTTGCATTTTACTATAAAATTATTATATACATCTGGATATTATATATTTTAGAACAAAATTTAGAAAACAGAAAAACAAAGCTGACCAAGATGCGGGTAATATAGCTAACGATTCCTTGGTGAATTATACCACAGTTAAGGTAGGTTAACATCATAATACATGTACTGTATACCAATTTATCTTTGCAGATACTTTTGTTCGTTTGACCCTTTCTAGTCCACTTCACTGCTATTTAATTTCATGATTTTCTCATTCAATTGGTGTAAAGATCATATCTTACATATTTGTGACACTTTATTTTCACGTTATTTTTCTAATCCTGAAAATAAATTGCTCGCGAAAATAAGTTGGTTTACAGTAACTGGTAAAAACAATTTCATTAGAAACCAAATAGTACAAAAAAGAAGATGTGGTATGAGTGTCAATGCGACAACTCTTCACAAGAGCCCAAATGACACAGAAATTAACAACTATAGGTCACCATATGGCCATCAGCAATGAGCAAAGCCAATCATACCGCAAACAATTTCAGCTGTTAAAGGCCAGAAAAGGATAAACATAAAAATGAGAAAGCTAATGTCCAAATTTATGTACAATATAATGATAGAAATACAAATGTGTAACATAGCAACAAACAACAACCACTGAATTACAGGCTCCTGACTTGAGACCGGCTCATACATACATAATCCTTGGACACAGTGCAACAGAACATAGGTCAACTATATTTTGTGTATGGAATAATTATAAGGTGTACAGGATTTATCTGACCATGACCTCATTGTCATGGATTTTTACAAATGTTAAGTTTAATAGATACTTATAGTTAAATCTTTATATATAAGACTTTCGACTTAAAATCAAAGGTCAGAAAACAGTCAAGTCATTTCAGAGTGTGCACTCTTGTACTTGTTATGCCCCACCTACTATAGTAGAGAGGCATTATGTTTTCCCGCCTATACATCTTTCTGGTTATCTGTTCATCCGTCCCTCTGTCTGTCCCACTACAGTTTTTTGTCATGGTAGTTTTTGATGAAGTTGAAGTCCAATCAACTTAAAACTTAGTACACATGTTCTCTATGAAATGATCTTTCAAATTTTGATGTCAATAAAGAGTTTCGGCCCCAATTTCTTAGTCCACTGAACATAGAAAATGATAGTGCGAGTGGGACATCCATGTACTATGGACGCATTCTTGATGTACAAATATTTTTTACCTTGACAATATTGTTTAATTTAAAACTGATCTTTGATTTGGATTTCATTAATATTGTCAACCAGTATGTTTTATATTGATTTTTTTATTTCAGTATTTTACCAATGAAAAATTTGAAGCTAAGAAACATGAAGAGACTCTTGAAAGATTTGAAAAAGCATCACTGCAGATAACTAAAACATTATCGTTGTTAAATTTTGGACAGAATGCTATATTCAGTGTAGGATCCTCGATTGTAATGGTTATGGCGGCTCAACAAATTCTTGGAGGTTAGTCGTCCCTCTAATACACCTTATCGCTATTTGTCCGCCATTACTGGATATCACACAGGTTCCCGTAAAATTTTGACGTCATAAAACAAAATATCTGATGCCACAATGGAAAAGTGATTGTTGTATGCGTCAAAAGTTCAAGCAGCCAGGTCAGCAGAGATTAGCGATATAAGGTGTATACAAAATTCAGAAACTAGATAAATGATAAATAGGATAGAAATTTTTGAGGATTTTTAGGGTATTAGTAAACCATGAATTTTGATTTGCAATGAATTCCCAATTATCTATAGTCATGAACATCATGTACATGCAGTTTTGAAAAACCACAATATGAAATATCCATGAATATACAGTAGTTTCTCAGTCTAAGAAAATGTTAATACATATCCACTGAAATAAATGAATCTGTAGTAGTTGTTTCTATATTGATTTAGTGTCAGAGGAAAAAACAGTAGAATAACAAAAGATGTTAATGTTTTGTTGAACACTTCTTTAGATTATGACTTCAAAATTACATTTATTTCAGTCATATTTTTCATGCAACAACATTTCTGACATTTTCCAAAAAATATTTTATTTCAAAGATTTATATCTTCAACTTATATTATTTGATTTTAATTAACAGGCACTATGACCATAGGTGATTTAGTGATGGTTAATGGACTACTTATACAGTTAACTGTACCACTGAACTTCTTAGGGTCAACATATAGAGATCTTAATCAAGGATTTGTAGATATGGAAAATATGTTTGCATTGATGGAGATACAGCCAAAAATTAAAGTAAGTAGACTATTCATTGATAATATTTGATAGTGTATCAATACAAATTAACGTAGATTCATTTATTTTCATGGGTACCTATATTTGAAGATGTATTTGCCTCCTTTTTCAGAACCTATTTGGTCATTTAGTTCTTGAACTGTTTCTGTTCTTATTCATCCTTTGCTTTCAAATGTTTAGCTTTGAGCTTTCATAATGGAGGTAAATCAAGAAAAGTGCTTGAGGTGCCTGAAATTGATAACATGTTTTCATTTTTTACAGAACAAATTAAATGCTCCTGTTTTAATAGCAACACCATCAGAATCTGCAATTAGTTTTAAGGATGTACATTTTGAGTATCTGCCAGGACAAAACATTTTGAATGGTTTATCATTTGATGTACCCTCAGGGAAGAAAGTGGCCATAGTTGGAGGAAGTGGATCTGGGTAAGGTAGAGTTCAATAACAACTGATTTATATTAATGTATTTCTGTGGATTCATTAGGGCCCCACCTTTAGGCGGGTCGCCCTATAGTGATCAGTCTGTCCGTCCGTCTGTCCGTCCGTAACACTTTCGTGTCCGCTCCATATCTAGAGAACCATTATGATTTCATACTTTATACTTTACATGTATATTAACCACCACCAGAGGGTGTGTCATGATGCATGTACGACTTCCTAGGTCAAAGGTCAAGGTCAAAAACTTTGGTTTCAGTTGACAACCCTTTGTTCTTTGGTGAAGATCGTGCCCGCTCCATATCTAGATAACCGTTATGATTTTATACTTAATACTTAACATGATTATTAACCAACACCAGAGGGTGTGTCATGATATATGTACAACTTCCTAGGTCAAAGGTCAAGGTCAAAAACTTTGGTTTCAGTTGACAACCCTGTGTCCTGTGGTGAAGATTGTGTCCGCTCCATATCTAGATAACCGTTATGATTTCAAAGTTTATACTTGACATCCATTTAAACCACCACCAGAGGGCGTGTTATGATGTATGTACAACTTCCTAGGTCAAAGGTCAACATAAAAAAACAACTTTGGTTTCAGATGACAACCCTGTGTCCTGTTGTGAAGATTGTGTCTGCTCTATATCTTGAGAACCGTTATGATTTCAAATATTATACTTGATATCCATTTTAATCAACACCAGAGGGTGTGTCATGATGTATGTACCATTTCCTAGGTCAAAGGTCTGTCTGTCTGTTGGTCTGTCCATCGCTAACAAATTTGATCCACACTATATTTTGAGAGGACAGCTGTTATTATTTCATACTTTATACCTGACAAACATTTTCAACTTAACATATATATTAACCAACACCAGAGAATGTGTCATAATGTATGCATCCTAGGTCAAAGGTCAGTCCGTCAGTCTGTTCATCATTTTGTTGTTCTTAACAAATTGTGTCCGCTCTACCTCTCGCGAGAACCGTTAATATTTCATACTTTATACTTGGTGGATCATAATATATTGAAGGCATAATTCTAAAAATATGTGACAAATATCAATTGGGCAGCACCTTTAAACATATTGTTCAAACATCAATCCATATATCCAGAAGTCACCTTAGAGTAGTCAACAATGAGTTCACATCATGCAGTCATATCACTATTATACTATGAAAGTAAATTGAGAATATTTATCAGTTTTAACTTAAAATCTTAGATTAAAATCACACGTGAGACTATGTAATAACTTCAAATAATGCTTCATATCAGATTATCCATACAACTTATTTACCCCACGTTATTGACAGCGGGCCCACAGAGATGGCTCCCATCTCAATGATATCTAGTTATTATTCATTGGATACTATTTTTTTTGATTTTATGGGTACAGGTGAACCACCAAATTAAATTTTGAATTAATAATAAATTCTCTAAAGACTTGTGTGCAAAATTTGTCAAAACCACAAATCAAATATCCACATTCATGTAAGTTTTCCATAATCCATGAAAATAAATAAATCAAAAGTATACTGGGATTTCTTATTATTTTTGTGATACCAATTTTTGTGGATTTTTTAACTAGGGGAATATGATTGATTAGGGTTTAGTGCCACTTTCAACACTATTGTGCTATTTCATTGCTGTCAGTTTTTATTGTTGGAGCATATCAGATTACCCAGAGAAAACCATTGATTGTCGGTAGGAAAACTGACAACTTTAGACAATTAAGATTTTAGTGATGTGCACCTGCCCTGTAACGCATTTAAATTCACAACCTCATTGTTGAGAAGCTAGTAATATATTAGTTCAACTACTTAGACCACATGTCCACCAATGCCCCAAACTCTGGGAATAAAGTAAACAGCAGTTTATCGATCTGATGATTCACAAAACAACATTTATACTAATTTGACAACAAAATCTTAGATATTTAGAAAAAATATAATGTAAACAGAGAAGACTCATACACATACAAATACCATTATTTCCACTCTCACAACACAAGTGTAGAGTCAATTTATAGTTTTATGTTTATGTTTTCTTATTTCTTTACAGAAAATCCACCATTGTTCGTTTGCTGTTTCGTTTCTTTGATCCACAGCAAGGATCTATACATATCAACAACCAATCCATTGATGCTGTGGATTTACATAGTTTACGTAAAGCTATTGGTGTAGTACCACAGGTATTTATGCTTACAACAATTATTGATAATTTTATGCCCCACCTATGATAGAAGAGGGGCATTATGTTTTCTGGTCTGTATGTCGGTCCATCTTTTTGTTCATCCATCCGTTCGTCCCGCTTCAGGTAAAAAATTTTGGTCATGGTAGTTTTTTATGAAGCTGAAGTCCAATCAACTTGAAACTTAGTACACTTGTTGCTTATGACATGATCTTTCTAACTTTAAAGCCAAATTAGACTTTTGACCGCAATTTCATGGTCCACTGAACATAGAAAATGAAAGTGGGAGTTTCAGGTTAAAGTTTTTGTTCAAGGTAGCTTTTGATGAAGTTGAAGTCCAATCAACTTGAAACTTAGTACACTGTTCTCTATGGTATAATCTTTCTAGTTTAAATGCCATATTCAGTTTTTTACCCAATTTCACAGTCCATTGAACACGGAAAATGATAGTGCAGTGGGGCATCCGTGTACTTTGGACACATTCTTGTTTTATAAGTTGTAGTCTTTGAACAAGTTTTTCCCAAAATTTTATTATTCAAAGAGAATTTTAATCAGTTAATTAATACCAATTCTCTGTAAGAACCATACTGTTGGATAAGAAGCTTGGAAATGCATGTTCTCAGAATTCAGTTATACTTTGTGGAATTTATCATCTCATCATATAAAATTACTGAAAGATTTTTTTGGGAGAAACACTTGGTGTGTTTTCATGGTTACGGGAACCATTCAATTTTGGCTCTGTTTAAGGTCTTTTTTTAACCCTTTCGCCAATGAGTCCTGGTTTACCAGGATTCACGCTTCAGACAGCTGACGATGAGTCCCGTTTTACCAGGATCGGAATACATCTTTTATGTTTCCCGCTCAAAACAGTGCAAAAATGAGTTATCTTTCTTTCATGAATACCCGGATGAAAGTGTAAACATGGCCCTTCCGCTTGTTGAAAACCGTGTCAAAATCAGAGGAAATTTACGGAATTTACGAGAATTTGAAATGAGGGAACATTTTTTTTGAAAGAATATGGAAGAATTGAAGCCAAACTAGTATACGTTTTTGACATAAAATGTTGTTTAATGTACAAAACACTTGGAATGGACATCGTTCAGTGTGAGGAATTTGTACAGCCTCATTAAAATTTTCAAAATTTTGCCGTTTTGGGTTAAAAAATTACGATGTGAGGTCAAAAAGCAGAATTTTGAGAATTTCAACTAGATAATGCTGAAAATTTGAAAATTTGAATATTTTATGAAGAAAAAATTATCGAAACATGAACAAAACTGTGAACATGGTGTTAGAAAATGAAATAAATACACAAATAACTACAAACAAGTTTTTATTGACATTTATTATGAAGATCTCCCACTTGAGTAATAGTTGCCAGGGAAGCCATCGTCTCAGAGTAGCTTCTGTCTGGGCAGCAATTGGTGAAAGGGTTAAGTGAAAAAGACCACATTCCAGTCTCAAATAAAACCAATCATCTAAATATTGAAAGAAATGCATTCCCATTCATGCATTATTTACTTTATTGTTAATATTTTTACTACATCTCAATTGTTCCATTTTAAAGAAAAAAATCGCATGAACATGTGCTAATTTCAGAATTTTGCATTTTTTTGCATAATTTAAACTAATTTTACTAAAAGTTTTCTTTTTTATTTTAACAGTCATTAACTTGTCTTTTGGGCATTTGATAGCCAGGCAACTTTGAATTATATCATCAATTGATCAACTAATTATGAAGCATTAAAGATATAAAAATAAAATTGAGAATGGAAATGGGGAATGTGTCAAAGAGACAACAACCCGACCAAATAAAAAACAACAGCAGAAGGTCACCAACAGGTCTTCAATGTAGCGAGAAATTCCCGCACCCGGAGGCGTCCTTCAGCTGGCCCCTAAACAAATATATACTAGTTCAGTGATAATGAACGCCATACTAATTTCCAAATTGTACACAAGAAACTAATATAAAAATAATACAAGACTAACAAAGGCCAGAGGCTCCTGACTTGGGACAGGCGCAAAAATGCGGCAGGGTTAAACATGTTTGTGAGATCTCAACCCTCCCCCTATACCTCTAACCAATGTAGAAAAATAAACGCATAACAATACGCACATTAAAATTCAGTTCAATGTATACAATGAAAGACATTTAGTTTTTACCACTGCATCTAGAATGATCTTTTTTCTCCACTCAACAGTTCAATTTTCATATTTTAAACTTGAGGTGTGCAGCGTGTTTTAAATATTTGAAAATTGGATGTCGAGAGTGGAGAAATATTGTAGTGCATAAGATTTGGTGGTAGAATTTGTTTCTCTTGAGATTTTGAGACATAATGTTTTCAAATGATATATATATATATATGCAAACGTAAGTGTTCTTTTTATGCAACGTCATCAGGTATGCTGGACTTTTTAAATGACTGTCACAATGAGAAAATTAGAGGAAAACCAGAAAATTTCACATCATAATATGATTTTGACTGATGAATCCACAGTATTTCTTTTTTAAGTGTTAGAGAGCAATTGTCATGGCTTTTATACGACTGCAAAAATTTCCGGCCGTAAAATGGTTTGATTTATTAAATGTGATTATGTATTTTAGGACTGCATTTTATTTCATGATACTGTATTCAGTAATATTCAGTATGGGGACTTAGAGAAAACTGCTGAAGAAGTGTATGAAGCTGCTAGAGTTGCCAAACTCCATGATTCTGTCATAAACCGATTTCCAAATCAATATGATACCTTAGTCGGAGAGAGGGGATTGATATTATCAGGTAATAATTAGTTTAGTTTCATTCATTATGTATGATATGATTGGCATAAGGACAAACAGGTAATGATATCTAGCATGTATCATGATGTATAGTTAAAAAAAAAAATTTGATTGATTTTTTTTGCAAAAGAAAAATTATAGGTTTTGTGACTGAAATTTTTATTTATAGTTCACAATCACAATTTACAAGAAATTATTTTTTATATCTTGTATTAAAGTAAAATTAGATATATTAAATCATCTTCAATATAGAAAATATGCAGAAAATAAAAAATATAAAATTAGATCAAAACAGAATAAGATGATTATGATTCAGAAAACGAAGAAATGAATTTATCAGGTGATTACAACCATGATAAAGATTAAAAGATATTATATGATTGTCACACTGAGACAACTGTCCAACAGTGACCAATGGACATGGATGTAAGTTACTATAGGCTATCAGGTACTGTACTTCTTTCAACAATGAATAAAACCCATAACTTGTAGTCAGTATTTATAACTTAACAATACACAAAAAACAAATATGACAGACATTATTAAGCAACGAAAACCACTGTATTACAGACTCCTGGTTTTTGACAGGCACATAAGTAAAGTCTAAATTATTATTTTTATGAAAGTATTCAATGTAAGAAATGCAACAAAAAAGTAAAATCAGAAAAATACTGAACCTGGAGGAAATTTCAAAATGGAAAGTCCAAACTCAAATGGCAAAATCAACAACAACAACTGTCATATTTCTGACTTGGTACAGGCATTCTCTTATGTAAAAAAAAGGTGGATTATACCTGGTTTGATATACAACTAGCTATACCTCTCACTTGCATGATAGTCTCATAACATCCCAGGTAAGAATGTTAAAAAAAGGTGTACAACCGTGAACATTGTGTCTTAATCTTAATCACTATAAAAACAAACAATTTATGTTTTAGGTGGTGAGAAGCAGAGAGTAGCTATTGCAAGAGCTATATTAAAGAATCCCCCTATCATTGTATATGACGAGGCAACATCATCCTTGGACACCATTACTGAGCAGGTAAAACTATGGTTTATTTAATTTAAATGAAAGAAACAATTTTAATGATAAATGCCAACTATTTTGAATTTGACTATCATAAGGTGTAAAACCATTTCTTTTCTCCTATTAGTCTTTGTTAAATTTGCACTCATAAAAAGCTTTAAATCCTGCAATGCATGTGGCACCTGCTATGTTGCTCATGTAACTACAAACCCCTTATAAATCTAAAATGGTTGATTACATTCAAGGAAAAGAGGACTTGATTATGGTTATAACAATTGGAACATATTATTTTTCATCTGTAAAACAGATATTCCATAACGATCAACTAATGCATCCAGATTGGTGCTACATAGAAACGTAAACTTAACAATTGGGAAGCTAAATTCATCTCTTTGTCAAAAGCTACTGTTCACAACTGACCCTCATTGTCAATTTCTAGATGTAAGATGTGAGGCAGACTTTAATGACTCTGGTGTATCCTTTATTTCAAGTTAAATAGGATAAATGTGTTCAACATGATAAACTTTGCCATCAGTACATTTGATTATTATGTTTATCTGCATTTGATGTGTCACTTAGTCTTCTCCGTCAGTCAGTCTCAAAATAATTTTTATCTATCAGCTTCTGTTAACTCCAACAATCTAAACATGTGTAAGACCTGTTGGTGACCTTCTGCTGTTGTCTGCTCTATGGTCGGGTTGTTGTCTCTTTGATACATTCCCCATTTCCATTCTCAATTTTATCTGTAACAACAGAAAAGAACACCAAGTCTTGAGGGTATTCAGTTTAGACATGTTTCATTGAATAACAATGCAATTTCTTTATGTACAAAAATATGCATCTGTGTGCTCATTCTTTATTCTTAAATTAGGTCAAATAAAAAAAAAATAATGTTTGATGTTGCAGCCTACCAGAAAATATTAATAACACACATTGTAGATTTTTTCCTGCTCCAATATTGTATTCTTGTCTAAATTATGATGCATGTATTGTTGCCCGAAAAAATTAAATCCCTACCTACCCAACCCTACAAATCGTAGGTAGGAAACACCAAACAAAAACCTTCTTAATGGTGGACCTATATATATTTATATACTACATATAACTCGTCTAAACATCAACCCAACAATGTTAGATCTGTAAATTTGCTTTCGCAAATTTTTGGTTCTTCCCTCGCCGGGATTTATATACTACATATATAAATATTACAGGATATTCTAATGGCGTTGAGGAGGATTACCAGAAAACATACCACAATTGTGATTGCACATAGACTTTCAACAGTAGTTGATGCAGATCAGATCTTAGTGTTAGAAAATGGTAGTGTAGCAGAGAAAGGAACACATTATGAACTTTTATCTAACCCAAATAGTCTGTACTGTGATCTCTGGGCAAAACAAAATCAATTATTGACAGAAAAAGATGCTGATAAAACTGAGAAAATTCTACTTGAAAATAGACCTGTAGATAAAAAAGATAAGGGTGTCACTGAAGTATGATACATGTGTAAATTAGGATTCTATTTATAATTGTTAAAATATTTGTTATAGTATTCTGTGTTTAAAAAAAGGTACTACTTTTTATTATACATAATTCATTTGAGGTGTTCCATTTCTCTGTAGAATTCAGGTAAAGATAGATAATTTGTTAACCAAAAGAAGTAGGCAGCAATCTAAACTTTTATATAACTTGTATTTAGAAAGAGCAAATGTGTCAGTTGTATTCATTTATTTAGGAAAATAAATATTTTTTATTTAGTGCTATTTTTTTTTATTATGTCATGCTTCCAAATATTTATATTAAATTACCTATTAAATAATTTTAAAAAGAGATTAATTTAAAAAATAATTCTTTCATGCCATGCTCTATTCTCATTTTAACATGGGTAGGCATTATATTTGTTAACATCTTTAAAATACCGAATGTTACGAGGTATTAAATGTAAACAAATATAATGCCTACCCATCTTAAAATAAGCATTGAGCATTGCATGAAAGAATTATTTGGATTATAATAGGAATAATTTATACTTTTGTACTTCAAAGCAGACCTATAATACACGCTTGAAATGTTGCCATTTTGTTTTGAAAAACCAAAAACGTTTTTGAAAACAACAAAAAAGAATAGACACATTTAAAATTACTTTCATAATGTTTATTTTTAGTTTCCTAGCGAGAAACACCATAAAAAATGTTCATGTTAATATCCGGTTTTGTTCAAAATCTATCTGACTTTGCACCTTTAAAAATCCTGACATCAATTAAATGCAGCCCATGTTTTATTGGAATTAAAACATAGCTTTGTATCCAAAGCTGAAGAAGAACGTCATATCAGAATTGTCTACATTTTATGAAAAAAATCTCAATATGATTATGAATTTTAATGTTTCAGTATGTACATATTTATTTTGCAGAGTTAGAAATATTATAGGAAATTCATGTTAGTTAACATATTATGATAATAATCGTTATACAATAATTGTGAATTTTAATGTTTCAGTATGTACAATTTAATTTTTGCAAAGTTTGTACCTGAAATTTGCTTTAATTATGTGTTCTTTCCAGCCAAATCTGGCCCTGAGAGTAAATAAGAATTTTGCTTGATTCTAGAATTATTTATTAGAGAAGTATTTGTTATTGGTTTACAGTTACTTGCATTTGTTTGTGCCATAAAATTCTTTCACTATAGTGTTTCATACCAAACTGGTATATAAGTTATAAGAATTATAAGTTTTAGCCAAAGAAAAACAGCTGTATTTGAAATTTATAATCAGATGTTTTTTTCCAGTGAAAATTTTGAAGGCCTGCAACCATTTTGCATATGTAGATGTACTTTTATATTGTAAAGTAAATTTTATTTTATAGACATTTAAGTGTCCACAAACAAGTATTCATGGTTAAATGTTAAACATAACATAAAGTGTGTAAAACCAATCTAGTTTTAAAAGCTGTGTCAAACAAAATTAGTATGCCAGTTTGAAGTTGAAGATGATATACACATATATTTTAACAAAATAATTGTTATATAAAGCTTTATGTTTCCTGGTCCTTCATTTGGTTGAAATCTAGCTGATTTTGTCAAATTTCACCAAAATCCCTTATTTTGACCTTTTTTGGATGTAAAAATCAACGTGTTAGAATTAAACTTTGACAAAAACAGTTCTGTTTAACTTTCTAACATGTCTTTAAGGCAACTTAAAACATTTATTGTCTTGTAACTATGAACTTTATAATTGGGGCCAAATATGGCCCTTACCGAACTTACTCCTTTGTTACTTTGATTATTATTATTACTTTTCACTAGTATGTCTATCTCTTTCTGTATTATGTCTGCCATATATTATGATGTATTATGAAACTACAACCCAAACATGTTTAAGATACAGTAACTTTAAACCCTGTATATTTTGGGATTAATGATTAACCATCCTTGTAAACCTTGTCATGTCCGTGTTTGTAAATAAATGCTAAATCTAACCAACATTGTCAAAGTGAAAATGGCATTTATTATGTTATAATTTGAGTACAATGGTATCTTGATTTGGTCTAACATAATTCTTGTTGTGAGATGATATATTTTGACTGTGATATTAATATTAGATGTTTTTGGTTTGTTTTTTGTACAAAACAGTAATTTTATTTCAGAGGTTCCATTTGACACAAGAAATACAAAATCTACATCAAACAAAATATGTTTGATTTTACAATCTTAAGGTTAATTAGGGATGAAAGTTCATTCTAGAGAGATTTATTTTTTAAAAGTTGAAATAAATCAATTTTTATACTTGTTGTGTTGACTCTTGTTTTGACCAAGACTTCATTGTTAGTTACTTACATGTAACATATGATAAGAAAGTTGTTATCCACTCGTTTGATGTGTTAGAACTTTTGATTCTGCCATTTGCTCAGAGACTTTCCTATTAGAATTTTAATCAGAGTTCTGTATTTTTGTTATTTCACTTTTTACAGCAAGTAATGGAATTTGGTTTTGACAAGTACATGATTTTTAGGTTTTCTTGTATACACACCGCAAAAGTTATGGCTAAAAAATGAAACTTTCTAGATTTTGTCAGCATCAATCTGACAAAAATAAGACTATTGACAAACTTAATATTGTTCAACTGCAAGCCATCACTAGTTAAAGAAACTGAAGAATGCTGATCAAATGTAAATAAAACTCAATTAAAACATAAAAAAAAACAAGAAAATCATAGTCTGGTTGTACTGCTAGTAGATCATTATTTGTAAAAGAAGAAATACGAATTGGATATGAATAAATATTAATTGAAACACTAAAGAATATCAAAACGTATAGCAAATGAAGTATGGCTTATTGCTTGTTTTTATTAGTTCACCTCACCAAAAAGTTCAATTGAGTGAACTGCTGTCCCTCAACCTTTACACAAAAGCTTCTGCTCTGAAACTACGAGGTCAATTTGACCCAAGCTTGGCCACACTCATCAGTAGTGTTTTTAGTTAAAAAGAAAAGTAAGATTTTCCTGTCTGCCAACCAACACAGTAAATATGGCTAAATAGACACATAATAGATGGAGTGAAAACTGATGTATAAAAAAAAATATCAACACAACAAGATCTAGTCAATCATTAGACCAGTTTGCAAAACCATTTGACCAGGAGGAATGATTAGCTATTCTGCCTCTTATGAGTTTGTTTGTTTGTTTGTTTGTTCAGGTACTTTTTTGCCTTTGTCACCTTAATCCTTCTCATCAATTTAATTAATTACCAGTTGAATTAAGGAACAACAGTTCTACATAAAAGGTATGTCTAGATATCAGGAATATTTCTAATAGTCATTCATTAGACCATTTTTTTCGCAAAACCATGTTATTAAGAGGAAAGTATATGTAAGGGCTATATAGTTTTTCATTGGATGTTCGTAGGTAGTTGTATAATTTTACTTGGAATTTTTCCTATTTGACAGCTAAACAAAGGTTCCTTTCTTTGTTTACTCCTCCAGATATCTTACTTAATCTTGTAGAACATAAAAGATAAATAGTTTACATGTTTGTCATGTCCATTCACTCTCCATTGTCACCATACGTCACATAATTTGAGGACCGGCGAGGGATAATTAGTTTATTGTAACTAACTGTTTAAAATAGAAAGGAAGACCCCTTACTCTACAATACGAGGAACCATAAGCAAAGGTATAGAAGAAAAGGGTTTTGTCATCATATTAGTTCATGACTGGTATAATTGTGAATCAAAGAATAAATCACAAGAACCCACAATAAAAATGGTATGAAAGTACTAGCATTTGTTTGTTTTTCAATTTTCCCTTTCCATTAAGGTAAAATGATAATACAGCACCCTAAACTGTTTAATGATATTACACAAGTCATATCTTATTTATCATGACCTAAATTTTATGCATGATTAACTTCTGAATAACATTAACCACATGCAAATTGATTTTTCACTGGCATAGGAGCTCTAAGCGTAAGCCTAGCGATTACCTGAAATTGATGTATATATGTAATACCTACATTACAAACTTAAGGTGTTGAAAACTTTTTAACACTGAGGATTAATATTCGTCTACCTTTGATCTTAAAAGGAGTACTAAAGGCTTAAATGAAGCATTCTCAATAAGACCTCCCCCTCCCCTTTTACCAAATTTTGTTTGGTTAAGGGGGGTAATAGTTTTGACTTGATGTTTTGGTGTATCACAAGCTAAAACGTCAATACTGCATGACTACCATGCAATACTATTATTAGACTTGATATTTAGGTGTATCATAAGCCAAAGATCAAGACTACATGACAACCATGAATTACTATTTTAGGACTTGAAATTCAGGTGTATCATAAGCCTGAGATCAATACTGCATGACTACTAGGAAGTACTATTTCAAGACTTAATATTTAGGTGTATCATAAGCCAAATATTAAGATCACATGACTACCATGACATACTATTCCAAGACTTGATATTTAGGTGTATCATAAGCCAAAGACCAAGACTAAATGATTACCAAGTACTTCTTGAATTATTAAAACACCCTTTACCCGGAACTAAAGCCCAAACATGGTTATATCATCAGGTAACATGATTACTGTATAATGTCGATAAGTTTACCGTAACATGTAAAGAAAGTTTACTGTAACATGTACATTAGATAAATATAGATAACTGTAACCATTGAAAATCCCACTGAAAGGATAATTGAATCTTTTTAGATATCAACAAGATATATATTTATCCACTGGATAACTTTGATCCGCCGGTTCACTCTGAACCGCCGGTTAAATCTCAACCGCTGATTAACTCAACCGCCGGTTAAATCTAAACCGCCGGTTTACTCTGAACTGCCGGTGAACTCAACCGCCGTTGAACTCAACCGCCGGTTACCATATCTATATAAATAGGGTGCAAACATTAATCCATCATTCTGCCTCTGATGAAGGTCCTTTTTGACCGAAACCGGTCAGGCTATCAAACATCACCAGGCGCTGTTAATTATGTGTTTTGGTATATATACTATATTTTTACACATGTAAGTTCATATTTCAGACACCAGTGATAGAAAGTGAAATAACAAAAATACCCTATTCTGAGAAAAATTCTATCCACACATCAGGATATGCCAAAAAAAAGCTCAAACACATCAAATAAATGGATAACAACTGTCTTATTCCTGACTTGGCAAAAGCATTTGTGTGTAGAACTTGGTGGATTCACTTGGTTTTATAGTAAGCTTAACCTCCCACTTGTACGACAGTCTCATAAAATTCCATTATATTGACAACAATGCGTGAACGAAACAAACAGACATAATAGGCAACAATATTAAAAATAGGATAACAGCAGTCAACATTGTGTAATAATCTTAATCATTATCAAACAAACAAATATGTCAACAGATAAAAACAAAAAGTCATATGGACAAAGCACATTGGCAAAAAGGAAAGACGAAAATGCAAAATGTACCATAGCCCGATGATCTGTATAATTACATAAAGTTGCAGTTCTCTGTATAGGACATATATTTCATTTACAGGGTTTTAACCAACATATTCCAACCCTTATCCAATAAACTATAGCTCTAAAGTTTTCTCTGTGTGATTGTCTCATTGGCGGATATCTCTTTGATCTTTAATTTATACCACAATACAAACTGATAAAAACCACGAATTACCTTATTCCCGTTGTGGGACGGTTGCCATCATTCATAGTCGATTACTTAGACAACGGGGCGTCAAATGAATTTTTAATTGTCATTGGAAACCGAGACTTGTAAATACAACAATGTTTATATAATTTCCATCAGTTGGGGACCATCACTATTGTCAGCTGGTTTGCAACAATTTAGCGTAACAGCCTAGAACAACATTTTAGGAATGTATCAAAACAAAAACAGAAAGATTCCAGACAAGGAAATTTCAAATAAAATTTTATGTTTGTTTATAATCAAAGCTTTCTGTATACTAGTATTAAAACATACAATAGTATATAACATTTGGTTAAAAATTATATAAACATCTCTTTTAGACCTTTTTTTGTGATTACTTATCACCACGTTCCCTGAGTATAGCTATTGGCACTATAAGTTTGAAATGCAAAACTCCTTTTTGCAACTGTCAGTATGTATAATTGTCTTAGCTGGGATTGCCCTGTTTTCATCTTAATTCTTGTAGTTCCAGCGATTCATAAAACACGAACGGCAAAGTATATTGTTCATTCCGATTACGGTAATAATGTTTCCTGTTACACTCCTGTTTATTGTGACAAGTATAGGTTTTACTTTTCTGAGTATTTGTCTGGTTATTTTAGATAAGGAATCTCAAATACAAATTTCTGATGCCGAAAAGACAGATTCTTCTAATAGAAATATTTTCGCTTCCTGATCTTCAGTTTTGGGCCAGTTTCCTATGATAAAGTTTCCATTTCCGTCACATGCAACACTGTATGGCACTTCAACGTCAAGTTCGTCAGCTCGATATATCTTCAAGAGAATTCCATCACTGTCCAGAACGTGGAAAGTCTCGTTACTATGGTCACAAGCAACAATGTTTCCGGTAGAAACGGAAGTGACTCCCGTTGGGTCAAAGGGTTTTCTAAAGTTGTGAAATGTCTCTCCAGTGTAGATGTGTTTGAGATGTCCCCTTGGATCACACATGATCAGTCGTCCGGTTGTCTGTCCTGTGGAATCGATCGCAATGATGCCACCTGTTCTAGTATTCACTGAACATCTGAGTGGAAATGTAAAAAGAAGTTTTCCATTCTGATCACGTTCTATTTCTAGCAATACCGTATTAGGTGGTTCGATTTCGACAATTTTTCTAACACTGTTTTTATCTACCCACAAGTTTCTTTTCTCTGAAAGTCCTAAGAGAACTGTATCAGCAGCTGTAATGCAAACGCATGTTGGTAAAAGAGATTGGAAACAGTTTACTGCTCTTCTTTTTCCACGACGTGTGAATACAGACAGACTTTTATCATCAACACAAGATACCCAAAGACATTCACTCTCCTTTTGTATAGAAATGTCCAGGAAGTTTACGTTTACCTGGGTAAGTTTGTGGATTGATTTGTCGTTCGCTATTCTTACAAGCTCCAAACGTTTCATTCTTATGTCTCCAATCCAAATTATATCTGGGCTTACGATACTCAGCGAAGTTATTCGACTCAAATCGACCGAGAATCCATTTGAATTCCCGTGGGATTCATCTTCATCTACCAAAAAGTTGAAAGCATGGTCCACAGTTTTGTCCAAAGATTGGTCTCCAGAACTAACAGACTTTGGGTGGATTCATTATTCGTTCCTCTTTGGGTAAGCATTAACGATCCAAGAGGTGACGGGAAATTAGATAAAATGTCAGGGCCTGGCAGATATTGAATATCATTCAGTTCCGGGTATTCAAACGGTTCCCAATCACGAACACTTGCGTTGACACCTTGTAATAACAAATGGGTGTCGTTCGACTGAGCTAGCAACCTAAGACGTTCCCTTTCTTGGATTAGACGTTTATTGCGCTTCAGAATACGTGGTTGGAAATCGAAAACTTTCCTCTCTTCAGTTTTAGAAAACGCGTCTAATTCCGTCAATAAAGACTTCGTCCATCCATCAATTTGCTCCTTGATCTCACCATTCCTACGGATAACTTCATCTTTAAGACGTTTTGTTGTGATTGTATGCTCTGATTTCCATGTCTGTAATCGCTCCTGTAAATGATTCACAGCTGGTATCTGGATCCCCTCAATTTCTGATGTAATGGACTGAATTTTGTTTCTCTGTTGCTCGTTTACAGTCTCAAGTTTTTCAAATGTGTGTCCGTTATGATTCGAGGTGACGCAATCTAGACAAACAAGCTCACCGCAAATTGTACAGTATAGAGAAATTCTGCCTTTTGCTTCACAAGAACATAAAATGTCCACAATAGCTTCTGCAGTGCCGCCTTTTGATCCAAAGAGGTTCACAAAACTGTGGGATTTAAAGATTGATTTTCGAACATGGCCTTTCTTGCAATTTTCACAAAATGCTTGTTTGCAGGTTACACATTTCCAACGCGCACATTTTTGTTTCAGACATTTGTCGCATGTGGCTAAAAGATATATCTTTGTCAAACTCTCCTCTCGCTTTAACATTGTCTTTCTTTCTAGCTTTTCTTGCTGTTACCACTCTGTGTTTAAAAATATTGTTACTACTCTGTGTTTAAAAATATTGTTACTAGCTGTTACAAGTTAACTTGTGTAACAAGTCAGTATACCGACTGAATGTAATAAAGAAATATATTCATTTTCAATTTGACTTTTTAAATCAGGTTATAATTATGGGGTGCTTAGAGTTTATTGTGTATCAGAACATGCTTTAAAATAAAATCTTCGGAAAGAAATACTCAAAATAACATATAAATCAGTGATATAGGTAATTACTGTGGATATATATAATATATTCCTCATAATGGCAATAAATTGCATTTTAAGAAATGCATATTTCGAAATCCCCATGGGGAACCTCTTCTTTGTAAAGTAAGAATATACCCAAGATGACAAAGTAAAATTATTGAAGATGAAATATGAGCAAAAGTGTAAACAGATACTATCCATCAAACAATACAGTTTAACGCATCAAGTGTTATGATTAATAAAGGGATCAAAATGTATTCACGATAGACACTAAAAGTCGAATTTAAAGTTTATCTTGTAAGCGAAACCCTCTTCATATGTTACAAATAACTTTAAAAATAAAACTTTATTTTATAAAATCATAAAAACAGTCTAATTTTTAATCATAACTTTATTAATTAAGTGGGCAAAACTATTTATTTGTCTGTCGGAATTTAATATTAATATTACATATAAAAGATAAAAAGGATAAATTTAATTTCATACTATAATATCCACCCTTCTTATAAACAGGTTTGTATCACGTCAGATATACAACAGCGGTTTACTATTTTTAACGTTAGTTGATAGAATTCAAGGTTTAATATTGTCATGTTTATATGGACTTCCCCTTTTGTAATTACCTTGGAAAACGGTTTTAATTGTTTATCATATTCTTGTCTGGCAATCAAATTATATTTATATCTAAACAATCGATTTATGACTTTTGAACACCTGTATACCACGGCTGGTAATCTACACACGCAGAACATTTGGTTCTGCAATGAAAACCGTGAGAGGATTTTCCGGTTGTGCTTGAGTGGAGCAATTGTCACCGCTTCAAAGGGTATAGACATTTCTAAATCGCAATTTTCTTATTCGACTGATCAAAATATTGACAATCGGAGAATGCTATGCTGTGGTGAATACTTTAACGAAGATATACATGTATCATTTACTGTTGTACGTGGAGTTGAACTCCTACAAAATCAGTTGCCGCACGAAATTTTGCCTAAAAAAGTGACATTTAAATTTTGAAATGGTTCTAATTACAGATCATACAGTTCAAATTTACTTTTTATTCGGTCAATGGGTATGAATGTCGATTTGGGCAGCGTGTACGCTGTCCCGTGTTGATCGACATCTTAATAAATCTAAAAACCTCATATGTTTATTATGTCATGCGTGAGGGGATCGCTTCTGATTGAGGACATCGTGAATGCGTGAGGGGACTTGTAATTATATCTTTATATATAAGCTATCAGTCGTTGAAAGTTGCCTTGATATGGTTAGATTGTTTATGAAAAAACAAAGGAGTAGGTCCGGTAAAGACCAGTTTTGGCCTTAAATTTCAGGTTCATCTTTTGAAAAATTTTGACCACTTTTTAAACACTTAAGTGTCTATTTCATTTGGTTCAATTAGTTTATGTGAAAGATTTTAACTGATTTAGTCATAAGAAACGATCCGATTTAAGCTCAAATATGAAAAACTACCAAATATGCCGAAAAATGCAACTTTTCAGATGTTTTTCGTGAAAAATGAAAGTGGCCGCATCCGTGTTCATCCATAACCTTTATATATGTTATGTTTTATCATCAAATACAACTTACATTTCAATATTAAGGATGAACACGAATGCGGCCACTTTCGTTTTACACGGAAACCGTCAAAAATTTAACTAAAATGCTAGAATTGTGGAGATTTCAGTAATTTAGCATTACTTAATGGTGCTACTACCCGATATATTTGCATTGCATTGTCAAAAACAGGCCATATTTATGTAGCAGAAGCATGCTTCTATCCAATAAATAACTATAAGTTTACATTTTAACAATTTTGTAAAACTGCTATATTTTGGGGCCAAAAAGGGGTCTTACTGGACATAAATAAAACTTATGAGAAAGAATTTTGAAATAACAATAAATCAAGTTTTCTTTTTATGAATAAAAGTCTAACCAATAAATTTCATCCAAATTCGTGGATTTGGGCAAATAATCGGTATAGTTTACTACCACAATTTGATATTAATTAATGTTGTAATTTTCATTGTTATATCAGTATTGCAAATCTAATCCTGAATTTTGTCTATCCTATTTTTGGAATATTCTCTCATTTATTTGTATTGTAGTCCTGTCATGTAAATGTTGTCTTTAAATGATATATTTACCATTGCCCTAGAAGCAGGAGGTTTGGCATGCCTCAAAACCGGGTTTCATCCCACCATTTTTTCTTAAAATGTCCTGTGCCAACTGTGTGTGTTAAAGTTTAATGTTAACTTGTGTTTCTGTTGTGTCGTAATTTTCCTCTTATATTTGATGTGTTTTCCTCAGTTTTAATTTGTAGTCCGAATTTGTTTTTCTTAATCAATTTATGAATTTCGATCAGAGATTTACTACTGTTGCCTTTATTGGAAACATATTTGCAATTTATTGGTTAGACTGTTTATTCATATACAGAAAACTTTGTGATGTATTGTATAAATCAAAATATTCAAACAAATATCAAAATTTGTGTTTTAGCAATCCATTCTTTTTTTAAAATACGCAATATAAGGGGAGTAAACTCTTTTCGTAAAAAATAGATACTGGGCTGATGGGCTGATATGAAATTTTTCAACTTTTATTTGTAGCTAGAAACAAATCGTTGAAATATTTTTTCCTTTTATTGTTCGTAAAACATATCTCCCCACAATGTATTTCAAAATTCTATTTCATTAATTTTGTTTATGCACACAAATGTGTTTGTTCACGAACAATCTGACCACCTTTAGGCAACTTTCAAAGACTCAAAGTTTGGAAATAATATTATGATTGCATGTCCCCTCATCCATTCACGATGTCCTCAATCAGAACCAATCCCCTCACGCATGACATAATAAACATATGAGGTTTTTAGATTTATTAAGATGTCGATCAACACGGGACAGCGTACACGCTGCCCAAATCGACATTCATACCCATTGACCGACTAAAAAGTAAATTTGAACTGTATGATCTGTAGTTAGAACCATTTCAAAATTTAAATGTCACTTTTTTAGGCAAAATTTCGTGCGGCAACTGATTTTGTAGGAGTTCAACTCCACGTACAACAGTAAATGATACATGTATATCTTCGTTAAAGTATTCACCACAGCATAGCATTCTCCGATTTTCAATATTTTGATCAGTCGAATAAGAAAATTGCGATTTAGAAATGTCTATACCCTTTGAAGCGGTGACAATTGCTCCACTCAAGCACAACCGGAAAATCCTCTCACGGTTTTCCTTGCAGAACCAAATGTTCTGCGTGTGTAGATTACCAGCCGTGTATACTACTGGTACTAAGTTAATGTTCGCTATAATAGGCGGATGCATAAATTCACAGACAAATGAAATGTAATGTCGATTGCACAATGTCTTAGGGACGACATCAAAAGATCAATGTAGGATAAAAAAAAAAACTTAAATCAAATAGTTTTGGGGGTAGGGGGGTTTAACTGCTGCAAGTTTTGCTCAACCGACATTGATTTTTAGATATATCCATATTGGTCAATCACTTTTTCCCAAATTAAGTTAAGAGGGGGTGAAGGGGTCAGTGGAAAAAACTATGTGAATTAAGTTTGAATACTTCATTGAATTTTTGATGTCGTCAGTGAAACAGGGCTCCCGACACGTAAAAACAATCATAAGATTCCGTAGGTTGCCTGCTGCAAGACCAAATTTAGGTCCCAACATATCCTCATTTAGTATTTAGTCAGTCGATATTAAAGCAGTTCATGCCGCTCGACCTTTTTTACGGTAATCTAAACCGATCGGATTAATTGTTTATTTGTTATATTCTTGAATACAGATTAAATCGTTAGGCAAACATCATCATCAACAAATATTCAATATGTTCTACATTTGTTCTAGTAAAAATTAGGAACCTATAGGGCAAGATCTCATAAATGTACGACACTTGATCCGCACGAAATGGTGATTTTTTTTTTTGACATATCGAATAAACTGTCATTCCTGTATGATTTTACTTTGTAGTTCGAGTAAATATGTACATTGAACATACTGACTTAAGTCAGAAACTGCTTAATTTTTGCTCACTCACAACGGAAGAAGGTTAATTCAAATATTTGTTCTTCAAAATAATACAGGTTGGTCAAATAGTGAGTTTCCGAAATGCTCGACGAAATTATTTTGTCTGTAAGACGCCATGCAGTTTGTCCATCAATTTCAGACTAAATCGTTATAAAATAATAAGAACTATCTAGTGGTATATACCTATGATACATGCAATGGGCTATTCACAAATACATAGCAAATATCAATGACTTTCCATCCGTTGGTTCTTCGAAAACCTACATATTAATGACGAACATTATAATGTAGACGACGCCATTTTCGTGATTTCGACGCATTTAAGTTTACAAAATATTGGTCGCTCGATTAATATAGGCGAATGATCTTTGGCGAATGTAACATATAAATTGATGAATTTCCGGGGAATTTTTTTTTATCAATCCCTTTTAAAAATGAACAGAATAAAGGAAGTATTATTAGTTTATGGGGAGGTGACATTTACTCTCGGGCATTTACTTAACACTGATATTAGTGGTAAGGATGAGCCGCTGGAATAGGTCACTAAGATTTTGAGCTTCATGTCTTTTAAACCGGTCGTGAATACATCAGATATTTGTCAAATATATAGATGTCGCCTTGAACTGGAGGGATCATGGCGAATCATAAACTATAGCTATATCTAAAGCAGGACACAATTTGATATGCATAATGAGTCTATGATATCCAAAGATCCATTTATCCTCACTGAAATAATGCTGAACACATACCTGTCCCATCTCCATGACAATTATGTTGTCTTCATAACGCTCGGATTTATAAACTGCATGCTAGACAAGATACGAGTGTTGACATTGATAATTGCCAATGGAAACTCAACATATATAGAGTCCCATGGTAAGTACTGAATAATCATTATTTGGATTTTTAATCTATGATGAAAAACCGGGAATATCCTCACTGTACTGGGTACCAAAAATACACACAGCTTTTATATTGATGGGTTTGTCAAATTCTCATTATATATTACTAACATATATTTTATTATAAATCAAAGTCGGGATTTGGAGCTCATTTGTAACTACCTATTGTAGCAGGGGGGGCGTATGAATCGGATGTGATTACTAAACACCCCAAAAAAAATCTGTTAGATTGCACAGTACAATCTCTAACTCTTTCATCTTGCGTTAGTAGAAACACATTCGCCTTTCATACTCTTTACACAAGTTAATCATTCTGAACTTATGGAGCGATTGGAATAGTTAGTCATACTTTATTTTGGATTATCATAAATCATAGAATAGAATTAATTAGTTGTTAATGTTTGTGTCATTTTGGTCTTTTGTGGATAGTTGTCTCATTGGCAATCATACCACATCTTCTTTTTTATACCTAGATACAAATATCTAGTTTAAGGTGGTTCACAACACTACAGAGAGATAACTCTGTAAAATCAGCTAAACGTTTTAATCACGTTGTATTAGTATGGAAATAATCAAAATTAGTATCAGTCCAACTGCTATATATATCCAATGAAATTTTTTTTTTCAAATTATATATTTTTTAAAAGGGTTAAAAAAAATTTGTCAAAATTTTATGAAATTTAAGGTGGTACCCAACACTTTCACTAAAATTAATTTGGCTCGTTTAATTTTCATAAAATTTTGACAATGTATTTACTTTGACCCTTAAACAAAAATATAAAAATTTAAAAAAATTTGAACCAACCGTTTTGTCAGAAAAATTACACTGGTTATATAGCAGTTTGACAAACACAAATTTTGATCATTGAGAAGCTTAATATTCCCTTTACAACACAACGTAATTA
The DNA here is from genome assembly GCA_019925275.1 of Mytilus edulis. Taxonomy (NCBI): domain Eukaryota; kingdom Metazoa; phylum Mollusca; class Bivalvia; order Mytilida; family Mytilidae; genus Mytilus; species Mytilus edulis. The sequence continues at coordinate 44,900,738 of CM034357.1, read as the reverse complement.
AAACGTTTCGCTGACTTTACAGAGTTATCTCCCTGTAGTGTTAGGTACCACCTTAAACGAGACAACAATTTCAGTCAAGGTGTTAGGTACCACCTTAAAGAATTGATGAACGCTTACACAAAAAAAAAAAATGGATTAAATAGAAAAATTCTCTGATACTTGATCTTTCTAAATAAACTCATAGATACCAGGATTGAAATTTAATTTTGTATTTACGCCAGACCCTTGTTATATAAGACTCTTCAGTGACGCTAAAAAAAAATTAAAAAAAATTGAAAAGGCCAAATAAAGTACGAAGTTAACAATGTATTTGCTTGAAGGACGTGATCCGTTACAGAGTTGACGTCTTCTCTCTAAATACAACGGGAGGAGGGGTGGTCTCTTCCTATATGAAGATATACAGATGTGTGGCTGGAATGGGTCCCTTTTTTGACGCATCAAATATATCAATGGGTTGCAATTTCATCAAGGTAATATTTAAATGGGCCAATAATTTTCATCTTTCGATTAGATTTTTGTATGAATGTTGTTTTATTGTTTAAAATCATGTCAAGATGTAAAAAAATTAATGTCATAACTTAAGAATGTATGAATGGGTTACGATTTTGCCATGAAATATGTTTATGGGTCAGGATTTCACAAGACTTCAATATATGAATAGGGGGGCGTTTTTTAAATCCAAGCTACACATCTGTAACCAAAAACCCTTGTTGAGACCCCCCGTGTCTAAATACCGGTAATTCAAAATATGGTGAGTGTTGAATACAGATATCCCATCGGATTTAAAAGAAGGAAACCACAGATGGAGATGATAGTCAGCATCACATATCGACTAAAATCAAGATATTGACAAGTGATGGTAAGAGAAAAAAAAACGACATATGGGATGCATACCTGCCAATTGTCACCATTTGCGGGAGTTTTCTCCCATGAAAGCTCCTATATGGAAATTTTAAAAGAGCAATTTTTTCCAGAATTTTAAACAAAACAGGGAATTTTACAATGGCTATTGGCTTTCAAAAGTATAAAGAAGACCCAAAACAACATTAAAATATATTTAAAGGCCCCTTTGAAGGTTTTTCAGTACTATGACAGTTTTCTTGCAAGTAAAACCCCCATGGGCAATTTGAAAAGTTGGCAGGTATGGAGATGATTAAAGCTTTCCAAAAGTGAACTTCTATATAGCAACAATCAAGCCGCACTTGTATAAAGAATATGTTTTTCCCAATTGGATGGGCATTCCAGAGCTTGTGTTTCTATTACGATTTCCTTATATGTAGGGTTATGAATTAAAGAATATATTTCACCAAGGTTCCAAGTGATAAAGGTGAGGTATTCACTTTAATTTTTAATGAATATCCATCATTATTACAGATAGATACATTCCAAGTCTTTTAGTTTTGTAATGTAATACCATTTGTTGGTCTTTTTGTATATTTTTTTTTTGCATTTTGATTTCTCTATTTTATGGTCTTGTATATGAAAACTCCTCCTGTTTGATTGGTTTTTTTAAGAGCCTTTGAATATTGGTTCATAACTTCTTAGGCGTATTGTGCCCTTTTCAGTTCAAGCACAATGTATAAGGTAAGTGTGCTTATTTTTTCGCTCTATGCATGTCTTGTCCCACTTCATGATGGTTGCATATAGAATGGCTAAGAATGTTATCTTAAATGGCAGACAATATTTTGTTTGCTAATTGAATGCCTCAATTTTTTGTAAGTTTATTATTTATATATCTGTATCTGTTAAATGATAGTCCTGATGATATACGTGAATTGTCTTTAGTTTTTATGTTGTGTTTTGTGTACTTTTCTTTTTCTTTTTTCTTTTCTTTTTCAGCCATGATGTTGCCCGTTTGTTTTTGTTCTATGAGCTTGAATATCCTTTTGGTATCTTTCGTCCCTCTTTTAATGCTATGCCAAAGTAAAATAAGCGTGCAAATTCTAAAATGAGTGAAATGTATTGCCCATTTCACTTGTTTATCATTGAATTCATGTTGAAAGCTGAGGTTTTACTACAAAAGCCACACAAACATTATCAATGTTTTATGCAAATGAAATCAGTCAGATTAACCATGCGAGACAGAATGTTATTATCTTAAAATCATTCCATACATCTAACGTTGTCCTATCGCTAAAAGTAGCTGAAAAATAGATAAAACCACAAAATCTTACCATTGATCAATGAACCATGAAAATGAGGTTTAAGTCATATGAACTCTTATACAAAGACACAATCACCTTATAATCCTTCCATACACCAAATGTAGTTACCTATTGCTTATATCTTATAAATAGACTAATCCATTAAAACTAAGCATTGTCCAATGAAACTGAGTGAGCCATGTCAATGAGGTCAAGGTCAGATGAAACTTACCAGAGGGATATGTACAACTCGATCATTTCATACATCAAATAAAGTTAATCTAATGCTTAAAGTGTCTGAGATGAAGACTTAGTCCATAAAATGAGGTCAGGTAAACACTACCTGACAGACAAGAATTGCAAGGAACAGTGTTACAAGTAAGTCATGGTCAGTCTATCAGTCAATTTTCAGACTTACAGACTGCAGTAAATCCAGTACAGTTCAGACAATTTGCTTGCTGTCAGTCTGAACAGATCATATAATTGTTTGCATGGACTGAACGGTGACCTTTAGTTGTTAATGTCTGTGTCATTTTTGTCTTTTGTGGATAGTTGTCTCATTGGCAACCATATCTCCTTTATTCTATATAAAAAGTGAATTAAACACAGCTGATAAGTCTGAAAATAGTTAGGACTGATCATGGCTTTAAAATATTATTGTTCAGTCTTTTTAGAATTGTTCATATCAAAATTGGTTTACTGTTTTTATTATTTGTTCTTATGTTGTACTGTTACACAATACTGTAAATTCAGAAATTAATGCGAGGTTTTTATTATTGCGAAAAATGCGACTGAGTTGTAATCGCAATAATTTAAACACGCATTTTGAAATATTTTATATGAATTTAACAGGATTTTTTCTGAAAATCGTAAAAATTAAAATCGCATTTAAGTCTAAAAGGACAATATCACAATAATAAATGCACGCAATAATTTCTTAATTTACAGTTGTTCTTACACAACTAAGTTGGGGTTACATGTTGCTTATTCTTTAGTTTTCTATGTTGTTTCATGTGAACTATTGATTGTTGTTTATCTTTTTTCATTTCTAGCTATGGCCTTGTTAGTTTATTTTCGATTTATGAGTTTGACTGTCCCTCTTGTATTTTTTGTCCCTCTTTTAGGGAAGGGTTGGAAATCCTCTGACATGTTTAACCCTGCAACATTCTGTATGTTTGTGCCTGTTCCACGTCAGAAATGTTACCTTTTTGTATTTCATTCATTATTTTGAACATACATTAGGCTGTTAGTTTTCTCTTTTGATTTGATTTTCATTTGTCATTTCCAGGCATTTTAAAACGGACTAAGAAGTAAGGGCTTTGTTTATTGTTGAAAGGCCCACAGTTATTAATTTCTGTGTCATTTAGTCTTTTGTGTTGAGTTGTCTCATTGGCAACCACACCACATCTTTTTTTTTATATATACTAGTGCACATCCTTTACTTCAAAGCTCAACTACCGGTACAATATATTCCTGGTACAAACAATAAAACACTACATGTGAAGGACAATTAGTCTATTTTTAAATTAATTTATTGTACAAAATGAATTTGAACAACGAGAATAAGTTTTGGTTGTGCACATATTGCCTTCGTCTCATCTGTCACTGCAGTCATTCACGAAGATATATTAACTTATCATTTACATGGCTAAAAATCTAGAAAATAATTTGATACAAATCCAACGGCTGGTATTGTTACCACTCCACTTCTAAATACTGTCCATTATAACTGTTATGACCTGAAAAAGACAAGATTTATAATTCTCAAATTTAAAAATAAACATTCTAGATGTTGTAAAAATTAACATTCATTTATATGGCTTTTCCCTCATCAGCCCAAAACCTTAAGCTTGGTTTGAGATGCTGACCCTTTGTCAAGGGTAATATGAAAATCCTTCCATCATATTCTTACCATTATAAATTGCTTGAAAGATATGAAAACATACTATTCCTAAACTAGGTTTTCTTGTAGAAATAAATCCAAGGACGTTGCTATATTAAAAAAATCAAAATTCTTGGCTGAAATTTTAATAATACTATGATAAACAAACAAACAACCAAACAACCAAACACATAACTTGATAACTTATTGGGCCTAAACTGTGTAATGTAGTATTTCTCTGTGCATTTCCCATAAACATATACTTCATGGTCTAAAAAGTTATGCTTTTCCAACTTCAAAGGCCAAATCATATAGGAACAAGATATTTATAATTTCTGCTAAAAATGTACTTTGGAGTACTTTCTGAAATTGTCTATCATCATGTATCATAAATTCATTGAGATCAGAGTTCTGACTTCTCATTTTAAATTCCTGCTCAACCTCTGACCATGAAGGAAAGCAAAAATGAGGTATGCTAAAATTTACAAAAAGAAGAATTATTGTTCAACTCTAATTACCATTATACATAAATTAACTACCAAGTTCATATAAGTACAATTTGAAGTTATCTGAATAATATTTCTGACTTTTTAAGATAAAAGGTTTTTAATGAAAGACAAATATGTTGCATATAAATAATGATTTTTCTTTATAAAAAAAACATTGATACACAAGAGTGCATCAATGAAGCAAAGTGCTAAAATTTGATAATGAGAAAAGTAACATAATAAAAGGTTTCCCACCTTGATCTTGATCGGTGTTTACGACTGGACTTCTTACCACTACGCTCTTCCTTTCTCCTCCTACTTGATCGTGATTCTTCCGACGGACTCCTTCGACTCTTTTGTGATTTCCTATGCTTACTACGACCTTCATTACTCTCCACAGAGTAAGACCTAGATCGCTTACGTTTTTTGGACTTACTTTCCCTATGTCGTTCAGATTTTTCTGAACGTTTAGACCTTCCTTTCCCCCGATCACTTTCCCTTTCCGAACTACGGTCTCTATGACTATGTTTTTCACGAACTTTATATTCGTCTTCATCTAAGTAACTAGAATGCCGCCTTCTATGATTGCCATCATTTGATTTCCGACGACTTTTGTCATGTGACTTACTATAGTCTCTTTCTCTACTATAACTACGGCTTTTGTGTCTTCGACGGTCCCTTTCCCTACTATGTGACCTACCCCCCTCCCTACTTTGGGTCCGTGATTCTTTATCTCTCCTTTTAGATTTGCTGTCACTGTATTCCTCAATATAGTCTTTACTATGTCGTTTACCATTTTCATCTCGACTTGAAGTTCTTTCTATTTGCTGTACTTTCTGTACTTTTTGTATTTTTTTGGCTTTTTTCTTTTTTGCATTTGAACTACTCTCAGATTCTGATTCAGAATCTGAACTAGAACTTGAGCTTGAACTGGAAGAACTATTTGAATTGGAAGAGTCAGAAGAACTAGAACTTGTGGTCCCAGAACTTGAACTTTCACTAGAACCCACAACCCTTCCCTTATCTTTTTTCACTTTTTTCTCTTTTGATTTGCCCCCAGATTTTTTGGATTTATCATGATTTGCTGGAGGTTCTTTTTCCTCCTTTTGAACTTCTAATCCTGGAATTTCACTATAATTGCTTTCAAATGGATTACTACTCTTTTCAGAGATAGGGTTTTTTAAATAGGCTGGTGTCTCTGGTTCTGAAAAGACAATAGTAAAAATAATTGTCAATTGTAAAAGCAATAAAAATTATTAGTTTTTTAGTTTAAACATATTTAATTTATAGTGGATTGGGAAACAAGTTTTGCAACTATATTAATCCCTTTCCACTTTGCGGTGCGAGTGCTGCCTTGTAGCGGCTTTTAGCCTACCTTTTTCGAAATCTACAAGGGTGTCTTTAACGTGCAAGAGATATGGCGCTCTCTTAACACAGGTCACCATTTATCGTCCCCGTCCGACGGACTATCATCGTTTCCTCAAGACCATACTCGCAAATGGTGTCAAGGGAGAGCCGAAAATTGAGTTCCTGAAATTTTCATCCCAAACGGGAATCGAACCAGGAACCTTTGTGTTAGTAGTCCGTTGCACTAACCACTACACACGGCTCTCTAATAATTATCTGTGTAAGTAATATTTTAAACCTAAAAATTTACGATAAGTTTAAATATAATATGAACATGTAGACCTGAAGATAAAATATTGAATACATGGATGCCTTTAATTTAGTGCAAGTAAAAAAATCATGATTAAGGAAATTGTGATCATGGTTTTACAAATTTCTGCATTCAAACCTTTTAAAAAATTTGACCGTTGTTGAATATTTGAATGTTTTTTTTAACCTGTTGACATTGAATGCACCCAAATTGGTACCCCACAAATAATAATGAATCCAGTTGTGTTACATTAATGGACAACCTGGTTCCCCTGTTTGATTGTGTATTTTCCCCCTCAGTTTAAGGCTATCTGATTTTCATGAGTTGTTACTTTAAACTTGCAACATGTGTGTCTATCTAATAATAGTTTTTGTAGAGGTTTGCTATTACCTATAAAGAGTGTACAAAGTTTGGTTCCTTTTTTGGGCTACGAAATTGTATTTTTCAATGTTTTGTCTCTTTCAGTAAGTTTCTTATTTTCTACTTTATTTTTTTTTTATCCTCCTTTTTCTTTCTTTCAAAGACTACATAAAATGGTCTGGTAAAGGTGATTTTTCAAGCCCTGTAGCTCTCCTTTTTTTCAATTTTGACCTGAGTTATTTACTTGTTTTTGCCACATTTGTGTATTTATACATATTTTTTTTTATTGTACAAATGACAAATAACTAGTTTCACCAACATCTAAAAAACAATAATCATAAATTACAATTTTATAGATTAACCACATTTCTTTTTCATTACCTGCATAATAATACATTACTTAAAAAGTGTCTAGGTAAATTAGAATGAAACATACATTAGATGTATACACTATTGTTCTTGTATTGAAGCGTTATTGCACAATTTAATTCCCCATAGTACAGAATTATATTTTTGTATTAATTTTCTGACAATGTATTTGAGACACTGTGCTCCTAAATATATAGATATGTCATTTGGTAAGAGAATTATTTAAGTGATAAGTTTCTGGTGATATCAACCCCAATCACAGTTGCACCAATCTATTCATTCCAAATATTTTACCTAATCACAGTTGCACCAATCTATTCATATTCCAAATATTATTACTAAGATTTGTAGAGATTAACAATACTATAATACGTCTGAGGATATGAACAGTAACAAATAAATATATATTTATCTTTATTTTCTGGTACAGGTTTCCTATTTATAAACAAACTGAAACCAAAGTGCTGTTCTACATGTGACCTGCTAAATTTGTTCATGTAGCCATCCCAGCAATCAATCAGAGATTGCAATCCTTTGATGGAGACAACAAAATACTGAGAAAGTGATTCAGAGGATGATAGGAAATGAAGATGACTTTAAATCAGAACAATCAGAAGAACAGAAATGGTCCTTGGCTTTATTGTTAATTGTCCCGTGGCTGTGAAAAATAAAACTACTAATAATAACATAATTTCGATAAAATATGTTATTATTTTATTTGAGGAAAAATTGACAGATTTTTTAGACTGGCTAAATTTGTAGGACTGATAAATAATCTTGCATTGTTAGTCCCATGACCGACACATCAAATTTCACTTACTCTAGTCATATATAGTTTTAAGGAACTTAACTGAGAAAAGTAAAAGAGATGCTTCCCAAATTTGTACTTGATCTGAGTTTTGTGGTAATTTTTCAAGTTGTGTACAAGTTTCATAACATTTGTTTTAAAATTAGAAAACCGAAATGAACAATTCAATTATTATTTTTCATTTGTACAGGAGCATAACTCTAGAACAGTAAAATATTTAGCCTTCAGCGTTCCTGACGAAGGTAAAATCCAGATTTAAATTTGTAAATGTTTTATTTAACAGAGAATTTGTCTGAATAAATCTCTCTAGTATTTTCTTGTTATCAGTAAACAATGTTATGTCAGTTTTTACATGTGGGCATTACATTTTCATTCATCTGAGACTATTTTTAAACCTACCAATTTCGTCCTCCATATAGATTGTCCTGTTCTTCATCTTTTCTGCAAACTCTCTTTTCTTTCGTCTAATTGATGCCTCTAACTCAGCAATCTGAGTCCCACCACCTCCATTGTCATTACCATCTAAATTATCCTCATCATCATCCTCATCCCCACTTGCTGTACCATAGCCTAGTCCTATATGGTACATAGAAAACTACTGAATACAGGACATTCATTACATTTTCCATAACTTAATTACTTATATTATAATAATATTGATATTTCTGAATAAACAATTGGAATTTTAGTTTTAAAAAGTTTGAAAGAATATAAATACAAATTAAATTCTAGTTTAAAGACATATTATCAAAACTTTGAAAAAAACTTCCGAAAACAAAAAGTACAAACACAATACAACAAACAACAAGTTGAAGAGACCTAAAATGTTAAGCAAGATGAAATAAGTTCCTAAACAAAACTTTTCAAGTAATTCAAGAGTGTTTGAAGAACACATTCACGATCAAGATGATATTCAGGTTTAAAAAAAAATTCTAAGGTCATATGTGATATAAACTTTCTTATATCAAATGGAACAAAAATTTCAACAAAATCAAATAAAGAATATTCAAGGGAGGATTTGTATGTTTAGGAAGAAAATATACTTTCCTGTCTAAATTTTCATGCATTTTACCACTGCAACTAATCATTTTTACATTATAAGAACAAATCTAAAATTAGAATATTAACTTACCAAGACCAGTGATGGTGGCTAAAGCAGTGGACTTGGCAAGCTGCTTAGCTGGAGCTTTTATAATTATAGAGAAATATGATTAGTCTCCAAAGTGAAAGTGAAAGTAGAAAATCCCCTACAAATCAAGGTAACTTTTTTCTTCTCCAAAATGCTGTAATACAAATCTTGATTAATATATGAACATAGTTACAACACAAATACAAAGTATGAATCATTATCCATTTTTCACATTTACTTAAGTATGCATTGATTTTGAACAATTTGCTATAAAAAGTACTGGAAACTTTACATGAAGGAAGTTTTATCATTTTCATAAAATAACTAGGAAATTTTGGGTGAGAAAATATTGGTCACTTACAACACGACAAGTTTTCCTAGAAAAAGCATACCTGCCAGTCCTGTGTATAATAAACATATAAACTAATCAGGACTTGGTGTACCTGAGATTTTCAATCAACTTTATTATAATATATCTCATGAATAAAAGTAATACAATTCTCAAATTTTCATTTTGATTTAGATTTTTTTATCCCTCTTTTGGATTTGGATTCAGAGAAAGGATGTACCAATGTACAACCAGCAGCAGAAATGAATCTCTTCTTAATCAAAATATTTAAAACAGTTTAATATGCCGACAGAAATAACTATGATGTGCACTGTTTTAAAAGGACAACAGGTACGAAAATCAGCTCTGATTTACACATTTAAACGACATCAAAACAAACGATTACATACAAAGCTACTCTGAAATGATAGGAACTGAAATCTAAACAAACATTTTTTGGCACATTTGGCTTGTGGTCATTGTAAGTTCCTGCAATATTACATTCAAAAAAAAACCAACAAGTTTCAACAAAGATTAAGTGCTCAGAGTACTGAATCATGACCAAGAACCCTGGAATAATAAATCTTCATGACTTTTTTTGCATCCCACCATTCACTTAATTGTCACATTTAAAAAATGTCTTATCAAAAAAGATAGTGCAGAATAAAATGTATTCACTAGGTACCAATTTTATAGTTTTCTTTAGCCATGATGAAAATAAACTCTGACATGTAATTATAAGAAGACATTTACAATCAGGTAACACGGCATCCAGGATAAAGGTTATTATAAACAATGAGTACCTTTAGCTGCTTAGTTTTAGCTTTAGAGAAGACTTCTCTAGCTATTTCCTTGTAGTTCACTGTTAGTCACATCTAATAATACTTCTGTTAACGTCTTTTTCACTTTGATCATCTGCAAAGAAAAATGTACTCATAGAGTAAATTTCTTTCAAATTCTTATCATACAATCTTTACTAACATAATTTTAATTCATATTCAGCTTAGTAACTGAGTTGTTAAAGTTTTAAATCTAATCACTAGCCTATCAACACTAAGGTTTTATGTTTAACCCCACATGCTGAAACTTCCATCTTAATTGACTAGAATTTTCAATTTTCCTTCACAAGCATGGTGGCGACTTGGATGGAGAGTTATCTCATTGGCACTTATACCACATCTGCTTTTATCTGATCACAGGGTATACCGTGAAACAAATAGCAGGAAATACTGATCTATGTTTGACAAACGTTTCATAATTATGTAAACCATGCTGTATTTTACAAATTATAAACAATATATTTCTCAGCCATATTATTTAAAAGTTGGATAGGCAATAATATTCTTATTTTTTGCTTTCTGCCTTTATATTTCAATGCATGCATATATGTATCTGCTTTCTACCTGTTTGTGTTACATGTATGTATAATTTTCCAATGCTTTGTATGTTTTATATGTCGTTACAGTCCCTCTCTACATATTTAATTATTTGCATAAATGTTCATGTCCGTTAAACAACTCAATGTAATTATGCTGTTTTGTTATTTTATCTAGTTAACTTTAAATAAAGCTGACATGATTTATGTTTAAATATCTATTTATCATATATATATATATATATACTTTAATAGAGGAAATAACATATATTTTTTCCAGTATGATAATAGCATTAAGTTCCATATTTTTTTGAAATAGTGTTTAGCAAGCTGATATGAAAAATTTATCACATGCATCGATTATTAATGCATGGCATTCCGGAAAATACACCTCAATAGTAGGTTTTTATTGAAAAACATTACAATTAAAGTAGGGAACAAAAAATTCAGTCCAGACAATACATTATGTAAAATGTGTTTTTTTTTTCTAACTAAATACACTTTTAAACATTTCCAGCATAAGTTACTGTACAAATGCCAACTTTTCCAAACAGTGGTTTATTATGGTTTTTTTTTTTTCAATGTCACATATTTCATGCTTGTTCAGGATAACATACCACAACTCTTTACTATCATATTTGTACATGGCTTCTTATTAAAAGAAACCAGAATGCACTATCAACCATTCAAATATTTTTAAAGCTTAAACATACAGGTAGATTTAAGGTGGTACCTAACACTACAGGGAGATAACTCTGTAAAATCAACTAAACCTTTTAATTATGTAGTGTTGTTAAGGGAATATAAAACTTCTCAATGATCAAAACTGGTGTTTGTCAAATTGCTAAATAACCAGTGTAATTTTTCTGACAAAACGGTTGGTTCAAAATTTTTGAAATTTTTATATTTTTGTTATAGGGTAAAAGTAAATACTTTGGCAAAATTTTATGAAAATTAAACGAGCCAAATAAATTTTAGTAAAAGTGTTAGGTACCACCTTAAGTGCATCTTACAACTTTCATAAAACGAAGCCATCCAACTCTTGCCCTTTCACTTTCTTTATTTCATCATTTTCCAAAACAAAAATCAGATAACATTAAGTTACTGTCAAAATATGCTGTGTTATTTTTGAACTTTGTTTTTCCTAAAATTGTTTTTTTGCACCTTTGACTTTCACCTGAATGTTCTATTTTAGGAATGTATAGAGATTTAAGATGATTTTGAATTCATTATTTTGTTTTTAACTTCCTATTTACCATTTCCATTTGCTTTTCTTCCTCAGTTTTAAATTCATCTGGTGAAGGACTCCTTTTCTTTATAGGACTAGGTTCTGGTGACCTACTTTTCCTTGGTGAAGGAGATTTGTCACTGGCTTCATCATCAGAGTCCTAAAATGAATAAAATAGAACAGTAGAAATAAATTTATAAAGCATTGGCAAATCTGGTTTTCTTAGTTCCGATTTATTTCTTTTTCTTAAAATGATATTCTTTAGCAAGAACTTTTAAAACTAAGATTTTTTTAGATAAAGTATTTACTTTGTCAGTATTAAATTGCTTCAATTCCACAAAAGCTTTGTATATACATGGGTGTTCCATAGCAGTATCATTCAAAATCATTTTTGGTTGAAATAAGGATTTTTAAATGTAAACAGTGGTCTCATTAGTGCAAAATAGAAGGGCTATGAAAAAGAGCCCTTCCCTCTGCTAGCACCCTGCCCCTTTCAATTTCTTGCTGGAGCACAGGTTAAGATATCACTTACTGATATATTCATATTAAAATTTCCCACTCTTAATTTGTGATGTCAAGATAATCAGCAGATATCTCTTCATTGTCATGGAGGACTACATTATAAACTATATTTTATTGATATCAGCAGTACAAGAAAGCACATTTCAAACAAACTGCTCAAATTCGACATTTCCAAATTTGCTTTGGAACACAAACTTATCTAATATTGACACAACAATCTTAATTTATTATACAAATGATGGATTCTCAAATGTTATTTACAAGTCGAGTTAGATAAACTTACAAATCGACTTTTCTTGGGCAATGTAGGTTCTGAGTCGTTACCCTCTTTTTGAGCCATGATGGCTTCTTTTGCTGCTTTATCTCTCTCCTCCTTCAGCCTCTCCTCTTCTTGCATTTCCAGATCCATTTTCTCCTTGTGTATCTTTCTTTGTTTTTCGTTCTCCATTTTTTCTAATCCCTCTCGTATCCAAGCTGGTAAAGATTTTCTTTTGGCTGCATCTATACATTACAAGTTACATGTAATCAATATTTAGACACATCTTAACCACTTGAATACAAATACACAAATATATTTTTGTATATATGTTGGAAAATTAAACCCAATAGACTGAACAGTGTTAGAATAAGATTTTTATGTTGACAAATGTTTGTCCAACAGAATTTTAACTCACACTTTTGATTCACTACAGCACAGGGGTCGAATTTAAACTTTTTTGTGTACTGGCCCGCCGGACCAGTGAACTGAAAACTCTACTGGTCCGGCTCCAAATCTACTGGTCCTGCAAACATGACATTAATTTGACATGTGCTGTTCTGATTGCTCATGAGCAAGTACAGAATCCAATCTGAAATTTGACGATCCTGTTACGAAAATACATTTCCCATCTAGGTCTGTCATAGTCAGAGATTCTGGAATACGGCCCCAGATTGTCTGGCAAAACAGCCGTCGGACGTCAGAATAATCTCGGACTAGGTGTGTCACTGCAATTTTATCACATATTGTACAGTTCATTAAATTCCGATCTACTATATAATGCAACCATTCACGATCTTTTTCCCATAATTTTTGGTATTTGCGTTTCCTTTTGTCACTTTCGTATACTTTATTTCAATCTTCCTTTTGATTTTTAGTTATCTTAAATTTTTTTGCTGGCCGTTTAACTTCTTCCAAAAAATTTTCACATTTTATATTGTTGTGAAGGACGCTCACCCGAGATATTAATTAACTTGATCAATTGTTATACCCCCAGTAACGTGTAATTGATTTCACAGATAAATTGTTTTGTAAACAAACGGAGATTGCGATGCAATCTGATTTTTATCGACAAATTTCTACTGGTCCGCCGGACCACCAGCTGACAAAATCTACTGGTCGGACGCAAATTTTACTAGTCCCTGACTACCGGACTAGCGCTAATTTCGACCCCTGCAGCACAAATGGCTTAGCCTCATGTTCAGAGCTCTAGACCATAATTGCTATATAAAAATACAACTTCAATTTGTAGTATGACCTTGTCACGTATTAAAAGCAAGTATATATGTAATTATATACATACAAATTTTCATTTGGCGAATATTTTGTCATTGATGTATTTTCATAACTTTGTATAATTGTTAAGCCCAACCCTTATTGTAGATCTTATTGTGTTTATGTCATAAGCAATAATATTTTTTTTCATAATGATTGCTTGCTTGCTTAAACTAGTATTATATGTTTGCCATTTCCTCAACGTTTGATGAAAATTTCCACATCAGAAAGTTTATATATACATGTATATAAAGAAGTAAACCAGTGTCTGAGGCCGGGATTTTGTGAAGTTTTCTTGATTGTGAAGTTTTCTTGATTTAGATTTGTCATTTCAGGTTCTTTAATAGTGGACTATATGGTTAGGACTTTTCTCATTGCTGAAGGGCAATAAGATGACATATAATTTTAAATTTGTGTCATTTGGTGTCTTGTGAAGAGGTGCCTCATTGGCACATACCACATCTTCTATTCCATATGTACTATTGTATTTGTCATTTATAAGACCAATATAAACAAACCAAGTCCAGAATCATCAGGAGGATTGCTGTCTTCATTGTGTCTAAACCTCTCTCTATCTCGTCTGTTATTACGGTCCCTACGTGGACGGTGATAGTGATGGTTATCTTGTTCCTCGCTATTCCAGTACTGGTTATTATATTCTCCTTGCCCTTGGTCACCCTACAAAAATAAATGGTATCTATAACCTATTCACTCCATATCTTATTTAAGTTGACGATTTCTCAAATAATAATTTTAGTCTACCTTTTTTTTTTTATTCTGTTTGTTTACTTATGCAAATGTTTTCCAAACCTGCTTATGCAAATGTCTTCCAAACCTGTACAACAAATTTCAAAGTATGGAATAAAGTAATAGGCAGATAGATTTGTGCGTCTGTGTATCGATGTTAAATAAATGATTTCTTAAGCATGCTTTATAACAAATATTTCAGTTTTTCTTTAAAAAAAAATGTGGATTAGTTGTTTTAATTTTTCTTCAGTGTAAATTCAATGAAGTTTTCAAATCAATTTGCTGTTCACAGAGTTTTTCATTGCCCCTGCATGAAACTAGAACTTAAATTGAAGTAAACCCAATGATATGGAAAATACAGCAATGGTGTGGTGTAGTGGTTCGTGCATCGGACTACTAACACAAAGGTTCCTGGTTCGATTCCGTTCGGGATGAAAATTTCAGGAACTCAATTTTCGGCTCTCCCTTGACACCATTTGCGAGTATGGTCTTGAGGAAACGATGATAGTCCGACGGAAGGGGACGATAAACGGCTGACCCGTGTTAAGAGAGAGCCATATTTCTTGCACGTTAAAGACACCCTTGTAGATTTCAAAAAAGAGTAGGCTTATGCCGCTTCAAGGCAGCACTCGCACCCGCAAAGTGGAAAGGGATTAATATAAGTTGCAAAACTTGTTTCCCAATCCACTATAAATACATATGTTTAAACTAAACAGCAATAGTGTTAGTATATTTATTATCTCCCCTTTTTAAGTTTGATCATGTAGAATATGGACAATATTCCATCACACATATGGGAAGGTAGTGTTTTACAAAAGTTTTGTTAGAGTTTTCTGAATATTGCTTTGTGTAGGAGGAGTTTTGCTTGTGAGAGACCTTTACTCCATATTGCATCATTGAAACAAATAAATCTGATTATCTCCCCTTGTTGACTATTTTTTGTACACCCTTAATCTAATTATCTCCCCTTTAAAAATTTAGTACACCCTTGGGTATTGCTATAAATTTGAGTCAAGTTTAATTTACATCTGAGAAGCTGTTTTTGAAAATTGTGCTTACAAGGTACATGGATAGATATAATAATGAATGCCATGTGTGATGACGTCACTGACATGATATAACCAACATTTCATCTTCTGAGAAAAATATTTTGCACGACATTTTAAAATCATTAAAGAAATATCCTTGATAATAAAAAAAATTAACATTGAGTAGTTATGCTGTGACAGAAACCCATTTCGTAAACAACAGAAATCATGAGTGGACTGTTTTTCAAAATGTTTTGTTTGAGGAATCTTTAAACTGAAACAATCCAAGGAAACATTTTGTTATTGACAAGGTCTGTAAAATGTTATCGCTCCAATGAATCCCATAACATTTTTTTCTGCAAAAACCCAAGAAATATTTGGAAAAAAATCAGCTTTGATTAGTGAAATTAATTGTGATGACATTGTTTTGAGATGTAAAAAATAATCAACACATACAACAAGAAATCGCCCTATATTTTTATGTGTGTACTTCTTGTAATTCAGTGATATTGTTGACTTTTTTCAAAACTACCTAGAGCTACCCTTTTTTATTGGGAAAATATGCACAATTTTCATCAAATTGGGAAATTTAGAATAAACCATGAATTTGACTGAAACTTCTATTTACCTCTGTTTGGGAAAAAAGCTGTCTTTTTGGGAATAATTTTAAGCCATTTTTTTTTCAAATTGGGATTCTTCTCCAGGGGAAAAAGCCTTTATTCTCCACTAATTTAAGGCAAACAATATCACTGGTAATACATATACAAAAATGTAAACTTTGCCATTCTTACAGAGTGAGGGTCTACAACAGCAATGACTTGAACATCACATTAATACACAAATGAAAGGCTAACCTGATAATACATCTGTTCTCCATTATTATCTGACTGAAATACCTGATCATAAAATTGTCCACCATGATTGTATTCAAATTGCTCCCCAAAGTTACCATGACTATACTCAAATGTACCTTCATCCTAGAGAATAAAATTTATAAATTCAAAATACAAATCATTAATTTGTGCTGTTGTTAACCGTACAAAATATCTTTATTAGGTTCAAAATTCGAGTATCGTTACTATTTTGATTCCTAAATTTCTTCATACATTGACAAAAACAATGAATTGTATACTATACAGATATACTATGTGGTATGGGCTTTGCTCATTGTTGAAGGCCGTACGGTGACCTATAGTTGTTAATGTTTGTGTCATTTTGGTCTTTTGTGGATAGTTGTCTCATTGGCAATCATACCACATCTTCTTTTTTATATAGTAGCAGCAAAAACTTGAGGAAAGAGAGGAAATTATTTTTCATAATAGTTTTAGGTTAAAATATGTGTTTCCCTTTTACCAACAAACTTTTCAAACCTCTTAAATTCCCCACATTGAACAAGTAAGGATCTCTTAATCAGACTCACATCAAAGTCAAGTCTAAACTTAATATAGCTGACAATACAGTAAGGGTTTTGCTTTTTGATAAAGCCTGTACAAAGCCTTTTGAGTGATTAAAACTATATCATTTGGAGTCTTGTGGATAGTTCTCTCACTGGCAATCATACCACAACTCCTTTTTTCTAAATAGAATATGAACTACAGTTTTTTCTAACTAGCCAGGTAAACGAAGCCAAACTAAACCAGATTGTGTTTTCATTATGACAATTAATACCTTATTTTCTCCACCCTGCACGCTCCAACCTTGTGCATTCCATTGTGTGTTCCAGTTCCATCCAGTTTGACCTGGGTATGCTGAAAAAATAATGATATTGGTAAATAAAACAAAGCATGCAAAAATATTACAATTTATATATAAAATATATTGGCATTATTCTATAATTTAATGCTGAATCGAAATGTATGGAAATAGTCCTTAAAATATATTGCAAATAGCCACATGCCACTAAATTAAGTAAAACCACACAAATCTAAACATGCCATTGCAGCATAACAACTAAATCAGATGTTTACGAAAGGACTGGTAAACATAACGTAGAATGTCTGATTTCAGATCCCTGCAAGCAAAGCTTTGACACTGTATAGGGGTCAGTATTTTAAAAAGATTGGTAACAACACTTAACAAAAACGTACAAACTAAATTCACAAGTCAGAATAATTAGAAGCTAAGATACATACTATACGTGGGTTCTGTGTTTCCTCCAGAATACATACTATTGCTGTTAGAATCTTGAGAGGTCTCCCCTTCATTCACCACCTCCATGTCATCATTCTGAGGCATAGGAGGTGGAGGAGGAGGGGGTTGTGCCAGGTCAACAACTCCATGGTTTGGTTGACTGCTGTCTGCTACTTCTTTATGTTGTATCCACTGTTTTGCCAGTTGTGCCCAATCAACTGTCAAAATAAAAAAAATAATGCATTATTTAAATTTAAGCTTCAACTGTTTACAAGCATGACAAGGTTTACTATTATAATCAGTCAAAACCATTTAACTGAGAATAAGACCAATCATACACCCTTGTTGAAAGTTTCTTGTTAATATATATGAAATTAAAATAAATAAAAATAGCCCTTTGGCTTTGTGTAAGGAAATTTACAGATCTAACATTGTTGGGTTTATGTTTAGACAAGTTTTATATACAGAATCATAGATGCCAAAAATTACTAACAAGTGGTTGCAAAATGATGTGCACTAAAACTTGTCGTTCAACATGTTGTTTGTACATAGTATGTATTCCATTCATTAATTGTTCAGATGTTCTCGACTCGTTCATTTTCGTTTTGTCAAGGAGAAGTAGAGAAAGGGGGAAAGCTACTTCATAAAATGCAAGTTTGCCTCTTCAGAAGTCAGTTAGTTCCCAACAATAGGTTGATAACTCCTGAGAAACCGGAAGTATTACATTAGCGTTTTCTAAATACCGGACCAGGACGGAAAAGTAATGATAAAAATCCGTGTTTTACAAAATTGAACGGCGATGAATGGGAATCCGTAACTATTCGACTTTGACCGTAATAGCGTAGTTTTTATCGCAAAATCGGAAAAACTACTGAAAAATCGTAATGGTTGGCATCTATGCAGAATGTACACAGCCATGTATCACCACCACTTCTAGTAATCCGACGGATAAATCTGTTGTAGAGTTGTCACTGGTTTAGACGTACATATAAATATACTTATTTCTGTGACTGTATCTTAATACATTAATTTGTAGGATTCATTACTATAGATATTTTCAGCTGATCTGTAACTATATATATCATGTACTGTATTACAAGAGAGAATTTATGACGCTAGATTAAAACTGATGAGGAAAGGAAACACCTGGCCACTGAAGGCTTTATTATAGAAGTCCAGGTGGTCGAGTGGTCTAGCGTGCTGGATACAGTGCTGGCGATTTGGTCTCACAATATCTCAGTAGCACGAGTTCAAATCCCAGCGAGGTAAAAACAAAAAATTATGCGAAAGCAAATTTACAGATCTAACATTGTTGGGTTAATGTTTAGATAAATAGCATATATATATATACTGCTTTGAAAACAGGTTAAAGAAGCTGGCCTTAATCATAAGGTAAAATTGAGAATGGAAATGGGAAATATTTCAAAGGGATATGAATTGCAACTCAACCACATGACAAAATAGCAGATAACAGCTTAAGGCCATTAATGGGTCTTCAATGGCAGCAGTAAGAAAATCTGCCCCCAGAGGTGGTCTCAGCTGGTCCCTAAATAAAAAACGTTTACTAGTTGAGTAAAAATGGATGTCATTTTTAATTATAAAATATATAAACTAAACTAAAATCATACAAAGACTAACAAAGGTCAGAGGCTCATCACTTGGTACAGGCTGAAAATTAATGCCTAAAGTTGCAGGCTGCTACTAAAAGAAGCTTACCTTGTCCATGAGGCATGCCTTGAATTGCGGACTGCTGCATCATGGGGTTCATACCCCCTGGAAATGGATTGGCCCACATTGTGTATTTAGAAAAGTTATTTTTATCTGAAAGTGAAAAAAAGTAGAACATTTAATTGTCACGAAATATATGAGATCCCAATTGGTTACATTTGAATCTATGGAGATCCCTACTTATGCTAGGTCACACATTCACAGATCACCTATGGGATCTACTACTGATTAAATCTCACGGATGATCCTGCAACTTTGCAAATACGGATGCAAAACTTCAAACTGCACAGGCAAGTCTGTACAGAGTAGTTTCAGGTGAAATTATAAGGAACCTTAACATATGTGTGGTGTAACCATTCTAGTTTCGGTTCTCCGGAATAAACTGTAACCAGATGCTCCACAGGCATAGCTGTATACGACCGCAGAGGTTGAACCTGAACATTGGGGCAAGTATGGACACAACATTCAAGCATGAATCCAGCTCTAAATTTGGATTGTGATTAAATAGTTGAACACAGCATGGGTTCTGACACAGAATGAATGTGGTCTAATGAACTTAAATTTTTTGTTTTCTCTTAGAGCAATTCACTATGCTGTTGAATATTAATCCTCTCAAAAAAATGTTTGAAGAAATTTTCTTTTTATTTATGAAATTTCAAATGAGAAAAATTGAACCCAATTTTATTTTTTTCACATCCCCCTTTCCCTTATTCCAAAACTGATCTCAAATAAAATTTCTAATGTTTGCAACAATAACTACTCATTTAAATAAATCATAAAATATTAAGATGTAAAAAAAATTGCTTGCTATCACTGAATGGTAAAGATTGTTTTAATTTATCAGTTGGTAGTAAAAAGTGAATTTGCATTGTATATTGTATATGACAAAGATTTTATTTGATTCTGGACAAAGAAAGATAACTCAAATTAAAACCAGGTGCTCCGCAGGGCGCAGCTTTATACGACCGCAGAGGTCGAACCCTGAACAGTTGGGGCAAGTATGGACAAAACATTCAAGCATGATACAGCTCTGAATTTGGATTGTGATCAAATTTTTGACATTACATGGTTTTTTTTTACACAAAACAAATGCCAAGATTTTACAAATCAATTAAAGATTTCTTCTTCAAACTTTTTAAATCTAAAATTAAATAGATGACACAGCATAGGTTTCTGACACAGAATGAATGTGGTCTAATGAACTTAAAAGGTTTTTTTTGCCTTTGAGCAAATCACTATGCTGTTGAATATTAATCCTCTCAAAAAAATGTTTGAAGAAATTTTCTTTTTATTTATGAAATCTGAAATGAGAAAAATTTAACCCCCCCCCCCTTTTTTTTCACATCCCCGTTTCCCTTTTTCAAAACTGATATCAATTCAAATTTCTAATGGAGTTTGCAACAATAACTACTCATTTAAATACATCATAAAATATTAAGATGTAAAAAAACTGCTTGTTATCACTGAATGGTAAAGATTATTTAAATTTATCAGTTGGTAGTAAAAAGTGTATATACATTGTATATTGTATATAACAAAGATTTAAGTTGATTCTGGACAAAGAAAGATAACTCCAATTAAAAAAAATTCTTGCTATTGCACAAATAGGATATTTCTTGCTTACTATTCTGGACAAAGAAAGATAACTCTAATTAAAAAAAAATTTGCTATTTCACAATATTGTGCAATTAGATATTTCTTGCCATTGCACAATACTGTGCAATTGAAAAGACTTGCTATTGCACAATACTTAATATAATAATTTTAGATCCTGATTTGGACCAACTTGAAAACTGGGCCCATACTCAAAAATCTAAGTACATGTTTAGATTCAGCATATCAAAGAGGCCCAAGAATTCAATTTTTGTTAAAATCAAACTTAGTTTAATTTTGGACCCTTTGGACTTTAATGTAGAATTTGAAATTTGAAAACAGGACCAAAAATGAAGAATCTACATACACAGTTAGATTTGGCATATCAAAGAACCCCAAGGATTCAATTTTTGATGAAATCAAACAAAGTTTAATTTTGGACCCTTTGGACCTTAATGTAGACCAATTTGAAAACTGGACCAAAAAAACTTCAATAATCAAGAATCTAAGTACATTTTTAGATTCAACATATCAAAGAACCCAACCGATTCATTTTTTGTCAAAATCAAACTAAGTTTAATTTTGGACCCTTTGGACCTTAATGTAGACCAATTTGAAAACGGGACCAAAAGTTGAGAATCTACATATACAGTTAGATTCGGCATATCAAAGAACCCCAATTATTCAATTTTGATGAAATCAAACAAAGTTTAATTTTGGACCCCTTTTTCCTAAACTGTTGGGACCAAAACTCCCAAAATCAATACCAACCTTCCTTTTATGGTCATAAGCCTTGTGTTTAAATTTCATAGATTTGTATTTACTTATACTAACATTATAGTGCGAAAACCAAGAAAAATGCTTATTTGGGTCCCTTTTTGGCCCCTAATTCCTAATCTGTTGGGTCCTAAACTCCCAAAATAAATACCAACCTTCCTTTTGTGGTCATAAACATTGTGTTTAAATTTCATAGATTTCCATTTACTTAACCTAAGGTTATTGTGCAAAAACCAAGAAAAATGCTTATTTGGGCCCTTTATTGGCCCCTTATTCCTAAACTATTGAAACCAAAACTCCCAAAATCAATCCCAATCTTTCTTTTGTGGTCATAAACCTTGTGTCAAAATTTCATAGATTTCTATTAACTTAAACTAAAGTTATGGTGCGAAAACCAAGAAAATGCTTATTTGGGCCCTTTTTGGCCCCTTATTCCTAAAATGTTGGGACCAAAACTCCCAAAATCAATACCAACCTTCCTTTTATGGTCATAAACCTTGTGTTAAAATTTCATAGATTTCTATTCACTTTTACTAAAGTTAGAGTGCGAAAACTAAAAGTATTCGGACGCCGGACGACGACGACGACGCAGACGTGATAGCAATATACGACGAAAATTTTTTCAAAATTTGCGGTCGTATAAAAAATCTTGCTATTGCACAATATTGTGCAATTAGATATTTCTTGCTATTGTGCAATACTGTGCAATTGAAAAGACTTGCTATTTTAGATCCTGATTTGGACCAACTTGAAAACTGGCCCCATAATCAAAAATCTAAGTACATGTTTGGATTCAGCATATCAAAGAACCCCAAGAATTCAATTTTTGTTAAAATCAAACTAAGTTTAATTTGGACCCTTTGGACTTTAGTGTAGACCAATTTGAAAACAAGACCAAAAATTAAGAATCTACATACACAGTTATAGATTTTGCATATCAAGGAATCCCATTTATTCAATTTTTGATGAAATCAAACTAAGTTTAATTTTGGACCCTTTGGATCCTAATGTAGACCAATTTTAAAACGGGACCAAAAATTAAGAATCTACAAACACAGTTAGTTTCTGCATTTCAAAGAACCCCAATTATTCCATTTTTGATGAAATCAAACAAAGTTAAGTTTTGGACCCTTTGGGCCCCTTATTTCCAAGCTGTTGGGACCAAAACTTCCAAAATCAATCCCAATCTTCCTTTTATGGTCATAAACCTTATGTTTAAATTTCATAGATTTCTATTAACTTATACTAAAGTTATGGTGTGAAAACCAAGAAAAATGCTTATTTGGGCCCCTTTTTGGCCCCTAATTCCTAAACTGTTGGGATCTCAACTCCCAAAATCAATCCCAACCTTTCTTTTGTGTTCATAAACCTTGTGTTAAAATTTCATTGATTTCTATTCATTTATACTACAGTTATTGTGAAAAAAAACAAGAATAATGCTTATTTTGGCCCTTTTTTGGCCCCTTATTCCTAAACAGTTAGAAAAAAAACTCCCAAAATCAATCCCAACCTGCCTTTTGTGGTTATAAACCTTGTGTCAAAATTTCATAGATTTCTATTTACTTAAACTAAAGTTACTGTGCGAAAACCAAGAATTTTTTTTCAAATTTTGCGGTCGTATAAAAATCATTTGAGCCTTCGAATAAGTACGGCTTAATACTGTTTTAATAGGGAATAAAACAGATTTGTATGTTCTTTGACCTTTTAGTGAGGTTTACTGTAGTTGTTTTGATCCGTGGTCAAATTTGGCCCATGTTCAAAAATTGTCAAGAATAACAAGTACTTTTACATATAACTATAATACAGATTGCCACGAATGATGCAGAACCGAGTCCATGGATAATACGGCATCAAATCTGTGAATGTGTGACCTAGGCATAAGGTAACAAATGTCTGCTGTTATTATAGAAACTTCTTTAACATTATTTATTCCATTCAGAGAGACATACATTATATTACATGTAACACTAACTCTAGTCCAAATAATTATGACGTCTGGCAAGGCTATTTTGATTTTTTTCTAGGACGCCTTCCTATGAAGTCACAACGCTGAAGCCATTTTTTACGTCTGGAGTTTGAGAGCAAATTTTGAGGTAAACTTTGACAAGAAATTTTCATTGCTGGTTAGAAATTTTTACGTAGTTACAACAAAGTCCAGTCCTAACTTTTTGTCGAGCCTTCGATTTTAGTCGAAAAAGCGAGACTAAGCGATTCTACATTCCGTTGTCGTCGGTATAAATATTCACTCAGTGGTTAAAGTTTTTGAAATTTTAATAACTTTCTGAAACTATACTGGATTTCTACCAAACTTGTTTATCAACATAAGATAGTATCCAGAAGTAAATTTTGTAAAAACAAAGTTCCATTTTTTCCGTATTTTTACTTATAAATGGACTTAGTTTTTTCTGCAGGGAAACATAACATTCACTCTGTGGTTAAAGTTTTTAGATTTTAATAACTTTCCTAAACTAACCTGGATTTGTACATGTAGTACCAAACTTGGACTGAAGCTTGTTTAAGATCATAAGATAGTATCCAGAGGTAAATTTTGTAAAAAAAAAATCCATTTTTTCCGTATTTTACTTTTAAATAGACTTAAGATTTTCTTTCAGTTAAAATTACATGTATACAGTCTGCAGTTAAAGTTTTCACAACATAAATAGATTCATTAACTATCCTAGATTTTTACCAAAATTGGACAGAAGCTTCTAACAATTATAAGATTGTATCAAGAGGAATATATTTATTGATTTTTTTCCTCATTTTTGTTGAGCCTGCGATTTTCAGCAAAAGTAGGCGAGACACTGGGTTCCGTGGAACCCTTACAAATTTTTTGTGCTTATTGATGTAAAATATTTCCAGAAATATCAAAAAGACAGGATGAAATAAGATACAGCATGTACAGTTCCATTTGAAGTGGGGAAATATCTATTTAATTTTGTTTTGAAATGATTTCCCACCATTACCAAAGAAGCGTCATTTCCGGTGAATATAAAATTTAAAATCTGGTATACCGTAAAAATTTGAGAAGACCCTAATTTCCAGATAATGTTAATCAAACATTCTCGATATTCCAATCCATTAAAATTTACCGAATTTAAAATCTTGTATTCATCTGAAGTGACGTTTCGTTAGTAGTTGTGGATAATCTCTTTGAAACAAATTAAATATTTTCCCACTTCAAATGGAATCGTATCTTATTTTATCCTTTCTTTTGGATATTTCTGGAAATATTTTACATCAATAAGCACAAAAAAGGTAGGACTTTGTAATAACATAAAAATTCGAACCAGCAATGAAAATTTCATGTCAAAATAAGATCTCAAAGTTCCCCCTAAAATTTGCTCTCAAACTGCAGACGTAAAAAATGGCTTCAGCGTTGTGACGTCGTAGGACATGTAGGAAGGTGTCCCAGAAAAAAATTAAAATAGCCTTGCCAGACGTCATAATAGGGCTCTTCACCTTGAGTTCGGCCATATTGGATGGGGAGCAGATTTTCATAATGGAGGTAAAGATGGTGTGAAAAATACGGGAAAACATAATTAAAACAGAGCAGTTGCTTAGAAACATGCATAGGATTTCCCACGCTTTCATACTATTTCTACCTCTTTAAAAAAAATCTGCCCCCTATCCAATATGGCAACTAACCGTGGAGAGCCCTATTATGTGGTATAGGACTATACACTAACTCAAGAGCAGCAAGCGACACTAGTCCAAATAATTATGACGTCTTGAAAGGCTATTATAATTTTTTTCTTTGACGCCTTACATCAACGTCATAACGCCAAACTCATATATTCAGTTGGACTTTGATGGGGAATTTACTGCTTTATAAAAACATTTAGCTGATTTCTCCTCAAGATGCTTCATTTAAGGTGTATAAAATATATTTTTCAACCAAACTCGGTACATTTTGACCAACCTGAATTTCCGGATAATGTAAAACAATGGTTCCGGAAATTCGGGTTTTACCGAGTTTGGTGTAAAAATTATTTTATAATCTCCTAAAAAGAAATCAGACAAACGTTTTAAAAAATGCAGTCGACAAGTTCCGCCTCGGATGGAATTGTTACTTATATTATTATTTCTGTAGGGATTAATTGGAAATATTTTGCACAAACAAACACATAAAAGCAGAGACATGTATACTAAAGAGATTAGCGACTTGGAAATCTCGCTGACTTCACGTGTGTAAACTCGTACCCAGCATCCTCTAATCATATGATAACGAGATTAGCGGTAGTCTAGACAACCGATAATAATCACTCGGAACACTCTGTTGTTTTTCTTTGTATTAACGACCAGGACAAAGACTTTCAGAATTAAAATCTTGTACTGTAAACAAATTCGCAGTTGAATAATAATATGACACTGTTTACATGTAGCATTAATCGGTCTGTTAATTAGGGGGTCCCATGATTAGGTGTGTATGTGGAAAATTATTACCTTTACAGGAAATAACTGTAATGTCGAAGATGTCAGCAAGCGAAATTTCCCCTTTTAAAATTAACAGTTTCATCTCAATATTTATATCTATATTAAAATTGATGCTTGGTGGTTGTTGTGATATGAAATTCACGATGTCCAAGACAGATTTTTTTATCATGGGACGACGATTTAGATTTAGATATATTGTTAGGGGAATACACAGACATTGACCCAATTGTAGATAGTGACGACGACTTTGTTCAAGCGACAGGTGTGCAACCCCCCCCCCCCCCCAAAAAAAAAAAAGGTCAAGGAGATTGACAAGAGTTTAAGTGCAGATGTTACTGCTACTGATGGTTACAAATGTCCTGACTGTGACAAGATTCTGAAATCTATCTCTGGGTTCCGTGGACACACTTCAAGACAACATTGAAAACGTAATTTAGGCGAAAATGTTATTTTTTTCTTCATCCTTTTGCCAAGGACCCATTTGTTAAAAAAAGAATATGCAGAAGTACATGTCCTTTAAAAGTATTAAAGGTCCTGTCCATGCATGCTATGTTAATTTTGTAATACTTCCCTAAAAAAAACTTTAAGAATCATCAATTCCGCCAAGATTGAATAATTGTTATGAAAACAAAATGTCAAAGTGGCTAAATGGTACTGAATTTAAATGGCTTCGTGGTGCATATATGTCTCTGCAATTGCAAAAAGATATTTCCTTCTTCAAAAAAAAAATAATATACATTTATAATGCATAACAACTTGACAAGATATGTTGGGCTACTTTACACTGTGATAAAAAGTTTCAAGTTTTAACACCAGGGGTTCACACTACTTTGTTTATGATGTTAATAATTAATCTAGAAAGACTTCATCAATTTGTTAACAACAGATGATCTTTCTGCATGTCCAAGGGTTTAATTACATGAGTTACTAACTTATTAAGAGGAAGAATCATACAGCTACTGATAACCTAACATGTTTGATCTTTACTTCATGTACCTTACAGTATGTTTACTTATTAATAGGTGTCAAATTATAAACAGTTTTATTGCCATGATCAAGATTTTTAATTACCAACATTAAAATCTGAATCAATGGAGATTAACAACAAGAACATTAGCATGTGTTTAGTAATTTAGCATACCTGATATGATTCCGGGATCTTTTATTAAGCAATTGCAGATGTGTTAAATTAAAGGTGAATAAAAAGGGACAGGAGTAAAATAACCATGATTTATATATATTGAATAAACATAATGTATTTGTCACAATGTAAGATATCAAGAATGCTATATATATAAACAATATTTTAAGGTGACATTTCATTCAGAATGAGAATTTTATAGGACGAAATTGTGCTAAATAGCGACATCGAGAAGCCATTTTGAGGCCATTCAAGTAGTTTTGTTATCCAACGATCATTTTATTCAGGATTATCCTAGTCCAACTATAATAGAAGAAACCGTTTTATAAACCTTATATGTCATTGTTTATGGTGACTTGAATAACACCGGTTTCACTCAGATTACAATTCTACCTTGACAGGTAAGTTTGTATTTAGCCTATAAAATACTTATTTAGCCTTGAGAATTGAAAGGTCAGTTTATCCCATTCATACAATAGAAGTTTACCTTTAAGGGTCAGAATAGGGTTTACAGAATAGAGAATAAATGTAATAGCAACAAAAAATAGAGAATAGAGAAAATGAACAACAAAATAAAGAATAGAGAATAATGGGGTGCAAAAGTATAAAGAATAAATGTTCAAAATAAAAAGGAAACTTAGGTAACTGTAATGCAATACCGATAATATAATGATCAATGTGCATAATTAATAAATAATCTTGTAACAGAAAGACTATATAGTAAAATCATTTTCATGAGAATTTGCTTTACAGAATGAGAGTTATTTTTAAGGCTATTAAAAGAAAAATGCCCTAAAAATTTAAAGAATACAGATATTAAAAAACCCATGCAGGTCCTCATGTCATTTACATTGTCAAAATATAGGACACCATCTAGTCAAACTGGTTTGGTATAACTGACTGTTTCTTGCCCTAGATGTCTATTTCACAGTGACCTTATGTGTTTGTGCTAAGAGTACATTGTACTGTCAAATTCATTGATTTTCTGTTGGGACATGACCTACATTGTAAACATGCAAAATAGTGGCTTGAGATTTCAACTGATATTAGTATAATAAATTAAAATTTCGAATATTATATCCTGCTTGATGATGTTTTTTTTGGGGGACCAAGATGTTTTCTTCATTCTTGTTCACATTATGATTTTTTTAAGGTTCATGTGGACCCTATGTCTATGACCGTATTTTCACCTCAAAATTTACTCGGAGTACAGACAAACCTGTGCATCTGTAAATTTTTCCAGGCATAGCATGCCCTAGATAAATGCATTTTAAATATATTTTATGTTTTAGAAAAATAAAAACTTACCAGGATTTTGCCGTGCACTTTTTTTTCATTCCTCCAGAAGGTGCCAAAATAAACTAAGTTGGGAAACAGGTTTGAGAACTTCCCCACAGGTAAAAATTAAAGTGAGCATTTTTAATTGACATGGACATTAGATGGACAATAGATACCTGAAAATAATTGGTTATTTAAACTGTGTACCTGAGTGGACCATATCAAGGTAAACTCAACTGTTTGTTAATTTTATCATCTTCTGCAGAGACGAAAAAAAGTGTACAGCAAAATCCAGTTAAGTTATGAATTTTCTAAATCATACAATGCATTTGAATTCTATTTATCTAGGGCATGCTATGCCTTAAAACTTTTCCAGATGCACAGGTTTGCCTGTACTCAGAGAAAATTTTGAGGTGAAAATACGGCCAGTTTAGCCATAGGGTCCACATGAACCTTAACCTTCAACATTGTTCAATGCACATTAAAAGATAGAAAAAATTTCAGCTCTCATTTAAAATATTTTGCAACTTAATAATAATCTGTCAGATTTGGTGTAAACAAAAAACAAGACCCTGCAAGCATAGTCTATTTCTATAACAGTCAAGCAGATAGTTTTTTTTATATCTGAAAAAAAACTACCATGTAAAGAAATATGCAATTAAAAGGCCTAAAATAACCCCTAAAATTCAACATTAACAGATTTTTAACAATTAAATCAAGATGCACAAAGTTTTAAGTATTGGTCAGAATATAGGGTTCTTTTGTACTTTAACAATATCACAATAACAATAAAGTGACCTTAATTTTGGACAAGGTAAATGGCATGAAGCCAAATTTATCAACCTGTATTGTATGAATGGGAAACTGACCTTTCAATTCTCAAGGCTAAATAAGTATTTTATAGGCTAAATACAAACTTACCTGTCAAGGTAGAATTGTAATCTTAGTGATACCGGTGTTATTCAAGTCACCATAAACAAGCACAACCTCGAAATATTGCTTAGTTTTATTTATTTTTGTTCCAAAAGTCGGGTGCCTTATCGAGTACAGAATCTAAAATTTGGGCTTCTTGAATCGCGATATAAATTCGCCTATAATTTTATTAACTATTACTAAAGAAAGCTTAAAATTACAAATAAACTATGCCTCTACATAAATTTAAGTTATTCTTAACTGAATTGTGTTGATATATATTGTATTTTATTATAATTTGGTTGTTTTCTGTAAGTTAAAGCAGTTTGTAAATTATCAATATGGCGGATTGTTTGCCGAATTTTCTACTCTCGAGAAATCTCGTGCACACGCGTGAAGTTGACCGCTGGTTAATAGCCGTAACGATAAGTTGCCAATCTCTGTATATATATGTCTCTGATAAAAGGTAAGAATTTTTATATATGCATTTTGTTTTAGCCTTCATTGAAAATTTGATGGCTAAATTGGGTCTTAAAGTTGAGAGCAAAATATGCTCTCAAAGTCCAACCGAAAATGGCGGCTTCAGCATTATGACGTCGAAGTAAGGCGTCAAAGAAAAAAATTATAATAGCCTTTCAAGACGTCATAATTATTTGGACTACAAGCGACACCACCCATATTCAAACTTGATCTCTGGTTGATGGAAATAAATACTGTGCAAGTTTCAGAACATTCGCAGTTTCTTATAAGCATAATGATGATGTAATGCTATATAGGTTGAATGTGATGCTATCTGAAATGATATATTTCTTACACTTTACAATGCTTTATAGTGTTTTATATAGTGATGGATGTCATGCTAGTTTCTAGAAACAAGGTGTTATTACATAATTCCCTATTTACCAGGATGATGCAAGAAATTTTCTTGATGACGGACAGTTAATACAAATATATAGCATACATTTTAAAGTCAAATTAAAGCTTAATACATAGAGGAAAGTCTTTCATCAACGCATGTAATTTTCCGCCGCCATGTTCTGCATTGATATTTTCTGGTCTGTTTGTCAACCAATCAAATTTTAGTTTTATAATAAATCCCTTAACGGAAAAGACATGTTTTTATTCCGCTATTTTAGATCAATGCTGACTTTTTGTGTCACTTTTAGAATACGATTGAATGATGGTGTCTCATTTTTTTAAATTTATTTCATCATAGTAGTGAATAATACAGGTCTACAAATATTTTTTTTCTAAATTCGTGCGTAACATCGCAGATTCTGCGATGACATATATAACATTTTGATGAACACTATACTGAAACACATCAACTGGTTTCCTGCATAAAGTTCAATAATGAGCTCAACCTGACTCCTTTTTAGAAAAAAATGACATCTCAAAGATTATGTCACAAATGTTTTACTGTCCTAAGTAATACTAGAACAAAGAAATATCAGCTGATTAAGATATGTGGAAAAGTTTTGCAAAATAATCCTAGAAGTTGCCAGTTAGTATCCATTTTAAATATGTCTAAAAAGATAATTTAATTCACTAATTATGAATTAATTTAAATTAAGGGGAAAAGTTTAAAAGTAAAGATTTAAGTAGGGGTTAAATTACTAACATCATAGTGGGTCTCATTAGGGTCTAAGCGTACTGCGGGATTGCCAATTTTTTAAGCTTGACACGTGAAAGTCAAATTATTGTGCCCTGAAAACGGGTAACGAACTTTACTGGAAGACAGGAAATTACAAGAAAATGAGAATTGCTTTATATGTACATAGTGTAGGCGGGATACAGGAGTTTAACAAAACATTAAGCAGGATCCAGGATCAGAGACCCCCTTCATAATTCACATCACAATTACCAGTATAATATGACACCTTTTTAGCTGAGGCAGTTTATTGTCTCGAGATGGTCTTCGAGAATAGTCTCATTATGCAAGACGTACACAAGGATTACTAACATGCGACAGCAATGTACATTTAAAGCTTTATATTTCTTTTTTTTATACCTTGTTTATGTATGCAAATACCAAATACCTTATGGTACTAAAGTTTAAAAAAAGACATGTCTTTATAAGTTGTATATGTCCATTCATGATTGTCCTTGACCTCATTTTAATGGTTCAGTGACTGCTAGAATTTTTTTTTTTGTGTTTTTGTCATGTTAATTTATTACTTTTGAGTAATTTAGGGTACTAAATTTGGTATGGGCTACTTGCATTACCATGATTACATCTACATGTCTGTCAGACATTAGCTGTAACTGACATTGGACCTCATTTAATGGGAAATTGATTAAGTTTACAAATTAGGTCTGGGTCTCATATACTATAAGCATGATAAGCACTACATGTAGATAAAATATAGTTCATGTATAATAATTATAAGCTAGGTACACAGTCATGTTAGTCTGGCAAGTTTCATCTGACCTTGACCTTATTTTTATGGTTAATTTGTCGATGTTTAGTTTTTGTCTCTCTTTTCTTTATTTAATAGAATGTTCAGGTACATGTATGATAGTATTTGCATTTGTTTTCTCATTTTTAATAATTTCCACGTACTTACACTACTTGAGCTCAACACCAACAACATTGTTGGCTGCATTGTCAGAAGGTGCAAGATGTTTCCTCAGTTGTTTTCTGACAGAAAAGGTAGGGTGGGTATGTAAGTAGATTTTCCATAAATGTGATAAGTAAGATATATATAAATAAGCATAATAACTTATGTGTCTGTAATTTGTACCAAACAAGAATGTTTCAATAGTACACGGATGCCCCACTCCCATTATCATTTTCTATGTTCAGTGGACCGTGAAATTCGGATAAAAATATAATTTAGCATTTAAATTAGAAATGTAAGGAACATGTGTACAAAGTTTCAAGTTATTGGACTTCAACTAAATTAAAAACTACCTTGACCAAAAACTTTAACCTGAAACTTGCACGATCATTTTTATGTTCAGTGGACCGTGAAATTGGGGTCAAAAGTCTAATTTGGCAATTTAATTAGAAATATCATATCACAGGGAATATGTTTACTAAGTTTGAAGTTCATTGGACTTGAACTTCATCAAAAACTACCTAGACCAAAAACTTTAACCTGAATGAACCAACAGAAGGACAGACGAAGGGAAGGACAGACGGACGAATGGACGCACAGACCAGAAAACATAATGCCCCTCTACTATCGTAGGTGGGGCATAAAAATAGGATAAAAGAATCCTTATCAATATGATCAAAGACATTAAAGCGGTATCATTTAGCAAGTGAGCAATATAGGCTTCTTGGGGCCAAAGTTTTATACCTTTATGGAAAACAGTGGACTCAAAAGTGTTGTATTTTTATGGACATGAAAATAGCCATTATCATGATTATGCAAAAAATATACACTACCGGTATATATATATATATTCTATGCAGTTTTTTTTATCATGTTTATAAAGAACATACATTTTGATATTGGTTTTTTTCTTTTAGAAATTATATTGCTTCTCATTCTTCGAGATTCAACAGCACATCAACAGCAGACAGTCCAAATGCACATACAACAATTGATCAAGATGAACATCACAAGTTTACAAAACTAGCATCTCATTGGTGGGATGAAAAAGGAGAATTTTATGCCCTTCATTCCATGAACAGATTACGGATTCCTTTGATATGTGATGCTTTTGTTGATGCTTCAGATAAAGGATCAAAGATATTTCCATTGAAAGATAAATTAATTTTAGATGTTGGAAGTGGAGGTGGAATTATCGCAGAGGTAGGTAGAAATAGATGGATAGGATTTTTTTTTACCATTTTTTCATGGATTTCATGCATGGGTATCATGATTCATGGTTATGGATGAAAATTAGAATTTTAATGTGTAACAAAACATAAATGTTTCAAAGGATTGTATGCAAACTTTGCCACAGGGAAGAAATCAAGTATTAACAAAACAGATTTTTTTCCCACCATAATCCACCTTAGTTGGTATCCACACCAATAGATTTAAATTTTAATAAGCCAGAAACACATTGTAGGAGTACAAATAACTTTTTAAGGTTGTCTGATAAATGTTGAAGAGGAGTATTTTAGTACCTTCAGCACCAAATTCGGTATGCATGGCTACAGTTAGATCCAAAAAGGAACTGATGAGAAAATAAGGAGATATGGTATGCTTGCTAATGAGACAACTATCCCACTGTATGTATCAATATATATAAGGCTTCTTAGAGAATCTGACCATATGCCTTAACATAATTATTAACACTATGAAGGTCAAACTTTTTATCGGGTACTACATATTTATCAGATAAATGTCACAAAGATACACATATAGCAAATGATCATTTGTTTCTCGAAACAAGACTGTAGTTGTATTAATTGACCTGTTTCACTTGTAAAGTACATATACATATAGAAATAAGGAGATGTGGTATGATTGCCAATGAGACAATTATCCTCATAGGTTCAAATGAAGTGGCTGTAGGCAATTAAAGGCAACCACACAACCTTCAACAAAAAGAAAAACGCATACTGTATAGTCAAATTTAAAAGGCCCAAACATGAAAAGTTTAAAACAGTTCAATTGAGAAAACAACCAGCTATATCTTTAAATAATGCTCTTTATTTTTCTATATTATTCTTTATAATTACAGTTTTATTGTTCTTGTCCAAACACAACTATTTTCCATGACTTGCATATTCATTACTGTACACAAGCTTTACCATTTTTTGACATGTATTCTTTTTATAGCCTTTAGCAAGACTAGGAGCTACAGTAACTGGTATAGACATGGTTGAAGAAAACATACGAATAGCTCAGACACATATTTCCCAGGATCCAGAAATATCGGGACGTGTAAATTATATTCATGGTGCCGTAGAAGATTTGACTGAGGAAGGGAAGTTTGATGCTGTAGTGGCCTCTGAAGTTGTGGAACATGTATCTGATGTTGAAATGTTTATTTCATCATGTTGTAAACTTATAAAGGTGAGGGGAAGTATTTAATACATGATTTTACTGTAAATGAAGAAATTGATGCACAAATTTAATAATATAAATCATTGACATTAGACAAAAATGTGAATTCATATTTATGCAACTGCAAAATTTTATGAAGGAAAATCATTGATTAAATTATGTATGTGTGTTTTTATTTTTGCGAAACCATAATTTGTTGCTATAAATCTGCAATCTGCAATTAGAAGATCTCTTAGCTTGCATCGCAATTTTTCTTGTATACATGCGAGTTCAAAAATAGATTTAAAAAAGATATAAAAGATGGAGGTTATTTTTCCTCTTCATTGCTTCACTTTTTTTTATATTAGATATTTTCTGACTGAAAATAATATGGAAGAGGGGTAAAAGTTGATTTTGAATGAAACATTATGGAATATGTTATAATCAAAGCAAAGCAGGAATATGATTCCTGTATAATAAATCTGAACATTCAAACAAGAAGAGAAAAAAAATATAAGCCAAAAAATCCACTTTATTCAAAATTACTATGTTGTCAATAATTGTAGTTTAAAATGAAAAATATGCAACTGATTAATATGATTTACTCTATTTACTTAAGAACATTGAACAAATAGTGACAGAATATACCAAAAGGATAGTCAAACTCATAAGTTGGAAACAAAATCGACAATGCCTTGGCAAAATACCAAAAATGACCACAAAGATAAACAGCTAATTTTTGTGCTATTTTCACATTTCCTGACTGGTGTGAGAAAAATCTGTTCTTTGCAAATAAATGGTTGAAATTTAATTGTGACATTAAATTTTCTTGTTTTCTACTGAACTTTCTTATTGTGATGTCAGGAAAAATGGCGACCATGCCTGATGACGTCACATCAAAAGTACACAACTTTCCTCAAATCTTTGAAAAGAAAGGATAAAAATAATTAAAGATACAGATTCCACCACTGTAACGAGTGTATTACGATATTTCTTCATTCTCAACAATTAAATTTTAATTATTTAAAAAGCTTGACAAGCCTCACGCTTTGAATATTAAAATTTTGCTGTCTCGAGTAGAGAAATATCGTAATACACTTGATGCAGTTGTGAAATCTTTATATACAAAACACATTGGAGAAAAAACAGTTGGAGATTGTGGTAATGGTTATGTGCCAAACTGTTTAAGGGTTTTTCTGACCAAAAAATAAATTTGAGCTTTTCTAATTTGATATACAAATGGTATATGGTCAAATAAATAATGTAAACATTTTTGTCTGACCAAATGCTTTTTGTCTGTCAGTCATTTTGTTTTCAAATATTTTGTCTTTTTTTCTATTTCAGCCAGGAGGATATTTCTTCCTAACAACTTTAAATAAAACTTATGCATCATATTTGCTGGCAGTATTGGGTGCTGAGCACCTGTTAAGAATTGTCCCACCTGGTACACATGACTGGAATAAATTTATTTCACCAGAGGATCTTCAACTTTCCCTGGAGCAAAGTAAGTATTGTGCATATAAAATATTAAGTCAACAAAAAGGTAAATGTCCACGAGTTGCATAGGAATAATTGTGTATCACTGTTAACAACCATGACGCCATGTGGAAATCACATTATTCTGTTGACCTTTTATGTAAGTTATTACACTTAATAGATAATAATTGGTCACAAATTTTATTGTTTTTGGCTATTTTCTTGAAAACTGTAACACGATTATGGCATACTAAAGAGCAAAAATAAAGAGTAATGCAATATACAAAAATGTTGAATAAATGTTATCCCAATAGACCTAAAACTAAATATGTAATTGCAAATACAATTTAATTAGTGTTGCTCCAAAAGTTTAAGATCTTACCACCTATCATGCCCATAAAATTAAACTTTTCATTTTACAAAATTCTAAGGAAAATGCAATCTCCCATATTTTAATTAATTTGAATACCTTCCATCCTCATAACTTATAGATTTTGGAACAGCCCTTTCATAAAGGATTGATGTATTTTTCTTATGTTTCCAGATGGAATGACAGTACGTCTGCTACATGGAATGTGCTACAACCCAGTTATCAACAGATGGTCATGGATTAGTAACACAAATATCAATTATGCCATGTATGCCGTAAAATCCAGCCAGTCTATACACTCACATGATACAATAGAACAGACAGATTATTAATTTTCTTTTATACACATTATTAAAATGTAAAACTATCTACATTTGTTTTGGTTTGGACTTTATATGAAAATAATATTAAATGGCAGATCAAGGTTTTAACTAAACCACGCTATTCTTTCAGTAGAATACTTTGAGCAATGATGACAGACAAAAAAAAACCAACCACTTATAATTCTGTCTTGTTCAGTATGGTGTGAGCCAAGGTTCCATGTTGAAGACTGACCTATAACCCTGAAGTGATAGATTTAAATACAAATTCTTACTTTCATGTGATTCAGTGTCCAAAAAGCATATACATTTCTTTGCTCTGATAAGAAAATCATTTCCTAAATGAATAGTTAAAAAGGAGATATCTCAAGGTCAGATGACACCTTTTGGCTAGACCTGTACACCTTACAATCATTCCATATGCCAAATATAGTAGAACTATTGCATACAGTATTAGAAAAACAGACCAAACCACAAAACTTAACTATGACCACTGAACCATGAAAATGAGTTCAAGGTCAAATGACACCTGCAAATTGAACATTTACACCTTACAACCTATTGCTTCTAGTACCTGAGATATGGACTTGACCACCTAAACTTAACCGTTCACTAATCCATGAAATGAGGTCAATGTCAAGTAAAAATGTCTGACCAGCATGAAGACCTTGTAAGGTATGCACATACCAAATATAGTTATCTATATCTTGGCCTACTTTGACATGGAAAGTAATTTTAACAATGGTTCTATACAAGTTTCCATACAAAAATTAACCATCAAAATCAGTTGCAGTTCCAAAGAATACACATGTGATTAAGCAATGGATACAAATGATATGTGAAAGTTATTAAAAGAACTAATCAGCCTTTTCTAAAATAATTTTAATATTAACTTTTATTAAAGTGTTGACTGTCATAGTTTGTGTAACATCTAAACTCATTCTGTAAATTGTTTGTATGTTGTGGTTGGAAAACACATGGTTTGAGTCCTAGGAGTTTATCTGCTAAATCTGTCATCACAGCACCTGAAAATAGAGATTGTAAACAAGTTATTAAATTAGCTTTTTGTAATGTTTTGTTGTTTCTTAACAGCAAAAAATAAAATATTTGTTCATCTTTATGATCTTGGAATTTTTTTTTTAAAGGGTGAATATTAAAGGTATAAATAAAGTTATCTTTAATATTTTCTGACAGGTATGTATGTATAGTGCATATTTCTAACACTGTATAATTTACAGATTACTTCTACAAGTAATACCAACAATAGAAATAGGCGTGTAATACACAATTTTGTAGTTAACTTAATGTAGATTTTAATATGACATTACAAGTTTCGATGCAAAAGGCACTAGATTCTAAACATAACACAATATTAATCAGATGTCATTTCTCCCAAATATGAGTTGGGTACCATGTACCTGTTATATTTGAGTAATGAGGTATAAATATATTCAAGCAATTGCCTGTGAGTGATTTGGATGCTGATTAATAACATTCAATATGATAGGTTTTGATTGACATTATTTGAGCAAGGGTTACTTCCCATTTGTTACAATGTTGGTGGCCTAAGATAAACAGCCAAATTTAACATTTATTTCTTTGATTAATAATTCATCACTACAATCAAGTAATGATCTGATATCATGCTTCTATGTATCACATGTTTCAAATCAGTGAAAAAAGAATATCCCTCTAGTCTAAAGTTGGATTTTGATTGCAGCTATGGGAATAACTCTAACTTGATCTATGTCTAAGGGAAATAACTCTAACTTGATCTCTGTCTAAGGAAAATAACTCTAACTTGATCTATGTCATAGAAGCCACTCTATTGCTTTTGATTTGTTTGTGTTGGCTCTCATCCTTATTTTGATAACAATAAATTGTGTATTCTTTGCCTGTTATCTCCATAATCACATATGATGTGGGAGTACAATCGGAACAGCCCCAACAATATATTCATATTTTACCACACGACGGCTGTTTTGCCAGACAAGCTGGGGCCGTGGGACGTCAGAGCTCATCCCATATCAAAAAGTGGATATTTGCCCACCCAAAATAAATGCGCTGCTTTGTCGCTTCTGGACCGACTGAGGGCCTTGGAATTATATAAATTGGGCATCAATTTCTTCATTTTTCATTTGTCTCTTCATTTGTGCAAGTTTCACCTACCTGCCAACCTTTATTTTTCTATATTTTTACAGTTTTCACAGAGACCCGTCGATTTAATGAAAAATGAATAGATTGATGCCGATTTATATAATTCCAAGGCCCTCAATCGGCTCCAGAAGCAACAAAGCAGCGCATCTATTTTGGGTGGGCAAATATCCACTTTTTGATATCTGACGTCCGACGGCCCCAGCTTGTCTGGCAAAACAGCCGTCAGACTAATCTCAGACTACACGGGTGTGTACTCAAAGCGTTTGAAGGACGTCATGTTAGAATGTACATTAATTATTTCATGAACATCACTTATCAATGAAACTATGTTTTCACAGCCCTAAATACTTTTAAAGCAGAACAGTGTCTTCATCTGCATATCTATTGGTAAGATTTGTGTTCATCATTTTATATCTGCATCAATAAAATATACCTTTTAGCTATCTATTTAAAGATTCCTCAAATAAAGTAAAAATTGTAAATAAAGAAAAATAAAACATATACCTGTACATAAAATGATTTTATCTTTGGCTAAATATTTAATAGAAACTGCAGTTTTACACAGACATTCCTCTGACAAAAATGGCGGATCAGCAATGACCAGATCAAACCAGTTCTTCCAGTCTTTAGGGAATTTCAGTGGTTCTTTGTAATCATATAATAGAAAGTCATCTCCATACACCTGAAATCTCGTGTCATATTCTAAACATTTCAGTGTGACTGAGTCTGGTTTTAATTCTCTTAATTTCTTGTATGCTGTTGGAGAACTAAGGCAAGCTATACTGAAATACATAATTTTATTATGTTATTATTTTTTTAAATGACACTATTTAAACACTAAATCTGTGCATAACCAGTAGCTATTGTTTTAAATATACTTCAATTATGTATTTAGAAGATGGAAAAAATAAATAAATATATGCATATTATTTTAATGTATTTTTGATTTAAGAATAATAATCTAACGGTTCCAGTGGCAGATCATGAACTTTTAACAAAGGCCCTGCTGACTGACCAAAGGGGGCCTACTCCAGTCATGCTTCAGGGATTCCCTATATAATCAACCATTTTTTTTCCAAAAAAAGGGGTGCCTAGGCCACCCTGGATCCGCCTATAGGTACGTACAAAAATCAAATATTGCAGTATTGGCCAGGTAATTGGGTAATTCAGTCATGAAATAATAATAAATTCAGTAAAATGGCAAGATTACACAAATCTAGTTGACTTGTGTATGCTTGGAAATAAACACAGTAATCTGCAAACATGGTAAAGTACAAGTGTATTATGTATTAGTCTATTCACTGAACTTAATTATTTTTTAGTCATGTAAGTGACAATTCAGTCCTTTGATGTAAAATGTTTTTACATTTTTTTTGTTATTATATAATATTTTTGAAAAAAAAAACCAACAATTTTTCTTGTGTCTCAGTCAATTTGTGTCATGAAGTTTTCCCTACAATTCACATGTTTTATAACTGTTTTTCCAGATGCGATTTTTTTTTATATAATATTGGTATCATATAAAGAAACATTTCCAAGAAAGCCTTTTAAAAATGTACCTTCTCCTTTTTAAAAACTACAAAATGTACTGTGGGCTCATTCATTTTTGTGGGTATCAATTTTGGTAGATTGAAGAATATTGTATCCAATGAATAATAATGAATCCACAGTATAATTCAGCATTACATAATTAGTACACTTGATTCAGGTCATGAAATTCTACAATAGGTGTCATTGATTTTATGGAATACTTAATTTATAATGTAAACTTTTAGTTCAAATATTTTAAAACATTGCTCCATATATATCTTCTACATGTTCCCATATTACAATTTACACATAAAATGTTTTATTTGCCTCTTTCACACATTTTCCATTTTAGTTTTAGACTTTTGACATTATTTCATAACTTCTAGAATGTCTCGTTCTACAGCTGGAAAATCTTTTATACAAAATCTACAATTCTATCTGCAAAGAAAAAGTCTGACTTTGACTTACAGAGCTCCAGATAAGCTGTGTAATTGCATGATCACGCAATACAAATAATAGAAAACCCAATGCAATTGTCCATTGCAGGGTTCAATAACCCAATTAATTCACAGGAAAACCCAATTATATGCCAAA
Organism: Mytilus edulis; assembly: GCA_019925275.1. Taxonomy (NCBI): domain Eukaryota; kingdom Metazoa; phylum Mollusca; class Bivalvia; order Mytilida; family Mytilidae; genus Mytilus; species Mytilus edulis. Next base: position 44,859,750 of record CM034357.1, on the reverse strand, counting down.
ACCATGAGTTCTCAACCCTTTTGTTGGCTACCGTTTGCGTTATTTACCCTTATCTGTTTTCACTTGTTGCGTAAATCTATTTTTATTATACGACCGCAAATTTTGAAAAAAATTTCGTCGTATATTGCTATCACGTTGGCGTCTGCGTCGTCGTCGTCCGGCGTCCGAATACTTTTAGTTTTCGCACTCTAACTTTAGTAAAAGTGAATGGAAATCTATGAAATTTTAACACAAGGTTTATGACCACAAAAGGAAGGTTGGTATTGATTTTGGGAGTTTTGGTCCCAACATTTTAGGAATTAGGGGCCAAAAAGGGCCCAAATAAGCATTTTCTTGGTTTTCGCACTATAACTTTAGTTTAAGTTAATAGAAATCTATGAAATTTTGACACAAGGTTTATGACCACAAAAGAACGGTTGGGATTGATTTTGGGAGTTTTGGTCTCAACAGTTTAGGAATTAGGGGCCAAAAAAGGGCCCAAATAAGCATTATTCTTGGTTTTCGCACAATAACATTAGTTTAAGTAAATAGAAATCAATGAAATTTAAACACAATGTTAATGACTACAAAAGGAAGGTTGGTATTGATTTTGGGAGTTTAGGTCCCAACAGTTTAGGAATTAGGGGCCAAAAAGGGACCCAAATAAGCATTTTTCTTGGTTTTCGCACCATAACGTTAGTATAAGTAAATAGAAATCTATGAAATTTAAACACAAGGTTTATGACCATAAAAGAAAGGTTGGGTTTGATTTTGGGAGTTTTGGTCCCAACATAATAAGGGGCCCAAAGGGTCCAAAATTAAACTTTTGTTTGATTTCATCAAAATTGAATAATTGGGGTTCTTTGATATGCTGAATCTAACTGTCATGACTGTGTATGTAGATTCTTAACTTTTGGTCCCGTTTTCAAATTGGTCTACATTAAGGTCCAAAGGGTCCAAAATTAAACTTAGTTTGATTTTGACAAAAAATGAATCAGTTAGGTTCTTTGATATGCTGAATCTAAAAATGTACTTAGATTCTTGATTATTGGCCCAGTTTTCAAGTTGGTCCAAATCGGGGTCCAAAATTAAATTTTGTTTGATTTCATCAAAAATTGAATAAATGGGGTTCTTTGATATTCCAAATCTAACTGTGTATGTAGATTCTTCATTTTTGGTCCTGTTTTCAAATTGGTCTACACTAAAGTCCAAAGGGTCCAAAATTAAACTTAGTCTGATTTTAACAAAAATTGAAATCTTGAAGTTCTTTGATATGCTGAATCCAAAAATGTACTTAGATTTTTTATTATGGGCCCAGTTTTCAAGTTGGTCCAAATCAGGATCTAAAATTATTATATTAAGTATTGTGTAATAGCAAGTCTTTTCAATTGCACAGTATTGCGCAATGGCAAGAAATATCTAATTGCACAATATTGTGAACTATCAAATTTTTTTTTAATTAGAGTTATCTTTCTTTGTCCAGAATAGTAAGCAAGAAATATCTAATTGCAAAATATTGTGCAATAGCAAGATTTTTTTTTAATTGGAGTTATCTTTCTTTGTCCAGAATCAACTTAAATCTTTGTTATATACAATATACAATGTATATTCACTTTTTACTACCAACTGATAAATTAAAATAATCTTTACCATTCAGTGATAACAAGCAGTTTTTTTACATCTTAATATTTTATGATGTATTTAAATGAGTAGTTATTGTTGCAAACTCCATTAGAAATTTTAATTGAGATTAGTTTTGGAATAAGGGAAAGGGGGATGTGATTAAAAAAATTGGGTTCAATTTTTCTCATTTGAAATTTCATAAATAAAAAAGAAAATTTCTTCAAACATTTTTTTGAGAGGATTAATATTCAACAGCATAGTGAATTGCTCTAAGAGAAACAAAAATTTTAAGTTCATTAGAACACATTCATTCTGTGTCAGAAACCTATGCTGTGTCAACTATTTAATCACAATCCAAATTTAGAGCTGAATCCAGCTTGAATGTTGTGTCCATACTTGCCCTAACCGTTCAGGGTTCAACCTCTGCGGTCGTATAAAGCTTCGCCCTGCGGAGCATCTGGTTATATTTATAATTGGAAATGTCCTTTCGTTCTAAAAATAGTTCCCTGCATCAAATAGCTGAAATGGGTCCCTGTTGGAATTTTCCCTTGCTCAGAAGGTACATGTGTTTTTGAAATCATTTCGATCTTCTCTGCGTTTATCCAATTAGCGTTTGTCATGTTGTCATATTTTTTTCGAATTGTTCAAGATTTATCATAACATACATTGAATTAAAACGAAAGTGTATGTCGGATAAAATATTGATTAGAAACATGTTTTCAGCTTCTTTTGAATAACAGTGAGGGAAAGATATGATGATAACAACAGTCAGCAAGTGTTTTTAGGAAGCGTCCGTCGAACGCATGGGCGTGTTTTCTTACCTAAACGAGAACATTGCTAATAAACACGGGACTTCGTCAAAAACTGAATCAGTTGCTGTTAGAAAATGTGAAAGGCCAAATGATATCAAATATAAAATGATATGTAATTGGAAACCAAAAGTTCAAATAAGGGATAACTTAACCCAGATTTATGTAAATTGAATAAAACAAAAACATTCAAGTATAATTAGAGTTTATATACTATTTTTTTTTCGTTTTACGGTTAATGAGTGAATACACACACAGATATTCCTCTCAGAATTTTTATATAAAGGTATATAAGAGAAAAAAATATCTGAGACGAGTGCCTTGGAATACACATGTCCGTTATTTACAGTTTACACAAGTTGTTAGAAAATACAAAACTGGCAGAAGGTTTGAAACGGGACACAAATTAAACCTACAATTGCTCGTCAGTGAATTAAGAAAATAAAACAGCTAAAGCACATATTATTCAAAGAAAGAAACATATTTAAAATGGAAACACATCCGGAGTTGATATTGCCTAAATATTCAATAGTGTGTTGATGAAAAAACCCAATACATTAAGGAGCTTGGTGGTGAAAGACCCAATCTGATATTAACTTGAGGGGTGAATTGGAATTGATAATGCAATTAAAAATCTGTATCACCCAATTACATAAGAAAATGGTGGGTAAAAACCCGAATTTGTGAATTCTTATCTGGCGCTCTGGACTTACCTCCCTTGTTCTCCTACAGCTCTTAATGCTTCCTCCGCCAATCTTGTTGCTGTAGTCTCATTATACCAGAACTGACTTAATTGCTGAAAATATAAACATACTAAATTAATATCAAATTCATATTAATAAGCTTAAGAGAAACCCATAAAATACACATATACATTTGTAATGGTGGTCTCTTTGTTTACTTGTTCATTCTATTTATTCAGGGAAATTTGTTAATGATATTATTACTTATAGTTCTGTAACCTTTCTCCTGAGACTGGCCATGTAATTATTCTTGTCGGGACTTTCTGCTTGTTGCATGTGCCCAACATCCTGCCCAGCCGCACTCGTTGTCCCTAGGAACTATAAGTATGACGTCACTCACTGGGTTCAGGGCAGTCTACACTTAGGATTTGAAATGAGCAGATTGTCTGGCTTACAAATATGGAACTTTATAAGGATAAGTAGACTATAATCAACACCATATATTTTAGTATTTCTTGTATGTAACTTGTATTTAATCATAATGTATGTATTAGAATTATAATTAGAAAGTTGTGAATCAATATGATAACGTAATATTGTAGCTATATATAAAACTAATGTGATCATTTGTCAGTGTAAAATCATACCCAATCCTCTGATATTTCTAGCTCCTTTAAATTTCCCTGTTGAGCCTCAATTAAAGTTTGTTCTTGTTTGTTCTGTTCTTTATAAAACTCTTGTAACGCTGCTAATGTATGGGCAGACAACTGGGGAGCATCATCATCCATGACTAACTGAAAATATATAATGAGATTAATTTTAAAGTGTGTCATTCAATGTTGTGAGGTTACACTATTGTTTCAGATAAGGATGAAGGTTCCGTACCATTAAAACATTTATACCTGCTGCAATTGTTTGCACCTGTCCTAAGTCAGTAAGCCAGTCTGCTGCCTCAAGTCTGAATAATGTGTTATGAAATTTAAAGAGAGCCATGTCTTTCTGCAGACTGTTACCTTGTGAGTACTACTTTTAAAACTTGGCTCAACATGGCAACCTAGTAAACAGCAGAGTTCATAACCATATTACACTTAAATGTCCTTGTCTAAAATATGCATTGAATTTGCCCTACTGTTGGTGATACATGTATTCAGAACTTTTTAAGATAAATTGCAACCACATTCATTCCTATAAGTCCTCTATCAAATAAAAAATAATGCATGCAGTTTAAGCAAAATAGAAAACAAAACACAATGTGTATTGTAACTGTTATAAAACAAAGCAACATGTACATGTGCATCCTAAAAAGTGACAACCATTACATTGTGGTAAATATAAAAATAGAAATAAATTGAGCACACAGTTTTCCATGTAGAAAATGTGAAGTTGTCATCAGTCAATCCTCTTGATTGAAGTTTAAAATAGAACCCAATACTACCAATATTATACAATTGGAAATATATTGTAAACAACTTGATAAATGATGTTTTGATGAGAGGTTATTTTTTTAAGATTTATTACATTGTTAAACATGTTAAACTGGTATAAAAACCAGCAAATTGAAAAAATCAAAATCATCAATTTCAATGTAAATTTTTTATTGATTGGAAAATTTGACCATATAAATCTCAATTTTGTTGTGCATGCTATAGTATATAAATCTTTTAAATTAATGCATCTGCACATTTTAAAGTAGCAAAAGGTAAGTTTAATATCTTGTATTTTGTTTTAGGTTCTAACGTTTTGTCCTCATTCTTTTATCTACACTTGGAATGAAAAGGGGGATGCATTTTATGTAAGCCTAAGTCAGAAACCTGTTGTTCATAGGTTGTTGTTTGTTGATGTAGTTCATAAGTGTTTCTCCTTTTATTTATAAAATAGACCATTGGTTTCCTGTTTGAATTGATTTACACTAGTCATTTTGGGCACTTTATAGCTTGCTTTTCGGTGTTAGCAAGTACTTCTTGTTAAACGTCATACTTTGACCTATAATTCATTATAGAATATCACAGAACGTTTATGTCTGCGTCCCACCTTCATTAAAGGCTATACATTGGTGATGAGTGTAGGTTGAAAACATTCTCATAATTTTCTTTGTACAATGTTTTTGGTTACTATTTGCCATGAAGCCACCACCAAACTAAAACATTGTAGATTTATGCTTGTAGAGTTAAATCTGTTTAAACACCATCACATCATACATAAAGTTTATATTGACAATAAATGGGCGAAATAAGGAGCCATTCAGTTGACACAGACAATGAACTTCATTGGCGGATCCAGGAGGGGGAGGGGGGTTCCAGGGGTTGGACCCCCAACTTTTTTTTGGGCCAATAAATGTATTTGAATGGGGACATATACATGTAGTTGGATCCCCCCGTTGTCCTTGGTTGGGAACCCCAAATCCCCCCCTCTTTGAAATGGCGGGATCAGCCCATGAACTTCACAAGAGAACAAGAATGTGTCCATCATGTCCATATTTCACAGTTGCCCCATTCACACTATCATTTTCTATGTTCAATGGACAGTGATATTGGGCTCAAAACTTTTATTTAGCATTAAAATTAGAAAGATCATTTCATAAGGAACATATGTGTACTTCATGTACTTAGTTCAATTTGATTGGACTTCAACTTCATCATAAACTACCTTGACCAAAAACTCTAACTTGGAGTGGGAAAGGCAGAAGAACAGATTGACGAACGAACGGAAAAATATAATGCCCCTCAGTGGGACAAAAAAATCAGAATGTTTGAATTTAAAATTAATGAAATTGAAATAATGAATAAGAAAGAAAAAAAAATATTGACTAAAATTATGTTTAAAGTGTAGGATGACTCTAATTTATGATACAAAAGTGAATAGTTATAAATTTATGATACAAAAGTGAATAGTTATGAATTAATGATACAAAAGTGAAAAGTTATAAATTTATGATACAAAAGTGAATAGTTATGAATTTATGATACAAAAGTGAATATAGTTATAAATTTATGAAATTCAGAATTCTTAACTTTTTTCTCAACAGTTGCACTTTCACGTTAATCTGTTTCTACTCTGAAGATAGTGGCTGCCACGTTGTAAATCATACAATTTCTGCATATTGTCCAAGCCGATAATCCCAGTGACTTATTCTTAAACCATGCAGGTATATAACTTGCCTCTCAAAAATTCACAAGCTTTAAATCTTCGGAGGAGATTTATTACACTTGAGTTTATTTAATTAACAAAAGTAATCTAGGTTCTGAGAAAATGTCATAATTATTCGCTGTCTTACAAGAACAAGTAAAATTTTATACTAAATTTTTTACCACGGAAGGATGGGACAAAACAGGGGGTGAACAACTTTGTCAATTTATTGTGAACAAGGTAAGTAAGGAAGATCAAGAGATGTTAGATAGAGATATAAATATCTCTAAAGTAGAAAAGGTACTAAAATTACTTAAACAAAACAAATCACCTGGCGAAGATGGTATACTATCAGAATTTTATGTTTTGTACTGGGATATAATAAAAGACGATTTCTTAAGTTTACTACAAGAAATTTTTAATGATACTATATTCAGTAACTCTCAACATAAGAGGGTCTTAACCTTATTACATAAAGGAGGGGAAAGGGAAAATAAAAAAAATTTGAGACCACTTACTTTACTAAATTGTGATTATAAAATCATTGCAAAGATTCTATCTGAAAGACTTAAAATAGTATTACCTAAAATTATTCATACCGATCAGAAGGGGTTTGTTAAAGGTAGAAATATAAGCGAGGCTAACCGAATGATTCAGGACATTATAGAATATATTGACAACGAAGATGAAGAAGGAATTATATTATTTTTGGATCAACAAAAAGCGTTTGATAGGGTTGAATGGGAATGGATAGATTTTGTATTGGAGAAATTTGAATTTGGCGTGAAATTTAGAGCATGGATAAAGATGCTATTATACAATGCGACTATGTGTATCAAAACTAATGGGTTTGTATCCAGATACTTTTCCATTACTCGCTCCGCTAGGCAAGGGTGTCCAATAGCGCCTCTCTTGTATATCATACAAGCTGAACCCATGGCATGTGCGATAAGGGATGACCTTAAAACAGAAGGATTAAAATCACCAGGAGGGGGAGGGAACTTTATTGAAACCAAATTATGTATGTTTGCAGATGACACCCAGGTATTTGATAAAAATGAAAAATCTGTAGAAAATACTTTTAAAATTTTATCCTTATACGAAAAAGCTTCGGGTTCTAAAATAAACTATGACAAAACCAAAGGCTTACAATTAGAGGCTTCTAAAAGAAAACGATTTAAATTTGACAAAATCAAATGGATCACAGGCAATGTTAAAACATTAGGGGTTTGCCATGGTTATGAAATAGATGATGATGATATTTGGAGAAAAATAATAGAAAAAGTTAGAAATTGTATACATGTATGGAAAAGTAGGAAGTTTACATTTAAAGGTAAAATACTTATAGTAAAAAATATGATACTTTCTCTTTGTTCTTACGAGATCGAAATACGAGGAATTCCGAATAAATATACTACAGAGCTAAATAATATAATTTGGAACTTTATATGGGACGGAAAAGTGAACCAGGTAGATAGAAATGTTTGTTGTTTGGAGGAAATAAAAGGGGGGATGGGAATGGTAAGTATAGATACATTTATAAAAAGTAAACAAACAAAACTTGTATATGAAAGCTGGAATGAGATCTGTAAGTCATTTTTTTGTAAGTATTGGCTTTCGGAAATTTGACGAAAATATAATGATGCTTTTTTTGTATGTAAATGTTCAAGTCTAAATGGTTAAGATATGAACCAACTACCACAAATTTATCAGAAAATTATAAATACGTGGTCAGGATTTATTCAAAATGTTGAAATACCTCCATGTAAAAGTGCTATTTTAAATATGAGAATATTTGGAAACTCTTCTGTTCGTTTAAAAAAATAAACCATTGATCTACTCTTCTTTTTTAAAAAGCGGTATCACAACTATCCAGGACATTTGGAATTTAGAAACTACGGATTTCATTAGCTGTAATGAAATTTATAGGAAGTTGAATGATGGGAGAAATTGTATTTCCGAATTTTCAAAAATTAAACAGGCAATTCCTAAAGATTTCGTGCAAATTTTGAAATCTTGCGGAAACCAGAATTTGCATTATGAAAGTAGATTAAACATATCAAATGACCTTGAGATCATTATCTTAAACAACCAAAAAATCAAACCATCGACGTTAAAACTCAATTATATTCGTACGGTTTTAAATAAAGATGTATCTCCAAAATGTCAAATTAAGTGGGAGGAAATATTTGAAACAAATATTATACCTTGGGAAAATATGTGGTCGGGATTAAAATATTTAAAAATTGAAAATAAAGTAAAAGAATTCCAATGGAAATCCTTGCACAATATTTTATATACTGAAGAAAGATTAAAAAAATGAAGATATCAAATGGAAAATGCCACATTTATAAAATGACAATAATATAGAAACCCTGCAACACTTATTTTTCAGTTGTAGTACATCACAGTTAATTTTAAAAAACCTCCAAGAAATACTTATCAAATCAAACATAGGAATAAATAATCCTTTTGGTGAAAAGGAGGTTCTATTCGGTAAAAATACGGGGAGAACTAAAATATGATAATTTTTTAAACATAATTATCATATATTTTAAATGGACACTATGGAAAATTAGGAATTCAATAAAATTTAACAAAACGCCTAAAACACCACAAGATATTTATAAAATCTGGAAACAAAACTTGAAATATAATCTAAAATTTGTTCTTCTTTTGAAAAGTATTGATATCATTGATAAGACAAAATTGGAGCTGTAATAATGAAAATTTAGACATTTTATATAGTATAAGATAGCTTGAGTCAAAGTACATTTTTCATGGTTTATAGTATGAGAATGATTGTATAAAAAAAATTGATAAACAATTATTAGCCTATCATGGTTATTGTAGTAAATGCACATCTATTATTTGGGTATTTTATACTTATTTACTTACTATTTTGAAATTAAAGTATAGAACTGTTAGATGCTTCTAACATTATATGGATATATTTTTTACACTAAATGTAAATCCAAGGTTAAAAGTGGACTACTTTTTTATTGCCTTCTATTTCCTCTGGATAGATGGTTTCACTTTGTAAACAGGGACCCTTAGCCTGATCCTGGAAGACTAAGGTTATTGTAAACAAGCTCTCTGTCATGTCTGTATTTCACTTTCATTAATCGTATTTACAATTTGTTTCAAGCTAAAAATGACGCTCGCCATTCCTCTGCTTTTCACTTTGTCAGCTGTGTGCACAAATGCACATTTACCATGTCATTGGAAGGATTGTGGAAATTGGATTTGGGGCTGGAATGGTAGATTTCATGGATTTGGTGGCTCTAATTAAGGAATCAGAGGATATATCAGCTATGGTTTAGGGAATAGTGGATATGACAGCTATGGTTTAGGATACACAGGACATGGAGGTGGATATAGAAGATACAATGGATTAAGTTTAGTTGGCAATCATGGTGGAAAAGATCACATAGGATATGGTATTGGTTATGGTGGCAAAGATCACGTAGGATACGGAAGTGGTTATAGAGGAAATAATGGTGACAATCATAATCATGATAATTGTGAAAATCATAATGGTGAAAATCATGATGATAACAATCATAACGGTGACAATCATGCTGGATATAGTTATGGATATATGGCATCCAGTAAAGTGAGTGGTGGAAATATGGTGCCAATCATGATGTAAAGATCATAATGGTGCAAATAATGGTGACAATCATGATGTACAATCATAAGTGACAATCATATGGTAACAATCATAATGGTAACAATATTATGGTAAATCAGGATGATACAATCATAATGGTGACAATCATAATGGTGACATCATAATGTAACAATCATAATGGTGACAATCTAATGTGCAATCATAATGGTAACAATCATAATGGTGACAATCATGATGATAAAAATCATAATGGTGACAATCATGTAACAATCAGGATGATAACAATCATAATGGTGACAATCATAATGGTGACAATCATAATGGTAACAATCATAATGGTGACAATCATAATGGTGACAATCATAATGGTAACAATCATAATGGTGACAATCATGATGATAAAAATCATAATGGTGACAATCATGGTAACAATCAGGATGATAACAATCATAATGGTGACAATCATAATGGTGACAATCATAATGGTCATAATCATGATGATAACAATCATGATGATAACAATCATAATGGTGGAAAATCATAACGGTGACAATCATATGGTAACAATAATGATGATAAAAATCATAACGGTGACAATCATAATGGTAACAATAATGATGATAAAAATCATAACGTGACAATCATAATGGTAACAATAATGATGATAACAATCATAATGGTGACAATCATGCTGGATATAGTTATGGATATGGTGGCAATCCCAGTAAAGTGAATGGTGGAAATAATGTTGGCAATCATGGAAGCAGATATGTTAAAGTGAATAATGAAAAAAATGGTGGCAATCATGGTAAAGTGAATGGTGGAAATCATGGTAGCAGATATGGTAAAGTGAATAGTGGTAATCATGGAAGCAAGAATCACGTTAGATATGGTAGCAGATATGTTAAAGTGAATGGTGGAAATAATGGTGGCAATCATGGTAGCAGATATGTTAAAGTGAATGGTGGAAATAATGGTGGCAATCATGGTAAAGTGAATGGTGGAAATAATGGAGACAATCATGGTAAAAAGAATGATGGCAATCATGGTAAAGTGAATGGTGGAAATAATGGTGGCAATCATGGTAGCAGATATGGTAAAGTGAATGCTGGAAATCTTGGAAGCAAGAATCACGTAAGATATGGTAGCAGATATGTTAAAGTAAATGGTGGTAATCATGTTAAAGTGAATGGTGGAAATGGTAGTAAAGTGAATGGTGGAAATAATGGTGGCAATCATGGTAAAGTGAATGGTGGAAATCATGGTTATGAAAATCAGGTTGAATATGGTGGCAATCATGGTAAAGTAAATGAAGGAAATCATGGCAGCAAGAATCATATTAGATATGGTAGCAGATATGGTGGTACTAATGGTAAGAAGAATGATGGAAATAATGGTAAAGTGAATAGTGGAAAATATCATGTTGGATATGGTGGCAAATATGGTGGAAATTGGGGTAAAGTGAATGGTGTCACTCATGGTACCAAGAAAGTTGTCAATCATGGTACAGAAAACGGTGACAACCATAGGAAAGTGAATGGTGGCAAATATCATGTTGGATATGGTATGAAATATGCTGGCAATCATGTAAAAGCAAAAAGTGCAAATCATGTAAGCCTAGATAATGGTGGACATGGTCATGTATTTGGTGGCAATGATGGTGAATGAGTTGTTTTGCGTGGTGGCAATAATGGTGTGCATGGTACCAATTATGGTGGTGGAGTTGTTTTGCATAGGGGCAGACATGTGCATGGTGGCAACCATGGTGGTGGAGTTGTTTTGCATGGTGGCAGAGGTGTGCATGGTGGCAACCATGGTGGTGTTGTTGTTGTGCATGGTGGCAACCATGGTGGTGGAGTTGTTTTGCATGGTGGCAGAGGTGTGCATGGTGGCAACCATGGTGGTGTTGTTGTTGTGCATGGTGGCAACCATGGTGGTGGAGTTGTTTTGCATGGTGGCAGAGGTGTGCATGGTGGCAACCATGGTAGTGTTGTTGTTTTGTATAGGGGCAGAGGTGTGCATGGTGATGCTTATAGTGGAGTTCATAGTGGAAAGAAAAATACTTATTAAAATTCTTCTCGTTTCATAAAGGACTGAACCTTAAGTAAAATCATTAACCACATACATGTACATATTTCTGTAGATATACTGCAATAAACTAATACATATAGCCTGTTGCTGTGTTTTGTGTTTACTATAAGCTTGAAAAAAAATAACCTAAATACACATTGAGATTAGCTACAATATGTTTAAATGATTCAGTTTATATCAGCATGCATGCAAATTGTCTTATAAAAAAGAAGATGTGGTATGATTGCCAATGAGACAACTATCCACATAAGACCAAAATGACACAAATATTAACAACTATAGGTCACCGTATTGCCTTCAACAATGAGCAAAGCCCATACCGCATAGTGGCGGACATGTGACTAGTGATGCTTATAGTGGAGTTCATAGTGGAAAGAAAAATACTTATTAAAATTCTTCTCGTTTCAAACCCTACCCAAAGGTTGAGACAGTGGGTAGGTAGGTAGGCATTTTCTTTTTTTTTTCTTCGAAAAAAAGAAATTGAAGCATCAGATGTTTATTAGTCTTCATGCTTATTTGATTAAAAAAAACCTTCTTCAAATCAGGACAATAAAAGAATTTGAGTAGACAGCTTTTTTCTGGGTAGGTAGCGTTTGGGCAAACAAACCTATTATTTATTTTGGCCTAGTCTATCAAACAATCATGAGTTTCAATGAGTAAAAAGTGCAAAGTGGGGTAACAACTCGCATGCAATTCCAATTTAGGTGGAAAGTATTTATGATAGTCGGAAAGGTTATAGTTTCTCATATATACTTTATGCAGTAGGTGAACTACCCGTAGTGATGCAATGAAATAATAATAAGATTTAAAATTACTTAACCAAGTGATAATGCATTGATGTATTGGTAACTTTGATTTAAATTATAAGAAAAATGTACACTAAAAACTGAAATTCAGCTAGAAAAATTTTGTACGCGTTATGACCTGAGATTTGATTCTTCAATGCAGGTCATGACCTGCATTTTTATCAATACAGGTTGACAGGTATGATAGTATGTAGTTGTAAGGTGTACATATCTGTCTGGCATGATTTATTTGACCTTGTTCTCATTGTCATCCATGATATTTTTAAATAGTATATATGTGATACGAAAGTAGTAAAACCTTTATCTGTACAACTTCCAAATTAAAATCAATATTCAGTAAAGCAGGGGAGACACCTTATCTTGTTATTATAACAGTGGCATATCCAGGGGGAGAGTTCCGGGGTTGGAACCCCCCCCCCCCCCCCTCTTCTTTGGACAATCAATGCATTTGAATGGGGACATATAGTTGGAACATCCCCCCCCCCCCTTTGTCCTCGGTTGGGAACCCCTTTTTCAAATGGCTGGATCCGCCACTGAATAAAACATATTAAGGTCAAGTAACAGTAAATGAACGCCGTCTAGCAGATTCCGCGAAATATTGCGACGTTTTGTACGAATTACGTCCCTTTGACCAGATTTGGCAATGTTATAATTGCACCCGGCGACTTTTCGATGGGACAACGTCAACGGTAAATTTGACGGAAAGTATGTTACTTCTAGGAGAATGAACTTTTTTTTTTTCTAAAATTAAAAATTGAAAATTAATATGAAAACAGTCATGAAGACGATCTTCAAAATGAAAATCAGGTGTTTGACTGGCGTCAGGGACGTAGTGTGGTAGAGTTTGTATATCTGCCGACCAGTTAAAACAAGTGTGAAAACTGTTGCTCACTACTATTTCTACATAATTGTGATGAGAAAAAACAGTATGGTCTCGAAAGTATTCTATATGTAGTATGTCAAAACTGTCCTTACAAAAACCCTATATTTACTGGGAAAAGACATCGTCTAGCAGAAAATAAGCAGAAGGGGGTGCAAGTTTGGGACATTAATACTAAAGTTAAAACTTAGTATTGTACGGTAAGACTATATAACTCATTTTTAAAAAATTATCACACCAGTCGGAACAAATAAAATTATTTTCAAATAAGAGAAAAGGAAATGAACCACATAAACTAATACTGGTCATCAATTCGCCGCTGCTGTCGGTCAGTCATAGATGGCACTAAACTATAATACACTTAAATTAATTAACCTTGTTCACGGTTGGAACAACAGTTTAATATTTAAACACATTTTTTAGAATATGACAAATTACCGAATAACAAACAAAAATAATGTTTCACGATCATTTATCCATCGCTACATTTTGTAATCTAACGTTGTTTTTTTTTTGTAATGGTGTTTTCTTTCACGTCCGCAATTTCGATTTTAAAAATAGAACACAAATCTTTAAATAGATACATGTATTTATACATGGCTTAGTATCCTAAAAGTATTGATTCGTATGGTTGTCTCCTCAAAGGAAATTGTTATATAAAATTGAGAATGGAAATGGGGAATGTGCCAAAGAGACAACAACCCATTATATGTATATATATATATATATGGGTAAAAATTAACCGAATAAAAAAAATGTACCCTAGCTGAAAGTAGCGTCTCAAATATAAAATAGAACTGTACTCTCTATTTCACTCATAAAACTTGAAGGTTGAGAATGCCGAGATTATATCGATCATCTCTATATCATACTACTACTATATATACCTACTGAAAAATATGCACAGTGTCACAGACTTTCAGTACATAAAGTAAAATGTAAATCCCGTAAGTAGTTAGTACTTCAATAAGACAGCAACCAGACAACAACACAAGACCAAAAGAAAATTAAAAAGGAAAAGATATCTTATGATATGCATTTGTAGGGGGGTAGGGGTGGCAGGGGTCCTGATCTCGAAATCCCAGACTTTAAAACATGAAATCCCGAGGTCCCGAATTTATAGAAATATAAATCCTGCCATCCAGAAAGGATTAATCCCGAAATCCCGTGCTTAAAAAAACACCCGATCCCGGAGTCCCGTTAAAGCCCCCCCCCCTCATTTGTGTAGATTGACTAAATAACAAAACACAATATTTCCAGTCATTTCTCAGCCTTTGTGCGATTGTTTTTTTTCTTGTTTTTTTTTTTTTTTTTGGTTTGAAAAGTGGGGGGGGGGGGTATTTTTGTAGGCATATTAAACATAAATATGTACATCTGTTTTTTATGTCATATCTCAACCTCCGTATGTTTGGTTTCCTTGGAAATGTTTTTACTGTACTACAAAGACCGTGCAATGTCTTGAGAGAAAGCAAAATTCAGAGAGAAAATCACATTAATTTATTGTCACATATAATTAGTTGTCAAAGGGAGTTGCAGAATAACGGATACTGGTGAATGTCAAAAATGAACAAAAAATTTGCAAAATTATAAAGAGTAACAACGGAAAATAAAAAAAATTATTTAATACAATAGTGTAGACCATGTATACAGAGTTAAGTAATCATGTTATGATAGAAGATTTTACAGAATAAGCGTTATATTTAAAGATAAAGAACATTTAGGTCCACACTTAATATGAACCCTTAAAAAATCGTTGGATTATCTCGGTGTTGCTGGTCAGTAATGAATAAAAAATCACTGGTCAATCTAAAGGTTGTTGTAAGTGATGCAATATATTCTTATTTTCCTGTTCCCCTTATGTAACTTCCAGTTTTATTGAAGTTTACATCCATCAAAGCCTTATAGTTTATTTAGTTTCCTGTTATTACTACCCCCCCCCCCCCCCCTTTATTTGTCGCATGTTGTGTATCATGTACTGGTTCTATATATCTTCGAGCATACATATGTACACTTATTGAACAATAACCATTTAGTAAACTTTTTAAAACGTTTTTGTAGACTTCTATACAATAAATTTTATACAGAACAAAAAAGATATTAACAAAGATGTCAGTTTGTCTGCGTGTTTTACTTGTTAACTTGCAGATGTGTAAATACCCACACGACACTCTTTCAAGAATTTGTAGGATCATTGATATAATGTTTGTTTATATATGCGATGTTAAGCAGCAGTATATGGACAGAACACGTTCTATCGTGATATAGTACCAAAACACTAGCTATTACATGTCCGCTGCTAAAGAAACCGTTTTTTTTTTTCAAAAGTGGCCAACTCATATATCTGAACGGAGAAAAGGTGTAAACAGATGACTTACAAGATAGTCTGAGAGATTTATGAATTGGTTACCCAAAAATGACAAAGTTCATCTATCTCTCATTAGAGCAAATATTGATAAAGATCAAAACTCTGACCACATGCAAACAGACAACAAAGAGAAAACGTTATAGGATTCACACTGTAGATGTTTTGCGGAATAACTATAAAGGGGGACGGACGGACGGAAGGACGGGCGGCCAGACGGAATGACGGGCGGACAGACGTACAGGGTAATTGAGGGGGGCATAAAAAAATATAGCTTCAATTACATCTTTTATTGCGTCAACTTGTAGACAGTAACCCTGATGATTTCTATTTTTATGTTTTTTAATTTTTGCGTTCATGTACTTACAACGTATTTTTGTCTGAATTAGTAATTGTTTTAGATATGTATATTGATTATGAACATACATGTATCATAGTTTTTACAACGTATAATTTCATAAAAGAGGGTCTAATTGGGGTTTACGGAATACAGAATAATGGACAAAATTGCAGAATAAAATGCAAAAAAGAAAGAAAAGAAAAAAAGTATAATTGGAGCTAAAATATAAAGAATAAAGAATATTGGTAATAATAATAAAAATTAATGATAATTATCCAGACTCTTATGATAAAAAGAATCTTTCAATACGAAACACATAATCATCGTGCAGAATCAACACGAAGAACGTTGGAAATTATTAGCATGATAACTTGACGTTATGTAACAAAAATTACGACGTCACGAATTTTGATGGTTTTTTTTTTTCCAAAATGTTGGGTTTGCGTCGCTTCTACAGGAAAAACGAAGTCGGTGACCATATTATTTTTTGATATCATCTAATTCGTAAGACAAAAAGGAAGAAAATATTAATTTAAAAAAAAATTCTATGGAGCGGTTCACGTGATTTATACTGGAAACTGAAAATTGTAGAAGAAAAATATAGATTTCCCCTATATATTCAATACACCTTATCGCTATTCCCGGCTGACCCGTCCGCTTGAACTTTTGACGTCAACAACAATCACTTTTCCATTGTGGCGTCAGACATTTTGTTTTATGACGTCAAAATTTTACGGGAACCTGTGTGATTTCCAGCAATGGCGGACAAATAGCGATAAGGTGTATGTAATTTAGTACCCTCTCGGACCATTTTAAAAATGGATTTTTCTTGAAAACGAAGTCGGTGACATATACTTTTTTTTACATTTTCTGATGTAGATTTTCAATATCTAGTTGAGTTCTAAATTTTTAAAAAATCTATGGACTAGTTCATTTACTGATCCTTGACCTTAAAAAACATCTTGAAGGCCTAAATTATCATTTTGTAAGTCTCCCCCCTTTTCTCATATTCTAACATTTCAAACAAACTGAGCAATAATAATTAATACTTTTCGGTTGAAATGTGAAGTAAAAGTTGGTGGATATGTTTATATACTTTTCGCGTGTTGTAGATGTTGACGCTTGCACTTGTCCAGAAAAATACTCAGAAAAAGAACGTGGGTCCAAAAACTTCGCCAAACTATCCCTTCGATTACTTCGGAGTTTATCATCGTAGGGACAGAACTTCCGGTTTGAAATGAACTTCCGAACAATCGATACGTCACTAATATCCCTGGCTACCTATTTATTTAGATATGGCGGCATTCAGTTAACATAAATGAATCTTAGGATTACACTGGAAAATGGAGATACATATATGTCAGGGAGGGGATTAAGCAATGTCTGAAACTGGTAAGAGTTGAAAACTTCATTCCTTTAGAAATGACATTTGTGAATTTTTAGCTAGCGAAATAATTTTTCACAGCCGTTTCTCCTTTAGGCAGCAACCATTTGATTTTCTGGGGGGTGGGGGGGGGCTATGTTTTTTTTTCTGTGCAAACTTTTTTTTTCGACTTCGGCAAGAACAATCTATTTTTTTGGCGACAAACCGAAAACTATTTTTTTCTTTCAATTTTGGCATTACATACATTTGTATAATGGCAGCTGAGGGTGAAACAAACAATTTTTTTTTCTCAGGGTCCAAAACAAATTATTTTTTTCACCAAAAATTGGACACAAACTTTTTTTTCCAAAAAAAAACCATAGCCCCCCCCCAGAAAGTCAAATGGTTGCTGCCTTAGCTGTTTATTATTTTTCTGCTTTACCCAAACCACAAGTAAATTTATGACAGTATTATAGATAAGATTGCTTTCATGCAGATCAGCCATGAAGTCGATCCATAACATCATGAGCTCAAGTCGATCTTGCCCCAATACACCTTATCGCTATTTGTCCGCCATTACTGGATATCACACAGGTTTCTGTAAAATTTTGATGTCATAAAACAAAATATCTGACGCAACAATGGAAAAGTGATTGTTGTATGTGTCAAAAGGTCAAGCAGCCGGGTCAGCCAGTCGAGTATATATATAGGGTAATAGTGATAAGGTGTATAGCAATACACCTTATTATGGCTGAAAGCTTTTGTCTAGAGTTTAAGATAGGCCTTGAAATCTGTCTCGATTTACCATAGATTCTGTCCTGCTTGAACTATTGTCAGAAATGATATCATACAACAATAATTTTTCCATTGTGGTATTAGATACATTTGTATTTTGTATTATGACGTCAAAATTTAGCGGGAACCTTCGTGATACATGTATCAACCTTTTAAATGTAAATTGTAAATAGCCAAGAGAAATCTTTCTGTGTTGCCACGACACTGCGTTAAGTTTTTGAGCAGAACCATTAACATTCAGCATTGAATCTGATTCCTTACTTGGAAGAAGAAGAAGTAATGGCGTACAAATGAGGTGTATTCAGCATTAAAAGTAATGTAATCTATTAACAATTATATTTAGACAATTCTCAATTCATCCACTATCTTGTCCTGAGGCGCGTTTTTTTTTGGTTGTTGTTGGTTAAATAAAATAGCTAGCATACGAGTTTAGTTCTAAAAGGTCTTTTAAAAAAGACAAAAATAGACATTTTCCGAGCACGAGTTGTCAATATTGTTGAAATAACGTAGCATTGCATACTTGAACTGAATATACAAGATTTATAAGGAAACAATCATTTACTTGAGAGTACAAGCAGGTAACTGTTATACAATTAAAGCAAATATATATGACATCTTTACGTCATGTATTTGTAATTTGTACATTCAGTTAGTCCAAATAATTATGAGGTCTGGCAAGGCTTTTTAAAAAAAAAATTCGGGGACGCCTTCCTACAACATACATTGTAATTATGACTTCTGGCATAGGACATTGTAGGAAGCTAAAAGGTATCCCAGAAAGAAAAAAATAGCCTTGTCAGACGTCATAATGATCTATAATTATTAGGACTAGTGTTCAGTGTAATAATTCAGTTCTGGAAATCTGGAAAAAAACCCAAATAAACACTGAAGTTAAATGTATTAAATGTGCTCAGATATGTTTGCTTTACAAAAATCTTGAGAGAGATTTAGCACATAAATACTTTATGTTCGTTTGAACATAGTGAATTTAGATCATAATGGATTTTTCTATGTCTAGCTTGGTTTGATTTCAATTAATTTGAATTTTAAGGTTAATTTTCTATTTTAATTATCAGTATTAGAATGATTTTTTGTGGATCAAATCAACATGTCAGATCAATTGATTTTCCTTTGACTTTGTTTCACTTTCAATATTTCATTTTTTTCTTTTAATAGCCTAACAAACATCAATCATGCTTTATCCATCTCTAGCTTAAGGCAATAATTATGGGTGAATAGAAGTTCACATGAAATTGAATATGGATTCACTGAGGTCGATGTATACACTTGCAAGTGAATAATTCGTCATCAATGTTTCTTAGCTTAAATTTAGAACAAAATTGAACCATACTCATAATACTGACTGCTAATAGCTGAAAATTATTTCACTACTTCACTTACATTAATATAATCATGATAATGATTGAACAAACAAAAAAATCCTAATTTAAATTTTTATGTACCAAAAATGCATCTACATGTAGTAGCCCCTTTAATGTAATAATGATGTTTTCCAGTAATGAATCCTAAAGGTTCCTCTTCACCAACTCTGTTGCCTTTCCTCCAAAATCAAACCAACCACATTCATGATATAGTCATTACAATTTATTATACCAGTGCAGGATGCCAAGGTGTACCTGGATTCTGTTTTCTGCTCTTTGCTTTGCTTGTTTTCTGTTTGACACATTCCTTGTTTCCATTTTCAATTCTATGAAAATATTGAATTTGATTGTATGTGCCATACAATTTAGAATGGAAACAGGGAACGTGTCAAAGGGACAACAACCTGACCATAGCCAAACAAACAGTGACTTTTACCATTTATAGTATACAGTTTAAGAAGAGCAAGTATGATTGCTCATGAGACATGTCTCCACCAGAGACCAAACAACATAGAAGTTAACAACTACAGGCGACCGTCACCATTCAGTCTTCATATAACATAAATGGGAGAACTCATACAGCATAGTCAGCAATAAACATGATTAAAGGCATGAAAAATACAAATGCAAAACAATTCAAATGAGAAAACTAACAGCCTGGTGTACATGTATGTACAAAACAATGAAGCATACAACAAATATAATACACAGCAACAATCTACCGAAATATAATGAATATAGTCTTCTGACTTGGGACAGGCACATACAGAAATGAGGCAGGGTAAAACTAGTTTGTGGGTGTCAAAGCCTCGATACCTAGGATACCTCATGAATTGTAAGTACATTGTATCTTCATGTTTTTCCAATACAGTGCAGTCCTCTAATTGAGTATTAGTAACACCTTAAAGAAAAATATAAGCATTTGCCATTTCATTTTTATTTATAACAGATATTTTTCTTTTATTGAAGTGCCAATCACAACCAGCCTTAACTTTTATGTGCAATAATCATGACAAAGAGATTCAATTCACGTCGTGTTGGAAACACAACAATCAAAACATTAGAAAAACAACCAATCAAATTTGCTGCCGCCATATGTCCTCTTAATTTAGAAGAGCAAAAAGAGAGATTCTTGAAGTTTGGGAAACTACCAAAATTTGTTTTAAAAGGTTCAGAAGACGAGATCGAAAATTTATTCAACAAAGCTCGTAATCAGATACGATTTGACCTTTTTGGTGAAGCTGAGTACATTTTGAAAACTGTTAAAGAGAAATATGGTGATGGTGATAATTACCTTGCAGCACAGTTTGGTGATAAGATTACCAAAGAGGAGGCAACTCAAATACTGGAACAATATCTTAGGGAGAACAATCTAGATGGTGCTATGAGTATTGTTTGGTGTGCTGATTTAGCTTCAAGGTACAATGTAGTTGATTTTTAATTTTCACAAATATTTCTCACCATTTCAGTCATGTCTTGGCCCTCGGTCATAAACTTTACTCAATACTTTATGTACTAGGAGTACACAATTTGTGCTCTAAACTCCAAATACATTATAAATTTTGATTAGATTTTTGACTCAGCATGAGTCTTAATAGTACGATAATCATGCTCCAAAGTTCATGATGTTAACTTATTTTTAATTTCAGCACTCAAATTTTTTTTAATAAAAATAATGAAATATGCTTGGGAAATGATTGCCAATTAATGGTATGCTAAAAATATTACATTAATTTACACCAAAAAATTGTTATAAACATGTGTGAATCAATTGAATGCTAACTTTTGAATGTGACTCATATATGTCGTTAGAAAACAATTTTTCACAGATAAATGTAGACTTTTAAACATGTTTAATATATTCAAACAAAAATTATATAATGTCTCCCCAAATTTTAATTTAATAGAAGCAAAATTTATTTTTCATTTGCACACTTCAATCTTACAATCAGTAATTTTATTGGATTTTCTGTCAAAGACGAATTTAATGACAGAAATTCAAAAGACCCTTGATGTTTGTCAACAAGGCTTATATTTATGTTATTTGCATACTGTCATTCATTTTAATGAAATTGACCATAAAAGATTGAAAGGTTGTGATGCATACATTTCACAAATGTATACAAAACGTATTTGAATAGCCACCTTTATGTACATATCTATATTTGTTCTGCTGAGATAGGCTATTTAGATTTAAACCTTGATGAAATCAAACAAAAGAACTGCTGATTAGCAGAATTATAAAATTAAATTTATTATAATGTTTAATGAATAACCCATATGTTAACCAGATCTAATCTATGAAAAATTACAATTATGGCTTTTGACAAATGTTAGATAGACATCAGTACAAATGTATTAATCATCTAGACTGAATTAAATTGTTATCATTTATATAATATATATTAAACATGATAAAATTTACATAGTAAAAATTCTGAAAAGATTTAAGCATACAATATATGTCTGTGTTTTAATGCTTATCTAGATATACATTGTAGATGTGACATAAGGGTATGATGCACTATTTATTTTTATACAATATGCCTTAAAGCTTTTTTACCTCTTCTTAATCTTATTGATAAGAACATGAAGAAAGCCCTATTCTTAAGTTTCTATCTTTTCTTTATTATAATGTCTGTCCCACTTCATGTTAAAGTTTTTGGTCGACTCAAACTAGTTTTAGAGGAAGTTGGAGTCCAATCAGCTTGAAAATTAGTACATGTAGTACACATGTTCCCTATAATATGATCTTTCTAATTTAAATGACAAATTAGAGTTTTTTGTCCTCAATTTTTTATGTGTATATTATCATGATTATATGTAGTAATGTTCAATTTCCAATTGTTATGCTCTGACTATCAAAAGAGATTTCTTTAAAAAAGATAAGCTAAATATAACAAAAAAAGTCTAGAAACCATTGCTTTACTATATTAAAAGATATACTGATGGAAGAGATAGGAAAGGGAATGAAGCCTATTGATTTTGGGGTCAAAGTTTAAGGTTACTTTAACTTGAAATAGATTTTTATTTTAGACTTCACAAATAAAACTGTTTTCCTATGACATTTGTAAAGTAGTCATAATATATATACATTCTAAAAAGGTCATTTTTTATATTTTTATATAAAAAAAAACGTCAACAAAACATGACTAAGATGGTTACAAAAACAAATCACACAATTTCATGACAATTTGAATGTAAATATGTAAATGAAAATTTGTTTTCTATATTTATATGCTACGCAAGTTTACAGTTGACTTAATTTAATTTCAGTGCTCGTATGATGTGGATTGGACCCCATTGTAAACACAATAGACCAGAGGCCCGAAACTACTCATTCTGGATTAAGAATTCCACAGACAACAACTTTTTAAGGGAACAGGGTATACGATGTCTAGCAGACCATGAAATAGGAACACATTTTGTATCCTTCAAACAATTTGTAATATCTTTCTGTACATACACTATGGTTGCAAGATGTGATTTAACTTTGAATTTTTATATAAAACATACATGCATAATTAATATGGTTGCAGGATGTGTTTATTACATTGATTTTTTATAAAGCACTTACTGTGGATTCTTTTATTTTCATGGGTACCAATTTTCGAGGATTGAACAAATCTTACACTTTCTTTGACATTTGATTTCCTGGTTCTGCCAAAGTCTACATACAAGCCTATGGCAAATTTTGTGGTTAACGTGTACCCACAAAATTCACAAAAATTGGTATTCAACGAAAAAGAATGAATCCATAGTAAATTAGTATCATGTTCATACATGCACACCAATGATTATTTCATCATATTAATTTCATTTTATTTATGTATTTTTTATTTATTTTTAAATTTAGCCATGCTTTGCTTCAAGTTGCTGATCTTCACTGTACTTGGGATTTGCTTATAGTTGCTGATTTTCACTGCACTTTAAACTGGAGCTTTTTGTGTTTAACAGAACAGCATCATTTCAGGTATCAACGTACATTTGTAATTAGGAAAAAAAAAATGCACAATTTTTAGCAACAATAAGAAAATTGATACCAAGTAAAGATGGAAAGAAGAATGAAGCCAAATTACCTTGACCCTTTTAAGAACAATATAGTTTTTACCATTATTTTAAAAAAAATCCTATACTTTTCGAAACATACCATTCTAGAAGTCAATATTGATGTCTTCAGGCAGTCTCATGCCAGTAAAAAAAAATAAACTAGGCATATTTTGATTTTCATACACTTTATCACTTTTTATACTCCTGTCATTGCTATGACTATTCATTTCCTGCTACTGTGTATCAGGATCTTGACATTTAACGACCAGTGATGCCTGGTTTACATCTAATTCTAGGAATTGATCTCCAAACTTTGTATGGGTGCGAATGTAGTAGAAATTTGTTTAAGTTCTTATAGGCCCATTAAAATTTTGACGGGACGTATTATGGTATACAAATGTCTGGAGTCCGTCTGTCCATCCGTCTGTTAGGTGTTAACATGTCGCACCGTAACTTGAGACTTATCCAAAGGAGTAAGTTCGGTAAGGGCCATATTTGGCCCCAATTATAAAGTTCATAGTTATAAGACAATAAATGTTTTAAGTTGCCTTAAAGACATGTTAGAAAGTTAAACAGAACTGTTTTTGTCAAAGTTTAATTCTAACACGTTGATTTTTACATCCAAAAAAGGTCAAAATAAGGGATTTTGGTGAAATTTGACGAAATCAGCTAGATTTCAACCAAATGAAGGACCAGGAAACATAGAGCGCAGGCGTCGACAAGCTTAAGATTCAAATAAGACATGTGAAATGTCTTCACAAACATTATTTTAAAAGATCTTTGTTGTCGACGTATGCGCTCTATGTTTCCAGTCCAATAATCTATGGAAATTTACCCATTTTCATTGATTTTTTCGTGAAAAATCAATATGAGTACAACTTGTGACGTCATAATGAAACGCAGAGAAACGTAAAATTTTCAACAAAATTGTTTATATCCTAGCTAGTCAATGTATTAGCTATAATTTATCGTGATATTGGTCGATAAATCTGAATTTGAAATTTACGCTAAAAAGGGGGGCCATTTTAGGACCTTATCGAACATACTCCTTTCATGAAACTTAAAATGGTTGTTTCTTATGATGGTCAAACTATCTGTATATAACTTTTTGGTTAAAATTAGATTCAAACTTTTTGAGTTACTGGACATGGTAACTAAAACTAAGGTGTGTTTTTTTTCATATGTCACGCCGTATATCGAAAACAATTTATGATAATTGATTATAACTTTACACACTTCTTACTTATATAAATATAAAGATCTGTATACTTTTTGGTGATGATTCAAAATTTTATATATGAGTTATTGAGTATTTTGTAAAAAAAGGGGGAGTTTTTTTTTAAATGTCGCAAGGTTTCTCAAAAACAATGTATGATTATGGCTTAAAACTTTACACACTTCATAGTTATATCAATGTTAAGATCTGTATACTTTTTTTTGATGATTAAAGAGTTATTGAGTTTTTTTGTTAAAAAATGTGTTTTAATTCACATGTCTCGTTGTATCTCAGACACTATTTATTTACAATTACACACAAGATGACGGGCGTATTATGGACTCATGGCACAGGTGTTCATTATGACATGAACCCTACAGAGAGACTCAATATGAACACAGCCTAATGCTTTTTCACTACTTTCAGTAACATTACCCAAGAAAGACAGTAAATTTTCTGATTTTTTTCTAATAAAATTTTATTCAATTTATGATATTCCCATTGTCAATTTGTTGCAATTCAAAATAAAAAGTATTGCAAGTAGGTTTTCAACTGGTAGAGAAAGAGTGATACTGTGGATTCATTTATTTTTGTGAGTACCAATTTTCGTGGATTGAGGAAAACTTGCATATTCATGGATACTAAAAAGTATTCAAATTTGGGGTTTGGGCAAAGTCTGTATACATTCTCAAGAAAATTTATTATTTGTTTAAGATTTAAATTTGTGGTTCCCCTGTTCCCAGGAAATCCATGAAAATTTGTATCCAACGAATATGAATGAATCCCCAGTAACTGCAGTGATCTGCCCAGGGCCTTTTAGCATCAGGGAAATGTGGTGCTATTATTTTCAATGTGTTGCTATCTGAATTGGTTTTCTTATAGATTGTGTTATGAATGTGATGCTATAATTTTAAGAAACAAAATGACATTTCAAATTTCCCTGTTTACCATGATGCTAAATGCAATTTCTGGGGAGAACACTATTTAAACTTATATACAAATTACCTTCTTTTGATATAGAATATTAACATATCTTATAGTGTTTTATCAGCACATGCTTTCCCATATTCTCACAACATTTGCACTGGCATAATTTTCGTTCAAGCCTTATTTTCGCAAAATCATTCACACCTCATTTTCATTTAGTAATAACTAATAAGGAAAGATTAATCCTTGACCCATTAACACAGGTACGTGCTTATAATGATGGATTTCAGCCTTGGTTTAGCAATAGAAAAAGGTTTAGTCTACGTGCTTCACAAATGACAACACTTCCAGCTATTCGGTCTGAGGAAGGTTTGGCGGCCATTAACACTATAATGAACTCTAGGGTTAGATATCTTTGGCTTCCTGCTCTACAGTATTGTAAGTTTAAAAAAAAAAAAAAAAAATCTCCGAAAAAGTACTCCAGTTTTCACAAATTTATTTTTTCTTTTTTCATATGGACTTACATGTATTTTTACACTTTCATACAAACAGACAAATATTTTTTTTTTTTTTAATATTAGATACCTGGGCAACCAGGCTATATGAGGCAAAACATACAATTTTAATTGTCTGATGTTGTCTATCTACCCAGGTAAAAAGCAGTCTTCCTAAAAAAAAATCAACACAAATTGTTTCAAAGATTTTTGTTTTAACCAATTAGGTTTTCTTTTCTAAAGCATATTACATGTTACTTATTTTGTTGGGGAAAAAAACTTAATAAATCCTAACCTACCGACCCAACCGTAGGGCTACTAGGTCTATAAAGCATACCATGGGTAGGCAGCATCAATTTAAGAATTTGTAAAAGGTGTCTTTAGTTTTACTTATTGTGATTTAAGATATATATATTCAAATCTTGTTAAAACTATATGAAAGATGGAGTACTTTCATAGAGGGCAATTTAGCTAATATATGAGCTTTGTGTGGAAAAAAGTTGGTTTAAACATAAAGGGCAATATACTACACGGATTTTTGCAGTATTGTAAGCATGGGTTTTTGAAATTATCTTGATTTAAAGATTTTTAGCATCTCACATTCAAAGCACATTTCAACATAAGGTGTTAGTGTTTTCTTTTTGATCTAGGGTTTTGAAGTCCATCACTTAAGTATGATTATAGTTTTATATCTTTACTAACATAAGATTTTCTTCACTTAAATTAAATGTGCTGCAAATTTGTGCACTGTGCACTAATTTCATGACCTGATCAATTTACTGATCATTGGTCTTACAATTCAAAATTGTAAACCTTTTTTTTTCACCATCAAATTTGGTGTTTCAGAATCTAACGCATTCTGGGTGATTTTTTCATAAGCATTTCCAGAATTGTTTCGATTGTTGTTTAATAATGGATGTGATGGTATTGTAATTCACAAACACTGAAATTACCCACAATCCTATAGATTTTGAAACAGCCATTTTGTTTTATAGCTTTAAACTATTTTTAGAAAATCTGCTTACTTTTTAATCCTTGACTAACCAATAGTTACGGTCTAGCAATGAAGGTGTTCAACCATGGTATTCTGATAGGAAAAGATTCCACCTCAGGGACCAAAACACCTTAGAAGGATTGGCATCTGAAGAAGGCCTTGCTGCCATTCATTCAGTATTTAATGCTAATGTTAAGTACCTATGGTTACCAGCTCTCCAATATTGTAAGTGTAGTACACATGTACCATTTTGCAAACTAAGATACTGCACAGTTGTTTGATATTAATTCATTAGATTACTAATTAAAAGTCACTTTAATTACATATTTGGATCTCTCAGATTTCAATACTAAGATATGCAGATGCATCTTAAATAAAATGAATAATTGAAAATCATAATCAACAAAGACTTGACAAAGTTGCTACATGTACTTACTGGCAATTCAAACTTGCATGACAGTTTTGATCAAAATTAGGGTGAGTATAGCTGTGCAAAAAAGTTGTGTGGCAGAAAAAAAAATTGCAACTCCAATATATATAGAATGCATTGATTATTATCAACTCCCTGGCATTTTTGACAATTGATTAATTTGCTTTAATATCCATTTATGTTGCAGGTTCATATCAGATTGGATTTATGAAACATAATATCATGGAACATTCCATTTATGTTGCAGGTTCATATCAGATTGGATTTATGATACATAATATCATGGAATATTCCATTTATGTTGCAGGTTCACATCAGATTGGAGTAATGACACATAATATCATGGAATATTCCATCCATGTTCATTTCAATTCATTAATCAATTTATACTTTTCATATTGTAGACTTAAGAGATAATACGAACAACTATATATGACAGCTTGTCATTAATTCATAAGAAGTTCTTTATTATTTTTTTCAGTGCTTATCAGTGATTTTTGTCGAGCCTGCAACTTTTGTTGCAGAAAGCTCGACATAGGGATAGTGATCCGGCGGCGGCGGCTACGGCGGCGGCGTTAGCTCACTTCTTAAAAGCTTTATATTTTAGAAGGTGGAAGACCTGGATGCTTCATACTTTGTATATAGATGCTTCATGTTACGAAGTTTCCGTCAGTCACATGTCCAATGTCCTTGACCTCATTTTCATGGTTCAGTGACCACTTGAAAAAAAAGTTCAAATTTTTTGTAATGTTGAATTCTCTCTTATTATAAGTAATAGGATAACTATATTTGATATGTGCGTACCTTGCAAGGTCCTCGTGTCTGTCAGACAGTTTTCACTTGACCTCGACCTCATTTCATGGATCAGTGAACAAGGTTAAGTTTTGGTGGTCAAGTCCATATCTCAGATACTATAAGCAATAAGGCTAGTATATTCGGTGTATGGAAGGACTGTAAGGTGTACATGTCCAACTGGCAGGTGTCATCTGACCTTGACCTCATTTTCATGGTTCAGTGGTTATAGTTAAATTTTTGTGTTTTGGTCTGTTTTTCTCATACCATATGCAATAGGTCTACTATATTTGTTGTATGGAATGATTGTTAAGTGTACATGTCTAGCGGGCAGATGTCATGTGACCTTGACCTCATTTTCATGGTTCAGTGGTCAAAGTTAAGTTTTTGAGTTTTGGTCTTTTTATCTAATGCTATATGCCATAGGTCAACTATATTTGGTGTATGGAAATATTTTATGATCTTTATGTCAGTCGAGCAGGTTTTATTTAACTGTGAGCTCATTTTCATGGTTCATTGCACAGTGTTGAGTTTTTGTGTTTTGGTCTATTTTTCTTAAACTATAAGTAATGTGTCAACTATATATGTTGTATAGAAGCATTGTTAGCTGTACCTGTCTGCCTGGCATGGTTCATCTGACCTGGACCTCTTTTTCAAGGTTCATTGGTCTTTGTTTAGTTATCTTGGTTAATGTTAAGTTTATGTGACAGTTGTAATAAAGCTTAGCTTTATACTTAGGACTATCAACATAATATCAATGATTAGTATAGAAGGCGAGACATTTCAGCGTGTGCACTCTTGTTTTTTATAAAATATCATATGTCAAACAATTTGTTGTATTTAGCAACAGTTATGTATGTATATAAATATATACACTAGCATTTTTCATTTGAATTACCATTAGATTTTTGTTTTTGCACTTGTTTCCTTGACCACTGCACAGTTTCGATCATTTAATGATGGCCTACAACCTTGGTATAGTGACCGGAAAAGATTTGATCTCCGAGGAAGAAATTGTTTAGAAGAATTACGAGCAGAAGAAGGCCTTGCTGCAATAAACACTATATTAAATGCAAAAACCAGGTTCCTTTGGGGTCCGTCTCTTTTATACTGTAAGTTTTCTTTCTTTGTATCCCTCATATCTTTCTTGCATTGTATTACCATCTAACATTGTGTATGTCGTGCATGTTTCTTTGATTTTTGCATTATTTTGTATGCATGAATATATTCATTGTCCCTTCTAAAATGCATTATTAATCTGTATTGTATTGAAAAAAACACTAATATTCTCCTGTTTAGAAGTTGCATTCATTTCTTTATCTTTCTACTATGGTTAACTGTGTCACTTCTTCGATAACCCCTGCTTCCTACCCCATTTCTATTTATATGCTATATTATTATATAAACCAAATATCTGCTCAATATCATTCTCATAATATTTCATTGCTTAGTGTATGAATTTATTATGAAATACTAATTTTATACTGTTTGAAATCACTAGTACCTAGTTCATATTGTTTTTTATGCCCCCCACCTAGGAATAGTAGAGGGGCATTATGTTTTCGTTCTGTACGTCTGTCCGTCTGTTCGTTCGTCCATCTTTGTATCCGTTCGTCACGCTTCAGGTTAAAGTTTTTGGTCAAGGTAGTTTTTGATGTACTGAAGTCCAATCAACTTGAAACTTAGTACACTTGTTGTTTATGATATGATATTTGTAATTTTAATGCCAAATTAGATTTGTTACCCAATTTCACGGTCCATTAAACAAACAAAATGATAGTGTGAGTGGAGCATCCGTGTACTTTGGACACATTCTTGTTTAATCTATGTTTGAATATTGCATCAAGTGTTACAGATTCATCAGGGACTTTTTTTTTAAATTTACCTGTAATCTGTTCAGTTATTTTGTATTCAACAAAACAGGCTTTTTTTTATAGTGATGGCTATATATCCAACCTTTCCATAGAACCATTTCAATGGAGTTTACCTGAGTCCATTAATATTTTAACAAGGTGTTCTGTCCCATCGGCATGAATTGACACAAAAGTTTTTGTTCTATGTTACATTCATTTAAAGGAAACTTTGAATTTCTCCTTGAAAAGCAATCATTCATTGATTAATTTGCTGTACAAAATTTTTTGAAAAAAAATAATCTCCTTGTGATGAAAATACATGTAGCAAAGTAACAGAATAATAAATATCCTAAGTAAGAGATAATAATTACAAAAAAAATATATTCAAAAAGGAACAGTACACTTTGCAAAAAATGATATAGACACAGGTAAACTCCAGTGATTCTTTGGGAAAGGGTTTGATTGCCCTGCAATAATTTCAAGCTCACAAGTTTTCAATTTTAACAGACATATTGCAAGAAATTATGGTCTTAATTTTTAGATGTTTTCACAATAACAGATTTGCATTTACTCACATGTGTTTTCTATGTAACTTTTAATATTACTGTTGTATTTTTCAGTGACTAACCGTAGCTCTCTTCAATGTCTTCATATTTAAGACTGGTTGTTGTACTTTTTTTTGTCTTGCATAGAATTTGTATTTTAACATGTACAAACTAATGCCTGGTTGTTATTTTGTGGAGGGATTATTCATCAATCATATATATACATTAGCATGTTGGGTGTACTTTAACTCAAATGTATTGACTTTCATATTATCATTATATATATCCTTTAACCTTTAAGAAGGATTTAATTGTCATTATAAGCTGATATGAATATCCTATTTTAGTAACTATATATGCTTTTCTTAAAATTTACTGAAAAATTTAGACATTATGTCATAGATGTTAAAATCTACTCAGAAGGAAATGTTGATTTGTATTAAAACAGGATGTATAATATAAAACAGTTAAAATATGTTATGGCATGTAGTAAATATCTGAAATTTGCACATTAACAGAATATATCATTTTTTTTATAAATTTGTTATTACACAAAATTTACTATATTTTAAGATTTTTTGTTCCATTTAGAGTTTTTTGTTTTTACATATTAATATTTCATAATTAGAATCTTGAAAGCAGTATCAAATTTACAATAATAGCAATTTAAGATGAAATTTGTATAAAAAATAATCATATTTTTCTTATCTTTTTCTCCTATTTTTTATGTATTTTGATAACAAAATGTTGTGTTCAGAATTTTTTTTAATAAATTCATTGCAATCTATACTAAAAATCAAGAATTTTAGAGTCAATTCTTTTGTAAAATTTAAAAATAAAATTATGCTAAATTTAATTCAGGAATTCAAAGAGGTAAATTAAGTTTTTTATTTCCATGTTTTACAGACACAGCTTGTAAAGCGGCAGAGATGACATTTAAACAATTGTATGATCATCTGACCATTTATGTCAAAAGTCCTGAACATCGCTGGAGACTTTGTATGCGAGTCAAAAGGGGACTCCTAGATCCTAATGACTTAGGAGGCTATGGAAAAGATCAGTGCTATTTTGAAGGTAATACTGATAAATGTTCTGTGGAAATTTTGATACTCAATGAATTGAAACAGAATAGAACAATGAATTGAGAATAAAAATGGGCAATGTGTCTAAGAGACAACAACCCCAAACAAAGAGCAGAAAACTGCCAAAGGCCACCAATGGGTCTTCCAACACGAGAGAAAATTCTGCACCAGAGAAGGCTTCAGCTGGCCCCAAAACAAATACTGTTGATTACAATGATTCGTAAGGAATCAATTTTTGTAAATAAGGTAGATAAAGCTAAACCAATTGAAACCATTTAATGTCATTATGTCAACAAAACAGAAATTAGCAAAACCACTAAACAAATATAATATGAACAAAATAAATCAGTTCACAATCATAACTGGTACATTCCCACAAAATTAAAGGAATCCATAGAAAATAAACAGAATAAAGACTTTGCCAGTAGATCATTATAAAATCTCCAATGTATTTCAGTAGAATTCTATACATGTATTTGGGAAATTTCTACACAAAGCTATATATATTTCAGGAGCTATCAAAGTACTAAAGAGTTATGACAATTTAGATTTTAATGTTAAAACTTTTATGTCTTTCAGGAGCTGTTGAAATACGGAGAAGTTTGGACAAGCTTGATTTTAATATAAAGAACTTTTATGTCTTTCAGGAGCTGTTGAAATACCGAGAAGTTTGGACAAGCTTGATTTTAATATAAAGAACTTTTATGTCTTTCAGGAGCTGTTGAAATACCGAGAAGTTTGGACAAGCTTGATTTTAATATTAAAAACTTTTATGTCTTTCAGGAGCTGTTGAAATACTGAGAAGTTTGGACAAGCTTGATTTAATATAAAGAACTTTTATGTCTTTCAGGAGCTGATGAAATTAAGAAGTTTGGACAAGCTTGATTTTAATGTAAAGAACTTTTTGTCTTTCAGGAGCTGTTGAAATACCAGAAGTTTAAACAAGCTAGATTTTAATGTTATAAACTTTTATGTCTTTCAGGAGCTGTTGAAATACTAAGAAGTTTGGACATGATAGATTTTAATGTAATGATGAGCGGGAAAATTTGTGTTGATGAAGTTCAAAGATGCAAACGCATAGCTCGCTTAGACTGTCTAAAATTGCCAGCATTCATGAAAAATGAAAATCGTTACAAAAAACATTTGAAAGCAATTGCTCATTTAAATGGACTTGATTTACACCATCAGAAAAAAAATGCACCAGCAGCCTACATTAGGCGCTTAAAACAGGGAAGAAGAATAGGCACTGATAAGGTGAGACGAATTCGTAGAAGACGTTTTAAAGGGGTCAAAACAGGTAGTCCCACGGGTAGTCTGTCCACGGATTCTGCCGGTAGTGAATATGAGGACTATTGTTATGGCAGTAGTGATTCAAGGGAAGGGGGAAGTCAAGTTGATTACACGCCTGTAGAAAAGTTAAGCCAGCAACCCAGCACAAAAGACCCAAGGGTTGATAGTGGTTTTGTATCCCATTGTAGTAACCCTAATGATAAAGCTGATACCATTTCTTTAAAATCTTTTGATTCTTCCTCTGTCAAATCATTTAAGTCTTTGAAATCAGAAATATCTGTAAATTCAGAAATTTCAGGGAAATCAAAAAGATCCTCAGACTTGTCAAACATCTCTCTAAGATCTCAAAAGTCTGAAGCTAAGTCTAGTACCTCAGTGACCTCTCAGAAGACATTTACCTCAAATTCGTCAGTTAAATTAAAGTCACCTGTGAACAAGGTCATAAAGAATGACCTTGAAAATATTTCACAAAAAGCTTCTGCACAGGCGTCTAGCAATTTGTCCAATAATAATAATGCATGGACTACACCACGAAGAAAAGACATGCTGCCACCTCTCTTGTCCCTCACAGAAGAACAAAAGTCTTGGATGTCTACAACAAATGGAACATTACATCTCAGCAAACAACCATTACCTTCAGCTTTCAATCATAACGTGTGTACAACTATTATATCTGGTGAAGATTCAGGAAAACATTCATCCAATGAGAAAGGAGATAAAAGGTCAAGGTCAGCTAGAACAATGGATGATGGTGATTTGAGTGATATCATCAAACATAAGAGTGAAAAGTCTGAGGTAATGCTTCAAAAAGTGCTAAATGACAGTCATGGTGTGGACTTTTCTTCATTAACAAACTCTGGTGTGATTAGGACTAAATCTTTGTCAGCCAATCAGAACTCTGTATTTCATTCTCCTCCTGAAGATTCTTCTCAAAATGGACAAAATGTTATGGAATATGGACCAGAAAAATTTATATATCCAGATCTGAGTACTTATTTTGATTCAGATTTTAAAACTTTTGAAAGTCCATTTTTTCAATTAACCCAGAATAAGTCAAAAGAAAATACAAATTTGCTTGCTAAAAGAAGAACAAAATCTGCATGTAGCAGACGCACAAACAATATAGCATAGTGTAAGATGTAACAAATGTGTATGAATGCCATAGTTATAAAGTATAGATTGAAGTATTATGTTATTATTCCGTTTGAGTTGATAATTTTGATAGGTCAATATATTTTTCTAAAAATTTCAGCATTATTATCTGCTTTAAAAAAACAATTCCATATCAGCATTGCCTCGGTATTATTACTAAATTTCAGAAACTTGAAATGTTGTTATTGTGAGTATTTCTTGTTTTTTTAAATTTGGCGGTAAAGTTCATTATTATAATTTGATCAAAAGAATTCTTAGATTTGAGTAGAACTGAAAACTTAATCATGGAAAAATGTTTGAAGGGTTTTATTTTTCTTGACTTATAGATACTTTCTGAAATGTTTTTGAAGTAAGCAAACTTTTTTAACTGAAAATAAAGATAGATACTTACTTATGGGAACTTGTTTTTGATATTGTTAGCATATATATTGCATTTAAAATTTTATTTTTTACTTGTTTATATTTCCTGTATTATTTGTACCAAAGAACTTTATTTTAAAGTGCCATTATTTTATACCAGATGTATATTTTTGTAGTGCTATTTAAGAAAGACCACATTTTTATATAGATCAATAATCAATTCAGGGTTTATTATACCTTTATGCATTATTTGAAATAGCTGCTTCTTGCATTTGAGAATGGTTCATATGAAATACAGGGTAGAATTAATTACTCTAACCTTCAGAATATTGAATGATTGAAGCTGAACATTTTAGTTACTAATGAATTTATAGAAATTTTTGGAGGCTTTTTTTTTACATAGTCCTTCAATATTTTTTATAGAATTCCTGAAAATGTTTGATAGATTATATTAATATTCATCTCTGAAATGTCCACTTATATTTTGATAATTCACAAATATCATAGTGTTTTCTTTGAAATCTTGTAAACTTATTCTAATAATAAGGGTAAGAAATAGAATATCAACTATTTTACTGGAGAATTTGACCTTGGAAAACAAATAGATACTGAAACACAGTCACCGATAAATTCAGATAAAAAAATGTCTCATTTGGACAGTTTAATGGTTGGTATATTTACCGGTACTATTTTTCTTGTCTAAATGACTTTGAATTATTGGTCCAACATATTAAACACTAATATTTCAATACTTTTAAAATTAATATTTCAATACTTTTAAAATTAATATTTCAATACTTTTAAAATTAATATTTCAATACTTTTAAAATTAATATTTCAATACTTTTAATATTAAAGTCTGTAAGGTTAAAAGAATTTGACATATATTTCTTCCTGTTAGTTTGTCTGTTCATTAGTTAAACATTTCTGAATCTTCTAATTTTATTCATTGTTTTTGTTTGATCTCACCATGAATATGAATGAACTAAAATATTTGTAATCCTCAATAATATTTAGATTTTTAGAATTAGAAAAACTCTTAAACTTAAATTCAAAGAGGTAATATTACTATTCCAGTGAAATGATTACACTCAAATATCTTCATAAGTTTCATGAAATATTTTGATAAAGAAATGTTTGTTATTCCATAAGAGTAATTAAGCGATTAAACATTTTAATTCATAAACAGAATTTAAATTTACAAGATTTTAACACTTTTTGCATGGATTTTCATGATTTTTGGTGGAACTAAGACTAATATAAAATGAATTTGATATTACTGTAAGTTTTAGAATTTAATATTTTAAAAAGTGGAGATTTCATGCTGAATATCTTAATGTATTCAGAACATTACATTATCTTTTGGACCAGATGGCACTGCATGTTGCTTCACTTTTCAAAACGTAAGTTACTCAATCAAATGTTACTATATGAAATTTCAGCAAATTAATTCCAATACATAAAAAATTTATGGTGTCAATGTTTAAATTTCATCCCTGTTTGGCCTCGAAGTGCCAGATACATATTTTTCAAGTTCTAAATTTGGTTAGACCTTTTGTATTTTTTACATTGTTGAGAACTGCTAACTCAACATTATTCATGGTCTGTGATAAGAAGAGAGTATAAATTTTTCAATTTGAATCATCGTCAATGTTCTTTTTATTGAAGTGATGTATAATTACATTTTACATTCAGGAACTACTTTGTGATGCAGTCATTAACTATATATTATTATCTCCCCTTTTTGACTGGAAAACTTTAATTATCTCCCCTTAAGGTGGTACCCAACACTTTCACTAAAATTAATTTGGCTCGTTTAATTTTCTTAAAATTTTGACAAATTATTTACTTTGACCCTTTAACAAAATATATATAAAAAAAAATTTTGAACCAACCATTTTATCAGAAAAAATACACTGGTTATATATAGCAGTTTGACAAACACCAATTTTGATCATTGAGAAGCTTAATATTCACTTTACAACACGATGTAATTAAAACGTTTAGCTGATTTTACAGAGTTATCTCCCTGTAGTGTTAGGTACCACCTTAATGACTGGAAAACCTTTATAAGAATGTACACTGCTGTAACATTTTGTAAAAGTCTTTGTTTTCTTATGTATTATTTGTTTTTGGATTAAGGTAAGATGCATATGACATTGGAAATTTGATATATGTATTTTTGTATTAACATAAATTATTAATTATGTTTTTTTTACTTGTTAGAAGAATAGTTATGTGTCTAGTCATTTTTATACTCATAGTTCATTTACATTAAACTTATTTTTTGTTTATTTATTATTAAGATGTGCTTATTTTGTGATTTATGCTATTTATGAACAGATTTAGTTGTTGGTATGCAAATGGAGAAAATGAATTGAAACAGAAAATTTCTTTTAAGAGTGTTAACTTGTATCAAAAATGGGGGAAATGAGATAAAGGGGAATAACTCTTTTTTTCCCTATTTTAAATTCTTAATGAGTGTAATATATTTTTATGATTGATGAAAAATATAAACTTTAGTTTTGTATTTCATCAGAGCAGTTCATCAGTGGGATATATAAAGTTTTCAATGGATATGAATCTGTAAAGAAATTAAACAAGACCCGTTTTGCTACACTACACAAGCACACAAATTAAATACACATTATCACATATGTAAAAGATGCAATCCTCTAAAAATTAGTTAATCTCACTTGCTCCTCATTTTTGGTTGATTGATTGTTTATTAGGATACACAACTAAAAATGAGGAGCTGGTGTGGAAAACTAATTTTAATTTGATTGTAAAAAGTGTTTTAATCTTTCACAAATAACTTGTCAAAATTATCACCGTATCTTTACAGCGGTCACTCATTGGTTTCAATCTCATTGATCCGGACGATGAATTCGATTTTACATCAGTAGGTATTCATTTCCTCTGGCTTGTCATGTGTTGGAACTTCGGCCATTTTGTTTCTGTTGTCAGTTTTAACTAATTTTAATCAAATGTATTTTTCATGTGTTGGAACTTCGGCCATGTTGTTTCTGTTGTCAGTTTGAACTAATTTTAATCAAATGTATTATCTGTTTGAAAAACTTCTTTTTCATTTGACTTTTGAAATTAATACATCTATGAGAGTCTGGATGGGGTTTACCTACATGTAATAGTAGTTAAAAATTGCAGAATAAAGAGCAAAAAAAAAATAAAAATAGAGAATTATGGGTAAAATAAAAATAGAGAATTATGGGTAAAATAAAATAGAGAATTATGGGTAAAATAAAAATAGAGAATTATGGGTAAAATAAAAAATAGAGAACTATGGGTAAAAAAAATGGTACAAAAATGAACACCCATTTAGACCCTGGTGAATGTTTGTGTTAGCTTAAATTAAAGGGTTTTGTATTACTATTAGAAAGATTTCCTAACCTCAAGAACTTGACATTGACCGTCTGATCCTTTGAATATGGTCATATTTTATTTCAGGTCAGAAAACATTTATCAGTGATTCTATGAAAAAAGAACTCACTACTAATCAAATTGAATGGTTTCTTGCTAACTATAATAACCTGCTGTTTCTAAGGATATATGTATTAAGTTATTTTGTATTTTGCATGGTTGATTTTCATTTAATATTTTCTAACAGATGTATTATACTTGGAAAACAGATTATAACCAGTTATCAAAAGATAAAAAAGTTTTTTATTCATTATTATATATTCAAAATACATATAGTGTTGTTAAATATTCATTCTATTTTGACACCTACATCATTTTAGTTTAAAAAATCAATGAAATACTGAAAAATGTTACAAATGAATTTGATCTACCAGTATGTATCTTGTATATCATAGAAACTCCGG
Source organism: Mytilus edulis (assembly GCA_019925275.1). Lineage (NCBI taxonomy): Eukaryota > Metazoa > Mollusca > Bivalvia > Mytilida > Mytilidae > Mytilus > Mytilus edulis. Next base: position 44,820,850 of record CM034357.1, on the reverse strand, counting down.
ATGAATATTTTCAGTTTTGTGTGTAATGTCAGGTGACTCATTGTTTACAGCAGATTCCATTGAGTGTGTAGCCAAAGGTGATATCTTTGGTTATCTTGCTTGTTAGCTGAACTGTGAAGTCATTGTTAGGTTATGTAATCTACCCTACTTTAAGAATAGACTAGTCCGACAGAAAACTGATCGATCTGTCTGGATTATGCTACTTCGAAAGGAGGGTAGTACACCTGACCTAATAATGACTTCACGGTTTAGCTAACAAGCAAGCTAACCAAAGATATTACCTTTCGCTACACACTCAATGGAATCCGCTGTAATTTTATACATTTATTTGTGTTATTCATTTATGAGAAATTATTTGAAATTTTTTGAATTCCTGTAATGCCATGAGAAATTATCAATAAGATTACGTTATCCCAAATACTTCAGAAAAAAAATTAAAATTAAAATTTTATTGTTTTGAAAAAAAGAACTCTTAGTTACAGTTGTTTTGCTTTCTTTTTCAGAAAGGCTGTTGGCCTCTAAGGTTAATATGCAAATAGGTAATAGTTTCTTTTTTGTAACGTTCCACATTGTTAATGTCCTAGTATATAGCTAGTCAAGACTTTTGTGTGTGCTTTTTTTTACAAGAAAAACCCAGTGTTATATTGGTGGAAGAAAAATCTCATTGTGTTGAGGAAACATAGTCATGAGCACAAATGATTTTTTTTTTACAATTTCTCCATTAAATATTTATTTGAAGATTATATTATAAAGAGGAAACTTTTTGAATGAAACTACCTACATGGAAGAAAATAGACCAGTTACAGAGAAGATAAATGTATGAAAAATTAAAAAAAGAAAACCAGTTGATAATTCAGTTGATAGTACTATACAAACCCTTGGATAAATTAATGAATTTAGTTGCAAAAAAATTTCATGTGACGATGGAGAAATTTAATCATACCTGAGTTTTCTTTAAGGTGGTACCTAACACTACAGGGAGATAACTCTGTAAAATCAGCTTAACGTTTTAATTACATTGTGTTGTAAAGGGAATAATAAGCTTCTCAATGATCAAAATTGGTGTTTGTCAAACTACGATATAACCAGTGTCATTTTTCTGACAAAACGGTTGGTTCAAAATTTTTGAAATTTTTATATTTTTGTTAAAGGGTTAAAGTAAATACTTTGACAAAATTTTGTGAAAATTAAAAGAGCCAAATTAATTTTAGTGAAAGTGTTGGGTACCACCTTAAAAAGGAGAAATTAACAAAAAAAAAAATCTTTTGTGCTCTTGCGATATGCACATCAGTCATACTATTTACCTTTGTTATTTGTTATTTATAAACATTTAGTGCCAATAATGATGTTAGTTTTATTTTTATATCTTTTTTTTAACCATATTTCATTAATAATAACATCACAAATATCTATAATAGATTAAAATTAACTTTTTTTGTATACTTTATACATGCATAGAATCTCAGATGCTTTACTCATCTCAATTAATTTCAAAACTTTCAAGCATCTCATTTTATGAATTTCAGTTAGAAACTTTATTTAAGTGCATTTTGGTTTTATTGCTTTTTGGTTTTTAGTGATTTTTTAGTGATTTTATATATGGAAGTACACCACTAATTCATGGTCCCATTACTTTCTATGTTAAATTCCTCCATTTCAACCAGGCACACCTCTTTCATTTTAAGTTCAAATAAAGTGGCAATCATTGCATTTCAAAGCAACACTTTATGGTGTCTTCTACTGAAAAAATCAACATACCTTACATTGCATATAAGAAAGAACTGGTTCCCGGAACTTCGGATGTACCAAAACAGGTACTTCAGATCTGACAAACAGACTAAATGTACCCTCTTTTTAAAATTTGGTGCAGTTTTTTTAATATTTAAAATTAAAAGTCCAAAAGTGTTCTACAATGATCACCAGTCCTTTAGCTTTCATTTGATGCCAAAAATACCTAAATATCCTACACATTTTGAAAGTTACACTCATGCGTAGGAACTATTTTGCGTTAAATATGTACTACTTTCTGGTATGTGCTTTCTGGCCGGGCCCGAATTAGTGGTGTTACACCTATAACAGAACCAAACTTGCTATATTGACATGAGCATTACTTTATTTCATCCTATGACATATTTCAAGCAATAAAAAACATATAAAGCTTTAGTCCAAATACTATTTTACTAATTTTAAGCTCAAATTGGACTGGTTGTAATATATGGGTTATTCAAAGAAAACTGCATATGGATATTATATTTTGGTCAATATACATTTTTATTCTCAATATCATTGTTTAATATATTAATATCTTTTAGGAAGGCTATGTGCTTACCAATAGTCATATTTTTATCAGAGGTTCTTCGTTAAATAAAAATATATTAGTCCAAAGTTCAGACATAATTGAGAATATTGTCCCCCCTTTTTTCTTCAAATTGGAAAAGGGCATTTTTTTGTATAAACCATACTTCTGTGGTTAAACATAGATTATTTAGAGCAATTTATATATCCCGCAGCCAGATAACTTGCTAAACTGGTTCAAAATTGCATGTACAGTAAGATTTTGGAATTCTTATATGAGTATATACCATTTGCCTAGATTGTAAAAGGCTACCATAAGAAAAACATTAAAGCTTTAAAAAAATCTTAGGATTATTTGACCAAGAGCCTTTTTGTACCATACACAAGTCATTATATACATGTTTTATTGATTTCAATCACAAATAATGCAAAAATATGAACTTGGAGTCAAGTCTTAACTGCATGCATGTTGTATGACCATAAAAGGCTAAACTACCTTAGTATGCCAATTCAAGAGTTGAAATTTCCTTTAAACAAAATTGTTAACCAAATAAAGATGACTGAACATGATTACTAACATCAAATTTGACTTATTTTCATTGGAATAGGTACAACTTCTAAAAATTGGATTTCTGATGATTCTCTGTAATAGGAAGTACACCACTAATTCATGGTCCCATTACTTTCTATGTTAAATTCCTCCATTTCAACCAGGCACACCTCTTTCATTTTAAGTTCAAATAAAGTGGCAATCATTGCATTTCAAAGCAACACTTTATGGTGTCTTCTACTGAAAAAATCAACATACCTTACATTGCATATAAGAAAGAACTGGTTCCCGGAACTTCGGATGTACCAAAACAGGTACTTCAGATCTGACAAACAGACTAAATGTACCCTCTTTTTAAAATTTGGTGCAGTTTTTTTAATATTTAAAATTAAAAGTCCAAAAGTGTTCTACAATGATCACCAGTCCTTTAGCTTTCATTTGATGCCAAAAATACCTAAATATCCTACACATTTTGAAAGTTACACTCGTGCGTAGGAACTATTTTGCGTTAAATATGTACTACTTTCTGGTATGTGCTTTCTGGCCGGGCCCGAATTAGTGGTGTTACACCATATCATATCAGAAGCATATGCCTGAAAAGACAGCGTAAACAATTTTACAATTAAAACTTAAAAGTATCTTAAAAAAGTGTTATATTAATGGCTTTATTTGCCATCTACAAATTAAAAAAAAAATCCTTTATTTTACTTTTTACAACAACACCTCCCCCATTTCTCCCCTTTTAACAAATTAAAAGTCCCAATCTTGTATTGGAGATGTACGTACTGACTTGTGAAATCATAACATATTGACTAGCTCATAACCTGTTCCGATCTAATGTTGCTTATTTCCCTAAAATGTTATGTATATTAATCTTGTGTAGATTGATTAATAGTTAATTAATTTTCTTGCTTTCAAGTTTCAAAGTCAGTAAAGCTTTTTTGGTAGCAAATTATAAACATAACATCTTAAATTTTCTTGTCTTGTAACACATATTCTTAGGCTTTAACATGATTGCCTCATTTGGGTTTTAGTTGCACAATTTCTGTTTTTATTGTTATAAGAATAACTTAAACTTCTTTCAATTTCTAATGTTTTAAAAACTACAGGAATCAAATCTCAACCACAAAATTATTCAGGGAAAGGTACAAGTACTGTATAGCGGGTTATTTTCACGTGGATGAATTTTTCTATTATTTTCCAAAAAAATAACCGCCAAAATATTTGGTATACCTTTTTCCATGAGCAAAATTTTACACCTGCGAAAAATAACCCGCTATACAGTATATTATAAAGTGGAGAGTGAAGTGTCAGCTTAATGCTAGTTGAGTTTATTGAGATTATAATAAGAAACATTTTTAATACGTTAAGTTTAGTTCTTTAGTTATGATTTGCAGCTGCAGTAATTATTAGAGTTATGTCCCTTTTATATTTAAATTGATTATACATTTATTCACATACAACGAATTATATTTATCATTTATAAAAAAATGACAGTTTAAGAAAAAAAATTCTTAAAAATTACATTGTATTAAAAAAATAAACATAAAATGAAGGTAAAGTACTGTAATATCATTGCACCTTTACTAAATAAATTATATTTGGTACCAAGGTAGTGAGCGGCAATTATAAGTCTTGTGGAGTTTTTTCTATGTGTTATATTTTGCCTCTATGAAGTAACTCCTTTTTATTCATATTGAAATTTATATTGATATAGAAATGTGATTCATGTTGATATTTTAATTAAAAAGTGCTGCAGTAACCATGGAAACGAATGATTACCAGATTCAATTTCATGCATTCATGTTCTGTGATACATTTGTGTTGTCAGATGCCATAAGTTAACATTCATAATTACAGTGAAACCTGTCTGAACAGAACCTCGTTGGGACTTAAGGTTTTGTTTGTTTTTGAAAGATGTTTGGTTAAATCAGGTTCACAAAACATAAAATTTGATATGGCTGGACGAACAAGTTCTGGTTAGAAATGTTTTTTTTGGTTTATGCAAAATTCAGTTAAGACAGGTTTCACTGTATTTACATTGTAGCTGTACACCAAAGAATTATTTAATTATCATTATTTTAACATTTGTGCTGAAGTTGTTAAGTTTAAAAAATTTAATCATGTATAAATTTTCAAAGTACATTTGCACTTTGTTGTCAAGCATTGGACCACAAAATACAAAACAATACCTCATATGTTTCTAGGTTATTTAATTGTTTGCTTGGTGATTAGTAAATTTTGTGTAATTGGGATTCTTTTTGCTCTAAAGAAAAAACAGTTAAAGCATTAAGGCCTGTTTTTGTTCCAAGAAACTGAAATTATCAAAACAAAATGAATGGCCATGGTAAATTGTCAAATGTGAAATTAGACTATAAAGTGTAACACATTTTACCTCAGGGTTGGTCAGACAAATTTAAGATCACATAAGGTTACGTTTAAATTTGCAGAAGATGGGCCTTATTGCTTCTACTTCTTTCAGCAGATGTCTTTTACAAATTTAATTTAATGCCATGTATTATCATGTGACCCTGAAAGCAACAGAATCCATTTCAATGTTCATATCATATGTGCACTATACTTTAGATATGTTGACATTTAATTTTAACACTGTATTGCAGGGGATGGAATTTGACCGTATAATTTATTATTTATACAATTGTTTGTTGATTAGCTGTGATAAGTTATGGTTTATATACATTATTTATTGAGTATTAAAAGAATTAAAAAATAAGAAAAGTTGCTTTTTAATATTGTTTAATGGAAACATTATTCAAATTTTTGCAGGCAGACATGCAGCAAACAAAAAGAAAGATAGCAACAATAAACTTAACAAAACAATGCCCAAATGGGAATTTGCATTTTTGCGCACACTAGCCCAATATCGTGTGACGTCTGTCTTCGCTTAATTTTACAAAAATCTTCTCCTCTGTAACTACTGTGCTAAATTTAACCTAATTTGGCCACATTCATCATTAGGGTATCTAGTTAAAAGATGTGTCTGATGATCCGCCTGCTAACCAACATGGCTTAAAATAGAACATAGTAAGTACAGTTTTTGGCTTATATCTCTGAAACTAAAGCATTTAGAGAAAATCTTTCAAGGGATATTTTCAGACAAATCAGACATCCCGTTGTTGGGTTGCTGTCCCTGAATTGGAAATTTTAAGGAAATTTCATGTGTTTTGGTTATTATCTTGAATATTACTATAGATAGAATAAACAACAATAATGTTCAGCAAAGTAAGATCTACAAATTTTTGGCTGGAAAATGTTTATTAGGTCAAAAAACCTGTTGTTGGGTTGCTCCCCCTTGAGTAAATTTTGCAGTTTTTCGTTATTATCTTAAATCTTATAGATAGAGATTAACTGTAAACGGCAATAATGTTCAGCAAAGTACGATTTACCAATAAGTCAAATATTATCAAAATTGTCAATTGACCCCTTAAGAAGTTATTGTCCTTTATATTAAATTTTTCATCATTTTTTTGTAATCTTTTACAAAATCGTCTCTACTTAAACTTCCAGGCCAAATAGAATTGATCTTAGCCACAATTTTTAAATAGTGTATTTTGATTGCAAAATGTATCCGATGAACCAGTCATCCAACCTACATGGCCATCATGGCTAAAACTAAAACATTGGGGTTTAATTAAAGTCTAAGGAAAATTGAAAAAAAATATAATTTTAAATGGTCACAACTTGAAAACAAATTTGAATAATGATTAGGAGTCTTTAGTTACTGTTGTAAGACTACAATGGGATGACCTGCTTTTAATTTAACTACTTGGCCAATTAAACCAAGCTTGGACTCCATCATTATTAGGGTACATAGAATATATAATATCAGAGGCGGATTTAGGGGGAGGCAGGGGACAGGGCCCCCCTTTTGAGAAAAAATTTGGTTGCTTATATAGGAAATCACTGAAGCGTGACGAGACCGGGTCCCCTCTTAGGCAGCCAGTGGGCCCCCACTTATGAAAATGTCTGGATCCGCCACTGGTATATCCAGATGTACATAAATGTATATAATATTATTAAAAAAAAATATTTTGACCCATTTTTACATGATTTTGAATACAACAGTAGAAAGAGGCGAGTGACACACAAAACAACTAAAGATTGAGCAATGCAACTGTGACTGCCTGAAATTCTATGTAGTCTCAGAAAGATTCCAACAAAGCCTTGAACACACTCATGTGTAATTTTGAAAGGTTTCATAGTCACCTTATTGGTCACCTTATCCGCCTGTGGTTCTACAATATAACCCAGTTACAAATAGTGTTTTACAAGCAACAACTTCACCAAAAAACACATCTAGGTGGACTATCGTTAGCTTAGTTGTCAGAATTTCGGTAATGACCTGACTTTAAATTTTCGAAAAGTAAAGATTTATTGTAATGTTAATTTCTGTCTTATTATGAGTAATAGGATAACTACATTTGGTATGTATGTACCTTGCAAGGTCCTCATGCCTGTTAGATAGTTTTCACTTGACCTCAACCTCATTTCACGAATCAGTGGATTAAGTTTTGATGGTCAAGTCCATATCTCAGATACTATAAGCAATAGGTGTAGTACATTTTGTGTATGGAAGGATTGTTATTTCTACATGTCCAACAGGCAGGTGTCATCTGACCTTCATCTCATTTTCATGGTTCAGTGGTTATAGTTAAGTTTTTGTGTTTTGGTCTGTTTTCTTATACTGTATGCAGTCTACTATAATAGTTTGTGTATGGAATGATTGTAAGGTCTATGCAACAGGTTGGTGTCATGTTCATCTTCATAGTTCAGTGGTCAAAGTAAGTTTAGGAGTTTTGGTCTTTTTGTCTAATACTATATTCAAAAGGTCAACTGTATTTGGTGTATGGGAATATTTTGTGATGTAAATGTCAGTTTCGAAAGTTTTGTTTGATCTGGACCTCATTTTCACAGTTCATTGCTCAGTTTTGAGTTTTCGTGTTTTGGTCTGTTTTTCTAGTGTTATAAACAAAAGGTCAAATGTATTTGTTGTATGGAAGTATCATAAGCTGTATATGTCTGTCTGGCAGGTATCATCTGACCATGACCTCATTTTGGTGGTTCCTTGGTCCAGGAACATACATACAATGTATTAACAGTTAGATATACTGATTCCAGATTGGTCATGGTGAAGTTTGTTTCTTAGATACTACAAGCAATAGGTCAATTATATAATTATTTAATGCATATATTGATTGTAAGGTGTACATGTCTGTCTGGCATGGTTCATCTTACCTTGACATCGTTTTCATGGTTCATTAGTCAATGTTTAGTCTGTTTTGCCTATTATCAATAGGTCAACTATAGTGTTATGAATGATTGTAAGGTGTACATGTATTTCTCGTTTGGTTTATCTGACCTTGACCTCATTTTCCTGTTAATTTTATTTGATCGTTGTAGTAAAGCTTCATAATTAGGACTACCAACAGAATACCAATGGTCAGTAAAGAATGCGAGTCATTTCAGTGAGTGCACTCTTGTTAAATTTAGAAATAATTTTAATTTTTTTTTTAGCTCACTAAGGACAACTTGACCTGAGGTGGATTTTGCTACTATTGCGTATACAGTTAATAATTTCTGTCATTTGATCTCTTGTGAAGGGTTGTCTCATTGACAATCAAACCACATCTTTTTACTTTTTATATTGGTATACTAAATAAAGGCAACAGTAGTATACCGCTGTTCAAACTCATAAATCCATGGACAAAAAACAAAATCGGGGTAACAAACTAAAACTGAGGGAAACGCATTAAATATAAGAGGAGAACAACGACACAACACTACAATGTAACGCACACAGAAACGGACCAAGCATCAGACAAAATCCCACGAGAATAACAAATATAACATCAAAACCAAATACATGAATTTGGGATAGACAAGTACCGTGACACGTCTTATCGCAATGTGAATTTACACTAAAAAATAAGAGAAAACAAACGTTGCAACTTTACAATGTAACACACACAGAAACGAACTATAATATATAATTTTAAAACAGTTCGGTCTGTATATATTATATTAATACAACTGGCCAGAAAGACGTTGATAATATATTGGTTTTTTTTTTAAAGATTCATTACACGGTCGACCTTTATTATGTTTGGTAGGAAATATAAGTTAAATTTAAAGAACAAACTGGTTTTTATTTACAAAATAGTAATAAAATGATTATTGGTAAATCCAAACACTGTCCCTAGGTTGATGGATTTACTACCCAACAGATCCAGCAGCGCTTAAATCCCTGCAAAAATAAAAACAGTGTTGCATCGAATGTTGAATGAACTTTTAACCATATCAATCAAACAACGACTACATGTATAATGACCTGTTTTGTTTATTTATATATATATATATATATATATAGAGGGAATAATCATATCTACTGAATGTTAAAACAATTTAAAATTTCATTACGAAAATTAAGAATTAAATAAGAAAGAAAATTAAAAAAAAATGTTTTCTTCACCAAATGAACATTGCTAAGAAATGATGTCATTATGATGCATGGGTAAAAAAAATGAATTACACCTTTCGATAATGATAAACCTACTTTTCACAAATAGAAAACAATGTCGTATAACAATCCATATCTGCCCACTGTCCATTGTAAGCAGCGCTAATTACTAAACAGTCCTCGTTACCATTTTGATCATCTGGTTGTCCAGGGTAAAAATTCTTATAAGCCATTTCCTGCTTTGTCGATGACCATTTCCAAGTTCCCTCGGAATGAAAATCCCATCCGTCCAACCAGTAGCTCTCTGTCGAAAATAAAACATCGCGGTTAATAAAACTCTTCGTAACGTGAACAAAGCAAATATTATAAATTAAAAATCGAGATTTCCCGAAATCAACACAGAAATGAATAAAAACAAATAACATATATAAACGATTTACAAAAAGTAAAATAAGCACAAATCAATATATGACTTCTACACATATCGGTACCGAAGAATCACTCGTTCTCTGCAAGAACTATATAAAGATTGAAACTATCCGGATGATAGTACTACGGGTATAGAAACAGAAGAGGGCTTCAAAGACACCCTCCAACAGTCATGCTACGTCCCGTTGCTCTCCTATCAGTGTTAAAATGAGAATGGTTCCAGCACTGTGTAACATTACAAATACAGATAACTTAAAATGTTCTTCAATAGGGTTTTGGTAAAGACAATTGCATAATACCAAAGGGACATGCAAACTCATAAGTCGAAAATTAACTGACAACGCCATGGCTAGAAAAGAAAAAGACCAACAAACAAACAATAGTGCTCCGGAAAGGCTAGCGGATCCTGTCCCACATCTGACACATGTTTTAAGTCAGTAAAGTAGTCTTTGGGTTGCCTCTTGTTTGTGTTACTGAAGGTGTGTTTGCATTACATGAATTTGATGTTAATGACAAATCTTTGATCAAATAGTCACTACTAAATTATATTACGTGTTTTTAAAAGGCAGTGGCTATCTTGCCGACACTAATTAAAATATCTTAATTCAAGCCGCCAACATAGCCTATTTGTATAGAACTGGCTATTTGACCGGCACCAGCAATATAAGGAATTTCTTACCTGCGCTGGAAAATAGACATAAGGTAAGCGGAAGCTAAGTTATTTTTTTTGTTTACACACATATGCAAATAACTGACTATTATTTCAAAAGCAAGTTTAATTTTTGAAGATATGTGATTGAATTTGTATATATGTTTTTTTTTAAATTTATGATGCAATGAGATTTTTAACTTTTATTTTTTTATAACAGACAGTTAAATAGAGATTTGATTCTGATACATACATCACGGTAGCATTAGACTGACTGGTTTTAGAAATAATTTAAACTACATTTTTAGATATGATTTCATTGCAACAAATGGATGCTCAATATTTTTTGTTTTTGTTTTTCAGTCTTGTCTTTAATAAATTCTAATTTACACTTCGGCTGATTAATGTTTTAAAACGATTATGTGTCTCATATATTGTTTAATAGCTGTTTTCTTATCAAACTACTGCAAGTATTTGTATATTATTTTAAAAATCCTTGACTACAGGTATATCGCTAATAATTTGATTCTTTTATATTGACTGCACATTTTCAAAGCCTACTTTAATATAAAAATAAATCGCTGTTTACAAAAACCCTGCATATAAAAATATCAAATCTCTATATTGCTGGTGCCGGTCAAATAGCCATTTGTATAGAAATATGCTATTTGCCGGTTGAATTCATATATTTTATTCAGAGCTGGCAAAAAAACATATGCTGGTGCAAGTCAAATAGCCAGTTCAATACAAATAGGCTATTTTGCCAGCTTGAATTAAGATATTTTAACTAGTGCCGGAAAAATAGCCACTGATTTTTAAAAATGGGGTAGGAGTATATTATTGTAAAACACTTCGCCTATTATAAAAGCCAGTTAGTTAAAAAAACTTCTAGATATTTAAGCTTGTGTTTGTTGCGTATTAAAAAAATCCCTCCTTAAAACTTTGAAATGTTACCGTTGGTTGATCCTCCTGTCTTTTGTAAGAAAGTATGATTGATGAATTTGTTTTCTTCAGCCGAATTTACCACTGCTAATGTTCCACCATACACTCGGCAAACGTTCTGAAAATGTACAAGAAAAAGATGTTTTCCCGCGTGGTACATAAATGTGTAATGGCATATGACATAGGCATACTTAACTCTTTACGTATTAATTATTTAAAAAAAGGTAATTAAAATAAAATTATGCGTTTATCGCTTTTACTTTATGAATGGTTAGTAAAAGTACAAAGACAATGTATAGTATTTTGTATCGAAACACGTAAAATTGGTAAATCGCCCTCAAAATAAAATGGATGGCAAACATCTGGAGCAATCCCTCTAACATATATATGTATGTGGAGGTCTCTTGCATAGTAGGCGAGGCAACCAAAAAGTATTAAAAAGTGTGAATAGTCAAATTAAAAGAAAAACATATATAACTTTGCAATGCATTTCTAACGATTATTTTCATTGAACTTTTTCAAAAGTCAAATCTATATTTTGCGAAAGTCAAATTTAAAATACAATACAATTATCTTCTTTATGTCGACATATTACCAGTGAAGATAAACTTTAATTAAACATACCACTGCAGATTGCCATGCACTTTTCTGTGTGCTCAGAAGATAGCAAGAGTTGCCATGGTGTATCCAATTTTTTGGACAATTAGACGTCAATATAAGAGCTTGTCCTGAAAAATATTTATAATTGATAGGGACTACAATTAGACGTCAATATACGAGCTTGTCCTGAAAAAATATTTATAATTGATAGGGACTAAAAAATAATGTACAGGGAGATTTCAAAAACCCTGAAAAAGATATCAAGTTTAAAATGACGTATGTCAATTTCCGTATTAATTTGCTTGCAATTTAGGTTTCTGCGCCTGTTAATATGAGTTGCAACAATCGAGGAGTTAGATCATGCGCTTCCAATAAAAACTTGAAATTAATACGCAAAGTATAATCGTAAATTATGCACATGAGACTGGAATTTGTTTGTGGTAAATGGCATCTCGAGTAAATCAAATCGCATAATGCGATTTGATTTACTCGAGATTTGAGGTCATGCGCTAGAAAAGCAGATTATAAGCTCGAGAATACTCTTGAAAGTCTTCATGATGGACTTATTTAAAAAAAAAAGTCGCACAACAAAACCGTTTCCTAACTGCGTTATTTGTATTAAAACTAAAAGAGGTAAATAAGGTCAACTTTCAGACACCGGTACACGATAAAAACATTGATATATATGTGTTTGAGCATTTGATTTTGCCATTTGCTTAGGGACTTTCCATTTAGAATTTTCGTCGTGTGATCGCTTTTTTGTAAAATCTTTTTCTTCAAAAGAAATCAGCAGGTTATAATTTTAGAATTACGAATTAAAGAAGATGTAAGGTATATGCAAACGAGACAGTTACACTGAAATGCATCGACTTTTCTCACTCACATTGTAAAATTCTCAAAAGAGTAATTGAAATTGTACTTACCACCACATAAAAGAAAGAAGAAAATAATATACAGCTCAGGCATAATAATGACGTAGCCTTCGATAAACAACAGCTTTTACAGACATAAGATAGTAGGGTCAAAGAAGTTATCACAATCCAAAAGTTCTTGCGTAGTCTTGTGAAATAAACTCCCCCAACTTTCCCAATCTGTTTTTGTACGTAGTTATATTGGAAAGGGTGCGTTTTGTTTTGTTCTGTTAGGAATGGTATATAGGAATGTTTTCATTCCTATGTCCTGTATACTCCCAATGACCAGCTCTCTTGGTACTAAGATGACATTTATTAATTTATACCAGGTGCTTAATTTGTAACTAGCCCTTTACAATTTTCAAAACATTCCATAGTATACAATACAAAATCAGGGGTAATAAAAGGCGTACGTAATTTTATTCAAATAATTTTTTTTATAGAATCTTATATTTTCTTATCCATAGTGCGCTTCCCAAAAGTTTGGATATTAACTTTTAATGACATTTTGGTCTTGAAAACTTCTTCACGTTTTTCTCTGACTGATTATGACGTCTTTACACTAAATCTATTGGATGTGTATTGATTGATTCTTTAGTTTTAGATGCATAATTATTTTTTTATTATTTGTTATAGGCTGTGAACTCGCTGTCAGTAACTGCATGTACTCTCAGATCTGTACTTGATGTCTTTTTATTGTTTGGATGTACAATTACCCGGCCACGTCCACTCTATGTTTTTGTTATATGTATTTCTATTTGTATCCATCTGACGAGTTGAGCCCTTTTCAACTGATTTTTATTGTTCGTTCTTGTGTTGTACTGTTGTATTGTCACAGGTTAGCAAAGGGTTGGGATCCCTCTTACATTTTTTTACCCCGCCTCTTTCTGTATGTATGTGCCTGTCCCAAGTCAAGAGCTTGTACTTCAGTGGTTGTCGTTTGTTGCTGTGTTACATATGTGTTTTCCGTTCTTTTTTTTGTACTTTAATTATGCCGTTAGTTTTCTTGTTTGAATTGTTTTCGTGTCTTTTTAAAATCTGACTATGCGATATGGGCTTTGCTCATTGTTGAACGCTGTACGTTGACCTATAGCCGTTTATAATTTCTATGTCATTTTTTCTTTTGTGGAGAGTTGTCTCATTGGCAATCATATTAACTCTTCTTTTTTATATTTAAGCTTTGACGCATTAAATGCATCAATATTCGGCTAGTAATTGAAATTTCAAAATAGTTGTTACATTGTAAGCGAGAACATTTGGCAACCGATTATCTTTGAATACTAGAAGCAAAGCTATCAAATTTTAAAAGCGACTCATAATCCTTTCAATGATAAACAATTTGTGTTATGTAAAGTAAAAATAGCTATTCCTTGATTATTATGTGTGCATGTGTGTTACTACGTTTTTTGATTGAGTTAAGCCTTCCAATTGATATTTTATAGTGTGTTCTTCTATGTTGTGATGTATACTATTGTTTCAGAAAAGGGAGAAGGTTTGGTACCATTAAAACGTTCAATCCCGCTGCAATTGTTTGCACTTGTCCCAAGTCAGGAATCTGATGTGCAGTGGTTGTCGTCGGTTTATGTGGTTTATAAATTTTTCTCGTTTCTCGTTTTTATATAGAGTAGACAGTTGGTTTTCCCGTTAGAATGGTTTTACACTGTAATTTAGCCTTTTACAGCTTGCTGTTCGGTGTGAGCCAATGCTCCGTGTTGAAGACCGTACCTTGACCTATAATGGTTTACTTTTATAAATTGTGACTTGGATGGAGAGATGCTTCATTGGTACTCATCATTGCTCATCATACCACATCTTCCTAAATCTATGTAGCTTGAGAGTGTTTTGTTTATTAGTATATCCAGAAACATGTATTATATGTCTCTGGTATATATTATTTCAATTTATTTGATTTAAATATCCTGTTTTGCGCACACAAATCTCCTTGTCCTTTAGATGTCACTCAGTAATAATGATGAACCTTAACCTTTCATACATTTGTAAAGAGGGAGAAGAGGTTAAGACCAGTACAGTTTCATCATCTCACTGTTCTTTTTCTTAGCATGTTAGGTCATTGTTTTGATTAACTACCGAGTCAAACCGTACCAATATGGATCAACCATTTGATTTTCAGAGGAGGGGAGGGTATGGAAGATCATTTTCATCCGTTTCTGCTGTGAAAATTGTACACATTAATATTTAATTGTCATTTCATTTCAACCTTGTCCTGCAGGACAGAATAATTTATTTTCAGTTCTTATCAGTCCAATATAATTTTTT
Organism: Mytilus edulis; assembly: GCA_019925275.1. Taxonomy (NCBI): domain Eukaryota; kingdom Metazoa; phylum Mollusca; class Bivalvia; order Mytilida; family Mytilidae; genus Mytilus; species Mytilus edulis. The sequence continues at coordinate 44,805,719 of CM034357.1, read as the reverse complement.
CCAAAATTACCTACTCCCGGTAATCAAATGGTCTTTCCCTCAATTCAAACAAGGATGTTTATAGTTGCTTTCCGATAAGCACGCGGCAATTACAAGTTAAACAAAGGTCAGATCGGTTCGCCGATTAAGTAATGTATCCAAGTATGAACTGTCCTATGACTTCGGTAAACATGCAAGTTAGAACAAGGAAGTTAACGAATCCAGATAAACATATCGGTCAAGTAAATAGTTGGTTCCTATTCTTATCAAGGTAACATGTTCCATCAAATCAGCATTCCTTTGAATGCAAATCTTATATATATTTGTGTCTGGATATGTAATTCGCATCCATATACTAGTAGTTTGAAAGAAAAAGATGAACATATCACCTTTACCCTGTAAATCAATATTTCCCATTCTAGTTAATGACCGGAAGGTTTGTTTTTCTTAACAAACGGACAGATATGGAACAATTTTGTTCCATAAAAAAGAAAACAACGTATATACTCGTTTTTAGGTAGGGATTAAAGGCAACAATAGGATACTGTTAATCAAAAGTCATAAATCGATTGAGAGAAAGCAAATCGGGTTACAAACTAAAACCGAGGGAACATGTCAACTATAAGAGGAAAACAATGGAACGATAGGAACACTGAAGTACATAAAAACAAAGCCAGCATGCATAGAAACGAACTGTTTGATAACAACTGCTATATTCCTAACTTGGTTCGAGACATTTTAAGCAAAGTGGTGGGATGAACCTGGTTTGATAAATAGCCAGACCTCCTGCTTAATGACAATGTCAAGAAGATCGATAAAATGACAACAGTACGTATACAAATACAGCACCATGTACAGCACTAAAACAGCAAGAACAGTCATCATAGAAAACACACAAACACATATTCTAATGCAACAACGTTTGTAACGTTCATTTTGATTGGATAACGTCACTTTCTTACATGACATCAATTGACAATTGATGCTATGGGACGTACGCGAAAGCGCAGACGGCATATGACAGATTTTAAATACATGTTTTTACGTTGTTTTCTGTCAGTTTCATTAGAAAGGAGATAACAATACTGTATTTTAAGCTCTGACGGCATCAATTTGGGGGGGGGGGGGGGGGGGGGGGGGGAGGGGGGTTCAGTGATGGTCGCAAATACCCATTTACTGTCTCCGCTAACGCGTCGCCAGTAAACTTAATCTGCGTCCATCAAATCCCCAATTGATGCCGTCGAAGCTTAAAATACAATACAGTTATCTCCTAAATATAATAGTTGACACAACATGCAAACCGCAGAACAACAACGTTCGAACATATTCCATCAACGACAGACAGAACAGGATGTCATAAACAGTGACGTGCTTACGTAACTGAACTGCCATCTCGAACTTTATTCAAGTATTTTCACAATACTCGCCAAACGATTTCCCTGACAATGATGATATTGAAAGGCAAGTTTATATTTATTTGGACTACAAACGATCAGTCATAACACATCATCCAATCGAGTACGTAGTCGAACACACACTTCGTTCCAATCACAAAGTTCGCTGTAACTTACATCATCGATTTCAGATACTGTGGATTCATTATTATTCGTGTGACACTAATTTTCTTGGAGCTCGTGGGCACATATCAACCGAGAAATTAAACAAATTTTCTATAAGCTTGTATGCAGACTTCGGCGAAACCACGAAATTATAAACATCCACGAACATGTAAATTTTCTTTAATCTACGAAAATTGGTACACCCGAATCAAATGAATCCTCAGTATATTGATAAAATCCTGTCACTCAATAACCCAAATTTTAATTGAGTGTTTGCATCACGTTTATCTATGTGAACTTGAAAGTACCCAGGATACTACTGAGATTGGAAAGTGTGCTTCTTATCTTTATCGTTTACTCGATCTTGAAACAGATGGACGACGTTCGAATTTATAACAAACGTGTCTACTTCCCATTTGCCTTCGATAAATCTTATTCCTCTAAGTCGCCGCGATATAGCTCAAGTGTAACAACTCGTCTTCAAACCAACACCAAACAACCAATAATTCTCTCACTCATGTTAAAATTATCATCGTGTAATGTGTTTTCGTACTAAATAAATAACAATTTTCACTGCTTACGGTTTTTACTGTTGAGTTTTTATTTAGGTGTTTACTCAGATTTAAAAAGCATGTCCTGTAGATTGATTTTAGGTATCTAGTTTTTTTGTCAATGATTTCTACGATTTTTTACTGTTTCCGATTACTTTGCGATTTTTGTAAGTCAAAAAACCGGCGTCATATGTTTTCGTATGAAATAAAAATTAGATCAGTACACGGACAGGAAATGACTACAAAATCCGGAAATAAATTTTTTCTAAAGTCGTGGTTCTGGTGATCGCTTGAATCATAAAAAAAGTTATTAATTACTTTTCAGTACTAAAAATTACTAGTAAATAGTGTAAGGTTGGTGTTTCGTGTGATGAAATTTTTAGATTTTGATTAATTTTCAGATTGGCACCTGGTTTGTACAAAATACATTATTTTTTTCTAAAATAAAATGCAGTTTTCAAAATTTATGATTAAATATAAAAAGTTAAGACTGTTTTCATCTTCATGTATCAAGGATGTATAAAAAAAAATTGTCAATGAAATATTGAATAGTTGGATTTTGAACAACCATTTTATATAAGAACCCTGCTAATTTTAACTCGATGGTTTGTAATTAAAACGGTCAAAAAAACACATGACAGTCATATGTCTTGAAGATCCGGTGTCTGACTTGCAAAAAACATATCTGGACTTTATTTTAACCCTTCAGAATTTTTTTCCACAACTATTCTAGTGATGCGTATTTTTGACATTAAATAAAAAATAGGTCAGTTTTATTTAATTTGTTCTAACGTCTTTAAAAAGCGACGTTGAATATGTTTTAAATATATCAAGTTGTAGTGGTGTTGTTGTTCTAAATATAGAAACAGAAAAACATGCCACAATGTACGCGTATGCAGTCGAAACCGACGAAATGTGGTTGATACGAAAACATATGACATACGAAAACATATGACACGACGATAACTCAGTGATTTCTATAAGATATACATATTTCAGATAATACTTTTTAAAAAGTACATATTTATTTCAAAGGAATTTCGAATTATGTGAACGATAGTACTTTCAATATGAAACAAACTGAATGGAACTAGCTGCTTGAACTTTTTTTTATCAATTGTACCTGTTATCTTCATGAGGTCATGAACCTCCAACAGTATGATGGCACTTAGGCACGCACTTTTCTTCTTATCATTCGTTTGTAAGTATTGTTCTTATATTTTGGAAAAACATATCATCTGGTTTTAAATCCTTCCTTTGAATATTGTAACCTAAGTTTACTTTTATACTTTCATTTGTCTCATTAAAGGGCTATACATAAGTACAGTAATTCAATTATGTCTTGAAATAGGTGTGACATTAAAGGCAGTATTCGTTTGCCCTGATTGAATTGTGGTCTAGGTTGCATACCGATGAAAATATATCATGCTATCTACCGGTTGGTTATATTTTAAAATATTAGAACAAATAAACTAAAGGAGATATGGATAATCTCCCAAAATGAGACAGCAACCCAACCCTGAAAATTACCAAATATAAAAATAAGAACACGTGGTATGATTGCCAATGAAACAACTTTCCACCAGAGACCAAATGACATAAAAGTTCTCAACGTAATGTCAACGTACAGGTTTTAAAAATGAGCAAATCCCATACCATATAGTCAGCTTGAACAGACCCCAAAATGATAACTGTAAAACAATTCAAGCGAGAAAACGAGAAAATATCAAGAATAAAATTGAGAATGGATCAAGAAGTATGTTATAGATAGGATACAGTGTAAACCCTATGCGCTTTCTTTTTTTTAAGTACCAGTTTCTTCCACCAAACATTAATGAGGGGCGTAAAAGGGGGGAGGGGTATCTGCACGGAAGAACTCGAAATAAAATTGACATTTAACGATGAACGAACAATAAAAAAAATCGTGCACGTTGACCTTTCACCGATTTCACGAAACACAGTGAATAACGAACCTTTTTCACGGCTGCTCGTGAAATAAAAATGACAAAACACGTTACACGAAAATAACCCTTTACCACCCTCACTTATACTAATTCTCTCTAAATGTTATCGGACATGATCCCCAACATCATAAAAATGAAAACTAGACTAACTGTGAAAATACCCGCTCCCCTGTTTGCATATTTCATTACGAAATATATGGTTAAATTTTTGAAACCAAAACAAATTAGTTAAACATGTAATAGGATATGACTGGTGATATCGAAAACTCGGGGAACCCTTTAACAGTCATATGAATAACAAAAAATATGAGTTGCCAGTTATCAATAAGATACGACGGAAAAAGTCTTTTTATACTGCAATCAGCTATTTTACTGTACAGATAAAGCTATACGTATAAACGTTAGCTTTATACGTCAATGACCCCAATTGACCAATAAGCCCCGCCTCCTTATTGTATTTCATCAACAACATCACGTCACGACCATGACAACGTAAAGTAACAATGGTCAAACTTTTTTGAATTTAAACTTTTATGTCTTCAAATTGGTTATTTATATATCATGTTTATCAAATGCTTTTAATTAAGTTCATTTTCCCTTTCTAATTCCTTAATACGACAATGTCTTACCACCTGGACTACGCTCATAGGGAAATACCCACAATGGTACCCAAGAGGGAAATTTCAAACACTTTTTTTAGCAATTTTCGTTACATGTTTTTTTCATTTTTCCTTTTTTTTTCGATTTCAGTATAAAGACAATATACGTATAGTGTCTTGAAATATGAAATTTATTTGTATTCGGCACGAAACGGGAAAATGCTCGGTAGAACCTCGCATTTTCCCGTTTCTAAGCCTCATACAAATAAATTTCATATTTCAAGACACTATACGTATATTGTTTAAAACATGTTTAAAGCTCCACCCACTGCCGGACTGAGTATTGTTTGAACCTGTGTGACCTCAGAATGTGTATTCCAGTTGCATTCCAATGACGATGACAATTGTCGATTTCAAAACTTGAATGTGTATGATTGTGTCACAAAATCAACCATGTCAATTTCAGCATGCATGTTTAATGAATGTCAAGTCTGAAGTGTAGGACAACTCGTACACTTCTGTTTCAAATTTGACAATGCTTTGTTATTTGTTTTTACTGTTGAAATTAGTTGTTATGTTAAAATAGATAATTATTCACCTTAAGCGATGTATTATTGTTGACTATTCAAGATTCTTTTTTTTTGCGAACCCGTCTTCAGCGTAATGTGTGATTTTGATATTACTACGCGGGCCTCAAGGGATTACAAATCGAAAATAAATGCTAAATATGTTAGTCTTTGTGTCTTTCAAAACACAAACAATATACAGAATTAATTGCAGGATAAAGACAATAACTGTTTAGTGTCTTTAAATATCAGCTGTATTTGAACTCGGGTTGAAACAGGTGTAGTAGCTCACTAAAAGCTCGCATAGACCTTGTTTCCTAGCCTCGTACAAATACAGCTAATATTTAAAGACACTAAACAATTATTGTCTATATAACGCCGGTGAAATAAACGTGGATATACTAAAAAGGGGGTTACGTGCTTTTATAATATGGATAATAGAAGATAATAAGAGCGGAAAGTGGGTAAGAACTAAAACAAATTAATTGACATTTTTGAACATGCATCCTCGTGTGTGCCCTCACATGAGAGAATGACCTTCGATGTGACCGTGTACATTTATTTTGCAGACGTACACGCCGAATGTCCGGATGGTTGGCACCATTACAGTGCATCCTGTTATTACATCAGCAAAAACGTCCATCTAAGCTGGCCTGAAGCTTCTGTTGGTATCATATTAGTATAATTACATTACATGAGGGGGGATAGGACCTTTATCGGGACTCCGGGATCGGGTGTTTTTAAGCTCGGGATTTCGGGATCAGGGAATCTTTTTTTTTCGGATTTCGGGATGTCGGGATTTGCTTTATTTAAATTCGGGACCTCGGGATTTCGTTTTTTCAAGTCCGGGATTTCGGGATCAAGACCCCTCCTATCCCCCTCTTACATGTCTGATTCATAATAAACTGTACTTTTATTTTGCTAAACCTAGATATGTTTCATACGAATCTTTTTATTAATTTTGGCTGACGACAATTGAGAGGCTTTATAATTGTATTGGTCAATAAAAAAGCTTTTCTACCTCAGAAATAGATACTTCAGCTGTATTTGGCAAACCTTTAGAAATTGATGGTCTTCAACTGTGTACTTTATTTGACCTTTTTAACTTTTTTTTATTCGAGCGTCACTGACGAGTCTTTTGTAGTCGGTCGAAATGCGCGTCTTGCGCAAATACAAAAAATTAATCATGGTTTAAATACGATGATCATGAGTTTGTTTTCATTATTCACTAAAATATATTTATATACTTATACATCCAAGAACTTTAAACTATGAAAATCGACCTTCCACCAGTTTTTGTCCCTGACAAATTCAGTCAAAACATATCTTCATTACATATTCAAATACCGTTAGCAAAGTGATTGCAAAACACAAAGCGCGACTTGCAGTTGTTGACGATCAAGACATGCTAAACTTTGGTAAGATAGTGACTGTAAAGTATTAAGTGCTATCATTACTGTTGTAGATACTGAAGACGTGTTAAGTTTTCTTTTTTAAGAGGGATTTAAAAGCAGTAACTGATCACGGTATGTTAAACTTTCTGTTTACAGAGTGATTGTAAAGCGCTGAGTGCGAACCTTGCAGTTGTTGACGATCGAGACACGTTAAACTTTCTGTTTACAAAGATTAATCCATCACACCAAAAACCACAAAATGGAGTTTGTCAAACAAACGGTAACTGTTATATGCCATTTTTCTCTATCTAATTAAGGGAAGAAGTAAAATATAATTGAGTGAATGATGTTTTACGGGAATAATAGGGGAAAAAATGAAACCTAAGTGAGCGTCAGTATCTAATAAACGAATAAGAAATATACAAACAAACAATCTTTTCTAAAAGACAAATAGATTCCTTACACGATCATATTTATGTTTAAGCTCGTGTCATTATACCTACTGTCATTATGTTCTCTCTCTACATTTGTTTTTGTATATTTGCCAGATATTCTTTAAACCATGTAGGGCTATGAAATTGTTTTGCCCAGCTTATCCATACTTTTATAATTTGATTAATACAGTTTAAAAAGCCATTTTTAAATCTTTATTATTTGTTTATAGTTCTTAAAACAAAACAGTTCATGCAGTTGGCAATGTTTAATTGTATAAAAATCTAGAGAGAATCATTTACCGCCAGATTTTTAATGGCTTATATCTCGAAAACGAGCGCAAAAACCATTCTTATTTTTTTCTTTTTAAGTTTTTTTTTATTTATATACTATCAATTAATAACTAACAGTATTTTCAAAAGCTTGTTATTTCGAAGAAGAGGAGCACACATTCTTAATAATAGTTGTTTGTAAAAGAATATACTTAATACTAAATACAGTAATTCACACGATTCTACAAATTCTCCTCAGCTGACTATTGGATTGATGGTACCGACCAAGTTGTGGAAGGACATTGGATTTGGGCGACATTTTCAAATCCAATAGAAGGTAACTTCTGGTGTCCAGGGAACCCTAGTAATAGCGGTGGACATGAAGATTGCTTGGAGTTCAAAGATGGCCATTGGAATGATGATGTTTGTACCAACCCACAGCCATTTATTTGTGAAATGGAGTAAGAACAAAATTATTTCATACGTTCAAATGTACTTAATAATTAAATCAAAGTTTATTTCTTTTTTTTAAATGAGAAACAGCTCAATATGGACTTAATGGCATTTAAAGCCTTTCTACAGCAATCTCAATATTATAAATGCGATCAATTCTCGACATTTGATCTAAATGTCCTTAATATTTATAGGTTCTAAATACGTATTCGTATTTTTTATTCTTCCACCATTTGCACCTCTCCTCCTGTACAAAGGAAGAACAAAAAGTTCACATTTCGGAAAAGGTGAAATCATCGTTAGTCGTAAAGTTTTGTTCTCAATCGATCATCATTATGAATTAATTGATGTTACTAAAAAATTGTGATATATCTATATTTGGGTATAGAGAATATCCTTTATTTTAAGTTCGATGCATTATTATTGCATTCTTAGCACTGTTTTTTTTTGCATCCTTAACATTGTTTTTTTGCATTCTGAACATTGTTTTTTTTTTTGCATTCTTAACATTGCCTTTTTTGCTTTCTTAACATTGTTTTTGCATTCTTTACATTGGTTTTTTTTTTTGCATTCTGAACATTGTTATTTTTTTTAATTCTTAACATTGTTTTTTTTTTATTCTTAACATTGTTTCTTTTTAAATTCTTAACATTGTTTTTTTTTAATTCTTAACATTGTTTTTTTTTATTCTTAGCATTGTTTTTTTTTTAGTTCTTAACATTTCTTTTTTTTTTTTTATTGTTAACATTGATTTTGCATTCTTTACATTGGTTTTTTTTTTTATTGTTAACATTGTTTTTTTTGCATTCTTAACATTGTTTTTTTTTTAATTCTTAACTTTTTTTTTTTGTTTAATTCTTAACATTGTTTTTTTTTTTAATTCTTAACATTGTTTTTTTTAATTCTTAACATTGTTTTTTTAATTCTTAACATTGTTTTTTTTTGTTTTTTTAATTCTTAACATTGTTTTATTTTTTTGCAGTCTTAACATTGTTTTTTTTTTTGCATTCTTATCATTGTTTTTTTTTTAAATCCTAACATTTTGTTTTGCATTCTGAACATTTTTGTTTTAATTCTTAATATTGTTTTTTTTTTTAATTCTTAACATTATATTTTTTAATTCTTAACATTGTTTTTTTTTTAATTCTTAACATTGTTTTTTTTTTTGCATTTTTAACATTTTTTTATTTTTTTGCATTCTTAACATTGTTTTTTTGCATTCTTATCATTGTTTTTTTTTAAAATCTTAACATTTTGTTTTGCATTCTGAACATTGTTTTTTTTTTTAGTTCTTAACATTGTTTTTTTTTTATTCTTAACATTGGTTTTTTTGGCATTCTTAACATAGTTTTTTTTTTAATTCTTAACATTATTTTTTTTGCATTCTTAACATTGCTTTTTTTTTTAATTCTTAACATTGTTTTATTTTTAATTCTTAACATTATATTATTTTATTCTTAACATTGTTTTTTTTTAATTCTTAACATTGTTTTTTTTTTGCATTCTTAACATTGTTTTTTTTTTTTTTACCATTCTTAACATTATTTTATTTTTTTGCATTCTTAACATTGTTTTTTTGCATTCTTATCATTGTTTTTTTTTTTTAAATCTTAACATTTTGTTTTGCATTCTGAACATTGTATTTTTTTGCATTCTTAACATTACCTTTTTTGCATTCTTAACATTGCAATTGTTTATTTTGCATTCTTTACATTTTTTTTTTTTTTTTTGCATTCTTTACATTGTTTTTTTTTTTTGCATTCTTTACATTGTTTTTTTTTTTATCTTAACATTGTTTTTTAGCATTCTTAACAATTTTTTTGCATTCTTAACATTGCTTTTGTAGATATCCCGGCGGTGGACAATCTATCATTGGTTAGAAGCGAACAAAAGGAAGAGTGTCGAAGTTACTTTTTGACATTAAACATTATATTTTGAATATTTTCGTCAGTTTACCTAGCTGTAAATCCTCTCGGAGACAAACAGTTCACAACATGCATTAATATTTATGGAAGAATTATGTGCTTGTAAGGCGGGCATACATAAACATACACGTGCATATAAGAATATAAAATATATATATAATATAAAAAAAATAATGCACAGCTTTTATCACGCCTGTTTCTGTTTATAATTGCGATACATTTGAATAACTCTTGTCTACGATTTAACAGTGGTACAGTTTAAACACTCCTTTTTATATTTGAAATGCGACACCGCTTATATTACTTCAGTCTTTCTGGTTCTACTTGGACACTTCTTAGATAACTGCTGTCTATAATTAATCTGCAGTACAGTTTAAATCATGTCTGTATATATGTGTTTACTGGGATACTGCGAAACCGATTAAATCACCCCTGTCTCATTTTTAACTGGGACGCAACTAAAATTACGCCTCTTTCCTTGAACTGCAATACAGTTTAAATCCCTGCTGTCTCTGTTTTAACTTGGACACAACTTAAATTACGCCTCTTTGTTTGAACTGGAATAGTTTAAACCCCTGCTGTCTCTTTTTTAACTGGTGCACAACTTTAATTACGCCTCTTCGCTTGAACTGCAATAGTTTAAACCCCTGCTGTCTCTCTTATAAATACGGCACACTTTTAATAATTCTGTTTCAAATGTGATACTGCTGAAATCACTCTTGTCTCTGTTTATTGTTTGGCACATATTTAGTTACCCATGTCTTTGTTATAAGTGCGACTAAACAAAAACTTACTCCTGTCGAGCTCTTAAACTCTACGGTCTCTCCTTTAACTGTGACAAAGCTTAAATCATTCATGTTGCTGTTTTAATTGTAGAATATCTTGAATAAGTCCTTCAACTGTTTTAACGGGATACATATTTTCAATCATTTCGGTTTCTGTGGCACAGCTTTAATCACTCCGTTCTCTGGTGAAACTGTGACACAGATTAAATCACTTCTGTCTGTCTTCAAATGTGTCACAGCTAAAAATCACATCTTCAACTGTTTGACATGTTCTATAACTCTGTTCATCTGTATCTTTGAGGTTCTTAAATAATATTGCTGTTGCTGTGTTCATTGTGACACAACCTAAACTGTGTCACAAGTTAACCCCTTCGTCCTCTGGTTTGATGCACATCTCTAATAATTCCGTGTCTATATGTTTACACAGGTCCTCAAGTAAGTAAGTAATAAAGAGTAGACAAGCGATACCGGACAATTCATCATCTTTTATGCTATATAATTGTTTATTTCTTATCGACGAATTCTAGCATGACGAAGGCAGAGAATGCTGCTAGTGCAACACAAACTGCCATCTTACGAAGAACGTGTGCGCGCTAATCGTTTTTTGGTGGGAACATGCTAATGAATCATTGTTTTTCTATGTACGTTTTGGGAACTGTTTTTGATTTTTCGTCTTTTTGCTATCACCAAGATGATATATTGTCTTTCATTGACTTATTGATTTTATACTTTGGTATCAGCTTACTTTTTTGAGAAATGGTTTAAACACTACATTTGTAAATAATATAGACGGTTACTTTTACCAAAATTATTAAGAAGTATTGACAACTTTTCTCAAAACGTTTGATTACAATTGAAAATGAATACAAAGTGAATGGTCAATTATTATGCAATTGGTAATTTGCAGATTAATCTGGTCTCTTCATATTGCTGTAAAGGACAACTGCTGCTAAAACAAGCCTTTGGCCTTGGGCGGAAAATAAAATTTGAATCCTAGTGTCAATGATGAGTTGATCCTTAACACTCATTTAAAAAAAAACCATACAATTAAATTTTCTTTCAACTTTAACCTCTTCAAATCGGCTTTATTATTCCGAATTCTATGCATGCATTTGATATCCTTATCTTAATATGTGACCCTTTATTCGTTGAAGTCTCTCATTATTATCTTATTGTTTTATCACATTTTAGGGCAAATTATTACGCTTATCAGATATAAGTTATCTGTTTAAATCTGCTAATAAGCAGAGATTCAGTACTAGTAGTACCATGATGTATTTAGCGTTTATCAGTTTTCTGCTTTGGTGTAAGTACTGACAATTAATTGGCATGTAAAGATAAATTAACTGTTTATAAAACTTTAAATTGTTCGAAATATTAATTGTGTTTCCCGCAAGAAAATCATTTCTGTTGTCATATTTAGCAAAACCTTTGGTTCCCCAATGCGTCTCATCTTTCTACTTGATTTGGTGTTTTGATTTGTTGATTCGAGCATCAGTGATGCGTTTGTTTGTAAGCCTGATTTCTTTGATAATTTTCAATTTGCATTCATCATATCACTTATTTTGTAACGTTATAATATATATGATGCTTTACTTTTAAGAAATATTTTGTTTGTCGAAACGCATTAGTTAACTGTGATATATTTTGAGTCTGGTGTTGGTGGTTTATGTAGTCTGTTACGCAGTCCAAAATTGTTGGTGATTCATATTGTCCTTTTTTATAAGTAAAAGGTTTTTTTATTTATTTTTCGCAACTGTATGCTCAAATGCTACAGACTACTGATGATGAAAACTGTAAAATTAACAAACAAAAAAAAAAAACCAAACTAATCATACAATAGAGTTTAACATTAATTTTTAACCACACAATCCTTATTTAAAATATTTCATCAAGCAGTGTACCAACAGTAGGATTTTTTCAACTTCAAAGTGATGATAAAAAGGGAGCATATGGCTCATGTTCAAGAGGAGTTATCGCTAGTTATATAATCGCATTTGTTAACAAACAGAGCAGCTGGATGTTATGTAATGCAGCATTTTATAATTGAAATTTGAAAGCATCAAGCATTATTGATTAGCCAATTAAAACAGCCGTCAAAACTCATTCCTAATCCAAATATTGGGTTTTTACATTCGTATTAAAACATCCAATCCGACTCCTGCTCAATGGTTGCAATTGGAAGTCAGATGTAAGTCAACTGAAATTAAAATTATATGTTATTCAAATTATTAAGTGCATATAATTACATGTATAAATAAGTAATTCTTGCATAAGTTTTACAAGGATATTCGCCATGATTTTATTGAAATATACAAAAGAAGATGTGGTATGATTGTCAATGGGACAACTCTTCACAAGAGACCAAAATGACACAGAAATTAACAACTCTAGGTAACCGTACGGCCTTCAAAAATGAGCACATCCCATACCACATAGTCAGCTATAAAAGGCCCCGAAAGGACAATGTAAAAAAAGAGTATGTTTTAAGCAAGGAAATAGTGATTTATAGGTAATTGGTCATACACATAATACTTTGTTTTTATTTTGATAAAGACAATGTTGACTGCAGTGCCCCAATTTTTGACATTTTTACCTCTTACGTCTGTTTGTTTTATTCACACATCGTTGTCAATATAACGGAATTAAATGCAATTTTCATACAAGTGAAAAGTTAAGCTAGCTATAAAACTAGGTTTTATCTACCATTTTTATTTTATACAAAATGCATGTACCAAGTCAGGAACATGACAGTTGTTATCCATTCGTTTTGCTGGTAATTGTAGAATTTTTTTAGAAATTAATGTTCCAAATCAATCAGGCAAAGTTTCCCTAATGCAAATTTGGACATTATTTTACCGTCCTTTTTCTTGTCTCCTCGAGTTTTATTTATATTTAGCATTAATGGCTTTACATATTTGGTTTTGAACGTTCCTGATGAAGGTTAACCAAGGACAGCTCATCGGACAGACAAACTTTATAAAGTGGTATTTGCACTATTCAAGCACATTTTTCATGCTAGTATAGATTTGCCTCTTATTTCATTAGCCGTTACTCTAGTTTTCTCTTAATTTGAGCGAGGATGGTTCCATCATGGTAATTCGTGTTATTATATCAGTGACATAAAAAAGATCATGGACTAGTGCAGCGGTAAGTATAATGAGAATGGCAATAGGAAATATGTCAAAAATACATCAACACGACCGAAGGACAGACAACATGCAGTCCAAAATCACAAATGGGTCTTCATTACAGCCATCGAATTCCAAACCCGGAGGCGGGTTTCTTCTATTCCATTAATAAAAACGTGATCTATTTCCATTCTCAATTTTAATTCTAGTTAAGTGAAAATGGACGTCACATTATTTATGTATGTGCCTGTCCCAAGTCAGGAGCCTGTTATTCGGTGGTTGTCGTTTGTTTATGTGTTACATATTTGTTTTTCGTTCATCTTTTTTTTTTACATAAAAAGGCCGTTAGTTTTCTCGTTTGAATTATTTTACATTGTCTTATCGGGGCTTTTATAGCTCACTATGCGGTATCGGCTTTGCTCATTGTTGAAGGCCGTACGGTGACCTATAGTTGGTAACGTCTGTGTCATTTTGGTCTTTTGTGGATAGTTGTCTCATTGGCATTCATACCACATCTTCTTGTTATAGTTACTCCGAAACATATAAATGAAATAGATTTTAAACTCCTACAAGACTAACAAAGACTTAACGCTCCTGATTTGGGACAGGTACAAAATACGGCGGGGTTTGACATGTTTTGTGATATCTTAACCCTCGCCCTATACCTCTAGTCAATGTAGAATAAGGAAACACACAGCAAAACGCCCATAAAGTTCAGTTAAAAGAAGTCCGGGTTCAATGTCAGAATAGGAATCAGATGAAACAAACAAAAAAGCTTAATAACAATGATACATACATCAATAAAAGTCTACTAGTACAAACCTGCCAGCTCTATATCTCAATTAAACTGATTGAAAGATTATGTCTTCATCATATAAACATCAAGCACAACCCCTCCCACTAGGTGTTTAGTACCATGCCAACATAAAATATCCGGGAGTAACATAACCAGCCAGGGGCGTAGCTAGAAAGAAACGATGTGGAAGCAACTACTGCCGAGCGGAGCGAGGCGAAAAAATTTTGGGATCCTATTATGCAGAATTTTTTTTTCTTCGGTTTTCGGTCATAGGACGGTTCAAAGAGGAGCTATTATATATAGATAAAAATTTATGAATGTAAAACTATTAATAAATCTTCTGAATATAGTAATACATAAACAACACATATTTGTGATACAGAATTTACTCAAAATTGTCCAAAATCTGCTCTTCGGGTCTGGGCAGAAACAAACTTCTCTATTACTTTGTCAACATTCACACTGAAATTCCGATGAACATGCAGTAATGCTATGTAACTTTTGTTGTTCATTGTTGATCGTACATTTGTTTTCAATTACATACGTAGTGCCGTGACTGATAGATCTCAGGGCCATCACGGCATGGTAGCACTCGCGAGATGTTATAATTCAGCGTACGTGTTCGGCATCGAGCGACCTCCCAATCGAATTCGTCAATCTACATGCTAGGTCAGTTTCGTATGTTTTAGACAATATTGAGAATTTTTCGTTTGTGATATTTCCTACAACACGATGAAGCAGATACAGCACAAAGAAGCGATTTTCTGATAACTTGACGCGACTCCACTCTCCAGTTGCCTTATCATATGGTCTATGAACGCAAAAAATAATGAGACTTTCCAATACTGTTTTGGCGTGGTTGCAGGGTGATTGGCTCCGGTAGTCTGTCAACCACATCGCCTCGGCATATTTTCAACGATATCGAAGGGATCTGATAATTCTAATGCCGATTGGTACATCTCATTCCAAACTGATGAACTGTACACTGTAAAATGTGCTCCAAAACTACATATCTTAGACTGAGTATTACAAATTCTAAAGTAAAAATCTTGTAAAAGATACAAGTAACCTTCCGATTTTGTCATAATCTCCAAATTTTTTTTAATTTTGAAACCAAATGTCGTTATTTAATGATATTTCATCAATTAAAAAAAGTGACAACATAGGTGTTTCCTTTAACATTCAATTTATAAATTTTTATTTTGCCATTTCTTTTTTGCATGCCGAATCAATGTGCACGCAACTTCGGAGTTACGATCTTTTCATCTTCATCAACACTTGTAACTAGGTTGTCAAACTAATATCCGGGATACACGGAAAAGACACCAACAGTCTCCGATTCCGATTGACCAACTCATCTCTCTCTCTCTTCTGCTTTTTTTTTTTTGTTTTTTTTTTTTTTTTTGTGAAAACGACGTGGATGCACGTGCTGTCGTGCCTCCGGGTAGCTACGCCCCTGCCAGCATCATGCCAACAACTTCAGTATGAATGCGTAAATATCTTGGATGCAAACACCTAATGAGTGAATCAATATTAATACCAAAATGGGCCGACTTTAATGAGTCTATGTTTAGAAATAAGCTAGCAAAATAAATGATAACAAAAAAAAATAATCAACGAGAAAAAAATAAAGTGCGACTGCATTTTCAGTTCAACATCACTTAATTACATTTTAGAAATTCGTTAAACACATAATCAACCATTTGTTTTTATAAAGTATTGTCTTGTACTGCAATGACTGATTTGCATTACACCGTACTTCGACAAATATTTTTATTATACTTCATGTCAAAACGCCAGATTTTGATTGGCTAATACGAGGGTGTTAATTTACTCTATTACCCTTCATGGAGAAGCTTGATCAAGTGTGCACTTTATTAAATACAACTCTATCCTGTGGCAAATACTCTATTACCCTTCACGGAGACGCTTGATCAAGTGAGCGCTTTATTAAGTACGGATGGTTGTTATGTACAAGATGTCATAGTTTATTACTTTGAATTTGAAATTTAATCGACAATAATAACAGAACATTCAGTATAATAAATTAAATAACACATATCTGAGAGGGTGATAGAGCAGATTGTTACCCTCGAAAAGACATTGTCAACCTTGGCTTCGCCTCAGTTGACAATGTTCTCTCGGGGTAACAATCCTCTCAGCTATGTGTTATTTACATAAAGGCAACAGTAGTATACCGCTGTTCAAACTCATAAATCCATGGACAAAAAACAAAATCAAGGTAACAAACTAAAACCGACGGAAACGCATAAATATAAGAGGAGAACAACGACACAACACTACAATGTAACTAACACACACAGAAATGGACCAAGCATCAGACAAAATCCCACGAAAATAACAAATATAACATCAAAACCAAATACATGAATTTGGGATAGACAAGTACCGTGACACGTCTTATCGCAATGTCAATTTACACTTAAAAATAAGAGAAAACAAACGACGCAACGTTAAACTGTAATGCATAATGTTTGATATCTATTAAAATAACTTGAATGGATATTAATGTTTTTTGTAAATAACATTAACCTATTTGATGTAATAGCTGATATTTTAGGACAATATACTCAACAATAAAAGAAACCCACAGTCAGTCTGTCTTCATTAAATTATTTGGAGTTAAAATTTCCTCTGCTTGCGTTTTTAATAGTGTTAAAACTTGACAAAATCTTTACACAATATATCTTTGGTTATAAACATTAAATATTTCCGATTTTTTTATTTCAATGTTATGACAAAAAGATACTATCATGTTTCAAAAAGTACCATCATCAAAACAAATCGTGAACATTTTTTATATGAGTTATTTACAGAGTTTTTGTAAAGCTTTCCACTCGCAACTTTCTGATGTACAAACTAGCGAAGAAAATACATTTCTTATTGATACAATTGAGAAGATCGTATGTACTTTAAAATCCATAGGTATAAGTAAAAGATTTTTTTAACTACCCTATCATGAAGAGCAAATAAACATGGTAAAGAGTTGTATACATAAAATATAAAAAAAAAAACCCTCTCATTTGTCATTTTGTTCGTTTAAAATCATACTGAATAAAATTGAGAAAGGAAATGGGGAATGTGTCAAAGCGACAACAACCAGACCAACTGAAATATATTTAAGTGTAAAAATGACAAAAATTACGTCAATGCAAAATTTAAGCCTGGTATCTATGATGAATTTATTTACAACCACTGGGTCGATGCCACTACTGGTGGAGTTTTAATTCCCCGAGGGTAAAACCAGACCAGTAGCCTGCACTTCTGTTCTGACATGAATTATCATTGATATGGTCATATTTATAGACTATCTGTTTACAAAACTTTGGAATTTTTGAAATACTAAGGTTTTTCTACCTCAGGATTTGGCAAAACTTTCAGGAATTTTGATCCTCAGTTCTCTTCAACTTCGTACTTTAAAGTTTATTTAGCCTTTTTAACTTTTTTGGATTAGAGCGTCGCTGATGAGTCTTTTGTAGACGAAACGCGCGTCTGGCTTAAATTCAAAATTTAATCCTGGTATCTATGATGAGTTTATTTAAGAAGATAAGATTTGCAAGGTTCGCATTTGATTTTGTTTATATGTTTTCAATGAATGTATGGCAAGAAGTTGTAACTTTTTTGGTATGAGATATGATAATTCAAGGACTTCTCCTGTCCGATAGTAAACTCCTTGCTAAAGTCGAGAGTCCTATGCAAGATGCATAAAAACGCAGTACCGTCAAGTTGGATCCGACGCTTCGTATAAGGAGAGTGACACACGATTATCTAAGGGATCCGTGGTTAGTCTGTTTTGATATGAAAAGTTTGCCCTGCCAGATATGTTCCCGTTTTGAAGTAACATGCATGTAAACCGTCATGCAACATCATCAATGTCTTAATTTCAGTTTCAGTCAATGCGTGATACGTTATCAAAGGGTAACCTATTATATGAATGAATGCATGAAGATCTTAATATTAAAGTGCAACCTGAATTATAACAAACAATTACATTCATATATATACAAGTAATTTTCAGCCAGCCAAATAGGCTTATGGTGCACTGTACATTGTGTATAACTATTGAAAATAAAATAAATAAATACATATAGTTCAAATTTACACGCAAATTATAACAAGGCACGTTATCAGTTGATAATTATGATTATATATACTGGTAAAAGAAAAACAAATCGTTATACATATTACAACATTGATTAGTCAATCTTTAGATGACTATTGGATAGACGAAACAGATGAAGTAATAGAGGGATACTGGGTATGGGCGTCCACAGGGAAACCAATATCCTATACAAACTGGTATCATAATGAACCAAACAATGGACACGGTAACGAGGACTGTCTTGAAATTGGAAACTGGAATAAAGCCGTCGGTACATGGAACGATGAACCTTGTTCTGTTGAAGATAACTTTATATGCGAAATGGAGTAAGTTAAATCATTTTCCTGTAGAATTGCAATATTTAACATAATGATTACATGTGCATGAATAACTTCAAATTTTAAGTTAACGTTGAATCTATAAGTCGAAGTAACTGAACGATTCACACATATCGCGCGTGGAACTATATAAGCATTTTAATCAAAACTTATATTAAAATATCGAAATCGATTAACAAACCTAACAAAAAAAAAGTCTTGTTAACAACTATTCATAAAACAATTTCTCATCATTTTAAACACTGCAAATTAGCGAAATTTGTTAAAGTTCTTTGAAAACCCCCTACAGTGCATCAATTATTAATATGGTTTGAAGCAACTCATTCCTCAATATGTGTCCATTTTATTTTTTATTATTCATTTTATCGTTATACATTTTATTTTGTAGATATCCAGCTAGTGGGAGTATCATAGGAAAATAAAGATTTTTTTTAACGACATTATATATTTATTCACCAAATATGTTTGTTACATTATTTCTTCAAAATACCAAGCTTTTCTTGATGTTTCCTGTATAATTCCACTGATTACCCAGTTAGTAATCAGCTGCTGGTATATATGTTTTTATATTATGTACCTTGAAATACAGTTGTACAATATTTTAATGCATCATGTTTTAATCTATACTTCTCTTTAGTGACTTCAGTAATTGATTAAATTTCATTGTTCTGTTTTCGTGATATCTTTTAATGTATTCTTAAACAAAAATGTGATAAACATTTACATTTGCATTTGTCAATTTCTGATTAGATACATAATATAATTTGTATATAGAAAAAACTTTAAAATAGGAAGATTTTGATTTTAATAATAATAATTATACATTGAGTCTATGGGAGCACATTCTGATTTTTAAGTGCTTAATGAAATAAGATAAAAAAAATCTTGAGAGTATGCTTTTATTAACCCTAAAAAGTAGGATAGGTAGAGTAACTGGAACCACACATATATCTTTATTTAACCTAATCATTTGTTTCTTTTGAATAATTTTCTAACATTTATTAGGTGGTAAAATCGTCATACCGAGCAGCTTTAAGTATACTATGATTGTAACGATTTGGTTCAGTGTTTTTGTTTGACAAACAGTTCACAATTAATTTTCTTAAAGAAAGATATGAAAATAGATTTCGCTTTGTTAGTAGCTTTGATTTCAGCTACAATAATGTTTGTAATTGCAAATTTGTTTTATTAAAGGTTATGCTTTGACACATATATTAATTACACCATCTCATAAAACAGAGCTTTTTCTATAAAAATGGAAATCGTAGATACAAATTTCTTGTTTTGGGTTACAATAATTCATATTTTGTGAAAAATCACACTGAATCTCCCAGAAAATATACAGAAGATGATATTATCAAAATGCTGGACTTTTTGATCGACAATATATTTGTTGAGTTTGGAGGATTTATATTTCAACAGACAGTCGGTATTCCAATGGGTACTAATTGTGCACCCCTGCTGGCTGATTTGTTTTTGTACTCGTATGAAGCAGAATTCATTCAGAACCTTCTAAAAGACAAAAGAAAAAGCACCTTGCGAAATTCTTTAATTTTACTTTCCGATATATTGATGATGTTCTATCATTGAATAACCCATATTTCAGCCAATACTTACATCTCATATATCCAAGTGAACTTGAAATTAAGGATACCACTGATACTAGAAGGACTGCTTCATACCTTGATCTTTTCCTCAATATTAACGTAGATGGACGACTTCACACGAAAATCTATGATAAACGGGACGATTTCAACTTCCCAATTATCAATTTCCCATTTCTCAGCAGTAACATACCATCTGCCCCTTCGTATGGTGTTTACATATCACAATTGATACGTTATTCACGTGCTTGTTCACACTATACGGACTTCATATACAGGAGTGTGCTCCTTACGCAGAAACTGCTCCAACAAAGTTATGAGGAGGACAGATTAAAATTGACACTCCGTAAATTTTATGGACACCATCACGATTTGGTGGATCCATACGATGTTTCGTTGACCAAACTAGCTAAGGACATTTTTACCACATGGTAGATTGTGTTTTGTCATAATGTCGTCTAATCTTTTAATTACCAAACGTGACTTATTCCCGATTGTGACTGTTTTGCCGAGTGTGAACTCGCATTACTATAAGACGTGGTACGGTACTTATCCATCCCAAATTCATGTATTTAGTTTAAATGTTTAATGTTATATTTGTAATTCTCATCGGATTTTGTCAAATGTGTTGACGTCTTTTCTATTATATTTATGTGTTATGGTAAAGAAAATTAATCACCGCCTTCATTTATCAGATTTGATTTCGTTCAAAGTAATCAGTACGATATTTTACGTTTGAAGTTAGATTCATAACAAACCTGACATAGTTTTATAATATAGTTAATTGCTACCTCAGTTTTATATTAATAAGAATTAAAATGTGCTTTGTTATTAAATGCAATATCAGTATTTAGTTCAAATATATAATCTTAAATTAATCCTAATTCTATCTTATTCATTCTTATGTGACGTCATTTTTCATTTTTTGATGCTCTGTTTTACTAATTCAAATGACGTCATTTTTTCGTCATTTATCAGTTTCAAATAGGACGTCACTTGGCGTAGAGGTTTAAACGTATTCGGATGTGTCTACTTTTGTGTTTCAAATGTCTGGTTATGTAAATGTATTTCAGTTGTTTCCTGTAATTAGTTAATACTTCAGCTTTATCATGTACATCTTTTGAATATTCATTTTATTAAATTTACTGTTTGCAAAAGTATAAATTACTCTAAATTATAGGGATTTTCTGGTAACTTAACAGAAAACCCTTGCCGTTTTTGGCACAACCTTTTTGATCTTTTGGTCCTCGATGCTGTTCAACTTTGTACTCGTTTCGGCTTTCCAACTTTTGTATCTGTGCGTCACACATAGGTCTTGTGTGGACAAAATACACTTCTGGCGTATTAAAATTTTGAACTTGTTGCCTTTTGTTGGCTGTTGTTCGTGTGATTCTTTGTCAATTGTGTTCTCCAATTTATTTATATTGTAGTCCTGTGTTGTCATTTTGATGTTATATTTCACATGGCCATAAAAGTGCGAGGTTTGGCATGCCACAAAACCAGGTTCAACCCACCATTTTTTCCTTTAAAAATGCCCTGTACCAAGTCAGGAATATGGTCATTGTTATATTATAGTTCGTTTATGTGTGTATTACATTATAACGTTGTGTCGTTTGTTTTCTCTTATTTTTGAGTGTAAATTCACATTGCGATAAGACGTGTCACGGTACTTGTCTATCCCAAATTCATGTATTTGGTTTTGATGTTATATATATATGTTATATTTGTTATTCTCGTGGGATTTTGTCTATATGTGTTACATTTTAGTGATATGTCGTTGTTCTCCTCTTATATTTAATGCGTTTCCCTCGGTTTTAGTTTGTTATCCCGATTTTGTTTTTTGTCCATGGATTTATGAGTTTTGAACAGCGGTATACTACTGTTGCCTTTATTTATATATTAGAATTATGTACCACAAATTATTGAAAATGGTTATAACCCCAAATATATTACTTACAAGCAAACATGCTTTGGCATATAATAGTTTTTTGTACACATTGTGCCTTGGATGGAGAGTTGTCTCATTGACACTATACCATATCTTCTTATTTCTATTATAATTGGAGATTTTAAATCGTTTAAATTTCAACTTTCGTTTTGAGAAATTTTAGAAACATGATTTTAGATTGTATTTGTAATTCAATGAATACACTCATATCTTTATCTAAATACGCGAATTTATTTCCTTTTATCGTCGAGGTCTCATGTTGGGTCGAAACACTTATCACAATGTCATTTGACTGCACATTGTATGCTTATCGATACATGTTTATCAAAAGACAATAAGTACTGGCACCATGGAGTATTGTCTGTTTTTCATTATCAATTTTCTTCTTTGTTGTAAGTATTGTCATATACTTTTCTTAAATTATCATGGGTTTGGTTTGTAGCGACGTTCAAAATGTTTAATGATGCATGTTGTTCTTTTTGTTAGTGTTAATTTACAACCAATGTTTTTATGCCCCACCTTTAGCAAGTTTGTTGTCCCTGAGATACCAACTATTGCTCGAGGTAAAGCCGAGAGCAAAAGTTGGTATGCAAAGGGACAACAAACTTGCTATTACCCGCACAACAAGTCATTAGGTGTTTTATCATACTGAACAACACAGTCATTAAGTGTTTTCATATACCAAATTAACTTTTTTTTTTAAATTGTACATATATCATCTGAAAGAAAAGAAAAATGTTACATAACTTGACATGCACAAAATGAACTTGACGTTGTTTTTTATAGTTCGTGTTGTAATTGTACATATTTTATTAATTGTAATCAAGATTGGAAATACTCGTCTTAAACTTCCGAGGTACTTTTTTTTCTAATTTATCTTATTGAATTTAGTTGTTGTTAATTGAATTTTGGAATTTTGATGTAAATTGATTTTTTCATTTTGGTTTGAGCATCTACCCTCGAATATATTTATTATCGTATAAAATTAAATAATGATTGTTTCCCTCAATCAGACATAGTTGAGGTTTGGCTATTCTGAAACAATCTCATTTGGGCATTCACCAGCTTCTGAGAGTATTCGATCATGCATTTATATAGTTTCAATATCTATATATGATTAGGGTTGAACGTTCCATGTGACAGGTTACCATCACGAACAGCTCATCGGATGCTCATTATTAATTGAAAAAAAATACTAGTCAAACAAATGTTTTAGGTTGCCTTTTCTTTTTAGCTATTACTCTAGTATTATCTGAATGTGAGAGAGGATGGCTCCACTATGGTAATTCGTGTTATTATATCAGTGACACCCAAAAATCATGGGCTAGTGCAGCGGTAAGTCTATGACGTTACGCACGGTATTCGGTTTATGTTTCATTTGACCATTTCTTGATTTTCTTACAAATACAATTTTACAAGTAATTCTTGTCCAATTTTATTGAGAAAAAGATTATAACATGTACAAAAAAATCATTATTCTACCTTGGCCTATTTCCTGTATACAAAAAACTTTTAAGTACATCAGTATAAACTTGTAACATGTTAGTAATTTTTATTTGATAAATATGGTAGCCAATTTGTACAGTTTAGTTGGGAATAAAGGGATAAAAATGGAAAACATCATAGAAAAGAAAGTTCATGATGAAATACATAAATAGTGAAATGACAATACAATCTTCTAATAATTCAGTATTCACTTGTGAAAGATAAAAAGATACTTAAAGTAATGTAAAGGAAGCCAAGATTCAAGTCCCAAAAAGACAGCACTTAAAAAATAATTCTTAAGATGGCATGATGTTTTGAATGTAGCAGGAAAGGAGATGAAATTATTTATTATTGTAAAGTTGATCAACTTTACCCTCTGATTAGCACAGCACACCTGGAGTTAACATTGGTAATGGAGGCATACAATAGTTATAAGGAGTTACAAAACCACAATTTGCCAACATCAGCAGAGAAATTATCCGGATTTTCACTCATATGTGTTAATATTTTGAAAAAGGTCGCCCATCCTATCATTACTACAGTCTTTAATCCTTGTAGTCGAGTCAAAGTCAAAGATTTTACTGTCAGGAAGACCATATTGATTATCAATCATGTACTATCAGGATCACTGTCACACATTCACTAGACTGCGCTTGTTAAAGGTAAAGAGAGCAGCTGAAGTGGCTTACCCATTCACTTGAATTGTTTTTACATTTTGTAGCTTGACATATCTGCATAAAGATAATTGAAGGGCAATTCTTCTTTGGCTAGAGCTTTAATTTATGTATGATAGACCACTTCAACCTCAAAGGCATGTGTCCGTAAAAATATATATAATGCTGACATAAAGAGTATGATGATTTCATATGAACACATGAGAACAACTGACACTGGTCTGAACGATTAAGAATTGTGCAATTCCATTAAAAAAACAAGCGAATAAATAATAATAATTAAAACCCAACTGTCAGCGAACAATTGAATATTTCCCTCCATTGAAAAAATAATTTATCAAAATAATTGGAAGAAGAGTTTCATTTTATTTATTCCTTTCAACGACTTCGTCCTTTTGCCCCAGAGCCCAATATGCTCAAAGTGTCATGTTTGCTGAAGTTATTACTTAAAAACAGATAGAAGGAAGAAACAAATAAAACTAAAAGATAGCGAGTTTTACTAGTTATTATCTTTTTCCCAACAGAAACTGTACAAGTATTTACACCTACAATTATTTTTGTACAAGTAATAACTTGTATGATGGCATAATACGGGTAATTACTCTTACAAAGTGTTTGCACAGGTAATAACTTGTACAAAATGATAAAATGTACACGACATATACACATTTTAACAAGATTAAAACTGCTTATCTTTTAAGTTTGAACATATTTATTCATAGTGGTTTGCATTGGGAAACAAGGTATTACAACTCATCTATCCCATCGAACTAGAGATAAGACAATAACAATCAAAACCAAGGAGTAAACAAAGACTCACAAAAGCAAAGGACATTTACATCAACAGTTACAAATAATAAATAAGAAACAACACTAACTCCACTAAAAACCGGGAGTGAAATCAGGTGCTCCGGATGGGTACGCATTTCCTGCACCGTATACGGAACCCGCCGTGTTATTTTATATAATAAAGGATGACAATGAGGGTCGGTTGAAAACAAAAACTCTGCGACAAAAGAGATGATTTCAGCTTTCCAACAGTGGACTTTCCATTTCTAAGTAGCAACATTCCAGCAGCACCTGTATACGGGGTATATATCTCCAATTGATACGATATTCCTGTGCTTGCATTTCCTATCATGATTTTCTTTATATAGACTTGCTGCTCACAAGGAAGCTATTAAGCCAAGAGTTCCAAATAGTGAAGTTGCAATCACCCCTTCGTAAATTTTACGGACGCCATCACGAGTTGGTTGACCGTTATGGAATAACCGTTTCACAAATGATATCGGATATGTTTCTTATGTCGTAATTACAATCCCCTTCCCTTGTAGCGGCATTAGTCTGCTCTTTTTCGAAATCTACCAGGGTGTCTTTTATGTGCAAGAGATGTTGCTCTCTCTCTTAACACAGGCCAGCCATTTATAGTCCCCTTCTGATGGATAAGCATCGTTTCTCAAAACCATACTCGCAAATGGTTTCGAAGGAGAGCCGAAAATTTAGAATCTGAAACTTTCTCCCCGGATCTGGGATCGAATCAGGTATCTTTGAGTTTGTAGTCTGATGCGGTAACCTCTAAACCAAAGCTCTCCTTATTATTATTTGATATACTCATCGGTATTTTATGGGAGAGTACACACACAAAAATTTAAACAAAACTGCACAGCCTCCATTCATTATTCATTTTTCAGTGACAATTTCTATTGCTTACATTTATTTTATAGACTAGTGTTGAAATAAGTCAAAGTTTTGACACAATATTTCTAGGGTCGTAACGATCACATATTTTAGATCCTCATTTCAGCGGTGAAATGATACTTTACAAGCTAATTTCAAGGTTATGATAAATAGGTACTGGCTTTTTGCAATATGTTATCAAAAACAAGCATCAACATCGTGAAATAAATAAATTTGGTGTTTTTACTGTCTTCTGATTGGTTTAAATTATTAGTTTTATTTTCAATGTTGTCAATTGTGATGGTGACACGCCCACTCTGACGTTGTGTATTCATACGCTAACATGTGTGTGCGTTGTTATTGTTAATATAAATAATATAAAAAGTTCTTTGAGCCTTATTTTTGATAGAAATTTATTTATAATGAATGGCAATAATTTATTTTGATTTTATTGAACCATAAAACTAATTTTTGACTCTTCACATTTTACATAATCCGCTTCGCGGATTATTAAATGTGAAGAGTCAAAAATTAGTTTTATGGTTCAATAATTTCAAAATAGATAATAGCCATTCATTAAACCTTTTTATATAAGAAAAGGGACATTATAATTGTGTTACTGTGTATATGAAGTGACGTGATTGGTTGACGATTGTTAATTGTTTTATGTCCAGTGGCAAATATTACATGCATGTTCTGGATGATACGGGATTGAAATATACACAAAGAAAAAAGTTAAGCACCCCAATGTTTTTTTCGAATCGACAAATATTACGACAAGGCTAAGGAGAACCCGGAACAATTGCAGCATGTTAGGACATTACACTAGCTTGAAGAAATACAAAACAAATTGCAACACAAATGACAATTTAATGAATAGATTGTCACAAAACCACAGGTCCAGTTTAAACACTAAAACATGTCCATTTTAAGTATGGACCTTCTGCGTTCGTTATGCATGATTCTAATGTCAATTCACTTAGAAAACGTTCATTGTAAGTCTGTTAACGATATCCATAATTCAGTATTCAATATCGGATGAAACCACCACGTGATTGGATGCAGGCCTCAACCCGGCGTCTCATCCCTCCAGTTAGTCATCGGATTTCCTGCTTTGGTATTTGCCGCCAATCCTGGTGCCATGCTGCCTCCAAATGACGTAAATTTTGTACAGGTGGTCCGTTTGCCTGTACACGACGACTTAACGTGTCTAAAATATGCGGGAATTTCTCGCTACATTGAAGACCTGTTGGTGACTCTCTGCTGTTGTTTTTTATTTGGTCGGGTTGTTGTCTCTTTGACACATTCCCCATTTCCATTCTCAATTTTATCTATCGGATTTAAATCTGGGCTCATGGCAGGCCATGGAAGAACAGATACTGCTTCGTCTTGAAGAAATGCGGTAATCGCCCTTGAACGATGCGGCCTAGCGTTGTCAACCATAAACAGATGTCTTGCAGCTAATGAGTGGTTATCAAAATGAGGTACAACTACTGGCCGAAGAGTTCTCTGATGTATTGATCACAATTAAGGTTTCCTCGGATAGTGACCATGTCAAATTTGCAGGCATGAAAGATGCATCCCAATACCATCATAGAGCTTCCACCGTAAGGGTCAGTTGTTTTTGATGTTCCTTGGGGTATATGCTGTATTTTTATGTCTCCAAACTCTGAATCTCCCATCTGTAACATGCAGAAGAAACCGGCTCTCGTCTGACCAATGGATCTTGTTCCAGTCCCTCAGGTTCCAACAACGACGAGCTAAGCACCATGCTAAACGCAGTTGTTGATGACGGTCAGTTAACATGGGACGTCTTATTACCCTCCTTTACTTCGTCCTGCTGATTTCAACCGGTTTATCAAGGTTCTGGTTGATAGCTGTCTATAGTAACCATTCCCTTTAAAGAACAGGACTTGTTGCGAATGACATTCGTCTAATCAGGCATTGCAGTGCCCTGCCTTCACGCTGCGATGTCACCAATGGTCTACCGATCTTGGCAAGTCTTTAAGTTATTGGTTTGGTGTGTTTTGCACAAGCTGCTGACTACAGTGTAATGGTAGCCCATCTGACGTCCAATATGTTTAAAAGATAACCTGATGACCGCATGCCGATAATCTGCCATCTTTGAGCCTCCGATATTCGTCTTTATACCATGTTCACAGAGTATGAATAAAATTTTCAAATTGCCAGAGTTAAATACTCAAATTTGAAGCGCAGGGAAACTGTATTTTGTAATTTGCATGGGAGGCATGGTTCACGTGCATGATACGTCGATATTTTAACGACCAGTCAAACTAGTATGGTCACATCTTTTTAGAGGAATATTGGTATTGTTAAAATCAATATTGATATTCAAATTAATATTTTTGGTAAAAAACTATAATGCAATATATAATGGGGTGCTTAATTTTTTTCTTTGTGTATATGACAGTTGTCACTCGCAGAACAAGCTGGAACACTAATACATGAGTTTTTTTCAGGTTTATTTGGGTATCTTTTTTTTTTTTTCAATATGTTGCATTGGATTTGTAGATTTATTTTGTTCTTTCGCATGATGCAATTGCCAGATTACTGTTACCATTACGTAAAATGAAATATATATTGCTATCATCCGTTTGAGTTAGTCGTGAGGTCAACTTTCTATTGCATTTTTCAGAGCTTTTGTAGAGCCTACCACTCACAACTGGCTGATGTTCAAACTCGCGAAGAAAACACTTTTCTTGTGGATACAATTGAAAAAATCGACAGAGATACTGGAACTGTTCGTATGTAGTTTGTTATCCATATATAGTGAATATGAGAATGTGTTTACACAAGTTTCTTCCCAACACTGAAAAGCAAATAAATATTGTAAAGAGGTATATGCATATACCGCTCACATGTCTTTTTGTTCATACAAATTTATATTGAAAAAGTTTTTGATGAAACAATTGTCATTATTTGCAAGGATAACGCTTGCGAAATGTGCATCTTAATTAATTAATTTGTTTCCAATTGTTGTATATGTATTGGATAAGGCAAGAAGTGGTTACCGTTTTTATATCTAGCTTAAAAATGATTTAAGACTTTAATTTTTAATAATGATTTTCTTTTACTTAAGTCGTTATTCTTTTTGAAATTTATTATTTAAATGTATATTATAAACTATTATTCATTATTCATAAACTAATTTCAGTTTTAGTCAATGCGTTTCAGATTTCTTCATAGGTTTCACGGTCGTCATCATGAACTGATTGGCCATTATGAGAAAATTGTGTCAGAAATCATATCTGATATTCTTCCTTAGTCATAATAACCTTCCATCATTACCAAACTGAACAAAGAAATAACACGACGGGTGTCATATACGGTGCAAGAAATGCTTACCCTTCCGGAGCACCTGCTTTCACTCCCGGTTTTAGTAGAGTTCGTGTTGTTTCTTATTTATTATTTGTAACTGTTGATGTAAATGTCTTTTGGTTTGATGATTCTTTGTTTACTCCTTGTTTTTGATTGTTATTGTCTATTACATATAAAAGAAACATACCATTATGTCTTTCATATCGGTAATAAAAATTTCTTCAGATGACTATTGGTTAGACGGAACAGATCAAGTTTTAGAAGGAGTCTGGGTATGGGCGTCCACAGGGAAACAGTTATCATACACTAACTGGTACCCTAATGAACCGAACAGTGCACATGGCAACGAAGACTGTCTTGAAATTAAAAATCACAAAGCCAACGGATGGAACGATATAAATTGTTCTGATGAATTCAATTTTATATGCGAAATGGAGTAAGTTTATGAAAAAAGTGGTATGGGCTTTGTTCATTTTTAAAGGCCTTTGGGTGAAATGCAATTGATAATTTCTGTGTCAATTTGGTCTCTTGTAAACATTTATCTCATAGGCAATTTTACCACATCTTTCTTTTTCTTTTTTGTATTAGATTGTTAACGGTAAAACAAAATTTCACATAATTATTACATGAATCGATTGGTCAAGGAAACTGATCAAATGAAGTAACTGATCATTTCTAATCAAATTGCTCTTTCAAAAACAGGTCAAATGAATTAAAACGTCTGTTTATAGCAACACAATCATAGAGATGTTTTTCATTTTATTAATCACTGTTTGTTAGCAGAACTTTTCTTGAGTTCCTCTATGAATCACCAGATTATATTAAGAATAACTTTTATAAACATAGAAGGTTACGAATAATTCCACTATCATCGCGTGATATTGCTCGTTATAAATCTGTTCTGAAGCATCATATCCCTGAATCATCTGTTCATATAATTATTTATATTATCATGATACCTTTTAATTTGTAGATTTCCAGCAAGCGGGAATATCATTGGAAAGTAAAGAATTAAATAATGTCAAAATACTGATAATGATAAATAAAAAATATAATCTTGTTTTCAATATCTTGTTATGACATTATTTCAAAAGTACAATTCCTGGAGAGAGATTGATTGGTTGTTAAAGTTGATTGTTAGGATCATGAAATGTTTTCTATGTTGTTGTCTTTATTGTTCCTTTTTCATAAGTCAACAAAATCATCAGAATTTTAATGTAAAAAATATAATTTAGAAAAAAATAATAATGTCTTTTTGGCAGCCTTATATGTAATAAAACGATAACTACAGAGGAAATAAATAAATCATTAAATAAATTGGATAATCCAAAAAAAAAAAAAAACAAGACATCGAAAAAAGACCGGAAGTTCGTCATATTGATCAAACTTTAATATATTTAAAAAAAAAATCTTAAAATTAAATTAACCCGGATTTGTTTTTTCTCTATCGATTTATGAATTTCGAACAGCGATATACCACTGTTACATTTATTTATTAAACATATTAGTTATTTTAGGGATTTTCCACCCTATTAATAAAATACTTAGCTGTTTTTGGCAAAACCTTTCGGAATTTTGGGTCTTTTATGCTCTTAAACCTGATGTTAAGTGTTAGTCGCTTGTTGATGAGGTTTGTAATTGTTTCTCGTTTCTCGTTTTTATTTTATAAATTAGATCGGTTGTTTTTCTGTTTGAATGGTTTTACACTAGTCATTTTTGGGGCCTTTTTATTAATGTTGATCTAAAACCACGCTCCGTTTTTAAGACCGTACTTTGACCTATAATGGTTTACTTTTATAAATGGTGACTTGATGGAGAGTTGTCTCATTTGGCAATCATACCAAAATCTCCTTATATCTATTGCAATGTATATTCTTTTGACGTTCTAAATTTGTTTGATTCGGTCTCATTGATGGTCTCTTGAATGAAACCAGCTAAGGCATACAACTTTAACCCTGGTATCTGTGATGAGTTTATGTATAACCCATGTACATTGCCTAACTTTTCGTCACAAATTCGTCTACGTATTCCAACTTTCTGTAGTTCGCTAAAGCAGAGTATATTCATTTCTTCTTCGTAAGTATACTTTGTTTATAATTGACTTGTATTTATTGCAGACTCTGCAAAATGTCCAACGGAAAAATGGTATTCAAACTTTCATGTACTTGGTCAAAATCTATAATTTCGTTATTTTCTTCGATAAGCTGTTGACATATATTCCCCAATAACATATTCCACATTTTGTAATACTTGTAAACGACACTTTGTCTAAAGTATTGTACATGGTTTAGATCGTTTAAAGATATGAACGATTCATGATTCTTTTCTGTTTATTATAACATAAAAAACGCAAAAAGTGAGAATAAGTTTCTGCATGCATAAATAATCCAATGTTATCCAAAGGAGCTTTGGATTTGACTTTGCTATAATTCATATACTCTTTTATCTCTTTAATAGCACAGTTGGAATTCGGGAGAACTTTATATAGTTCCAAATAAAACTTCTTAGCAATTTGCCTGAAACCATATGATTGTAAAATAACTTTGCTTGTGACTGATTGATTATGAAACACTGTTGAAAATTCGAAAGCGTACACAGAATTACTGATCCACTTTAGTGCGACATCAAGTACTTGGAGGCAGTCATCGTATCTCTCATAGTTATAAAACCATGACGCTAAATTCAGTTTTGCCGCGATTTTGTCAACTTTATTCCCACGCAATATAAACTTTAAAATGAACTTATTCAGAACATAGTCATGTTTATTCGTCTTAGTACCTGAACATTTTAGTAACTGATAACAAAGGGTACAAGATGAGCTTCTTGAGAAATTTGTGCATTGGCATATCACGTACGACTGACAACGGACAATCAATGTTACATATTAGATATTTCCATTCGTGTAAAATAAATTGTTTGTGATTCGACAAAAACGCTAGACGATAGGCGTCAGCGTTAATAGCAATTTCCCATTCTTTGCCACAAATATTCTGCTGACATTTGTTAAGAGTTGAAAATGCTCGAGCGTGCCAGATCAATCGCAAAATGTTAGAGCTGACTACATTTAAAATTTCTAAAAGATCTGGAATTGATTCTTTTGGATATTTATCAAGGTACATATTGTTTGTTTGAACGAAAAAATTAGGACAATTCATAGTTTTAACACATTTCCTCAGAAATGCAATACATAATGTAATACATAGCATTATATTTGATGGCTGCCATACACTTAGTTCATGATCTTCACATACCCAAAATAATGCTGTTTTTAATATATATGACGCAAATGCACAATCATAATCGCATCTCGTTTCATTCAAAATCTCTTGAAATAGTATTTTCAACGCACCATATGTCATTAACTGGGTGTGGTTAAACGATCTTATTAATGCGTTTTCTGCTTGTGAAAATGATAATCTCCATTCATGGCCATTTTGATTTTCTGCTGATGTCTTTGGTACAATATGACACCCAGACGCAGTAATGTGATTAACAAGCTCTTGAGAAGGCCATTCAAAGCATCTATATCTGTTTGTGAATTCAGCTGCAATGCGTGGCCATTTTTCAGATTTTAAGCAATACACAAAGTCGATTTCTATTCCCAAATTCGAAATAGATATTGATGGCCCATGTTCGTAAGTTGCAATGATACTACTAACAATATATTTAAACTCGTTCTTTTGATCAAGTTTAAACTGGCTACTACTGTAGACTGTGTCAGAAATAATTCCCTCGCTAACTTGTCTTATCGAGATATATCCAGGTGAGGTTGTGTCAGAAGTTGAATCAAAGAGAAAACTATCTCGAACTCGAAGTTTTCCATCAATTTCATCTGCATAATCAAGTACAGACATATGATCAGTATCACTGCCTTTGATGTCGAGACCTTCAGCTTTACTCCCGCTTACAAACGAAAAATCCAAAGCTCCAAATAGATATGTAAATTTGTTATCCAACAAAGTCCTTCTTATTGCGACAAGTTCCTCATCGCCGATGTTTTCTTCAAGAAATTTAAACAACATTTTTGACCTTTTACGGAACTCTTTTCTGCCAGCATCTGCAAGAAGATATGATTAATATTTGTTATAGATTAATAATACCATCACATAACAAACCTGTCATGTTATTTTGATACAAAGAAATCTAGGAAAACCGAAATGAAATCAACTAATTCTGCTGCAGAAAGTGCCTATTTTTTACATTATTTTCAAATTCTGCGTTAACTCAGAAAATATTGAGATTATTATGCCCTGAATTGTTTAACAGATTCCAGAGAGAAGAATGTGAACAAGTTGTCAAGTCAACGCACTATAATTCTTGTGCATTTATGGATCTTTCTGAAACCAGGGCAGTGAAAACAAAGGTTTCATTTTACATATGAAATATAGGTATTTTTGTACCAGTTAACTTTTGAGATAGAATCTGAATCTGTTTCCCTAAGGGACATATCGATATGATTCCACAGTCTTATAGTTGATGGTATAAAATATTCTTTAGCAATGGATTACATGTGAAAATGAACAGATGCATCACTGTTATTTCGCAAATTGTACCCTTTACACAGGGTGGAACATGATTGTATAGATAATCCGGATTTTATGATAATAAGGGTTATAAAACATTTGTACTTTTCGTCTTATCCTGCTGTCAGCTGAAGTTTCCAAGACAATCTTTTAATACAGACTTGTAGTACTTGTAAATATTGGCAAACAAGTAACTAACTAGAAGCTTCTAACTGCAAACCTTTATAAGCTTTTAAGAGTATTATATCCCAAGATTATCTCTAGCCTCATTTGCATATTACACAAGATGCTCTCAAGAGCCTGAATTGCTCACCTTCAATTTTTTTGTTTAAATCATTCATCAATGATTATTTTTGCTTTTCAGTGTGTGCTAAAATATGCCATTCAAACATTCTTTGTATCTGTCATAGTTTCTTCACAGGCAAAAATAATGCATTTTACCCCTAGCAACATTGGCTTTTTTTCTTGAAGTAAAAGGAAATGAAAGAACATTTAAAATTAATAATAATTAGAGTTATCTCTCTTTGCATATTTTAAGTCAGTGTGTAGAAACCGAAAAAATAACTAAATCTATATCAATCAAGTTAATTATCTCCCTTCAAATATTTCAGACCAAGAATATCTTCCTTTATGCACATTCTCTGGTCATGTACTGGATCTGTGTAAAGTTTAATTAATATTGGTAGTCATTTAGGAGGAGTTGTGCTTATCTCCCTTGAAAAAAATCTTACCAGAAATATCTTCCTTTATGCACATCTACAGGTTGTGTACAAAAACTGTGTAAAGTTTCATCAATATTGATTAATCTGTTAAGTAGTTGCGCTTACAGACTTGTTGCCATTTATAGCTATATTTAACTAAGTAAAATCAATTATCTCCCTTAAAATAATTCCGACCAGAAATATTTTCCTTCATGCACATCCTCAGGTTGTGTACTACAACTGTGTGAAGTTTCATTAATATTGGTCCATCCATTAAGGAGGAGTTGAGTTGACGAGACATATGGACAGACAGACGGACGGACAGGGTGATTCCTATATACTTCCCCAAAACTTTCTTTTTTGGGGGGTATAAAAAACACAAATTAATACAAGTTACCCTAAGGATTGTTAAGTTTTAAGTTAAAGTGAAATTGGTTCAGTAGTTTAAGAGAAAAAGATTTTTTTAAGTTATTTGAAAAATTGTGTAAAATTATCATTAAAGGGCAATAACTCCTTAAGGCGTCAACTGACATTTTTAGTCATTAAACTTATTTGTAGATCTTACTTTGATAAACATTTTTGTTGTTTACAGTTTATCTCTATCTATAATAATATTCAAGATAATAACCAAAAACTGCAAAATTTGCTTAAAATTACCAATTAAGTGGCAACAACCCCACAATGAGTATCGATTTGTCTCAAAATTTCAGAGCTGATAGATCTTGACCTAATAAACACTTAAACTCCTCAACATATTTGCTCTAAATGCTTTAGTTTTTGAAATACAAGCCAAAAACTGCATTTTAACCTATGTTCTATTTTTAGCCATGACGGCCATGTTTTTTACAAAACACAAACTTTATACAAGATACCCTTAGAATCATTTAGCATAAGTTTACCTGCAATTGGTTCAGTACTTTCAGAGAAGAAGATTTTTGAAAGTTAACAAATATGATGAACAAATTAAGTAAAATTGTCTTAAAAGGCCAATAACTCCTTAAGGGGTCAATTAACAATTTTGGTCATTATATCGTATTTGTAGATCTTACTTTGCTGAACATTTTTGCTGATTACAGTTTATCTTTATCTATAATAATATTCAAGAAAATAACCAAAAACTGCAAAATTTGCTTAAAATTACCAATTAAGTGGCAGCAACACAACAATTGGTTGTTTGATTCATCTGAAAATTTCAGGGCTGATAGATCTTGATCTAATGAACATTTTTACCCCGTCAGATTTGCTCTAAATGCTTATAAGCCAAAAACTGCATTTGACCCCTATGTTCTATTTTTAGCAATGGCGACCATGTTTGTTGATAGATCAAAACGTCGGATACAATTTATAAACTAGATACCCTAAGGAACATTCAGTTAAAGTTTGGAAGTATTTGGCTTAGTAGTTTCAGAGGAGAAGATTCTTGAAATAGTTTACGACGACAGACGACGGACGACGACGGACGCCAAGTGATGGCATAAGCTCACTTGGCCCTTCGGGCCAGGTGAGCTAAAAAAATGGTCTTACGAAAACAAAATAGGAGTTTTTATGTTAATTTGTCATTGAAAAAGTCGCAGATAACATTGCTTAAACGTTCTTAGACAAGATGCATATGAAAGTTTCTACTTTCGTTTATATGTCCAATGTTTGAGAGATCGACCGTTTACGTATATAATAGTATATTACTTCATGCAATGATAATTTATAAATTATTTAAATGATATTTTGTACACCTACCTTTTGAAATTCCTAAACTGTTTAAAAATTCATCTGTGAAGAAGAACTCTTCATTTGTATAGTTAAATAATGCAGGCATAGCACTGATATTATCTGTGTTAAAGCGTTCCGTCTGAATACTATTGTCGTAGTTTTCTCCGTCAATTGTGGAATCTTTGTGAATACAGCTTGATTCAGGAATGAAGTTTCCATATGCACCCCGTGCATTCTGCTTTCCTGTGGAAGAATTCAGGTAAAACTTACATTCCTTTATTGGACGTTTCATGAGGTATTCTGCATGCTTCTGGTTCCTTGTATGAACATATTTTACCGAATCTAAAGATATTTCATTCAATTCAAAGGTATAGCTTTTTGTAAAATCGTTTATGTAGATTGTATTATCACTCCCTCCCGTATAGAAAGTGACAACAGATTCATAATCCAAAGACTTCCATATATCACCATAGAACGATGGGTATCCGGGATCTATGTTCTTTTTTATATTCCATATTTTGTTCTTTTCTTTAACATTTAAGGGCAATCAAACAATGTCCACACACACATATCATAACATTAACACAACAAAACTTTGGTGTATTTAAAATCAATGTACATGTAAAGGTAAGATATCGAACTTTATAAATTTAGGTCAAGACATTTAAAAAATTCTTAAACATGATATTAAGTAGATCATTATCTTATAAGTAAAAGTACCTCTTTGCGGTGGGAAGATAAATAAATAATCAATAAAAGCATAAATATATGTTTTATAGTTCATTTTACAAGCACAAGAATCAGGAAAAACCAGAAATTTAATCGCGATTTATTTTTCAACTAATTTTAACTGTGCATATTACTATGTGCCAGATTTTCTCGCTGTGTTAAAGACTTACTGGTAGCTTGAACAGTTTTCTGTCTTTTGATCAGGTTGTCGTCTTCTTGACACGAGCAGTTTTCTGTCTTTTGATCAGGTTGTCGTCTCCTTGACACGAGCAGTTGTCTGTCTTTTGATCAGGTTGTCGTCACCTTGACACGAGCAGTTTTTTGTCTTTTGATCAGGTTGTCGTCTCCTTGACACGAGCAGTTTTCTGTCTTTTGATCAGGTTGTCGTCTCCTTGACACGAGCAGTTTCCTGTCTTTTGATCAGGTTGTCCTCTCCTTGAAACACTCCCCGTTTGCCCTTTAAATTTTATTCTCCTGGTTTTGTAACAAAACAGTTACATCATCAACTTTCCAAAATATTACGTACATTGTATTTACCCGCGAATTTCATATTTAGCAGGTCATTCGGTCGACAAAATATAAAGACGATTTAAAGGATCGTTATATATGTTTTGATTTCGAGCCCTAACATCACTAATGAGACATTAATTGTCGAAATTCGGATATGGTGTAAATATTTTAGCACCTCATGTTAGTGGTTTACCATCTTTGCCACACGCTGATTGTTTTTCTGTTTGGTATTAAATCAATATAGAGATCCATTTTGTTACATCTTGTGATAAATTTGTTTGGCAATCGTCAATGGTAAAATTTGTATTTAGACCCCGCTTCAACAAAATTTGTTACATGCACACGTATACAAATTACGGTTTTTATCTAACGCAATCATAAGTTTGAACGTTGTCTTCAATTTATACTTGATATATTTATATATATAGCACAAACAACATTTTCCAAAAGACCAAAAGAGTGAAAAAGTATATTTTAACATGCACACGTATACAAATTGCGGATTTTATCCAACGCAATCATAGGTTTGAACGTTGTTTTTAATTTACATTTGTTTATATTATTTTATTTTGGGCTTGTATTATATTTTCGCTCCGATTAATGTAATCTGTTCATCCTATATTGACTCTTAAAACTTCAATTGAGGTAAATTATATGATCTTCAGAACACCGTTTCACTCCCTAAATAAAGGCAACAGTAGTATACCGCTGTTCAAAATTCGTAAATCGATGGACAAAATACAAAATCGGGATAACAAACTAAAACTGAGGGAAACGCATTAAATATAAGTGGAGAACAACGCCACAACATTAAAATGTAACACACACAGAAACGGACTTAGCATTAGACAAAATCCGATAAGAATAACAAATATAACATCAAAACCGAATACCTGAATTTGGGATAGAAAAGTACCGTGACACGTCTTATAGTAATGTGAATTCACACTCAAATATAAAGAAAACAAACGACACATTAAAATGTAACACACACAGAAACGAACTATAATATAACAATGGCCATATTCCTAACATCACCGAAGACACATTAATTGTCGAAATCCGGATTTGAAGTAAAAACATTTAGCACCTCATGTTTGTGGTTTACCATATTTGCCGCATTTACTTGTTTTCTGTTTGGTATTAAATCAACATTTTGTAACATCTTGTGATCAATTTATTAGGCAATCGTCAATAGTAGTCAGCAGGGTATAAGAACATCAGTTGTTCGGCATGTTAATCAAATGCGTTTTCTTAGAATATACTTTTTCACTTTTTTTGTCTTTTTGAAAAGGGGAAAAAAACCAATTCAAGGAAATTCAAATCGAGAATTCCCTTATCAAATATCAACTTAAAAGCTCAAACACAGCATTACATGACAACATGATGCATATAACATTAAGGATAAAAACTGATATCTTTATTCTAATAACCATTGCAGATACATGGGTACAGAGAGAGTGCAAAATATGTATATGCATTTATATACAAAATAATATATATGATACAACGGTTTCAAAATGATATACATGTTAGCCAGGATGACCCACATGTTTATTTATACACTTTATGAACTTACATAATCTTTTTAGCTCTGACTTTTTTTTTATAGATTTGCTTATCAATTCTTTTAAATTTTAGTGTACTGTGTAATCTCTATATTAATTTAATACTAAGTACAAAACAGTAAATTTGCGGCAAAGATTGTAAACAATAAGATGAGGAGCTATGTTTTTACACCTTATCCGGATTTCGACAATTAATGACTCGTCAGTAATGTAAGGGATCAAGAAGTATTTGGAAGGCCATTCAATTTCTTGAATTTAGGATAGACTCTTGAAAGTTAAAGAGTCAAAATAGGATATATTTATATATATTTTAATACAAAACTGGCTGCAAACTTTTGAGGTTTATGGAAGGACGTCACTAACCAACATGATTTAAAAATTTTCCTTGGATTGGTTATTTGTTTTTTCTCTCTCCCTTTTTACATTTAGAAAGTAGTCGATGCACTACAAAGTTTAGTGGTTTTATGTTGTAGCAATATTTTATGGTTACGAAAATATCTTAATTGATGGCGTCTTTGATTAATATTTATTTTAATTTTGGCATCCCTTCATCGTTAATAGCCTTTAATCAAAAACGACGACCGATTGTTACACGACATTAACAAAAGATGTATATCACCATTGACGATAATTTTTGTAGTGGTCAACTTTTATTTTGTTTAAATTTCTAATATACATATTTGCTTTCGTATTAACATAGAATATACAATTATTAAATATATTGATGTGCTCATCAAACTATCCATGCAGTGACACAAAATATCGAGCAGATAATATCAGATGTATCTTTATCAATATATTTTATGGCTGCTGCGACGAAACCCAAACATTTTTACTTCTTTAAATATTCATTTTAATTGTGAGAAGGTTATGGAATCATTAAGTCTTTAATTCGGTAAGTCTCTGAAGGCTTACAATTGAAATTCATGTTGAAGAATAGCAACTGGCAAAATTGTAATGCACAGTAGGAACTATTGTATTGTGTGTATTCAAGCCCAGATATCAAAATCCGGTTTTGAACAATATACATTTTTTTTCAAACCGGAAGGAATCATCTTCCCATAATATTTTCACTATATAAACGAACAAATAAAGTAGTCAGTATAAAATTGTCGTGATATAATGTGCTAATTTTCTAACTTTTACATAGTTCCTTCTCTTTTGTAGATATTGAAGTAAACCATCGGTAAAGAGGCTATGTATCAAAACAGATGAATTGACACCAAATTCATTATGTTTATAGTATTTTTTATGCATATCATAGTTATAGTCATAGTTGTAATGTTGCAAACTCCTTTACACACTTACATACAATTGCAAAACGTGACCACATATTATACATGTTAAGTATGATTGACAAAGGATTTCTAGCCATCAGTCAAATGAAGTGGTAGTACGGCACTCAACCATTAAAAAAACCCACACACACTGTAAAGCCCAATAAAAGTGAATTAAATTTGAACGAATAAACCTATGACATAATTTATAAAAGAAAACAAATATAACAGACATGAATATACGACAACCATTGCACCACAAGCCTCGGACTTGGGACAGGCACATGTCGAATATGGGTGAATTAAATATGTATATGAGCATTCACCCATCCCCCTGAATACGGCAGAGGTGTAAGAACTCACCATAAGAACAAACTACATGTATTAATATCATTTACACTTGCCTCAAAGCAAAAGATCGATAAAAGGCACAAAAACAATAGCAATAAAGCAACAAGAGTAATAACAGCTAGTTCAAAAGCAATTACAAATTATATACAAACCACGTTCTATCAGAATAAAGAATCAATCATAAGACACACAACAGATTTAGAGTAAACACGCTATGAAAAGTTTGAGAAGCGTACTACCTTGTGCAATGCTAAAGTATAAGTTATCAATATCGACAGAATGTATGATCATTAGTTCTCATAACTGTATATATATGGCAACATATATTTTGTGATGTTTAACTTTTAAAAAACAAAATCAATATTAGTATCTTAAAAAGAAGTGGGGTTTTATTTGATCTTATTTATCATTTTTATTCCTTAAAACTAAATAGAAATGTTGACGATAAAAGAAAATAAAAGAAACAAAAACTACATATTACAACACATAAAATTAACTTGAGGATGTATTCTTCTGACGTTTCAGTCTCGTTGAAATCTCGTTCTGGAATATTTCCAAAACATGTGATACATGATAAGTGGAAAATATCAATGAATTTTAAAAATTTGATGATTAAACTAAATACAGGCAACAGTAGTATACCGATGTTCAAACTCATAAATCCATGGACAAAAAACAAAATCTGGGTAACAAACCAAAACTGAGGGAAACGCATTAAATATAAGAGGAGAACAACGACACAACACTACAATGTAACACACACAGAAACGGACCAAACAACTGACAAAATCCCACGAGAATAACAAATATAACATCATAACCAAATACATGAATTTGGGATAGACAAGTACCGTGACACGTCTTATGGCAATGTGAATTTACACTAAAAATAAGAGAAAACAAACGACGCAACGTTAAAATGTAACACATACAGAAACAAACTATAATATAACAATGGCCATATTCCTGACTTGGTACAAGACATTTTTAAAGAAAAAAATGGCGGGTTGAACCTGGTTTTGTGGCATGCTCTACGAAAAAGTTATGTATTTACAACAAAAAGTTTTTAAGTAATTAATTTTTCAAATTATTTTACCAATCAAGTCAGTCTTTTTTGCCAAATTTTTTTTAAAATGTAATGAGGTAAAAGAAATGATTTTACCAGGTAGGTGTACATCCCATATCACTTTTTTTTTTCTTTTAAATTTCTTAGATATGTATATTTTCAATCATTTATAACCAAAAAAGTTGAAATAATATGCAATTTGTTCTTAAAACAGAGAAAAATTACAAAATACGTATATACAAAATTGACAGCACGAAAAAGCATCAAAATATGATAAAACTTTGTTATATAAACACCTTCCTTTAGGTTTTTTTTTTAAGTTAAATGTATACAGATTGGTTCACTTTATCTTTATTGAAAGTATGAAAAAAAGTTTAATTGTGAAACTAATTTTTTTCACGATCAAAGTAGCCAAAAAATCGGGAAAAAAATGATGAAAAATGGGAAAATCATCAAAATTTGGTACTTTCAAAGGGCTATAGCAAAAAAAATAGAAGTGCACCACCATATGATTTTTTCTTCATCAATTCATACATTTGTTATTAATCCTTTCATGAAAGATTACACAAGAAACGAAAACTATAAGGAACAAAAACGTCAGTACATAACCACTGTTAAAGTTTAGTACAAGTAGTTTAGAACACATATCTCAGTGAGGCACGAAATTCATCAAGTTCATAATACTTGCACTTAGATTCAAACTCCCTCTTTTTTTATATATAAATATATAAAGTATATAATCTTTAAACACACCTGTCACTTATTCTTTCATGGATTATTAAACAAGAAACGATAAATAGTAACACAACTTTTTGTAAATTATGTCGGTTAGACTAATGCATTACAATTAGTTTATAAGACTGTTAAGAGCAAATAGATCAGCGTGTGGGTTAGGCACAACATTAATAAAGTGATTTTTAACGAACTAGCATTCGGTCGATACCACTACTAGTGGACTGTTATTCCCCCAAGTTTACATCAGTTTAGTAATCAACGCTTCGGTCCTGACATGTTTTAGGACATTTTTAAAATTTCACATTTTCAAACTAAAACAACAATGAGAAACAAATTTTTGTTCCGATTCTCTTGAGCACCTTGTTTATTTGAAGAATTTGACATTGCTGTTTACAGAACAATGTAGGTCATCGTTGTCATAACGTTCACTACGATCCTACGTATGGGTATAAATTCTTCCCTAGCTAACATGGATTAGAGTTGATGTGAACATTGCCATTCAGTCACAGGACTTCAAATACTTCAATTCTTTATGGGTTGATTTAAAATACATATATAAGTAAGAAATGAAT
Organism: Mytilus edulis; assembly: GCA_019925275.1. Classification (NCBI taxonomy): domain Eukaryota; kingdom Metazoa; phylum Mollusca; class Bivalvia; order Mytilida; family Mytilidae; genus Mytilus; species Mytilus edulis. The sequence continues at coordinate 44,762,386 of CM034357.1, read as the reverse complement.
GTGGTTGTTAAATTAATAGATTTTTATTGTGCTTCTTTGTTAAATATTGTTTGTTTTTTTTCTAATTGAATTTGTGACACGGTGACGACTTCTGTAATCCTATTTTGACAATTTTACCATATTATGTCTGTTTTGTTCACGCATTGTTATAAATATTATGTAATTTGATGCGACTGTCATACAAGTGAGATGTTAAGCGCTATAAAACCAGGTTCAATCCAATTCTATATTTGAAAATGCCTGTACCAAGTCAGTAATATGACAGTTATTGTCCATTCGTTTCATGTGTTTTATCATTTGATTTTGCCATTTGATTAAGGACTTTCCGTTTTGAATTTTCCTCGGAGTGCAGTATTTTTGTGATTTTACTTTTTTTTTACATGTAAATTGACTATATGGTTGCATTTAAATCAACTGTTTACAAAAGTATGAATTAATAGAAATAATAATGGGTTTTCTTATCCCTGGCATAGATTAAATAAGCCGTATTTGGCACAACGTTTTATAATTTAGGTCATCGATTCTCTTTAACTTAAGACTTATTTGGCTTTCTAACTATTTTGATCTGAGTGTCACTGATGAGTTTTATGTAGACGAAACGTGCGTCTAGCGTATCAAATTATAAGCCTGGTACAATTGATATCTATTATGAAAGATGAGTTAACTTTATGTATATATTGTTTACTTGAATAATGTCAAAACATGACAAAGAGCTGTGTTTTGTGTGAGGTAAGTCAAAATGTCTTGACTCATACATTTCTTTTTTTTTCACTGTGAATTTTTACTGATATAAACATGCAACGAAATATGTAAAAATAAAAGTAGTATCTGAAGCGGGAAAATCTCTTGACTAATGCGTTATCAGACTGAAATGACCGATTCACGCTGAATTAAGTCTTTTTACTTCTTATACCTCCTACAGTATGATTCCAATCTGTCACTAATCATTATTACACCATGTAAAATAACTACGCATGTCTAATTTTGACAAGTTTTTTTCCCCGATATTGATATGTGTTACCTGAATTAATTGCTTTTGAAGGAAATTATTTTATAAAAATGTTTTTATAAAAATGTTTGAAACAAGATTAATTTGATCAAATTTTATGTTTAAAAAATAAAATTACAAAAATCACAAAAATCAAAAGTCACAAGATTCAAAAAAATTTCAAAACAATGAAGTCAGTTAAAATGATTTCAGAATTAACGTCAATCTAAAATGTAGATTAATTACTATTACATATTATCAAATTCAAACATGAAAATTAAATCAGCTTAGTAACCATTATTTACGATCTTTCAAACAATTGAAACAGATCACACAGTACCTACTCTTTATTAAAAAATATATGTAGTGACATATACCGTGTATACGACACATACCACATAAAAACAATGGGAAATAATATAAGAAGTGTCAAACATTAAACATCTACTAGAAATATTTGTTAGCACAGAAATTATTACATACGTAATCAGCACATACAAATCAAGCGATTGTGGATGACTCTCATGTCCTCAATAACTATTTATATTGTTAAAACTTGTTTAAAAAATTAGAAATAATATAGACTTATCTCAGAAGTATATACATTTTCATGATTTCAACACTGATAAATCATCATACATAACACAGTAATTCACCTTTCAATGAAAAGACATTTTCCCAGAAAAAAAAACAAAAAAACAAAAAATACCGAAATACTAATTTAAAACGGAAAGTCCTTTATAAAAAAAAGAGCCCAAACACATCTTACGAATGGAAAACAACCACCATAACCCTGACTTGGTACAAACATTGTCCGATGTAGAAAATGATATATTAAACATGGTTTTACAGCTATTTAAATCTCTCAAATTGTATGACAGTCGCAATGTATTTCATTAAATTGAAAGTAATGTGAGCAAAACTGTCAGACAGAATAGATAAAAACGTAAAAATTTGGATACAGTAGTCAACACTGTAATACAATCTTAATCACTATAAAAAACAAATAACTGTATCGACAAAAAAAAAACCCAACCAAAACAACACACAAAATGACATTTAGACAAAGTACATAAGCAAAATTGACCAAAGCACAAGGAATAATACAATGGCGGGATGTATAAGTAAAATAAGTAGATGAAAATAAGAAGAGGTCCACAAGGTGAGGAGAATAGTTTGTTCCATATGAATGCCTGCAACTTGTTGATAAAATCTACCTCCAAATTCAACAAATATGTGTTCATTAAAAAACAAACTCAAGCGTATTACTTGATTTATTTGACTTGATTGGGCGGGGTTTAACCGATTCACTTATTAAATACCGGTCCATCTATAGACAGGTGTTTTGGGATAAGCTCATCAATGAAGTGTCCAGTTATTCGTTCAATATCATACACTCATTCATTTGTATATCCATTTGGTGACATTGATATGTGATTAGAAATTAATAATAATTATAACGGAAATCATCATTATCACACCCATTTTCTAATAGACTGTTCATATGCAAATTAAAACATAAGCTCCGCCTGGTCAGTTGAAATAACATTGGTAATACTAATCAGGTGTTCCTCTGTGTAGCAGCAGTTTTGAAAGCCATACGGTGACCTTTAGTTGTTAATTTCTGTGTCATTTTGGTCTCTTGTGGAGAGTTGTCTCATTGGCAATCATGCCACATCTTCTTTTTTATATTAACCTTTTTTTCACTATTAACAGAATATGGTGTATGGTATCCACACAGCAATACTTTGAAAGCGCATGCTGTTATTCTTTTATTGAAAAGCATTATGGATTATTTCTTTAATACGAAATTTCAATTGCACATGAGGGATTGCGGTATATAGGGTTGAAAAAAGTTTTGATACATTGAAATTCAGAGAAAGATCGAGATTTAAAATATCAAAAAGTTCTTTAGATCGGTATGATCAGAGAGATAACAAAGAAGGAAAATAAATATGAAACTCAGATATCGAAGACGAACTTACAACAACATGGTGAAAATTGTGTAATAGCTAGTACCTAAGAAGTAAAATCATAAAAAACTGAACTCCGAAGAAAATTCAAAAAGGAAAGTCTCTAATCAAATGGCAAAATCAAAAGCTCAAACACATCAAACGAATGGATAACAACTATCACATTTCTGAATTAGTACTGGGATTATCTTATGTAGAATACGGTGAATCATACCTGGTTGTAAAGCTAGTTTTTAAATATCAATTTATAAATGTTTTGATTAACTAAAATGGTGATCCTTTTGCTCTTTAAAACTGATTTCTTAACACCTTCTACTTATTCTAACCGAGGGGATGTACTGACATTTGATAAAAAGTGTTGTTACTAAATTTATCGTTACGTGTGTAATCGTCTATGATAGGACATTTGTCAAGTGACTAAAGATTATATAATTAAAACAATTATAAAGAAGAGTTTAACTGTAAATGATAGTACATCATGTACATGAACTTTCATGCTAACGGAACAATGTGCTCTTAACTATGTGTTCCAAGTCTAATCATGGTGATGCACTGGCATTTTACAAAGAGTTTTGTAACTAATAGTTTTGTGTTACCTGTGTAATGTTTCACGAAAGGATCAAAGACAAATGTCAAAAGATCATATACTAGTACTATATGTATATAAAACAGCGTTTACGCAAAAACACAAACACGAACATCAGGATGAAAACGATATCGATATTGCTAGCTGTGTTTCTTTTAACATTGATGTTTGGAACCGGTAAGCGCTTATATTCGTGTTTCTATTTATTCTCAAATTAATGTTATATATATATTTTTTAAAAGTTTTATATATATTATAACATGAATAAGGTGTTTCTTCACATTACTTCTTTACTTAAAAGGATAAAAACGATTGATAAAAAATAGAAATCACTAGATTTAAACTTTTCAAATGACAGTGATGGACAATCAGACAAGTGTTTTTTTTTTAAATCTGCAAATCCACAACGGCTTCCCCTTCTATACAAGGATATTCATACCTGGTAAGAACGTCTTCAAAAAAGATATATTTAATCGTCCTATATGCATATTTTTGAAGTCATTTGATCAATTTCAATTAACATTATGTATATGTAGGCTGCATGTCGACAATAGAGTTAAAACCGCCATCAAATTCTATAAAAATATTAGGTTCTGAAATTCGACGTTGTCTGTAGACAAGGTGTTGCACAACTGTTCCTGGGTGTTCAAGGTTTAGCTCTATTCTGTAACATTTTATATGTATCCACCGCAAGTCAGATGCATGTAATTCAGTGGTTGTTTTAGTTGATACAGAGGAATACCTAAATATGACATAGTCGAGACGATTTTAATTCTCGTACTAAACATTTTTGTTTTCTCGAAAATTACGAAATTATATCGTTTGTTAAATTTTTTCTATATCTTTTTACAAAGTTATGTTTTATATTGATTTTTATTGATATATTATTTAATTTCATATGAATGTTACTTTTAATTATATAAAGGTAAATCGTATCCATGTGGCAGTGCTGGGGGATATTGCACTACTGATAACTGTGTAATAGGATATTATTGTGATATAGACGAAAACGCAGAAGACCATCCGGATTGTTTGATGTCAGAACACTGTTGTCTTCCTTCAAATTGTGAGTATTGACAACATGATATATATTTCTGTGTCAAAGAAAGCTTCGTCCATTCTATATGATATATGCAACATGCTGTCATGCTGAGTTTGAGCTTTTGATTTTGCCATTTTAGACTTGAATTTTCCTTAGATTTTTTGTTTATTTTTTGTAATTTGACTTTTCACATGTTTGAGAGAAGTCGATGGTATTCGACGTTTTTCGCAATAGCAAATGTTGTTAACAAAAACATTTAAATGATGGTATCTTTGCTGTACATTTATTCAAAATTTGATGACCTTTCATTTTCAATAACTTATTACTTGAAAAGTCCAATTGTTACAAGTCATTTTCAACAAATGGCATTAATATTGTCGATCGTGTTTGTAGTGGTCAACTGTTATTTAATAAGATTTTTTATATGCAGTTTTGACTGTCCGTTCGTTTTTACATTTATATATGGCAATGCTCATTAAACTATCCACACAGGAGGGTCGTAATGGGGGGTACCTTCATGACGAATAACGGTAAAAATTCTTGAGAAATTACGTTAACAGTAATTTTTGGTATATGACGATAAAATGTACACTTTCTTTTCGAAGATAAAAACATCGACTGATTTTGACGAATCACGTAAATTTGTTTTCCCAAAATGACGTTAACGATAACTATTTAAGACCACACGATAAGGATATTTTGACAAATCACGGTAAAATTTTAACCAATTTGAAGCTAACGGTAGCCAAAAATGACTGTTTGACGGCCGACGTTAAAAGGCATTACTACCCTCATGCAGTAGCACAACGTATTGAGCAGATAACATCAGATGTATGTCTAATAATATCAGATTATTACATGGCATTTTTTATATCAGATGTATTATCAGCCCAAGAGCCGAAGGCTCGAGGGCTGATATTGACCAAGGGCTGATAATACATCTGATATGAAAAAATGACATGTTATGATCTTTTTATCATATGCTTCAACAATGGAGAAAAATTACAGTTTAATATATTAATCCTGTTTAGTGGGTTTCACGTAGATATTAAAAATGTGAAAAGTTTACGGACGTCGGACGCCATTTGTAGTACATCCGATATGACATCTTTCTATCATATGCCTCGACAGAGGAAAAAAACAACAGCATGATATATTTTTATATTAACGATAAAAAAATCATAATATACACAATGAACAGTTTGGAAAAATTAGCATAAGTAACTGTCTAAATTATGCTGGAAACTTTTAAAAAGGCATTTATTGTATCATTTTTTAAAATATTTTTATTGCATTTCACAAATATATATTATCCTGTATCGCAAGAATAGTTTTGTACCTTACTCGATTGAAATGTTTTTCACTGAAAACGTACTGTCTAGGTGTATTTTCTGGAATTTGCCGAGTATCGCCGGAATGCCATGTGATGACGTTACGTAAAGGCATGTGATAATATTTGAAGCATGTGATAAATATTTGTTATCATATACTTAGACTAAATAACATATGATTTTCACTGTATGATGATAGCATTAAATTAACGTAAATTCCATACTTTTTTGAATTGGTGCTTAGCGGGCCGATATGAAAAGTTTATCACATGCTTCGACTGTTATCACATGCCTTTCCGTAACGTTATCGCATGGCATTCCGGTGATACTCGGCAAATACACCTCAATACTACGTTTTCATTGAAAAACATTACAAAGTAGTGTACAAAACAATTATTTGGATACTGGACAGTATATTGTGTAAAACAATAACATAAACAAAAAAAACCAAAAAAAAAACCAAACAAATTATAAAATAAATGCATTTTTAAAAAGTTTCAAACATAATTTAGAAAGTTATTTTAAAAAAAGTTAACTTTTCCAAACAGTGTTCATTATGTATATTCTTGAATTATTTTTTGGTAATTTCGTCCATACTAAAAAAAAATCTCTGTTAAGGCATATGATAGAACGATTTCAAATCGAATGTACTGAAGGAGTAGGTTCAGTTACGGCCGATTTTGGCCTCAAATTTCAAGTTCATCTGACGAAAGATTTTAGACACTTTTTAAACATTCAAGTGTCTATTTCATTGATTCAATTAGTTTATGTAAAAGATAACTGATTTAGTCATTACAAACGCTCCAGTTCAAGCTCAAATTTGAAAAATCTATCAAATATGCCAAAAAAATGTAACTTTTCAGATGGATTTTGTCAAAAATGAAAATGGCCGCATCCGTGTTCATCCTCAACCTTTATATATATATATGTTATGTTTTATTATCAAATACAGCTTACATTTCAATATTAAGAATGAACACAAATGCGGCCACTTTCATTTTGGACGGAAACCGTTCTAAAATTTAACTAAAATGCTAGAATTGTGAAGATTTCAGTAATTTATCATGACTTAATGATGCTAGTACCCGAAATATGTGCATTGTATTGTCAAAAACAGCCCATATTCATGTAACAGAAGCATACTACTTTCCAATAAATAACTAAAAGTTTACATTTTAACAATTTTGTAAAACTGCTCTATTTTGGGGCCAAAAAGGGGTCTTACTGGACCTACTCCTTTAGGGTCCGACGTCCGTGAATTTTTTATTCTTTGAACTACTATTTGGGAACCACGTAAAAGGATCAAAATATGAATCTGTTATTTTTCTCCATTGTTGAAGCATATGATAAAGAGATCATAACATATCATTTTTCATATCGCATGTATTATCATGCGGCTCTAGGTCTGATATTGAACCTAGGGCTGATACTACATGCGATATGAAAAATGCTATGCAATAATCTGATAATATCAGCCAGTAAAACACCACTTCGGAAAAATATGGAGTTCACGTTAATTTTATGCTATTATCATACTGTAAAAATTATGTGTTATTTGCTCTAAGTATATGATACTATCAGATTATTACATGACATTTTTCATATCGCATGTATTATCAGCCCTAGGTTCAATATCAGCCCAAGAGCCGCATGGCTCGAGGGCTGATATTGACCGAGGGTTTATAATACATGCGATATGAAAAATGACATGTTATGATCTTTTTATCATATGCTTCAACAATGGAGAAAAATAATAGATTCATATATTGATCCTTTTACGTGGTTTCCAAATAGAAGTTCAAAGATTGAAAAGTTTACGGACGTCGGACCCAAATTTAGTACATTCGATATCAAATCTTTCTACCATATGCCTCAACAGAGAAGAAAACATTTTTAATATGGATGACTCGACAAACAAATAAAAAATAACAATATACACAATAAACACTGTTTGGAAAAGTCAACCTTTTCAAACTTGTAACTTTCTAAATTATGTTTGAAACTTATAAAGAATGCATTTATTTTATAATTTGTTCGTTTTTCATTTTTTGTTTCTTTTTGTTTTGTTATTATTTTACACAATATACTTTTCAGTATCTAAATAATTGTTTTGTACACTATTTCGTAATGTTTTTCACTGAAAACGTAGCATTGAGGTGTATATTCCGGAATTTGCCGAGTATCACCGAAATGCCATGTGATAACGTTAACGTTACGGAAAGGCATGTGATAACAATCGAAGCATGTGATAAACTTTTCATATCAGCCCGCTAAGCACCAATTCGAAAAATATGGAATTTACGTTAATTTAATGCTATTATCATACAGTAAAAATCATATGTTATTTAGTCTAAGTATATGATAATATGTGATATAGATTCTGTGACGTAATCCAAACCAAACCTTCACCTAAATATCTTTGTTAAGGTTTTTGTAATCTTTAAGTCTTGAAGGTTTTAATTAAGTCATACCTTGGAAATTCACGTTAGAGATACCTTGGAAATTCATGTTGGAGAACAGCAACAGCCAAAATTGTTATACTCAATTTTGTGTATTCAGGCACAGATACGGTAATTGACAATATACATTTTTTTCAAACCGGAAGGAATCATCGTCCCATAATATTTTCACTATATTAACGAACAAAGAAAGAAATTGATACAAAATTGTCGCGAAATAATGTGCTCATTTTCTAACTTTTACATATATAGTTCCTTCTCTTTTGTAGATATTGAAGACAACCAGTGGTGAAAAGGCTATGTATCAAACCAGATGAATTGACACCAAGATCATTATATTTATACTTATTAAAGATAGTATTTTTATGCATATCACAGTTATAGTTGTAATGTTTCAAAGTCATTTACACACACACATACAACTACAAAACGTGACCAAATGCTGTACGTTTTTACATGTCTAGTATGATTGGCAAAGGGATTTCTAGCCATCAGTCAAATGAAGTGGTATAACTACCTTCAACCATTAGGAAAACCCACACACACAATTACAAATAATATACAAATCATGTTCTATCAGATTAAATAATCAATCACTACACACACTCAACAGATTTAGTGTAAACACGTCGTGAACAGTTTGAGACGCGTACGACCTTGTGCAATGTTAAAGTTTAGGTACAAATGTATGACGTTACGCGCGACGTTCGTACCTCATTGGAAAATCGGTGTAGTTGGCAAGATGCAAACTTAAAATATATAATTTTGTGATATCATATTCATTGGTTTATTACGGATTTTAAAAATTAATGGTTTTTAAAATAAAAATGAAAAAAATAATTAATGAAACTATGTTTTATGCTTCATGAGACAAGCTTCATTTTAATAAAACGACTATTTTTAGACTGTCCCGCGTAACCTATTCCATTCATTGTAACCACTAAACTATGATTTTCGTCTAAACTATTTAATATTTTGAAAAACGTTTTTTTCCATTACTTAACAGAAAGGTTCTTGCAGTCTCTTATGCATTTTTTAATGACGTTATGATGACGTCATAGAAAAAAAAGCGCATATCCAGAAATCAACGCCACTTTGCTTATTTGAATATTATACTAAAGAAATCGGATACGTGTCACGGAAATTACATTAAAATGATAGGGAATTTTGAAAAAAAATGTCTGTTTTAATTTTAATTTAAGTGATAGACAGGTTGCCGGGGCAGAAAATGAATATACACAACAACATACACCATTTAAACGAAACATAATGACTGTTGTTGCAAAAATACAGGTTCCTGAGCTATTTTAAAAATCGAAGCGAGAGGCTTTTAACATTGCAGTGTAAAATACAGGCTAAAATGGCTGAAACGTCAAATTTGCAAACTTCGTGTTGAAAATTGGCTTACAAGGTCATTACAAAAACAGGTTGCCGGGGTGAATTTTGAAACTTGAATTTCCAAAGAACAAGCAAGTCCAAACCTTGTATGTGTAGTCGTTGAACTCTAGGTTCCCACGTAAAATTAAAATGTCACTATTTCAAGAAGAATAAACTCACGAAAGCACGAAAAATTCACTAAATAATTCAATTCGCGTTCATTGTTTTGATTTTGACCGCCTGACAACTTTACGGAAATATCAAAGTGATTGTAAATAAGGACTCTGTGACGGGCAACTTATAATATCCGTGTTTTAAAGATTTTAATGATATCAAGCATATCAAGCCAGTCTAGTTCAAACTACTATCACGTGGTACAATTCTCATTTACATATTATGAATATTAATTAGCAAAACCACTACTAATTTCTGGCTATGGTTCCATACTACAAGGGCAAAACTGTCCGACGCGGGGAAAAATGGGATTCAAAATTTGAGAATCAAAAACGTTTATCTAAAATGGAAAAAAGATCAGTATTTGTATTTACTACACCAATGTTAATTTGCTTAATTTTATGACTTTAAAGACAAATATCCTGAAAAATGATATATGGTAATTTATGAGCAATGTTTCAAAGGCTTACAAGGTTGTCGCACCGCCATTTTTTGACGTAAAAACGAACTCATCTCTACTTTACGTCAACTCTTTGCTTGTCAGTGCTCGTATAATGGTAGAATTTTATTATTTTTTAAAATGTTATTTTTCTTAACTTTTCAAAAATGTAAAATACTTCAATTTTCAATAAGAAGTTAAACAGTCCCGTCGATTTTGCGGAGTCTTACAAGAATGTCGCACTTGCTTAAAAACAACGTTCTAGTCGACGTTTTGCCTTGAACGTTACGAAATATTCGCGACGTTGTGTTACGCTTACATGTACGAACATCGCGCGTAACGTCTCTACAATATCGATAGGATGTATAATCATTAGTTCTCATAACTGTAAATATATATTGCAATATATATTTTGTTATTTTTTTAATTTATCAAAAACCAAACCCAATGTTAGTACCTTCACATAATGTTTAAAGCCGGATTTTTTCTGCTGTATTAATTTGATAACCTTTTAGAATCAATTAAGTTCCATGGAATGTGTCTTTACTTACGGCCTATATAAAATCCCGAGATATATACGTACTGAAAAACGTGTGAAATTATTTTGCCAACTCGTCATGATTTCTCCTTCTTCACGGCCGACACTCGGCTAACCGAGAGATTGGTCGGTTAATCTATATTGAGTATGCGGCTATATCGGCGGTTGGTCTGTTAATCGGGTTGGCTAAAGTCTGTTAATCAGGTGTTATCGAGAAAATCATTGAAAGTTCAGCATGTTTCATTGTATAACTTTTTAAATATATTTTTATCATAAAAAGTATTCATGTCTAACAAAACAATTCAATGTACTGAATCCAGTGGTGTAATTATTATTTTTCTAGCTTCAATGTACGATCTATAAAATGAAAAGGCGGGTTACTCATAATCAATAAATTTATACACATTTTACACACACAAACTGTACACAAAATGACACGTTGGTTGAATTGACGTGCATGCAATATTTTGAACATCGAGAAAAGACAGGCATTATGTTTGTTAACCATAATGAAATCATTGTGTGAAAAATCTTCACGAAAATCTGTATTTTGGTGACATAAATCAATCTTTATTTAAAACCTGGTCTGTTAATGGGTCGGATGTATAAAACCCAGTCTGTTAAGAGTTATGAATGGCAATAAAAGTATAATTTTATTGCTATATGGGGTGTTATCAGATCAAATGGGTAGGCTCAAGACGAGCGGCTAAAATATACAGAAACAACACATGAGCAATGAAACATAAAATATACGGAAACAACACATGAACAATGAACAATTTAAACAATGGAAATTGAAAATTGATAAAAACGGTTTTAAAAAGTGTAATATTAAAGTAATGTTAATTTCATCCAAGAATGGTCGCATATGTCATGTGGATTCTGTTTAATTGTCATGAATGACACCAATTTGTCATCTACATTGGTAACCAGTATATAGATCAGAGATAAACATCGTAATGTAACTAAACATCAGTAAGTAAAATATATTGGGATGCTAAAATATAAAGAATAGAGAAAGAATAATGAGTAAGATAAATAAAAGGTAAAAGGAAAAAAAGTCACGGAGGAAACGTGACATAACAATTTAAAGAATACAGAAAGAAATACCCCCCCCCCCCCAATCCGAACCCTCATGGTATACACGATAATCTGGATGGAGTAGCAGAATATAGAATAATAGATAAGGACAGTAGAGAGTGATGCATTGCTAAAAAAGAGAGAAAAAATAATAATTGTTTAAGAAACATCCCTGGGTGTTGAAACAGTAACAGATTTCGATGTACTCTAATTGGTGACAAATGCTAGAAGTTTACATGCGGACAACTGCCGTTCTCCTCTACACTTATGAAGAAAGGAACTAAACGGAATAAAATGTATTAAAACTCAAGATGACCAAATGTAGCTGCATTCGCTCATTTCCATTTACTACTTGAGAATGATTTGTAAACAACATATGATTAAGGGATCTACCATTTGATTTTTATGGGGGGGGGGCTAGGATGAAAAATTTTGTCCTGCATTTTTTTTTAGCTGTAATCTCTGTCCTGCCATTTTATTTTTCACTCTAATCGGCCCTGCCTTTTTTTTTTTTTAGTTTATCCTGACTTTTTTACCTAAATTGTCGTCCTGACTTTTTCTTTTTGCAAGTGTCACATCCTGCCTTTTTTTTACTCAAAACTCCTGTCCTGCCTATTTTTTTCAAATTTCATCCTAGCCCCCCTCCTCCCCCCATAAAAATCAAATGGTAGCTCCCTAAGTAATAGAAATAAAGAACCAATTGGACGATGCTTACGAATTAGGGTTAAACGTCCAGTGACAAATATCATGTGCATATGAGAATGACAACACGTTATATGTACCCTGTGTTGTATTAGAAAGACACTTTCAGTCGGATTTGAGAACGTGCTACTTTGAACAGACACAAAAAATGAGGCTGATTGAAAACATTAATAATAAATTCATGCGTATTCTAGCGGCCAAATGAATGGCAGACGGACATTTTTTACAAAACTTAATGAACAATTGAAATCAAGATATTTGAGGTTTGCGTTATTTCGCAAAGGTTTGCGTTAGAACGCAAAGGTTTGCGTTACAACGCAAAGGTCTGCGTTTTATCGCAAAGGTTTGCATTATAACGCAAAAGGTTTGCGTTGTAACGCAAATATAGGACGAAAATTTAAAAAAAAATGTGTTGCGCTAATTCGCTTCCGTAGGATACTGTTGCACCGTATTATCATTTTTTTTTACTCAGGAACATCTCATTCTTAACTTTTTCTATAGGAAAATATAAAGGTAGCAAAAATAACTCTTAACTGACACAATTTCAATTGTCCAACCCATTAACAGACTTTATTCCCATAATTTTCACTAAAACGTGGTAATATTCACTTTTTATTACAATTATGAAATATTTACCAATGTAAATTTATGTTTTAGAACCAAAGTACTATTTTGTGTCCTTTAAATGATATCTAAAATTGTTTGTTCCGACTTTTATTAAAAAAAATGCTATGCGTATAAGCATAAATACTACATACTTGCGCGACGCCTTTTGATTTTACTGAAAACTGCGTAGACTATGACATGTTTTTACAAGTGGAAAATGTTCTATGATAGATATCATTTTGTCAGACAGTTTTCTTTTTTTGATTTGGTTCTTATAATATGTCAAAAATCTTTATATTTAATAGAGTTTAACATTAAATTGTGCGTTTTACTCTTAACAGACGTATAACCAACCCGATTAACAGACCAATCTCCCATATAGCCGCATACTCAATATAGATTAACCGACCAATCTCTCGGTTAGCCGAGTGTCGGCCGTGTTCTTTGTCCAGATAATTGGGAGTTATGGAAAACACAGACGGCTAGTTCAAAGTACATAATCTCTTATAATTAGTCCACATACAAACTATGCCATGGAAGTGCACAAAAGAATAATCGTGTACACGAATTTATACGGTTGTGTATGTATAGTCGTATACACGATTTTAAACGATTATACAACAATGTATCATCGATCGTGTACGCGATTTAATACGGTTGTATAATCATGTACGTATACACAATTCCATACGGTTTAAGCATAAACAACGCATTTCATATTATTTCATTTCATTTCTTTTTATTTCAAACCAAACAATGTAGACATATACATTTTGTATACATAGATAGATGTACAGTGGTGGATTTTGTTAAACTCAGTCATGTTTCTGAACTGAACTATCAAATTTAAAATGGCCGAAAGGGGTTATCTTATACTGGTTCGTCTTCTTGTAAACATAATAGGCAAATGGATAAAGAGCAACAATTAATAGAGGTTCAACTAAAAACCCAGAAAAAGCAAAACAAAGTATAAAGGTCAACATTGCAATCCCTACTCCTCTTATGAAAATTACACGTCGTAAGAAATATCCATATGAAAGGATAATCGCGCATAGAAGTCCTGTTGTTCCAAGTCCGAAGCAAACGACTGCTGTATCAACTTTAAATCCTGTACATTGATCTAGGGTCGATGTATACATGTCCAGTCTTTTCTCCTAAAAGTATATAATATTTATATAAAATATAATATTAAAGGTTTGAAAATGTTTTTGCCAATTAGTTTCAGTGAATAACTTTTTTCTTGCTTAAAAAAAAATCTATTTTTGCTTTTTTACGATCCAAGTTCACTATTATTGATTGGGATGCGTTTGGTGCTTGTGCGTCCTGTCATTTTTGTTCGTGATGTTTTCGTATGCATGTGACGTGGCTCTAGATCTGTGTTTGTATATCCAGTTATTGTGTTATTGTAAAACATATTTTTTCAATGTTATTTGTTTTTCATTTTTTGCTTTGTGTATTGTCGATGTGCCTTTTTGTGTTTCTTCATTGCATGTGAAGCGTGGTTCTGTACTTATGCATCCTGTCGTTGTGTTATTGTACTATGGAAAATGTATCGCATTTTGTGCTTCTTTGATACTTTGTTTTTGTGATTGAGATTATAAAACAATATTGCTGCTGTCTGTTTGACTTTTTTGTCTGTCATGTCTGTTTGTTTGTTCGCGCATCGTTCTGGTGGTCTTTGGTGCGACTGTCGTACAGGTGGGAGGTTTAGCTAGCTATAAAATTAGGTTTAATCAACGATTTTCTACATAAGACATATCGCATTTTGTGCTTCTTTGATACTTTTTTTTTGTGATTGATATTATAAAACAATGTTGCTGCTGTCTGTTTGACTTTTTTGTCTGTCATGTCTGTTTGTTTGTTCGCGCATCGTTCTGGTGGTCTTTGGTGCGACTGTCGTACAGGTGGGAGGTTTAGCTAGCTATAAAATTAGGTTTAATCAACGATTTTCTACATAAGACAATGTCTGTACCAAGTCAGGAAAATGACAGTTGTTATCCAATAGTTTGATGTGTTTGCGTTTTTTATTTTACCATTTGATTAGGGACTTATCATTTTTTATCTTGGAAAGGGGGGGGGGGGGGCTGCTCAACAGGAAAGATCAAGCTTTTTTTTGTGTGTGGAAAAGGGGGTTCAATTTTTTTTTATAATTTCAAAGTGGGGGGATCAATATTTTTACTTACATACTTCAAGAGACAAAATTTCAAGAAGAACATTTCAACAGTCAAATGGAAATACATTTTACCACCAATCATATACAATTAACTAAGACCTCGCATGACTATGTGATGTAGGAAGCTGCATGCCACTTTGTCCCACATTAAATGCATTTGTGCTTCATCACGCGAATGATCAAGTTCTGATATTTCACTCATTTAGATTAATTTCATTTTCAAACATTACTGCCAAGGTTAATTATAATCAGCTTTATAATAGTTTGAGAAAAATTAAGTATAAATTGAAATGAAATCTATAACAGCGATTGGAGTATGATTTTGTCCAAAAAAAAAAAAAATCACGCCACATCATGAAATAATAAACAGCAATAAATTCTAAAATAAATGATTAAATATTTATCTACTCAATAATTTGCATACAAAAAGTTGAATATTGATACAAAAGATGATTCTGAGATGACGACGCCACTTAAGTACCTTTTATGTATTCATTATAAAATCCCTTTTGGTCCATTATACCTCTCATTCCCTCAACATTTGTAAATTTTCAGGCTATTTTTAAATTACAATTGTGGTGTAATTATCGCACATTTAAGAAAGAAAGGACAATACATGAGTAATTGCATGAACTGTTCGAGCTGAAAGCATGAACTAACCATATAAAAGTTTACCGGTTTACTTTTTAATGTGTATTTTTTTCAGAGTTACTAAGACAAGTTTTCTTCAACGTCCACAAATAATAAAGGAAATTTAAAAAAAAGTCAGAAAAAGCAATTTTACCGTCAATTATGTTTTTGGACTCAATCCACAGAAATTATTTTATAAGTGTTTTGTATATTAAAATTTTGGCATGTTTAATAGAGGGGGATTAATATTTTTATGGGGGGGGGGGAGGGGGAGGGAAACAAATAAAAATAGTGAAATATTACGGGCGATCAAGAAGATCTTGTGCGTTAGATTTCGAAAATTACCAGCTCACCCCCTTCCCAGGTAAAAAATGGTAAGTCCCTTACACTTTACAATTTTCCTCGGAGTTCAGTATTTTTCTGATTTTTCTTTTTTTGACGAAAGATAATCCCATGACAATTTTCTAATTGCTTATCAAACTGCGATTAGGCTTCATGAACAATACACACAAAATAAATGAATGATCTCAGGTGCACTGCAAGGGTCGGCTCGTCTTGTTCATGTAAGTTCTAATTCGATCATATGTGATGTCACAATAGAGGAAAAGATGAAAAGATCTGCGATTTCATTTGTCGAATAAATAATAAGGGGCGAGGCGTGAATTGTGGTAACAAAAACGAAAATATTTACGATGAATTTTTGTATCAACGAATGAATATATTTTAGCCCAGCAGTAAAAGATTTGACAAAATGAATCCGTCCGTTTGGATGTGCGGGATATATACGTACACTGAAACAGTTAGTCAGAATGTGGACGTTAAATGCGGTTCCTCATCTGGAGAGTGTGATACGCTTTCTGCACAATAAGATCCCATGCAATAACTATAAGGGGTTCTTAGCTGCACTGTTTTGTGGCTAAATATCTGTACTTATCCAATAAACTCTCATCTTCCTGTGGTAAACAAAATTACCCGCCCTTCATTTCATTTTACTTCTTTACAGAGCCTGTTTATTGTATATTTATGCATTGTTGGTTTGTTAGTTTTCGTCTTGAACATGCATGAAATATTTGTTACTGGGTGTAGAGCTAACATTATAAATTATATGGTTCGCTACTGACCCCATACAACATCGATAGATGACGTCACCATTAACGCGTCATGAACCCCCTATGAAATCTACTAACCCCATATGGTGTCATAAGGGGTCACCACGTGACGGCGTTAAACCAATCACAACGTGATATTTTACCCGCGATGCGATAAAAATGAATATTTGTTTTCTTATGTACAGTTTCATAGGAGAAGTGTCACGAAGACCTTATTTCTACTTTTTTAATTGAACTTTATAATAAAGTATGCAAATACCTAATAATTAGATTCTCATTGGCAATCATACCACATCTTCTTTTTTTATAATATATTTGTCAATATTTTGACTTTGTAGTCCTATAACATATGACTTCGCATTCTTATTCAATATTTAACGTTTTATAAAGATATTTTAATTT
The DNA here is from genome assembly GCA_019925275.1 of Mytilus edulis. Lineage (NCBI taxonomy): Eukaryota > Metazoa > Mollusca > Bivalvia > Mytilida > Mytilidae > Mytilus > Mytilus edulis. Next base: position 44,744,777 of record CM034357.1, on the reverse strand, counting down.
TTTTACTTTTTTTTAATGCGCACGTTGAGAGTAAAACCAATATATCAGAAATAGTAAATAGAAATAAGTAAAAAAAGCCCCCGCGGTCACATGTTATAGGACTACGTTACATTGGTGCTCTGCGTGATGAACTTGTTGATTTTATACCATCAGACATTTTTACAAATTTTGTCTTTAGACGTTGCTTTCTGTTTTTACTGATTTTAGATTTAAATTTGAAGTTCATATTTTATACAGGGCCAATATGGTTCCTTTATGAACCCTACTTATTAACTGTGCACGTTTAATTGTGCAATAATAAATCTACAGCTTACAACGATAGGACAAATCGGCATCAAGCCAAGAAAGACATAAATGTACAATAATAAAGCACCCATTACATTTACATGTCCATTTGATCTTTGGCTTTGTTAAAAATGTATCTGGCGTTGGGTTGTTGCAATATCAAATGTGACGCTTATCGCGTGAAGACCATGTCCTATTGAATTTAGAAAATGGCTTTGTTTTCAAAAACGTCACACTAGAATATTAAAACATTTACCACACCCTTTGAACAAACTCACTTTATTATATATACTCAGCTGTATACGGATTAAATTATCACTGAACTATAGCTCGTACACACGTTTGTTAAGGGGCAAGCTGCAGCACGCCTTCGGGTGCGGGATTTTCTCGCTGTGTTGAAGACTCATTGGTGGCATTCGGCTGCTCTTCGGTCGGATTGTTGTCTCTTTGACACATTCCATATTTCTATTCTCAAATTTAGATACATATAAAAAAACCATCTATAATTGTCTTTGAATTTGGCTAATTACGTTTAAAGCAAAAGCTATTAAATGAAGCCAAACATTTTGATATTCTTTAATTTTAAAATTTGGAAATATTGAGCCAATGATAACCATTCGTGAACCTACTCCTTTCAATTGTTGAGGTGTATTTGCACAATATTTGATTTACTACTTACAATGACAGGATAAATCGGCATCAAGCCAAGTAACAGATACAACAACGAAACTCCCAATACTTTGACATCAGTTCTTTCTAGGACCACCTTCCTGAAATAAGTTGGAAAGGTAACTGTTTGATGTTATATTTATATAAATTAACATAAAACAAAGGTTAATTTTTTTCTAAATTCTTAATTTTTGAATTTTGCTAGATGACAATTCGCAGGTGTCGAAGAAATTATAGTTTAATTGATCGACTGTTGGTGTTTAACACCACTTTGGCATCTATTGTCTGTCATACACTGTGATGGCAAGTTTAAATTGATGGAGGAAGCCGGAGTGCCCGGAGAGAATTATCTACCAGGAAAACTGGCAACTCTAATCGATTAAGTATTTTGTGAATGCATCTGCGATTTGCAGGGTTCTAACTCACAACCTCGTTACTGATACAGTCAATAAACTACATAGACCAATCGGCTATCTATGCTTCTAGTGCACACAGAAACGCAGACCCTAGATGTATTATCTATTTAATAAAAAGATTTAACTGAAAGATGTTCGAGGAAGTTCTGTTAGTTTCCGAAAGGGTAAAAGTTTGACGCGATCGTTGCATTGCGGGTAAAAACTTTTGTTGGGAAATTTCATAAACAAAATTTTATTTTTCAGGTCAAAAGAAAGGGAATGTACCTATAGTTGATAATTTCTGTTCATTTGGACTCTTGTGTAGAGTTGTCCCATTGGCAATTATACCGCAGCTTCTGTTTTATAATTACGTATACGCCAACATAAACATGATAAACCATTCTTGTAAAATAAATAACACTTTATAAAAATATAGTATTTTAAGCGTCCGACGATCCCTTTATATATAAAGCGAGCGGGGCGTGCAAAACCTATTTTGATGATTTTAATATTTGGGGCCAGAATATGAATATTTTGGTTTGTGATGAGCCAATATTAAGCCTCGGTCACACCTTACCGGATAGCACGAACGGACGCTTAACGGATGAAAATAAAAGTTGTCCGTTGACAAAATTGTTATCCGTTGGGAGTCCGTTGATGTACTGACCGAATAAAACGGACGCGTAACGAATGCACAACGGACACACACCGGATACGCAACGTACGAAAAACGGAAACGTACCGGACAGAACGGATGTCGAACGTAAATCCAACGGACGAGTACCGGATAAAACGGACACCTAACGGAAGCGTACCGGATAAAACGGACGAACAAGATACACGGAGTCGTCCGTCGTCGTCGTCCTGCGTTAACTTTTACAAAAATCTTCTCCTCTGAAACTACTGGGCCAAATTTTTTTTAAAGGCGTCAATAATAATACATGCAATTCGCATAAGTATTCAAAATGTTTCTGTGTAACTGGTTTTGGTTTGTTCTTCAAAATGCCGCCAAAGGCAGTGTCTGGGTTTGTTATTCAAAATGCCGCCAAAGGCAGTGTCTGGCCTGAATAAGAGCTGATTGATTGTGAAGACGTGTCCTTTCTTTAATATCGATGAATATGAATAATAAGAATTCATGAACTTTAAGATATCTGACATACCAATAATTTCTGACACGAAATTTCCAAGAGGCATTTATCCGTTTCAGATCCGTTCATCGTCCGTTTTATCCGTTATACGTCCGGTAGAAGTCCGTTTCACATTCGTACAACATCCGTTTTATCCGTTAAACGTCCGGTAGAAGTCCGTTGGTGAATTTACCTGCCAGACCTCCAACGGATGTATAACGGACACGTAACGGATACAAAACGGACGGCTACCGGACACTCAACGGACATTTCATCCGTTGGACGTCAGTTCAAAGTTTTGAACATGGTCAAAATTTCCACCGGACAGAACGGACGTCGACGGATAAAACGTACGCTAAACGGACATGCAACGGATATGGACGGACGTCTAACGGATACGAACGGACGTCTAACGGATAAGAAAGGACGTCTAACGGACATGAATTAACGGATTGAAAAAAAGTTATCCGTTAGGCATCCGTTCGAGCTATCCGTTAATGTGTGGCCGAGGCTTTAATATTATTATTTACTAAGAGTAAGACGTCCGAAAAACTGTTTATTATTTTCAGTCCGATACTTTTATCACCATTATCTAAAGAAATATCTTACCGCATTTCCGATGTAACTATTATTGATATCAATCAAATTTGACACTTCTTGCTTCCTCTGTAAAACCAATATACTTGCGTTTAACACTCTTTCTTTCGCTAAATTAATGTTGGACGGTATGCCAGGAAATACGATTGCTCGTCGTTAGTGACGTCACATGGCAAACTTAGACGTCATTCGATCTATGACGTCAGATACGGATCCAGGATATCGAAAAAAGGGCCACTAAAACTGATTTTTTAAAAGGGGTTCCCAACCCACGATAAAGGGGGTGTTCCAACTATATGTGCCCATTCAAATGCATTGATCGTAAAACCGAACCGCCCCCTTTCTGGAGCGACTGCAGCCATTTAACCCTCTTGCTGCCGAGTTTTTTTCCTGCTTTGTCGCGCCAAAAGCATCTTGACGTTTCTTATCTGTGACGTTGCAAAACTTGTGCATCTCTGTAGAACTGCGCTTTCCCGCCGTCCATAATTTTTCCCGCGTCAATGTAGCCGTAATTATGAAAACGATGTATAAGTAATTTTACGGAAGTTAAATATGCTCTAAGATTGTCATAAACGATGTTTTTTACACAAGATTATTTAAAAATACACTTTTAACCTTGGAATATATTTTTTTTTATCTTTCTTGTCTTAAAATAAAGTGAAAAAAATATACAAATTGCTATACTAGCTTTAAAGGCGACTTTGTTTTATCTTTGTCAAGTGAAATGCATAAATGATTCTTAACCACCTATAAAATAGTAAAATATTTATTCTCGTTTTTTTATTAGGTAATTGGTATAAATACTGTAAAAAAATCTCTCAAATCATTATATAAACGGCAAAACAACGGAACTCAATGAAAATGAAAATAAAAACAAAGCGTGTACAAATTAATAAAAATAAATAAAATCTCCGAGCAGCTGTTCTATGATTCTATGAGCTACTTCTTGTTGTAAAGTATCAAACGTGTCAGATTAAAATTATCATGATTTCAATCCTTGTTTCGGTAGGCGAGGAAATATTTTTTTATATAAAAATTATCATCCATATTCATTTTGCTTATTTTTTTAATCATGTTTATTATAATTTTGTTAACCACTTATTGCTCAAAATTTTAGAGATTACGAATTAAAAAAAATATAGTAAAAACGAGGAAAGAAATTTTCTAAAATGAATTTCTATTGTCTACAAGTGAATCTGAATCAATAATAATTCATTTTCATTTACTAAGATAAAGTACACACTGTAATTGACATATACACGAAATATCTTTAAATCTGTTAATTGATAAATTGTTCTCTTTTCAACTTTCAGTGGCAAATATTTCATGCAATATTAAGGACGTCTGAAATTGAATATACAATACATCTATTGCTTAATGAGTCCTACAAAGTAAAAGATATGTGGTGAATGCAAGAAAAAAAAGGTTGCCACTGGCAAAGGATATCTATGATATATATGATAGAAATCGAAATCATTGTGTCAACTACTAATTTAACATCCCCATTTCGAATGAAAATAAACATTTTTAAGGCAGTGCTTCCATGATGAAACAGGTTTAAAATGTATTGAAATATCGTATGGCAATACAAATACATCGGTTAACATGTGTACTTTTACAAAAAAAAAATCCTAACTGAGATTTCAATCGTGGTATTTGAGCCCTAAATAAATTATCCAGTTCTTTTAAATAAAGCGTGTATGGTGTATTGTGAATGATTATTAATATTTAAGGTAATCAAGTATAACAGTTACCTTTTTTATGATTGTTTATCAGGGATAAGATTTTTGACTTATATGAGAAATTCTGATTGATAGAGTGTACGAAAAAAAATGTAAAACAAATTTCTCGAAAGAATGCAACATTTTACATGAAAATGACGAAAAAGATAATTAGCAAACACGTTAAATAAGTTGGTATTATAGTACTAACAAGCTTATGATCCTGTATCATTTCTTGACATCCGTTTTAAGTATACTTTTAAAGCATTTTATTCAGTTTGCTTCATTCCCGCCAAAATCGCCCTTTTGACGCTGTATTTTGATGTTATCAGTGCCCCTGAGTATTGTGACGTTACAATGGACCTTTGACGTTCTACACAATCAACAAGATTTGTGTGTAGAAGCCATAAATGTACCTTTAGCAGCAAGAGGGTTAAAGTGAGGGTACCTAAGTGAGCCTCTATTTTGACAGTTTAAAAATAAGCTATACACAAATAAAGAATAAAAATATCGATAATAACATAGTGTAAAAGTGACCTAATACGAAATATATTGGGTCAGTAGTTATCATATGGGGCGAAATTCAAAATAGGATGGTGCTCCTCTCTACCATAAAAGTCTTGGACTTTGCACTTTTAAATAAAATCTTTTCAATGACAATCCAATATAAAATATACTGACCCTTTATATCGCACACACTCTGTAACGAATTTATACAACGCCTATGGGGCATGTAGACCAGTGGACTATAAAAGTGATCAAGACTTCAATATTATGAACCGACTTCCACGATGGTCTTGGAGTATACTATTAGATTCTCGTACTGACATTGTTTGTCATGTCAATTACGTGTTTTAAAAGTGTTCTTTTATTTGTCTTCGTAAATTATTACTTTTACTCTCTAGTCTCTTTTGGTAACATCCCTTTGACGTGGCTCAGTACTTATACATCCAATTATTTTACTATGGTAAATATTTTATTTTCTTCTTTTTTTTTAAGATATGCCTTGTCTATATGCGTTGTTTTTTTTTAAATTTGTCTGTTTTTATAGAGATTTCGACTATGACACAAATTTGACTGCTGAACCTCTATTTTTGATTTAACATTTTAATGGTTTTACAATAGTCATTTTGAGGCCCTTTACTAGCTTGCTGTTCGGTGTGAACCAATGCTCCGTGTTAAAGACCGTAATATTATGTATATACTTAGATATAAAAGATGTGGTATGGATGCCAATGAGACAACTCTCCGTGAAAGTCAGAATTTGTGTAAAAATAAACCATTATAGGTCAAAGTACGGTCTTCAACACAGAGCCGTGGCTCTCACCGAGCAGCAAGCTATAAAGGGTCCCAAAAATGACTAGTATGAAACAATTCAAACGGGAAAAACCAACGGTCTTATTAATAAAGAAAAAAACGAGAAACGAGAAACATTCATTAACCATATCAACAAATGACAAACACTGAACATCAGCTGCCGATGTAGGACACTTGCAAACAAATGCAGCGGTGAATTGAAAGTTTTTTTTATTGATATTTGATTTAAATATTCAGTTATGATAAATCAGAGATCATATTATAACCAATGGTTAAGTATTCCATGTTTCTATGTAATAGGCACACATATCAATCATGATTGATATCAATGTACTTTTATATTATAGTTTATACCAGGTTTGACCGCTTGGAGGTATTATGAAGCCAAAAAGCATACTGCAAATGTTGGGGTTGGTCTACCAGTTAAGGAACTCACAGAAAAAAAGAGTGAAGATCAAAATTGATAGCTTAGAACATTTTATAGACTTTGTTACATCTAGTCATGTTATTAAAGATTTACCGTATGGCCAAAAGACACTGAAACTAGAAACAGGCGAAGTAGTAACCATTCCAAATGTAATTCGAAGTTTTTTCATCCAGTGCATTGATAAACCAGTACTATCAGCTATGTGAAGAAGATCACTTTTCTCCTCTTGGTAAATAATTATATCATAAAAATGGTTGATTTTCAAATTTCTACATAAATACAAATTATCAATGAACAGGGTTTTATTCCTGTTCTTCATCTAGGCAGTCCTGAAGGGCCATTTTAAGATATGTATGCATGTTAATTTATCAGTTATGGATTTTTACCAGGTCAATATGTTAAATATGGACTTCTCTGTATTAAATTGACCTAAGTCAAAGTCAGAGGTCTATAGAAACGACCAATGTATTATAAGAAGATGTGGTCTTACTTTTGAGAAAATCTCTATCCAATTTATAATGTAGTTTACTTAATAAGAATGTTACACTATAAATTCTATACTGTATAATACATGTATATTTAAATAGGTAACGAAGAATATCACTTTTTTGTGTAAAGTACTAAGTTCAAAATGATGGCTGTAATGCTGTTAGAAATCAACAACCTCTCAATTTTCGGGATATAATTTAATCTTCCATCAAATGCATTGGTTTAATCATATAATTCAGCTTATTATGTTTTAAGTATTTGTACTCTAAAAAGTAAAATCACAAAAATACTGAACTTAGAGGAAAATCAATTTGGAAAGTCCAAAAACGAATGGACAAGAACTATCATATTCCTGACTTGGTACAGGCATTTTCAAATGTAAAAAATGGTGGATTAAACCTGGTTTTATAGCGCTAACCCTCTCACTTTGAAATATAAACCGGATGATTTGTAAAGTTGTCTCTCATGCTTTTTTTTTAATAGGTAAAAACACTCTTTATAGGATTCTTACAGAATGTGCTGCCTCTGTTCGAACAAGTGTCGAGGGCCTTGATGACTATGTTATGGAAGGATCTCGTTCATTCCAAATTTTAGAGGAATTTTTAGACACCTGGAAAGAAGAAGAATTAAAAAAGCAATTGATAGAATCAAAGAGATACATGAAGGCAGATTTTAAGGTAATTGCCCTTTTGCATAATGCCACATATATAAACCAGCGTGTAAGAAATAAAAATGAAAGATCTGCAAATAAGGTAGATGATCAACATTATCAATTGACCCATTAAGAAGTAATTGTCCTTGAAATCACAATTTTTTTACCTTTTTTTTGTCAAAGTTTATTACTTTTTCAAAAATCTTCCTCTCTGAAACTACTTTCCAAAATCCTCAGAATTTAAGCTGAATGTTTCTTTATAGGGTATCTAGTTTATAAAAGTTTTAATCAATCAACAAACATGGAGATGGTGGCTTAAATTAGAACATAGGGGTAAAATGCAGGTTTTGACTTATATGTAATAACTAGAGTGGTTAGAGCAAAAATGATGAAGCTAAAGTGATGAACATGTCAAAATCTATCTGTTTTGAAATTTTCAGACTAGTTGGATATAAACCTGTTGTGGTTACTGTTCAAAATAGTTCAATTTTAGGAAAAGAGTAGGTTTGGTAAGGGTCACATCAATTTGGCCTCAAATTCCAGGTTCATCTAACCAAAGATTATGGACACTTTTTAAACAAAGGTCTATTTCAGTTGATTCAATTATTTTACCTGGAAGATTTTAACTGATTTACTCATTAAAAGCACTCTGATTCTAGCTTATACATGGAAAATCTATCAAATATGTGAAAAAAAAGTCACTTTTCAGATGGTTTTCATCAAAAATGAAAGTGGCCACATCCCTGTCCAACCTCAACCTTTATATATGTTATGTTTTATCATAAAATACAACTTACATTTCAATATTAAGAATGAACACAAATGAGGCCACTTTCATTTAATACGGAAACAGTCTAAAGTTTAACAAAAATGCTAAGATTGTGAAGATTCTAGTAATTGTAGATAGAGAATGTATAAATGACAAAACTCTTGAGCTAAGTAAAAGCTACAAAAAAGTCAAATGCCTTAAAAACTGAAATTACAGGTGATTTCAGGCTCTCATTTGCCTCATGTTTTAATACTGTATTTTTAATAATCTAATTATTAGGTACATTTGGCAAGACAAACAAATATTCAGGACCACTGCATAGCTTATGGTCTCAGCATTCCAGGGAATCAGTTACAGCTTGCGTGTTCCCATTCACATGACCAACGTTGCAAAAGTTGCTTAGAAATTAAAGAAGTTTTAGAAAAGGTGATTAGTGTGGCAGAAAGTAAAGAGATGGTTAACAAAGATGCGATAATGTTTCCGGTATAATTCAAAAATTGTTAATAAACCATATGTTATGCTAAGTTATTTATGAACAAAGTTTAACAGCAGGAACAGAAAAATAAATCAAAATCAACACCAATACCTGGAAACCATTATAAAAATTTAAAAATATTCATCCAAACCAGTAAAAAGCACACTCAACTTTGGCAAACTTTAGAGATATCCTATAAAATTAGTTTACAAATGAATTTCAGGACTGTACAAGGCCTTTTTCATTAAGAAAGACCCTGTAGTAGTATGAATTTCATTTATTAATGACAGCAAATTACAAAATTTAAGAACATGTTATAATATATATATTGCACCTGTGCTATTTGAGCAGTCAAATTGCATTGAATGTATATTCCTATGTGATACACAGTCACTGACCGTATATAACCTTGTTTATGATGTTTACAATGCGTTTCCATAGAGTTTTATTTATGACGTCCATAAAGCATGCAGGTTTGCGGAAATTTAATGTTGCCTGCTCCAAATTAAAAAAAAACCAATGATTTTTACCCTAAATACTTCATTTAGAACAGTTATAAGAGCTGCAGTATATATAAAGAATAACCATACATTGTCTTGAAATATAAAGTTTTTTGTACTCGGCTCGAAACAGATAGAAATGCTCGGTACAGCCTTGCTTTCTACCTGTTTCTAAGCCTTGTACAAATAACATTGATATTTCGAGACAATGTATGGTTATTCTATATTTGTCTGTTGTTTCATGCCAGCAGTTATTTACTTGCTTGATATTATTACTTTACCATTTTAAAACATATTTTCAATTAATTTAAGTTGAGAAGGCTGTTGAAGGAATTAAATAACTACAAAACCACATGTTAAGGTCTAAAAATCAAGAACTTGCCAGAACAGATATAGCTAAAGAAATGAATGTTAATGATGTCATCATTACTTGTGATTGGGCAATGAAGTTTCTGCCAAGGAGATATCGGGAGGGCCAAATGGATTGGTTCGCTAAAAGGGGAATCAACTGGCATGTGTCAGTATCATTGGTAAAACTGGAAACAAAGATGTGCAGCTTTTCTCATCTTCACATCTTTAACAATCAAACTTCACAAGATGCACCAACAACTACTGCAGTTTTTTGTGATGTTGTGAAAGAATTACAGACAGCTATTCCCAATTTAAAAGAAATATCTATAATCAGTGATAATGCTGGTTGTTACAAGAGCACTTTGACATTATCAACTTTACCTCATGAAATAGGTTCCAAACTCTCCACATACAACTTCAGCGAATCTCAAAATGGAAAAGGTAATTTAAAAAAATGTTAAACTAAAAGAAGGGATGATTTTCAAAAATCTTTTATGAAACTAAGTGGCTAATTGGAACTAAACTTGTTTATTGTGGTTCTTAGAATGTCCTCTTCTTTTTAAAATTGAGCTACTTCTGATTTGACTATGACCCTTGCAACTAGAAATTGGTAATATGCATAGATGCGAGGTGAAAGATACATGCTCCTAAGAGCCTCTAACAGGTTGTTTGTAATAACACAGCCCTGAGACACATAAGAAAATCTAACTTCATTAAACCTTACAAATAATATACATTAAGTAAAAAAAGAAAGTACATTAAAGTCTTAAAATTACTATTACAGGTCCTTGTGACAGGAAGGCAGCTCATGACAAGTTTGCAATTAAAAGATACATCAATGAAGGCAGAGATGTAACAACAGCCTCTGATATGAAAAAGGTTTGTTTTTCTTTTGTAAAACTTTACAAGTTTGAAAAAAAAAACATTCTTCTATTCACTGAAATTTTTAAGAATTTGCAAGTTTAAAAAAGCATGTTTTTTCTGGAATGAATTAAAAATGTATTATTATGTGGATCTGCAATACAGCTACCTTATGTGGATTCAATAATATTCATACATGAAATTTATGTTTTTTACACCCAATCTTTGAATCTTGATGGATACCTATCAAAAAGCAGGGATATCACTAGTGAGCAATGGCTCACAGCACATTTTGTTTTATATTGATTCTATCAGAATTCATTCAGTATCCAATCTTTTGTAGGCACTTGAAAAAGTACCAGGGAAACCGTACAGGATGAAGGTTGTGGACACAATACATGATTTTAATGTCACCAAGAATAAAGATACTATTACCAATATTACAAGTTTTTATTACTTTAGATTTGAGGGCAGTCATTTGAGGATGTGGCAGGCATACAATATTGGTGAAGGTATTACTTTTATTTTCAATATTAAGAAAAAAAAAGATTACAAATAACATATTGTTTTAAACACAACCACTGAAAATAATATATGGTCTGGCTAAATCCTGGGTTAGTATTTAAAAGAATATAAAGACACTTAAAAACAATACCAATACTAATTCTAATGCAATTATTTTGTATCAATGATTCTGATTGGATGACAGGTAGCGTAAAATTCTCTATCTCCTTGTCTGTGACTAAGGAAGCCGACATTTTGAATTGCTGAATGTATTGACATGTAATTTTACAGTAATAAGCAAAAAAACTCACATGTTGCACCTAAAAATCTTCTTTTTATCAAACTTTATTACATTCTGAAGTGGCACAGAAGCCAGCTTATTGAATTTAAGAGATAACTGTATTGTATTTAAAGCTTTTGCTGACGTCCATCTGTAGTTTTACTGTCGCAAATACCCGTTAACCTGTCTCTGTTCCGCGTCGCCAGGTACACTAAATTTGCGACAGTAAAACTATTGATGGACGTCCTTAAAGCTTCAAATACAATACAGTTATCTCTTAAATTCAATAAGTTCAGCACTTCAACTTAAAACATATAAAATTAAATCATCTAAATAAAAGGTTGCATACTTCATTTTGTACTTAGAATGCCCACCATTTAATGTCAGCCAGAAAATAAATAGAGCCTTTTGATAAAAAAAAGGGCCACAAACTCCTAGACAAAAATGTATGCTATAAAACTTCAGGTAATTTTATATCATAGCCTCATGAAAATTAATTTCAATATTCATTTCAGGAAAGCTTGTGACTTTAAATTTATCAAAGAATTCTGTGCAGTTAAAAGTACTTAATGACTGGACAGAGATGTCTTTAAACGATCTCATTACTGAAGGTAATTTTATAATTATTTCATTTACTAACTGTCATTTAACAAAGAGGGACGAAAGATACCAAAGGGACAGTCAAACTCATAAATCAAAAATAAACTGACAACGCCATGACTAAAAATGAAAAAAAGACAAACAGACAAACAATAGTACACATGACACAACATAGAAAACTAAAGAATAAACAACACGAGCCCCACCAAAAACAAGGGGTGATCTCAGGTGCTCCGGAAGGGTAAGCAGATCCTGCTCCACATGTGGCACCCGTCCTGTTGCTTATGTGATAACAAATCCAGTAAATAGTCTAATTCGGTAGGTCTTATTCATGAAAGGGAAGGGCATTGTAGTTACAACGTAAGGAACATATCCAAACTGAAGCACCCTTGGAAGACAATGATCATTATTATAATTTGTCACAAATTGGAGGAAACCAACACAAGATTCAATGAACCTTGTTATCTACTTATGCATCATTTAAATTCCCTGTTTGTGGGTTACACGATTATGGGTATAGACATAATCTTGTTTATGTTAATCAGACTGTTCAATGTTGAAAGAAATATTCATACAAGTAGTATTGTTGTCCTTTGTAGGTCCCTGGTTTACTTCTGGCATAAGCTTTTTCAAAAATCTTATGATGAGACTGGGCCAATTGGAACTGCGAATGGTTACATGTAGTAATTATTTGAATTTTACTGTGTTTTTTTTTTTGAAACATATTTAATTTTATTTGTCCTCTTTTTAGGAACAGAACAGGCTTCAAAACATCAAAAGCAGACATTTATTTGTCCTATGGATTGCTGCATTCGGGAGTTCAAGAACCAGCTCAGTCTTGATCAACACCTCCTTCAAGACAGCTGTGAATACATGCTAGAGAAAGGCCCATTAAAAGATCAGGCAAAAGATCTGTATGCCCAAAAGCTTTCCAATAATGTACAGCATTGTCCTGATATGCAAACTGCCTTCTTACAAAATGCATTTACTCCAGGCTTGAGTGTCAAAGAAATTGGATGGGCATTGAAAGTGAAAAAGAAAAAGATTTTCTTTAGTGTTAAACAGAAGGAATTTATGACAGATTTATTTAATCAAGGGGAAAAGTCTGGCTCCAAAATAGACCCTTATACAGCTGCAGAACATATGAGATCAGGAGCATATACCTTTAGGAAAGATGAATTCTTAACTGCCCAGCAGATAAGTAGTTTTTTTTTCTAGATTGACACAACAACAGAGAAAAACAGATAAGCATGTCTATAAATCAGCTAAGTCTGAAATTGTCAGATCACAACTGAAAACAGAGATTTTAGAGACAATTGAAGACTAAACAAGTGCTATTGACATTTTGTACTAAAATAAATTTAATTTTGCCATCACTTGATATTCATCAACAGCATTAAAAAAAAAACTTTCCAAAATTTACATCTGTCACGACAGAACAGATTTAAAACACATCATTTGTGAAAAAAGTCTTCAGACACAATACAAGTCTAAGTGGGGATCATAAATTGCTCTTTAATGTAAGGGAAGAGACAAAAGATTTCAATACTAATTAGAAAAAAATCAGAAAAAAAAGAAGAGATAAATGAAAAGTACAGACACATTTATATAAGTTATAGTACCTAGTGTTAAAATGCGCTAAATTAAATAAGCTTACACTTCTGAAGTTCTGTTATATTTAAGATTAAATTTGAACATAACGAAAAATGCTAGGTATTGCAATTTAAATTTAAGTTATCACATTTTTGATCTGAAATCTCTAAACCAATTATCCTAACAGATATCTGACTTTTCAAACTTAATGCTACAAGTTTTTGTGAAATTTGTGAAATGTAATGATGCTGATGTTTATTTTGATATTTTATTTGTTACACATGTGAATGTATGAACGATTCATTTGAATACTGGTACATCTTTTCTTTTTGTCAATATGTTCAACCTTGATTAGGTGATATTTCTGTAACCATAGCAGTTTGAACTTACTTATGAAAATTGCTTGAAAGTTTTGTAATTCCTGTATAATGTCATTGATATACTTGTTGATTTAATGTTATTCTTTAAAGTGCAGACATGTTGGCACTGTTAGCAGATTAGTTTTAAGTTAACCGAATTAGCATTTTTAACATGCTGTGTATGTTCGTGAGTATTTGCCTACTTTTTCTATTGATATTTCTTGAAACTTCGAAAAAGGACTATTCTAACGCAATGTGTTAATATCATTGAATTTCTATTTGTTACCACTCTGCGTAAAATCAAAAAATTACCTACCATAACTAAGGTTCTTCTTGAACAGATGCAAGAAACAGCCATATTGGATTGAACATTGTATTTTCCTAATAAACAAGCAAATTTAAAAAATGTCTACCTAAAACTACTTTTTAACTTTTTATTAGTTTATATCCAAATTTAAAGCATTAACAAAGCTGTAAAACATACAATGTTAATGTTTTACACTGGAAGTATTCATATGATGTCATGATGTTGCTATGGAGGTTAGGTGCCAAAGAAGTCAACAATGTATTGTGGAATTTTTGGTTTAAGCAACTTTATGTCCAAATAAAAAAACAGAAAAAATATTTTTATTGACTATTACATTAGAATGGACATAACTGTATTGTAGTTTAAGGTTTGTGGTCTTAAATCTAGATTTTACTGCTGCAAATATTAGTTTACCTTGTTCTGTCATATGTACCTAGGTAAACTCAATTTGCAACAGTAATATCTGTTTTATGTATAAAAAGGTTAAAATACAATACAGTTATCTTCTAAATTACCTTAACATGATTGTACCAATATGAGATTAATATAATAAAATTTGCATGTACTTAGATGGTGTTTTACTTGATTTTGAAAATTTAAGATGGACAAGCATTTTACCCACATTGCTTTATAAATAGCAAACTTTGTTGATCTGTATCAGATAAAAACTAATATGCACAATCAGTTCTTTCTTCCCTCTGTATTCAATTACAATCAATTACAAATATAAATCTTAAAAAATGAACAAAATACATACTAAATTTGAAAAAAAAAAAATTGTAAAATTTTGGAAATTTGGTTACCATAGCAACCATTTTTATTAAATTTCATTAAGCAAAAATATTTCTCAGGACTGAAAAATTTTACTGATTAATTTTGTTATATTGTTAGGAATTTAATGCCATGTTTGTATTGTGTAAATATGTAAATTACTTGGATTATTATTGACTTGTAAAAAAATACAATTTACGGAATTTGAAAATCTTGTGTTATTCATTCATCAATAATATTTTTTACAATTATTTGCCCATTGATTTTATTTTATAATTTGAAAGCCCTTTATAGGTTCTTTCTAAATATACCTCACATTTAACTGGGAGACGCTGCATGTAAGAAAAAAATCCACTTGAATATCCTGTATTTACGAATTTTTCACTGAAATCCAAATTTGTCATTTGACCATATCTTTACTAGCTGGTAGCAGATTAATTGATAATGTTTAAAGTAAATCATATGTGAATTTTAAACAGCTTAAAGGTCATTTATATTATATTATTCAGAAAAAAAGGTTATGTTATACATGAAAAAAGTACTAAACAGTGCAAAATGTTGTTTTTTCACTTTTTTGGAGTTAAAATATGACCTTTTTTTGCTAAAATCAACCTATGTGGTTTCCATGGCAACCGGAATATTCCAGAACAATTTGTTGCCTGTTATTGCCTTTAGGTAAGGTACTGACTATTACATAAAAGTTTCATCAAAATCTGAGACCATGTGTGCCAGACCCTATTAGAATTTCTTTGGTGGTTACAGAGAATTGCTTTTAACAGGTACCAACCTTCATTCTCACCTGGAACAATAGTGTAACACCACAACATAGAAAGACACACTATAAAACATCAAATGAAATTGCTAAACTCAATCAAAAGACATATGAAAACCAACAAGTGAACGAATAATTGTGATATATGACACAGTGTAAATACAAAATCATTAAAATATGGTAAACATAAGGGGTGAGATTATAAACAATTTTACGTGTTAAACAATATCCTTGAACAAAATACCACCATGCACATGATATAACGATGTAAACCTTGAACAAAATGCCGCCAATTTAAAATAATTTGGACAGGAAAATGAAAATAAATTAAAGTTGTCGAGAAAATGTGAACGGAAATATTTTTTGCAAAATAAATAATTTTGTTGTTTATAGTACGATTACAGGAGTGAACATTTATATAGTTACACCAAACAGTTATCAAAGCTGGTATATGCTTGTTAACTTTTAAATCATTGTGACTTGGATGGATAGTTGTCTCATTGGCACTCATACATGTACCTCATCTTCTTATTTCTCTGTGTGTGAAAAAATACTATGTTGACTGGATTTAGTGTACGATTAACAAAATCGATATTTTTTCCAGCAAATACAATGTTTTAATATTTAGTGACAGTATTCAATTGGTTTCGTTTTGGGATAAGTTTAATTAGAGGATTTCATGATAAGTTTTCCAGAGTATTTTGAATTAACTCTAACATAATCACCCCGTAACATTCTTTTCCCAACTCATTCAGTATTCAGGAGTTTGCTATTTAGACTTTATTAAACGTCACCAGTGTCTGATCAGAAATTTGATGGACCAGGGTTGTCAAAGAACGTCTCGTTCTTTTTCATAAAAGATTCAACGGAAGATACCAATTTAGAATATTCCGTATCAACTTAATATAAAATATGATGGATCTTTAATTATATATTCTAGGTTCTGTATTGACATTGGTTTATAATTTTAATTACATGTTATAGTGTGTTTCTCCTAATTTGTATAACACAACGTCAAAAAGACAGAAAGCACAAAACTGAGAATACTAGTAGTTACTGACAACTAGTTTATAGCCAATAACAACTAATAAAACAAATCATAAATCTATTAGATAAACTAAACGTAACAGTCAAAATCACCCAAGAGTAAACCTGCTCTTATTATTTGGCAATTCTTCAAGCAGGTGGCAATACGTTTAGGACTTTTGGGTTTTAAACTCTTTAACTTACTGTTTTCTTATGTTTTTTTTTTTTTTTTGACGTCACGCATTAAGATACATTTGTCAAGGAAACACGACATCAGTGAGATAATTACTTTTTAATGTTTTAATCTGTGTAAATATTATCGATTGGAGTTGGGCAATGATCAAGCTTCTAGTAACTACAAGTACCCTTTGCTCAGTACTTTATATATATATTTTTTTGATTTTTGCTAGTAGTTTTAATGCTCAGTAGCGATATCACATGTCAAGCTCTTTCTAAGGGATACTTACTACTAGTATTAACTGTGTTATGTTGTATTATTACACGACTGAGTTAATTCTTGGAATGAGCACCAAAAACACTTAATCGCGCCACTTGATCCCTTGTCCTGAACGAACAGTAAAGTGAATGTTGTTGGTATATTATGTCTGTCAAAAACATATTCTTTCATAGATTTGAATTAAGCTGCTAGTTTTCCATTTTTGTATTGTTTCACAATTCATTTTTCGAATGACTTTTACTAGATTAATGAGCGGTAAGGCTTTTGTTAATTTTGTTATTTTTTTCAATGTTCACTAATTGGTAACATATACTCATTTCTGATGACCTAGCATTCGGTAACTGCGAGTACTTTTTGATAGGTGCTTTGTGTCTATTTCTGCTGTACTTTGTACTGGTCTAATTAGTTAATATATATTAACAACGATGTGGTGAGATTGCAATGGGAGCAAATCTTCACAAGAGACCAAATGACACCAAAATTAACAACTATATGTCATCGTACGACCTTCAATAAGGGTCAAAACCCTTACCACAAAGTCAGTTATGAAAGGCCCAGGAATCACAAATGTAGAACACTTCAAACTAGAAAACTAACGGCCTAATTAATAACAAAAAAAAGAAGAAAAAAAGATGTGGTATGATTGCTAATGAGACAACTCCCCACAAGAGACCAACATGGACAGAAATTAGCAACTATAGGTCACCGTACTGTCTGCAACGATGAGCAAAGCACATATCGCATATATGCGCAATAAAAGGTGTATCATCTCTTTTGATTTCAAATTTTTCTGTTTTTCTGTTTTGCTCTACGACTTCTTACTTTCTGCAATCATGTTTGCTAAAGAATATATCATTGAACGATCATCTTAAACGTTTTAATCTGTTCTTTGTAAGTTGTTGGCCCTAAATATTCAGCTTTGAGCGTTTCCTAAGAAGGTCGATCAAGAAAAGCGCTTCGGTCGTAACTTTTAACGTTATGTTTTCATTTTTATCAATTGCATGATGATCATAATTATATTGCCTTGTAGAAATAAGAAGATATGGCAAAGTGTCAATGAGACAACTCTCCATCCAAGGCACAATGTGTACAAGAAACTATTATATACCAAAGCATGTTTGCTTGTAAGTTATATATTTGGGGTTATAACCATTTTCAATAATTTGGGGTACATAATTCTTATATATGTGTCAAAGCATAACCTTTAATAATACAAATTTGCAATTTCAAACATCATGATTGTAGTTAAACGCAAATCTACTAACCAAGCGAAATTTATTTTCATATCTTTCTTTAAGAAAGTTAATTGTGAACAGTTTGTCATACAAAAACACTTAACCAAATCGTTACAATCATAGTATACTAAAAGCTGCTCGGTATGACGATTTTACAACCTAATAAATGTTAGAAAATTATTCAAAAGAAACAAATGAATTAGGTTAAATAAAGATATATGTGTGGTTCCAGTTACTCTACCTATCCTACTTTTTAGGGTTAATAAAAGCATACTCTCAAGATTTTTTTTAACCTTATTTCATTAAGCACTTAAAAATCAGAATGTTGCTCCCATAGACTCAATGTAAAATTATTATTATTAAATTTAAAATCTTCCCTTTTTAAAGTTTTTTCTGTATATAAATTATATTATGTATCTAATCAGAAAGAAATTGACAAATGCAAATGTAAAAGTTTATCAAATTTTTGTTCAAGAATACATTAAAAGATATCACGAAAACAGAACAATGAAACTTAATCAATTACTGGGGTCACTAAAAAGAAGTATAGATTAAAACATGATGCATTAAAATGTTGTACAACTGTATTTCAAGGTACATAATATATATACATATATACCAGCAGCTGATTACTAACTGGGTAATCAGTGGAATAACACAGGAAACATCAAGAAAAGCTTGGTATTTTGAAGAAATAATGTAACAAACATATTTGATGAATAGATAGATAATGTCGTTAAAAAAATAATCTTTATCTTCCTATGATACTCCCACTAGCTGGATATCTGAAAAATAAAATGTATTACGATAAAATGATTAATAGAAAATGGACAAATATTGAGGAATGAGTTGCTTCAAAACATATTAATAATTGATGCAATATCACGTAAATTGAGAAGGGATATTTCTTCATTTATATTATGTTGTTTTCAATAAAATATATATAATAGGGGTTTTTCAAAGAACTTTAACAAATTTCGCTAATTTGCAGTGTTTAAAATGATGAGAAATTGTTTTATGAATAGTTGTTAATAAGACTTTTTGTGTTAGATTTGTTAATCGATTTCGATATTTTAATATATTTTTTGATTAAAATGCTTATATAGTTCCACGCGCGATATGTGTAAATCGTTCAGTTACTTCGACTTATAGATTCAACGTTAACATAAGATTTGAAGTTATTTATGCACATGTAATCATTATGTTAAATATTGCAATTCTACAGGAAAATGATTTGACTTACTCCATTTCGCATATAAAGTTATCTTCAACAGAACAAGGAGCATCGTTCCATGTACCGGTGGCTTTATTCCAATTTCAAGACAGTCCTCGTTACCTAGTAGATTGTTTGGTTCATTATGATGCCAGTTAGTGTAGGATACTGGTTTCCCTGTGGACACCCATACCAAGTATCCCTCTATTACTTCATCTGTTCCGTCTATCCAATAGTCATCTAAAGATTGACTAATCAATGTTGTAACATGTATAATGATTTGTTTTTCTTTTACCAGTATATATAATTATAATTATCAACTGATAACGTGTCTTGTTATAATTTGCGTGTAAATTTGAACTATATTTATTTATTTATTTTATTTTCAATAGTGATACACAATGTACAGTGCATCATAAGCCTATTTGGCTGGCTGAAAATTACTTGCATATATATGAATGTAATTGTTTGTTATAATTCAGGTTGCACTTTAATATTAAGATATTCATGCATTCATTCATATAATAGTTTACCCTTTGATGACGTATCACGCATTGACTGAAACTGAAATTAAGACATTGATGATGTTGCATGACGGTTTACATGCATGTTACTTCTAAACGGGAACATATATGACAGGACAAACTATTCATTTCAAAACAGACTAACCACGGATCCCTTAGGTAATCGTATGTCACTCTCCTGACACGAAGCGTCGGATCCGGCTGTACGGTACTGCGTTTTTATGCATCTTGCATAGGACTCTCGACTTTAGCAAGGAGTTTACTTCGGACGGGAGAAGTCCTTGAATTATCATATCTCATACCAAAAAAAGTTACAACTTCTTGCCATACATTCATTGAAAACATATAAACAAAATTAAATGCGAACCTTGCAAATCTTATCTTCGTAAATAAACTCATCATATATACCAGGATTAAATTTTGAATTTACTCCATACGCGAGTTTCGTCTACAAATGACTCATCAGCGACGCTCTAATCCAAAAAAGTTAAAAAGGCTAAATAAACTTTAAAGTACGAAGTTGAAGAGAATTGAGGACCAAAATTCCTAAAAATTTTGCCAAATCCTGAGGTAGAGAAACCTTAGTATTTCAAAAATTCCAAAGTTTTGTAAACAGATAATCTATAAATATGACCATATCATTGATAATTCATGTCAGAACAGAAGTGCAGGCTACTGGTCTGGTGATACCCTCGGGGAATTAAAACTACACCAGCAGTGGCATCGACCCAGTGGTTGTAAATAAATTCATCATAGATACCAGGATTAAATTTTGTATTGACGCATTTTTTGTCATTTTTACACTTAAATATATTTCAGTTGGTCTGATTGTTGTCGCGTTGACACATTCCCCATCTCCTTTCTCAGTTATATTCAACATGATTTTAAACGAACAAAATGACAAATGAGAGGTTTTTTTTATATTTTATGTATACAACTCTTCATATTTATTTGCTCTTCATGATAGGGTAGTTAAAAAATCTTTTACTTATACCTATGGATTTTAAAGTACATACGAACAGTTCCAGAGTATCTTTCGATCTTCTCTATTGTATCAATAAGAAATGTATTTTCTTCGCTAGTTTGTACATCAGCAAGTTGCGAGTGGAAGGCTTTACAAAAGCTCTGTAAATGAAATAGTAATGTGTCAAGTTGACCTAGTTTCAAATGTAATCAAGAGATAGCAATAGGACTTTAAACGTTCATTTTTCAAATAGCTGTAATCAGACAAATTCGTGACACGAAAAAAAGACGAAAAGACTAACGTGTATTAACAAGATCAATACATTTTTTCTCTAAAAGTACCCAAAATAAACCTTGAGTAAACTCAACCACTAGTGCTACGAGTGACGACCATAATGTGTCAATGCATTCCGTTAATATACATATACCCAGTAAGCGAAATAACTCATATAAAAAATGTTCACGATTTGTTTTGATGATGGTACTTTTTGCAACATGATAGTATCTTTTTGTCATAACATTGAAATAAAAAAAAAATCGAAAATATTTAATGTTTATAACCAAAGAAAGATTTTGTAAAGATTTTGTCAAGTTTCAACACTATTAAAAACGCAAGCAAAGGAAATTAAAATTCAAATAATTTAATGAAGACAGACTGAGTGTGTGTTTCCTTTATTGTTGAGTATATTGTCCTAAAATATCAAACATCAAATAGGTTAATGTTATTTATAAAAAAAAAATCAATACCCATTCAAGTTGTTTTATTAGATATCAAACATTATGTAAATAACACATAGCTGAGAGGATTGTTACCCGAGAAAACATTGTCAACTGAGGTGAAGCCAAGGTTGACAATGTCTTTTGGAGGGGTAACAATCTGCTCTATCATACTCTCAGATATGTGTTATTTAATTTATTATACTGAATGTTCTGTTATTATTGTTGATTAAATTTCAAATTCAAAGTAATAAACTATGACATCTTGTACATAACAACCATCCGTATTTAATAAAGCGCACACTTGACCAAGCGTCTTTGTGAAGGGTAATAGAGTATTTGCCATAGGATAGAGTCGTATTTAATAAAGCGCACACTTGATCAAGCGTCTCCATGAAAGGTAATAGAGTATTTGCCACAGGATAGAGTCGTATTTAATAAATCACACACTTGATCAAGCGTCTCCATGAAGGGTAATAGAGTCAATTAACACCCTCGTATTAGCCAATCAAAATCTGGCATTTTGCAATGAAGTATAATAAAAAAATATTTGTAGAACTACGGTGTAATACAAATCAGTCATTGCAGGACAAAACAATACTTTATAAAAAAAAATGGTTGATTATGTATTTAACGAATTTCTAAAATGTAATAAAGTGAAGTTTTACTGTTCGAGCAGTTGCACTTTATTTTTTTTCTCGTTGATTTTTTTTTCTTATCATTTATTTTGCTTAGCTCATTTCTAAAACATAGACACATTAAAGATGACCCATTTTGGTATTAATATTGATTCACTCATTAGTTGTTTGCATCCGAAATATTTACGCATTTATACTGAAGTTGTTGGCATGATGCTGGGTATGTTAGTCCGGATATTGTATGTTGGCGTGCTACTAAACCCCTAGCGGGAGGGGTTGTGCTTGATTTTTATATGAAGACATAATTTTTCAACCAGTTTAATTGAGGTATAGAGCTGGCAGGTTAGTACTAGTAGACTTTTATTGATGTATGTATCATTGTTATTAAGCTTTTTTGTTTGTTTCATCTGATTCCTATTCTGACATTGAACCCGGAATTCTTTTTAGCTGAACCTGATGGGCGTTTTGCTGTGTGTTTCCTTATTCTACATTGGCTAGAGGTATACGGTGAGGGTTTAGATCTCACAAAACATGTCAAACCCCGCCGTATTTTGTACCTGTCCCAAATCGGGAGCGTTAAGTCTTTGTTAGTCTTGTAGGAGTTTAAAATCTAGTTCATTTATATGTTTCGGAGTTACGTGCATTTTTACTTAACTAGAATCGATATGGAAATAGAGCACGTTTTTCTTAAGGGAATAGAAGAAACCCGCCTCCGGGTGCGGAATTAGATGGCTGTAATGAAGACCCATTTGTGACTTTAGACTGCATGTTGTCTGCTCTTCGGTCGTGTTGATGTATTTTTGACATATTTCCCACTGACATTCTCAATTATACTTACCGCTGCACTAGTCCATGATCTTTTTGTGTCACTGATATAATAACACGAATTACCATGATGGAACCATCCTCGCTCACATTCAGAGAAAACTAGAGTAACGGCTAATAAAATAAGAGGCAAATCTATACTAGCATGAAACGTGTGCTTGACTAGTGCAAATACCACTTTATAAAGTTTGTCTGTCCGATGAGCTGTCCTTGGTTAACCTTCATCAGGAACGTTCAAAACCAAATATGTAAAGCCATTAAGCTAAATATAAATAAAACTCGAGGAGCTTGCACCACAAGATGGAGATTTATATGGTCAATTTGTTAAAACAATAAAAGTTTTGAATTAAAGTAGATACTACTAATACGTTAAATATAATTTTCATGATATAAAAACATCATAATGATAAAAATAACCGTTCATTAAAACATCATTTATCAAGATTATTTACAATATACTTCCATTGTACACGTATAAGATTAGAAAGTATTGGGTTCTATTTTAAACTTCAATCAAAAACATTGACTGATGTTTACTTTTCTACATTTAAAGCAGCGGGTTGATTTATTTAAAACCTGATGTAATGGTTCTCACACTTTAAGATGAACTCATTGATGTATCACATAAAAACAGAAAGCTTTATTTTTCATTTTTCTAAAACTACATGTATGTTTATTTTCATTTGATAGAGTGCTGAAAAAAATGAAAAAATGATTTCAATTTATCATCACAAGTACTGAAAATCTCGATCAGTAGGGCAAAGTAAATGTATATATTCTAGACAAGGACATGCTAGTGTAATATGATTATGAAACCTGCTGTTTAATAGGCTGAAATATACAGTGAGATCTCTAAAGTGGTAGTTCAGCTGGTAACCAGTCTGCAGAGAGATATATCGCTTTATCGGAGTCCAACCGACCACTGGCGTACTACTTAATGCCACGTACTCAGCAGTGAAGCACAAAATACCAAATATAAGAGGTTAAAATTTTTTGATAAAAAGTGAATTCTTAAAAAAACAAATCTTTGAGGGGTTAAAAAAGTTAGTAGCTTTAAAAACTGTCAATTTTTCCAAATTTATACAAGTTTTTATAAGTGTTTCATATGACTATTAATTTATTCTACTGTTCTTGTACTATGAACAACAAAATTATCTCTTCGTTAAAAAAAAAAGAATTTTCGTTCTTCATGACACTATACCTTAAAGCATTTTTTTACCTGTGTACATTATTTTGTTTGTCGTCATTTTGTCCAAGGTTATGGTTGTCTTTTTGATATTGTATAACATTTCACTCCTTTTTGATTTTGTATTTATCACACTTTTATTCGTTCGGTGTATGTTCACTTATTGATTTTGTATTTACATTGTGTAACCACTTTTATTCGTTCAGTGTATGTTTACTTGTTTTCGTGAGTGATTGCGTTGAGTGGTTTGTTATTAATATAATTATATGTTAACATTGTTTGTAGTATCCCTAATTATGAATATGTGTTTACCCTCTTGTTTCACGTATATTTATGTGTCTATGTGTTCCCAATTATTGTTTTTGTGAAACCATTTTAGTTGATATTGATTATGTCTTTCTATGATGTTATCTTACACTATTGTTTAGATAAGGGTGAATGTTTGTGCCTATAAAAACTTTTAAACCCGCTGCATTTGTTTGCGCCTGTTCTAAGTCAAAAACCTGATGTTTAGTGGCTGTCGGTTGTTGGTGTGGTCATAAGTGTTTCTCGTTTCTCGTTTCTTACATTTCCTATTTGAATGGTTTTACACTAGTCATTTTGGGCCCTGTATAGCCTGTTGGGTGTGAGTCAATGTAAAGTGTTGCAAACCGTACGTTGACCTTTAATGGATTACTTTTACAAATTGTACGAGAGTTGTCTTTTTGGCACTCATACCACATTTTCTTATATCTATTAACATTAGAAAAATAATTCAAGGTTAGTTGCTCATTTGGGAAACTATGTTAGATTTTGTATATTGTCCCCAAACTGTAAAGTACAACCGAGGCTTTACATACTAGTAGTTATTTTTTAGACTCATAAGTCATAAAAAAACCGACATGCGATGCAATGACAATTAGTGAAAAAATATTAAAAGACAAATACATCTACTATCAGGGATGATATTAAGAAAGAAGAAATATTTTTACTCATACAAGACTAATTAAGTGCATGATCGACACTTAAAGATAGTAGAACTGAGGGTATTTTTTGTCAAGCCAGTGACATTAATGTCGCGAAAGTGTGACAAAATGGTCCCATATTCAAGCGTCGATGCAACATTTAGGTGTTTGACTAGCAGGTCGAACAACTGATGTTCTTTAACCTGCTGACTGCCATTGGCGATTGCCAAATAAAATTGATCACAAGATGTAACAAAATGGATCTTAATATGAATTTAATACAAAACAGAAAACAATTAACTTGTGGGAACGATGTTATACCACAAACATAAGGTGTCAATATTTTTTTTGTACACCAGATCCAGATTTAGACTATAAATGTCTCTTTAGTGATGTAAGGGATCGAAACGGTATTTGGAAGGCCATATAAAATTTACCCTTATTTTTAGATAGACTGTTGAATTTTAAGAGTCAATATAGGATGAACGGATCATATAAACCGGAGGTAAAATATGATACAAGCGCAAACGAAAAAATGTAAACGAGTCTAAATTGAAAACTACGTTCAAACCTATGATTGCATTGGATAAAAACCGCAATTATTATACGTGTGCATGTAAAACAAATTTCGTTGTAGAAGGTCTAAATACAGCACAAACAACATTTTCCAAAAGATCAAAAAAGTGAAAAAGTATATTTAAACAACACGCATTTGACTAGCAGGTCGAACAACTGATGTTCTTTAACCCTGCTGACTGCCATTAGCGATTGCCAAATAAAATTGATCACAAGATGTAACAAAATGGATCTTAATATAAATTTAATATTAAACAGAAAACAATTAACTTGTGGCCACGATGTTTTGCCACAAACATAAGGTGTCAATATTTTTTTTGTACACCAGATCCGGATTTCGACAATAAAATTAATGTCTCTTCAGTGATGTAAGGGATCGAAACGGTATTTGGAAGGCCATATAAAATTTACCCCATTTTTAGATAGACGTTTGAAAAATATATATTTATAATATATAGATCATTTGTGGTATGAACATGTCAATTCATTATTTTTATTTTATAATTATATTATATTTTGTTCTTGAACATCGTTTGCAAGACCAAATACAGTGTTTTTTCTTATTTATACTGAGAATTGTAGAAAGGAAATACTTTAGAATCGAACAAACATGGCGAGGTAAATTGTACCTACGGTCATTTGTATTTAATCCTCCGATATATCATCCTAAGTATTACAACAAATACATTTTCGTAAACAGTTAATTCATACTTATGAGTATATCAATGATAAAAAGACAATAATAGTGCATTGACTTGACATATCAACGATACAAAGATGAGGCTTAGAAACGGGGAAATGCGAGGCTGTGCCTTTTGTTATCTATTATTCATGTGCTTCTATGCCTAATACGTTCTGCTATTTATTTGTATTGTAGTCCTGTATTATTATGTTGTCATTTTAATGTTATTTTTAACAATGACATCAAAGTGCGAGGTTTGGCATGCCACAAAACCAGGTTCAACCACCATTTTTTTCTTCAAAAATGTCCTGTACCAAGTCAGGAAAATGGCCATTGTTATATCATAGTTCGTTTCTGTGTGTGTAACATTTTTACGTTGTGTTTCCGTTGTGTCGTTTGTTTTCTCCTTTTTTGAGTGTGAATTCACATTACTATAACGTGTCACGGTACTTTTCTATCCCAAATTCATGTATTTGGTTTTGATGTTATATTGGTTATTCTCATCGGATGTTGTCTAATGCTTAGTCCGTTTCTGTGTGTGTTACATTTTAATGTTGTGTCGTCGTTCTCCTCTAATATTTAATGCGTTTCTCTCAGTTTTAGTTTGTTACCCCGATTTTGTTTTTTGTCCATAGATTTATGAGTTTTGAACAGCGGTATACTACTGTTGCCTTTATATATGTCCAGTCAATGCATATTATTGTCTTTATACTGCAATCTAAAAAAAAACATTTTCAATTGTTGTTTAATGCGTTAAGGTTATTTATTTCATTTAAATGTTGGGGAAAATACCCTTTAAAAAGGCCTCACATCATGCTTGCGGAGAAATATACAACACAATGAAGTTCACATTTACCTGTTGAAACCAACAATCGATAGTGAACGAAATCGTTTGAGTATGGACTTAAATATCAACCATAAGCATAAAACATAATGATTTATAGGTTGCAAACAAAAAATATTAACAAATTAAATATGTTTTTCAAATAATTGCAAAAGAAACAATGTTGAGTCGTTCCACGCATCGTTGTATGCATTTGAAACAAGAACAGGTTGAAGAGGTCGTATGAATAATTCAATATTATTTCGGGAATTTCTATTTAAATTTTCTTGAGGAAAAGTGATATCGGGTCAGTGACTGTATATGACATAGAAATATACAGTCAACGCATTTTGACTGCTCCAATAGAACAAGTGCAGTATAAACCATGTTAAACACAGAAGTACTAACAAAAAGATGGGAATACCAGCGTGAGGGAACCCACCACAAGCATTGGCATCGATCCATTTTTTGTAATTAAACTCGCCATAGATTCCATGATTGAAAGTGTGTTCTATTGGTAGCTTATAATATTCTCCATTTTTTTTAAACTAATAGTTATGAACATCAACTTGAACATCTTATGATAGTATTAAAAAAAAATGTAAGAACATTTCAGAAATATGCCTGTTGATAAAAGGGTCAGTATATCTTAGGTCATGGCCTCTGTTTCTAAAAAGGAGTTAAAAAAAGTTGTTAAAGACATGTGATTTGGGATTCCTATTTATGGAACCCATGTTTTAAAATAAGATAAAAAGCTAAATAGCATGTATACTTTTCAGGTCAATGGTCAATGTTACAGATGACCAATTAAGACAACAGTAGTATGCCGTTGTTCAAAAGTCAAAAATCGATTAATATAAAACAAATCCGATTTACAAATTAAACACAAAGGAAACACATCAACTTTATAAGGAAAACAACAGAAACACTGATCTGCAACAAAAATAAAACTGTCACAAAAATAAAACTAGACTGAAATAAAGAAATATAAGATGCAGTTGCTTCTAACTTGATTATTATTTTTGGTTAGCACAGTAAATGTCAATTCCACTCACACCAGATATAGAATAGATAGAAAGAAGTTTTGAAGTCAATAAAACAGAACGTTGTCATTTTGCAAAATTTAACAAAACTGTACATGTATTATAAGCATAGAAATAAAAGAAAAATGAAGACAATCAAAAGTACTGTGATTATTTGGTCATCACAGCTCCGAGTGATATTTGATGTGCAAGTCCTATATGTATCATCCATTTAATAATAAATTAAACTGACAGCGGCATATCTATTTATATTTATATACATGATATTGTAAAAAGTTGACCATTCGTTTTGAAATTGGAATGTTTCGTATGATATGCATTCAGAAGATCATTTGAAGCGAATACCAAAGCTTTAAGAAATTCAGATTCAACCACATTTTGAACCAAAAACAAATTTCCGCATTAGGTAGCACTTGTTTTCTATACAAAAGGTCAGCAAAAGTAATGAATGTTTATACGTGTCTTTTATATTTGGTTCAGTGTTCACATTTTGAACATATGTAAGTGTTGAGTCATATATAAGACTTAATTTTGAATAACTTCTTTCCATTTTGATGTGTCATATAACCGTTCTTAATAGTTACATATATTCTACACAGTTCTAACCTACAACTGTTCAAGGGTAGAACTATAAGAAAAAATGCTAGAAAAGACAAAGGCAACAATGGTATACCGCTGTTCAAAAGTCATAAATCGATTGAGAGAAAACAAATCTGGGTTAAAAAAACTAAAACATTTTAAATTTAAGAGGAAAACAACGAAACAACAGAAAGACTGAAGTGCAACAAAAACACACGACAATGTATATGAAAAGATATTCTTCTGTTGGGCCATTCCTATATAACAGTTATGAATACCATATTAAATATCAGGGGCGTTTATCATGTTTAGTTAAGTGAAATCTTGTACATTGAGACAGAAAGACAGATATTTGATGAATTTCACCGTTTTTGTAAATGACTTCGCTTCTTCTAGTTTTACATAATATATTAGTTCTCATTTAAATTTTTCATTCATTTATTGATGTATTTAAAGGTTTAATTTCTATATACAATGATATACTAAAAAATACTATTAATATAGATTTTTGAAGTTACGGTTAGGCTAGTGTACAATAGCCGTAGACATGTTTGATACACAATTATAACAATTGTATGGTGTTAGATTATTATGTTAATGATTGTTGTTACTTTATATGGTTGAGATTACCCCAAGTTTTTGGTGGGGTTTGTGCTGCTCAGGTTTTTTTCTATGTTCTGTTTTATATACTAATGTTTTTCTGTTTGTCTTTGACTTGTTTACCCATGGCGTTCTCAGTTTAGTTTCTACTTGTGAGTTTGAATGTCTCTCTGGTATCCGTCTTCTCTCTTTTATTGTGAATGGATTGTGATCATTAATGTAAAACAGAAGTTACTTTTATTTACCATTCTAAATATCTTACCGCATTTCCATATAATTCTTTCATATCATTAAAATCGAAAACATGTTCTTCGTCTGTTGAACTAAAACATTGCGTGTATAGATGATCTGTTTTCTCCATGATTCGATTTGAATCAAAGGCTTAAAAGTCGTGCCGAGCAAAAATCCCGACAAATGAAAGGACAGCAACGAGATGAAGAATCTAACTCATTTTATAATATATTATTGTTTAATATTTACATGTATATATAAGATAACTGTAATAAATATTTGTTACTAAATATAACTTGCATTTGTTAGTTACAAAACTAAGGAAGTATCGAAAATGAGTAATTGAACTACACTTTGACAAAACAGACCCTCAATAGGACATAGATATTGAAAAATAATTAAAAAATAAATCATCTGACGAGAATCGAAAAAATACATTCAATAATTAGATTGAAATAGACGATTAATTTGAAAAAAATTCAATGATAACGTCAATATATAAACATTGAATCTTTCCTAGATAACATTTTCGTTCGCTATGGAGATTCCGTATATGGTCAATGGGGACTTACTGTGCACCACTTATTGAAGACCTGTTTCTCTGTTGTAATGAGCTACAATTTATGACTAAAATCAGCAAAGACGCACCAAAAAAACATCTGAATAAAAAAATAATAACACTTTTAGATATTTGGATGATATACTGGCTCTCTTATAATGATGTCTTCAGTATGTACACTAAAGATGTTTTTCCTGCCGAACTATCTTTAAAAAAAAGCTAATACTACAATGAACACTGTCCTTTCCTGGATCTTTATAGCTATATCTTTAACGATAAGCTTAATAGCAAATTTTATGATAAAAGAGATGATTTTTCATTTTCTATTGTTAGGTATCCATTTTTAGATAATGTCGTTGCCTTGTCACCATCTTATGGTGTTTATATATCTCTACTAGTTCGATTCTGTCGTGTATTTAGCAAAGTACTTGATTTTAACAAAGAAATATATGTTTTACTGAACAATTATAACACCAGGTTTTTCAATATCAGAAACTGGTAAAAAAATTTACTAAATTTTGAAATCGGAACAAGGACATAATTGGTAAATTTTATCAACATGCAAACAACTTATACATTCAGGTATTTCACATCCAACTCGTTATGGTAATATTCTTTACAAAGGAAATATCGGCTTTCACCTCACAAGTTAGCTAAACCTTCAAACAGACTTATTCAGAAGGGGTATAGTTACGATACTGTTTTCATGTCATTGAATATGGCATATTTAGGTATTAATGATTCACTTATACTTAATAGGGTCTTTGCATCGAAAATGAACAAAGGACAAGGTATGAAAAGAGGCGTTTTTGGCCCCCTTCCCAAATAAGTTTATATATACATCATTGATAGCCTTAGTGTAGAAACTATTCCAAACTATGATTTTTTTATGTTCCGGTGAAATGAAGGTTGCCTAGCAACGGTTTGAATAAATAGCCAAATTATCACATATGCATTGCTTTCTCATTACACATTAGCATAATTCAAAATAATATTGTTTGTTTAACACTAACTTGAGTTTGCAAATGAAAAGTCACTTCAATTTCCGTTTTAAAAAATGCTTAGCAACAACCTAGCAACAAAAATTATGCTTAGCAACGGTTCAAAAATTTGTAATTTTGGCCATATGAGGTATAAATATAGCAATATTTAAAGATTTAGCTACTGTAAATGATTTTTCTTTCATATATATGATGTCTGAGTCATCATTATTTTTTTCAAGAAAATGAAATTGACCATAGCAACCTAAAAGTTGCTTAGCAACAGCCAAAAAAGATAGAAATTAAATTGAACTACAAAAAAAAACCTTTTGATTTTTAATTGTACAAATTAGAGTAAAATCAGGTTAGATTGGTTAATACATGCAAGAATAACTAGCAGTATGAAATGAAAGCAAGTCAATTGTATATCATGCTGATAAAAAGATTAGCAAACAAAATAGTGCTTAGCAACGGTTAAATAATGTTGTTTTTTTTGTAAACCGAAGTAGGTTTTTGGCATTATTATTATATCTTGATGATGTAAATATAAGTTCATATGCTGTTACCAAAAACAGGGTTGAGATCTCAAAAAAAAATTATGTTTAACCCCGCCTCATTTTTGCGCATGTCCCAAGTCAGAAGCCTCTGACCTTTGTTAGTGTTGTATGCTTTTTTAATTTTAGTTTCTTGTGTATAATTCGGAGTTTAGTATGACGTCAATTATTACTGAACTAGTATACATATTTGTTTGGGGGCCAGCTGAAAGATGCCTTAGGGTGCGGAAGTTTCTCGCAGCATTGAAGACCCATTGGTGGCCTTTGGTTGTTGTCTGCTCTATGGTCGGGTTGTTGTCTCTTTGACACATTCCCCATTTCATTCTCAATTTTAGTATTAAATAAAAGATAGCTATCAAGGAAATGGTCGGTTTATTAAAAAAAAAAAGGATAAATACAAATCATATTGTCACATTGTCACATAATAATTAGTGAGTATAAACATTAACAAGTTGATAGGTAAAATAAACAAGAATGTGTCCCCAGTATAGTATACCGTGAAAATGGGGCAACATCTCTAATTTGGCATTAAAACTAGAAATATCCTATCATAGGGAACACGTGTACTAAATTTCAAGTTGATTGGACTTTAACTTCATCAAAAACTACCTCGACCAAAAACTTTAACATGAAGCTGGAAAGATGGACGAACGGACGGACGGGCGGGAGGATTAACGGACGAACGAACAGACAGACGCACAGACCAGAAAACATAATGCCCATAACTGGGGCATAAAAAAACTTTAAGTTATATAAGAAGTGGCACACTTATAATTCATAAATTATAGCTGAAGTTATGATTATAGCATTTCACATTTACATGATGATTACCGGTACATTAAAAAACGCAAAAGGATTAAAACTAGTATTGAAGATTCAGCATAAGATTTATACAGTATGTATAGCAAATTTGCATAGCCTGTACAATGTCATTGTTTGTCACTTAAAGAATCGTACACTGTGAACTTTTTAACACTTAATACTATATTTTAAATGCTGAAAAAAAGTTCAAAGTTTTCGATGAGGTCAGGGTTTAAGACGTTAAAAACTTATAAAGATATGAAGACGAAAGATGCATGAACATCTTCAAGCTTCTCTCAAAAATTCATTATTTCTACGATATATATCCTGAAATTAGCACATTGATCACCGGTGTATAGTATCATGTGCAATCATACCACATCTCCTTATCTTATCCAAAGTGTTATGCTTTTTTTAATGAAACTGTTGTTGGTAAGTAGTATTTCATGAAACCCCAAAACATTCGAAACGTAGACATACTTCATTAAAGGGTCTCGGTGGCCGAGTGGTCTAAGAAGTTACTTCTGTAATCACTAGCCAGTCAACACTGATGTTGTGAGGTCGATCCCCGCTCGTGCGGGTGCACTCGTTTTCAACCTTAATTTCTCCTTTCAATGTTGATCTATTTATTATTTTCATTCTGAATGTCTTCACTTGCAGGACTGAATGTCCAGCCAAAAGGTTTCAACTTTCAAGATTTACAGCCGATTTCATTGAGTGTGAAGCCAAAGGTAAAATCTTTGGTAAACTTGCTTGTTAGCTGAACCGTGAAGTCATTATTATGTAAGGTTTACTACCCTCCTTTCGAAGTAGCATAGTCCATCAGACAGATAGATTGGTAATCTACTGGACTAGTATATTCTTAAAGGAGGGTAGTTAACCTGACCTAACAATGACTTTATGGTTCGTCTTACAAGCAAGCTAACTAAAAATATAACCTTTGACTTCACACTCAATGAAATCGGCTGTAGTATTCACCAAGTTCAACCTTTCCGGTATTGAATAAATATTTGAAGTTACTAAAAAAATCTTATTTATTGCATTAGGGACATTAAACTGTAGTACTAGTAGTGCAAGTTGTGCCTTCAATAGCAAGTGAGAGGGAAAACAAGTTCAACTACCGTTTTTGGTGAATATTCAACAACTACCCTAATTGTTTTTTTAAGTAGCAAGAAATATTGACTAAGTCCAAAAATCTGACATTTTTAGAATATTTGAAAAAATAATAAAAACCCGATGGCAATACATGCTAAAATTATGTGTACAATAAACCTATTAGGTATTAAAGCTGTATCTCAAAAACTGTAGGAGGATAATCGACTTTTTATATATATAGCTTGTACCAAAAATACCGGACATTTAAAGAAAATTTTATAAAAAAAATCAAAACCTTGTAGACATACACACCTCTATTATAAACAAAAAGCTTTTTAGGTCAAAAACTGAAGGAGATAGCTCGACGTATATGCCCGGACAGAAGCAGACGGACGGACGGATGGATGGACGGACAGATAAAATTAACGAACGTGCTCGACATTTTGTCTCGTGAGGGGAGGGGGGAATGTGAAATAGTATTAAGAGGACATAGTTTACATGTACATTAAACAGCTAGGTAAGAAGTACCAATGCACTCCAGGAATCGGTATAGGTTTGGCATGAAATTTTGTCACTTACATAGAACTCCAGACAAAACAAAATACACATTCGAAATGGCAAACAAAAACACATGGTTTTTTTTCGTGCATACTTCATAAGTTTGTTTGCCATTGGTCTTATCCAATTTGTATTTATGCAAGTAAAATATGTTAAAAGTAATTTCGCTATAGCATGTTTTATTTGATAATCCATATACTATTAGGATCTGAGTCAATTGAATGCTACATGTGTACTTTTATTTTATGATTACATCTTGTCAAAAGAGTGCTCTCACACATATATATAAGAAAAATCATTAGTGTACCGATATATGAATAGGCTGGAAATACATAATTTACAGTATGGTATAAGTGTAGTTAACTTAATTTCAGTATCAACTGCTCTTTACATGGAATTATGTTTATAGTTACATATCATACTTTGGATTTAATACTGACTGCACATGCATAACGTTTTAGTTTAGTACTGTACGCAGATTTTTGTCTATCAACAAGTGATTTTAATATTCTTAATTTTCTGTTCAAATTCCTACTAAATTAAGGACAACGCACATGCAAAGCCTTAAAATTTATGATAACAAAAATGTGCACGAAATGGATTTCATACCCACATCTATTTTTCTGTAGATGGTTAAATAGAAAACTTCAAAGTGCAAAATATATACGTTTTGATGAATTGATTTTCTTCAGAACTACAAAAAGAGTTTGAATATATTGAGAATTTATTATAAAATTCATTTGTAAGATTTCGTTGAATATTTGAAATTTATATACTGAATAAAAATTAATTCACCATATTCATGATATTTCAAGGGACACAACTCTGTATTTGGCTGCACAGTGTTAGACTATTTTGATCATTATGGGTCTAATTTCACGTACAACATATTTCTTTAAGATGGTTACATGTCTTGATGACTGGATACGACATAAAACAATCCGTACGTGATATTCCGATCAATTATCGATCCCGGAATAATTTCGTACCCGTGCCGTTCACTTTGACGTATTATAATGACTTGTCAAAATATGTAAACAATCGGATGTATTTTTCAAATTTTTAGACATGAGCGCCAACGTAGACCACCATGATATTTTAATATGTGAAAGATACAGAGGAGTACAGTTGATGGTTGAAAATTTCAAGATGGTCTACGTTGGCGCTGATGTCAAATTTTGTCTCCGAACATGACGAAATTGTAGATTTTTTACACTTTTCGTCCTTTAGGGCTTTTCAAGGTCTCAGTTTGAACATATTTGAGTACATAACACCTAAAAATAAGGTTGTACATGGAAGATCAGATACTGCAGTTCATTACACAGGCGTAATGGGTTTCAACTTCAAAGTTTAAAAATTCTGGAAAAAGGGGGGCCAGAAACGGCCCTTATCATACCTTGTCCTTTGTTGTAAAACCAGTTGTTTGCATGATACGGGATATGTTTTTCTTATATATTTTATGTTGGTATAATACTAAACCAACAACGGGAGGGATTTTATTTGATTTTCATACGAAGAAGAAATAATTTTTTGGTCAGTTTAATTGAGGACTGGAGCTGGTATGTCAATAACTGCTAGTATTGCATTGTTAATTAATACACTAGTATTATTGTCATTTTGCTTTTGTTTTCTTACCTATTCTGACATCGGACTCTGATGCATTTTTTCGCTTGTCCCATGTCAGGAGCTTCTGGCCTTTGTTAGTTTCGTATGGTTATTTTTTTATTTTTTTATTTTATATTAAGGGGTCAGCTGAAGCCCACTTCCGGGCTCGAGATTTTCTCCCTGTGTTGAAGACCCGTTGATGGACTTCGGCTGTTACTTGCACTTTGGTCGGTTTAAAACATTGTTATGTCTTTGTCATATTCCCAATTCTCAATTTTCGTTCCGAATATTAGATAAAAACTAAACATATAATATTAACATACCAAAATCACAATGCGTATGTTATTTTTTTTTGCCTATAATAAATACAAAACATAGGTGCCGGCTTTTGTCTTTATTGCAGTATATATATAGAAATATACATGTGAATAATTATTTAAATTCAGGTCCGTTAACGATTTTTAGAAAAATAAGATCATTGTGTCTTTCATTATCATCTTTCTATCCACCATACTCTCTACCAATCCTCCACCACGTGCAACATATCCTCCGCCATGCCCAACTTATCTTTAACAATGCCCACCATTTCCTCCGCCACGGGCAACATACCCTCCGCCGTATCCAACATTATCTTCGCCACCACGATTGCCGCCAGTCTTGCCACCATAATCGCTACCATGATAATAACCATATTTGCTACCGTATTTAGTGTTATATCCACCATCACCTTGATTACCACCATAACCATATGCAACTTTATCTCTGCCACCATAATTTATACCTCGCAGAGCGTATCCATGACTTGTGTACACGGCTGACAAAAGGATAAGCAGAGCAACGGCGAGCTTCATTTTTAGCTAAAAACAACTTTAAGATGATAAATTCAAGTGAAAAATAAACAGCAATTTATTAAAGCATGTTCTTAGAATCGAGGGGACTTTTGATATATTTACTGTAGTGTTCATTGAATTATTATAAATGAATTGGATATTTGTGTTCGGTCCTTTGAATTCCTCACAGGAATCGTGTTTCTGGAGACAGAAATGCTGACGCATAATTTACTAAATATGTTTCGTTGTTACAGTTAATAAATTAAAAAAATGTTTAAAAATAAAATATCAAAGCTGCAAATGGTCTTCAATCTTTACTTGAATTCAAAAGCACAGCTCAAAAACTGACCTGGTGTGACTAACAATATTAAGGTTTATTTTAAATCGGATTATCAAACTACCAACGCCTAAAGATAGCTCCAGAAACATTAAGCAACGAAAAACATTTTCAGATTGGAGAATTTATTTTCAATATTAACTCCTTTTATTCAAATTCAAGTAGGATTTTATATTTTCTAGGGTGTGGTAGGTAGTCACAGATTGTTTTTCTTTAATTAACCAACAACATAAGTTACATGTTACGACGTTAAAGCAGGAAAAGTTTTAGATAAACGATTTGAGCCGATTTTCGTTATAATTTTTTAAGGGAAGGCTATTTTCAAGGTGAAAAGTAGTCAACATAAAATAGTCTTAATACTATTTATGGCCTTAAAAACGCTTACAAACAGTTGTTTCCCAGTTTAGTTATATACATTCAATAATATTCAAGACAAATAAAAATTAACAATTCTTCAACATTATCTACAAAATAAAACGTATCCTGGTGTGTGACGTAGTATCCTTGTTATGACTTATACAGGTAGAGGACAAATCTGGATTGGCAAAACACTATTTAGGATATATCTTCGAAAATTCAATGCCTTCTTATTATCAATAAGTATAAAATAAACTAGGTCATCGCGATAGAACCATACAAAGAATGAGTGATTTAAGTAATGTCAAGCACAATCGCCACAATAGGAGCAGAGTAATGTGCAACTCTTGCGAAAAAAAGGGAACAATTTTGAATTCATTACTATAATACACTTTACAATTATATATAAAAGTTGTCCCTGTGTACATAGTAGAAAACTATTATTATGTGTAAGTTGATGTTTGTCATAATGATTATTTCAGTCTTGATAATTAAAAAATATATCTCATATAGTCTAAATTTGTTTTTTGTTATTTCAAATCCTTGCAAATAGTCAACTGAATGCCTCGTTATTTACCTTTTATCTTCAATATAAAATGTTTGTATGGTACACTTTCAAGCTTTTGATTCGATGGCTTTTAGTAACAAACAACCAAGTACACAGAAATTTGCAAGAAAGTTAAAGTTTTTACCCGACTTTTATCATCAATGATTAGATTTGAACAAACGTTGGACACAGACTAACTATGATACTCTGCATTTCAACTACTTTTTAATAAAAGATTGAAGAAAAACATAAAATCTAAAACAGAATACAAGATATACAACTTACCTTTTGCGACTTTGCAATGTGCAGATCTGTATTTTTAGTGGTTTATATACTATAGCTTGCACCACAAGATGGAGATTTATATGGTCAATTTGTTAAAACAATAAAAGTTTTGAATTAAAATAGATACTATCAATACGCTAAATATACTTTTTATGATGTAAAAACATCATAATATTAAAAATAACCGTTCATTAAAACATCATTTATCAAAATTATTTACAATATACTTCCATTGTACATGTATAAGATTAGAAAGTATTGGGTTCTAATTTAAACTTCAATCAAAAAAATTGACTGATGTTTACTTTTCTACATGAAAAGCAGCAGGTTGATTTATTTGAAACCTGATGTAATGGTTATCACACTTTAAGATGAACTCTTTGATGTGTCAAATAAAAACAGAAAGCTTTATTTTTCATTTTGCTAAAACAACATGCATGTTTATTTTCATTTGATAGAGTGCTGAAAAACAAATGAAAAAGTGTTTTCAATTTATCATCACAAGTACTGAAAATCTCGACCAGTAGGGCAAAGTAAATGCATATTCTAGACAAGGACAGTGTTATATGATTATTAAACCTGCTGTTTACTAGGCTGAAATATACAGTGAGATTTCTAAAGTGGTAGTTCAGCAGGTAACCAGTCTGCAGAGAGATATATCGCTTTATCGGACTCCAAGGCGACCACTGGCGTACAACTTAATGCCACATACTCAGCAGTGAAGCACAAAATACCAAATATAAGAGGTTTAAAAATATAGATAAAATGTGAATACTTTAAAAAAACAAATTTTTGTGGGTTAAAAAAGTAGCTTTGAAAACTGTCAATTTTTCCAAATTTATACAAGTTTTTATAAGTGTTTCATATGACTATAAATTTATTCTACTGTTTTTGTACTATGAACAACAAAATTATCTCTTCGGTTAAAAAAACCAAATTTTTGTTCTGCATGACACTATACCTTAAAGCACTTTTTTTGACCTGTGTACATTATTTTGTGTATCGTCATTTTGTCCAAGGTTATGGTTTTTTTTATATTGTTTAACATTTCATCCCTTTTTGATTTTGTATTTGTCACACTTTGTGTATGTTCACTTATTGATTTTGTATTTACATTGTGTCACCACTTTTATTCGATCAGTGTATGTTTACTTGTTTTTGTGAGTGATTGCGTTGAGTGGTTTGTTATTAATATGATTATATGTTAGCATTGTTTGTAGTATCCCTAATTATGAATATGTATTTTCCCTCTTGTTTCACGTGTAATTATATGTCTATGTGTTCTCAATTATTGTTTTTGTGAATCCATTTCAGTTTATATTGGTTATGTCTTTCTATGATGTTATTTTACACTATTGTTTAGATAAGGGTGAATGTTGGTGCCTATAAAAACATTTAAACCTGCTGCATTTGTTTGTACCAGCCCTTAGACTGAAACCTGATGTTTAGTGGTTGTCGGTTGTTGGTGTGGTCTT
The DNA here is from genome assembly GCA_019925275.1 of Mytilus edulis. Classification (NCBI taxonomy): domain Eukaryota; kingdom Metazoa; phylum Mollusca; class Bivalvia; order Mytilida; family Mytilidae; genus Mytilus; species Mytilus edulis. Next base: position 44,704,711 of record CM034357.1, on the reverse strand, counting down.
AAGAGCTTGTCTCACAGAAAACCATGCAAAAGTGTCCAGGAGTGAATTTTATGGAATCTCTTTAAATTTGGAACACACAACACTTAGACCATGCCAATATCACTTGCAAAATATTTTGCTTAAATTTTATCGCATAGCCGAGTTTTGTAGCGCCATCTATTTTCACCCTTTTTTTACGGGAAAATTTCCAAATTCAAGGGTTTTTTATTGATTTTAATCCACCAAATAATTAGTTCTAGCCATGAAAAATATCTATTTCGTTCAATGCATATGATAAAGCATTATTAAGGAAATAAAAAATGTAAGTAATAAATATATATTGGATTTTTTATAGTAGAATCTCTATGTTTATTAAACAGGTGTTTAAGGATTTGGCTATTTTACCAAATTTAGGACCTGAAGAAATGCTAAAATATAGAAAAGGTGAAGCTGTAATTAAAAGATGAATATATCAAATGAACTACTATGATAGCTTAAAGAAATATAAAAATCCACCCACGGCAAATATTTAGAAATATATTTTTTATATATCACTGTACGGCTACTTTTTATAGTATTTTTTAAATTTTTTTATGTAACTAAATCCTTTTCTTAACACAAAACCACAAATTATGGTGCAATTTTTATCAAAATGAGTGATTTTATACTTCAGCTGCTGTTTCTTATTAATTCAAAGCAAAATCATAGTGAAAACAGTAATCAAAGTACTAAAGCTCTCACGGAAAGCTCCATTTCAAAAATGAAAAAAAAAATGGTTTGATTCAAAATCAAATCCTCCAATTTGAAACTGCTCATAGCATGTTTTGTCTTTAAACTGTTTCCATTATTATATCTGGCACTTGCTTTTATATGCACTTTAATATTCAAAATGAAATATAAGCACGGACATGTGCCGGATCTGCATATTTATGCAAATGTAACGTTATTGTAAATCGTACATGCTACTCATGAACATTCATTTGTTTGTAATTATGCCCGTTATTCGGTATTTTGGTCCAATAGTACCTGATATGGAGGCTGTAAAATTAGAAAAAAACACAAATCCTAGTCACAACGAAAAAGTTTAATTACATGTAGGTCAGGTTTGAAAGACAGAATAACTTGTTATAAATTTTTAACGAAAAAAACCCCATCATGATCTTTTTTTCAAGTGTAAATTACACAAAATTTTAGCTTTTTTGGTTTGTTTTAATGCAATAAGACACTGAATCCTTTACATCTCTTTTTATCATGATTATAGAATTTATAGTTCATAAAATCATTGATACCAGATGACTCGGCAAAAACATATCAACTTTCAGTTTACAGCAAAAGTAGCCATATTTTTGTCCTTGTACTATTCTATGAATGGTCACTTTTATTCTGGCTTATAATTCTCATTGCATATTCACAAAAACAAGATCAACACATCTAATATCTACCCTAAATAGCATAATTCCTATTTTTGGTAGGTTCTCTCTATATTCACTTATTCACTATAGATTCATTTTCAGAAACTAACACTTTGGTGGTTGAGGTCTCTGATTTTTTTTTACAGAAAACATGCATTGATTCTTTTAAGTTTGTTAAGTTGTTAATCGGTTTCCTTTTTAACAAAGTATCCAACTTGAGTAACTATTGTAGTTTATGTAATTTGGAGCTTCATTCTGACTTATTACCATGATTACATAAAATTTGGAATTTTTCCAGCCTCACAGATACATGTATAGGTAGCTTAGGACTTGCAGTGTGAATCTTAATACTCTTCTCTTACTGCAATGTACCCTTTCCAACTCCATTTTTTTTGTGAATTTCGCTGACATTTTATTCAGTATCTTACATGTATGTAACTACAAGTTCAATATACCGACCAAATTCACACATGAAATTTGCACTATACTATCAAATATGTACTTTTAATTTCTATCCATTTGAAACATTTTGTACATGTTTTATCAAGTTTAATATTTCTCCACAACTTCTATCATGATTTGTTCAGATCAGGACATGAACAGAAAAAAAATTAACATGTGTGTCATGCTAAACAATAAGTAGCTTCAACTGCTGAATTTTCATTTATAGGCGGATTGTTTTCTTGTACATATGGGTTATACTGCTCTAGCAACGAATAGCTTTAGAAGTATGTGCTCACTGAATAGCCTGGACAACCTAAAATATGAAAAAATTTCATTGTTAAATATAAAAATATAACCCTTTTGAACAGAAACCCAAATTATGACAGAAAGAAAAAAACATCTTATATATAATCAAAAACAATTTTAAAACAATTTTAATACAATCAACAATAATGTTGGGTTGCTGTTCCATTGACATATAATCCACACCTCCTTTTACTCATGTGCATGATATGTGAACAAAACAATGATGTAACTATTCCAAATTTTAACATTAAAAATATATGTATTCCGGCCCTGAGAACAATTTCTATTTCGTTTACATGGTTAAAATTGGAATGTAAACAAAATTGATTAATTTAATTTCCAATTTACTTTACTCATTTTCAAAATAACGAATTTAAATCATGAGAATAATTATGAGAGTGACGGAGTATAGTATCCTGCATAGAAATACATAGTCCCCTCTTGCTTAAAATTTCTTTATACTGGAACAAAATGCTATATACTTAAAATAATCTATAACTTGGCATGGAGCATTGTAATACATATCAAATCAATATCTTCAAGCATGATAAATAATCATATATATAAAAGGTGTAAAAACTGAGTATTGGACATGTTTGATTGAATCAGACGTATTAAAATTTGTACTTGATATGTAACCTGTCATTATAAAAGTACATGCACGTACTTGTACCAATCATAAAAAAAGGTGGAAAACAGATTATTTGTGTGAATTTTCAGACCGACAGACAGACAAGAATCAATATATTTTCAGACAGACAGACAGACAGACAGACAGACAGACAGACAGACAGAACAGAACAGAACAGAACAGACAGACAGACAGACAGACAGACAGAACAGACAGACAGACAGACAGACAGACAGACAGACAGACAGACAGACAGACAAGAATCAATATATTTTCATATCAAAACAATTTACAAAAAAACAAGATTTTACAGGCAAGAATCAATGACAACAGACAGACAGACAAGACAGACAGACATACAGCATATTTTCATATCAAAACAATTTACAAAAAAAATATTTGGCAGACAAGAATAAATGACAACCGCTTTTTTGTTAAATTCATTCCCAGTTTATACAAATGATAAGGAACAATTTAGAGCTTGACATAGATGATACATGTACTACACCTGTTACTGTAATCTGCATATTGATAATACATATGAAGGATATATACATGTATATATATATATCACCAATGTTTTTGATTTGGGAAACTTTTATCATTAGATTGACTTTCATATGCCCCATTTATGTATTTGATAGTAAATTACTTGAGCCCTTAGTTTACCAAATAAAATTATTAATCCAAAATTCTACTGAAATATAATGCCTAAAATTGAGTTTTGGTACATACATTTGTACATTGTATGTCATGTAGTTTGCAATGTAAGAGACAATTGATCAGTTTCGCCATGAGCGCATGTTGCTGTTTCAAAAATGAAAGTTCAATAACTTCTCAATGCCATATCTGACAGAATGATAGACCTACAGACAAAGTTATACCATAATAAGTCCCATTAACGGGTATAAAAAGTATTAACTATTGAAATATATGTACAATGTAAATTTACATGTGTTATTATATATCTTGCAAATATTATATTCATGATATAAATATTTATGTACAAACATTTCTCGTTTTTATGTAGATCAGACAGTTCCAAGTTTTCCCGTTTGAATAGTTTTACACTAGTTATTTTTGGGGCCCTTTACAGCTTGCTGTTTTGTGTGAGCAAAGGCTCTTGTGTTGAAGGCCGTACCTTGACCTACATGTATAATGGTTTACTTTTATAAATTGTTACTTGGATGGGGAGTTGTCTCTGACATTGGCACTCATACCATATCTTTCTATATCTATATATCAGATGGTATAATATGTATTGTGACTGCAGGTACTTTTTATAAAACAAAGTATAGACTGTTTCTGGTGACTGTTACCGAGAAAATCACCCCCTCTTCCTAGGGGTGATTTTCTTATAAATTAGGTTCGTCACAGACAATGGACTTGCATTTGTAATCCCACGCTGTAAAAGGATTACAGCTGCAGTTAAATTTCTTTATAATTATAGATATTGTACATGTTATATCACAGGTTTTGGCCCTTAACAGAAATTTCCACTGGGAGGTTACATGGACTCACGATACAGTCATCCAGGGGGATGGGATCGGGTTACTTTTATATGAACGGAACCCCCCCCCCCCCCCCTTTGAAACCCTCTGGCTATGTTGGGTGTGTATCGGCTGACCCTTCTTTAGTTCTTAATAAAAGATATGCAGCCAAATTGAATGATTTATTTGTTGTATTTTATATATTATTATTATTTACCTGATGTACATGCTGTATGCTTCTGTTCAGTTTTCTGTTCAGTTTTCTGTACGGTAGTTCAAGACCTGCTTTAAACTTGACGTTCGTTGTGGTCATAATAGCAACAGCAAACTAAATTCCTTCTCCACTTAGCCTCAGCATTATCTCTTGGTGTCAGTTCTACGTTTCTGTAATATCTCATTATCTGACACTCAGTGACAGGACGTTTTCGTGCAAACATGGCAAAGCTCTGAGCTGACAAAATGTGAGAAAACTCTTGACTGGTCTCTTCACATTGCAGCATTGACATCAATACAAAGTGTGATGTATCTTGATGCCACTCAAACAGCTTATGTAAGGTCCTACTATCACAAAAAAGGCTTAGTTGCTAGTTTCAGGGAAGTCTGCATCTCATGATCTGAGCAGTTACCTTCTTTATAGTAGTGTGGAGAACAATATAAAGGGAGATAACTCTTGATAACAATCATTCAGTGAAAGCTGCAATATCTTATTTATTTATATGTTATACCTTTGAACATTTAAATTGATAATAACATCATGTTTTGTTTGATATATGCCCAAAATTGGTTTAGTAAAAAATGCGGGAAAAGCCTTGAGGTGGTGTTTTAGAACAAAAAATAAGGATACTTTTACTAATTTGCCAAGGGTGGATTTTTTATATATTTTTTAATCCAATAAAAATTTGTGGAAAGAAATTTATTTCATGTATTTCTGTCTTCACCTTTTCGAAAACCAGTGACTTGAACTTGGCTAGTAAATGACTTATACAAAATAAGGTATGAAAGAGAGCACCCTTTAAGTGTGCAAAAAAATAGAAAATGCTTTATAAATGCGTAATTTATGATCTTTTACATATATTTCCACAATATAAATGGCTAGAACCCCAATAGAACTAATTTGGTGACTTTTAAAGTACTTTCAAATAAACATATATTTGAAAGAATTTTTGGCTAATTTTGTCCAATTATGCAAATTAGCTTGTTACTAAAAATAGACACAATTCAGAGAAGTCTTAAATATATTTTCTGGTTTCCATTGAACCTAAGATATGAAAAAAACTTCATTTGCTGGAAAAGGTTTAACCAACCTCCTGGACGATTTTTCTAATTTTGCATGGTTTTCTGTGAGACAAGCTCTTAAATGTTTCTCGTTTCTCGTTGTTTCGATTTCCTATTTGAATGGTTTTACACTAGTCATTTTGTGCCCTTTATAGACTGCTGTTGGGTGTGAGTCAATGTTACGTGTTGAAACCGTACGTTGACCTTTTAAATGGATTACTTTTACAAATTTTATGGAGAGTTGTCTTTTTGGAACTCATACCACTATTACCATTATAAAAGTAATTCAAGGTTAGTTACTCATTTGGGAAACTATGTTCGATTTTGTATGTTGTCCCGAAGCTTTAGATATTAGTAGTTATATTTAAACTCATAAGTCACAAAAAACCGACATGCGATGCAATGACAGTTAGTGAAAACATATTTAAAGACAAAAACATCTACAATCAGGGATGATATTAAGAAAGAAGAAATATTTTTACTAATACAAGACTTATAAAGTGCACGGTCGACATTTAAAGACAGTAGAACTGAGGGTGTTTTGTAAAGCCAGTGACATTAATGTCGTGAAAGTGAAACAGAATGGTCCCAGATTCAAGCGTCGATGCAACATTTAGGTTTTGTCTGTGGTTTAAGTATTTGTAGACATCAATGAATTGGCAAACCTTTATAAATAGTTATCATCAAATTAGTCCACCTTACTTAAAAGTCAAATGAGTACGTCTCAAGACTTGGCGTTCGGCGTCGTCATCTTTTAACTTTTATAAATATAAGTCCACTCAAACCATATCGACATAACTAGAAATAAAACAAAGGGCTGAAATCAAGGTTCGCTTATTATTTTAAAAACCGATGTAAACAGAGAAATTCTGTCAGTACCTATAACGATTAAAATGTTGCGCAGTAACTATTTTCAAATAAGGGCAAAGCTGTCAGACTTTCCGTTTTAAAAATGTTCCCCCTTTTATTTCAAAATTATATTAGATAAACAGAAACCTTAAACAGAAACACTGATCAGTACGACAAGATTTACAAATAAATCATATGATCAGAATTGTCAGATAACTCCTTATGAGAGTAATTCTCCATGGTCAATTAATTTTTTGCTACTCATTCGATAAATCAACATATCTTCGCCATTTTCAATTATTTTTCCACAACTTCCATGCACAAATGTTTCGTTTAAAATATTCCTTCCTTTTAACAAAACAATAAGTTTACCAAATTTTTTTCCAAATACCTTTACCTTAATCAACATCCTAATCATTTTACTTTTTAAAACATACAGTAAATTGTAATATCTATATTTGCGATACATTTTGCAACCTTATAAATATGTTGACTTTGGTTACCACTGGTTACCTTTCACAGATATTTGCTTTGACAACATCTGTTCACCCTACCAAAATATTAATCATGATGGTTACCTCTGGTCATCCTTTACAGATATATGATTTGGTTACTTCTGGTCACCTTATGAAGATATTGACATTGGCTATCCCTGGATGGACACCTTATAAAGCTATAAACTTTTGATACCTCTTATTACCCTACACATATATTGATTTTGGTTACCTATGGTCACCTTACACAGATGTTGGGTTTGCTTACTTCTGGTCACCTAAAACAGATATTGCTTTGGTTACCTCTGGTCACCTAACACAGATATTGCTTTGGTTACCTCTGGTCACCTTACACAGATATTGCTTTGGTTACTTCTGGTCGCCACCTTTACTAAGATATTATTGATGAGGGTTAATTCTGTCCACCCTACTACATATATTGGTTTTGGTTACTTCCGGTCATCTTACACATATATGGGTTTTGGTTACATCTGGTCACTTTACACAGCTATTGGATTTGGTTACCTCTTATCATCTTATAACGCAAGATACGTTTGATACGTTTTGTTATTTTATAAGAATTGACTTTGATTACTTTTGATCACCTTACACAAATATTGGCTTTGTTTACCTCTGGTCAACTTACTTAGATAAAATCTTTGGTTTTCTCTGATCACCTCTCACCGATATTGGCTATGGTTACCTTTGGTCAACTTATAAAACTAACATTTTGGTTACCTATGGTCACTCTACATTGAAATTGACTTTGGTTTGATTAAATCTGGCCATTTTCACAAAAATATGACCTTTTAGTGTTATCCGGAACAGAAACGAGCACTGTACGGTGAATGCCTATTTATCTGTCCAAAACTGGTAAGAGCACTTGTAAACTATTTAGGTAATATAACATAAATTTCTTTGGTGGTTTGAAGGTAAGGCTTCCTTTATACATATGAAATTGTTGAGCTGTTATTTCAACGAAGATGCTCACAAAAACCACAACGTAAAATCGTTAGATTTATGAATATGGATAACATGGAGCTAGAGTATATTCATTTAAATATAAACGAGTCTAAATTGAAAGCTACGTTCAAACCTATGATTGCGTTGGATAAAAACCGCAATTTTTATACGTGTGCATGTAAAACAAATTTCGCTGTAGAAGGGTCTAAATACAGCACAAACAACATTTTCCAAAAGACCAAAAAAAGTGAAAAAGTGTGTTTAAACAAAACGCATTTGACTAACAGGTCGAACAACTGATGTTCTTTAACCTAACTGACTGCCATTGGCGATTGCCAAATAGAATTGACCATAAGATGTAACCCGGATTTCGACAATAAATATCTCTTCAGTGATGTTAGGGATCGAAACGGTATTTGGAAGGCCATATAAAATTTACCCTCATTTTTAGATAGACTCTTGAATTATATATATATGTGTTAGACTATTTGTGGTATGAACATGTCAATTCATTATTTTTTTTTTTATAATTATATTATATTATGTTATTAAACATCGTTTGCAAGACCAAATACAGTGTTTTTTTCTTATTTATACGGAGAATTGTAGAGAGGAAATACTTTAAAATCGGACAAGCATGGCGAGGTAAAATGTACCTACGGTCATTTGTATTTAATCCGCCGATATATCATCCTAAGTATTACAACAAATACAGTTTCGTAAACAGTTAATTCATACTTATGAGTATATCAATGATAAACCATGCTAAACACAGAAGTGCTAACAATAGGATCGGAATACCAGCGTGAGGGAACCAACCACAAGCATTGGCATCGATCCATTTGTTGTTATTAAACTCGCCATAAATTCCAGGATTGAAAGTGTGTTCTATTGGTAGCTTATAATATTCTCCATTTTTTAAAAAAAAATAATAGTTTATGAACATAAACTTGAACATCTTATGATAGTATTAAAAAAAATGTAAAAACATTTAAGAAATATGCCTGTTGATAAAAAGGGTCAGTATTTCTTAGGTCTTATATCTTAAAAAAAAGAATTAAAACAAGTTGTTAAAGACATGTGATTTGGGATTCCTATTTATGAAACTCATGTTTTAAAAGAAGATAAAAAGCTAAATAGCATGTATACTTTTCAGGTCAATGGTCAATGTTACAGATGACCAATTAAGACAGTAGTATGCCGTTGTTCACAAGTCAACATTCGGTTAAAAGACAACAAATCCGGGTTACAAACTAAACACGAAGGAAACACATCAACTTTATAAGGAAAACAACAGAAACACTGATCTGCAACAAAAATAAAACTGTCACAAAAATAAAACTAGCCTGAAATAAAGAAATATAAGATGCAGTTGCTTCTTATATAATTACTGGATTATTAATTTAGGTTAGCACAGTAAATTTCAATTCCACTCACACCAGAAATAGATAGAAAGAAGTATTGAAGTTAATAAAACAGAAAGTTGTCCTTTGGCAAAAATTTAACAAAACTGTACATGTTTTACAAGCATAGAAATAAAAAAATGAAGACAATCAAAAGTACTGTGATTATTTGGTCATCAATGCTCCGAGTGATATTCGATGTGCAAGTCCTACATGTATCATCCATTTGATAATAAATTAAACTGACAGCGGCATATCTGTATATATTTATATACATGATAAAGGAAGAAGTTGACCATTCGTTTTGAAATTTGAATGTTTCGTATGATATGCATTCAAAAGATCATTTGAAGCGAATACCAAAGCTTTTAGAAATTCAGATTCAACCACATTTTGAACAAAAAACAAATTTCCGCATTAGGTAGCACTTGTTTTCCATACAAAAGGTCAGCAAAAGTAATGAATGTTTATACGTGTCTTTTATATTTGGTTCAGTGTGCACATTTTGAACATATGTAAGTGTTGAGTCAAATATAAGACTTAATTTGGAATAACTTCTTTCCATTTTGATGTGTCATATACTGTTCTTAATAGTTACATGTATCCTACACAGTTCTACCCTACAATTGTTCAAGGGTAGATCTATAAGAAAAATTCTAGGATAGACAAAGGCAACAATGGTATACCGCTGTTCAAAAGTCATAAATCGATTGAGAGAAAACAAATCCTGCTTACAAACTAAAACACTTTTTAAGAGGAAAACAACGAAACAACAGAAAGACTGAAGTGCAACAAAAACACACGACAATGTATATGAAAAGATATTCTTCTGTTCGGCCATTCCTATATAACAGTTATGAATACCATGTTAAATATCAGGGGCGTTTATCATGTTTAGCTAAGTGAAATCTTGTACATTGAGACAGAAAGACAGATATTTGATGAATTTCACCCTTTTTGTAAATGACTTCGCTTCTTCTAGTTTTACATAATATATTAGTTCTCATTTAAATTTTTCATTCATTTTTTTGTGTATTCGAAGGTTAAATTTCTATATACACTGATATACTAAAAATACTATTGATATAGATTTTTGAAGTTACGGTTAGGCTAGTGTACAATAGCCGTATACATATTTGATACACAATTATAACAATTGTATAGTGTTAGATTATTATGTTAATGATTGTTGTTACTTTATTTGGTTGAGATCACCCCAAGTTTTTGGTGGGGTTTGTGCTGCTCAGGTTTTTTTCTATGTTCTGTTTTATATACTAATGTTTTTCTGTTTGTCTTTGTCTTGTTTAGCCTTGGCGTTCTCAGTTTAGTTTCTACTTGTGAGTTTGAATGTCTCTCTGGTATCCGTCTTCTCTCTTTTATTGTGAATGGATTGTGATCATTAATGTAAAACAGAAGTTACTTTTATTTACCATTCTAAATATCTTACCGCATTTCCATATAATTCTTTCATATAATTTAAATCGCAAACATGTTCTTCGTTTGTTGAACTAAAAACATTGCGTGTATCTGTTTTCTCCATGATTCGATTTAAATCAAAGGCTTAAAAGTCGTGCCGAGCAAAAATCTCGACAAATGAAAGGACAGCAACGAGATGAACAATCTAACTCATTTTATAATATATTATTGAGTAATATTAACATGTATATATAAGATAACTGTAATAGATATTTGTTACTAAATATAACTTGCATTTGTTAGTTACAAAACTAAGGAAGTATCGATAATGAGTAATTGAACTACACAATGACAAAACAGACCCTCAATAGGACATAGATATTGAAAAATAATTAAAAAAATAAATCATCTGACAAGACTTGAAAAAAATGCCTTCAATAATTAGATTGATGTAGACGATTAATTTGAAAAAAAAATCAATGATAACGTCAATATATAAATTTCCTTGAATCTTTCCTAGATAACATTTTCGTTCGCTATGGAGATTCCGTATATGGTAAATGGGGACTTACTGTGCACCACTTGTTGAAGACCTGTTTCTCTGTTGTAATGAGCTACAATTTATGACTAAAATCAGCAAAGACGCACCAAAAAACATCTGAATAAAAAAATAATAACACTTTTAGATATATGGATGATATACTGGCTCTCTATAATGATGTCTTCAGTATGTACACTAAAGATGTTTTTCCTGCCGAACTATCTTTACAAAAAAGCTAATACTACATGAACACTGTCCTTTCCTGGATCTTTATAGCTATATCTTTAACGATAAGCTTAATAGCAAATTTTATGATAAAAGAGATGATTTTTCATTTTCGATTGTGAGGTATCCATTTTTAGATGATGTCGTTGCCTTGTCACCATCTTATGGTGTTTATATACTAGTCAACAAAAGAAACGATACACGACTTTGAAATAAAATTTATCAAAAAGTGTTACATATACAACAAAATGATATACACTATTTTAAAAAGCTTTCATTTGCAATGTATGCACATGTGATAATGAAAATCAAAACTTTTCAGAAAGTATCTAAATTCCGTGTAAACGATCATAGGGTGTAAATTAGTTTTGCGGAAAGTTGAATAAAAAATCGACACATAATTTTCTAAGTACTAAATAAAATTTCAAATTTGTTTAAAAATATTCAATATGCTAATCAAGTTATGTTTATGTTGTAACTAATGGGTTGAAATATTGTTTTTTTTTTAATTTTTTGGAAAAAAAGTGTTTTTTGAAATCTCAAAAATTGCAAAAAATTTTTTTTTTATTTTCGTCTCAAATCAATGCTTTAGATATGAAAACAATACACAGTAAATTTGGAACCTTTTGGATTAGTTTTAAGATTGTTGCCGCTTTTTGAATATCACTTTACACATACTGTCTATGGTAAATCTGTTGATAATGTATACATTTTAACGATTTCTCGTGGGGCCGAACTTTGCTTAACTAATGAACGAAGAAACTGTATGATTTTTAAAAACAAATTGATGGCAAACACTGTCTTTACCTTTAAATGAGAGGTTGGCATCATTAGTTGGAACTTCTGTTTTTAAAATTGTCGTTTTATGTAAATTTTGTAAAAAAAAAAAATCGCGAAAAAACGTCACAAAAGCAAAAAAATATTTTTTTTAAACGGATTTATATTTCCATAATGATTAAGTATTACTTCCTTCAATATTGGTCCAATGAACGGAAAACTTTATCTTTAATTTGAAAAAAAGTCTTGTCTCGTTTCTTTTGTTGACTAGTATATATCTCTACTAGTTCGATTCCGTCGTGTATTTAGCAAAGTACTGAATTTTAACAAAAGAAATATATGTTTTACTGAACAATTATAACACCAGGTGTTTCAATATCAGAAACTGGTAAAAAAATTTACTAAATTTTGAAATCGGAACAAGGACATAATTGGTAAATTTTATCAACATGCAAACAACTTATACGTTCAGGTATTTCACATCCAACTCGTTATGGTAATATTCTTTACAAAGCAAATATCGGCATTCACTTCACAAGTTAGCAAAACCTTCAAACAGACTTATTCAGAAGGGGTATAGTTACGATACTGTTTTCATGTCATTGAATATGGCATATTTTGGTATTAATTATTCACTTATACTTAATAGGGTCTTTTCATCGAAAATGAACAAATTTGTTGTAAAACCAGTTGTTTGCATGATACGGGATATGTTTTTCTTATATATTTTATGTTGGTATAATACTAAACCAACAACGGGAGGGATTTTACTTGATTTTCATACGAAGAGGAAATTATCTTTTGGTCAGTTTAATTGAGGGCTGGAGCTGGCATGTCAATAACTGCTAGTATTACATTGTTAATTAATACACTAGTATTATTGTCATTTTGCTTTTGTTTTGTTACCTTCTGACATGGGACTCTGATGCATTTTTGCGTTTGTCCCATGTCAGGAGCTTCTGGCCTTTGTTAGTTTCGTATGGTTATTTTTTTATTTTTTTATTTTATATTAAGGGGTCAGCTGAAGCCCACTTCCGGGCTCGAGATTTTCTCCCTGCGTTGAAGACCCGTTGATGGACTTCGGCTGTTACTTGCACTTTGGTCGGTTTAAAACATTGTTATGTCTTTGTCATATTCCCAATTCTCAATTTTCGTTCTGAATATTAGATAAAAACTAAACATATAAATATTAACATACCAAAATCACAATGCGTATGTTATTTTTTTTGCCTATAATAAATACAAAACATAGGTGCCGGTTTTTGTCTTTATTGCAGTATATATATAGAAATATACATGTGAATAATTATTTAAATTCAGGTCCGTTAACGATTTTGAGAAAAATAAGATCATTGTGTCTTTCATTATCATCTTTCTATCCACCATACACTCTACCAATCCTCCACCACGTGCAACATATCCTCCGCCATGCCCAACTTATCTTTAACAATGCCCACCATTTCCTCCGCCACGGGAAACATACCCTCCGCCGTATCCAACATTGTCTTCGCCACCACGATTGCCGCCAGTCTTGCCACCATAATCGCTACCATGATAATAACCATATTTGCTACCGTATTTAGTGTAATATCCACCATCACCTTGATTACCACCTTGACCATATGCAACTTTATCTCTGCCACCATAATTTACACCTCGCAGAGCGTATCCATGACTTGTGTACACGGCTGACAAAAGGATAAGCAGAGCAATGGCGAGCTTCATTTTTAGCTAAAAACAATTTTAAGATGATAAATTCAAGTGAAAAATAAACAGCAATTTATTAAAGCATGTTCTTAGAATCGAGAGGACTTTTGATATATTTACTGTAGTGTTCATTGAATTATTATAAATTAATTGGATATTTGTGTTCGGTCCTTTGAATGCCTTACAGGAATCGTGTTTCTGGAGACAGAAGTGCTGACGCATAATTTACTAAATATGTTTGGTTGTTACAGTTAATAAATAAAAAAATGTTAAAAAATAAAAGATCAAAGCTGCAAAGGGTCTTCAATCTTTACTTGAATTCAAAAGCACAGCTCAAAAACTGACCTGGTGTGACTTACAATATTAAGGTCTATTTTAAATCGGATTATCAAACTATCAACGCCTAAAGATAGCTCCAGAAACATTAAGCAACGAAATCATTTTCAGATTGGAGAATTTATTATTTTGGTATATCATCATCAACCATGCAAAAAATGAGTGATTTAAGTAATGACAAGCACAACCCCCACAATAGAAGCAGAGTAATGTGCAACTCTTGCGATAAAAGAGAACTACTTTAAATTTATTACTATAACACACGTTATAATTGAAAATAAAAGTCGTCCCTGTGTACATAAAAGCCAACTATTATTATGTGTAAGTCGATGTTTGTCATAATGATTATTTCAATCTTGATAATTAAAAAATATATCTCATATAGTCTAAATTTGGTTTTTGTTATTTCAAAACCAAGCAAATAGTCAACTGAATGCCTCGTTATTTACCTTTTATCTTCAATATAAAATGTTTGTATGGTACAATTTCTAGCATTTGATTCGGTGGCTTTTTAGTAACAAACAAACAAGTACAGAAAAATTTGCTAAAAAGTTAAGTTTTCACCCGACCTTTATCAGCAATGATAAGATTTGAACAAACGTTGGTCACAGACTAACTATGATACTCTGCATTTCAACTACTTTTTAATAAAAGATTGAAGAAAAACCTTAAACCTTAAACAGAATACAAGATATATAACTTACCTTTTGCGACTTTGCAATGTGCAGATCTGTATTTTTAGTGGTTTATATACTAAAGCATACACCACAAGATGGAGATTTATATGGTCAATTTGTCAAAACAATAAAAGTTTTGAATTAAAATAAAAACTATTTATACGTTTACATATAGCTTTAATGATATAAAAACATCAAAATAAAAATAACCGTTCATTAAAACATCATTTATCAAGATTATTTACAATAAATTTCCATGGTAGATGTATAAGATTAGAAAGTATTGGGTTCTATTTTAAACTTCAATCAAAAACATTGAATGATGACAACGTTTACTTTTCTACATGAAAAGCAGCGTGTTCAATTAATTTCATTATTTGATACCTGGTGTAATGGTTCCCACTATTTAAGGTGAACTCGTTGATGTGTCAAATAAAAACAGAAAACTTTATTTTTTTTTCATTTAGCGTCAAATACAGGTATGTTTATTTTCAATTGATAGAGAGCTGAAAAAAATGAAAAAGTGATTTCAATTTATCATCACAAGTACTGAAAATCTCGACAAGTAGGGCACTGTAAATGCATATTCTATACAAAGACTTGCTAGTGTAATATAATTATGGCCCCTGTTTACTAGGCTAAAACGTTGAGTTGGTTTTTTAAAGTGGTAGTTCAGTCTGCAGAGAGATACATTGTATATCGCTTTATCTAGACTCTTTGTTCGGACTTCAAGCCGACCACTGACTGACCCCTTAATGCCACATACTTAGCAGTGAAGCACCAAATACCAAATATACAGTCCGAAATGTAAAAAAAGAAACAAAAGGTGAATACTTAAATAAACATATTTCATGTAGGGTTTTTAAAAAGTTAGTAACTTTGAAAACTAAATTTTTCCTAATTTATACCAGTGTTTGATATACAGTTTTACCGTTTTAGTTGATATATAAAGTGTGTCTTTCTATGATGTTATGTTACATTATGGATTTGTTTGCACCTGTCCTTAGTGAGAAACCCTGTTCAGTGGCTTTCGGTTGTTGGTTTGGTCATAAGTGTTTCCTGTTTCTCATTTTTGATTTTCCTATTTGAACTAGCAATTTTTTTACCCTTCATAGCTTGCTGTTCGGTGTGAGCCAATGTTCCGTGTTGCAGACCATACTTTAACTTGTAATGGATTACTTTTACAAATGGACTTGAATGGAGAGCTGTCTTATTGGCACTCATACCACTCATATCTTCTGATATCTATTTACATTAGAAACGTACTTGAAGGTTAGTTACTCTTTTTGGAAACTATTTTCGATTTTGAGTGTTGTCCCCAACTTGTAAAGTACAACCAATGCTTTAGACTAAGTTGCAACTATAAGTTTGTGATTAGGACAGTATAAGTGGAACCATTAGTGGTAGGCAAATGTTAATTGCTAATACTAGTAGTTATATTTAGACTCATAAATCATAAACAAACCGACATGCAGTGCAATGACGATTAGTGAAAAAAAGATTAAAAGACAAACACATCTACAATCAGAGATGATATCAATGAAGAAAAAAATATTTTTATTTATGGAAGACTAATCAAGTGCATGATCGACACTTATAGATATTAGAACTGAGGGTGTTTTTGTCAAGCCAGCGACGTCGTGAAAGTGAGACAAAACAGTCCCAGATTGAAGCGACGGTGCAACATTTAGGTTTTGTCTGTGGGTTTAGTATTTCTAGACATCAATAAATTTGACAAACCTTTATAAATAGTTATGACTAAATTAGCTCACCTTTCTTAAAGGTCAAATGAGCACTTCTCATGACTTGGCGTTCGGCGTCGTCCTCTTTTAGCTTTTATACAAATCAGTCCACTCAAACGTTATCGACATAACTAGAAATAAAACAAAGGGCTGAAATCAAGGTTTGCTTATTATTTTGAAAACCGATGTAAACAGAGAAATTCTGTCAGTACCAATAACGATTGAAATGTAGCGCGCTAACTCTTTTCCAATTAAGTCAAAGCTGTCAGACTTTCCGTTTTAAAAATGTTCCCCTATTTATTTCAAAATTATATTAGATAAACAAAAACCTTAAACAGAAAAACTGATCAGTACGTCAAGATCTACAAATAAATCATATGACCAGAATTGTCAGATAACTCCTTATGAGAGTAATTCTCCATGGTCAATTAATTTTTTGCTACTCATTCGATAAAACAACATATCTTCGCCAGTTTCAATTATTTTTCCACACGTTTCATGCACAAATGTTTCATTTAAAATATTCCTTCTTTTTTAACAAAACAATAAGTTTACCGCATTGCTGTCCAAATACCTTTACCTTAATCAATATCATAATCATTTCAAAACATACAGTAAATTGTAACGTCTATATTTGCGATACATTTTGCAACCTTATGAATATATTGACTTTGTTTACCACTGGTTATCTTTCACAGATATTTGTTTTGACAACATCTGTTCACCCTACTAAAATATTAATGATGATGGTTACCTCTGGTCATCCTTTACAGATATATGATTTGGTTACCTCTGGTTACCTTATGAAGATATTGACATTGGTTAACTCTGGATGGACACCTTATAAAGCTATAAACTTTTGATACCTCTTATTGCCCTATACATATATTGACTTTGGTTACCTCTGGTCACCTTACACAGATGTTGGGTTTGCTTACTTCTGGTCACCTAAACAGATATTGCTTTGGTTACCTCTGGTCACCTTACACAGATATTGCTTTGGTTACTTCTGGTCGCCACCTTTCTAAGATATTAAAGATGAGGGTTACTTCTGTTCACCCTACTATATATATTGGCTTTGGTTACTTCCGGTCATCTTACAAATATATGGGTTTTGGTTATATCTGGTCACCTTACACAGCTATTGGCTTTGGTTACCTCTGATCACCTTATAAAGCAAGAGACTTTTGATACGTTTTGTTATTTTAGAAGGATGTACTTGGTTACTTTTGATCCCCTTACACAAATATTGGCTTTGTTTACCTCTGGTCAACTTACTTAGATAAAAGCTTTGGTTTTCTCTGATCACCTCTCACTGATATTGGCTATGGTTACCTTTGGTCAACTTATAAAACTAAACATTTTGATTACCTTTGGTCACTCTTCACTGAAATTGACTTTGGTTACCTCTGGTCACCCTATACATATAGTGGAATTGATTAAATCTGGTCATCTTCACAAAAATATGACCTTTTAGTGTTATCCGGATCAGAAACGAGCACTGTACGGTGATTGCCCATTTATCTGTCCAAAACTAGTAAGAACACTTGTAAACCATTTAGGTAATATAAACATATAAAATTCTTTGGTGGTTTAAAGGTTAGGGTTCCTTTATACTTATAAAATTGTTGAGCTGTTATTTCACCGAAGATGCTCACAAAAACCACAACAATCCTCCGATATATCATCCTTAGTAGTACAACAAATACAGTTTCGTAAACAGTTAATTCATTTGGCAAAACTTCTAGGAATTTTGGTTCTCAATGCTCTTCAACTCCGTAATTTATTTGGCCTTTTTAACTTTTTTTTTATTCGAGCGTCACTGATGAGTCTTTTGTAGACGAAACGCGCGTCTTGCGTATATACTAAATTTAGTCCTGGTATCTATGATGAGTTTATTTAATTCCTAATTATGAGTATATCAATGATAAACCATGCTAAAGACAGAAGTGCTAACAATAGGATTGGAATACCAGCGTGACGGAACCCACCACAAGCATTGGCATCGATCTATTTGTTGTAATTAAACTCGCCATAGATTCAACGATTGAAAGTGTGTTCTATTGGTAGCTTATCATATTCTATATTTTTTTAATCTAATAGTTTATGAACAAAAACTTGAACATCTTATGAAAGTATTAAAAAAAATGTAAAAACATTTAAGAAATATGCCTGTTGATTAAAAGGGTAAGTATATCTTAGGTCATGGCCTCTGTTTCTAAAAAAGAATTAAAAAAAGTTGTTAAAGACATGTGATTTGGGATTCCTATTTATGAAACCCATGTTTTCAAATAAGATGAGAAGCTAAATAGCATGTATACTTTTTCGGTCAATGGTCAATGTTACAGATGACTAATCAAGACAACAGTAGTATACCGTTGTTCAAAAGTCAAAAACCCATTAAAATAAAACAAATCCGGGTTACAAACTAAAAAAGAAGGAAACGCAGTAACTTTATAAGGAAAACAACAGAAACACTTATCTGCAACAAAACTAAAACTACCACAAAAATAAAACTAGACTGAAATAAAGAAATATAACATGCAGTTGCTTTTAACTGGATTATCATTTTAGGTTAGCACAGTAAATTTCAATTCCACTCACACCAGAAAAGGATAGAAAGAAGTTTCGAAGTCAATATAACAGAACGTTTTCCTTTGGCAAAATTTTAACAAAACTGTACATGTATTACAAGCATAGAAATAAAAAAAAAATGAAGACAATCAAAAGTACTGTGATAATTTGGTCATCACAGCTCCGAGTGATATTCGATGTGCAAGTCCTACATGCATCATCCATTTGATAATTAATTAAACTAACAGCGGCATATCTGTATATATTTATATACATTATATAGAAAGAAGTTGACCATTCGTTTTGAAATTTGAATGTTTCGTATGATATGCATTCAGAAGATCACTTGAAGCGAATACCAAAGCTTTTAGAAATTCAGATTCAACCACATTTTGAACAAAAAATAAATTTCCGTATTAGGTAGCACTTGTTTTCCATACAAAAGGTCAGCAAAAGTAATGAATGTTTATACGTGTCTTTTATATTTGGTTCAGTGTTCACATTTGGAACATATGTAAGTGTTGAGTCAAATATAAGACTTAATTTGGAATAACTTCTTTCCATTTTGATGTGTCATATAACTGTTCTTAATAGTTACATATATCCTACACAGTTCTACCCTACAACTGTTCAAGGGCAGAACTATAAAAAAAAAATGCTAGGATAGACAAGGGCAACAATGGAATACCGCTGTTCAAAAGTCATAAATCGATTGAGAAAAAACAAATCCGGGTTACAGACTAAAACACTTTAGATTGAAGAAGAAAACAACGAAACAACAGAAAGACTGAAGTGCAACAAAAACACACGACAATGTATTTGAAAAGATATTCTTCTGTTAGGCCATTCCTATATAACAGTTATGAATACCATGTTAAATATCAGGGGCGTTTATCATGTTTAGCTAAGTGAAATCTTGTACATTGAGACAGAAAGACAGATATTTGATGAATTTCACCTCTTTTGTAAATGGCTTCGCTTCTTCTAGTTTTACATAATATATTAGTTCTCATTTAAATTTTTCATTCATTAATTTATGTATTCGAAGGTTAAATTTCTATATACATGTACACTGATATACTAAAAATACTATTGATATAGATTTTTGTAGTTACGGTTATGCTAGTGTACAATAGCCGTAGACATGTTTGATACACAATTAAAACATTTGTATGGTGTTAGATTATTATGTTAATGATTGTTGTTACTTTATTTGGTTTAGTCACCCAAGTTTTTGGTGGAGTTTGTGCTGCTCAGGTTTTTTTCTATGTTCTGTTTTATATACTAATGTTTTTTCTGTTTGTCTTTGTCTTGTTTAGCCATGGCGTTCTCAGTTTAGTTTCTACTTGTGAGTTTGAATGTCACTCTGGTATCTGTCTTCTCTCTTTTATTGTGAATGGATTGTGATCATTAATGTAAAACAGAAGTTACTTTTATTTACCATTCTAAATATCTTACCGCATTTCCATATAATTCTTTCATATTAAAATCGAAAACATGTTCTTCGTCTGTTGAACTAAAAACATTGCGTGTATAGATGATCTGTTTTCTCCATGATTCGATTTAAATCAAGGGCTTAAAAGTCGTGCCGAGCAAAAATCCCGACAAATGAAAGGACAGCAACGAGATGAACAATCTAACTCATTTTATAATATATTATTGTTTAATATTTACATGTATATATAAGATAACTGTAATAAATATTTGTTAATAAATATAACTTGCATTTGTTAGTTACAAAACTAAGGAAGTATCGATAATGAGTAATTGAACTACACTATGACAAAACAGACCCTCAATAGGACATAGATATTGAAAAATAATTAAAAAAAATAAATCATCAGACGAGAATCGAAAAAATACCTTCAATATTTAGATTGAAATAGACGATTAATTTGAAAACAAAATCAATGATAACGTCAATATATAAATTTCATTGAATCTTTCCTAGATAACATTTTCTTTCGCTATGGAGATTCCGTATATGGTCAATGGGGACTTACTGTGCACCACTTGTTGAAGACCTGTTTTCTGTTGTAATGAAGTACAATTTATGACTAAAATCAGCAAAGACGCACCAAAACAACATCTGAATAAAAATTTAATAACACTTTTAGATATTTGGATGATATACTGGCTCTCTATAATGATGTCTTCAGTATGTACACTGAAGATGTTTTTCCTGCCGAACTATCTTTAAAAAAAGCTAATACTACAATGAACACTGTCCTTTCCTGGATCTTTATAGCTATATCTTTAACGATAAGCTTAATAGCAAATTTTATGATAAAAGAGATGATTTTTCTTTTCTATTGTTAGGTATCCATTTTTAGATGATGTCGTTGCCTTGTCACCATCTTATGGTGTTTATATATCTCTACTAGTTCGATTCTGTCGTGTATTTAGCAAAGTACTTGATTTTAACAAAAGAAATATATGTTTTACTGAACAATTATAACACCAGGTTTTTCAATATCAGAAACTGGTAAAAAAATTTACTAAATTTTGAAATCGGAACAAGGACATAATTGGTAAATTTTATCAACATGCCAACAACTTATACGTTCAGGTATTTCACATCCAACTCGTGATGGTAATATTCTTACAAAGCAAATATCGGCATTCACCTCACAAGTTAGCAAAACCTTCAAACAGACTTATTCAGAAGGGGTATAGTTACGATACTGTTTTCATGTCATTGAATATGGCATATTTTGGTATTAATGATTCACTTATACTTAATAGGGTCTTTGCATGAAAATGAACAAATTTGTTGTAAAACCAGTTGTTTGCATGATACGGGATATGTTTTTCTTATATATTTTATGATGGTATAATATTAAACCAACAACGGGAGGGATTTTACTTGATTTTCATACGAAGAAGAAATTATTTTTGGTCAGTTTAATTGAGGGCTGGAGCTTGGTATGTCAATAACTGCTAGTATTGCATTGTTAATTAATACACTAGTATTATTGTCATTTTGCTTTTGTTTTGTTACCTATTCTGATATCGGACTCTGATGCATTTTTGCGCTTGTCCCATGTCAGGAGCTTCTGGCCTTTGTTAGTTTCGTATGGTTATTTTTTTATTTTTTTATTTTATATTAAGGGGTCAGCTGAACCCACTTCCGGGCTCGAGATTTTCTCCCTGGTTGAAGACCCGTTGATGGACTTCGGCTGTTACTTGCACTTTGGTCGGTTTAAAACATTGTTATGTCTTTGTCATATTTCCAATTCTCAATTTTCGTTCTGAATATTAGATAAAAACTAAACATATAAATATTAACATACCAAAATCACAATGCGTATGTTATTTTTTTTTGCCTATAATAAATACAAAACATAGGTGCCGGTTTTTGTCTTTATTGCAGTATATATATAAATCATGTGAATAATTATTTAAATTCAGGTCCGTTAACGATTTTGAGAAAAATAAGGTCATTGTGTCTTTCATTATCATCTTTCTATCCACCATACACTCTACCAATCCTCCACCACGTGCAACATATCCTCCGCCATGCCCAACTTATCTTTAACAATGCCCACCATTTTCCATATGCAACTTCTATCTTTGCACCACCATTATAATTTATACCACCTCGCAGAGCCTATGTTACACTGCGACAATGACTTGTGTACACGGCTGACAAAAGGATAAGCAGAGCAATGGCGAGCTTCATTTTTAGCTAAAAACAATTTTAAGATGATAAATTCAAGTGAAAATTAAACAGCAATTTATTAAAGCATGTTCTTAGAATCGAGAGGACTTTTGATATATTTACTGTAGTGTTCATTGAATTATTATAAATTATTTGATATTTGTGTTCGGTCCTATGAATGCCTCACAGGAATCGTGTTTCTGGAGACAGAAATGCTGACGCATAATTTACTAAATATGTTTCGTTGTTACAGTTAATAAATAAAAAAAATGTTAAAAATAAAATATCAAAGCTGCAAATGGTCTTCAATCTTTACTTGAATTCAAAAGCACAGCTCAAAAACTGACCTGTGTGACTAACAATATAAGGTTTATTCTAAATCGGATTATCAAACTATCAACGCCTAAAGATAGCTCAGAAACATTAAGCAACGAAAACATTTTCAGATTGGAGAATTTATTATCAATATTAACTCCTTTTATTCAAATTCAAGTAGGATTTTATATTTTCTAGGATGTGGTAGGTAGTTACAGATTGTTTATTCTTTAATTAACCAACAACATAAGTTACATGTTACGACTTTAAGCAGGAAAATCTTTTATAAACGATTTGAGCCGATTTTCGTTATAATTTTTTAAGGGAAGGCTATTTTCAAGGTGAAAAGTAGTCAACATAAAATAGTCTTAATACTATTTATGGTCTTAAAAACGTTTACAAACAGTTGTTTCCCAGTTTAGTTATATACATTCAATAATATTCAAGACAAATAAAAATTAACAATTCTTCAACATTATCTACAAAATAAAACGCATTCTGTGTGTGACGTAGTATCACTGGCTATGACTTATACAGGTAGAGGACAAATCTGGATTGGCAAAACACTATTTAGGATATATCTTCGAAAATTTAATGCCTTCTTATTAGAATAGGTATAAAATAAACTAAGGTAATCGCGATAGAACCATGCAAAAATGAGTGATTTAAGTAATGTCAAGCACAATCGCCACAATAGGAGCAGAGTAATGTGCAACTCTTGCGAAAAAAAGGGAACAATTTTGAATTCATTACTATAATACACTTTACAATTATATATAAAAGTCGTCCTTGTGTACATAATAGAAAACTATTATTATGTGTAAGTCGATGTTTGTCATAATGATTATTTCAATCTTGATAATTAAAAAATATATCTCATATAGTCTAAATTTGTTTTGTTATTTCAAAACCATGCAAATAGTCAACTGAATGCCTCGTTATTTACCCTTTTATCTTCAATATAAATTTTGTATGGTACAATTTCTAGCATTTGATTCGGTGACTTCTCAGTAACAAACAACAAAGTACAGAGAAATTTGCAAGAAAGTTAAGTTTTCACCCGACCTTTATCAGCAATGATTAGATTTGAACAAACATTGGACACAGACAAACTATGATACTCTGCATTTCAACTTCTTTTTAATAAAAGATTGAAGAAAAACCTAAAACCTTAAACAGAATATAAGATATATAACTTACCTTTTGCGACTTTGCAATGTGCAGATCTGTATTTTTAGTGGTTTATATACTAAAGCATACACCACAAGATGAAGATTTATATGGTCAATTTGTTAAAACAATAAATGTTTTTAATTAAAATAGATACTATTAATACGTTAAATTTACTTTTCATGATGTAAAAACATAATAATAAAAATAACCGTTCATTAAAATATCATTTATCAAGATTATTTACAATATACTTCCATTGTACATGTATAAGATTAGAAAGTATTGGGTTCTATTTTAAACTTCAATCAAAAACATTGACTGCTGTTTACTTTTCTACATGAAAAGCAGCGGGTTGATTTATTTAAAACCTGATGTAATGGTTCTCACACTTTAAGATGAACTCGTTGATGTGTCAAATAAAAACAGAAAGCTTTATTTTTCATTTTGCTAAAACTACATGTATGGTTATTTTCATTTGATAGAGTGCTGAAAAAAATGACAAAGTGATTTCAATTTATCATCACAAGTACTGACAAATCTCGATCAGTAGGGCAATGTAAATGTATATTCTAGACAAGGACATGTTAGTGTTATATGATTATGATACCTGCTGTTTACTAGGCTGACATATACAGTGAGATTTCTAAAGTGGTAGTTGAGTAGGTAACCAGTCTGCAGAGAGATATATCGCTTTATCTGGACACTTTGTTCGGATCTAAGCCGACCACTATCCTACTCCTTAATGCCACGTTCTCAGCAGTGAAAAGTTAGTAGATTTGAAAACTGTTCAATTTTTCCTAATTTTTTACCAATTTTTATAAGTATTTGATATGACTGTTGTCGTACAATAAACAACAAAATTATCTCTTTAGTAAAATCATATTTCCATTCTCTATGACACTACCTTTTTATTTTTACCTGTGTTCGTTATTTTGTTTGCCGTCATTTTGTCCAAGGTTATGGTTGCCTTTTTAATATTGTTTAACATATCACCCTTTACTGATTTTGTATTTATATTGTGTCACTAATTTTATTCGTTCAGTGTATGTTCACTTGTTATTGTGAGTGATTGCGTTCGGTGATTTGTAATAAATATGATTATATGTTAACATGTTTGTAGTATCCATAACTATGACTATGTATTTTTCCTGTTGTTACAGGTGTAAATATGTGTCTGGGTGTTTCCATTTTTTTCTGAATCCAATTCAGTTGATATTGATTGTGTCTTTCTATGATGTTATGTTACACTATTGTTTTAGATGAGGGTGAATGTTGGTTCCTATGAAAACATTTTAACCCGCTGCATTTGTTTGCACCCGCCCTTAGACTGAAACCTGATGTTTAGTGGTTGTCAGTTGTTGGTGTGGTCATAAGTGTTTTTCGTTTTTTATATTGATTAGACCCTTGGTTTTCCTATTTGATGGTTATACACTAGTCTTTTTTTTGCCCTTAATAGCTTTGTTTTCGGTGTGAAAATAAAATCACAAAATACTGAACTTAAAGGAAAAAATGATGCAAGCGGGTGTGATTTGGGTTTACAGAACAGAGAATCATGAACAATAAATATAAAGTATAGAAAAAAATGAAAAAAAAAATGTTTAAGAAAAGATAATACTGAGTTTCTTATATGTTAGGAATACAGAATATTATCCATCTGATGAGTTAAGCCTTTTTCAACTGATTTCATAGTTCGTTCTTATTTTGTACTGTTAAACCACTCTCCCGGGTTAGGGGAAGAGTTGGGATCCCGCTAAGCATATTTAACCCCACCATATTCTTTAGGTATGTGCCTGTCCCAAGTCAGGAGCCTGTAATTCAGTGGTTGTCGTTTGTTTATGTGTTTCATATTTGTTTTACGTTCATTTTTAAACATAAATTAGGCCGTTAGTTTTCTCGTTTAAATTGTTTTACATTGTCATTTTGGGGCTTTTATACCTGACTATGCGGTATGGGCTTTGCTCATTGTTGAGGGCCGTACGATGACATATAGTTGTTAATATCTGTGTCATTTTGGTCACTTGTGGAAAGTTGTCTCATTGGCATCATCCATCTCCTTTTTTTATAAACAGTATAAAGAATAGACATTAAATAGCCTAATGAACTGAGAATGCCGAAACATACATGTACCCCAAATCCAGTACCTCACATCAATATTAGTTTTTATGTTGTGATTTACATAAATGTAGGTGTGTCTTAAACAAGGGATCAACTTTGGATCTTCCATCTTTAATCGAAAGATGTACTCTGAAAATGCTATACTTT
Source organism: Mytilus edulis (assembly GCA_019925275.1). NCBI lineage: Eukaryota > Metazoa > Mollusca > Bivalvia > Mytilida > Mytilidae > Mytilus > Mytilus edulis. The sequence goes on along the minus strand of CM034357.1, from coordinate 44,678,059 downwards.
AGCAATTTATGACTTATTGAAACGCGGTATACTACTGTTGTCTTTATTTTGCAATGTGTTTCGCGTATGTTTTAATGATTTAATAGTTGCCACATGTGACACAGAATTTGCGAACCCTTCAGGGTTGGTGTTGCTCAGTCTTTATTATTTTGTGTACTAACATTGCTTATGTGTGTCTGTTTGTCTTCTTCATTTTGAGCTATGACCATGTCAATTTATTTTTATGAGTATGAAAGTCCCTCTGGTATCGTACTTCTCTCTTTATAGAGGTTTCCCAATTTGCTACGTATCAGGTACGGTTGGTACGTAACACAACCGTTGGTGCTGTTTTCAAGGTATCATTTAATGCATGAGATTATTGTATTCATCATGATGAAAAAAAAAAAGAAATCGAATTGCATATCAGCGATAAAATCCTTAATCTTTTATTTTATTACGATTTCACTGCTTCTAGAAAACCTTGCTCGTGATTTTATACGATAAAATTTATTTTGTGCAAAAAAAGAATGAATCAAACAGTCCTTACTGGAACTGAGTAGCCTCGACCTTTATATTCTAAATATAGATTTGTGTTTCTGTATGGCTATGTTTGTGTTTTCTGTATATTTAGAAAAAGATAAGAATAAAGAATGTTTTCTAATACTTAAATATAATTTGGAATAATTAGAAATAATTTATTAATAATATCTTACTTGTACCTCACTGGTGTCGTCATAACTACATAGACGATCCAGGTCAAATTTTGTTGATTATATAGGGAATCACTGAAGCATGGCTGGAGCGCCCCCCCCCCCCCCCCCATTAAGGTCAGTCAGCGGGACCCCCTTATGAAAAGTTCTGGATCCGCCACTGAACTTGTACACGTGTTAATGGCAAAATGTGTTCAAAATTGTGTTTACTTCTCATTAAAATCATTTTCTATTAATTAAGCTATCTTTTCGATCATTATTATTATTATGTCACTAGATACCGAGGGTAAAGATAATCGTCCAAAAAGGAAGGATGCCAAGTAAATACGATATTATTCATAAACGACCTTGTCTTTTTTATAACTTTATTCCGGACGACCTTGACTAATTTCACAGATCTTTCACGGACAGGCTGAAATGTGATTTGGTTTTAAATTTATTTTATCATTATTCTTTTGTTATTGAGGTCAATTTATTTTGTTGAAATACATTTTATTTGTTCATGTTTTCTAAAAAATAAATACAAAACTTTAACGTTTTATAATGATACATAAAGTTATTACGAACAATATTTGTATAGGTTTTAAATTTGTTTTGTAATTTAGCTTCTTTGTGTCTATGTAGTTTCACAGGGAAATAACTCTTAACTATAAACCTTTGCACCAACGGTTACTTGCAACAGTTGCATGAAAGCATAATCGAGTGCACACAATATTGTTTCCTATGAATACAAGAAGTAACCACATGAAATTAGTCCCAAATTACAGCTAAAAATTCTCAAAACAGTTCTGCATATGATTCCTAAAACATTCGTTGATATTTAGTGTATACATGAATACTTTCCAAAAATTAAATGACGGCTCCCACTTCGTACCACGGTTGGTACGGTAGCAAATCGGGAAACCTCTAATTGCAGGTGACGGAGTGGTTCTTTTCCAAATGTTTTGAATGAAATTGAACTGGTTGGTAGTTGAATATAGTTATCAAAGGTACCAGGTTTATAATTTGATACGCCAGACGTATGTTTCGTCTACATAAGACTCTTCAGTGACGCTCAGATCAAAATTGGTAAAAAACCAAATAAATATAAAGTTGAACTCTTTTAATAGATAGTATAACAATATACAGGATATCAAGTTAGAGGTAAAGCAATGAAAAGATGAAATATATAGCAATATTTTGTTCTTTCTGGTCTGACCTGACCTTAAATACACGTTTCATCATGTCAATCAAATTTGAGTTGATTATCAACCAGCAGTCGGAGTTTTTCTAATTCAGTTATTTTTCTAGGTGGCGGGTATGAATAACTTAGACGTATGTTGTTTGCATAGCTTTGTATGGTTTGATGATAATAACTGTTAAATATTCCTATGTTACATTGGCAGAACAAAAAGGAAGATATGTTTGCTGATTAAGACTTTATTTGTCATTGTAGACGTAACACGTTCATCTATCAATCTACAACATTATGATGCTATGGTACATTTAACGCCGTACTGGTTAGAAAGTTCTATTCCATTGTATTTGCCGCCAAAAACTCGCTAAAATGAAATTAGATAAATATAAGCATTTACAATATAATGCTCATTTTATAACATATTTACTATTCATATTATATATATATATATCTTAACAAACGAAGGCCATTTTCGTGAAATGGAAGAGTATCTGTTTGTGACACAGAAACATTGTTCATTGATTTTTTCTTGTTAGTGCTCATAATGTATTGGTACAAATTTTATCAGATGTTTTGACAATTGTTTATACATTGTATAAATTTGTTGATGTCTCACACACTTAACTAAAATTAAAGATATGTGTTTATAAAATACCCGAAATGATATCATCTTAACATTGGCACAACTAATGTGCCCTATCATATTTATTAATATTGTACACGGTAGATATTAATAACAGTGCATACGACAATTGTTTCTTTCATTAATGATTAAAAATGTGAAAAGCAAAATGCATGTGAATAAGACAATTAAAACAAAACGGGCTTCAACAGAACAGGCAAACAGTTTGTCAATATCGTTTCAAAGAAAAACAACACATTATAAAAGGTATGCGCATGAAACTTTCTTCTTTGATTTACTTTCACTAGTAACGTTTTAGCCTAGTACTTCAAAATCATCATTCGTTTTAGTTCAATAACACACTTTTTTGTTTAAACAATAAACAACTGAACTGTAAACATACTGGCATAGCAAAAAGGGTAAGTGACAACATCTTTAGAGGGGCAAAAGATATTAGAGGGACAGTCAAACTCATTGAACGAAAATAAAATGACAACGCCAGGGCTAAAGTTGAAAAAGACAGACACATGTCACAACATAGAAATCTAAAGACTAATTGACACGAACCCCACCAAAAACTGGGGGTTATCTCAGGTACTCCGGAAAGGTGAACATATCCTGCTCCACATGTGGCATCCGTCGTTGTGTTCATGGAGACTTTTATCGAATCGGTATTAGTTATATATACTATAGAACCAATTTCACTTCGTCCACATGCATGACGTGTTCCTGGTATAAAAAAAACATGAACTAAAATTAAAAACCAGGTTGTTGCCTTAATGTCAGTTTTATGTTATCTGAAATATTAATGTATATCGGGTCTGCATTTTTTAATAAATTTGTTAATAAAATTGCCCTGTGTTTATATGTTCATGCTTGCATGATCATTATGTATGCTGATTAAATCATAACTTGCAAGTATGTTGACCGTTGTAACCTTTCTGCATCACGTGCGTAGTGATAATATTTGCACCCCTACTTGTATGAAGACCGACACCACGGAGATGGAGAATCGAACTGGATAGTCAAGTTGTTGTATGAAACTGAAACAAAATTATGTTTTTCATTAATCATTAAATTTATTTTTTAATTTATATATATTTCATTATGCATAAAAAAAAACTGCAAAAATTACACAGATTAAAAAGCAAGCGTTCAACCAATTGTCAACGTAGTTTTCCGATTCTTTTGTGTGTACGGATGTATTTCTATGGAAATTTATCATTCGTTTTTTTATATGAAAGTATTCCATAGCCATATAGCAAACGAACTCAATTTATTTATAGTAAGGTTTTACAGATGGATAGACATGATACACAAATACACACAGATGCACTGCATACTGTGAGATTGTTTAAACGACGGTTAAAAAAATATATGATCAAAACCACTTTTTTTTTTATCTCATATTTGAAGTCCTCCTTAGAAAAGGTGTTATCACATTCCGCCCCTACAAGAAACAATATTAAAACATGCAAGGCATATATTGTACTTTGTTATTAAATAAACCTCATTAATCAAGCCTTTTAATTGCTTACAAAAACATCTTCAAGTGATTGCTGTCTGTGTGGTCATTAACTATTTTTATAGAACAACAAGATAAATTAGACGTTGACGACGTTAACTTACTTGACGTTACATCACGACAAACCCCTTTCCGCCGGAACTAACAAATTTAGTAGGAAAAATTAGAATCGGCGCACATTGTAATGTGACAAAGATTGCTAATCTACTTACGTTCGTGTTCTTTTCTTATGTTATTTGAGGGAAATGCTGGTCCACACTCAAGGTCGCCAATCAGTATGGCCGTGTCTTGCTATTCGAAGTTTGAGAGTATGCATTTAGCTTGAGAGGGATTCTCTACAGCCCAAGATGAGGAAAATAGTTCCTTCATTACAGCTATTAGAAGATAAATAATAAGCATAGAAGTTTGTTATGCATCCTTTAGTGGTTTTGCTTATGTGTTACTAACCATTTACTAATGATCTAGTGACAAACTTGTATAATGTATACCTTTGAGTAAAATAGAATTTTTGAAATCAAACTATGATAATCAATGATTACATATTTAAATTTGAACTTTATATTTTAAGACTCACATACTCAAAATCAGTTAAATATGTGAAGGAGTTAAGATAATAAAAAATATTTATCTGTTCGTTGCAAATGACAGAATGACGAATAAGAGAAATGCGACATGGTCTCGACCACTTGGTCATTAAAACAGATTACATCGTCACTCAGTTGACGAGGGGTTGGCAACCCCTTTGTTTCCCGAAAAAAACATAATCGGTTATTTCTTCATGATCTTTAAGCTTTTCATTGCCGAAAGCAGTTAACTTTGATATTTCAAACTGTTATTTAAAGTTCATATTAGTTTAAAACACAATATATTGCAGGAAGAAATGTACAATTTACAATTGCAGACTTGAATCTTTTCAAAATATTTCGCACATTATAAACTTATAAAAGATACCTGGATTAACGTTGTGTACGCCATAGGCGAGTCTACTTAAGACTCCCCAATGACGCTCGAAGATATTTATTTTTTAATAAAGTACAAAGTTAATGAGCATTGTGGACCAAAATATGTCCGAAAATTTTTGCCAAATGCAGCTTATGTCTACCTTTTTGGGTGAAAATTTAAAGTTTGGTCAACAGTTAATATATTTTTATGAGTTTTCATGTTTTAATTCGTAACTTAGTTCATGATTTAATTCGTAACTTAGTTTATGATTTAATTCAAAAGAAATTATACTTTTAATGAAATTATAAAATTTCACTTGAAATTTAGTTTACAACTAGTTTGTCCTTCTTTATATACATAAATTGATTATTCTTGTTGATCAATATTTCTACATGAAAGTATTTTTATTTACAAAATCACTTTCTTTTTCATCAAAACTATTAATATTACGAAACATTTCGACCATTTAAATTATTATCAATGAAAACATATCTGATAAAAATTAAAGCATTTTGTTAAGACGGTTGATATTTGAGAAGATATTAACAAAAAAGAACCAGAAAAAATAAAATCCGATACGTATTGGTCATTATTAATATCCATATATATGGAGTTCCCTTTGTATAACGTATGTATTACTACCATTCCAAATTGAGCTTGAATTCAGTGTTAAAGTGTTTCGACAAAAGTCCTATTTTTTTGTCTATTCTAGAAATCGATTATCGAAGGAAATTTTGGGGTTATTATATAAAAATATTAATTTGGCTCGTTTAATTTTCATAAAATTTTCACAAAATATCTACTTTGACCCTTTGACAAAAATATAAACATTTCAATAAACTTGAACCACACACTTTCACGGAAAAAAATCATTATACATATAGAAGTTTGACAAACACTAATTTGATCATAGAGAAGCTTAATATTTCCTTAACAACACAACATGATTAAAACGTTTACACAAGTTACAGAGTTATCTCTCTGTAGTGTTAGGTACGACATTACACTTACCTCATTCAGACATACAACATTCGCATCTTCTTCCAGTAAAGCACCGGGGAGTTCGGTAAGTCTGCCAGCTTTATTCGCAAATTTATCTATCAACTTTGCACTAAATGCCAGAAACGAATTTGCTGTACTGACTGTTGGTTTATTGTAAAAACACCAAATTAATCGAAAACATCAAGACAAAAAGTATGGTCTGCATCTTGTATCAACGTCCTTGAAACATAAAATTGAACAAATTTGTATTTCGCATTATAAAAAGAACCTTTTTTAAATAAATGTTTTAAGCAATTGTATTGATTAATTTAATTTATTTTTCGGTAAAAGGACAGGAAAACAACTCTTTCGTTTAAATTAGAAGATGTATTATAGGTGCCATCATAACAACTCCTCGTACTCAGTTTGTGTCTATATAATGTCTCAGAAGGTCAGGTCGTATACATGAGATTCTGCTACGACGAAATATTATAAACGATAGCGTTGACTTCTTCCCTCTACCTGTAATGCCTTCTCTATAAATAAACAATAACATCAGAACATACACTCACCATTTTAAGTTTTTGATAATATATGAAGTTGGATAATCTTGAAAAATTGGATATTAACTTCTTTTTTAAATGAAAAAATAAGTTACTTAACTATAATTTGAGATACTTTCAAGATGATGGGGCTCGTTTGAATTTGGTAATGATTGTATTGTGTTATATAGTCGAGCGAAATCGATAGAAACTATTCACCCAGCCAAATGCTTTTTCGACAAGTCCTTGATTTTCAGTTAACAAGTAAAAATAAAAGAATTAACACGTTTTTAACATTGATTTAATGTTAATGCAAATGAGTAACACATTGTCTTCAAGGGCATCAGCGTATGTCATAGTGTTTGTTAATAATTTCATGTTAGAGAAGGTCACCAAATTTCTAATTCTCAGGAAAAGTTTCAAATAAATAAATTTGTTCACTTGATTTTAAAATGTTCTCTGTATGCAAGGTTTACTGTCATTGTTTTGATTAATTTTCAAGAATTATTCTTCATTATAGTCAGTTATTTTCTTTCAAAAAAAATAATGTTTGGGTCCGAAGTACCCAAATGTGGTTGATTGTTAGATTCACATAATAGTCTTTTAATATTGGAGAAATGTGCAGATGTGTAATTTATATATAATTATTGCCAATGAGCAAATATTCCCCAGAGACAAAATTAAGGCAACAGTAGTATATCTGAGAAGCATTCCAGTAGCACCTGTATAGGGGGTATATATCTCCCAATTGATACGGTATTCCCGCGCTTGTATTTCCTATCATGATTTTCTTGATAGAGGGTTGCTGCTTACAAGGAAGCTATTAAACCAAGAGTTCCAAATGGTGAAGTTGAAATCATCCCTTCGTTAATTTTACGGACGCCACCAGGAGATGATTGGCCGTTAAGGAATAACCGTTGCACAGATAATATCGGATGTGTTCCTAACGTCGTAACTTCAATCCCCTTCCCTTTCATGAATGTGACCTACCGAATTATACTATTTACCTGATTTGTTATAACATGAGCAACACGACGGCTGCCAAATGTGGAGCAGGATCTGCTTACCCTTCCGGAGCACCTGAGATTCCCCCGAGTTTTGGTGGGGTTCGTGTTGCTTATTATTCAGTTTCTATATTGTGTCATGTGTACTTTTGTTTATCTTTTTGTCTTTTTCATTTTTAGCCATGGCGTTGTCAGTTTATTTTTACGTTTGACTGTGCCTCTGGTATCTTTCGTCCCTCTCATATTCTAATACCAGTCATAGTGTTCGAACTGCGGATCGGAATGTGGTTGCTTTTTCATTTTTTGAAATAAGTTGGAACATCAAAATTCACTTATTAAGATCTTTACACAAGACTGTCGGTAAGTAATTGTTTTACTTTCTAAAAGACATTTAACAAAAATGTGCATAGAGTTAAGAAGATGTTGTATGGTTAACAATGAGACAACTCTCAATCCAAGTCACAAATGCTAAATAGTAAACAATTATAGCTCAAAATACAGCCTTCAACATGAAACCTTGGATCACACCGAACAGCAAGTTATACGAAAGATACGGCATGAGTGTCGTTGCGACAACTACTTTTGTATTTCTTCATCTATGGTTGTTGTCAAATCAAATGATTCTTTAATAAAGCTTCTGAAATTGTTTTATTATTCAACATAATGATCTATTTCTTAAAGTTTTAGTTTGAGGATGTTTATTCGTCTTCATATTTTGAGGGTGAATGACCCTCTGGTTATATTATACATGTGTTTCAATTAATTTATTTCAAGGTTATAAATATGTATTAACATAACGCAAATGTCACAGCAGTGATCAGCTTGTTTGTCAAATCAATTTCATATACACATATATTTACATTTTAGGGGAAAATATGTGCATTTTACTAGTATTTTGATTCCCCCCAAAAAATTTGGAGCATATATCCTTCTGTTCGAGGGTGTGAAACAAAAAATATTTGCATACAAAAATATAAATCTTTTTGATAGAATTTAATTTAACTCTTTCATAAAGGAACAATCTAGGGGAGATCAACATAAAAAGGAGATATTGTATTATTGCAAATGAGGCACTTATCCAATTAAATTCTAATGAAGTTGATGTAAGAAAAGCATCTTGATTTTGTTGTCACTAGGTTAAAAAGATGGTTTTGGAAAACATGATTCCACATGAAAACTCTTCTTGGATTTTTATTATATATTTTATTAATTTATCATGGATTGACAGGTATTTACATATATCATCTATAGTGGCACATATAAAGCAAGCAAGAAAAGAATAAGCATTATCAAGCAAAAAAGAGTAAACAAAAATAGTAATAATAACGATATGATATAACAGAATACAATATATATATTGAACGAAAGTATAACATTGTCATCAAATAATATAGTGATAATGGAAATTACATTTAAAGCACATTTTACATAATAATAGTCCCTATTAAATTAATTAATGTACTTTATCCTAGGGGTTCTAGTACAGTTATAATCTTTCGCACTCATATTTTATGAGGAAATATGCTTTTCTTAAATTAAGTTTTCTTTGATATAGTTTTAAGTACCTCTACATGAGGTTTTCGTCTTGCATCTTTGATCTGTATATATAATACTTTACTAGTAAAATGACTTTAACTTTTTTTATAAAATTTAGTTTATAATAAAACAAACATGACACATCAATATGTGTGTTTCAAAAATCAAAGCATTTAAATGGTGCCAAATGTCTGCTACAATATGACAGCCCAACAAGAAGTGTTCGATGCTTTCTGGTTCTCCCTTACAAAATGTACACACATAACACTGTACAAGGTTCATTTTAAAAAGTAAAGTATTACTAGTAGTACCAAAAATACGGTGAATAATTCGCTAGTGAAACTAACAGAGCTTGGTATGTTTTGAAATTTAAGTGACACAGTTATGGATTCCTTTTCTTGGATTTAAATAAAACTCATGTGAAGTCATAAATACTGTAACTAGCTAGACGACTGCAATTTCCTTTTTCTTTGTGATAACTTGAACTTTGCATAGTGCTTTAATCAGACTTACATCAGAGGTATCAGTGGGACACAGCCTGTTGATTTTTAAATCAATAAGTCAAAATGTGTTATTAAAAAACAAGTGTAAATAAAGATACTAGTTGATGTATACAGAACAAACGTTGTACAATGTCGGGCATTCAAACAAAGTGCTTTCACAAATGAAAATATGATGTATAATTGTTAATGAGATACATGACCACCAGAGACCAAATGACGTTGTAGTAAAGAATTATCAGTCTACGTATGGCCTTCACCAATAAGCAAACTATATATCGATCACCAAATCAAAAAAGGCACCGACACGACTAATCAATTCCATTATTTAAACATCGTTTTGTACGAGAAATATTCTCTTTGTAAAAGAGATTTTAAAGATATTAACGGGACATCCACAACCTAATAGAACGAAAATAGACTGACAACGCCAAGGTCAAACAAGAAAAAGACCAAAAGACAAACAAAAATATACAAACAAACAATAAATATCTAAAGACTGAAAGACTTTTAGCAAGTTAAATGTTTGGTTTTCTAGCTTGTAGTTTGCTCAAGCATTGTAATTAAAGAACAATTTATTTTGTGTTTTTTTTTTATATAAAATATTGTTATCTTTGTTTGCTCCCTAAGAACATATAGCGTATGTCAGTCAGTCTATGGGTTGAAAACAAATATTTTCTGTTCCTCAACTTTAATATCTTCTGTTTGATTTGAATGAATCTCGTTCATGAAAGATGATAAACCCTGTTGATATAAGGTCACCAGGTCAAAAGTCTTGGTCACAATAACATACTAAGTTTTTTGGGAACGTATTTTCGTATTATAAATCATTTATTGCAAATATATTTTTCATATTTTTATTAGAAATAGTTGATATCTAGAATGTTATTAAATATGTTATTTAATTCATTATGAAAAAAATTTGTTAGCAAAGAAAGTTTATTAAAAAAAAATGAGTAAAGTTCTTTTGAAAAAAAGTAATAAAAAGAGACTACAACAGAAAAGAGCCATTCACCTGAAAACACATCAATTATTAGTTGTAATGGATTAAAATTCGCTTTCAGAAATTGCTAATACTTTCAGATGTGCCCCTTTTTTTCTTAGTGTTTTTTATGTGTCTACATTCTTGATAATAATTTGATGAGACCGCTGATCCCCTCTTTATGGATGGTGGTGGTGGTTGTGGGTAGGGAGGCGGGATCAGCGCCTTCAAACATAATCTCTCCCCTCCCGCATTCTGTATGTGTCTATACCAAATCAGTAGCTTGTATTTTAGTGACTGGTGTTTTAAACATAAAGTAGGCCGTTCGTTTTCACGTTCGAATTACTTTTTCCGGGCTTTTATAGTTTACTATGCGTTATGAGTTTTGATCAGTGCTTAAGGCCGTATGGTGACCTATATTATTAACTTCTATGTCATATGGTCTCAGGTAGATGGTTGTCAAAGGGACACCAGCTGTCAAATTCATGTTCACCGATTTTCATCAAATTCTCATATTTGATTTATAGAAATATAAAACAATAATTAAAAGTCTAAAATAAACAATTAACATGGCACGGGCATGAACATGCGTAGCTTCATTTCTTTTAGATTTAGTGTAAACGCCATCTATTTAATTATCGAGTTGACCTCTAAAGTCACCGATGACCATAAATACGATGTAAACACAAAGAACTTCTGAAGGATTTGCCTTCAACTGCAATTATATTGTATGCTGGCGAAACAAAACTATCCATAGCCGCTGCATGTTTATGCACCCGTCCTGATTGATTCAGGGGCCTGTCATTCAGCAGTTATCGTTTGTTAATGCTGTTCATTGGTATTTTTCCGTTTGGATATATAAATTAGATCGTTGGTTTTCCTGTTCGAATTGTGTACGCTAATAATTTTGGGATCCTTTATAGCTTGCTGTTTGGTCTGTATCAAAGCCCTGTGTAAAAGGTCGTACTTTGACCTGTGTTTGTTTTTATCAGGTTGAGAACAACCCTCCCTCAGACAAGGGATCATTTTACTGATGTAGAAAAGAAAATAGAAATACCAAGGATTTGTATAGTTCTTCTATACAAAACCTTTGAAAAATTAGAATTTTGTACTCAAGAAGAGGAGAGTTACATCATATGTTAAACAACATTTTCTAAAAGAGGGGTCCACTTATTTTGAATAATACTAAACTGTTAAAGTAAATGTGTTAACATGGTTAAAGTCCAGGAATATTACAAAATTCTTGGACATGTTTTGACCATTTAATCCGAGATAGATATATAGTTCTTTGAGAAAGTATGAGCCCTTTTGTACAAACAAATATATGATAACTTATATTGATTCCACATTGTAAAAGGGATGTTTATAACATTAAGGGGTTGCCCCCAGACTGATTATGACTTAGATGGAGAATTGTCTCATTGTCAGTCACACATACATAGACCAGATTTAATTATTTCTTGGTGAACAGGGAAAAAATACTTCAGAAATTAAAGAAATGTCAAAGTACAAGTGTTAAATCAAGTTTTAATATTGTCAAAACCTACTATTTTATGTTTACAAAAAAATATTATAATCGCTCGCCTTTACTTTTCAAGCTTCGCCTCAAAAATTTGCAAATTAAATATTTTTTTATTTAAATTTTCAAATCGCTCGCTCGCCCCAAATTTTAGAGTCCAAAAATCTGTAGAACAAGAAATTAAATTGGTGTGGCCTTAATCATAATTTTCATTTTTATCAATGACATTTTTTTATATATATCTCGTAGCTAGTGCCCCTTTATTATATAATATTAACCAAAATGGACGAATATACAAAAACATGTAAAATGGTAAACTGGTTAAATAATTATAAATTTTTATAAACCTATGGAGTTATTTTCTTTCAGAACGATAGGTTATACTTTCGAAGAATCAACCCGGACGATACCATGTTTCAATAAAATATGCTTCAAGACATAAAATAATGACCTTTAAGAGGTCATTTTTTTCTTTGATAAAAATGAAAATTATAAATTATATTACTTCAACATCTAAATTGTTTGAAAGTTTGTTGTCGCCAATTGGTGAATTAATTTTTTAAAGTTCCATTTTTGATAGGTTTAAAAAAAAAAAAGTTTTATTAATTTATCGCTATAATAAACGGACATCATAAATGTGAGATTTAAAAAATCTTTTTGATTCACACTGAATAGGAAATCATACTATGAACTACATGCCTTGATATTGTTTACGTGTTACATGCACATGAAAGGGGGGGGGGCAATAACTTTTTTTATGTTAACCTGTTTTGGCCTTTTTTTTTAAAAGTGTTGTTAACTTAAATAAATAATAGATAATTTAAACTGGTACTAGCATTGCCAAAATCAAGGTGTTGGTAGCATGTTAACGGACCCCATATTGCCCCCCCCCCCGCCCCATACATGTATCACGAGTACATACTCTCTTTGTACTGATGCTTCAGTTCTTAATTTTTTACATCTATATCTTACTTTTAATCCTACCAAATATCAACAGATTAAATTTCTTATATTCTTTTGAATAACAGCCACGTTCCTCATTTTGGGATCAGGGAATATTGAATATCCCGATTCATTGTTTCAAAAGAATGTATTGCCATTCAAAAGAAAACCTTTCTGAATAGTTCATTCGCTATAAATAAAAAGAAAAATTTAGAAGGATTTTTTGAGAGATAAACTAGGAAAAATATACACTTGCGTAAAATGTTTGCAAGGTGAACATATTAAGAGGTAAACATATGAACAAAGCGAAACAAAAATTCTGATTTTTAATCAATATAGTTGAAACTGACACTTGTTTGAAATGAATACAGATGAACCAGGACTACTGATGAAGTGGATGAATTGGTTAATTGTCGATATCGTAACTACATCGTGTCTTGGACATACGTTGTTGGAACCACAAAAATACAATACAAAAATCAAAAAAATGGCCGATGTTTTTACGGTTCAGCGATAAACATCTCAGTTACATTCTAATAGATGTAAAGATGTTATATCTATGTATCATCTTTTTTGGAGACAAAAAATATTATTAAAAAGTTTCTGAAAAAAATCCACCCCAAAACAGAGCTTCCCGTTTAATCTGTGCGCACTCGTGTCTAAAAAAAATCACACGAACACAAGAAAACAAGATCAAACAAGGCGCCACGACGCGTTTTGCTTTCTATTCATAGAAGATGTAATTGCAAACATGACACAATGTGGTTCCTCTATACACATTGAAAGCATATGAGGATGTTGCAAATGTTCTTTGCTCATATTTATGGGAAATACATGGACATAAACTTTGAAAGTTTTTGAATTGAAACACTTTCTCATGTTTTACAGAACTATTTAAAATAGACAGAAACCTTCAACAGAAAAACTTATCAGTATCAAGATCTTCAAATAAATCATATAAAAAAAAATCGTCATATAACTGTTTATTAGAGTTATAGCGCTTTGATGATGATTTCTACCAGGGTTTCCACATGGGCAATTGTCTTGTTCGTCATCTCATTCACCATCTCATTCGCCTACAACAGCATATCTTTCACAACTTTCAATTATTTTTCCATAACTTACATGAACAAATGTTTCAATTAAGATATTCCTTCTTTTTAACAAAACAAAATAATAAGTTTGCCACATTGCTGCCAAACATCTTTATTTCAATCAACATCATAACCATTAAACGTTTTTAAACATACAGTAAATTGTACTATCGATTACGAAATCGTCAAAGTTAAAGAATAAAGTTAGGTCAAAATTTGTTTTACTCTTTTCTTTTCCTGTTCATCGTTTAACTTAAAAGAAAAAGAGAACACGTACAACTGTGCTTCAAACGTCGAATAAATGTCTTAATGATCCACTTTAAAAAAATGATTTTAAAGTTAAACGTTTTAATAAATCTTATGAATGACATTTGATGCCAATTAATCTGTAACGGAAGAGCTTGGTTCATCTTGCAAACACATCTTTGTCTCAACTAGGACTCGAACCCGGGATTTCTGTGTTACAAGGCATATTTTGACTGAGTGTAAGTCAACCGATTACGGCTGACAAAGTGTTAACCACATTTACTAAGGTCAGCAATCCCACCACATTTCCCCACCCCAAGAGGCATACTACTAATATGACTCTCACACACATAACTTATCTAGAATTCCTCTTAGACCGACGTGGGTATTTCATTTCATTAAATAATACTACAACACCTTAAATAATCACATCCCATAGCTTCCAAAAAGCAATCAGTTGATTTTGTATTTTCTATCAAAATCGTAACGAGGTTAAGGTGGATTATTCAGTATTGTCGAGTCAGGGAAAAGTCAGAAAACCTCCGTTAAATATAACTACTTGGACAAATTCAAATCGTTATATTTTTTTCGTCTAATTCTTTCGATAATTAGGAATTTAAATCCCCGAAATTTAAAAATAAATGACTACCACCAGCAGAAACTGATTTTTATCATAATTTTTTTAATACCTTAAAAAATATAATAGATAAAAAGAAACTTTAAAAACCAAAAGACAAGATCTTCAAATAATTTTAACATGGCTAAAATTGTAAGTCGTCATCTCATTGAACTTATTGTCCTTTAATGAATAATAAAGGCAACAGTAGTATACAACTCATAAAGTCATAAATGACACTTTTCCCATTTTTTTCCAATCTTTGCATATAATGTTTTGAAAGAAAGAAACTTTGAATAATACAAATAAAAGCATCTGCAAAGAATATAAATAGAAGGAGTAGGTAAACCTGTATACATAATGAATAATATCAAGTGATATGCAAAATTATCGCTAGAAACTAAGGGGGCACGTGGCGTTGCTTATGAAATTGACACGACATTTACAATGTCGTCATTGGTAAAATAGCAATAAACAGATTATCATTGGTCATCTAAACTCGATTGTGTTTCTCGCTTTCGCCGAACCAGCCCAAGCTCGCTTTCGCCGTACCACCCCAAGGGAGAAAATCAATCTCGTTGAGATGATCAAACGATAATCTTTCAAGAATGATAATTGTGTAATGTTAAAAAATCCAGCTTACATAGGTGTGAGTAATATTTGTTATGTAATGTTTACATGTACAGTTGGGTGTTTCTTACCTCCAGGATAAAGTCCGATCAAATTCGAATATCGTGTACTACTATACCATCTGTATTGTTTGCAGATGTCAACCTTAGTTAGAATGCTTTAGCAAAGAAAACAATGTTTAGTTGTGAATTAGGCCTTTTGTTTTCTCAATTGAACTGTTTTATATATTCCATGTCGGTGTCTTTATTAGTCGACTATAAAGTATGGGTTTTTCTCATCGTTGCACAATGTTGAATGCCGTACGATTGCCTATAGGTTGCACTTGTGTAAAACCAGCAATGCAATTTTCCATAGGAACTGCCTAAATTGCATATGCAGTCACTCTTCATTCAGGAAGTTTTGAGGAGAATGTTATATTTCCCTGGAAAGGAGACATGCACTACTTTTTTTTGCACTAATAAAAACATATAGCTGTGCGGCATATTTTCAAGTTTTACTGCCCTCCATTTATAAACATTGCAGGTTCGCACTGAATTTTTCCATTAAATTTGACTCAACACCCAAATGTCTTCCAGTCCTCCTGAAAAATAAGTTAAATAAATAGACATTTTTATTTATATCCATTTAATTCTCCAATCAAGTCTTAATTAAAAAAAAAAACTTTGCATCCATGGCAACAACTATGTAAACAGTAGCAGTATTTAGTGCACATTCAATTTCTCCCCAAAAGAGGCGTGACTTGCAAATCACACGTGATTTACAAAGTGCAACCTATACTGTACTTTCAAACCCCTTTTAGTATCAAAATATTCTTATATTCTTGTTGTTATTTATGTAAGTAATAGAAAATAATAAGTTACAAATGTAGTTTTTTCATTATTGTATTTTTATAGTACTTCTAGTAACTATACCCTGTTTGCGGCAAGATGTGTTTTTTTCCTGTTCACTATTTTTTTTTTTTTTATGCAATTTATATTTTTTTTTGTCTACTTAATAAACTCATTATATATTTGTGTTTTTCTTGTACCTTTGTGTAATAGCTATTTGAATCATGGTTAGTTTTACTACAATCTGTTTATTTTGTAGAATTTTTGTTTTCTTTATGTACTATACCATAAAATGCATAAAAAGTTGTCATACAAGCTTCAAAAAACTATCCCTATAACAAAAACATACACCTTATCTTTACTTTCTGTTTATGTTATAGCACACAAGCCTGTCAGCACTGATAAAAAAATTAAATGAAGAGAGGTCAAATTATATGAACTTGTCAAATTACAAAATAATGAGATTAACCATCATGATGATTTTTGTATGATTTATATAAAAAATCTTACATCTGGGGTCACCTTCAGTACCATCTGATATAAACAAAAAACTTAGTCATTCATGATTGTTTAGTTGTAAGGTCCTATATTTGTTATTTAAATATTAAAATACTGGAATAAAGTGCATTTCAAACAATTCTTACAATAACAATGGGTCTAATCCCATGGCGTCTAAGGAAATACACATTTCAGAAAGGAAACAAGCCATATAATAAGGGGAAAAAATACAGAAATAAGACTTTACCTGCTGAAAAAAGCAAATTTGTGAGACTACCAAAAGACTTGTATGACTTAGTGACTAAATCTGTTCATAATAAGAATGTTCAACTCATTCCTGCCTCTACAAAATCAGCTCGCTTTCTAAGGCCGAAGCCTCCGACAAAAACAGAAGTTGAAAAATGTGCTGAAAATGAAACAAAAACAGGGTAAGAATACTTTTTTTTGTTATTAAGCTTTCAAAAATAATTAAACTTGCTTAAAAAAGTCACTTATAAACAACTATGAAGAAAAAGGCATGTGTCTTATATGCCAATTCTTTAAATGTGACAGCTGAAGAAAATGCAAGCTAGGATAATACTTATTTATAAATTTCTAGTCCTATATATATTTTCAAGAATTAAATAGTGCATGATTTTTATATATAATATATATAAAAACACAGGCAAAGAAAAAAATATGCACTTTTGAGAGTAAATTTGATCAAAAAAGCTTATTTAAAGAAAACACTATTGTAAGGGAGGTAATTCAAAATAAAATTATTTTCACCTTTCCAAAACTTAGTTTTAACAAATAAAAAACTAATTCACTTCAATTTTGGCAACATTTTTCAACTTCAGGTCATAGAAAAATAGTTTTCGACTCCTTCGGATCAATGAACTTGAACAGATGTGGAATGAGGTTTTCATAGAACACAGAAAAATATCCCCTATGTGTACAGGGTTCATATCATGGGATTTAAGTGCAGAACAGCAAAGAGGGGCTGCCTGGAGGGAAAAGGCAAGCTGCAATAAGTGTTCTTACCATTCAAAAATGTTCAACCTTTACAATGAGGTGATCGCAAAGAAACGTGGTCGTCGAACAGCAGCTATTAATCTATCCATACAAGTCGCACTTAATCACATAGCTATCAGCACAACTGGTCTACAGAAATTATTTCTTGGTTCTAATATACCAGCTCCTTCCACTTCAAGTATGCAACACAGTGCTAATGTTGTTTCTGAAATTATAGAAGAGTACAATCAAAAGGATTTGGTTCAGAAAAGAAAATTACTGAAGGAAATAAACATATTAAGAGGTGATAATCCTAATATTATTAACATTCAGGCCGACGGAATGTATAATAACCCTATTTATTCCGGAATGGGTAAAACACCATTTCAACCAGCTACCCAATGTACGTATAACATGTTAGAAAATAATACTTATAAGCACAGTATTGTAAGCACAAGACAAGTGTCTAAGCTTTGCTCAAATAAGAGTGAACATAAAACAAAAACAAAAGTTAAATCTCACAAAGGTCACTGTTCCGCAAACATTGAAATGCATGACAGCATAGGCAGTGAGGAGCGATGGGCTAAAGACTGCTTGTTAGACCTGAAAAATGATGGTCTGGAAGTTCAAGAAATTACCACTGACCCTGACAGCAGTGCATTTAGAGCTGCAGAGTCTCTCTTTAAAGCTGGTACAACCAATACTCAGCCAATTCATTTTCTAGATACGAGACATGTGTCCGCAAATCATAGAAATTTTATTAAAAAAATGTCAGGTCTGAAGGAAATAATGCCGGCACGATTAGTTTCAGAGAAAGATAAAATGCTTAAAAGGTTTGCATTAGATATAGCAGCACGTTGTCAGGCAGAGTACAATGCTGCCTTTGATAAATTCAATATGGACTCTGTACGGGTAAAAGTTCACCTATCATATGCATGTCATGCTATAGTTTCTTGCTATCAGGGCGATCATAATGGTTGTACAAAATATTCCCTTGTTTGTTCAAATAGGAACAGTTTGAAGACATGGACTGAAAAATCAGCTTATCTGAAAAATAACTTTAAATTAAATAAATCAGAGAACACAGCAGCAGTGTTACGTGAATGCGTAAAATATCGCCTTGGACCTACCATGCTAAACCGTACATGCAAAAACACTAACACACAAAAAGCTGAAGCAACTAACCGTGCAATACGTGCAACTGTACCTAGCAATGTAACATTTACCAGAAACTATAAAGGAAGGGTACATACAGCTATACATAACGTAAATAATGGCCCTGGAGAATCCATCGTGAAACTCTGTCAAGCGGCTGGGGTTCCCATCGAACCAGGAAGTCGTGCTGCCCATGGTCTGAAAAATATTCAACAACATAATGAAAAACATAAATTATATAAACAGTCAAAGCAGTACACAGATCAGAGATGCTAAAAAAAACATGAACTGTATGAAATATATGATGAGTATCAAGAGGAAAAAGACTATGAGAAAAACAAACTTTTACCGACAAAACGGCTGGCCGCAAAACAACCTCAAGAGTATTCGTTTGCCAAAAAACTCCGATCAAGACATGTTAAAAATAAATAAATTACCTGCATCAGATAAGACAACACGGTAAATGATTATTTGTACACTGTTTTGCCCGTCTACAGAAAATTCTCTCTATGTTTATACTGTGCGACTCTAAGATCAGGTGCTCCGATTTAATACATTTGGGGTTATGGCAAAGGTGTGAAATATCTAAAGGATCACCGTTTGGAGAGAAACGGGAAGATTTTCTTTTAATATTCTTTTATCTAGCATATAAGATAATCTGTGAGCTCTTTCAAGAGTTCTAGTGCCATCAGGCCAATTCATAACTTTTTTCCCATAGACCCCATGCTCCAAAGCTCCAACCCACACTGTACAGTCATAATTTCCATGATTTTTTTCACTTTTCTTAGACAAAGCTAAAGCCAATGCATTCCAAAATGATTCCATGTTGTTTCTGTAAAATGAAAACCCAAAAGGGGTCCGAAATTAGGATCCCAGGGAGCTGAGGGGTGAATTCCCATTATTTACCTTATAGGTTGCACTTGTGTAAAACCAGCAATGCAATTTTCCATAGGAACTGCCTAAATTGCATATGAAGTCACTCTTCATTCAGGAAGTTTTGAGGAGAATGTTATATTTCCCTGGAAAGGAGACATGCACTACTTTTTTTTGCACTAATAAAAACATATAGCTGTGCGGCATATTTTCAAGTTTTACTGCCCTCCATTTATAAACATTGCAGGTTCGCACTGAATTTTTCCATTAAATTTGACTCAACACCCAAATGTCTTCCAGTCCTCCTGAAAAATAAGTTAAATAAATAGACATTTTTATTTATATCCATTTAATTCTCCAATCAAGTCTTAATTAAAAAAAAAAAACTTTGCATCCATGGCAACAACTATGTAAACAGTAGCAGTATTTAGTGCACATTCAATTTCTCCCCAAAAGAGGCGTGACTTGCAAATCACACGTGATTTACAAAGTGCAACCTATAATTGAAAAAATCAACGTAATTTGAACTTTGGCGATAAGCAATTATATCTTTTCTCCTAATTTTTATACATACAATATGAGCAAACCAACCAAAGTCTTACTCTACAATTTATGAAATAAGTTTTAATTCATGAACTATGTACTGGTACAAGAAAATACCCGCGAAATATATGTTGGTTCATTATTTGAAGATATAAAGTTTTGGTGTAAGGCGATATTAGATTTTTGAGCCACAGTTCTGTACCTATTTGTAACCGGTACCGAAGTAATCCCTCCACCCTTTTCATGGTGAATTGATGCGTTCCCCGGAAGGAAACGCTCTTGACGTGTAAAAATCTGTTGTTGAGTTGCTGAGAATATATGCATGGGTCACATTCAAGCCAAACTTCTGTACCTATTTTTAACCGAAACTTGAAGTAATCCCTACACTCTTTAGTGTATACTTTTTGCTTAGCAGCCCATAATACTTACAGCCAAAGCGCAAATAATGACGACACGCAAAAATATTTGCTGATTTACCCAAAAATATTTCGCAACATGCTCCGCTCCGCACAGCAATATTGTGTGCACCCCTAACATTAAATCCAGGATATGCACCTGATTTCAATAGCATTACATTTTTGAACAGATAATCAGTGTATAATTCTATTCCTTATCTCCCCTCGCCCGACCCCATTTTGAGGTACATGAATGATATTCAATAAAATATAAGACTATTTTATTAGTTAATCATTAGTTTTATTAGTAACGTCGTAACTACAATCCCCTTCCATTTCATGAATGTAACCTACCGAATTAAGACTATTTACCGGATTTGTTATCACATAAACAACACGACGGGTGCCACATGTGGAGCAGGATCTGCTTACCCTTCCAGAGCACGTGAGATTACCCCTAGTATTTTGGTGGGGTTCGTGTTGTCTATTCTTAAGTTTTCTATGTTGAGTCATGTGTGCTGTTGTTTGTTTGTCTTTGTCATTTTTAGCCATGGCGTTGTCAGTTTGTTTTAGATTTATGAGTTTGACTGTCCCTTTGGTATCTTTCGTCTCTCTTTTAATACTAGTAGAGTAAATGATATCAATAAATGTAAAAAAAAGTTTAGATCTGACACGAAGGAAGCACAAAATCGGGATACATGTACACGTAACACAAACACGAATATCAATATATGTAGGTCACAGTGTGATTTCCTACTCAATGTGAATCAATAAGATTCTCAAAATCTTACTCACACGAATATGTCAAATCTGACTATTTTCAAATAAAGTTATGAAAAGTTTCACATTTAAATAAATCTCACATATATGATAATTAATGTCTCTGTATTATAGCGAGAAATTCCCAAACGGCAACAAAAAATATCAGACGAACATAATTTTAAAATAAATTATAGATTGCATTTTTATCAAGGATAATAATGACCCCACACAGGTCATTATTTTATAGCTTGGACCATATTTCATGGAAACATGGTATCGCCCAGGTTAATTCTTTAAAAAAATTACCTATAGGTAAAAAAAATGTGGGCTGAAAATTTTATGCATTAATATATGAATATATAAATTCCAGCCGCACTTCGGTATTCATTTTTAATCGAAAACTGAAATAATCCCCCCTCCCCCCACACACTTTCCATGTTGAATTGATGCAGTCCCCCAAAGGAAAAGCACTGGACGTGTAAATATCTGTTGTTAAATTGCTTAGAGCGTTAAGGGAATGTGTATCACAAAGTGTGTCAGTGTAAGGTCAATATTTACGGTATCTACTACGAAATAAAATTTAATTTTGCCTGACAGGAGTGCAATGACGGAAATGATGACGACACGTATAGTTTCTGAGGCGAACGTTGTGACGGGCGGTCGATCCAAACTGGCTCTTTCTGATTTTAACCCCTTAATACCCTGCAAAGGATCTTGAAATGCACACATAATAAATTACTAGTACACAGGTCATTACCTTTTTTCGGTACAAGACAATATTCTTTGATTTGATGTGAAAGAAAAAAACACGACACCCAATTTCAACTCATTTTATTAAGTAATATAGATGCGTTGTTGATACACCATTGAGTTAATTCGGGTAGGGTGAGTTCTCTAAAGATTAGCGTTGCCACATTATAAGGTTGTCTCCAACAATCAGTCCAATGGATTTTCTAAGTTTAACTCCACCTATCTATATTGTTTGCGTATGTCAATCTAAATTACCATGCTAATGCAAACATATATACAACCATTGCAAGCAAGCCAACCAATGTCTCACTATACAAGCATTGTGGAATTCACTCTTACTGTGTACTGTTAGGCTTTCTTGCTATACCATTCAGTTCATTTCGGGAGAGTATGAGCTCTTAAAGATTTAGCCCCATTATTATTTTTTAATGATATATTGTTTTGTTTGAATTTTACATTTGTTACAGATACATGAAGGACCGATACCTAATCCTGGCCTCCTTAACGTTAGTATATACATGTAGCATATCAGTGGTAAAATTAGTTTTTGTTAGTGCACAATATATATAATATTTTGGCTAATACCATATATGCAAGTGAATAAAAATAAGATAACTTTATTATGTTGTCTTGAACAGTCCAATAGTTGTTGTCGGTCTGAATCATTTTCTTTTAGTTTATTGGATCAAGATGTTAGTGTTCGTTTTTTAATTGTATCACGTTTTATTGTCTAAAGCTGTTCATTGAAAAACGTAAGGGTAAGGTTTTCTTTAAGGATGGACATGCACAGTTACCTTCAGTTGATATATTCTGATAACTAAGCTTAGAGATGTTTGCTTGTCATGTTTTGAAATTGTTGTCAGATTTTTTTTGTTGAAATTGGTTGAATCAATTTGAATGCCTTCAAAAAAAATGCCCATTGACCCCCATTTTTCTTTTTATAAAACTTTGCATGTATAATAAGAAGCCAACTGTAAAAGTCTTATCAAATCTTATTTATTTTTTAATAGTTTTAGAGAATTTTCACTTGTCAATGATAAAGCTATGAAAAATCAAGAGAGAACATTTTCCCGTAACATTTTCAATGGCTAATATCTTGAAAATAAGCACATTGACCCCTATATATTATTTGCTCTTTTGATTCCATATCTAATCCCCTATCAATATACATGTATATTAATTTTATGTAAAGCTATTTATTTCGAAACTGAGTAGCGAACTTCCTTAGTAAAACTTTTTTCCTGATCTTCTCAATTTAGCTTTTGTTCTTCCAGATGAATACAGTTTGTTCGTATAGTGTGCTATAACTCAACTCTCCCGAGTTAGTGGGATTCTATGAGAACTTGCAAACACGTGAAACCCCGTGTACATTTTCGTATATCGCTTTGTATATAAACCAAGTCGATTTTTTCTGGTCGGGTCTTTATATATAGCTAAATTTACAAACAAAACTTTACGACAAAAGAGATGATTTCAGCTTTCCAATTGTGAACTTTCCATTTCTAAGTAGCAACATTCCAGCAGCACCTGCATACGGGGTATATATCTCCCCATTGATACGATATTTCCGTGCTTGCATTTCCTATCATGATTTTCTTGATAGAGGGTTGCTGCTCACAAGGAAGCTATTAAACCAAGAGTTCCAAATGGTGAAGATGAAATCATCCCTTCGTAAATTTTACGAACGCCATCACGAGTTGGTTGACCGTTATGGAATAACCGTTTCACAAATGATATCGGATATGTTCCTTACGTCGTAACTACACTCCCCTTCCCTTTCATGAATGTGACCTACCGAATTAGACTATTTACCGGATTTGTTATCACATAAGCAACACGACGGGTGCCGCATGTGGAGCAAGATCTGCCTACCCCTCCGGAGCACCTGAGATCAACCCTAGTTTTTTGGTGGGGTTCGTGTTGTTTATTCTTTAGTATTCTATGTTGTGTCGTGTGTGCTGTTGTTTGTTTGTCTTTTTCTTTTTTAGCCATGGCGTTGTCAGTTTGTTTTAGATTTATGAGTTTGACTGTCCCTTTGGTATCTTTCGTCCCTCTTTTACGCTATGTGTTTTGGTAGTAGTTGAAGGCCGCACGATGACATACTTATTTACTTCGTTGGTCTCTGGTGGATTGTTGTCTCATTTGCAATCGAACTACATCATCTAATTTTGGGATTTAGAATTGTACTTCATATATTCATTGTTGTCAATTATTTTTTGTCGAAAAGAATAAAAGAAGATGTGGATAGGTCTTTACAGAATATAGAAAATGGGCAAAGTTATAAGGAATAGAGAAACACGGACCAAAAAAAAAAACAAAGAAAAAAATACTAGTATACTGAGGTTCTGAAATATAAGGAACAGTGAATAATAAGCAAAAAGTATAAAAAATAGAGTAAAATAGCTTTAAGAATTTAAGAATGTAGAAGTGAATCAATATTCCCCTAATCCGGAATCTCAAAGTTTTATGATTTTAGATATATACATGTGTATCTTAAACAAGGAATCAACTTTTGATCTTCCATCTTTGATCTAGTAGCGTATAATTGAAAAGCTAAACTTACCAACTTTGTATTTATCCAACAACGATATAATTCTGTTGCCTTTATTTGACAATGAGTTTCCAATGCATCACAATAATTTCACGAGTATCACAAATGGAGCAGAATCTGCTTACCGTTCCGGGGCACCTGGGATCACCCCATTTGTTATGAGGTTCGTGTTGCTTAAACTTTCGGATTTTCTATAATGTGTTTTGTGTACTTACATGACTAATATTTATCTGTTTGTTTTTAGAAATAGCGTTGTAAATTTATATCCGACTAATATAACTGAATGTCGCTCTGGTATCTGACGACTCTCTTTTGCAGTTGAATATATTAGCACTCTTTTTCTAGATAGTATACCAATAAATAGGTGAAATATATAATCAGCTATTCTTTCTGTTCCGAACAGACCATAATTGTACGTTTCGGCATTGTAAGCATTTCGTATTTATTATCAGGTATTTCGAACTGTTATTCAGCAGTCGGATTTCAATTATTTATCAGCCAGCAGTCGGATTTCATTTTTTTTATCAGCCAGCAGTCTGATTTTACAACTGCATCAATTATTTTTCATTTTTGAAAAATCTGTTTTTCTATTTATTCATTTTGGAAGGTGGAAGGATATAAATGACTAAGATGTAGGTTATGTTTATAGCTTTATATGGTTTGTTGATAATTACTGTTTAATGTGACATACGAAGAGGACTTTATTTTTCATAGTAGACATAATGTGGAGCCGATTCCGATTACCCTTCCGTATTCTTAGTGGGGTTCGTGTTTGTCAGTCTCAATTTTTTTATGTTGTGTTTTGTGTTGTTACATGACAAATGTTTGAATGTTTGTCTTTTTTTTAGCAAATGCGTTGTCAGTTAATTTTCGACTCATGAGTTACATGTCCCTCTGGTATCTCACGCCTCTCTTTTTCAGACGTTACGACGATATTCTATTCCAAATGTTTTGTATGAAATTGAACTGATTGGTAGTTGAATATAGTTATCAAAGTTACCAGGCTTATAATTTAAACGCCAAACATGCGTTTCATCTACATAAGACCCTTCAGTGACGCTCAGATCAAAATAGTTAGGAAGCCTAATAAGTATACAGTTGAAATCTCTTTGGTACATGATATCAATTCAGAGGGAAAGCAATAGAAAAGTGAAATACATAGCATGCAATTTTTTGTTCTTTCTGGCATGACCTGAACTGACATAACCTTAAATACACGTTTCATCATGGCAACCAGTTAGTGTTTCGCAGTCGGGTTATGGAATTAATTATCAGCAGTTGGATTTACAACTACATCAATTGATTTTCTCTTTTTTTCTAATTGGTTTATTTTCCTGGTGGCAGGGTAAAAATGATTTAGATGTTTTTTTGCATAGCTTTGTATGTTTTTTTTTTATAATAACTGTTTATAATCGTACAGAATGTGCCATTGGAAGAAGAAAAAACGAAGATATGTTTGCTGATTAAGAATTTATTTGTCATGGTGGACATAACACGTGCTTTTATCAATCAACATCATTACGATGGTATGGTACATTTAACACCGTACTGGTTGGAAAGTTCTATCCCATTGTATGTGCCACCAAAAACTCGCTAAAATAAAATTACATTAAGATTAGCATTATGGTATGCTTTTTATTTATACTTTTATCCCCCAATGAGTCAACTATTGTACAGAACGTAGTAATGCATATAAACGTTTGATTTATAGATACTTGTACAAGTAAAGTATCCTGTTATCCCGCTTCAATGTTTAGCAAGGGGTAAATAGTTATCATAGATACCAGGATTATAATTTAGCATGCCAGACGCACGTTTCGTCTACATAAGACTCATCAGTGACGCTCATACCAAAATATTTATAAAGCCAAAAAAGTACAAAGTTGTAAAATTCAATGTTTTGTAAACAGGAAATTTATAAAAATGACCACATTATTGATATTCATGTCAACACCGAAATGTTGACTACTGGGCTGGTGATACCTTCGGGGACGAAACGTCCACCAGCAGTGGTATCGACCCAGTGGTGTAAATAGTTATCAAAGGTACCAGGATTATAATTTAGCACGCCAGACGCACGTTTCGTCTACATAAGACTCATCAGTGACGCTCATATCAAAATATTTATAAAGCCAAAAAAGTACAAAGTTGAAGAGCATTGAGGATCCAAATACGGCTAAGGTAATCTATGCCTGGGATAAGAAAATCCTTAGTTTTTTGTAAAATTCAATGTTTTGTAAACAGAAAATTTAAAAAAAATGACCACATTATTGATATTCATGTCAACACCGAAATGTTGACTACTGGGCTGGTGATACCCTCGGGGACGAAACGTCCACTTTCTGGATAAAAACAATATATATTCATTGTTGGGAAATTTAAAGTACATTTGTACTCGCTTAGAAACAGGAAAAAACCTCGCCGAGTCTCGCTTTTCGATCAGATTCTTATGCTCATACAAAAACATTTTATATTTTCCGACAATGTACACATATTGTATCCAAATTCATGAAATGGAAGGTCATCAGTGGTCGAGATGTTTCAGAGGTTAATCTTCTGTATCACTAGTTTGTCAACATTAAACTTGTGAGTGTGAAACCCACACGTAGCAGGTGTGATTAACTTCAATTTAAATACTAGGATTGTAATTTAATGTGTTTATGTTGGTGGTTTGTACTTTGTTCACCAATATGGACTCTACGCAACTAGTTGATAATTTGTGTCGAATATATATTAGAAAAAAGGTGTAATTATTCGCGAGGTCAGTATAAAACAAACTGACATATTCAGGTAAGAATTTTTATTCCACGACGGACAAGCATGTGTCACTACTGTTACCTTTACAAAATGTATGTCCATTTTATGTGAACTCAATAATTAATGTATAATTGGTCTGCATTTTTCAATGATTTTGTCAATACAAATTACTGTGTGTGTATGTGCTCATGCTTGCATGATCATTATGTATGCTGATTAAAACATACCTTGCAAGTATGCTGACCGTTGTAACCTTTCTGCATCACGTGTGTAGTGATGATATTTGCACCCCTACTTGTTTGATGACCAACATCACGTACATATGGAGAATCAAACTGGATTGTCAAGTTGTTGTATGAAACTGAAACAAAATCATGTTTTTTCATTAATCATTAAAATGATTTTTCAAATTATATATTTTTTTATTATGCATAAGCATAAAACTGCAAAACATACACTGAGTATGCAATTGTTCAACCATTTGTCATCTGAAGTCCTCTTCAGAAAATGTGTTACAACATTCAACCCAAACAAGAAAAAATGTGAATCACCAAAGGCTTATTATGTACTTTGTGAACTTCATTAGTCAAGTGTTTTGGTTGTTCGGTAAACACATTCAAGTGTTGGTTGTATGTGTGCTGATGAACTATTTAAATAGAGTAAAAGGATAAATATGTTGGCATATGTAAAAACCAACTCGTTTGCAAACGCTATTTTCTGGTCCTAACATGACGACAAAACCCTTTCATCCTAAACTAAAAAATTTAATAAGAAAACAAACTGGCGCACACGAAGATCGATAATCTACTCACGTTCGTGTTCTTTTCTTATGTTATTTGAAAGAATTGCTGGTCCACACTCAAGGTCGCCCATCAGTATGGCCTTGTCCTGCTGTTTGAAGTTTGACATTATGCACTTAGCTTGAGAGAGATTCTCAACAGCCCAAGATGAGGAAAACAGTTCCTTCGTTTCAGCTATTTGAAAATAAATAATAAACATATCAATGTGTCATGTCTCCTTTTGTGGTTTTGTTTTGTGTCACTGAAAATTTACTGATGATTGAGTCACTAACCTATATAATGTTAACCTATGAGTTATATGGATTATCCATTGTTATATATTTAAATCAAAGTTTTACACTAATTTTCAGAGTACAAAAGCAATTTTCAGTACTTCAGTAAATATTTTAAAATACTAGAGGGTCTGAATTAGGGGGTACCGGTCATTCCGTTCTTTAAATTGTTTTGATAATTCATTTTTTATTCAATGTCTTTTTTACCCAATTTTTTCTATTCTTTTTATTTTCGCTTCCCATTGTTCTTTATTCCGTATTTTTTTTTTAATTTTCTATTAATTTTTTCTTTTATCTTTATTTTTCAGTTTTTACCTTCTATTCTTCAAACCCTTTACAGACCCTAATACTAAGTAAGCATGTTATTTCTATAGATTATGTACATAAGGGTCGTGCTAGTCCTATTACATATTCTTATTTTTTGCTTTGGGTGAAAACAATATAAATTTCAGACATCTAAGGTTAATTTGCATTCTGTCTCGTAGACAGCTTTTTTCTTATTACAAATGTGTCAAAAAATAAATGAAGATATCTTACGTTCATAATAATCATTATTCAAAGCGGTTGTCATTTTTGTACAAGCAATGGTACGTCCAGCAGTCTTGAATGAAATGGAAAAAAACAACATATGTACAGGATATTAATGACACGAAGTGGTGGATACTTGGTGGCGAAAGGACGGCAAGTCCGATACAAAATATGGTATAACAATTATTCCCCTTTTACACATACACACATAAATACGCACTTCAATATACTCACCTTTTAGCTAATAAATGACAACCTCCGAAAAGTGTAAGTTTTCTATTTGTCGTATATCTGTTGGTTGATTCAAATTTAAAATTTTAAAAACTCAGATGTTTCGTCCATTCGTTATCCATTTAATCACAAAAATACTCAATGGCAGCTAAAATATTAAAATGTCTTTAACATCTGCAATTTTTGACATATATCAATGCTAAATTAAACGCTTTAAGTCATTATTGAATGACAAATAATAAAAATATATGTACCAGGCTTATAATTTTGCTATACCGGACACAGTTTTAGTCTTATACCTGAATTTTGTCAGTGGAGGTTAGCATCAAGACAGTTGAAAACCAATAAAATACGTAAGACGATTATAAAACAAAATTTTTTGAAACATTTGTGCGAAATCTTGATCAGGACGTTTCTGCCTTGAGATAAAGAAAAAAAAATGGTTTTCAAACGATTTGAACTTTTATCATCGGTAATTTAAAAAGAAATACTGCATTATTGATGAACTTTGTGCTCCCAACTTAAATTATACAAATCGAATGATATGCATATATTAAATATAGTATCTTACATTGGCAACAGCGAATTATTCCAAGCGAATATTCAAACTATCAATGAAAAAAGTCCGAACCTCGACGAGAACTTTAAATTCATTGGTGTTGCTATCCCGAACGCACGAATCCGGCATGACAAGAATAGCTTTGCAAGCTTCTGTTTCTCAAACGATCATCAACATGAATTTCATTTTTGATAAACAAAAACAAAAACACCTTCGAGTGTCTTCCACATTCCTGATTTCCATTTCAACCACATATTTGTGTATTTCTCAAACAACTGTTTGCACAATTTGATTCACCAGCAGATTAAGGTTGGTAACTTTTAACTCAGCCAATCACCTACAGAGCTCTTCATTAACATACGTACATGTAGATTTTTTTTATAAACAAAGGGTGAACATTGCAAAAAAAAAAATAGAAAAAAAGAATGGCAACAATGAAGATTACAGTGGCCTTGATAGACCGTTTGGCAGTGTCAGTTTAATTTTAGTTGTGTCAGTATATTAGTCAATAATTAAAAGCAAAGAAAGATGCTATAAAGTGTGATACATACTTCAACAATAAGTTTTCCTTGTCTGTTGGCCTGTTTATCGCTCACAAAAAATGTCGATTCTGCTTTTGTTATTGGGTATTTACTAAGAATCATATTACCACCAACATTAACTCGTTGTGTTTTAGTACATGATGATACACCGCCAGCACCTTCAGCTCCCCCACAAGTGATACACTCTTGTTTTAGTGATTCCCAAAATCCGCATTTATATTGGATGTCACAATCTATTATTCCTTTAATGTCTGTTAGTCCTTTGCATTTTCCCAAGCAAGACATAAGACGAAATGTGTTGAAAAGTGGACAAGGAGATGATGTCGCCGCTAATAAGTTATTTGTTGTTCCATCGTGAATGGAGCTGTAAACGTATGGATACGTTTTCTGTACCTGGTTAAATATAGTCGATATATCCCTTTCTAAAAACACCTGAAAGTACACAGAGGGAAGAATATATAAATATCAAATCAATCAAACAATCAGACACAAGATACCAGAGGGACACTCAAACTCATGAATCGAAAATAGACTGACAACGCCATGGCTAAAATGAAATAGACAAACAGACAATTAATAGTACACATGGCACAGCATAGAAATCTAAAGAATAAGCAAAACAAATCCCACCAAACAGTAGGTGTGATCTCAGGTGCTCCGGAAAGGTAGGCAGATCCTGCTCCACATGTGGCACCCGTTGTGTTGATCATGTTATAACAAATCCGGTAAATAGTCTAATTCGGTAGGTCAAATTCATGAAAGGGAAAGGAATTGTAGTTACGACGTAAGGACCATATCCGATATCATTTGTGAAACAGTTATTTCATAACGGCCAACCAACCAATAAAAGTGTAAATATGTGTATATAAAAGTCTTTTAAGTGGGTCAACGATACTAATTTACAAACAAGGTGTAATAAATTCGTATCGACAAATATTTCGGTTCAACAAGTTACATGTACCTTCATCAAAGTCAATGTTTATTTATCAAGTGAAGCAAATAGCATTTATTTGTAAAACACACGCTTACTCATACAGGAAACAAGGTCTCATCACATAAATAAAGGCAACAGTAGTATACCGCTGTTCAAAACTCATAAATCCATGGACAAAAAACGAAATCGGGGTAACAAACTAAAACTGAGGGAAACGCATTAAATATAAGAGGAAAACAACGACACAAAAAATGTAACACACAGAAACGGACTAAGCATTAGACAAAATCCTATGAGAATAACAAATATAACAAATATAACATCAAAACTAAATACATGAATTTGGTATAGATAAGTACCGTGACACGTCTTATAGTAATGTGAATTCACACTAAAAAATAAGAGAAAACAAACGACATAACAGAAACACAACGTTAAAATGTAACACACACAGAAACGAACTATAATATAACGATGGCCATATTCCTGACTTGGTACAGGACATTTTTAAAGGAAAAAATGATGGGTTGAACCTAGATTTGTGGCATGCCAAACCTCTCTCTTTTATGGCCATGTGAAATATAACATTAAAATGACAACACAACATTACAGGACTACAATATAAATAAATAGGAGAACACAATTGACAAAGAAACACACGAATAATAGCTAACAAAAGGCAACAAGTTTAAAATTTTAATACGCCAGAAGTGCATTTTTCCATACAAGACTTACTAGTGACGCCTAGATACAAAAGTTTGAAAGCCGAAACAAGTGCAAAGTTGAACAGCATTGAGGACCAAAAGTACACATAAAACAATTGAAAAAACGTGGCTGCGTTCTGATACATCCCTGTCGAAAAGTAGAACATCTGAATTTTTGTAAAATAATTAATTCAAAACCTCAATTATATTATACTCTGTATTCTTCCCGTTGAGCTGTTAGGATAAATCCCATATAGTTCTTTTCGCAAGAAACTGTCTCGAACTTTGCTGGACTCATTCGTTAAACGTTAAATGTGTTTGTGCTTTTGATTTTGCCATTTGAGTATGAAGAACGATATTTTTGTCATTTTAATTTTAATATACTCAACATCAACTCAATATATGTGAATTCGTTAAGAAATATATCTGTATATATAAAAATAAGAAGATGTGGTTTGATTTCAAAGAAGTTAACCTCCTGTAAGCGACTAAAATGACGTAGAAATAAATAGATACACGGTCTTTAACAATTAGCAAAACCCATACATCTTAGTTTGCTTTTACTTATTTTCATGAAGTAGTTTCCAAATTCCAAAACCCTTGATTTTGGCAAAACGAAATGTAGCGGAATCAAATGTAAGCCAGATCATATTTCACCTTTAAAGACTCACATACTCAAAATTAGTTTAATTTGTGAAGGTGTTTAGATAAAAAGTCTATGAATTTGTTCGTTGCAAAGGAAAGAATGACGAATTAGAGAAATATGATATGGTCTCGACCACTTTGGTCATTAAAACAGAGTACATCGTCACTCAGAGGGCGAGAGGTTTGCAACCCCTTTGCTTCCCGCATAACACATAATCGGTTACTTCTTCATGATCTTTAAGCTTTTCATTGCCGAAAGCAGTTAACTTTGATATTTCAAACTGTTATTTAAAGTTCATATTAGTTTAAAGCACAATATATTGCATGACGAAATGTACGATTTACAATTTTAGACATGAATTTTTCAAAATATTCCGCACATTATAAACTCATAAAAGATACCATGATTAAAACTGTGTACACCAGAGGCGCGTCTACAAAAGACTCTTTAATGACGGTCGAATATAAAACTTTTTTTTTTTTTAAGTACAAAGTTGGAGAGCAAATGCAGCTGATGTCTACTTTTTTGGTTGAAAATCCGGAATATTTCGAAAAATTAAAAGTTTGGTCAACAGTTAATATAGTATGAGTTTTTATGTTTTAATTTGTTTCTTAGTTTATGATTTAAATCAAAGGAAATTATGCTTGTATCTCACTTGAAATGAAGTATATAACAGTTTGTCTTGCTTAAAATACAGAAATTGATTAATCTTGTTGATCAATATTTCTAAACGAGAGTGTATTTTATTTAAAAATCACTTTTTTTCAACAAAATTATTAATAAAACGAAACGTTTCGAAGATTAATTAATTATCAATGAAAAAATCTCTGATAAAAGTAAGGCATTTTGTTAAGACGGTTGTTTTTTTAGAATAAGAACTAGAAAACATTATTAAGGATACATACTAGTCACTATTATTATTCATATAAATGGAATTCCCTTTGTATAACGTATGTGTTACTACTATCCAATTTGAGGATGAATTCAGTGTAAAAGTGTTTCAACAAACGCCTTAATTGTTTTTGTCTATTCTAGCAATAGATTATCGAAGAAAATAAATTAATGCGCAAGTAAATATAACTACTTTTGGGTTGTTATAAAAAAATATTAATTTGGATCGTTTCATTTTAATAAAATTTTAACAAAATATTTACTTTGACAAAAATATAAAAATTTCAATAAACTTGAACCACACACTTTCTCGGAAAAATTTCATTGGACATATAGAAGTTTGACAAACACTAATTTTGATCATTTCGAGAAGCTGCATATTTCCCTAACAATTCAACGTGATTAAAACATTTACCCAATTTACAGAGTTATCTCTCTGTAGTGTTAGGTACGACCTTAAACTTACCTCATTCAGACATACAACATCCGCATCTTCTTCCAGTAAAGCACCGGGGAGTTCCGCAAGTCTGCCAGCTTTATTCTCAAATTTATCTATTAACTTTGCACTAAATGCCAAAAACGAATTTGCTGTAAAACCACCGGTACTGGCTTTTGGTTTATTGTACTTTGGACAATCATTAATAACACATGACACCAAAGTAATCGAAGACACCAAGACAAAAATTATGGTCTGCATTTTTTATCAACGTCCTGGAAACATAAAATTGAACAAATTTGTATTTCGCATTATAAAGAAAACCATTGTAAAGAAATTTTTTCAGCAATTGTATTAATTAATTTAATTTATGTTTTGGTAAAAAAAAGGAATACAACTCTTTCATTTAAATTAGAAGATGTGTTATGGGTGCTACAAAAAAATGTAACATAACAGCTCCTCATCCAATTCACAATGTGTAAAAATCAAACCAGTATAGGTGTAAGGACGGCCTTTTGCACCGAGTCTTGGCTGAAACCAAATAGCACGCTATAAAGGGCCTCAATATAATTAGTGTAAAATGACATGGTATGTTTTGATACTTTGAGTACACTTTAAAATGGTCTGACATACTAAGTTTGTGTCTATATACTGTCTCAGAAAGTCAGGTCGTATTCATGAGATTCTGATACGCCAAAATATTATTTGTAGTTCCTAAACAATTGCGTTGACTGCTTCCCTCTACGTCAAATGCCTTTTCTATAAATTAACAATAACATCAGAACATACACTCACGATTTCGAGTTTTTGATAATATATGAAGACTGACAATAAAAAAAAAAATGATATTAACTTCTTTTTTAAATGAGAAAAGAAGTAACTTACCTATAAATTGAGAAACTTTCAAGATGATATGGCTCGTTTGAATTTTTTAATGGTTGCATTTGTGTTATATAGTCGAGCAAAATCGATAGAAACAACTCACCTATCCAAATGCTGCTTCGACAAGTCCTTGGTTTTCAGTAAACAAGCTTAAAACAAAAGAATTAAAACATTTTTAACATTGATTTAATGTTAATGTAAATGAGTAATGCATTGTGTCAAGGGCAACAGCGTATGTCATATTGTTTGTTAATAATTTTATGTTAGAGAAGGTCACCAAGTTTCTATTTCTCAGGAAAAGTTTCAAATAGATATATTTGTTAACTTAATTTTAAAATGTTCTCTGTATGCCAGTTTTTATTAACCTCTCGTTGTTTTGATTTTTGAGTTATCCTTCATTCCTAGTAAGTTATTTTTAGCAAACAATAATGTTGGGATTCGATTTAACCAAATGTGGTCGTTTAACGCATTCACCTTATCGTACATGTAGTTCTGTTTAACAAAAACGAGGCGATGAAGGTTTTTTTGCCATTTAACAACTATACCCAGGGGACCAAATAAGGCAACAGTAGTATACCGGTGTTCGTAAATCGATCGAGAAAAAAACCAAATCCGGGTTACAAACTAAAACACAGGGAACTAAAAGATGATGAACAACACATAAAATGTATTATAAGCTATAAAAGGCATGTCCGTGACAAAATGTCAAACAATTCAAAAGGGAAAAGTCATAGATAGATTTATTCAACAATAATCAAACATGACAGACAGCAAACAACTACAACCACTGAGTTTATGATATTGATTAGATTTCAAATTTGCAATCATTCCACATTTCCTAATACTAACACCAGTCACAGTGTTTGAATTGCGGATTGGATTGTGGTTGCTTTATCATTTTATGAACCTAGTTGGAACAATTTTATTTAAGATCGTTACACAAGACAGTCGGTAAATGTTTTGTTCACTTCTGAAAAGTAGTATAAAGAGTGATTAAACAAAAATATGCATAGAAATAAGACGATGAGTTAACTCTCAATCCAAGTCACAATATTTAAAAAGTAAACACGTTAAGGTCAAAGTACGGCTTTAACACGGAGCCTTGGCTCACACCGAACAGTAAGATTTAAGAAGATGTTGTTTGAGTTCCTAGGAGATAACTCATTTTTTTTTCTTTATATATGTTTTAGTTGAATCAAATGATTTTTAAAGCCTCTGATGTTTTTACTTTTCAATATTATGAT
This sequence comes from Mytilus edulis, assembly GCA_019925275.1. Taxonomy (NCBI): domain Eukaryota; kingdom Metazoa; phylum Mollusca; class Bivalvia; order Mytilida; family Mytilidae; genus Mytilus; species Mytilus edulis. The sequence continues at coordinate 44,641,739 of CM034357.1, read as the reverse complement.
CTCTTTCGTTAAGATTTAGTTTGCGATGTATACCCTTTATCAATTTTTGAGGGCAATTAACCCTCTGGTTATATTCGTAATGTGTTAAAATTATTGTATATCAAGGTTATAAATACAACATGTATTAACACAACCAAATGTCACATCATGTCAAATCAGTCTCATAAGTTTATATATATATATTAACATTTTAGTAAATCATATTTGTAACTAACTAGTATTATGCTTCTCTAAATAATTTCTGGGGTATATATCCTTTAGTCAGTTTGTCCGAGGATGTGAACCAAATAGTATATGTATTTAAACTTAAAGATCCCTTTGATATGATTTAATGCAACTCTTTCGTTGCAGGAACATTTATGGAAGATCAATACAAAAAGGAGATTCGATTTATTGCAAATGAAGCAATTATCCAGCTAAACTTAAATGAAGATTACATAAGAAAAACATCTGGATAGTGTTGTCACAAGGATAAAAAGAGGATTCCAGCCGAAAAGTTTTCTTTGATTTAAACAAAACTCATGTGATGAAAGATGAAAAGAGGAAAGAGCAGTGTTTGTGATTTCAGGGTCAACGATCAAATCACAGATACTAAAACTAGACGATTTTCTCTTTCTTTGATTACTTGAGTTTTGCATGCTGCATTTAATAAGACGGACATGAGAGGTATTGGTTGGACAAAGACACGACCTGTTGAAATTGAAATCAATAAGTCAAAATGTGTCATTACAAAACAAGAATACATAAAGATAATAGTTAATGTGTACAGAACAAAAGTTGTTCAATGTTGGACAATAAAGCAGAGTGCTTACAGACATAAGAAGAAAAGGTATGATTAATAAAGAAACATCTGACCACCAGAGACCAAATGACGTAGTAGTAAAGATTTATCAAACTACGTATGCCTTCACCAATGAGCAAAATATATATCGCTTAGTAAATTATAAAAGGTACCGACACGACTAATCAACTTCATTATTTAAACATCGTTTTGTAAGAGAAATACTCTCTTTGAAATCGAGAACTGAAAATACCAACGGGACATCGAACCTCATAAGACGATTATAGACTGACAACACCAAAGTCAAACAAGTGAAAGATCAAACGACAACCAAAAATACACAAAACAAAACATAGATATCCAAAAACTGAACAATTCGCGTTCAACCGGAAATTGGGAATGATCTCAGGTGCTCCGGAATAATGTGCAGCCTCTTTTTTTGTGTATTCTTGTATATCTGACATATCATTGTTTTGAATTTTCAATTTTAGTTGATGTTGGTAATCTTGTTGAAAGGCATGTCCTGACATAAACCATAATTCACCACAAGGTATAAAAAAAAAGATGTCAGCAAATATTTTTTTCTCTTTTTTCAATAACGGTGGTGACTATGTTTAACGAGGTTGAAGGTCGGTACTATTCTCTTTTATTTCATTTTGTTCTTGTTTAGCTTAAAAAATGTTTTACCCAAAACTAAAACAATAACTATACTAAAGCTTGAGAAAGCTAGATTGGCGTCGCACTTACGTTTCTACTATTACATTTACCCCCCTTCCTACTGATTTTATTATCAAGTTTTTTACTATTTTTTTTATTTATTAAAATGAATATCGCATTATGTTTTTGAAATAAGTATAGGTGCGACATGGACCTCTGTAAAAATGTATGATGTTTATCTATGAACAGTTCAAAGACATTCAAAATGAAATTTAGATGACTCATTTTCCTTCTCAGTGAAGGGCTGATAATACTGTTATTCCTTTTTAAAGACATCATGCAGGGAAAATCTGTGTGAGATTACAAATGACTTACTTAAGGATGTACACCTCTGAGGAGCCAAAAATTTCTAGAATTAGACTTTTTTTCTTAACCTCATTTTTGGGTTAACATGACTGATAAGAAATAATTGATGGACTTCTTTGTTGGCTACGTCCCTTGAAAGTACCCAATTTTGATGATTCTCCATTTTTTCATAAATTTTTACCCATTTTTGAGCTACTTTCATGAAAACATTACTTTCAATAACGATGAAGTAGACCAATCTCAATAAATCTTAAAAAACTATAGTTAATAAAAGACAGTTCAAACATATATTAATGCTTGTTTGTGTCAAATTTACCATGCTGTCAACTTTGTCAATTTTATATTTTTCTTTATTTTATGAACAAAATGCATGTTATCTCAACTTTTTTGCTATAAATGATTGAAAACAAATATATTTTAGAAATTTAAATAGAAAAAAGCGATATGGGATGTGCATTTTTCTGATAAAATCCTTTCTTGTACCCCTCACCCATTTCTCAAAATTTTGGCTAAAAGACTGACTTAATTGGTTATAAAATTTGAAAAATGTATCACTCAAAATCTATTAATGGTAAATATACATTTTTTCACACAGTGAAGTTTGATTATAACATTTTTTGAATTCATTGATATTATTCACTTATATCACATGTTTTTAAAATGATCTTAGAACGAGATTTCAACGATACTGAAACGTTAGAAGAATACATCCTTAACAAACCCACAATTTCCATCCTATTCATATAGTTTGGGTCAATCAAATATCTGTGGTCAATTTACTACAATAAACGACTTAAAATTAATACAGCTGTGATAACTGATACATTAAAAACCTGAATGAATACTGGAAAAACTAACCAACTGTCTGTCTAAACAGTGATATTTAAATAGTTTGTGGCATTGAATCCAGTCAGTTAAATTTAAAAAAAAGAAAATTGTAGCCTCTGTAAATGTGTCTTTATATTTGTATTATTGAGATGAAGTTGAATTTCCACACTTTCAATTTCTTAATCTCCCCAATATGCTGATCTAGCTCTAATATTCTTAACGACTAAGATTGTGATGTATATTGGAAGGGACTTACAGTTGGGTGCAGACCAAGCATTACATGTAGACGGCCAAAAAAGTTAACGCGGCGTTTACTCGCGTGCACTTCATGTAAACGCCGCGTTAACTGTGCGTTAACTCCGAAATTGCAGTAGACATTAAAAGTAAACGGGCGTTTACTTTCACGTTTACCTCCGCGTTAACGCAAAAACGGCGAGTCTTCTAATTTTGTAAAGAGTAAACGGGCGTTTACTTTTCCGTTTACCTCCGCGTTAACGTGGAAAAAGGCGCGTCTTCTATTTTTGTAATAAGTAAACGCGCGTTTACTGTTTGTAGTAAACGCCCGTTAACGCAGATTGTCATCGTAACTTGGATACACTGACCTAAAATATGAAATGATAAGGAACATCAAAATTAATTGACCAAGTGGTCATTTCTGCTTGACATATTGACGATTACAGTTATTTAAAAATGTCACACATTTGTATTTAATTGAACTATAATTATAGTAAATTTCTTGTTCTTCGCAAATAATAGTTTAAGTATGTTTATTCTAATACATGTAATTTAATCCTCACCAAAATCAAACAGTTTTCTCATCTTAGACAGACTGACTCGTAAAACAAAACTTTTTGATATCATTCACCACAACTGACAATATTTACCTCTTAACAAGTTATCTTATTATATATAGAAGTAATTCAGTTATATTTTTATGCCATAATTGACCATATAAAACAATTGACAGCAATTTTTGTACCAGCCTGACGGCGATGACCTCTTTTTATTTAAAATATTGAATAGTAAACAAAATTCAGTAGTTTTCATACATCAGACTAACTCGTAATATATAATCATTCTTAGGTAGCAATATTTGAATATTATGACTAAAAAATTTTGTTCGCATCAATTTAGATTGCCAGCATGTACTTTTTTATTCAAAATATTGAATCGTAAAAAAAAATCAGAAGTTTTCATACCTCAGACTTACTCATGTAATAAAATAATTTGTCCGCAACAACAAAAACTGACCATATAAGCATTTTAATATGTAAATCTATATAGCTGCATAGTAAATTAGTTATATTTTCATGTAAGGATTGATTGAATCAGAAAATATGTAGCAATATTTGAATATTATGACTAAAAAAGTTTGTTCGCATCAATTTAGAGTGCCAGCATGTCCTTTTTTATTCAAAATATTGAATCGTAAACCAAATTCAGTAGTTTTCATACCTCAGACTGACTCATATAATAAAATTATTTGTCCGCAACAACCAAAACTGACCATATAAGCATTCTAGTATGTAAATCTATATAGCCACATAGTAAATGAGTTATATTTTCATGTAAGGATTGATTGTATAAGAAAATGAGTAGCATTATTTGAATATTATGACTAAAAAATTTTGTTCGCATCAATTTAGAGTGCCAGCATGTCCTTTTTTAATTTAAAATATTGAATTATAAACAAAATTCAGTAGTTTTCATACCTCAAACTGACTCATATAATAAAATTATTTGTCCGCAACAACCAAAACTGACCATATAAGCATTTAATTATGTAAATCTATATATGCCGCATAGTAAATGAGTTATATTTTCATGTAAGGATTTATTGTATAAGAAAATAGGTAGCAATATTTGAATATTATGATTACAAAATCTTGTTTGCATCAATTTAGAGTGCCAGCATGTCCTTTTTTATTCAAAATATTGAAGCGTAAACAAAATTCAGTAGTTTTCATACCTCAGACTGACTCATATAATAAAAATATTTGTCCGCAACAACCAAAACTGACCATATAAGCATTCTAGTATGTAAATCTATATAGCCGCATAGTAAATGAGTTATATTTTCAAGTAAGGATTGATTGTATAAGAAAATAGGTAGCAATATTTGAATATTATGACTAAATTTTTTTTGTTCCCATCAATTTAGAGTGCCAGCATGTCCTTTTTTATTTAAAATATTGAATCGTAAACAAAATTCAGTAGTTTTCATACCTCAGACTGACTCATATAATAAAATTATTTGTCCGCAACAACCAAAACTGACCATATAAGCATTTAATTATGTAAATCTAATATAGCCGCATAGTAAATGAGTTTATATTTTCATGTAAGGATTTATTGTATAAGAAAATAGGTAGCAATATTTGAATATTATGATTACAAAATCTTGTTTGCATCAATTTAGAGTGCCAGCATGTCCTTTTTTATTCAAATATATTGAAGCGTAAACAAAATTCAGTAGTTTTCATACCTCAGACTGACTCATATAATAAAATATTTGTCCGCAACAACCAAAACTGACCATATAAGCATTCTAGTATGTAAATCTATATAGCCGCATAGTAAATGAGTTATATTTTCAAGTAAGGATTGATTGTATAATAAAAAAGGTAGTAATATTTGAATATTATGATTAAAAAAATTTGTTCGCATCAATTTAGAGTGCCAGCATGTCCTTTTTTTATTTAAAATATTGAATCGTAAACAAAATTCAGTAGTTTTCATACCTCAGACTGACTCATATAATAAAATTATTTGTCCGCAACAACCAAAACTGACCATATAAGCATTTGCTTATGTAAATCTATATAGCCGCATAGTAAATGAGCTATATTTTCATGTAAGGATTGATTGTATAAGAAAATAGGTAGCAATATTTGAATATTATGATTACAAAATTTTGTTTGCATCAATTTAGAGAGCCAGCATGTCCTTTTTTATTCAAAATATTGAAGCGTAAACAAAATTCAGTAGTTTTCATACCTCAGACTGACTCATATAATAAAATTATTTGTCCGCAACAACCAAAACTGACCATATAAGCATTCTAGTATGTAAATCTATATAGCCGCATTGTAAATGAGTTATATTTTCAAGTAAGGATTGATTGTATAATAAAAAAGGTAGTAATATTTGAATATTATGATTAAAAAAATTTGTTCGCATCAATTTAGAGTGCCAGCATGTCCTTTTTTATTTAAAATATTGAATCGTAAACAAAATTCAGTAGTTTTCATACCTCAGACTGACTCATATAATAAAATTATTTGTCCGCAACAACCAAAACTGACCATATAAGCATTCTAGTATGTAAATCTATATAGCCGCATTGTAAATGAGTTATATTTTCAAGTAAGGATTGATTGTATAATAAAAAAGGTAGTAATATTTGAATATTATGATTAAAAAAAATTTGTTCGCATCAATTTAGAGTGCCAGCATGTCCTTTTTTTATTTAAAATATTGAATCGTAAACAAAATTCAGTAGTTTTCATACCTCAGACTGACTCATATAATAAAATTATTTGTCCGCAACAACCAAAACTGACCATATAAGCATTTTATTATGTAAATATATATAGCCGCATAGTAAATGAGTTATATTTTCATGTAAGGATTGATTGTATAAGAAAATAGGTAGCAATATTTGAATATTATGACTAAAAAATTTTGTTCGCATCAATTTAGAGTGCCAGCATGTACTTTTTTTATTCAAAATATTGAATTGTAAACAAAATTCAGTAGTTTTCATACCTCAGACTGACTCATATAATAAAATTATTTGTCCGCAACAACCAAAACTTACCATTTAAGCATTTTATTATGTAAATCTATATAGCCGCAGAGTAAATGAGTTATATTTTCATGTAAGGATTTATTGTATAAGAAAATAGGTAGCAATATTTGAATATTATGACTAAAAAATTTTGTTCGCATCAATTTAGAGTGCCAGCATGTCCTTTTTTATTCAAAATATTGAAGCGTAAACAAAATTCAGTAGTTTTCATACCTCAGACTGACTCATATAATAAAATTATTTGTCCGCAACAACCAAAACTGACCATATAAGCATTTGCTTATGTAAATCTATATAGCCACAGAGGAAATGAGCTATATTTTCATGTAAGGATTGATTGTATAAAAAAATAGGTAGCAATATTTGAACATTATGATTATAAAATTTTATTCGCATCAATTTAGAGTGCCAGCATGTCGTTTTTTATTCAAAATATTGAATCAAAAACAAAATTCAGTAGTTTTCATACCTCAGACTGACTCATATAATAAATATATTATCGCAACAACCAAAACTGACCATATAAGCATTCTAGTATGTAAATCTATATAGCTGCATAGTAAATGAGTTTATATTTTCAAGTAAGGATTGATTGTATAATAAAAAAGGAAGTAATGTTTGAATATTATGATGACAAATTTTTTGTTCCCATCAATTTAGAGTGCCAGCATGTCCTTTTTATTTAAAATATTGAATCGTAAACAAAATTCAGTAGTTTTCATACCTCAGACTGACTCATATAATAAAATTATTTGTCCGCAACAACCAAAACTGACCATATAAGCATTTTATTATGTAAATCTATATAGCCGCATAGTAAATGAGCTATATTTTCATGTAAGGATTGATTGTATAAGAAAATAGGTAGCAATATTTGAATATTATGACTAAAAAATTTTGTTCGCATCAATTTAGAGTGCCAGCATGTCCTTTTTTTATTCAAAATATTGAATCGTAAACAAATTCAGTAGTTTTCATACCTCAGACTGACTCATATAATAAAATTATTTGTCCGCAACAACCAAAACTGACCATATAAGCATTTTATTATGTAAATCTATATAGCCGCATAGTAAATGAGTTATATTTTCATGTAAGGATTGATTATATAAAAAAATAGGTAGCAATATTTGAATATTATGACTAAAAAATTTTGTTCGCATCAATTTAGAGTGCCAGCATGTCCTTTTTTTTATTCAAAATATTGAATCGTAAACAAAATTCAGTAGTTTTCATACCTCAGACTGACTCATATAATAAAATTATTTGTCCGCAACAACCAAAACTGACCATATAAGCATTTGCTTATGTAAATTTATATAACCGCATAGTAAATGAGCTATATTTTCATGTAAGGATTGATTGTATAAGAAAATAGGTAGCAATATTTAAAATTGAGAATGGAAATGGGGTGAAAATATTGAATCGTAAACAAAATTCAGTAGTTTTCATACCTCAGACTGACTCATATAATAAAATTATTTGTCCACAACAACCAAAACTGACCATATAAGCATTCTATTATGTAAATTTATATAGCCGCATAGTAAATGAGTTATATATCAATGTAAAGATAGCAATATTTGAACATTTTAATTGACGAGATGGTACAAATGAACATACTTATATTACACTTTATTGATATCCCTTTCAATATACTGTTCAATTTACGTTTTTTTTTTTGATCATTTGTCAAAACAGAGTCTCATCATGTTAATCCAAGGCAAACAAGGTGAATTTCGATTAAAAATTAATGTATTAAATACACCGAGTTATAGTTAGGAATTCGAAGAGACAATTATAAACGGGGAACGAAACAACGTAAACTATGATGTTTATATCCCATCATATAAAAATATTCTCCCGATGTCTCGGATAACATTTCTTTCCGTATCGATATTTGCACATGTAACTTTTGAAAGGAAAATATAGAAAATCTGCCAATCAGTAAAGTTAATGGACTTTATGAAAGTGATTTTGTGTAATTTAATATTTCGAATTAAAAGAGATTTTGAATTGTTCTGGTTTGAAACACATATACGTGAAATATAAAGACTAAAGGTCGCTTTTATAAAATAAATGTGCAAATGAACTTGAAGTTTATTTCTAAATTTACCCAATCAGTTTACGCGAAAAGTAAACGTGCGTTTACTTTCAAGTGCACGTAAAAATACACTTGTAAAATCTGTACTAAACGCCCGTTTACTTTTAACTGCACGTAAAGATAAATTTGAAGAATTCTGAAGTAAACGCCCGTTTACTACTGACTAAACGGACACATAGTAAACGCCCGTTTACTAGGGTAGACATTAGAAATTTCCATTTCGACCACGTTAACGTAATTATAGTAAACGTGCGTTTACTAGTAAACGGGAGATTTGAAGTTAACTAACGAAATATGTGCACGCGGCGTTAACTTGCGTTTACTTTATGTAATGCTTGGTCTGCACCCAACTGTACTCCTTCAGGTATATTCTCCATTGTAAGTGTATATACAATTTCTTTTCAAGGTTATGAAATGTTTTCAAAACAGCTGTAAACAATCTCAATGTCAAATCAGTGATTAGGTTATTGACATATCTGTCTTGTGTTCTTTCAATGTATTTTTATTTTGAAAGAAAATTTTGGTAGCTAACTTTACTTCTCAAAACCATTTCAGGAGTATACAGCGTCTGTCAGTCAGTCTGTGGGTCCAATGCAAATAGTTTCTGAACTGCAATATTGATATCTTTTGATGGATTATAATTAAACTCTTGTATAGAATTGTTTTTTTAAAGACCCTTTTGATTTTAAGGTCTTAAGGTCAAAGGTCATGGTAAAAAAAAAAAAAAAAATTTTTAAGAAAACATGTTTCCAGATGATAAATCGAATTGAAACTTGTTTCCTGAAAGACAAGGAGAAAGAAAAGAACCTTTACAATTGCTTCGTTTTGATAGATTATTACTATAGGTTAGCAAGCTGGATTTTAATCATACTAACACGGTTATTTGATCTGTAATTTTACTGTTTGTTGTTCATACTGCCTTTTGTGAATTCGTATGTCGTGCGATGCATTCATAGCAGGAGACTCCATCGCCAAATGTCTCGATATACCATGAGTTTTTGATACTTCTTAAACCAGCTGGATATGCATACCTCTTATAACGTTTTTTTACCCTCTTAACGAGACATTGCTGACAGAAACCTTTCATTTAAATAGCATCAAAATCTGATTAGTAGGGGTGACAGCTGTACCAATTTAAAGACAAGACGAACAGATGTCTTTCGTAATTTGTCCACGCTCCGCGTTAATCATTTTCATTAATTTAATGCGTGAAAACTACAGTGACAATGGATACCTTTAAATAATGGAGAAACTACAATGACATTTATTGACTATTTGTAGATTTTATTTATAAATTATGCATACCTTTAATCTATTCAAAAGCTAGACACGTAAAAAAAAAGATACCATAGTGAACCAAAACAGAAGAAATTTTAATATATATGTAACATTGTAACGAAATATTTTCTTAAATGACATTATTGTAAGGTTGAAAGGAATGATGAAATGTTTGGGAGGAGAACAAAATTTCCATATTTTCGTTTATTTAAAAATGTTTTGCCTTTAGTATGTAATTTCTTGGAAAATAACTTGTAATGTAAATCATTGGTCAAATTTAATTATAATAAGAATTTGTTTATATGCACACAATATAATATAGTATATGCTAAAAAGATCATCGTACTTGCAACGATATCAATATTTCGCGAAACATCTGACCATTCAATACGTTTATTGACATCCATGTTTTCGATTTTCGCTCCGAGCTGTATTTTCATCCCGCTTTGTTGAATAAATAATTCATCATAACCTTCCTTTAACTCAATTGATATATTTCCTTTTGTAATTACAGTATAGCTTTCTTTTCCATTCGCCATGTCTGTTGGAGATTCAATGTTGATGTCAGTTTTATTTTCCTTCTTCTTTGAATGATCATGTTCACAACATTTGCTTCGTTTCGTCAATGCTCTACATTTAAACATATTGGTGCACTTCAAACACCACGTAGGAATGCATTTTGGAGACTTACAATGAAATAAGGATGTAATTATAACATTCATTATAATGACAAGTCCACTAATCAAGATATTGATCCACAGCAATCTTCCAAAAAAAGATATATCGTCAGAATTTGCTGGCATAGAATCATTGAAAAGGCGAATTAGCACAGCATTGGCCAGAAAAACAAAAATTGATAAACCAAGTTTTTCAGAACTTTTTGCAGGTAACAGAAAGGAAAAACAATCAGCAATTGATAACGAAATTGACGGCATCAAGAAATTCCAGGTGTAAAACACTTTTTTCCGTTTCATTTCTACCTTCCATTGCAAACCCGTAATTTCGATATTCGATCGAAAAAAAACTTGGTCATATGCATTTAATGGCTGAACCTCCCATTCCCCATTGGATACAAAATTGGCAAGACTTGAAGAATCCCGTTCACTTCGTAATATTTCAGACTGATCATCAAGGTAGGATTTTGTTACGTTAATGTCACATATTTGAGTTTCAAAAGGATAATTTGTCATATCAACTTCACAGTAAGTTTGTAAATTAACATAAACCCACCATTCATTTAATCCATCATGATTGACGGTGACGTAATGATTATCATCATCATTTGTCAGCGTTTTCTGTGTACTTACGGAATTCAAAACTATAACATCAGGTTTCCAAATAGACGCCAGGGGAACTGTCAATCGACCAAGACCGTTATAATTTGTTGAGTTCCATACCAGATACTCATTTTTCCATGATATCTTGAATGCTGTTGATGTGGACAGTAATTGATTCTTCATATCCAGCTCGTAAACCGATAAAAGCGAAAAATACATCGACACTTTCACAGATGTGTTCATGTCCGTTACAGGAATAATTTGTCTGTCATAGTTACCAAATAAATGTTTTTTTAAGGATATGATATCAGTATTATTGTAGGCCATCAGTTTTACAATACATAAATATGCACAGAAAATAAATAGAGTACAATCCATGTTTTATCTGTATATACCATGTAACCAATTTTAGCCTGTGTTTTGGATGGTTCAAACGTTGCTATCAACGGTAGTTATAACAAACAAAAACAATTCAAAAGAATTAAAATCGTTGATTGTATTGGAAATATTTTAAAAACCTATACAATTGTCATTGAAATGCTAAATGAAATATTGCAAATATTTTGTAAAATATATTTTGATCACATTGTTATTTGTTATGATTTTGTTTAAAGGTAACTCCGAGTATATTTCTAGTATCATTTTCAACTACTTATCATGTTAACTTAGGTTTTTTTATAGATTTATTGATTACGTATAAAAGGTGATTTAATTTTTCATTCATGTTTTGTTTGAACGTGTTTGAACCATTATATGTATTCAATAAGTTATAAATAAATATCAGATGAGATCTTTTATAGATTTATTATCAAATGTATATTTTAAATTTATTTTCAATTCAAGACTTAAATAGTTATTACATTACAAGGACTGTAATTATATACGCCAGACGCGCATTTTGTCTATTTAAGACTCATCAGTGACGCTTAGATCAAACTAGTTATAAGGCCAAACTAGTACAAAGTTTCCAAAATCCCAAAAAGTTATGCCAAATACGGCTAAAGTAATCTATGCTTGGGTGAAGAAATCCTTAGTTTTTCGGAAAAGTCGAAGTTTTGTGAACAGAAAATTTATGAAAATTACCATGCAATTGATATTCATGTCAACACAAAACTGCTGACTACTGGGGTTAAACGGGATTCGCAGAATACGTAAAAATAAACATGAATTTTGAATTACGGGTGGTACGTGATAGTACTTTGTCAATAATTTTAACATACATCCCTTCTTTAATCATATGAAGCTACATATCAATTTTATACGCATAGCAGATAACTATAATTATAAAGTTAAAGTTGTATATATAATCGAAATAATTTTACTTATTGACTGGGTGTGAGTAGAATAGTAGGCGTATTATTCCGAGGTGTGTCTATTGCCCAAAGGCGTAGCCGATGCCAATAGTTGTATCCAAGGGGACAAAACACTTAATATTCAGTCAGTAAATGTGTTTTTTTATACCGAAAGAGACAACAGACAATAAATATCGGGGATAAACCATCTATCGTTACATAAATAGTATTGGAATTCGAAATTCTGCGAATTTAAACGAGGTTCAATAGTTGGAAAGTTTTGACTGGTGAAATAGTTCAACGCTCGCAATTCGAACTATGTGATTATATATATATATATATATAGAGAGAGAGAGGTAAAGGTTACAACAGATACATCCTCATATATTGACTAACATCTAGAAATTGACAATGAGCGGCAGTTGACAACAAACTTTTACAACAAAAGAAAATCTGATTCCCAATTGTGAACCGTCCATTTCTTTGTAGCAACAATCCAGCAGCGTCTGCATACAAAGTGTATCAAATACCAAATATTTGTGTTTTTAGAATCAAATTGCCAACTTAACCATTAAACAGGAGAGAACCCAAATGAAATCATTTTCTCTAGCAAACTAACGTATTATATCCCTATAGTAAAATCACCTTTTCATTGGAGTTCATTGAAATTGAAAGCTGTTCACATTTTGAAGCATTATTTTCATTCAAATTATTGCACGTTCTATGCTCTTAGACGTAAGATTGATTTTGTCATTCAACTGAATGGATTTGGATGCGACCCAGAATATCTTGAAAACCTAGATTTTTAATGAGGAACATAATTTCTATTGAAAATGATTGTTATATATTCATTCATATATTAATAACATATTTTCATATAATTATCATCTGATAAACATATGTAAAAATTGGTAATAACACTGGGAATATAGTTAAAACTTGCAATAACAATAATGTCAAACTTGTTTTTCTATTAATTAAGGAGATTAAAGATTGTTAAATAGATTCATAAGGATATCAACGAGGCAAATAATCTTGAAAATGTTTGAAACTCGTTTGTTTATATGATTATTTTCTAAACGTTTATACAACAACGAAAAGGTCAGTAGTATATATTGACACATATTGGAGAATGGTACATATAGTTGTCAACAACGCATTAAGAAGAAAGAGAAAAGATATAACAAATCATAATTCATTTAGATACATAAAGAGACTACCGTCAACAACATTAAAATTGAAGGAAACAAATGTGCATTCTAGCATATTATATAAGCATTTGTTGACCGTTTTGGAAGGTTGTAAATTCAGCACGACCTTTGAAAAGAAATTTGCAGAAAAATGAGACGAAGACACACACGATGTTAACTTTGTCATATGTGAAGGTTTCGGCTACACTCAATTTACTACAATATGCAAACAAATTCAATTTAATACTAAAACAAGTATTTATTCTATGGATAAATTGGTGTTTGCTTTACACCGCCTCCACTAAAATGGTAATATAAAAGCGAAACAGTAAAACAGTGATATATTATCACATAAAAAGTATATTTATAATTATATAATTTTATCAAATACAAATATATTTTATTCAGATTGAAACACACAACTTGTACTTTATGTAGCTTTCAAGATTATACACTTTTCAGTTAACTGTTACGGTTAAGGTTAAAAAAAATGAAACAGCTTATAATTATTGTGATATGAAATCTGATTGTCCCATATGGAGTAGGAGAAACTCATAGTAACCGATGGATAAGGCATTATAAAAATATCTATGGGAACGAAAAAGGTTCTATGCTAATCGTCTTTTTGGTTCAACATAATAAGAATCTTGTTTTTGGTGTATCTTATCTTTGTCATTCAAAGTTTGCATTAATGTAAAGATGAATTGAGTGAATCTTAAAATATTTAGGAATATAACAACGAATACAAAAAAAAAGAATGCACATGCCATAGAATCTTAAAATGAGCATTTCATAGGTACACACTTGATAAGAGACGTTTCATTTTTTTTTGTTAATTTATTTCCTCCTTCATTTAGCAAACGTGTATAGTTAGTTGCCCGTATTCGTCGTGTACCCATTTTATCTATTCTTGCTTTTTTCAATCTGCTAGCGTCTTTATTTTCGTGATGTGATAAGTAAAATCTGAATAGTGACATCTTTTGCAACGAAAGATTATTATCTTATACTATTTTCCTGTTGTAGAATGTAAATATAAAAAAGAAGATGTGGTATGATTGCCAATGAGGTACCTCTCCACAATAGACCAAAATGACACAGAAATTAGCAACAATAGGTCACTGTACGGCCTTCAACAATGAACAAAGCTAATAGCACATAGTCAGCTATAAGAGGCGCCGAAATGACATTGAAAAATAATACAAACGAGAAAACTAACGGCATAATTTATGTACAAAATATGAACGAATACAACTACTTAATTACAGGCTCCTGACTTGGGACAGACACACAAATACAGAATGTGGCGCAGTTAAACATGTTAGTGGGATCCCAAACCTCCCCTAACATCAGACAGAGGTGTAAACATGATTCAAACAAGATCCCATCTCGAAAAATAAATCATGTAAACGACAGATGTTTAAGAAAGTCCACTTTCACTTTGCTGGTCATTTGAAACACGCCACTAACTGACTATAGGTACTCGTTGACTTCACGAGAAATAAATACATGATCATAAAAACACTGGTATACATACATACATTTTCACTCCTCTACATTCAATCTGTATTTCAAAACGCAAGTGGTCACGATTGACGTTATCTTTAGGGTTAACAGCGGGGAATTAATGAATTTGATATGGAAAAAGGTGATTTTATATGGAACACATGATTAATTATCTCTATATTGCTGAAAGAAGGTATCTGACAAAATAAGGGGGAGGGGGATTTGTTAAAATTGTAGATTGCATGCAAACACAATCCTATTTTTATACTCCCCTGGTTACTGATCTTCCACTAACACTTGGATAATTTTAAGGCAACATGCCAAATAAATAAAGCGAGTAATATGATAATGTTTGGTCAAAAATGTCGTTCAGAAAAATGTTATCTTGCTGTTAGATCACCAGTGCCATTGCTAAACCATTTATGAGATTCAGCCCAAGCACAACGATTCATAGCATAATATCCTTTTTGAAATATCCATTTGAACGTTGAAACTTTACTCAAAAAGAACACATGTAAAACTTAAGGAAGATAAGTAAAGAAAGAATTCGATAAGGGTCATAATAATGAACTGGTTATACATGCATAACAACATCAGATGTACCAAAAACTAAAAGACTAGCAAGTTCAAGCCTTTACGCAGCCAAAAAAAGGCAAGACAAACAAAAAGGAAAGGACGAAGAACGAAAAGAAAGATGGTTCGAAACATCAAACAAAGATCCAAGAGCCTACAATGTTTAAAAACAGAATTTTTTTTTCACGCATGCAGTAAATCAATCTTAATGCAAAAATTAGCTAAGACCACAATTTTGGAAAAATTGAAATCAAAACAAAGTATTTGTTTTAAAACTATTCAGACCTGTAAGATATATATTTATATGTAAAATTGAGAATGGAAATGGGGAATGTGTCAAAGAGACAACAACCCGACCATAGAGCAGACAACAGTAGAAGGTCACCGACAGGTCTCTTCAATGCAGCGAGAAATTCCGCACCCGGAGGCGTACTTCAGCTTGCCCCTAATCAAATTTATATACTAGTTCAGTGATAATAAACGCAATACTAAACTCCAAATTGTACACAAGAAACTAAAATTAAAATTAATACAAGACTAACAAAGGCCAGAGGCTCCTGACTTGGGACAGGCGCAAAATTGCTGCGGGTTTAAACATGTTTATGAGATCTCAACCCTCCCCCTATACCTCTAGCCAATGCAGAAAATTAAACGCATAACAATACGCACATTAAAATTCAGTTCAAGAAAAATCTGATGTCAGAAGATGTAACAAAAGAAAATAAACAAAATGACAATAATACATAAATAACATCAGACTACTAGCAATTAACTGACATGCCAACTCCAGACTTCAATTTTACTGATTGAAAGATTATGTCGTCATCATATAAATATCAAGCACAATCCTTCCCGTGAGGGGTTCAGTATCATACCATCATAACATATATGAGAAGAACATAACCCGTGTCATGCCAACAACTGGTTTTTGAATAAATTTGTTTAGTTCCGATGCAAAGACCCTATAAGTGAATCAATATTAACGCCAAAATATACAATCTTTAACGACCTGGCAACAGTATCGTAACTATATCCCTTCTTAATAAGTCTATTTAAAGGATTTGTTAGCTTCTGAGGTGAATACTGGCATTGTTGTGCATTATAAAGAAAATTTCAATAAAATATTGGATGTGAAATACTTGCACGTATAAGAAGTCTGCATGTTGAGCCATATTTTACGAATTGTGTCCTTATACCGATGATAAAATTTAGTAAATGTTTTAACTAGTTTGTGATATCGAGAACCCTGGTGTAATAATTTTTCAGTAATACACAAATTTCTCTCGTTAAAACATTGTTACATACACGAGCGAATCGTACAAGTTGAGATATATAAACACCATAAGATTGTGACACGGGAACGTCACCATTTAAAAATGGATAATTAACGATAGGAAATGAGAAATCATATCTTTTACCACAAATTTTAGTATTAAGCTTTCCGATATAGATATCAAGGTCGAGGAAAGGGCAGTGGTCATTGTTAGTATTAGCTTTATTTAAAGTAAGTTCAACAGGATAAATTGCTTTAGTATACATACTGAAGTCGTCATTATTGAGAGCCAAAATATCATCCAAATATCTAAAAATGTTATTAAGTTTGTGTATCAGATGTTGCTTCGATGGGTCTTCGCTGACTTTTGTCATCAATTGTAATTCATAGCAATACAAAAATAGGTCCGCAATAAGTGGTGCACAGTTTATCCCCATTGAAATTCCGATAACCTGACGATATACGGAATCTCCAAAGCGAGCAAAAATGGTATCTAGTAAAAATTCAAGGGCAGATATAATGTCAAAGAATGTCCAATCGACATAGTTTTTTTTTGTTTATTGCTACTAAAAAATGACCTAAAAGAGTTTGAACATATATATATTTACATTCTGACTTTTTAAATGCCAATTTAATTAGGTGTGTGACTTTTTTCTTAATGAGAATGTAAGGCAATGTGGTATATAGGGTAGAAAAATCAAAACTTTGAACAGATTTAAAATCACCAATAGAAGCATGCAATTTATCAAGTGCTTCCAACGAGTTTTTGACACTTCAAAAGTAATTAATTCCACTATTTTCGAAGGCCTTATTTAAACAATTTATTATCAGGTTTTTGATTGTACCAAGTGTACTGGTAAGGAGAATAGATAATTTAGTAGTAGAACAATGGCTTGAAGACGAAATAAATCTATATTTGTAAGGTGTTTTGTGGAGCTTCGGAAGCCAATACATATTTGGGACTTTCATTGTTTTTGGTTCTGCTTGTAAAGCGGTAGTTAAAGTTTATGTTTGTTACAGATATCGTTTTCTGAAAATGGAGTCAGTTGGAATGTCGGTGAATGGGTGATTTCTTTTTGTAGAACCTCAATGTAAAATTTACGTCAAACAATAATAATATTATTAGCAGCTTTATCGGACGGGACAAAAACAAATTCCTTGGCTAGTTCTTTTAGTTAATGTTTGATACGAAAAATAGGTTGATTGAGGTTATTGTTTAAAAGAGTAAAATGTTCTACAAAATGTTGAACACGTATATCAACTATGTTCATTATTGAATTAAAAATGAGTCTAAAGATTTTTTGTCAGCTTTTTCCCGTTTTATCCACTTCAAACAGTAAGTATGGAATGAGTCGTGGATGATATTACGACATTTATTCCAATTAAAAATTGACGGGGGACGATATTTAGGTCCTTTACTGAGGTCGGTCTTGAACAATGTTAAGATCTTCTGTTATCACATTAGAACGGCGGCTTTGTGAAAAATTATGCACATCCTGCTTCAAGCATGAAAATTGGCAAAGACCTTTCTCAACTATTCCTCTTTTATTTCAGATAAGGAGGCATATGAAAAAAATGTTTCACTTCCGGTAAAATCCAAAATGGCGGACATCATACTTAAATTAACCCAATATCAAAGGCTAGTATTTAGAAAGGTGCTATAAACATGATACTATCATAATATTTGGTAAAAACCTTTATCATGTGCTACTCTTGGATATATGATAGAGATAAGATGTCTTCCAAAACTCTCCTTCCGGTAAAATCCAACATGGCGGACGTTGTATTTAAATTAGCTTATCTTTAGGGAGGGTAATTGAAATGTGTTTTAAAGTAATGCTACTATTATAATATTGTGCAGGAACCTTTCTTTGGTACTTTTTATAGATACAATGTATAAGACATATGTCTTTAAAACCCTTACTTCCGGTTACATCCAAGATGGCGGACATAGAAATATTGATAATTTTTTTTTCATTTTAATATTCAACTTTTTTCAAAATGTAAAGAAAATGTCTTTTAAGCTGGTCATTTAACTTTTGGATTTAAGTCATCCTCAAAAACACTAATTCTATTCAGCTTTATATATTGAAATACAAAGTTAACACTTCCGGTAAAAAAAAACAATATGGCGTTAATTACAAAGATGAGTCCTCAATCCATATCTTCAATGTAGAGTTTATGATAGATTGATTAAAACAAAATAAAATCACTAAAGTTCTTAAACATCTTTAGAATGACTAATTTATGACCGCAAATAGATGTTTATTCACAATCTGAGACCTTATTTTCCAAGTTTACAAAGATCGTGGTATTGTTTCTTACATCTATAATGTACAAGATAAGATGAAGAGGCCTCACAAAGAGTTGTCCAAAAGGGTTCCCATGGATCATATTTTCCCTTTCGCCCTTGCGTCTGGACTAGTTACCATATGAACCAATACCAAGCTTGTTACTCATTCGCATCGCCATGGTATATTGGACGTTTTAATTGCTGAAAAAGACTAGACCGAGTCGTGGGAATAGCCTCAATAAGTATTTCCTCTTCCAAAAACACATGTCTTCTTGCTTCGTTAACCCCATCTGATTAGTTTGTTCGATCTTACAACAAAACCACTTATCGTTCTATCAGTGACATTGTCAAATCCATATCTGGTGATGTTGGCTGATCAATCATCATTCTAAATGATAGAGTCACATCTTCAAATGCCATTCATGTCACCAACGCTGTTCCTTTTCCAACAAACGTGTAATCTCTCAATGCCTAGTCTTTTTGAAAGGTCATGGATAGATATATATCTGAAGCTTTTCCCACTTTCAATATAGATCAAGCAAAGACAAGATATATAGTAGCTGTTGCTGCCATTGACCCGTACACGGATTACTTTTCATTAAAATTTTCTCGAAGGACACACATTTGGGATGTTGGTAGTACGGATAGAAAGACCCTAAAATTATTCGCTACTTGTAGTTCGGAAACTACAGTTGAAGGCGGGTTGATAAAATTTATACTCTTAAAGCCCTAAACAGCTTTGGTACTGGCTGTTTCCACGCGGTATATATGTCTAGACTTGAATACTTGTGATGACGGAATCCTGTATGAGGCTACCATTTTGCAACAATTGGCATACTTAGGCAGTGACACATATTTGAAATATAAACTTTCAATAAGTTAAAGTTTATAAGGAAATAAAGTTTCTTTGTCAAAAATATATAATCAGTCATATTTACAGTCTATCTTTTTAAATAAGTAGTTCAACATCAAAATGGCAGCTGTATTAAGAATAGTGCAAAACTTTAACGTTTTGTGGAAAAGTCGGTTGAAATAATTATAAACTACGTCGAGTAACGTTACCATTACTAAACCGAACACTGTGCGTAACGTCTACACACACGGTGTTTTTTGTAACGTCGTATGTGGGTATATCGTTACAAACGAGGTATTAAAAATTACAGAAATGACGAAAGAATATGTCAGACATTTTTGATTTACCCCATACAAAGAATGACTAAAAATGTCATATAATTATCAAGTTACCTAATAATCACAAATTTGAACAACTTCCGTTTTACCATATATCTTTTGTATAGTCATTTTATAAAATTTACTGTTTGCAAAAGTATTAATTATTCTAAATAATAGGGATGTTCTGGTACCTAACAGAAAACCCTGGCCGTTTTTGGCACAACTTTTTTGAACATTTGGTCCTCGATGCTGTTCAACTTTGTAATTGTTTCGGCTTTCAAACTTTTGTATCTGGGCGTCACTAGTAAGTCTTGTTTGGACAAAATGAATTTCTGGCGTATTAAAATTTTAATTAGTTATCAAAAGTACCAGGATTATAATTTAGTACGCCAGACACGCGTTTCGTCTACATAAGACTCATCAGTGACGCTCATATCAAAATAGTGGTAAAGCCAAACAATACAAAGTTGAAGAGCATAGAGGATCCAAAATTCCAAAACTTTGTGCCAAATACGGCTAAGGTTATCTATTCCTTGGACAAGAAAATCCTTAGTTTTTCGAAAAATTCAAAGTTTTGTATCAGGAAAACCGAAGTGCTGACTACTGGGCTGGTGATACCCTTGGGACGAAACGACCACCAGCAGTGGCATCGACCCAGTGGTGTAAATAGTTATCAAAAGTACCAGGATTATAATTTAGTACGCCAGAAGCGCGTTTCGTCTACATAAGACTCATCAGTGACGCTCATATCAAAATATTTATAAAGCCAAACAAGTACAAAGTTGAAGAGCATTGAGGATCCAAAATTCCAAAAAGTTGTGCCAAATACGGCTTAGGTTATATCAAACTTGTTGCCTTTTGTTAGCTATTATTCGTGTGTTTCTTTGTCAATTATGTTCCCCTATTTATTTATATTGTAGTCCTGTAATGTTGTGATGTCATTTTAATGTTATATTTCACATGGCCATAAAAGAGGGAGCTTTGGCATTCCACAAAACCAGGTTCAACCCACCATGTTTTCCTTTAAAAATGTCCTGTACCAAGTTAGGAATATGGCCCTTGTTATATTATAGTTCGTTTCTGTGTTTGTTACATTTTAACGTTGTGTTTCCGTTGTGTCGTTTGTTTTCTCTTATTTTTTTGTGTGAATTCTTATTAATATAAGACGTGTCACGGTACTTATCTATCCTAAATTCATGCATTTTGTTTTGATGTTATATTTGTTATTCTCATAGGATTTTGTCTAATGCTTAGTCCGTTTTACATTTTAATGTTGTGTCGTTGTTCTCCTGTTATGTTTAATGCGTTTCCCTCGGTTTTAGTTTGTTACCCCGATTTTGTTTTTTGTCCATGGATTTATGAGTTTTGAACAGCGATATACTACTGTTGCCTTTATTTACAAAGGATAGTGTTCATGTTTGGCGACATTATAACATCATAGACATAGGAAAAGGATGCAATATTCCTGCTACGGGTTCATGTTCGGATTTATATACAATTTAATAACATTTCATCCTAATAACGTTCCTGATATCCACTCGTAACCGGAATTTCTAAGATCGTCATTATTCGTACGCTAAATGCTTTCAGTATTGGCATTACGAAACTATTTAAGACAACTACTTATGTGGGAATTATGCAGCGGAGAACAAAACCAAGGAAAACTACTTAAAAAATCGTGGAGAAAACTGCAATAGAAACACATGCATGGATCATGATCACACAATCTCTCTTTTCAAACAAGCACAAACGTCATCAAAGACACTCGCCAATAGTAAAATCAACTAGAATTGCCATTGCAAGCAATAGCTAATACCACTCTGGTCCCCCAATTGCCTATAAACGGCAGCCATTTTAAAATTTTCCATCAGTGCAACACAAAGTTTTTTTCTATGAACAACATACCTAAATTATAACAAAATATATTTTGCGGAAAGTGGCGTAATTCATGTTTATATTTTGTATTAAAAGTTAGGTAATATGAGTTGCTTCCCCTTATTTGCAAAGGTGAAAAAAAATTTAAACAAAAAATGTTCTGTATTTCATAAAAGTTCATGTAAATCAATATACATAATTATCTCAATTCAAAAGAATACATTTGCATCACTTTCCTGTCTCAAAACTTGTATAATAGAATAAAGATATAGACCGAGATTCTGTTCTGATATTTTACAATCCAAACATCTTATTTCCCCCCTCAGTGTAGGTATCTAACCTATAAATGTACACATCTGTGCTAAGTTAAATTAGCCAACTTAGTCACAATCATACTCGGTCTTTGAATTCTGCCCCTGTGTTAAAGGCAGGGACAGTTCATTTTTAGTTGAGGGAGGGGTTCTGGAAACACATGTTTTGTCCTTTATGAAAAAAAATATTATTGCAAACCTACTTCGTACAAGAAACATATGCATTTGTTCCATTTTCATACACACATGTTAAGATTTTAGAATCCAACATTTTTTTTAATAAAAAAAAATTAGAATGATAAGTGATGATTGTATGTAAAAAAAAAATTTCCAAAAATGAAATTTTTAGTCTCCTCGAAGTATATAGCTAATCATTGAAAGGCTGAGTGTTCGTAAACTTTATAATGGGGAATATGATTATCACAAGTAAGTGGACCTTTATTTCTTGGTGATTATTGTTTGCTGTCGGTCATAAATTTTTTTTTATTGTTAACTGTTTAAGACTAAGAAAAAAACACATTCTTTTCCTCGATTTAAATTAATTTTTAATCATAAAAGAAGGTACAATATCATAAAATAAATTTTGTGAAATCTTAGAAAGTTTAGTAATCTCATCAGATCTTTAACAAACTCTACGTCTCCGCCTTTTTACGAAAACAAAATGCATAGGTTCCTTTTTGTTCTTTAACTATCTATAGCTACCAGCTATACAAAAGTTGCTGAACCCTATGAGTATTAGCACCGGCTATTATCGACGGCAAACTTTACACTAGTAAGTTTGTCTGATGGGTAATTGTATTTTTCGCTGTTGTTTCGCTGCTGAACGAATGCATACCTGAAATCCCCGTGCCATCATCAAACATATTAATGGCTGTACATCGGGTAATTCAAAACACTTGTTTCTTCGCATAGAAACAACTTTCCGTTAATTTGAACATGGAACGAATACTTTATATCACGAACTATAAATGTGGATACAACAAATGAAAAAGTAACCGATATTGTTAATCCCGCATTGCATGAAAAAATTAGTTGTATTTCAGTAAATAACACGCTTTTTTGGTTGATTGTAAACACGTAGTATTCCATCATGCATTGTTACTCATTAATTGGATTGGTCAAAAACCCACTGGCAGGTAAAAATAAATTGCGTCACACGTAAATAAACAACTACATGTGCGAGGACATAATTATATATAAGTATGCTAGTTCATGCATTTCCATATATGGTACCTGTTTAAACAGTTTTATAATTTAAACGATGAGCTATTATAATTGTTAATATCCACACCCACATCATTGTTATCTTTTGTGGAAAGTTTTCACATTGGCAATCATGCAACATCTTTTTATGTTTTTAAAGTCGGTATATTTTTCAATAAATTATGGTTTCTCTGACCAAAGTGATCAAACATACTACCAAAGGATCACTGTAAGAGTTTATTGGACCTTAAAAGCTAATTTAAAACCTTAATATTCTTGAGGCTTGAGGTTTATTCCTTTAAATATTCTTTTCGTTTTGTTCAACTATGTTGAATATAGGTCAGCACATTTCAGCAGCAGAAGATCACGTCTTCAATATTTTGTACGTAGAAAATAATTATGGAAAAAGTTAGGAGAGATTTTAGGTTTTTCAATTTAATGAGAAAACATCCCAAACAACAAACAAAAACCAAAAGACATGATTTCAGATCAGATATGACCATCTAATCGTTATCTTTGACCATAAGGTGCCCACTTTTTTTAGTTCTTAGGCTAAAGCTGACTAGTATATCTTCCCAAATCTAAAAAGCTTATACATCTGAAATTAAAAACTTATTGACAGTTTTTATTAACACAATCATTTTATTTGTTTATTATATCTACACGTACAGTAATTACTATACAACATAACAGAAACATAAGATAAAAAATTCAGATTTCCACAAAATGTACATTTTTTAAACTGAGTTCTACATTTACTGTGTGTTTATTTATTCTACATTGAATAGGAGAAACAAGGGGAGGGTTCAGTTCTCACACAACATGTTTTACCCCAGTCACATAATTATTGCACCTATCGAAAGTCAGGAATCTCTAGCCTTTTTTTTTCTTGTGTGGATTCTATTGATAATTCTAAATCATTTGTATTTATTGGAATTTAAAGGGTGGTGTCAATTTCGTTTAACTAGTGTACACAGTAACTAAGGGGTCAGCGGAAGCCCGCCTCCATGTGCCGGATTTACTTGCAATGTTAAAGACCCACAATAGTGATCTTGTTTTCTGTTTGACACATTTCGATCCTCCATTTTCGTTTTAAAAATTAAATTTGAAATAACGAAGATGTTAGAATTTTCATTTTTATACCCTCACATAGGGATATTAATTATGTTTTTAGGTATGTGCGTCCGTTCATTCGTCCGTCTGACCCACTTCTGTTAAAAAAAATTTGTTAGAGTTTTTTGTTAAGGAAGTTTTTAATGAAGTTGAAGTCCGATTAACTTGAAACTTAGTACACATGTTCCGTATGATATTAACTTTCTCCTTTGTTTAGTTTTGACCCTAATTTCACGGTTCACTGAACATCGAAAATAATACTGCGGGTGGGGTATTCGTGTACTATGGGCACGTTCTTATTTTGTAATTAGTCGTACAACAAAATATTTCGCACAACAAATTGATTATTTCTTATATTGATAACAAGAGGAATACATATGGATATAAATATAAGATAATCAACAAATTGATTACTAGTAATATTGATATCGATAACAAGAGGAATACATTTGTATACAAACATTAGATAATATATTCTGTAAGCAACCTAAGTTTTAGCCTTAAATAACCAAGCTTTTCATTACCATTTTCACAATTTTTAAATTACAAATCACATTTTACACAATAATAATCGTTTTTAGAACTAATTACTATAGGACTCCTTAATATTAATTTCAGATAGTATTTTCCATTGTTTAAAAAGATCACAATTGGAAAGTTTAAACCATCAATGACCGAGATTTTTTTTCATTTCCAGTTATTGGGTTTTCTGTCTTTTAACATATAGTTAGCCAAAATTACTCAAATATTAATAATTATAAATAAAGGACTTTCTAAAACAAACATACAATAGTATGTTTTTTTTTATGCCCCGGTAACAAAGTTGTCGGTGCCATATAGTTATACCCTTGTCCGACATTCTGTCATTTCTTAACAAACCATTATATGGACTTGTTTTCTTAACGCCTTCAGTTTTGGGCAGATTTTTGTTATGTGAGTTAACCATGATGAGTTACAGATCAAGTATAAGTGTCGTTCTGCTTTGCTAACTTATGCCGAAATTACGGGTTTAGACTTTGATAAATTGTTGAAAATCATAGTTATACGACTATATTTTAGGCTGATTTTTGACATGTGAGTTAACCATGATGAGTAAAAGACCGAATTTAAGTTTAGTTCCGCTCGGCTGATTTTTGCTGAAATTAATGGTTAACGACTTTGAAAATTGTTGAAAATCACAGTTATAGAAACTTTTTTTCTGTACGCCTTCAGAGGGTTGTTTAAATTGCAGATTGTTCAATTTTTTGAGACATTTGTGTCGTTTCGACACATCTAGTTTCTATATAGATCAAATTTCAAAAATATTAACCATTAAGTAAACATGATTAACAATGGAGATTTTCTACTTTCCAGTTTACGACGTATTTTCACTAAAAATCACTCATATCAGCCCAAATTACTTAATATGTATAATAATTACTAGAGGACTACAAATGTACATACTATTCTATTAAGCTCAGGTTTTCTGTCTTCAACAAGCTTTAGGTCTAAACAAATATAACCATAGATAACATTTTGTCCTCTTTTCTAGTTTTCAGCATTTTCTCTAAAAACCACATATTACACCCAAAAATAACATATTCCGCAAATCATATCGATGTATAATTTTAGTATGTTGTTAACACAAGTACCTTGTATTTCATTTGGTTGGAGGTTGAGTAATTTTATCTAGCTAAATTGACTAGGATATTCGTGAATTGTATAGTAGTAATGCCTTTAAACTTTAGTTGGGTTTTCTAAATTATAATATTGAATTATGAATAGTATTGAAATTGAAAAATGAAAATCACTAGAAAAAAATCAATGACACCAACGAAAATTAATAAGGCTCATGATGACATAAAGCAGTACACTATGTCAGTGATATGTAACAGTTAAAAACGGTCTACTTAAACTCATGCTTAGTTTTTCGGGAAAGGAAGTAACATACCTAATTTCGATGTTTTGAATTGGAACAAAATCATATAGATGAGGATCATACCACAAGTCAAATTCATATAGCGTTGCATGTGTATTAAAACAAGCATATTAAATTAAGGGATAAGCGTTCGTCGTTAATTCATTTAATTAGTTAAAACTTCTTCATAAACTTTAATGTTTTTATGAATTGCAACTAGTCAAATATGTTTTATAGTACATATTGCACATGTTGAATATATGATTTAATTTACAACTGATAACAAAAGAGACTATAATAAAAATTGTTATCAGTTAAACACATATTTATCTTGCATTGCCAATTGTAAGTCTACCATTTATTTCATAAATCTACATTGGTCTTATTAAAGTGGGCCGCTTGCCAAAATATGTATATTGCATATGGAAATCCAGGTGATACCGAAGTTAAAGGTAAAAAAAACCATGTTTCATGATAATTCTCCCACAGGTTCGTTCAAATAATGCTAGATAAATATGTGACGTTTATCATACCCAGCGGTAGCCTTGGTCTGTTTTTTGTTCTCTTCGGTCGGATTGGTGTCTCTTTGACACAGTCCCCATTTTCATTCCCAATTAAATTGTATGAAACCATAATTAGTTGAAATCAATAATTTCTGTCATGATTATAATTTAAAATGCAGGGTTTCCGACATCACAAACTAGTCAAAACATTTAGTAAATTTTATCATCGGTTCACAAAAAGACATCTAAACAATTCAGGTATTTCACATCCAATTGTGTATGGTAATGTTCCTTATAAAGTACAAAAATGTCAGTATTTATCTCAAAAGATTATCAAACTTTTTAAACAGACTTATGAAGAAGGGATATAGTTTCGATACTGTTTTCAGGTCATTAAAAGGTGTTAAAGGGCCAGCTGAAGCACGGATTTTGGTGCATGACTTTCTCGCTGTGTTGAGATCCATCGGTTGCCTTCAGGTGTTGTTTAATGTTTTGGTCTGGTTGTTGTCTCTTTGACATGTTGCTATTTCCATTTTCAATGTAACGCCGTTGAACGTAGTTCAACCTCTACCGGCCTTGGAACAGTATATATAGAAGGTCATGACTATAGACGCCAATCATTAATCTGTTATATCTGATGATTTTACGATACCTTACATGAAAGAAAGCAAATACATTTTCATTCCTAAAATATACAAGCATTAGCCTTTCAAAAAGGGCTAGTCGACTCTTAGCTGATGAAAATGGAAAGTGCTCTCACTTTGTAGATTAATTCATTTACTAGAATCTCAGACTAGAATAGCCACGTGCATCAATCAACAAATTTTACCACACACGTGATGTCACACGTTATGAAGTAGTATATTTCGTTTAACGTTGTTGTTTACGAAACTCCAGAAGATTCAACTATTTATAGATAAAAGTAACCTGTGTACCAATATCATGAATAGCTAAAATAGAGAGGACAAATCTGATACTCTACGGAATTGAAGAACATTTACTAGGTTTGGATTGTCCTAACCAATCAAAAAACTTTGATTATTCACGTCTCGTAATATCTTCCAATCAGGGAGCAAGAAAAATTCACGCACTGATTGTCCATCGTTCAATTCTAGGAGTCGATAATAAAATAATAACATGAATAAGAAGATGATATATAGATATGCGTCAAAAGGAAAGCAGCCAAAACCCGACCAACCAAATGAAAGTTTCTAGAGTCTGAACTTTGGTTTTTCTTGATTTGTCTTGTATATTTTATTCTCCTAACCTCTAGATTTTGATCGGTTGTAAATTAAATTTAAAGAGTATATCTGAGATTTATAATCATCAACATTTGCCGTTAAGATGTAACTAAATAATTAAATTACATAGATATAAGAAGATGTGGTATGAGTGTCAATGAGACAGGAAAACCAACGGTCTAATCTATATAAAAAACGAGAAACACTTGAGAAACACATTAGCAAACGACAACCACTGAACATCAGGTTCCTAACTTAAGGCAGGTGCAAAAAATTGAAGTGAGTTTAATTAGTTATCAAAGGTACCAGGATTATAATTTAGTACGCCAGACGCGCGTTTCGTTTACATAAGACTCATCAGTGACGCTCATATCAAAATATTTATAAAGCCAAACAAACGTTTAAATTTTAATAGGTACATGTATCATCTTTCACAACAATTCATCTTTTAGTACATAGGGTGTGGTATTATTTAAATCGATAGAGGTAAAAGACAAAGAACGCGTGTTATTTACGAAATAACTTTCATATAAAAGAAAAATGCTACATGACATAAACTCCCTTAAAAAGTACATAATTATGTAAATAAAATAAAACCTTGATTAACCTTTTGGTGTTTCAAGTAAAATTAAAAGAAACGAGTTCTTCTTGAAGAAATTTGATAGAGTTGTAAAAGTGTTAATCATGCATACATTTTAGCATGAAGCGCTTCCATACAAAGTGCGCTTCTGTCATTATTTTTAAACTTCAATAGAAAAACAAAAAATCAATATTTTTTTAGATAAAAAAAAAGCATCTTCTGTTGTAATGCTCATCCTAAGGTGTGGTAGGATAGTTGTAGGTCTATAACCTGTATCGATTTAAATGATACCACAACCTATGTACTATGGAATCTCAACCCTCTCCCGAACCAGTGGTGTGACAGTACAACATAAGAACGAACTATACAAATCAATTGAAAAAGGTTTAACTCATCAGATGGATACAAATAGAAATAACAAAAATACAAAGTGGACGTGGCCGTGACTTGTGTTTCCAACAACAAAAAAGATTCTTATGTCTGTTTGTAACTGCCAGGCTTCTAATGGTATTGATAGACCCATGACATTATTCGATCAGCTTGCTTTATTTACATTTTAAAGTTGATATATATGATAATGTAAGTGTTGATGAATATTGTGTTGAAGTTATATTATGATTGATTATTGTGAAATTTTAATTTTTTATATTGAATAAATTTTTAATTTCAAGTTGTTGTTCAAATTTCATTTTTTTAAACATTTACTTAATTGATAGAATTCAGTTAATAGCAACAAAGAATATGTCTAGGTTGTTTAGACTTGGTCGAGTATGGTTCAGACTAGGTCGAAAATTATCAAGTAAATTTCAGACCAATTCAGACTGGTCGAGTAAAAATCACTACAGTCGGGTACAGATCTGCTTACCCTTCCGGAGCACCTGAGATCACCCCTAGTTTTTGGTGCGGTTCGTGTTGTTTATTCTTTAGTTTTCTATGTTGTGTCATGTGTACTATTGTTTTTCTGTTTGTCTTTTTCATTTTTAGCCATGGCGTTGTCAGTTTGTTTTAGATTTATGAGTTTGACTGTCCCTTTGGTATCTTGCCTCCCTTTTTTTATTAAGGTCATTTCAGACTTTTACTGGTTTGTATTGTATCCTAAGGATATGGAGAATAATTTTTATTGGAGAGATCCGGAAACTCTATTTGAGTGTTGTTTCTCCTTACGCACTTGAAATAAGTGATATGCATTTGGAATTAATGAACCATACGTGATAAAGACCTATGGTATTTTGATTTGAGGACCTTTGGGCCAAAAAGAAAAATAAGGTCATGTCACTGATGAGTCTTATGTAGACGAAACGCGCGTCTGGCGTAATAAATTATAACCCTGGTACCTTTGATAATTATTTACACCACTGGGTCGATGCCACGAGGGTATCACCAGCCCAGTAGTCAATACTTCGGTGTTTACATGAATATCAATAATTTGGTCATTTTTATAAATTTACTATTTACAAAACTTTGAATTTTTCGAAAAACTAAGGATTTTCTTATCCCAGGCATAGATTACCTTAGCCGTATTTGGCACAACTTTTTGGAATTTTGGATCCTGAATGCTCTTCAACTTTGTACTTGTTTGGCTTTATAAATATTTTTATTTGAGCGTCACTGATGAGTCTTATGTAGAAGAAACGCGCGTCTGGCGTATTAAATTATAACCCTGGTACCTTTGATAACTATTTACACCACTAGGTTGATAAATAAACTCATCATAGATACCAGAACTAAATTTTGTACGTACGCCAGACGCGCGTTTCGTCTACAAAAGACTCATCAGTGACGCTCGAATCCAAAAAAGTTAAAAAGGCCAAATAAAGTACGAAGTTGAAGAGCACTGAGGACCAAAATTCCTAAAAGTTTTTCCAAATCCAGCTAATGCCACTGCTGGTGGACGTTTCGTCCCCGATGGTATCAATAGCCCAGTAGTCAATACTTCGGGGTTGACATGAATATCAATAATGTGGTCATTTTTATAATTTGATGATAACAAAACTTTGAATTTTTTGAAAAACTAAGGATTTTCTTATCCCAGGCATTACCTTAGCCGTATTTGGCACAACTTTTTTGAATTTTGGATCCTCAATGCTCTTCAACTTTGTACTTGTTTGGCTTTATAAATATTTTGATTTGAGCGTCACTGATGATATTCAAAAGACGGATTTTCTATGGCCTTTCAGAATGAAAAACATAACATTTATATCGTGTGTCCGTCCAATACGTTTTTCATTACTTGCCGTCAAATATAAACACAACTGAAAAGAGGGACGAAAGATACCAGAGGGACAGTGAAACTCATAAATCGAAAATAAACTGACAACACCATGGCTAAAAATGAAAAGGACAAACAGACAAACAATAGTACACATGACACAACATCGAAACTAAAGAATAAACAACACGAAACCCTCCAAAAACTAAGGGTGAACTCAGGTGCTCCGGAAGGGTAAGCAGATCCTGCTCCACATGTGGCTACCGTCGTGTTGCTTATGAGATAACAAATCCTGTAATTAGTCTGATTCGGTAGGTCACATATATAAAAGGGAAGGGGATTGTATCCGATATCCGATATCATTTGTGAAACGGTTATTCCATAACGGTCAACCAACTCGTGATTGCGTCCGAAATATTTACGAAGAGATGATTTCAACTTCACCATTTGGAACTCTTGATTTAATAGCTTCGCTGTGAGCAACAACCCTCTATCAAGAAAATCATGATAGGAAATGCAAGCACGAGAATATCGTATCAATTGGGAGATATATACCCCGTATGCAGGTGCTGCTGGAATGTTGCTACTAAGAAATGGAAAGTTCACAATTGGAAAGCTGAAATCATCTCTTTTGTCGTAAAGTTTTGTTTTCAATCGACCCTCATTGTCAATTTCTAGATGTAAGTCAAGATATGAGGCCGACTTAACTGTATCTGATGTATCCTTTATCTCTAGTTCAATGGAATAGATGCGTACGACATAGTCACCAAATTTTGAATTATTTAATGAAAGAACATCATATTTATAGCGGAAAGTAGAGTTAAAGGATATTTCTAAGAAAAATTCTTGATAGCGTGAGATATATTGGTACAGAAAAAAAGATTTAATTCCGTAACAATGAACATTTTTCGTTGTAAGAGGTCGACTCAAGAAAATGGTTATTCATGTCGGACAAAGCTTAGATTCGTCTTAAATGGAGATATGGTCCAGCTGTAATTGAACAGATCATAGTTACCCCGTGTTGCACATTACCGGAAGGACAAATAGTAAAATTAACCAGTGTAAATAACGTACTAGACCCCTTTCATCTTTCTGAAGTTTTAGTGTGACTTTGTTCATAATATCAAATTTATTCTATTTCAATTAAAGTTATCATGACTTTGAACTAGATGTGTAAAATAATTAGTGTTGCTTAATTTATATACATAATCTCAATAGATTGCGTTATAGACGAACCAGAACTGGACACTTTGTCTTAAAGGATCAAAGCTATTCGACAATGCTTTCAGAAGCACATTCGGAAACAACAGTGTACTATTAGCACTAGTTTTTCTTGCCAGAGCCTTTTCCATAAAAATGAGAATCGCAGATATAAATCTATCAGAAAATACAACGAAGATGATATTATCAAAATGCTCGACTTTTTATATGTCTTAATCGACAATTTGTTTGTTGAGTTTAGATAATTCATTTTTCAACAAACAGAATTCTATTTTTGAATATCAAACATTCGCGTATTTATTTTTGTCTTTGTGTTATAGTCTGTTAAAAATGTGTTATATCTTATTGGTTGTTTTCTAAATAGTTAGAAAACTGCCTTTCAACAACATCTTTGTCATATTTTTGAAAATGACAGTTATACTGAGTATAAATTTGCATTGTTGTGTGACGTGTCTCGGAGGTTTGTTCACCAAACATTCATGTATTCTTTTTTGTTGATGTTTCGGTTATGGTTTCGTTAGTATAATCTGGTATGTTCTATCGTTTCGAGATGAACATTGTTTGAACGAATATAGTGAAATTATTTGTATAAAGTTCGAGATTGCATGTTAGAGACGCAATCACGTCACTTGTTTTAATATCATGTGGTGTTTGTCGTTGATATAATATGTTCGTTGTAGTTCTGCAGTTTACATGTTTTTCTCGACTTTTTGATTATTTGTTTGTGCGTTTCACTGGTATGACTGTTCTTGCGTATGTTTGTGCTGTAATCTGTCATGCGATATTTTAGCGATATTTTTTAACATTGTCATAAAGCGAAAGGTTTGACTGTGTATTTACAAATGTACATAAAATATCAAGCTCAAAATCGTAATGATTCTATAAACCTTCTGAACAAAACAATCAACGAAAATAGTCATTGATCTAAAATAAACAGAAAGGTATAATTTTTCATGGATAATGTTTATTATCTTTAAAATTAAAAAAGTATATAAAATCCTGAAATAGATTATAATTCTTTTTTGTTTACTAAAATTCGTGCAATTATGCGGTCTTATAAGATTCAGACAGTTGAAAAAAAATACAACATTCCTAAGATACACATAGCTTTGGCACGTTTGTTTTTTTGTGTATGATGATGGATAACGTATGGTGAACAGCAAAAAAACAAATGAAAATACATGTACACTCGAAAGCTAGGTATTTCTTTTATTTTCGAATATAATAGCATATTTCTGTAAGGACGACTGGTGAATAGAAGTATATTAGGAATGGAGGTATCACTATGAATTTTCCCATTTGATCTTTATATCGTTGCTATCATATGCTTTACCTGACAGTTGTTGCTAGTGTGCTCTCTTCGATGTCCGCGTTCCTAGCATACATAGTGGTTAGCTTTGTCGTATAGGACAACGTTGCTACCGCTAACTGTTGTTTACTGTGCCTAGCTTTCCTCATATTTTTACTTTTGGTGGCCTAGTTTTCATATTTATTTATTTCCTATTTTTATTTTCCTTGGTTTTCTATAAAAACAAATTCTCATTTTTGTATTCTTCTATTTTTGTCAAGTTCTATTTTATTATCTTCATTTAGTTTTATTTACCAATTAAGTATTTATTTATTATTCTATCCCTCAAAATGTTGCCTATTTTTAATTTTGACTACTCATCATCACTTCAAAGTATGATTAGTCAAACAAAGTGAAGAGTTTGAAACCTGCGGACAGGATATGCTTGGTCCAAATTGTCCAATCAGGGCTTGTGCTAAGGTTTTGCGTTACACATATCTCACTATTGAAATGATGGTTTGCTGATCAATTTATCACCCCTTAGACCTATCCTGTTCTTTATTTTAACAGTTGTAGACATACATTTCAATAAGGTTTCATCGAAAGCTCACATCAGTTCAAATTTGTTCATACATTAGTTTTCTCATAAGGACATACATTTGAGTTTCAGCCTAGTTCCAAACATTTGGGTTTTAACATGCATCAGACTGAAAGGGTTTTAATAGTTTAATTTACCAGGTTCGGGTTAGGTTGATAGGTGTTCATTTTATGTAGTATTTGTTAAATATTTGGTTGTAAAGCGTAAACTGTTTGACTTAAAAATTTTGCATTGCTCTTCAAATCCCATGAAACTATAACGAACCCCAGGATAAAATATGAAAACGCCCCTCCCTGTAAGACGCTACAATGTTATGATAATGATATGTTTTTCTTATTCTATAAGCGACGTTAGTGTATTATCTAAGCTGTGTGTTGACCCTACGATATAGTCTGTATATTTTGTATTGACTGGTTACTGTCGTACATTTTGAAAGAGTGTACGCGTAAACCATGCTTGTCTTTTTTTTCAAGATCTTTTTATGTGACACACAGTTCCACAACGAAGCAATTAATTTGTCAATCAATATAAGTTAATAAATGTTATTATTGACTTTGATGTAATTTTGATATTAAACGTTTCGGTGGGTTGGTTGTGTAATTTCTACTTTAAGAGGTCGGGGGTCTGACCAAACTATTTGTAAATTGGTATTGTTATTTTTTTTGCTTAGCAAGCGGCACGCGCAAGAGTTAAAACAAATACTAGCCAGCTATATGTCAGAATTATATGTCGTTTGTGTGACATGTCTCTTCATACAACAAGGTACCCGATTTTACAATAGAACAGGCCCCACATACACATACATATACACACAAACATACACATACACATACACATACGACAGCATGATGAAACCAACTATGTATTTCAAAACTACCCCATAGTTGGACTGGAATGATGCTTCAAAAATAGATTACAAATAGTTCTATTTATATGTTAAGTAACGAATAATGATTAAAAAGTATTTATTTGGTTAGTTTTCTAAATATGATTCACATTTTACATGTCTGGGTTTTTTTTTGCTCCATACGAATTTATATTGTATAACTATATTGTTTGAGAATAGAAATCATTTTACATAATCAAGTGGCAATAACTGATATAATTACAACCATTTCAACATTCAGTAAAAACCTAATTGTGTGGGAACAGGGATGTAGAGTTATCAATGTAAAAGGCACAACTCAAGCGAGAATGTGACAAAATCAATCATTTGTCAACAGTTCGGTAACAATACCGATTTAAACATGATCAAGTCCTTTCAAATAAGAAATATGAGAACAAAAATTGTAAATGATTAGTTGAAATATACATCGAAAATATTGAAGTCAATATTTTCATTACTAATCGAAAGGAAAATTAATTTAAAACGTGTTACATTGATATTTTAAGCTAGTCGATAATTTCTGCATTCCCAAAAGAAACAAGTGAATATAAACGCGAATATAAACAATTTAAAGTACATTTTTATAAAAACAATTCATTTATAATGTATCAAAGGATGACAGCAACAAACTCATTGGACAGAACAATAGACCACATTAGTAACCAATTTCTGAGAAAAAACCCAATGAAAGACAAAAATAATAAACACTTAAATATTTCATTTTTAACGAACCCACCTACATTGTAACATACGGCTAGATCATATACCATGCGAAAACATATCTTCTTTACATATTTTTTTGCCCGGTCGTCAAATACTCGAACTGTGCAACTGTTGTCAAATCGAGATGAAAGGTCAATGACGAACTATTTCATATTTTACAAGCAGGCATATTATGTCTTTGAAATAATAAAACTATATACGGAAATGTAAAAAAAAACTTTAGGAACAGAGACTATTTGTCAGTTAGCAAACACTCTTTTGAATAAAGATGATATTGATAAATAGCGCCGTTTCCAGAAATAACAGTCCTGAAAATGAAAAAAATAGGTGAACACTTAAATCTTTGTCTGAGATTCAATTATTAATCATCATTACCAATAAATGATTTGATTTAGTGCGAATGAAGTTTTTTGCATTATCATATTACTGCAATCACGCCTTTGCTAACCAATCATAACAACCTCTACAGTTGCCCAAAAAAATCAACCATCTGTAAAATCATTGCTGTAAAACTGTTTTACGTAAAGAAAAATATAATTTTGGTCAACGAAAGGTTGAAGAAACACAATTAAAAAAGCAAAATTGTTTGACGGCAATCATACACGCGGGAGTCGTGCTTAATGCGGGGTTAACACATTGCCGATTATTGTTCCCGTTTGAGATCAGACAGCGATACGACACGAAAAGTGAAAAAGTCGGATAACTATCCTCAATTATCTTGAATGTCCTATCATTGTCTGAACGCAGTCGTTTAAGTTTGTAACAAATTCCTACGCGTCGGGAGGGGTCCGAATAGTTCGGCGAGGCAACCCGACAGTTAGGTGCGTTCCGTAACATTCGGGGGAACTCAGCCGATTTTGTCTAGTCGGATTACAATCGTGCCTATTTCGTGACAGATTCTGCTGTATTGGATCAGAATCCTAACAATTTTTTGACGGTGTCCTGTGAAACGGGAATGATCTGGAGAAATTTTTCATTGCTGTTTTTCTGCCGATTCAGTTCAGATTGCATCAAGATCTTGTCGATTGCGAATCGTTTTTGCCGAAACCGTTCCGTAACAGTCCCGTTATTAATACGAAATTCGTCAATGAGACCCAGGTCGGAGTTCCGACAATAACAGAATACAATACGACTGTGACCAGACAAAATTGTTTGCAATGCGATAGAGCGGACCATGTAAGCATTACGTTCCGACAGTACCTGATCATCCCGAGTATGACGACTGTTTTCGAACGGATAACTTCCGTCAGCTTCACTGTCTGGTCACTGTCTGATCTCTGTCGGATTGCATTCGGTAGAATCGGGACGCAGTCGTGACAGACTCGGTGGAATTTTACCAGGCGAAAGATACAAATCGGATTAAAAGCGGATTGAGAACGGGATTATCGGGATAAATTCGCTTGGAAACGGTTAAATATCGACGCTTCGTGAACAATATCTGATTGTTGTCGTGCTTAATTTATTGTTTTTACAAATTTAAATTACAGTTTGAATTTCCATCCACGATTCACAGGATCTTGATCAGACTTTTGACAATTTTAATCGGGAATGGTCCTGTCAAGAACGGCATTAAAATCGTGAAAGTGTGACCCCAGCTTTAAGGGAAATATAGGGAGCTAAACGTTGAAAAATTAACATGTAGTTGAGTCGTCACCCCCCCCCCCCCCCCCCATAAAAAAATGTACACACAAATAGATAATTACACAGTTAAGAAGAAAATTATGTGAAGTTGAATTTCAAATAATTCTCTTAAAAATAAGAAAACAGTGTTTATTTATGGTTGTGCATGGACAACAAATGTTAATTCTTTTATATTGTAGACTCTAAACATGTTTTTAGAAGGAAAATATATTGAAACTACGCAATGTTCTTTTTGACATGATGCAGTTTCATGCAGTTGTATGAAGGAATAGGCAAATCCTTATAGAATAGCGGGTCCTAAATGCTCATCAACGTTTTTTTGCTATTTTAACTTTTTTGATTCGGCAGTCACAATCGTGTGTTATGCAGACAGTAGGCACGTCTGGCGTTCAAAATTTAAGTCTGGTATCTATGAGTTGTTTACATCCACTGGTTCGATTACAATGCTGGTGGGGAATCGCGATCCGATTGTATCGTGAGCCTAGTTGTCAGCACTTGCGCGTTTACATAAGATATCACTAATTTACAATTACTACGGCTTTTTCTTTACCCTAGAAGTAGATAACCTTAGCTGTATTTGTCAAAACTTTTCAAAATTTTTAGTACTCAACTGTTTGGTCTATTTAACCATTTTGATGATAGTCTCACTGATGATACGTTTTTAGTATGGTGACTATGAGAATTTTATATACAATAACTTACAATCTATATCTTTTGATCTGAAAATTCTAGCAATTGGCAATAATTATAGTTATAGTTAGATTTATTACATATAGAATAAACATCAATAAGAAAAACAAATTACTAGGTATGAGTCACACCAACAGTTCAACCAATCATCACCATTGTGTTTTGTTATTTAATTTGTTTTTGTAGAAATAGACAATCTCTGACAAAAAATAGCACTTTTTTTATTGTTGCGTTAAGACGAACAGCTTTGGACCTTGTAGTAAGTTTCTCGGATTTTCACAATTTATCATATAATACTAAAGAAGAACGAGAAATATTTACTGCGTTATTCGTCTGCGCTTATCCTTACGTGGAACTTTAGATCCCCTCTCCCCACAGTTTTTTGGTAAATAATAGCTCTCAAAACACTGCAACGAAATTTATGAACACTACCTTAAACTATTGGTGGTGGAAGTCGGTCAGGAAAGATTATCAACCTTTTCACGATACAAACTTTCAGTCAAAACTGATAAAACAAATAATTTATTAAATTTATAGTCTGTATTAATTTGTATTCATAAATAAAAGCCGGATTTGCGATGAAAAGTGATTGGTACAAAAAGAATTTATTGAAAGGGGGAAAAATCTTAATATATCTGTATATATATTTCAGATACTTTGTCTTTTTCCTTTCTCACTTTTATAAACCCTTTTTCAAATATGGTAAATTATTTTATTTTTTTTCATTATAAAAATTCAGAATTCTGAGAAAAATTCAACACCGAAAGTCCCTAATCAAATAGCAAAATCAAATGATAAAACATATCAAACGAATGGACAACAACTGTCATATTCTTGACTTGGTACATATACAGGCATTTGTAGAAAATAGTTGATTGAACCTGGGAAAACGATCTATAAGAACGAAAAGCTACCTGATCAAGTTATGCAGAGGGTCGTTTTAAGGGCAAATGTAAAAGCTGACTAATTCTACGTTCATTGCAGTTTAAAAATACTAACTAATTCTTTCACCTATAAAAGATCAATTGATTTTATTTTGAACATATAAATACTAATGTGTACAGACAAATTGAGCATTATGTGCATTTTAATCTTTTCTGCAGGTGTTTTGTTTAATTGTAATTTTCTGAAACGATTGTGCAATTAAAATTTTGACGTGCAACTCATTCAGAGCTCTGGTGCTCTATTGTATTCTGTTCATATGATTTTTACAATAAATCTATCATACACGAACAAGCAAAGACCAAATTTGATTATGACCAAATTTAGAATGTTTATTATTCACCTTTGACATTGATTTAACAAAACCTCTACAGTCCAAAATATTGACGACTGTGCAAAAACAGAAAGTACAGAGAATAAGCTTTGATGATATTTGATATATCCGTATGTTATGTGGATGCATTAAAATCGTTAACTAAGTGTCCTTTTAAAAATGACATTCGACTATACATTTTAGAGGTTAAAAGTCTAAACTGTTTGTAACTAAACTGTTTGTAATGTAATAGCCCTGTGTAAATAAAGTCGTTTCGTCTTCTATCTTTTGTATGGAGATATTTTATGTATCACCTATGAAGCGATTTATCAATCTGATATGGTGTCCAATAAATTATCCACTTTATACATATCAAAATCAAACATTAAAGTTATCAATTCAACTTTAACTGAATGACAATACACCAGGAAGAATTCCTTAAAATATAAAATTTTGAAGAAAATCTGCACACCTGTATCAAATCTATAACGATAATGTATTCATACTTCAAGTAGTTATATAGCCTAATTATACCAACTTTACCTGACCATATATGAAAATATGTATTTAGTCGGATCTGAACACGTACTTGTGATTTGGTTAAAACCGGTTTGGATCAAAATATACGAAGAAATGTCGAAATTTTCAGGACTTAATTAAATCGGTATTTCGGTAGGATGGTGCAAGCATACGATTTTTATTGCGTCTTACACTTCGAGAAGCGAATAATCTTCAACTACTTTATTCAAATATTGTGTAAAAACGTTAATTTTGAGCTATGAAAGTCAAGTGACTTGTGCATTTTTCTGAGGAAGTTTTAAAAAATTGCAAAGAATTATTTTTACAGTCGGTTTGCTTTCATTAGTCTTAACTATCTATAGATTAACAACTTTTGGTTATATTTATAATTTAGAATCATCATTGAAGGTGGAGGACGATTGCACAGATAATTAATTATATTGATGTGCCATTTGTATGCAAGAGTGACATTCCGTTGTATTATGTGCAAATTCGAAAAAGTTATGAGAGTATTATCTCCCCTTAACTGGTTCATTATTTTATAATTAAGTTTAGGTTTCTGGTATAATTTTGAATAATTACAAAATGTATCAATTCAATATATTTCAGTTTTTGTTATTGGTGTATCAAAAACATTGATGTACGTATATAATTTCATAAATTTGAAACGTTTACAATGATTACATACCAATATAAAGAACCGTTCATCATTTTTTAAAAAGACTATGAACGAAGATCGTATTATTTATCTTCCCTTGATGATAGATTGATTGGGAAATGAACCAGCGTAATCTAATCGTAATCACAGAGAGGGACCAGCAAGCAATTTTTAATTGTAGCTTATTCTTCGTTAAAACAATTTACCACTATAAACGAATGTTACTTTATATAAATATAAGGACTTTGTTAGCTAAATCTACAAATTATATTAGATATTATGACTTTTTATTGCAATAGATTAATATGCTACTAATTACTTATATCAGATAAGTTTATATTACTGTTAATTGTATCTGATATCATGTTGTCTTGTTTACTCACTGTATTGAAACTCACTGTAAATATACAGTGTACTAGTATACAATATTATCGTGTCGTGTATTTAACTCACCATGAACTTTATTTTTTACTTTGAAACTTTCCGTCAAGTTTACAAAATGCGGTTTAAATTCATCAGGAAAAGTTTATTTTGCAGTATTTTACTAAGGTTTGACACTTTGTTGTAAACAGAAGAATCTTTCCCTGTCTTCCGAAAATCTTTAAAAATAAGGTGATAAGATATAATTACCAATGTGACAATTATCCACCACAGTTTCACGGCCGACACTCGGCTATATACTACTATTCCCCATGCTCAGTTGAAAGATCGACTTCACCATCTCATAAAACAGAGCTTTTTCTATAAAAATGGGAATCGTAGATACAAATTTCTTGTTTTGGGATACAATAATTCATATTTTGTGAAGAATCACACTGAATCTTCCAGAAAATATACTGAAGATGATATTATTAAAATGCTGGACTTTTTGATCGACAATATATTTGTTGAGTTTGGAGGATTTATATTTCAACAGACAGTCGGTATTCCAATGGGTACTAATTGTGCACCCCTGCTGGCTGATTTGTTTTTGTATTCGTATGAAGCAGAATTTATTCAGAACCTTCTTAAAGACAAAAAGAAAAAGCACCTTGCGAAATTCTTTAATTTTACTTTCCGATATATTGATGATGTTTTATCATTGAACAACCCATACTTCAGCCAATACTTACATCTCATATATCCCAGTGAACTTGAAATTAAGGATACTACTGATACTAGAAGGACTGCTTCATACCTTGATCTTTTCCTCAATATTGACGTAGATGGACGACTTCACACGAAAATCTATGATAAACGGGACGATTTCAACTTCCCAATTATCAATTTCCCATTTCTCAGCAGTAACATACCCTCTGCCCCTTCGTATGGTGTTTACATATCACAATTGATACGTTATTCACGTGCTTGTTCACACTATATGGACTTCATATACAGGAGTGTGCTCCTTACGCAGAAACTGCTCCAACAAAGTTATGAGGAGGACAGATTAAAATTGACACTCCGTAAATTTTATGGACACCATCACGAATTGGTGGATCCATATGATGTCTCTTTAACCCAACTAGCTAAGGACATTTTTACCACATGGTAGACTGTGGTTTGTCATTATGTCGTCTAATCTTTTAATTACCAAACGTGACTTATTCCCGATTGTGACTGTTTTGCTGAATGTGAATTCGCATTACTATAAGACGTGTTTCTGTACTT
The DNA here is from genome assembly GCA_019925275.1 of Mytilus edulis. Lineage (NCBI taxonomy): Eukaryota > Metazoa > Mollusca > Bivalvia > Mytilida > Mytilidae > Mytilus > Mytilus edulis. The sequence goes on along the minus strand of CM034357.1, from coordinate 44,599,279 downwards.
GTTTATCCCAAATTCATGTATTTAGTTTACATGTTTAATTGTTATATTTGTAATTCTCATCGGATTTTGTCAAATGTGTTGACGTCTTTTTATTATATTTAGGTATTACGGATAGAAAAATTAATCACCGCCTTTATTAATTATATTAAATTTTGTACGATTATTTACGTTTGAAGTTGGATTCATAACAAACTGGACATATATATATTACAGTTAATTGCTATTTTAAAATAAGTATTGCAATATGCATTTTGTTTAAATTAATTATCAGTATTTAGTTCTGATATAATCTTAAATCAATCCTAATTCTATCTCACTTTGATAGTTTTTCAGATGTGACGTCATGCTGTTTCTAAATTTCATAAATTCAAATGTGGCATAACGTTTGTACCTTTTCGCCATCGTATGTGACGTCACATTTTTGTAATTACGTTGACGCCTGGATTGATTCGGGTGTGTCTATTCTGTGTTAAACTTTAATAGCATTATGTATTCGGGTTTAGTTTTCTGTAATTAGTTAATACTTCAGTTTCATTATGTATATCTCTTTCATATTCATTTGTTAAAATTTACTGTTTGCAATAGCATGAATTGTTCTATATAATAAGGATGTTCTTATCCCGGGCATAAAAACAATGCCGTATTTGGCAAAACCTTTTCAACTTTTGATCTTCAGTGCTGTACAACTTTGTACCTTTTTCACTTTCGATCTTTTATATCTGGGCGTTATGTATTCGGGTTTAGTTTTCTGTAATTAGTTAATACTTCAGTTTCTTTATGTTTATCTCTTTCATATTCATTTGATAAAATTTACTGTTTGCAATAGCATGAATTGTTCTATATAATAAGAATGTTCTTATCCCGTTCATAAAAACAATGCCGTATTTGGCGAAACCTTTTCAACTTTTTATCTCTCTTGTAACCTCCCGTTTAGATTATGGGAACGCATTACTGTATGGGCTCCCAGCGACATCTATTCAAAGGTTACAACGAGTCCAAAACACAGCAGCTAGGGTCATTACAAGGAAGAGGAAGTACGACCACATAACACCAATCCTCAAGTCTCTCCATTGGCTGCCTGTAACTTACCGATGCCAGTATAAACTTCTTGTGTATGTGTTCAAGGCTTTGCACGAGGAGGCACCGGTCTACCTACAAGAACTCGTTAAAATATACAAACCAATGCGAGCACTTAGATCTGAAAATTCCATGATTTTAACAACGCCGCGTGTAAGAACTAAAACATATGGGGACAGAAGATTCGACAAAGCCGCAGCCGTTCTGTGGAATGATCTACCAAGTGATCTACGAAACATCCATTTTGTGAACGTTTTTAAGAAAAATTTGAAAACTCATTTATTCAGACATGCTTTTAATAGTTCTTAAAATATTTCTACACCATTGTAATTTTTGATTTTTAAGCTACTACTTTATTTCCGAATTTTTAACTTAGTATACTTTTATTGGTTATTTTAGATTTTTTTAGCAAATATTTTGAAGTTTTAACTTACTTTTATTGGTACCCGATTTAATATCTCCTTAATTTATCATGCCCATTTTATATAAATTTTATTGTTTTTATCAATGCTAGTTTTTCAAATGTTTTTGTTTTAAAAGTTTTAAACATGGGCTTTTATATTTTATTGTTAATACTTATATATGTATATGGAAATATATGTTAAGCGCTTAGGGTAATTTTAATATTATATAATGCGCTGTTATAAATACTGTATAATAATAATAAATAATCTCCAGTGCTGTACAACTTTGTACTTTTTTCACTTTCGATCTTTTATATCTGGGCGTCACTTGTAAGTCCTGTGTGGAGAAGGCGCGTTTTTGGCGTATTGAATTTTAAACCTGATGCTTTTTGTTATCTATTAATCATGTTTTTCTTTGTCTAATATGTTCTCCTATTTATTTGTATTGTAGTCCTGTAATATTATGTTGTCATTTCAATGCTATATTTAACTTTGCCATTAAAGTGCGAGGTTTGGCATGCCACAAAACCAGGTTCAACCCACCCTTTAAAAGTGTCCTGTACCAAGTCAGGAAGATGGCTATTGTTATATTATTGTTCGTTTCTGTGTGTGTTGCATTTTAACGTTGAGTCGTTTGTGTTTCTCTTATTTTTGAAATATTGAGATCAGACGTGGCACGGTACTTGTCTATCCCAAATTCATGTATTTGGTTTTCATGTTATATTTGTTATTCTCGTGGTGTTTTGTCTGATGCTTGGTCCGTTTCTGTGTGTGTTACGTTTCGGTGTTATGTCGTTGTTCTCCTCTTATATTTAATGCGTTTCCCTCGGTTTTAGTTTGTTACCCCGATTTTGTTTTTTGTCCCTGGATTTATGAGTTTTTAACAGCGGTATACTACAGTTGCCTTTATTTACAACTGCATCAATTATTTTTCCTTTTTGGTAAATATATTTTTATTCATTTTTCAAATAGGAAAGATATAAATGATTAAGATGTAAGCTACGTTTATAGCTTTGTATGGTTGGTTGATACTAACTGTTTAATGATCGTATGTTTCATAGTAGACATAATGTGGAGCAGAATCCGATTACCCTTCCGTATCACCTGAGATCACCCCAATCCTTGGTGGGGTTCGTGTTTCTCAGTCTCAATGTTTTTTTTCTCTATGTTGTGTTTTGTGTTGTTACATGACATGTTACATTGCGTTGTCAGTTTAATTTTCGACTCATAATCTTACGCCTCTCTTTTGCAAACGTCACGAAGACATTCTGTTCCAAATGTTTTGTATGAATTGAACTGTTTGGTAGTTGAATATAGTTATCAAAGGTACCAGGCTTATAATTTGAGACGCCAAACGTGCGTTTCGTCAACATTAGACCCTTCAGTGAAGCTCAGATCAAAATAGTTAGAAATTCAAACAAGTATAAAGTTGAACTCTATTTGGTACATGATATCAATTCATAGGGAAAGCAATAAAAAGGTGAAATTGATAGCAAACTTTTGTACTTTCTGGCTTGACCTGAACTGACATAGCCTTAAATGCATGTTTCATCATGGCAAGTAGTTCGTATTAAGCATTCGGGTTTTCGAATTAAATATCAGCAGTTTGATTTACAGCTACATCAATTGTTTTTCTCCTTTTTTGGGGGGCAAAATTTTTCGTATTCATTGATATTCTCTTGGTGGCATGGTAAAAATTATAAGATTGTCTTTTTGCATAGCTTTGTATGGTTTGTTGATAATAACTGTTAATAATCGTATGTGACATTGGAAGAAGAAAAAACGAAGATATGTTTGCTAATTAAGACTTTATTTGTCATGGTGGACATAACACGTGCTTTTATCAATCAACATCATTACGATGGTATGGTACATTTAACACCGTACTGGTTAGAAAGTTTAATCCCATTGTATGTGCCACCAAAAACTCGCTAAAATAAAATTATATTAAGATTAGCATTAACATACACAATATAAGCTTTTTATTTATATTTTTATCCTCCAATGAGTCAACTATTGTACAAAAAGTAGTAATGCATATAAACTTTTGCTTTATTGATACTTGTACAAGTTACGTATCCTGTTATCCCGTTTCATTGTTTAGCCAGGGGTAATAAGGATATTAATTTTTCTGTACAGGATCAAATTGGGGCCCTTTGCGTGGTTCACGTTTAAACCTTATCGATTTGTTTGAGAGATAAGAGACACTGACTTATTTTGGAGTAAAAAACAATATAAATTCATTGTTGGGATATTTAAAGTATATTTGTACTCGCTTTGAAAGAGGAAAAAACCTCGCTGAGTCTCGTTTTTCGATCAGATTCTTAAGCTCATACCAATACATTTTTATATTTTCCGACAATGTACACATATTGTATCCAAATTCATGAAATAAAAGGTCATCGGTGGTCGAGATGTTTCAGAGGTTAATCTTCTGTATCACTAGTTTGTCAACGTGTGAGTGTGAAACCCGCACATATCAGGTGTGATCTACTTCAATCTAAAAAACTAGGATTGTAATTTAAAGTGTTAATGCTGTGGTTTGTACTTTGTTCACCAATAAAGACTGTCTGCAACGATTTGATCATTTGTGTTGAATGTATTTTGGAGAAATGGTGTAATTATTAGCGAGGTCAGTAAAAGACCAAACTGACATATTCAGGTAAGTATTTTTTTTCCACGACGGACAAGCATGTGTCACTGTGTCAATACGCATGACGTGTTTCTGGAGTGATAAACCCTGACCCATAGAACAACCCTCTTATGCCTTTACAAAATTTATGTCCATTTTATGTGAACTCAAAAATTAATGTATAACAGGTCTCCATTTGTCAATGATTACTCTGTGTGTATGTGCTCATTATTTCATGATCATTATGTATGCTGATTAAAACATACCTTGCAAGTATGCTGACCGTTGTAACCCTTTTGCATCACGTGTGTAGTGATGATATATTCACCCCTATTTGTTTGATGACCAACATCACTTACATATGGAGAATCAAACTGGATAGTCAAGTTGTTGTATGAAACTGAAACAAAACCATTATTTTCATTAGTCATTAATATGATTTTTCAAATTATATATTTTTTTATTATGCATCAGCATAAAACTGCAAAACATACACTGATTATAGCGAGTATAGTGAAATTGTTTAACCATTTGTCATCTGAAGTCCTCTTCAGAAAATGTGTTACAACATTCAACCAAAACAAGAAAAAATGTAAATCACCAAAGACTTATACTGTACTTTGTCAACTTCATTAGTCAAGTGTTTTGGTAAACACATTCAAGTGTTTGTTGTATGTGTTCTGATGAACTATTTGATCAGAGTAAAAAGATAAATATGTTGGCATATGTGAAAACCAACTCGTTTGCAAACGCTATTTTCTGGTCGTTAAATGACGACAAAACCCTTTCATCCTCAACTAACAAATGTAATAAGAAAACAAATTGGTGCATACGAAGATCGATAATCTACTCACGTTCGTGTTCTTTTCTTATGTTATTTGAGAGAATTGCTGGTCCACACTCAAGGTCGCCCATCAGTATGGCCTTATCCTGCTGTTGGAAGTTTGACATGATGCACTTTGCTTGAGAGAGATTCTCTACAGCCCAAGATAAGGAAAACAGTTCCTTCGTTTCAGCTATTTGAAGATAAATAATAAACATATCAATTTGTCATGTCTCCTTTTGTGGTTTTGTTTTGTGTCACTGAAAATTTACTGATGATTTAGTCACTAACCTATATGATGTTTACCTTTGAGTTATATGGATTATCCATTGTTACATATTTAAATCAAATTTTGTCACTTATTTTCAGAGTACAAAAGCAATTTTCAGTACTTCAGTAAATACTTTGAAATACTAGAGGGTCTGCATTAGGGGATGGCGGTCATTCAGTTCTTTAAATGGTTTTTATAATTCATTTTTTATTCAAAGTATTTTTTACCCAATATTTTGTATTCTTTTCATTTTCGCTTTTCATTGTTCTTTATTCCGTATTTTTATTTTTTTTCTGTTCATTTTTTCTTTTATCTTTATTTTTCAGTTTTTACCTTTTATTCTTTAAACCCTTTAGAGACCCTTATACTAAGAAAGCACGTTATTTCTATAGATTATGTACATAAGGGTCGTGCCAGTTCTATTACATATTCTTATTTTTTGCTTCGGGTGAAAGACATATAAATTTCAGTCATCTAAGGTTTATATGCGTTCTGTCTTGTAGACAGCTTTTTTCTTATTAAAAACATATAAATGAAAATATCTTACGTTCATAATAATCATCATTCAAAGCGGATGTCATTTTTGTACAAGCAATGGTACGTCCAGCAGTCTTGAATGAAATAAAAAGAAACATATGTACAGGATATTAATGACACGAAGTGCTGGATACTTGGTGGCGAAAGGATGACAAGTCCGATAAAAAAATTGGCATAACAATTATTCCCCTTTTACAAATACACATATAAATAGGCACTTCAATATACTCACCTTTTAGCTAATAAATGGCAACCTCCGGAAAATGTAAGTTTTACATTGGTGATCATATATATCTGTTGGTTTATTTACATTTAAAATTTTAAAGACTCAGAAGTTTCGTCCATTCGTTATCCATTTAATCACAAAAATACTCAATGGCAGATAAAATATTAAAATATCTTTAACATCAGCAATTTTTTACATATACCAACTCTAAATTAAACGCTGTATTAAGTATTAAGTCATCATTCAATGACAAATAGTATAAACGTATGTACCAGGCTAACAATTTTTCTATACCGGACACAGTTTTAATCTTATACCTGAATCTTGTCAGTGGAGGTCAGCATTATGACAGTTGAAAACCAATAAAATACGTGAGACGATGATTAAAACGAAAGTTTCTGAAACGTTTGTGCGAAATCTTGACCAGGACGTTTACGTCTGGAGATAAAGAAAACCCTTTATTTTTCAAACAATTGAACTTTTATGATCGGTAATTTAAAAAGAAATACTTCATTATTGATGCACTTTGTGCTCCCAACTAAAATTATACAAATCGACTGATATGCATATATTAAATATAGTATCTTACATTGGCAACAGCGAATTATTCCAAGCGAATATTCAAACTATCGATGAAAAAAGTCCGAACCTCGACGAAAGTTTTAAATTCATTGGTGTTGCTATCCCGATTGAACGAATCGGTGTTGACAAGAATTAGCTTTGCAAGCTTCTGTTTATCAAACTATCATCAACATGAATTTCATTTTTGATAAACAAAAAAAAACCTTCGAGTGCCTTCCACATTCCAGATTTCTATTTCGACCACATATATGTGTAGTTCTCAAACAACTGTTTGCACATTTTGATTCACCAGCAGATTGAGGTTGGTAATTTTTAACTCAACCAATCAAAAACAGAACTCTTCATTACTATACGTAGATTTGTGTTTCATAAACAAAGAATGTACACCAAATAATTAGAAAAAAAAGAATGGCAACAATGAATATTACAGTGTCTTTGATAGACCGTTTGGTAGTGTCAGTTCAATTTTAGTTGTGTCAGTATATTAGTCAACAATTAAAAGCAAAGAAAGATGCTATAAAGTGTGATACATACTTCAACAATAAGTTTTCCTTCTCTGTTGGTCTGTTTATCGCTCACAAAAAATGTCGATTCTGCTTTTGTTATTGGGTATTTACTAAGAATCATATTACCAGCAACATTAACTCGTTGTTTTTTAGTACATGATGACACACCACCTGCACCTTCAGCTCCCTCACAAGTGATACACTCTTGTTTCAGTGATTCCCATGCACCGCATTTATATTGGATGTCACAATCTAGTATTCTTTTAATGTCCGTTAGTCCTTTGCATTTTCTCAAGCAAAACATAAGACGAATTGTTTTGAAAAATGAACAGGGAGATGATGTCGCCGCTAATAAGTTATTTGTTGTTCCATCGTGAATGGAGCTGTAAACGTATGGATACGTTTTTTTTACCTGGCTAAATATAGTCGATATATCCCTTTCTAAAAACACCTGAAAGTACACAGAGGGAAGAATATAAAAGTATCAAACCAATCAATAATATTTTGTAAAAGAGGGACGAAAGATACCAGAGGGACATTCAAACTCATAAATCGAAAATAGACTGACAACGCCATGGTTAAAAATAAAAAAGACAAACAGACAAACAATAGTACACATGGTACAACATAGAAAACTAATGAATAAGCAAAACGAATCCCACCAAAACCTGGTGGTGATCTCAGGTACTCCGGAAAGTAAGCAGATCCTGCTTCACATGTGGCACCCGTTGTGCTGTTCATGTTATAACTAATCCGATAAATAGTCTAATTCGTTAGGTCAAATTTATGAAAGGGAAAGGAATTGGAGTTACGACGTAAGGAACATATCCGATATCATTTGTGAAACGGATAACGGCCAACCAACCAATAAAAGTGTATATATGTGTATATAAAAGTTTTTTAAGTGGGTCAAAGATACTAATTTACAAACAAGGTGTAATAAATTCTTATCGACACATATTTCGGTTCAACAAGTTACATGTACCTTCATCAAAGTAAATGTTTATTTATCAAGTGCAGCAAATAGCATTTATTTGTAAAACACACGCTTACTCATACAGGAAACAAGGTCTAATCACAAAAACAATTGAAAAAACGTGGCTGCGTTCTAATACATCCCTGTCGAAAAGTAGATCATCTGAATATTTGTAAAATAATTAATTCAAAACCTCAATTATATTATACTCCGCATTCTTCGCGTGGAGCTGTTAGGATAAATCCCATATAGTTCTTTTTAGCAAGAAACTTTCCCGAACTTTGCTAGAATCATTCGTTAAATGTGTTTTTGCTTTTGATTTTGCCATTTGAGTATAAACTTTTCATTTTGAATCTTTGGAGAACGATATTTTTTGTCATTTTAACTTTGATATACTCAACAACAATTCAATATATGTGAATTCGTTAAGAAATAAATCTGTATATATAAAAATAGGAAGATGTGGTTTGATTTCAAATAAGTAAACCTTCTGTAAGCGACTAAAATGACGTAGAAATAAATAGATATACGGTCTTCAACAATTAGCAAAACCCATACATCTTAATTTGTTTTTACTTATTTTCATGAAGTAGTTTCCAAATTCCAAAGCCCTTGATTTTGGCAAAACGAAATGTAGCGGAATCAAACGTAAGCCAGTTCATATTTCACCATTAAAGACTCGCATACTCAAAACATTTTAATTTGAGAAGGTGTTTAAATAAAGTTTATGTATTTGTTAGTTGCAAATGACATAATGGCGAATAAGAGAAATATGATATGGTCTCGACCACTTAGGTCACTAAAATAGATTACATCGTCACTCAGAAAGCGAGGGGTTTGCAACCCCTTTGCTTCCCGCATAACACATAATCGGTTACTTCTTCATGATCTTTAAGCTTTTTATTGCCGAAAGCAGTTAACTTTGATATTTCAAACTGTTATTTAAAGTTCATATTAGTTTAAAGCACAATATATTGCATGACGAAATGTACGATTTACAACTTTAGACTTGAATCTTTCAAAATAATTTCCGCACATTATAAACTCATAAAATATACCAGTATTAAAACTGTGTACACCAGAGGCGCGTCTACAAAAGACTCTTCAATGGAAGTCTAATTTAAAACTTTTTGTTTTAATAAAGTACAAAGTTGGTGAGCAAATGCAGCTTATGTCTACTTTTTTGGTTGAAAATCCGGAATACTTCGAAAAATTAAAAGTTTGGTCAGTAGTTAATATAGAATGAGTTTTTATGTTTTAATTTGTTTCTCAGTTTATGATTTAAATCAAAGGAAATAATGCTTGTAATGGAATTTCAAATCTCACTTGAAATGTAGTATATATAACAGTTTGTCTTACTTAAAATACAGAAATTGATTAATCTTGTTGATCAATATTTCTACACGAGAGTGTATTTTATTTAAAAATCACTTTTTTCAACAAAATTATTAATAAAACGAAACGTTTCGACCATTTAATCAATGAAAAAATTTCTGATAAAAATAAGACATTTTGTTAAGACGGTTGTTTTTTTGAGAATAAGAACTAGAAAACATTATTAAGGATACATACTAGTCACTATTATTATTCATATAAATGGAGTTCCCTTTGTATAACGTATGTGTTTCTACTGTCCAATTTGAGGATGAATTCAGTGTAAAAGTGTTTTAACAAACGCCTTAATTGTTTATGTCTATTCTAGCAACAGATTACCGAAGGAAAATAAACTAAAGCGCAAGTAAATATAACAAGTTTTGGGTTGTTATAAAACAAATATTAATTTGGGTTGTTTAAATCATAAAATTTTAACAAAATATTTACTTTGAGAAAAATATAAAAATCTTAATAAACCTGAACCACACACTTTCACGGAAAAATTTCATTGCTCATATAGCAGTTTGACAAACACTAGTTTTGGTCATTTTGAGAAGCTGAATATTTCCCTAACAATACAATGTGATTAAAGCGTTTACCATATTTACAGAGTTATCTCCCTGTAGTGTTAGTTACGACCTTAAACTTACCTCATTCAGACATACAACATCCGCATCTTCTGCCAGTAAAGCACCGGGGAGTTCTGCGAGTCTGCCAGCTTTATTCTCAATTTTATCTATCAACTTTGCACTAAATGCCAGAAATGAATTTGCTGTAGAACCACCGGTACTAACTGTTGGTTTATTGTACTTTGGACAATCATTAATAACACATGACACCAAAGTAATCGAAGACACCAAGACAAAAAGTATGGTCTGCATTCTGTATCAACTTCCTTGAAACATAACATTGAACACATTTGTACTTCGCATATATATACTAGTATACATATATAGTAAAGAAAAACACCATACTTTAGAAGAAAAAAGTTTAGGTAAAGAATTACTATATATATTTTTCACCAATTGTATTGATAAAATTTAACATAAAAATTTCTTCATTGTTTTGTAAAAGACATTAATACAACCCTTGTATTTAAATTAAAAGATGTAATATGATTGCCAACGAGACAACTCTCCATCTAATTCGTAATGTATAAAAATCAAACCAGTATAGGTGTAAGGACGGCCTTTAGCACCGAGCCTTGGCTGAAACCAAATAGCACGCTATAAAGGGCCTCAATGTAATTAGTGTAAAATGACATAGTATGTTTTGATACTTTGAGTACACTTTAAAACGGTCTGATATACTAAGTTTGTGTATATATACTGTCTCAGAGAGTCAGTCCGAATATATGAGATTCTGATATGTCAAAATATTGTTTTAGTTCCTAAACACTTGCGTTGACTGCTTTCCTTTACGTCAAATGCCTTTTCTATAAATTAACAATAACATTTTTGATCAAATATGAAGTTTGACCATCTTAAAAAAATGATATTAACTTATTTTTTAAATGAGAAAACAAGTTACTAACCTATAATTTAAGAAGCTTTCAAGATGATGTGGCTCGTTCGAATTTTTTAATGGTTGCATTGTGTTATATAGTCGAGCAAAATCGATAGAAACAACTCACCTACCTTATGCTGCTTCGACAAGTCCTTGGTTTTCAATAAACAAGCTTGAAACAAAAGAATTAAAACGTTTTAACATTGATCTAATGTAAATGTGTAACACATTGTATCAAGGGCATCAGCGTATGTCATATTGTTTGTTAATAATTTCATGTTAAAGAGAGGCCACCTTTCAATTTCTCAGGAAAGTTTTCAAATAAATATATTTGTTCACTTAATTTTAAAACGTTCTCTGTATGCCAGTTTTTATTAACCTCTCTTTGTTTTGATTTTTGAGTTATCTGTCATTCCTAGTAAGATATTTTAGCAAACAATAATGTTTGGATTCGATTTACCCCAATGTGGTCGTTTAATGCATTCACGTATTCTTAGTTATGTTGAACAAAAACGTGGCGATGAGGTTTTATTGCTAATAAACAACTATACCCAGGGGATCAAATAAGGCGACAGTAGTATACCGGTGTTCTAAAGTCATAAATCGATCAAGAAAAAAACAAATCTCGGCTACAAACTAAAACACAGGGGACTAAAAGATGATGAATAACACATAGAATGTATCATAAGCTATAAAAGGCATGTCCGTGACAAAATGTCAAACAATTCAAAGGGAAAAGTCATAGCTAGATTTTTTCTTGCAACAATAATTAAACATGACAGACAGCAAACAACGACAACCACTGAATTTATGATATTGATTAGATTTCAAATTTGCAATCGTTCCACATTTTCTTATACTAAACCGAGTCACAGTGTTTGAAGTGTGGATTGGATTTTGTTTGTTTTTTTTTTGCGGGAATTTTTCGCTACATTGAAGACCTGTTGGTGACCTTCTGTTGTTGTTTTTTTCTATGGTCGGGTTGTTGTCTCTTTGGCACATTCCCCATTTCCATTCTCAATTTTATTATCATTTCATGAACCTAGTTTGAACAATTTTTAATTTAGATCGTTACACAAGACAGTACGTCGGTAAATGTTTTGTTCACCTCTGAAAAGTAGAATAAAGAGTGATTAAACTAAAAGTATGCATAGAAATAAGACGATGATTTAACTCAGAATCAAAGTCACAAAGTGTAAGAAGTAAACACGTTCAGGTCAAAGTACGACTTTAACACGGAGCCTTGGCTCACACCGAACAGTAAGATTTAAGAAGTTGTTGTTCGAGTTCCCATGAGACAACTCATTTTGTTTTTCTTCATATATGTTTTAGTTGAATCAAATGACTTTTTAAGGGTTCTGATGTTTTTACTTTTTCAATATTATGATACATTTATTTAAGTTGTAGTTTGTGATGTAAAACCTTTATCAACTTTTAAGGGCAATTAACCCTCTTGTCATATTCTAAGTGTGTGAAAAAATAATTATTTCAAGGTTAGAAATACAACATGTATTAACACAGCCAAATGTCACATCATGTCAAATCAGGCTCATACGTTTTCATATATATATTTACATTTGAGTGAATCATATTTGTAACAAACTAGTATTATGCTTCCCTAAATAATTTCTGGAGTATATATACTTCAGTCAATTTGTCCGAGAATGTGAACCAAATAGTAGTATATAAACTGAAAGATCCCTTTGATATTATTTAATGCAACTCTTTCATTGAAGGACAACTTAGAGAAGATCAATACAAAAGGAGATGCGAATTATAGCAAATGAAGCAATTATCCAGCTAGGTCTTAATGAAGATTACATAAGAAAGCATCTTGATTGTGTTGTCACTAGGATAAAAAGATGATTTCAGCCGAAAGGTTTACTTTGATTTAAACAAAACTCATGTGATAACAGATAACAAGACGAAAACGCCTAATGTGTTATTTTAAGGTCACAGATTAAAGTCGCAGATACTAAAACTATGCGATTTTCTCTTCTACCAAGTCAGGAATGTAACAGTTGTTGTCCATTCCTTAAATGTGTTGTATCATTTGAATTTGCCATTTAATTTGAGACTTTCCGTTTTGAATTTTCCCCAGAATTCAGTATTTTTTCGGATTTTACTTTTGATTACTTGAGTTTTGCATGGTGCATTTAATAAGACTGACATGATAGATATTGGTTGGACAAAGACACAACCTGTTGAAATTGAAATCAATAAGTCAAAATATGTCATTACGAAACAAGTATACATACAGATAATAGTTAATGTGTACAAAACAAAAGTTGTTCAATGTTGGACAATAAAACAGAGTGCTTACAGACATAAGAAGAAAAAGGTATGATTAATACTGAGACAACTTACCACCAGAGACCAAATGACGTAGTAGTAAAGATTTTTAAAACTATGTATGCCTTCACCAATGAGCAAAATATATATAACTTAGTAAATCATCAAAGGCACCGACACGACTAATCAACTTCTTTTTTTTTGAACATATCTTTGTGAGAGAAATACTCTCTTTGTAATCAAGAGCTGAAAGATACCAACGGGACATCCAACATCATAAGACGAAAATAGACTGACAACACCAAAGTCAAACAAGTGAAAGACAAAAACGACAAGCAAAAAGAGGACACAGATATCCATAAACTGAAGAAATCGAACTCAACCGGAAATTCGGGATGATCTCAGGGGCTCCGGAAGAATGTACAGCCTCTTCTTTCGTATATTCCTGTATTTGACACACAATTTGAATTTTCAGTTTTCAATTTTACTGATAATAGTAATTTTGTTTAAACGCATGTGCGGACATAAACAATAATTCTCCACAAGGTATTAAAAAATGTCAACAAATCTTATTTTGTCTCTATTTTCAATTAAGGTGAAGGCTATGTTTAACGAGGTTGAATGTCGGTACAATTCTTTTTTACTTCGTTTTTTTCTACTTCATCTAAAACATGTTTGATGGGAAACTAAAACAATAACTGTATATCGATGCATGAGAAAGCTTGATTGGCTTCAAAAATGAGTTTCTACTCTTACATTTTTATATTTTTCCTACTGATTTATTTATTAATAATTATTGATATCATTAATTCTTTTTTTTTTACTCATTCTTTTAAAAATTCATATCGCACTATGTTTTTGACATAAGTATAGGTGTGACATGGGCCTGTACCTGTTTATCTATGAACTGTTCAAGTACATTTAAAAATGAAAATTCGAAGACTTAAATTTTCTTCTCAGTGTAAAAGTCTGAAAAATACTGATATTCCTTTTTAAAGAGATCATCTTAGATATCAGGAGTGTTTGGGTCATTCAACTATCTGTGGTCATTATTTGCAATAAAGGTAGAATTGGAAGAATAAAATAACAACTTAAAAATCATCCAACTGTGAAAGCTATATGTAAACCTGTATAAATATATGTCAATAATTAACCAACTGTATAAAAAGTTGCATTCAAATAGTTGGTGGCATTGAACCGAGTCAGTTATTTAAAAAAAAAATGTGTAGCCTCTTTAAATTTTGCTTTATAATTGTTATATTGAGTTGAATCTCCACACTTCCAATTTCTTAACCTCCTTATTGATATAGGAAGATGTGGTATGAGTGCCAATGAGACAACTCTTCATCCAAATAACAATTTATAAAAGTAAACCATTATAGGTCAATGTACGGCCTTCAACACGGAGCCTTGGCTAACACCGAACAAAATGCTATAAAGGGCCCCAAAATTACTAGTGTAAAACCATTCAAACGGGAAGACCAACGTTGTGAATGTCACAGCAGTGATCAAGTTGTGTTTTTCAATGTATTGTTATTTTGATGGAAATTATTGGTATCTTATTAGGCTCCCTGAAACATGTTGTGGAGCATATAGCGTATTTAAGTCAGTCTATGCGTTCCAAGCAAATATTTTTGGTATTGCAACTTTAATATTTTTTGATGGATTATAATAAAACTTGTTCATGGGAGATGAAACACCTTGTTGATTAAAAAAACCAGGTCAAAGGTCTTGGTCAAAATAACATGTATTTTAAAGAAAACTTGACTTCGGATGATAAATCTAATTAAAACTCATTTTCTAAAAGGCAAGAAGAAGGAAAAGAACCTGTATAATTTATATGTTGTTCTATGATTTTACTTTGCAGGATTTTGTTTACATTAACATGATTTTTTGATAATATAGAGGAGGTAAATTGCATGTTTATTTCGATTTCAAATAGTCTGAATTTGTAATTTGATATCGAAATATAGACAAACTAGAGACTCTTAAGAGCCTGTGTCGCTCACCTTGGTCTATGTGAATATTAGGTCTATGTGAATATTAAACAAAGGACACATATGGATTCATGTCAAAATTGTGTTTTGGCGATGGTGATGTGTTTTTAGATCTAACTTTACTAAACATTCTTGCTGCTTACAATTATCTCAATCTCTAATGAACTTGTGGAAACAGTAGTTTCAGTGGAAATTGTTATTGAAAATCTACAAATTTTATGAAAATTGTTAAAAATTAAATATGAAGGGCAATAACTCCATTGACCATTTTTGTCATGTTGACTTATTTTTAGGTCTTACTTTTCTGTACATTATTGCTGTTTACAGTTTATCTCTATCTATAATAATATTCAAGATAATAACAAAAAACAGCAAAATTTCCTTAAAATTACCAATTCAGGGGCAGCAACCTAACAACCGGTTAAACGATTCATCTGAAAATTCCAGGGCAGATAAATTTTGACCTGATCAACAATTGCACTTCATGTCAGATTTGCTCTAAGTACTTTGGTTTTTGAGTTATAAGCCAAAAACTGCGTTTTACCCCCTATGTTCTATTTTTAGCCATGGCGGCCATCTTGGTTGGTTGGCCGAGTTACCAGACTCATTTTTTAAACAAGATACCCCAATGATGATTGTGGCCAAGGTAACAAATATCGTGGTTAGGGGAAAGTTACATTTTCGCTGCTATTAAAGGAGTAGGTCCAGTAAGACCCTATTTGGCCCCAAAATATAGCAGTTTTACAAAGTTGATAAAATGTAAACTTTTAGTTATTTATTGGACAGTAGAATGCTTAAGCTACATACATATGGGTTGTTTTTTTACATAACAATGCACATATATCGAGTACTAGCACCATAAATTCATGCTAAATTACTGAAATCTTCACAATTCTAGCATTTTAGTTAAATTTAAGACGGTATTCATGTGTTCATCCTTAATATTGAAATGTAAGTTGTATTTTATGATAATATATAACATATATAAAGGTTGAGGAGGAACACGGATGCGGCCACTTTCATTTTTGACAAAAACCATCTGAAAAGTGACATTTTTTTACATATTTGGAAGATTTTTCATATTTGAGCTTGAATCGGATCGTTTTTAATGACTAAATTAGTTAAAATCTTTCACATAAACTAATTGATTCAAATGAAATAGACACTTAACATCAATTCTCTGTATGCATCAACCAACAGCTGGCCACATAAAAAAAATTATGTGATAGAAAAACTACCTTTAACATCAAAGTTAGTTGCATTATTCATAAAAATCAGTTTAAAATCTTAATCATCCCAGTCCTTCTTGTCGGTTGCTAAGGAACATAAATTTCCTTAGCAACCAAGGAAAAATTTACCTCAAAATGACCAAATTTCAATTATGAACAGCTCATTTATTATGGCAGGTAGCTTTAAATAGTTTATCATTAAATTAACAACAGAATATGCTTCATAAAAATATATTTATTAAAGTAAATCATATGCGGTGAAATACAGTACAGAATATCAGAGCTAAAAGCTATTTTAGGTGCTGTGGATCTTAAGCAAAAAGAGTCAAATTCGACCAAATTTGGTCCCTAAAATATTTTTTTTGCAGAAATATAGCAAAAACATGACTCACTACACTTAAATAATAGGTATTTAGCTAATAATTAATGAAAAAATATCTCTGGGTAAACATATTTTAAATCGATGGCGGATAATTCAAAATGGGTCATATAAAGGGTGTAATCGGTTTTTCTAGGCCTATTTTTCACATGTTTGCTATCATACCAGACAATTTCCACCATCTAAACCGACTAACATGTTATATTGATGTTGGTGTTTGTTGAATATGTTTGTTCAAATGACTGACCTATGGTTGACAATAAAAAAACCTTAATACAAACCTTAAAAAAAAGAGGGGGTGGGGTGGGGTAGTGCCTTTTTTTTTCGCACAAAAAATTTAGAAATAGAGAGGCACTAAAATCAAAGAATTTTGGGATGGATGCTTCAAATTATTTTCTTTAAATACAGAGATAAACAAAATGGGCTCATTACTAGGTTCATTATATTTATGGAAAATATAGCAGTTTTACAAAATTGTTAAAATGTAAACTTTTAGTTATTTATTGGACAGTGGAATGCTCCTGCTACATAAATATGTGTTGTTTTTGACAATACAATGCACATATATCGGGTACCATTACCATTAAGTCATGCTAAATTACTGAAATCTTCACAATTCTATCATTTTTGTTAAATTTTAGACGGTTTCCGTATCAAACGAAAGTGTTTCATGTTCATCCTTAATATTGAAATGTAAGTTGTATTTTATGATAATACATAACATACATGTATATAAAGGTTTAGGATGAACACGGAATGCGGCCACTTTCATTTTTGACAAAAACCATTTGAAATGTGACATCTTTCAATCAGTTTAATTGAAGTCTGGAGTGGCATGTCAGTTAACTGCTATTAGTCTGATGTTATTTATGTATTAATATTATTTTGTTTATTTTCTTTGGTTACATCTTCTAACATCAGACTCGGACTTCTCTTGAACTGAATTTTAATGTGCGTATTGTTTTGCGTTTTCTTTTCTGCATTGGCTATAGGGGAGGGTTGAAATCTCATAAACATGTTTAACTCCGTCGAAATTTTTGCGCCTGTCCCAAGTCAGGAGCCCCTGGCCTTTGTTACTCTTGAATTATTTTTAATTTTAGTTTCTTTTGTACAATTTGGAGTTTAGTATGGCGTTCATAATCACTGAACTAGTATATATATTTGTTTAGGGGCCATCTGAAGGACACCTCCGGGTGCGGGAATTTCTCGCTGCATTGAAGACATGTTGGGACCTTCTGCTGTTGTCTGATCTATGGTCGGGTTGTTGTCACTTTGACACATTCCCCATTTCATTCTCAATTTTATTGAATATCCTAACCATTTAGAAAAATAAGATTGCCCATTGTTGAATTTTAGAACAAAACTTTACAAAAGAACCCTACGCATTGGAAATTTCTTATAGTATTTTCCTTCCCTTGGTTAGATATTTATTTTCCTGAGGTAATGGGCCCGAAGGGCCAAGTGAGCTTTTCTCATCACTTTGCGTCCGTCGTCGTCCGTCATCGTCGTCCGTCGTCATTAACTTTTACAAAAATCTTCTCCTCTGAAACTCTGGCCAAATTAAACCAAGCTTGGCCACAATCATCATTGGGGTATCTAGTTTAAAAAATGTGTCCGGTGACCTGGCCAACCAACCAAAATGGCTGCAATGGCTAAAAATAGAACATAGAGCTAGAATGCAGTTTTTGGATTATAACTCAAAAACCAAAGCATTAAGAGCAAATCTGACATGGGGACAATGATGGGATAATTGTTTATCTTCCCTAAATTTTTCAGATGAATCGAACAACCCATTGTTTGGTTGCTGCCCCTGAATTGGTAATTTTAAAGAAATTTTGAGGTTTTTGGTTATTATCTTGAATATTATTATAGACAGAGATAAACTGTAAACAGCAATAATGTTCAGCAAAGTACGATTTACAAATAAGTCAACATGACCGAAATGGTCAATTGACCCCCTAAGGAGTTATTGCCTTTTTAATTTTCATAAAATTTGTAAATTTTTATTGACATTTTCCACTGAAACTACTGGACCAAGTTCATTATAGATAGAGATAATTGTAAGCAGCAAGACTGTTTAGTAAAGTAAGATGTACAAACACATCACCATCATCAAAACACAATTTTGTCATGAATCCATCTGCTTCCTTTGTTTAATATTCACATAGACCAAGGTGAGCAACACAGGCTCTTTAGAGCCTCTAGTTGGTTATTATCTTGAATATTATTATAGATAAAGATAAACTGTAAACAACAATAATGTTCAAAAAACTAAAATCTACAAATAAGTCAACATGACCAAAATTGTCAGTTGACCCCTTAAGGAGTTATTGCCTTTCATAGTCAATTTTTAACCATTTTCAAAAATTTTAGTACTTCTCCTCTGAAACTACTAAGCCAAATTCAACCAAACTTGGCCTCAATCATCATTGGGATATATGGTTTAAAAAATGTGTGGCGTGACCCGGCCAACCAACCAAATGATGGCCACCATGGCTAAAATAGTACATAGGGGTGAAATGTAGATTTTGGCTTATGTCTCTGAAACAAAAGCATTTAGAGCAAATCTGACAGGGATAAAAATGTCTATAAGTCAAGATATATCTGCCCTAAAATTTTCAGACAAATCGGACAACCAGTTGTAGGGTTGCTGCCCCCGAATTAGTAATTTTAAGGAAATTTTGGAGATTTTGGTTCTTATCTCGAATGTTATTATAGATAGAGATAAAGTGTATACAGCAATAATGTTCAGCAAAATACGATCTACAAATAAGTCTTCATGACCGAAATTTTCAATTGACCCCTAAAGGAGTTATTGCCCTTTATAGTCAATTTTTAACAATTTTCATAAATTTTTGTAAATTGTTAGAAAATATTTTCAACTGTAATTACTGGGCCAAGTTCATTATAGATAGAGATAATTGTAGCAACAAGAATGTCCAGTAAGGAAAGATTTTCAAACACACACACCCTCACCAAAACACAATTTGGTCATGAATTTATCTGTGTCCATTGTTAAGTATGCACATAGACCAATGTGAGCGACACAGGCTCTTGAGAGCCTCTAGTTTTTCTATCTCTTGAACGAATGTTTTCAAAAAAGGGAAATAACTCATTTTTCGAAATTACATCCAGATTAGTTTGAGCATGAATTTTGAATTGCTGGAACATGTTATATGATATAATTACCCTCAATACATAAAAAAATAGTAATTTTCATAAGATAGGACTATTTTATCATGAAAATATTCATATAAAATATTTATTTACAAAATAGAACCTAAAAAGGGGGAATTTCAGGGAAAATTACAATGACTAGTATTCCTCTAGATCTATTGGCAACTTTCTGCAACATTTACCCAAGAATTTTTTTGCAGCATTTTGTTGACAAAATATCGATAATTTTATAGTCTTTTATGTGAGGATTTCTGCGTTTTTGGTAAAACCACCTTATGTACCAAAAACTGTTTTTATTATGAAAAAATTATCAATTTATTATAAGTTGTGATCAGAGTAAACACCAGCATTTTCTAAAAATAGAAAATAATTAATAAGGTTACTCTTTTTTATCGTCTTGGGATTGATACTATAGTAAAGTACACGTTCTGTCATAAATTATTCTACAAAAAATATTATGATTGATCAATGACCTTTTCAAAATTCGACGTCAAAATTGTTAACTCAAAGATGGTGGAGCAGACACTACAACTAAAATTCTTAGGATATAAGTAAAAATAAACAAACAATTAAACCCAAAAAATAGAAAAAAGAAAACAAAAAAAAAAAAAACATTATCATCGACAAATATCCAATAAAACTTTTACAAAGTTCAGATGGTAGTATATTTTTATTGTTTCGCGTTGTAGCTTATGTTAAAGAATGAAAATATGTGTTACTTAAAATTCCTTCAAAACCCAATAATATGTGTCAAAACAATTCGGTGCCACTAGTATTACAACATCTTACAAGAACTTGAAATGCAATTAATTAAAACAAGGTGGGAAAATTTAATAAATATTTGTAACTGTTGAAAAAAACCTAAAAATTATTATCTCTTTTTTTTAATTAAAAAGATATAAAATCAAAAAGATTTCCAAGGAATGCCAATGAAACACCTCTCCGCATGTGAAAAGCGTGGCATAGAAGTTAATCAATTATAGGCCACTGTTAAACCTGCAACAATGAGCAAAACAATACAACATTGCAAACTATAAAAGTCCATGCGTTGACAAATACAAACAATTCAAATGAGAAAAGTAGCAGTCTTATTTATGTTCAAAACAATAAACGACAAACAAACATGCTATACAGAAACACGCAACATCCACATAATCACTCCACACTTTTGAAAGGCATATATTGCAGCAATACACCAGAACGAACTATAAAAACTAAATTTTTGTTTAAATGACAACCAAAACATGTACTCTCCATTGTTAAAACACCTTTTCACCAACACAGTTTCAACATGGCAAGCTGTTGTTTCTATATGATTACTCTGTGTAGTAGATTCAGAAAGGTGATACTTTTATTACTGATTGACATGTATCATTAACATAATTGCAATGTGTATTGTTTACATAACAATTTCGTTATGTTTGCTTTCGTGTTTATGGTGCACTGTTTGCATTAAATTCATAACTTCTAACACTGCTTTTCATTAAGAGATACAGTTATGATTTCCGTTATATATGTGTCGTCTATAAAATCTGTGTTATACAGTAGTCCTATACATATTTTATTCATATGCGTAGATATATGAAGATGTGGTATGAGTGTCAAAGAGATAACTCTCAATCCAATTCACAACTTGTAAAAGTAAATGTCATTAAAAGAGTTTCCTTGATTTTTTCGCGGTCGTTTTATTTTCGCGTTTCTATTCTTACCGCGAAAATAGCAAAAATAAAACTACCGCGAAAATTACCTGTTTACAGTATACAATCTAAGTTAGACTTTGATGGTGCAAATAAAACTGTGAAAAGATATGGAAGTGAACAACTTAAAGATACATTTCTGAATGCAAAATGTACAGAGTTTTTAATTACTGTTCTTTACTTATTCGTCCAAATATGAAAAATATACATTTTATAGATGTCATGCATCCAGAGCGTCTATTTAGTTTAACTCATCATGCAAGAACACCCAAAGCCCAAACATTCGAAAGCAAGGGTCGGGATTGATAGTACTATATCACTTTAAGAGCGCTAGGTATTCGACCAAACATAGTTTCTTTCTATCTATGCATGTGAGTTGGGACATTAGTTAATCAATTCTTAATTTATAACGAAGATTTGAGAAAGGTATTTTATAAATAATGTCAGTACCTAAGGAGTGAATATTTAAAGAGAGGCGAATGATATTAAAAGAATAATCAAGCTCAGAAGTCGAAAACGAGCTGACAATTCCATTACACAAAAGATTAAAGACAACCAGATTATCTAATCTGAGGATAACCTCGGGGATAACATTCCAATAGCAGCGGTTTAGTTCAAGTACTGTCGAAAACAGAACACTTAATGCATTTAAGAAGTCTAAAGCACAAATATAACACCCTTGCAAAAACTAATCTGTTCACTCTAAGTTAGTTAGCTGACGTCTAAATGCTTATTCACTTTGCTTGGAGTTAGTTTTAAGATATACCTTTTTGATGATTTGACTATTTTAATATTTCATATTAACGATATATAGACAGTTAAATCAGAGACACATGTCATGCATACATAAATTTACATTACTTTTATATTTGTCATCTGTTTCATTTAATCAATAATACAAAATTGTACATTTAAAACATTTTTCGTCCTCAATATGAGTTTTGATAACAAAAATTATAAAAGTTTCAGGACTTTAGTTTCGATAAGTCTAATCGGGAAAAAAATAGTCGTCGCCACAGTACAATATAAACAAATGATAAATGTATACATAACAAAATAAGGATAAAAAACCCGAACCATATAAGGATAAATATATATCTATATTGATGTTTGGCTTATTGGGAAAGAGCAATGATTTAATTATTGACAAAAATCACACACCTACTCATTACTGTTTCCTAGGACTCATTATTATTTTTGTACTTTCATTGACGCCATTACAAACATAATTATCGTACATGAGTTATCTAAACTGAAAATTTCATGGCATGAGTCCCAATCAGACAACTCTCCATTCAAGTCACTATTTGAAAAAGTAAACCATTAAAGCTCAAAGTACGGCTTTCGGTCACACCAATCAGCAAGCCATTTAAACCGGAAAACAGTCTATTATATAAATAAAACGAAAAGCGAGAAACACTTATGAACCACACCAACAAACAAAGACCACTGGACATCAGGTACCTGACTAAGAACAGATGCAAACAAATGCATATCTCAACTTCAAGACAGCAGTTACATTTTTTTTTTTTTGGATGTATATTTTTTTCACAATGTGACATGCATGACGAGAGAACAACTGTGAAATAATTTGACATTGACAAAGTAAGAGTTACATTATTAAATGAACAATATATATATATATAGCTTTTAACAACTGTATATTATTTTTTTGGAAAATTACACATATACATGAGTCTACAGATTCAATATGATACACCTGCTCAAATCGACCTGTTCAATAATTACTGAGCTCATTTTAAGTCGCTATCTAAATTTAAAACTGCTTATTTCATTTTGCTCGAAAATTTCTAAATTCAACTGTAGTATTCCCATGTACTTTTTCCATGTATGTTGTTTCTACCGCCGTCCGTTTCAGTCTTTCTTTTTTCCATGTTTATATTCCAAGCTTATGCATTTATTCATGTGTTAAGATATGAAAAGTTACTTGAACCGACTAAATGTGAGTTTAGTTATTTTCAGAGTTAGACCAATCAAATAGCAATACAGGAATATGACAGTTATTTTCCTTTCGTTTGATGTGTTTGAGCATTTATTTTGCCAATGTTTAAGAGACTCCGTTTTAAATATTTTCCTTGGAGTTTGGTATATTTTTGTTGCTTTACTTTCGTTGCATGACATGAAAAACCCTGAGCCATTATCTGATTGTAAGAAAAGTTACTTGTGCAGTAGGGGTGGATATACCTTTCGGATGTCACACGGTTCTATAGGAGAAGGAATTTTAAATGAGAGGTTTCGCTAGCTTTAAAACCAGGTTTAGTCCACCATTTTCTACCTAAGTATTTGACTGTGCAATTTGATTAAGAAATCTTCGTTATGAATAATAAATAAACTCATCATAGGTACCATAATTAAATTTTGTATTTACGCCAGTCGAGCGTTTTGCCTACAAAAGACTCATCAGTGACGCTCGAATCCAAAGAAGTTAAAAAGGCCAAATAAAGAACGAAGTTGAATTGCATTGAGGAACAAAATTCCTGAAAAAGTTATGAACTTTCCTCGGAGTTCTATGTATTGCTTATTTGATATATATATTTGACTTTTTAATATTTCCTTTTAATCGTAGATTTTTATATCCCACATGAAGCATATGCATATCTACTGTACTAATTGTGGGGCATTTAAAAACTTTTGTATATAAACTCAACATAGATATCAGGACTAAATTTTGTATATACGCCAGACGCGCGTTTCGTCTACAAAAGACTCATCAGTTACGCTCGAATCCAAAAAGTTAAAAGGGCCAAATCAAGTACGAAGTTGAAGAACAGTAATGACCAAAATTCCTAAAAGTGTTGCCAATTACAGCTAAGGTAATCTATGCCTGAGGTAGAAAAGCCTTAGAATTTCAAAAATTCAAAATTTTGTAAACAGTTAATTTATAAATATAACCATATCAATGATAATTCATGTCAGCACAAAAGTGCTGACTACTGGGATGGTGATACCCTCGGGGAAATAAATCTCCACCAGCAGTGGCATCGACCCAGTGGTTGTAAATAAACTCATCATAGCTACCAGGACTCAATTTTGTATATACGCCAGACGCGCGTTGCGTCTACAAAAGACTCATCAGTGACGCTCGAATCCACAAAGGTAAAAGGGCCAAATAAAGTACGAAGTTGAAGAGCAGTACGGACCAAAATTCCTTTAAGTGTTGCCAATTACAGCTAAGGTAATCTATGCCTGAGGTAGAAAAGCCTTGGAATTTCAAAAATTCAAAATTTTGTAAACAGTAGATTTATAAATATAACGTACCATATCAATGATAATTCATGTCAGCACAAAAGCTGACTACTGGGCTTGTGATACTCTCGGGGAATCAAATCTCCACCAGCAGTGGCATCGACCCTATACTTTTGAACATTTACAATAAATATGAACACAGAGAAAGTTTTTCACGAGTTATTACATATTTATGATCATTAACTGTAGAAGAAATCATACTTACAATCAATTATCTTTTTGAAAATCTAAAAACTGATCTTTTCTTTATACAATGAACACGTCTCAATAATAACTATTAAAGATATAATCATAATTACAAAACACGTGTTGTCCTTTGTCATTTAATTTATTCAAAATCAATAATCAGATGTTACTGTTAATGATACAAACATGTACTTCTGTTATAAAATACTTTTACTTAAAGACCTATTGTAACATTCTATGACGATGTGCTGGTATACAATCCTGTTGCTATGAAGAAGGCAAATAAATGCCGTCGAATGAACCCCTCCCCGAATCACCAAACAGAATATATGATAAACAGAAAGGTTTAACCACTCAACATTCTTTATTTGACTGTCCCAAGTCAGGACCCTGAAATTCAGTGGTTGTCGTTTGCTGTTTATCATATTCGGTTTTGGTTTATTGTTTTGTCCGTGCATTTTGTTTTAGCGATAATCAATCAGTACTATATAACAATGAATGAAGCATATAACAGACTTATAGATAAAACAGATAAATCAAATCTTCAGCACATCGAACAAAACAACAGTCCAAATCAACGTCGAATACCCGCCTACTCCTAATATAGGATGATAGATAGAGTTATGATTTTGAAGGGGTGAACATATTATTTAAGATAACGCGTGTAAACCAACACAAACGTCCAAAAATCTACAAAATGGAATATATAGATATGAATATCTTTAAACCTATATGTGCTGCATGACAAATTATTGATGCTTCTAAGGCATTCGCATGATTGTAGGCTGAGAAGCATTTACAAATCCATTGATTTGCTGTTGTTCTGATAAATCAATATGGCTACTACCGCAAATAACAGTATGTAACGCTGCAGAAGAAGTGCGAATCATGCCTTTTCTTTGATTGAGTGTAATAGGTATAAAACGAATGAAACACACATGTCTGATTACCTGAATTCTGTCGTTAAATTGTCTCTATAACATACTACGATATGCCAAGACTAAACACAGCAACCCGGAACATTGTAATCTGTCTCTTAGCAGTTGAATCACAAATGAAGTCGCTCTGCTTTATAATAATCTCCGGACTACGATTTTCAGACTACTAGTAGTACAAAGATACAAGCAATGCGGTTCAAGACCTGACTGTCAACGTTATCGATCCCTCCAAGAACATAAGATCGCAACATTCGGGTACTGCACATGAGCAACTGGACCTTAAAGGCAACAAAAACAAATTTGAAATCTTGAAGTCAGACGAACATCGACGAAAGCAATGAGAAACTGACTCCGCGAAAAAAAATAGCGCATCAGACGTCTTTACTTTGGTGCAATACTGGGACACCGGAATCGATTTTCAAGTATCCAATAATGAAACAGAATAATGAGACTTGGACCTGAAAAACTGATGGCTTTTTCTAGTAAATCGATGGATCAAGATTCACGCTGCAGAGAATTTACACACGAGTCTACAGACACAGAGAGAGAGAACACGCCAATGATTTAACAATATCAAAATAAGTCAAGTTTGTTATCAAAAGAATTCAAAGATAAGTTTTACAATGTATGTTGTTTTGTCAATTGATAAAAGGTAATGTTACAAAGTTTTATTATTATTTGCAATACTTGTATTTAATGCAGATCAAAGTGATACAGTTTGCTTGTTTATTTTTGTTGACAAAACAATATATTTGGGTACATCTAAATAGGAAATAAAAACAAGAGGAAAGGGAAACATTTAATTAACAAATGGTATTGTGTATACAGAATCGAAATAATGGAACTTATTGGCGACACATGAAATTATCAAAACAATATAAATAAACATTTTAAATTTCAATAACGATTGACCTGTTGCTTTTGTTAGTAAGTTTATTATAGAATGGCTATATGATTTTGACACTTTTAATTTCATTGCATTTGCTAATATATATATATATAACAGCCTTTACTTTCTTGCTTTGGATAAACGAATGATGAAAAATAAGTGATTGTCTGCTAACAACAGGTAAATTAATGTATAGAAAATTGATAGACTGCAATGCTCAGATAAAATTCCTTACGAAATGCCGGCAGTTTTGTATTATTTAATGAAATATATTCTTGTCGTCTAATCCAAACATAAAACTATATTTATGAAATAAAACAAAACAATGTTTTGGATTTGAGCTCGCCTGTACAGTACACTTAATCATTTATTAAAATTCATTTTATATAAATTATGTGCCATGTATTTTAATTGCATGTCATAAGGCGCAGTCTTATAATAACATCAACAAAAAAATATAAAAATCCAATACATTCTGATATTAACCGTTCAAGTATAAAAACTCTTAAACTACGTTTACGTTTGTCAATATTAAGAGAATCACATATATCTAAAACAAAGTAACCAACTCCAATAACCTGTTGATAACAAAGTGCCATGGACAGAAATTTCTTAATTGCACTGTTCGAATCGCATGCATCGAATAACACATAAGAAAATATTTGTTTGCAGGTACATATAACTTGTGAATTACTCAATAACCGAGTAGATCTAAGTTACAAGATAGTACATGCTATCGTTATAACAGTTATAAGTTCTTTTATAAAAGAGCATCATACCATTAAATTAGATCCTGTTACAGTCATTGACATATGTCTTGGTAATGTAATTAGCTGTATGAATTTTATTGCACCGTTTTCGACTATTTATGTTCCTTTGTAATGCTTGTAGCTCAAATGCCGGTAAATGAAATTCCAAAAAGTAAATCAAACGGTTAGCAGCTGATAATCATAAATACGGACAAGGCATTAGACCTATGCACGAGAGAAATAAATCCAAACTCCCCGCAGTTCGAGTTCCGATCCGCATACGAGCCCGAATACTACTCTCTACACTAATGGATGGAGTAAAGGAAAACAGTTCCGGAACGGAAACGATCACTGTCCGGAGTTTGAAATAAATCCTTTACTGTTATTGGCACTCAAAACATATCCGGAGTTTACTTTAAAATTAAAGGAAAGGTGATGACATAAGAAAGATACAGAACAATTATAAATAATACTACCCTACCGATTGATTGATTTTATAAATTGATTTACCAGCTGAATTATAAATCCATCCATAATCAACTCATAGTTACCGGCACAATATGTACGTAAGAAAATAGGAGTGTTAATTCGAATAGCCATAATAAAAGAAAACATAAACAGAGATGCGCCAACAAGATAAACGCCTCCTTCTATGTATGCATTCTGCCATTCTAATAGGACAAATACGTTCATTCAAATACTGAAGCGAGGATGGGTATGCCGTGTGTGTAGCTGTTCTTTTTTACTCCTTGTTAGATAAAGCTCAAATATTATCAGAAATCTTTAGCTTGCATTGATTATTTAGTTAATAACCGCTAGAAAAAATATGTTTAATTGTCAAACCCAATATTTGCGATTTTTAATTTACATGCTTTCTCGTAAGCTACCGTCAAAACCAAAATTGACATTTCGTAACGAAGGAGCTGCCATGTTGACTCGCTGAAATCAGTTAATATGCGAATAATGCAATAGAATGGAAAATAAATAAAAAAACCTACCTCAGAATTCTATTTTAATACAATATTAAACGACCTTCGATGGTTACAAAAAAATTATATTGTTTTTATACTGCAACTTAAACTAGTATATATATAGCTTTTAAAATCGTAACATAAATATCAAGATAATTTTCATCCCTTAATGAACCCCTGATTTTGGAGAAAGTGTTCCATGATGAAATTGACATTGAACAAAATATAGCTGTTTTATTATATTTAGGAAATAAACACAACTATTTGTAGTATATTAATTCTTTTTATTATGCATTTAATAAGAATTAAAGTTCTTTTGTCTTTTGTTTTATTACACTTTCCAATACAATAAAATCGGCAATGTGTTTGCAAATAGGTTCAAATACATGTAGATTTACGTGGGAGGTATATTGTAACATCCATTATTATGTATAGTTCTGAGTCTTCGCTAAGTATAGATATATCGAAAATTTTCACACGGTGTTTTTTACAAAGCGAAAGAAGCATGTCATATTAGAATATCATATTTCCCATACGTGCATTTCATTCACTAAAGAATCATTAACAGCGCTAACGTACTAAAAAACGGCATCGGTAATCTTTGTCTAGAGGTAGAAAACCTGAAGATATTATTTCAAATAATTATATTCAATACTTTTCAAAGTTCAAGGATTGTTGATGTTCTCACTACCTACATTTATATCGGGAACGTATTTTGTGCCCAAATTAAAAAAAATCTATAAACAGATATTTGAATGAGATTTGTTAATTATGTCACGTGCAAGTATTGCAACCTTTATGAAAATACCCTCAGACTTAAAATTGAAGTTTGTGACTGTAAGCTGTGTTGTTAATGTCGTTTGCTTTTTATCAGTTTTTATGGATTCAATCTTTTTGAAATTACCTTAGATTTTAACATCAAAACTCTGTATGCATCAACCAACAGCTGGCCACATAAAAAAAATAATGTGATAGAAAAACTACCTCTAACATCAAAGTTAGTTGCATTATTCATAAAAATCAGTTTAAAATCTTTATCATCCCAGTCCTTCTTGTCGGTTGCTAAGGAACATAAATTTCCTTAGCAACCAAGGAAAAATTTACCTCAAAATGACCAAATTTCAATTATGAACAGCTCATTTATTATGGCAGATAGCTTTAAATAGTTTATCATTAAATGAACAACGTAATATGCTTTATAAAAATATATTTATTAAAGTAAATCACATACGGTGAAATACAGTATAGAATATCAGAGCTAATAGCTATTTTAGGTACTGTGGATCTTAAGCAAAAAGAGTCAAATTCGACCAAATTTGGTCCCTAAAATATTATTTTTTTTCAGAAATATAGCAAAAACATGACTCACTACACTTAAAGATTAGGTCTTAAACTAATCATTAATGAAAATATATTGGTAAACATATTTTAAATCGATGGCGGATAATTCAAATTGGGTCATATTAGGGGTGTAAACTGTTCATGTAGGCCAATTTTTCATATGTTTGCTATCATACCAGACAATTTCCACCATATAAACCAACTAACATGCTATATTGATGTTGTTGTTTGTTGAATATGTTTGTTCAAATGACTGACCTATGGTTGACAATAAAAAATCCTTAATGCAAACCTAAAAAAAAGAGGGGGTGGGGGTGCCCTTTTTTTTCCCAAAAAATTTATATGGCCCAACATGATTAGTTCAGCATGTATTCAAGTTATTTTTAATACATGTGTTAACTTTCAAATTGCTTGCACTATAAATCATTTTGTTTTCACGGTTTTGGTCGATACCCATTTAGTTTCACATCAATATATGTATCATACACATGATGCAGTTGTAAAAATATTTTTAAACAATATATTTTATAAACAAGAATAAGAAAAATGAGACGTCAATGCAGTGCTTAGGTCAAAATTAGTACATTGGTTTATATATATGCAAAATACTTTTATCAAAGTGACTTATATGTCAGACTAAACGCAAAGGCAGATGGAAATTTTCTTTCTTCTTGTCAGCCAATCTTTCAAAGAGCAAAATACTACTTTTGAAAATTTCAACCACAATCCAACTATTTGAAAATTGATACAATGTATATGAAATGTAAAAAAATTAGGTTAACAGGTAAATTGAATAACATTCAAGCTAGAATAACTTGTACGATTCGCTCGTGTATGTAACAATGTTTAAGATTTTAACGAGAGAAATTTCTGTATTACTGAAAATTATTACACCAGGGTTTTCGATATCACAAACTAGTCAAAACATTTACTTAATTTTATCATCGGTATAAGGACATTATTTGTAAACCTAGCTCAACATACAGACTTCTTATACGTTCAGGTATTTCACATCCAATATTTTATGGAAATATTCTTTATAAAGCACAAAGATGTGAGTATTCACCTCAGAAGCTAACAAAACCTTTAAATAGACTTATTAAGAAGGGATATAGTTACGATACTGTTGTCAGTCTTTGTATTTTAATATGAAAGGTGTAAAAATAGGTTTAAAATGTCATTTCAATCGTCAAATGATAGCTTATTGTACGCTGATTCCAAAAATATATGGTTTCTAAACAATATTTTTTTAGATAAGGGAGATAATTTCTTACTTCCGGTTTGAAAAACTCTATTTCCGATAATATTTGACTATTTACTTGACACTGATTCCAAAAATATCTTGTTTTTTATACTTTTTTGTAATAAAGTACAATAAATAGCTACTTCCGGTTTACACAAGGTCACTTCCGGTTGTTTTTTTTAAGTTTAAATGGTTTGATACCGTTTGTCAAAAAGTCTCATGACTTTATTATGTATACAGATGGGGTAAAAGCAAAGGTCAAAATCTAGAACGTCAAATTAAGCTATGACCTTGTGATCAATTTCAAGGTCATTAACCAAGAACCTCAAATCAAAAGACCATAGGTCTTAATTATGTTTAGTTAATGAGTTATATCACCATACGCGTATTTTTAAATACCAAAGGGGAGAAAACTCCATTTCACATTCAACGTACCCTTGCAATCAAAATTTACGTGTTACGACATGTCACAACAAACGATTTAGAAAAAATAATTTGTCGATATCTTAAACGTTTTTTGGAAATGAGTGGAAATGAGCCATATTCAAAAATTAGAATATGACCTTGACCTTTGACCTTGACCTAATTTTCATTTTTTTGGACCAAGGACCTCAAATCAAAAGATCCTAGGTCTCTATCAATTATGGTTTACCAGTTAGAAATGCAATTCACTTATATCAAATGAATAAGGGGAAATAACTCTCGTATGGAGCATTCATATCACTTCGGTCAAAATAGGACAAATCATGCAAAGGATATGACGAGCAATTTTGTAAAATAAATTTGTCATAATATTTTACGTTTGCGAAGGAGTTGCGCTCACAAGGAAAACAGTGTTTGGGGAGATTACTCCTACAAAGAAAAGTTTTCGGTTACGCAGGGTAAATTTCAAAAGCGCATCAATTGTTCGATATCATATACCAAATATCTAAGCGACATATTGCAAAACAAATGTTTATCGCAAGAACAAAATTAGGCGGAAGAAAATAAGAAAAAAAATTCAGAGAACAATTGAAGGTCTTTCCATCCTTTTTGATATGAAAAGTTGTGAAACTAAGTTTAAAATGTCATTTCAATTGTCAAATGATAGCTCCTAGTAAGCTGATTCCAAAAATATATTGTTTCCATACATATTTTTTTTAAATAAGGGAGATAATTTGTTACTTCCGGTTTGAAAAATGTTACTTCCGATTATATTTAAATATTTACTTGAAACCGATTCCAAAAATATCTGGTTCTATATACTTTTATCTTAATAAAGTACAAAAAATAGCTACTTCCGGTTTACAAAAGGTCACTTCCGGTTGTTTTTTTTCAAGGTTAAATGGCTTGATACCTTTTTCTAAAAGTTGTATATCTTTATCATGTATACATATAGAATAAAAGCAAAGGTCAAAATATAGAACGTCAAATTAAGCTATGACCTTGAGATCAATTTCAAGGTCATAAACCAAGGACCTCAAATCAAAAGACCATAGGTCTTAATTATATTTAGTTAATGAGTTATATCACCAAACGCGTATTTTTTAATATAAGAGGGGAGAAAACTCCCTTTCACATTCAACGTACGCTTGCAATCAAAATTTACATCTTACGACATGTCGCAACTAACAATTTAGTAAAAATAATTTGTTGATATCTTATACAGTCTTTGGATATAAGTGAAAATAAGCCAAATTCAAATATTAAAATATGACCTTGACCTTTGACCTTGACCTAATTTTCATTTTTTGGGACCAAGGACCTCAAATCAAAAGATCCTAGGTCTCTATCACTTATGGTTTATAAGATAGAAATTCATATCACTTATATCAGATGCATAAGGGGAAATAACTCTCATATGGAGCGGTCATATCGCTTCGGTCAAAATAGGACAAATCATGCGAAGGATATAACGAGCAATTTTGTAAAATAAATTTGTCATAATCTTTTACGGTTGCGAAGGAGATGCGCTAACAAGGAAAACAGTGTTTGGGGAGATAACTCCTACAAAGAAAAGTATTTGTTTACGCAGGGTAAATTTCAAAAGCGCATAGACTGTTCGATATCATATACAAAATATCTAAGCGACATATTGCGAAACAAATGTTTATCGCAAGAACAAAATTAGGCGGAAGAAAAAAAAAAAAAAATAATAATCAGAAGAAAAACAATAGGTCTTTCCACAGAAAAGTGGAAAGACCTAATAATAATAATCAGAACAAATACAATAGGCTTTCCACAGAAAAGTGGAAAGACCTAATAATAATAATAATAATAATAATCAGAACAAATACAATAAGTCTTTTCACAAAAAAGTGAAAAGACTTAATAATAATAATCAGAAGAAAAACAATAAGTCTTTCCACAGAAAAGTGGAAAGACTTAATTAAAATCGTTGATTGTATTGAAAAAATTTTACAAACCTATACAATTGTCGTTGAAATGTTGAATGAATTATTGCAAGTATTTTGTAAAGGATATAGTGATCACACTGCTGTTTGTTATTTTTTTTTTAAGGTAATTCAGGATTTATTTCTAGTTTCATTTTCAACTACTTATCATGTTAATTTCGGTTTTTATAGCTTTATCGGTTACGTATTGAATGTGATTTAAATTTGCATTCATGTTTTGTGAGAACGTGTCTTTGAACCGTTACATGTATTCAAAAAGTTATAAATACATATCAGATGAGATCACTTGTAGATAATCAGATGTGTCTATTGTTTATGTCGATAAAAGGCTTAAACATGATTCGAAGAATACGTAGTAGGTAAACATAAATTTTGAATTACAGGTGGTGGTAGTAATTTGCCAATGGTCTTTACACACATCGCGTCTTTAATCATATGAAGCTACAAATCAATTTTATACGCATAGCAATAAAATAAAATTATAAAGTTAAAGTATTTATAATCGAAATGATTGATACTTACATATAAAAAAGAAGATGTGGTATGATTTCCAATGAGACAACTATCCACAAAAGACCAAAATGACAGACATTAACAACTATAGGTCACTGTACGGCCTTCAACAATGAGCAAAGCCCATACCGCATAGTGAATTATAAAAGGCCCCGATAAGACAATGTAAAACAATTCAAACGAGAAAACTAACGGCCTTATTTATGTACAAAAATGAACGAAAAACAAATATGTAACACATAAACAAACGACAACCACTAAATTACAGGCTCCTGACTTGGGACGGGCACATACATAAATAATGTGGCGGGGTTAAATATGTTAGCGGGATCCCAACCCTCCCTTAACCTGGGACAGTGGTATAACAGTACAACATAAGAACGAACTATAAAAATCAGTTGAAAAGGGCTTAACTCATCAGATGGACAAAAATACAAGTAGACGTGTATTGACTGGGTTTGGGTGGAATAATAAGCGTATTGTCCGAGAGGTGCTACTAACATGACTAATGCCCAAAGGCGTTGCCGAGGACAACAGTTTATCCGAGGGGACAAAACACTTACTATTCCAAGAATATGTAGTCATTTTATAAGTTTTTTAAACAGAAAAAGATCACAGACAATAAATATCTATCGTTATATAGAAAGCAGAAACACAGCCATATTGTGTCCCGTTTATATTATATATACTCTGAATGCAAGGCATGTCACTAAATACAACAGATACAACGCGACTTCTCAACTCCCGCGGTATTCCTAAAATTATCTAATCCCGTAGCATAATTAAAATTGCTGCGAATTATAATGAGGCTTGCAGTCAAAAAGTTTCACCGAGGTTCAATAGTTTGAAACTATTGACTGTTCAAATAGTTCAACCCTTGCAATTCGAACTAGAGATAAAGGTTACAACAGATACAGGTAGGTCTGTATCATTCTTAAAATGTCCTCTACCAAGTCAGGAAAACGGCAGTTGTTATCTTCTTGTTTGTTTATGAGTGTGTTACATTGTCGTTTGTTTTTTGTTAATGCACTTCAGTGTTTCTGTTGTTTCGTTGTTTTCCTTTAATAGTTGATGCTTTACGTGTTCGTAGTTATTATCCGGTTACAATGTCGAAATGTACTATAGTATTGTTTATTTGTGTATTTCTCTGTCTGATTTCAACATAATAACTTATATGTGTTGTCAGTAGATGTGTACAATTTTTTGATGAAAAAAAACAACATGTCATTATTCATGTAGTAATTCCGACAGAGTAGCTGCATATAATATAGCATATGCTGCAAAGATCACAAGAGTTGCCATTATATCAATATTTCTCGAAACGTCAGACCATTCAATACGTTCTTTTACATCCAAGAAGTCAGCGATCGTTCCAAGTTGTATTTTCATTCCTCGATGATGAATAAATGTTTGATCAATTCCTTCATTTATACTGATCGATATATCCCCATGTTTGATTGAAGCATATTCCTTCTTTTCCTTCTGTTCATTTTGAAATTCACTCAAGTCGAATGTTCTTCCTTCCTTTTTTTTTACTTCATGCTCATAGCAAGGCTTGCAGCATTTGGTGAGGAGTTTACATTTACAGCATTCGGTGAAATCATCACAACACTTACATATAATCTTTGGTGACTTACAATAAAAAAGTGACGTTATTACGATGTTCATAACAATAACAAGTCCACTTACCAATATATTTACCCAAAGTAATACTCCAAAAAGAGATATATCATCAGATATTGCCGGCATAGAATCATTGAAAAGTCGAATTAAAACTGCATTCGCCAGAAAAACAAAAATTGATAAGCCAAGTTTGTCCGAACTTTTTGCTGGTAACAAAAATGAAAAGCAATCGGCAATTGACAACGAAATTGATGGCATCAGGAAATTCCAAGTGTAAAACGTTCTTCCACGTTTCATTTTTATTCTCCATTGCAAACCCGAGATTTTTCTATTTGATCGAAAAAAGATTTGGTCAAATGAATGTATTGGGAAAATTTGCCATTCACCATTTGGTACAAAATTGTCAAGGCTTAAGGAATCATCCACACTTTGTAATATTTCGGACTGATCATCAAGATAGGATTTTGTTACGTTTATGTCACACATTTGAGTTTCAAAGGGATAATTTGTCATGTGAACATTGCAGTGAGTTTTTAAATTTACATAAACCCACCATTCAATAAATCCATCACGAGTTATGGTGACATAATTGTCGTCATCATCGTTTGGTGAAAGTTTTTTCTGTGAGCTGACTGAATTCAACATTATGACATCTGGTTTCCATATTGAAGCTAATGTAACTGTCAGTTGATCAAGACCATTGTAGTCTGCTGGGTTCCATATCAAAATCTCATCTTTCCAAGTTATTTTAAATGCAACTGACGTGGATAGCAATTGATTCTTCACGTCAAGCTCATAAACTGATATCAGTGAAAAAGACATTGACACATTCACAGGTGCTTTCATATCCAGTTTAGGAATAATTTGTCTGTTATGGTTATTAAATAAATCATTTGTTAGTAATCTCACATCAGTAATGTTATGAGCAATCAGTTTAACGATACAACAATATGTATAGAAAATAACAAGAGAAAAATCCATGTCTTTGTCGATAGCTGTATAATCTAGCAAATGTTTACTGGTGAATAATGCCGGTGTGTATTTAATGTTGCTAACGTTGCTATTGTTCATTTGTTCATATACAAAATACGCATTTAAAAAGATCAAAACGTATTGGATTATGCAAGTATTAAAAATAGTTTAAAAACTCAACTCTATACAAAACTTCATTCAAATGTTAAAAATTGGTGATTTAAACATTTGAATACGATATATTGATCACCTTGATTAATTTCTAAAGAAGGTTCCATGTATTTTTCCGGTTTTAGTTTCACTTTTGATTTCCGACAACAGTGTATTGCTGGGTCTTCCAAGTGCACCACGAAACCTCTTTCTTAATTATTAACATCTATTTTATCAGCAATCAAAGATGGACTTCAAAGTTATTGTGGAGGTGGCGTGAATCAGATGTGGATACTTAAAAATTCAATCTAACTCTCTTTCATCTTGTAATAGTATTTAAACATTTGACTGCCAATCAAGACTGTCTAAAAAAATTAGCCAAAATTTTGAGTAAATTGGTGATGGATACAAAAAAAATGATTTCACCAGAAACATGTACATCCCACATCCCTTTCATTTTTTGAAAACTTCTTAGATATGTATTTTTTCAATCATTTATAACACAGAAGTCGAACAAAATGCAAATTGATTTTAAAACAGAGAAAAATCACAAATACAAAATTTTCCACATCGCAAATTTGACACAAAAAGGATTAAAATATGATAAATCTTTCTTATATTAAGACCTACCTATAGTTTTTTTTAAATTTAAATGTATTCTGATCGGTCCATTTCATCTTTATTGAAAGTTAAAAAAGGTTAAATTGTGAAATTTTTTCACGACAATAGGAAAACATTGATGAAAAATGAGAAAATCATCAAACTAAGGTACAAGAAAGGGCCGTAGCAAAGTTTTAGAAAAAGAGTTTTAGTAGATTTTTTTTGGCTCCTCAGAGATGTACATCCTTAACAAAAACAATTTCTTTTTGGATTTTTGTGTTCTCAATGCTCTTCAACTTTGTATTTGTTTGGCTTACAATTATTCTGATCTTAGCGTCACTGATGAGTCTTATGTAGACGAAACGCGGGTCTTGCGTATTAAATTATATTCCTGGTACCTTTGATAACTATTTATACCACTGGGTCGATGCCACTGCTTGTGGACGTTTCGTCCAAGAGGGTATCACAAGCTCAGTAGTCAGCACTTTGGTGTTGGCATGTATATCAATTATGTTGTCATTTTTATAAATTTCCTGTTACAAAACTTTGAATTTTTCGAAAAACAAAGGATTTTCGTATCCAAGGAATAGATTTACTGAGCCGTATTTGGCACAACTGTTTAGTATGAAATTTTTGGTCCTCAATGCTCTTCAACTTTGTACCTGTTTGTCTTTACAACTATTTTGATCTGAGCGTCACCGATGAGTCTTATGTAGACGAAACGTGCGTCTGGCGTATTAAATCATAATCCTGGTACCTTTGATAACTATTCAATATAAAAAATAATGACTACCAAGAAATAAAAATATATGGACATTCTTTGTGGTTAATTGTTTGCTATTAGAGGACGGCGAATAGATTTACTAACAGTGATAATGCTGACGGAATTTCATGAATTAAAACATATTGTATAAAATTGAGAATGGAAATGGGGAATGTGCCATAGAGATAACAACCCGACAATAGAAAAAAACAACAGCAGAAGGTCACCAACAGGTCTTCAATGTAGCGAGAAATTCCTGCACCCGGAGGCGTCATTCAGCTGGCCCCTAAACAAATATATACTAGTTCAGTGATAATGAACGCCATACTAGTTTCCAAATTGTACATTTAAAGGGGACGGGAGGAGCTTTTTTCGGACCATAGCGATTGGGCATTTGTTGTTGAGGGGATTTGGTATTCAAACAGACTATTTAATTATGTAACGATTATATCAGATAATCTGGGATTGGGACTCGAGGAAAATATTCTTTTATATTTTGTGACCTAGGAAAGAATGCTTAATTTTTTTCTCGCGAATTCGAAATGACATCCACTTCTTCCTAACATTATATTACTATTCAAATTTTATTTGTTTTAATTCAGATTTTACTAAACTTAAGGGATTGCCATAAATCTTATCCCCTCTCACAAAAAAAAATCGTAAACATATGCGTATATGACAGATGCACCTGACAGTGGCCATGCTTTTGGAAAGAAAATTCAGAAAATAATCCTTTTCAGTTATAATTTATATGCGTATATGAGTGACTCACCGGCCAATGGTCATTTTATTTAGTTTATACATTCACATCATTGTTAATTGCAATACTCGTGATTTCATAGAGTTCCGCAACAAAGAAAGGGAAACAACATTCAGTGCAATCACAACCATTGCAGAACAATCTTTTTGAAAATATACCCCTCAATATAGTGATAGCTATTAATAGATGATTTTCCTGAAGATGGGAACTGTCATCACTTGCAAAGTAGCAAAAATGGGGAGTTCTCCAAAAACCAGAATCATCGCTGATTATCATGCTCAGAACATTTACAACAGTTTTTATATTTTTTAGGATACGTTATGACTATCAAATCATAACTATATCACTACGGATTTGTATCTACATACAATGATCAATGGAAAAAGATTGGCAACCTGTTGTGAGATTTCAATACTATCAAATA
The DNA here is from genome assembly GCA_019925275.1 of Mytilus edulis. Lineage (NCBI taxonomy): Eukaryota > Metazoa > Mollusca > Bivalvia > Mytilida > Mytilidae > Mytilus > Mytilus edulis. The sequence continues at coordinate 44,559,812 of CM034357.1, read as the reverse complement.
TTACTCAAGGTAGTATTAATATCTAGATACTAGGGACAAACCTTATCAACGAAACAGTTTTTACAAAAGAGCAATATATCCACTCACCTTAGAGTAGAACAATAGACCTATTACTTAACCATAATGATTTTCAATTCCTGAGAGAAATTCTTTACGTACAGAAAATCCAATTTGTGAACAATTCAAAGATGGGATAAATATAATGCTAAACGATAAACAGTCACTAAATCAAATCAATGGAGAACAACAACTGCAAGTTAAATGTACAGGGCTTGGTATAAATCTATATGAGCCTCCAGTTGCAAAATAAGACTGCAAAATAATCTAGAAAATTCAAAACAATCTCAGATACATGCTAAAAAAAGAATCATTGCAAAATCATTATAGACCTGATAACAATGAACATTTAAATGCAGGAGTCTCTCAACATAGCCACAATTATATGTCATCATATAAAATGTTTAATAAGCAAGTACGTGAAACACATATTAAAACAAATTTGAAATACAATCAAACAGAAAAGATATAGATCTGCACATTACATGCATAACACTGGCAAATCAGTTGAGAATGAAAAATATTATCGATTTCAGCTCTAAAATGAAGGGAGTCCATCCTACAGATAATTTATATGAAGAATGGTACACACAAATGTGTACCTCCATACAGTATGACACATTAAAACAGTAGTTGTTTAAAGGAAATTAAGGTATCGTGAGTGTCTAAATGTTAGATGATATATTTTGAAAACTTCTGTAAAAAAGTACAGCATGTGCAGGGTAATGACATTATAGTGGTCTTGTTTTCTCTTTGACACATTTCCGATGTCCATTCGCCGTTTTCGTTTTAAAATCAAACTGGAAATAACAAAGATATTAAAATTTAAGTTTTGCATTAATTATATTTTAGGTATGTCGGCTGTTCGTTCGTCCGTCTGTCCCACTTCGATTAAAGTTTTGTGTGAAAGTTTTTGTCAAGGTAGTTTTAAATGAAGTTGTGAAAGTTTTTGGTCAAGGTAGTTTTTAATGCAGTTGAAGTCCAATCATTTGAAACTTTATACACATGTTCCCTGTGATATTAATTTACTATTTTGCATGCCAAATTAAGGGTTTTGATCCTTAATTTTACGCTTTGATGAACATAGTAAATGATACTGCGGGTGGGACATCAATGTACCATGATCACATTCTTATTTTGTAATTAGTTTGTAAAACAAAATATTTCACACGTACAACAAACTGATTTTTTTTATATCGATACCAAGAGGAATATATATGCAAATAAACATAAGATAATATAGTCTGTCTATAAAGATTCTATGTTAAAAGTTTTACCCTTTAATAACCAAGCTTTTAATTACCATTTTACACAATTTTCTTTTATTTCTTTTTACTATAGGACTTCTTAGGATAAACATCAGATTTTATTTTCTATTTTTCTATTTAGATCACAATTTTGAAAGTTTATGACCATCAATAACCGAGATATTTTTCATTTCCAGTTTGGTTTTATGTCTTAAAACATATATTCAACCAAAATTACCCAAATATTAATATTGATAAATAAAGGACTTCACAAAACAAACATAGAATAGTATGTTCTTTTTTCTATATGGATCTAAATTTAAAAAATATCAACCATTAAAAACGAAGATTTTCTACGTTTCCAGTTTTCGAAATATTTTCACTAAAAATCACTCATTTCACCTCATAATTACTTTAATATGAATAATAATAACTTGAGGACTACATAATATTCTATTAAGATTAGGTTTCCTGTATTTAACAAGCTGTATGTCTAAACAATGGTTTACTTTTTTTTTAATTGTTATTTGGATGGAAAGTTGTCTCATTGGCACTCACACCACATCTTCCTATATCTACTATCCATAGACAACAATTGTTCTTCCGTTCGGGTTTTCAGCATTTTATCTCTAAAAACCACATATTACACCAAAAAATAACTTTTTTCCGCAAATCATATCCATGCATAATTTATAGTATGGTGTTAGTACAAGTTCCTTGTGTTGCAATTAGTTGGAGGTTGAGTGATTTTATCTAGCTAAATTGATTAGGATATTCGTGAATTGTATAGTAGTAGTTCAATTAAACTTTATTTGGGCTTTCAAAATTATATTAATGAATTATGAATAATATTGAAATTGAAAATTATTCATCATAAGAAAAAAAAATCAATAACACCGACGAACATTAATAAGGCTCATGATGATATAAAGCAGTACATTATGTCAGTGATATGTGACAGTAAGAAACGGTTCACTTAAAAACACGCAGAGCTTTTTCGGAAAAGAAGTAACATAACTACTTGCGATGTTTTTAATTATAACAGAATGTTCCGTTTGACCCTTATCACAGTTTTACTTTTAGTGTGGTCATTAGGTGAAATAGTAGTGATCAGAAAACAAAAAGACAAAATGTTTAGCTGTCACGTGTTGTTTGAAGTATCTATGCCGATGCTGTCATTATGTGCCCAATTTTGCTCGAGAATGAAAGTATGCAAATCTATTAACTTTATAGCTTGGAATAAAACCTGTCAGATAAATGATGCTGAACCCATGGGAACTATGTCGGGACTTCTTGAGAGTGTTGGAAATAGCTTTGTTGTAGCGTCGAATTTTCCAAATGTAAATGATTTTTTTTTTTAAATGAGCACTAACTGTTGAATTCATGTTAATCGATTTGAATCAAATTATTTTTTTATTTATAACCATGTACAACATTTATCCAAATTATAAAAATGCTAAAGTAAACAATTTACTGGCGATGGGCTCAATTATATGTAGCTTCGTTGCATGTGTCTTTTAGTCTTTACGCCATCTAAGTAACTATCGAGTTGACCATCGAGTTGACGTCCAAAGATCTCCGATGGTCATACAAGCGATATGAATATATAGAAAAAATGGAGGTGAACTTGTGCAATCTTTTTTTATAGGTCTGTTTAGTTTCATATTATAGATTAAAATCATCGATTTTACCTGAAAAAGAATGTTGTTTGTGGATAGAATCAATCAATTAAATGATTGACCTTTGTTTCACTTTCAATGTTGACATTCTTCACTTTTAAAAAACCCAACACACACAATTAATGTTAACTCCACCTCTACCTAAAGGGTAAAATCAAAGTCAAATGAATACTGATTCAATTGAAAAGTCTAGGTGGGCGAGTGTTCTAGCGCGTTAAGCACAGTACAAGGCAATTGGTGCCACGATATTTCAGTTGCATGATTTTGAATCACGGATAGGGAACAACAAAGAATTTCCTTCTATATATTTACAGATCTAACATTGGACTTTTAGTTCGAGGAATTATGTAGACAGAATATGTTTTCAGTCTTGTATCACTATCACTGGTGTTCCAAAAGATAAAATCTGTCGTGGAGCTTTAACTGGTTCAGACGCACTTATAATATAATTATTTCTGTTACTGCATCGTGCATTAATTTGTAAAATCCTTTACGATTGATAATTTAGCTGATCTGTTAAATTTCCATTTTCATGCCATATCACGTACTGTGTTATTCATATAACGCTAAATATCAGTATCGAAAATCCTTAATAACATTAACGGTACCAATTTTTCTGCACCAGATGCGCATTTTGACAAAACATGTCTCTTCAGTGATACTCGTGGCCAAAATATTTGAAATTAAAAGTTTATATAAAAGATGAAGAGCTATAATCCAAAAGGTCCAAAAAGTATAGCCAAATCCGTGAAAGGAATCAAAGTTTACTTTAAAAATAATAGGTAGATGAAGGACAGGCAGCAAATAGCTCCACTTGTATTCTTGTGTTTATAGCCTAGTTATCTCCCTTGCAACAAAGTGGTAACTGAGCCACCCTTGTTGACAAGGGCGCTTATATCTGTTTCATCAAAGCAATTAAGGAGAGGGATCCATTATAATATGTTTCTTTTATTTAATTTGCTTTTAAATGTTATTGAAGGTTGATACCAAAACTCATTTAAATTTTCATTTATTTTTCTAGCGAAATCTCGTTCAAGATAATCCAATTTTTTTTCGACCATTTAAAATTAACTGTTTCACGACAACGGTATAGGCCTTTGTCTTCGCAAAAACCATTACTTCGAAAACAAATTAAAAAAACATTCATAAAAAAAATGGAGAAGTTCTGTAAATACAGGATTTAAAATATAAACATTATTGTAAAGTTGTCGCATCTGTTTTAAGGATTAAGCTGGTCCATGCAAAGGTCATGACTGCAAGGTCAGTGAAGTATGTTTTCCAAAAGGTCCAACTTTCATATGCGTTTCTTTACTAGAAGTCTGTGCTGCAATGATAACACGTCATATAGATGCGGATCATACCATAAGTAAGTTTATCGTTATTTCCTTTAATGAGTTAAAAAAAATTATTAGCTTTAATGTTTTTATGAATTGAAACTGTCAAATAGTTTTTACAGTACATATTGTACATGGTGTATACATGATTTAATGTAAAAGTGACCCTAATAGAAAATTTTATCAGTTAAATACCTACTCATCTTGCATTATTCAGAACTGACAATACATTTTTGCGCCTGTCCCAATTCCGGAGGCTCTGGCAATTGCTAGTCATGTATTTAAAAACTACAATAAAATCTACTGTTGTATTGCTTATCCTAAGTTGTGGTAGGATATTTATATGTCTTATCTATTATATGTATCTAGTAAAATAATACCACAACCGGTGTACAGGAAAGCAATTCAAACGTATGAAACCGAAAATGAATATGACGTGTTGGTCTTTAAGATCTATACGTATTAAAGCTGCATATACGCAAAAAACCACAATGAAAAAATAGGATGTCAATGTAAATCACTGTTTTATTTATATCGTGTAAAATGTAATCCTCGTTGTTTGATTTTTTGCATCTTATTAAGTAGCAAAATAGGTGATGATAATTTTATTGATGATGACATAACCGAATTAGTTTTATCAACAATGCAATTTTAATTGTCATTAGCCACAAAACGAATGACACCAGTTTAAAAGTATTTTCCTACCATTTCAAAATATCTGATATCATTCACGGTTTATCAGAGGGTTTCGTTTTTTTAAAACGTTTTTTTTTCTTTTTTGCAGTGGTTGTTGAATTTACCTGTATTTTTTTTACTGCAAGGCTTCTTATTATTATTGGTAGACCCATGCTATGCTATTTGTTTTTTATTATTAGGTCTCTCCTCTTTTTCCGTGAAAAGACCTTTTGCTTTTTTTTCTTATTGTCATTTCGCCAATTATTTTTCTTGCGAGGTATTGTTGTTTTAAAAGATGTTGCTTGGATATATTCGGTGAATGATAGCAAACAGTTTATACGCTTTTAAAACTGACACTGTTTAACCGAACACTTCACTGTGTAAGAGTAATCTCAACGAACACTGTTTTATTGTACGCACGACTCCTTCAAAACTGTAGAAAATTATTACATTTTATTCACCTAAATTGCACATCATATCCTCAGGATATGGAGAATAATTTTGATCGGAGAGATCCGGAGACTCAATATGAGAGTTATTTCACCTTATGCATTTAAAATAAGTGATATGCATTTGTAACTGGTAAACCACAAGTGATAAAGACCTAGTGTCTTTTGATTTGAGGTTCTTGAGCCAAATAAAAATAAACATGAAAAAGGTGAAGGTCGAAGGTTAAGGTCATGTTCATATTTTGATTTTGGCTGATTTCCACTTCCTTTCAAAAACTGTATGAGATATTGACAATTTTATTTTACTAATTTTTCAGTTGCAACATTTCGTAACATGTAGATTTTGACTTTCAATTGAAGTTCTCCCTTTTCGGGCCAGGTGAGCTTTTCTTATCACGTTGCGTCCGTCGTCCGTCGTCGTCCGTCGTCGTCCGTCGTATAAAAATCTTCTCCTCTGAAACTTCTTGGCAAAATTTTATCACATTTGGCCACAATCATCATTGGGGTATCTAGTTTAAAAAATGTGTTCGATAAACCGGCCTGCGTACCAAGATGGCCACCATGGCTAAAAGTAGAACATAGGGGATGTAATATTTGAAGAAAAAAAAATCTGACATGGAATAACATTGTTCATCAGGTCAACATCTATCTGTCCTGAAATTTTCAGACTTATCAGACAACCCTTTGTTGGGTTGCTGCCCCGGAATTCGTAATTTAAGGAAATATTGCAGTTTTTGGTTATCTTGAAAACTGTTATAGATAGAGATAAGCTTTAAACAGCAATAGTGTTAAGCAAAGTAATATCTACAAATAAGTCGAAATGACCAAATGATCAATTGACCTCTTAAGGAGTTTTTGCCCCTTAAATATAGTTTTTTTAACAAATTTTCGTGAATTTTTGTAATCTTACAAAAATCCTATCCTCTGAAACTACTGGAACAAATACAATTTAACTTGCAATCATTATTAGGGTATGTAGTTTAAAAAATATGTCCGATGATCCCGCCTGCCAACCAATATGGCCGACATGGCTAAAAAGAGAACACAGGGGTAAAATGCAGTTTCTGGCTTATATCTCTGAAATTAAAGCATTCAGAGCAAATTGGTGTAAAAAAGTTAATCATGTTAAGATCTATCTGTCCTGAAATTTTTAGATAAATCAAACAACCCGTTGTTGGGTTACTGCCCCTGAATTGGTAATTTTACTGACATTTTGCAGTTTTTTGTTATAACCTTGAACATTATTATAGATTAGATAGAAATAAAATGTAAACAGCAATAATGTTCAACAAAGTAAGTGTCGACGTCAAAAGATCAATGTAGGATTAAAAAAAAACTTAAATCAAATAGTTTGGGGGTGGGGTGGGGGGTTAACATTGCTGCACGTTTTGTTAATCCAAAATCGATATTACATATATCCATATTTGTCAATCAATTTTCCCAAATTAAGTTTAAGAGAGGGGCTGAGGAAGGAGGGGGTGGTCAGTGAAAATACTATAAAAATTAAGTTTGTTATCCTACATTGAACTTTTGATGTCGTCCCTAAGATCGAAAAATATGTCAACATGACCAAAGTTTCAATTGACCCTATAAGGAATTATTGATCTTTAAAGTACATTTTTCACAATTTTTCATAAATATTTGGTAATCTTTTACAAAAGTCTTCTGAAACTAAAGCAAAAGAATGGCAGTATTATAATATCATGTATCAATTGTTTATATCAGGTGAGCGACTCAGGCTCCTTGGGGCTTCTAGTTATTTTTAAAATTACTTTCAAGGTGATATAATTCATTAACCAACTATTATAAAGACCTTTGGTCTTTGATTGATGTCCTTGGTTTATAACCTTGAAATTGAGGTCAGGGTCAAAATTGCATTTGAAGTTCTAGATTTTGACCTTTGCTTCAAGTAGCAATACATAGTTTAAAGTTTGGTTTCATATTTTAGCTCCAGTGGATTTTTCAAATATGAAAGTTATGTGCCATTCAATACGTTTTTAGACCGCTGAGTACTAACTTAGCTTTCAAAGATAGTTTATAAGAACATCAAGATTATTTTTTACATGTTTTATGTGCTATTATCTGTTTGACTATATGTTTACAAACACTTTTTTCTCCACAAAGTTTTTGACGCAATTTGAGAAAAACAACAGATGAAAGACATATGTTTTTTATTAGAGTTCTTGATAGATATATATAAACAGTTTTAGAAAAAGTATTATTTCAAGTGAATGGTTTATGGCAATTTTTGGGGGAAATATGTGACATCCCCCCCCCCCCCCCCCCCGTTTTGCAATTTTTGATAGCAAATAAATGCAAATTGTTGCAATGGATACACCAAAAAGAAATTGTATTTTATCATTTAACTTCTGGATATAAATTGTATTGAAGAACTTGATAACATACATATGCACATATATGACATCAGCAAACATTAAGCTTTATTTGTAAGAAAGCAATGAAAACGGGATGGCAAAAACAATGAGGGTAAATTTTGATATTTGTTTCCTAAATGTGCATTGTTACTTATAGGAAAAGGATCTATTGTATCTCAATTCAAGACAACTGGACAGAGTACTATCATTTATAGTAACATAGCAAACCTATGCGTTGACGGAGTTAAAGTACCAATCAATCGTTTTCATACAGACTGGGAACTGGAGCCTTTCTGGTGGGTCAATCTCGGCCAAATATATAAGATACAGAAGGTGGTCTGTACGAATCGGATGAATTGTCCAAGCTGTGGTAAGAAGATAGTTATCAAAGGTACCAGGATTATAATTTAATACGCCAGACGCGCGTTTCGTCTTCATAAGACTCAACAGTGACGCTCAGATCAAAATAGTTGTAAAGCCAAACAAGTTCAAAGTTAAAATTCCAAAACGTTATACCAAAGACTGCTAAGGTAACCTATTCCTTGAGTGTAAATTCACATTGCGATAAGACGTGTCACGGTACTTGTCTATCCCAAATTCATGTATTTGGTTTTGATGTTATATTTGTTTTTCTCGTGGGATTTTGTCTGATGCTTGGTCCGTTTCTGTGTTTCTGTGTGTGTTACATTGTAGTGTTGTGTCGTTGTTCTCCTCTTATATTTAATGCGTTTCCCTCAGTTTTAGTTTGTTACCCCGATTTTGTTTTTTGTCCATGGATTTATGAGTTTGAACAGCGGTATACTACTGTTGCCTTTATTTGGATAAGAAAATCCTTAGTTTTCGAAACATTTAAAGTTTTGTAACAGGAAATTTATAAAAATGACCACATAATTGATATTCATGGGCTGGTGATACCCTCGGGAACGAAACGCCCACTAGCAGTGGCATCGACCCAGTGGTGTTAATAGTTATCAAACAAGACAAATAAGACTCATCAGTGACGCTCAGATCAAAATAGTTGTAAAGCCAAACAAGTACAAAGTTGAAGAGCATTGAGGATCCAAAATTCCAAAAAGTTGTGCCAGAAACGGCTAAGGTAATCTATTCTTGGGATAAGACATTGTGGTAAGTTGATATATTTTAAAGGCGGATTTTCTGTGGCCTTTCAGAATATAAAAAATACCTTTATATCGACACGCCAACTCAGATACATATTAGTTACCTCGACAAAGGTTTTTGTCTGCCTCCCTTCAGTAAAAGACAATAACAATGGGGGTAAATGCAATGTTTAGACAATCTTTATAGAGTGAGATATATTGGTTGGTACAGAAAAAAAGATTCAATTCCGTAACAATGAACATTCTTTGTTGTACGTGGTCGACTCAAGAAAATGGTTATTCATGACGGACAAAGCTTAGATTCGTCTCAAATGGAGCTATGCGGTCATTTCATTGGTCCAGCTGTAATTAAACAAATCATAGTTACCCCGTGTTACGGATTACCGGAAGGACAAATAGTAAAATTAACCAGTGAATACTGCACCTCACCCCTTTCATTTTGCTGAAGTTGTAGTGTATGGTTTTTAGTGTGACTTTGTTTATAATATCAAATTGATTTTATCTCAATTAAAGTTATCATGACTTTGACATGTTTGAACTAGATGTGTTAAATGTTTAGTCATGCTGAATTTATATACATAATCTCAATAGATTTTGCTATAGACGAACCAGAACTGGACGCTTTGTCTGAATGAATCAAAGCTATTCGACAATGCTTTCAGACGCGCATTCGAAAACTACAGGGTACTATGAGCGCAAGGGTTTCGTACCAGAGCTTTTAAAAACAAAATGAGCATCGTTGATATAAAACTATCAGAAAATACAATTGAGATGATATTATCAGAAAATACAATGGAAATGATATTATCAAAAATTGCTCGACTTTTTATATGTTTTAATAGACAATTGATTTGTTGAATTTGGAGGATTAATTTTTCAACAAAACAATCGGTATTCCAATGGGTATTTATCATGTTTATTGTTCATCCCCTTCTGGCCGACTTTTTTTTGTACTCGTACGAAGCAGAATCTATTCATAACTTTCTAAAAGACAAAATATAAATAAAAAGCACCTTGCAAAGTCTTTTAATTTTCCTTCGGATATATTGATGATGTCTTTTCACTGAATATCCCAAATTTGTCAGTACTTGCATCTCATATACATGTATCCCAGTGAACTTGAATTTAGGATACTACTGATACAAGAAAGACTGTTTCATCCCTTGATCTTTAACTCAATATTGACACAGTTGGACGATTCCACTCTAAAATCTCTGACAAACGGGATTATTTCAACTTCCCAATTATCAATTTTCAATTTCTCAGCAGTAACATACCCTCTACTACGTTGTTTGGTGTGTAAATATCTCAATTGATACGTTATGCCACTGCATGTTCACACTATACTAACTTCATACACAAGAGTATGCTTCTTACGCAAAAACTGCTCCAACAGAGTTAACGTTATGAATAGAAAAGATTAAAACTGACACTCCGTTAATTTTATGGATACCATTACGAATTGGTTGATCTATACGATGTGTCTGTGTCTAAACTAACAAATGACAGTTTTAACTACGTCTTTGATTGGGGTTTAACACATGAGTCGTCCGTCTGTTAAGTACCGGAATAATACCGAGAGTGAATTTACATTGCTATAAAACATGTCTCAGTATTTGAAAATCAAACATTGATGTATTTTTTTTAAGGTTTCTGTTATGGTTTCGGTTGAATACTGTGTTATGTCGTTTCGTTTGTTGTCCAAATAGTTAGAAAATTGCCTTTCAATATTATCAATGTCATATTTCCGAAAACAATTGTTATACTAAGTATTGTGTATCGTGTTTCTTGTGGTTAGTACTTCGCTTTAGGGTTAGTAATGAAAGGCGTTGTGTTCATATCAAATTGTATTTAAGTTATGAGACGTTGCACACAAGGCAACGTTACGTAAACAATAGGCAACGATAACAATAGGTAACGTTAGTGACGTTAGTTACTAAGTGAATGTACAGCGGCTAATACTTGACACTGGGGGCGCCGAAAAGTGAAAATTAATCTAAAATTATGAAAAAGAAATTACATACAAAGTGTGAAATGATAATTAACTATTTAAAGTCCATGTAAATAAATAGAAACTGTTAAACTGTCTATTCACTATGATCATTATCAAAATTACGGCGCACTTGATACCAGTAAGTATATTGTCATGAAAGTATTAAGCCCATGTTTGAATCTTTAGCTTAGCTTCAGTTTTACTCGGTGCTCTGTCTCCGTGGATTTTCATCATTCCTGGTTCCCTGCTAAATGTGTGAATCCTACCATTGTTCTTCATTGTGTTGCTTTTTGAATGATACGTCTCAAAATAGTCTTTGTTAAATTTCACTGAATTGTCAGATACTTCTCCCATTGATTCGATTTTCCCAAAACGTTTCAAATCGACTTCTTCTGTCTTGTGTTGTAACATGAAAGATGAGGATAGGGGTCCAGCTGAGTCTTTCATTGGTCCAGAAAGTAGGTATCCGAGTTTTGATTCTACTGCGGTCGGGCCTGGTCCTCGGATAAATGTGTCTTCTACGATATCCCAGTAGTAATCCGAACCTATTAAAAATGAAATCCTGAATTTATCCATGTCGCTAACAGGGTGCGCTAATGTAAGTCCACTGAGGTAAGGCAGTTTAGCAGCATTGTATGGCATGCGATTGTGTAACGGGGCTGCGATAGTAGGGACAATAAATACTTCCATTGGTATTTTCTTCCCATTCTGAGTTTGTAAATCTATTACGGCAATGTCCAAATTGCGTATATTTCTGTTTTCATCTCCAAATGCTGCTAGGCTAACTGTCGAGGTTCCATTCGGTTTTAATTGCAATTCAGCGGCTAATTCCTCGCTAATAAACGACTTCTGAGATCCTTCATCTAAAAGAATATTAGCGGTAGCTGACCTGTCATCTACCCAAACTGGTGAAATGGCTGTCTTTATAAAAACGTCTGTCCTTGGTTTAATGTTCAATGTCGACGTGTAACATGTTAATGCATCATTTTCGCTCTCTTTTGTACTTACTGTGGTATTTTGCGGTAAAGATTTTGCTGTACTTACGCTTTCCTTTTCTTGATTCTTATTACTGTCGCAAAGACTAGTGTGGTGCTTGTTATCACATTTTCTACATCTAAAACGCGAGCGGCATTCTGAAACTTCATGACTTCCAAAGCAACTGTAACATACTTTTTTCTGTTCAATTATAGCTAAGCGGCTCTCCCTATCTACAACACTGGTACATTCGACTGACGAATGTGATTGTTTGCAATAAATACAGGTTTTGGGTTTGAACTGATTTATTACATATTGAGGTCTTGCAGTGATTTTGGGTTCAACTGTTGTGTGAAATGACACTGTGGGTGTGAAACTGTCTAATTTATCTGAATTACCAGTTTCCTGTACGTACATCTCTTTGCCGATTGCTTCTCTAAGGGACCTTATATCACAATTCCGTTTTCCGTGTTCTCTGGTCATGAGTTTTTTCATTTCGTCGGGCAACTTTCCAAATATGATTGGTACTAAAAGTGATCCGAATGTGTCTTGTGATTGTCCGAGCGACTCTAATCCCCTTATGCACGATTCCATTTTATCGTAAAATACTCTTATGCTTTACGGCGTAAGTGACGGATGCGTAAGTTCAAGTAGATTCTGCATGTATGCGTTTATAATGGTTTGTGTCTGTCCAAACCTCTCCTTTAACAATATGATTGCGTGTTCATAGTTGGCGTTTGATAGAGATAAACCGGATATGCATTGTGCGGCTTCACTGTGTACCTGAGATTTGAGATAGCTGAACTTTTGTATATTTGTCAAAGAGGGATTGTGATGAATGGTTGTCTCAAACGATTCCCAAAATGTCTTCCATGTTAATATGTCTCCCGTAAAGTTCGGTAGATCAAGCTTCGGTAGCTTGTGATAGAAGTTTGTTGCTGTTGTTGGGTTTGCATTCGTATAAACGGAGTTATTTTCTACGGAAAATACATTTTCTGAATGGTTTGAATTATGATTTGCAATTATTGTTGACGGAAAATTTGATGAATCAAGTGTATTGGCTATTGGAACATAAGTTGTTTCACTCACCGTTTGCTGAAATGGGGTTGTTTTGTTTCCAGAAACTATGTCCTTGAACCGGCGAATGGCGACTTCCATATTCAATGCATAATCGTCCGCGTCAAGAATTTCTTGTTCCATGTCTTCTAGTTCGGTTCCATCTAAGATCTGTGAGTCTAAAGATTCAAGCAGGTTCCTCTTCTTTGTAAGGTTGTCTGCGGCAGCCGAAAATTCTTCATGTCCAATATCTTCTTGCGAAATTCTTTCCTTCGTTCTATTAATTAATCTTGTAACTGCACTACGGTGACCACCACGAATTGCTTTTAATTTCTCCATGGGTCACGGCACCAATATTGTGTATCGTGTTTCTTGTGGTTAGTACTTCGCTTTAGGGTTAGTAATGAAAGGCGTTGTGTTCATATCAAATTGTATTTAAGTTATGAGACGTTGCACACAAGGCAACGTTACGTAAACAATAGGCAACGTAAACAATAGGTAACGTTAGTGACGTTAGTTACTAAGTGAATGTACAGCGGCTAATACTTAACACTAAGTATGAAATTGCATTGTTGTGCGACATGTCTCGGTGTTTTGTACACCAAACATTCGTGTATTTATTTTTGATGTATCTGTTATGGTTTCGTTTTCGTAATAACATGTTTTATTATACTTCACGTTAAAATGCCATATATGAATTATATTTACGTAACGTTATTAAAGACAATGCTTAAGTTCTACGTTTTGGCTCAGATTCTATCATGCGACTCTCAAAATAAAAGAATAAAACATATTGCTTCACTTCTGTTGATTGTCTAATACCCGTAACGATGTTATGTACGTGACGTCATAGAAATTACTTTTAAATAAAATTCAGTTGTAAGACAATAATGATTAGACATTCAGTATAATAAATTAAATAACACATAGCTGAGAGGTTGATAGAGTTAATTGGTAACCCTCAAAAAGCATTGTCAACCTTGGCTTCCCCATGTTTTCACGGGGAAACAATCGGCTTTTTCCCTCTCATCTATGTGCTTTTAATGTTTTTTTGTTTGAATTCCAAATAATTTTAAAATTGCCTTTCCATACCATCATTGACATGAAAATTGTTTAAACGAATATAGTGTATAATTGTATAAATTTCGAGATTGCATGTTAGTTACGTAAGCGCGTCACTATTTTGGATATCTTGATATTTGTGTTTGTCGTTGATATAATATATTCGTTGTGGTTCTGCGGTTTACATGTTGTGTCGACATAATATTATTTGTTTGTGCGTTTCTCTGTTTTGAATGTTCTTGCATGTATTTGTGCTGTATTTCTATTCGCAGTGTTTTAGTGAATTTTTGTTAACATTGTCACAAAGCAGAAGGTGTGGCTAGCCATTAAACCAGGTTCAACACACCATTTTTTCTTAAAATGTCCTGTACCAAGTAAGGAATATGGCAGTTGTTATTAAATAGTTCGTTCATACGTGTGTTTGGCGTTTTATAGCTTTTCGGTGTTCCAGTTGGTCATTTGTTTATCTCTTATAGATGATGTGTTTCCCTCCGTTTTGGTTTGTAATCCGGGTTGATTTTCTCTCAATCGATTAATGACTTTTGAACACCGTTATCATAATGTTGCATTTAGTTATATGGTTGAAAACATCCAGAAATATTGAGACAAAAATCTCACGAATATATTGAGCGAAACTACATTCATATTTTACTGTGTTTTATCTTTAAAATTAAAAAAATATACATATAAAGATAAACAAAATCATAAATAAAGGCAACAGTAGTATACCGCTGTTCAAAATTTATAAATAGAGAACTACGACACAATAGAGACACAACACCGAAACGTTACACACACAGAAACGAAGTATAATGTAACAATAGCCATTTTCGTGTCTTGGTAGAGGGCATTTTATGAAACAATGGTGGGTTAAACCTGGTTTTGTGGCATGCTAAACCTCCCGCTTTAATGGTAGTATTAATTATAACATTAAAATGACAACATTACAGGACAGGGTTACAATAAATAAACAGATAAATGGGAGAAAATATAGGACAGAGAAACAAACGAATAATAGCCATCAAAAGGTAACAGGTTAACAAATATTTTTATACACCAGACGCGCGCTTCGTTCGCACAAAACTATGCTCAGATGTAAAAAGTTTGAAAGACATAACAACTACAAAGTTGAAGATCGCCGAGAACCAAAAGTTTCAAAAAGTAGCACGAAACTATTTACCTATCTATTTTGTATTATACTAAAGGATTATTCATTAGTACATCGAAACGAATTCTACATATTTATGTATTTGCGATCAGCCATATCTTATGTTGATGGTATACTTGTTTACATTTCATGTATTTCCTTTTCTCTGATTAATGTTATTCATATATGTATTTTATCCGCTAGGATATCTCTGTTTTTACCCTCCTGTCGTATTTTGCAAAACAAGTATCCATGCTTACTCTAAATATAAGCACAATCATGTTAAATCTGCAATTTCGTTCTGGAAGGTTCCCTCGGTGGGATTTGAACTCATGCTAGATCTTTCTGTGGAATAGTGTTTTCTTTCCTCGTCAGTAGAATCTCGAGTTGTATCACAGTACTTGTCGTTGATGTCATTTCAATATTAACCATTTTGATGGTTTTGTAGTATTGTGATAGCTTCTATTTTGAGATGTCGTCGGTTTTACCTCAAGGCGTGAGGCACGCGCAAAAGTAACAACAAACGCTGGCCAGCTTGGTTTCAGATTTATAAGTCCAGTTAGGGTGACATGTCTATCCATACAACAAGGTTCAAGATAGTACAATGGAACAAAACACCACATGCACATACACATGTATATGTTCAGTAACGAATAATGATTGAACAATATTAATTAAGTTAGCTTTCTCAATTGCATTGTTTTCTATTTTTTATGTCAGGATTTTTTACAGCCGACTATACATATGCATGTTCGATACGGATTTATGTTTTATTGTTGAAAGCCGTACAGTTACTTATAATTACCTTCGTCCACTTTAATTATACTTTGGTGGATAGATGTCTCATTGGCTATCATACAGCATATCTTTTTATCTTTATTTTGCATGAAATTAAACTAGAACCCCCCCTTTTCTTGTCGTCAACTGTTGAATATCATAAGTAGAATATGTCATTTGTCTCCAACAACTACATAATGTATCGCACTTGACTAACATGGACATTTCATAATTGTGACCAAATTAACAGTGTTTATGATTTTAACAGATATAAGATAAATTGTATATGGTTAATAATTAACTGTAATGTTAACATTATATTCTAAAATAGAAATCATTTTACATAAAATTGTTGTAATAAACGATAAAATTACAAACATTTCAACATTTAATTAAAATCATATTGTGAGTTAACAAAGATAAAGAGCTATCAATGTAAAATGCACAATTCAAGCGAGATGTATGACAAAGTAAATAATTAAAACAAAATGTCACGATCTAGTTTATTTCAAATGATAAATTTGAAAAAAAGATAAAAACAACAGAATAATTAAAATGTACTTGATTAAAACTTGAAAGTCGAGTGATTTTAATAAGACTGAAAAAAACGTGGAAAATGATATAGTCAATATTCTCATTACTTATCGAAAACAACATTAATTTTAAGCATGTAACATTGATATTAGTGCTGCATTTCATAAAGAAGAAAAAATAGATACAAACACGAGAGCCGATATTCATAACACCTTTTATAATAAATAAAGGTGTGACAGCAACAAACATATTGTACAGAACAATAGACCTCATTAGAAACATACGTCTGCGATAAAAATAGACAATGACAGAAAAATAATAAGGAAAGCACGATCAAGATAGCTAGAAATAACAATATGTAGTGGGTAATAACCAATTAATCGTGCACTCCTACCGATTTTCCGTCCACGACCATGTGTCATTAACGTAAACACACACAGAAAAAATTATACGGTGAGGCTAATAACAAGACACGTATGTGGCATGTATCTATCAAAGGAAAAACTATCGCAAGAGTTTGTTTAGATTAATTTACAACTTACAGTACACTTCTGTTGTAATGGTTCAGTTTGATCATAGTCCATAGACTATATTGTTTGATTATCGCTTGAAATGTTCATTATTAACCTTTGAAACTATATTTAACAAAACCTGTACCGTACGTAAGAGATTGAAAGTATAAACTTTCTAAACTGTATGTTAAGGAATAATACTATGAACATGAGGTCGTTTCGTCTGCTATCTTTTGCATGGAGATATTTTATAAATCACCCATGAAGATCCTATTCAATCTTTTATGATGTCCAATAAATTATCCACCAAGTAATAAAATCAAACACTGAAGTTATAACTTCAACTTTAAACGAATGACAATACACCAGGAAGACTTCACTTAAATATAGAATTTTATAAGATAATATAAGATCCGCATACCTGTATCAAATCTATAACGAAAACTAATTCATACTGGAAGTAGTTATAACGCCTAATTACTTATATCAGGTAAGTTAACATTACCGTTATTTGTACCTGGTATCATGTTGTCTTGTTTATACTCTTTCTATTAATTTGTGAAACTCACTGTAAATATACCATGTATACAATATTATCGTGTGTTGAACTCAATATGATTTTTATTTTTTACTTTGAAACTTTCCGTCGAGTTTACAAAATGGGGTATAAATTTGCCAGGAAAAGTTTATCTTGCATTGTTTAACTTTTGTTGTAAATAGAAGAAGCTTTCCATGTCTTCCAAAAATCTTTTAAAATAAGGAGATGTGATATGATTGCCAATGGGACAACTATCCACTATAGTTTAAATGAAGTGACTTTAAGCAATTATGGACAATCGCACCTTGTTTAAATTCCCCGTTTATGAATTAAGAAGTACCAGAAAGTTAATGCTCTTATTCATTCAGACATATTTGATAATGCTATTATAGCTTGATTTAAGTTCGAATGTGTTCAACATTTTTCAGCAGTGTTTGATATTGTGCGTTAGCTAAAATTTCTTTCGAGGTATAACGTATATGAAAGTAAAATAATAAAAACACCGAACTCTGAGGAAAAATCAATACAGAAAGTTCCAAATCAAAAGGTAAAATTATAAAAATCAAAATGGGTTGTTTCAAATGTTTGGCGGTAAGTCCAGAAAAGCGCTTCAGACGAATGAAATTATAAACGTGTTGTTTTTTTTGTTATGATGTCAGAATGTGGAAATGGACTATGGTGCGTGGGAAGGGCTGTGCAATCAGCTGATTTACCAATGTTTATATTTTAAACTTAACTTGACTGACTGTCGTTTCGTAGTTCTACGTATAGCATGTCCATAACACTATATATAAATCAGATGGCTGCAAACTAAACTGCAAGATACGTTAAAACCAGGATTAATCCACTATTTACACATAAGAAAATGCCTGTACCAAATCAGGAATATAACAGTTGTTTTCCATTCGTTTGATGTGTTTGAGCTATTGATTTTAGCATTTGATTAGGGAATTTCCTTTTTAAATTTTCATCGGAGTTTAGAACTTTTGTGATTTTACTTTTTTCTATTCAACACTACCAAACAAACTAGTATAATGTTTGCATTGATATAACTATTGAATTTGTTGTCGGTAAATTTAAACCAAACTGAATATTGCACATATGTTTCCTTCATGGTATTTAGCATGTTTAATCTGTCAATACAGGTTTGACAGTTTACAAGGTAAAAACAATTTCTGGCAGTTAATAACTTCTTTTTGCTAAATCAAGCTGATGGTGGACGTGTACTGATTGATGTCTAAGAAACATGATTTTTTATTAGTTGTTATAAGCTTTGAACTTGCTGTCCGTAAAGCAAGTACTCTCAGATCTGTACTAAGTAGGGTTTTTTGTTGTTGTTGTTGGAATGTATAAGTATCAGTCCACGTGCATTATGTGTTCTAGTTGGTTATAATTTAATTTGTATCCTTTTGATGAGTTAAGCATTTTCAACTGATTTTTATAGTTTTTTTCAATAGTTGTACTGTTACACTACTGTCCCAGTTAAGAGGAGAGTTTGAACATCTTTAACCTTGACATACCCTTTATGTGCCTATTCCAAGAAAGGGGACTGTAGTTCATTTGTTGTCGGTGTTTCATGTCTGTCATGTTCGTTTTTCGTATGTTGTTTTGTTATACATTAGACCGTTTGTATTCTCAATTGGATTGTTTCAAATTTTTCATTTCGGGGCCTTTTATTGCCAAGTATTCGGTATGAGTTTGTTGAGGGTCGTACGGTTGCATATCTTCGTTACATCCACTTCATTTGAACTTTTGTGAAAATTATTTCAATATTTTTATAAAGAAAGCTTTAACTAAAGATGTTCATTTTTGTCTATTATTATTTAGGAAAATGAGTCATACAAAGACATGCGTGACCCTGTTTACAGCTGTTATTATGTTGCAAATGTCTCACGGCTCCAGTTATAAACTTGTATTTAGCAAGGGATTTCAATGCCAAGCACCACAATTTAACTATGGTGCTCAGTGTCGGTTAGTTTTTTTTAAGGATGTTACACATTGTTTATGGATCATAGGCCAAGTAAAAGAACAATACAGATTTCTTTCATCACACGGAAGCATACAATTTTGAACTCCGTTTATGACATATTAAAGTCGCCACAATTAGTTATATAAAATAATAACAGTAACACATTTATATTTGATTTAAAGTCTAAAAGTCAAACAATACATTGGAAACACACTTTGATCTTAAAGAACCTAATATTAATTTGAAAGCTCTTCAAAAAGTGAACAATAAATTATTATAATAATATTTTCATTCTTTCAAATTTCAGACTAACTTGCTAAGGTTGATTGAGATTTTTCAGATAAATCAATTGCATTTAACTCAAATCGGTAGACGTTTTCTCCTGAACACATCACCATCATACCGAAAAGTCTCAAATGATACTGAGCAGTACTGAATAGTTCATTTTATCTGTATTTTCTAGGTCACCCACAGAGATTTCCGGTTCCTTCGGGTCTCAAGTCTTCTATCAGATCACATCTGTCACCTCAGAGTCGACCATGGTTGCATCTGTATGCTGTAAAGGTTGGACACCAATCACTGAATACTTCGGTATATTTCAAGATATCGGCTGTGGCAGCAGTACTTTCTTTAGGTATCTGCCATGGGGAGATTACACAGCCACACCAATAATTCAATGCTATAGCAATAACACCGGTGCCCAAGTAACTTGGTTTGTTCGATAATGTCGTCATGCTTATTTATATTACAATTCCTACAACTTTCTTTTCTGTCTATAACATACCATCTACCACATCGAGATTCTTACTGTAGAAGAGCTTATTCAGAAATTTAAAGATGCAAGCTTTATACGAATATATAGCAAATCGCGATCAGTCAAACGACATGATCAAATATAAAACAAAATACAACTGCTTGCTAAGACTGATATATAAATCGTCCTTTACAATGATTTTGACTGGTAATAATCGGACAAATGAAAAGACGATCGAACATATATGTTCTAAATTTTGATTGTATACATGTGTTTGTTTCATTAATAAATGCATGTAATTATGCCAAAGAGTTTTTCTTAACCTTAAACAAATGTAACAATAATGGTCACCAGGAGTTTTTGTATATACATTTTTCAAAAAGGTGACATTACTTTAACACTTTACACAACTTAGGCTATATTAACACAGTAATATCAATATAAAAAATGAAATAACAAAGATACCAAACTCCGAGGAAGATTCGAAATAGAATGTCCGTGATCAAATGTCAAAAACAAAAACGTAAACACAGCAAACTAATGGATAATAACTAGCATATTCCTGACTTGGTACAGGCATTTTTTGTAGGGAAAATGGTTAATGAAACATTGTTTAATGGCTAGATAAACCTCTCACTTGTATGACAGTCTCATTAAAATTCCAGTATATTGACAACGATTATTTATAATCTTAATTACTATAAAATAAATGTTACAAAGAAACATGAAAAGGCATATAGACAAAGCAATTTAGTAAAACAATGAACGACAATAATACAACAATTTACTATCGAGCAATGACACAATGACATGAATGACCGGCTGTATAAAAGACTTTGTTATTTCTAAAACAGAGGTGACAACATCCTATATACATGTTAAAGCGTCAATGAAAAACTAAGTTTGGTAATGCAGATGATTCTAAACAGTATGTTGTTCCAATGGTTGTTAAAATCAAGCATTTGGAAATTCAGAATTAAAAGAAATGTATATCAGATTTGAATATGAGTAGAGTAATGATATTCATTTAGCTCACAAGGAAGAATTTAATACATTTCTAGTGTTTCTCATTTCTGGCTCAAAAATACACGAAGCCGGTTGTATATGTAGCGGTAAGTATAAATCATACATAAAAGAGTTATATAAAATGTACATTTCGTATTTAAAACTGTATCAGATAACTACCCCCTACATGGTGTCGCAGATTGTTATTTTCGTGATATTCTCACTGTCAATACTTCGGTCCTGGCATTTCTTAAATAACACTTTCAATATTTAGAGCTTAGTTTTAAAGTTGGTCAAAAATAAAACTGCACTCTAACTTACATTGTTTCCTCAAGCGAGGATGACAAAAGAAACTTTTTCTTCAAATGATGTATAACATGTATAATGAATTGTGTACATAAAAAAAACTACATGTTTCAAGAAAAGATAAATGAATAAAAAATATTCCTTGAAATTATGATTTAAGAGGTTTAAACTTAAACAATATAACAAAAATATCGTACTCCGGTGAAATCATTAAAATACTGTCTGTATACCAAAACCATTTTAACATTTTAAATATAAATACTGAACCACCTGATACCACAAATTGGACTATCACTGGCTATGTTTCAAGGATTAATTTATCTTATGAATGCATCCTTATATTGTGGTTTCAATCCAATTTACAAACGTTTATCTGTTTTGGTTTCGATAAATCCTTGGCTTCACAATATTTAGTCTTAAGCGATACGGATAAATATTAATCAAGAAAAATGCATCGAAATTATAAAGTTTGAGGTGTTTTCATTTTACAACAATACTGGTAAGATGCATCTGCTGGTGAATCATCAGTCTCTTGAGTGATTTATCAGCTCAGAAATCAGTTTTGACATGGTATATAACAAAACTTTCTTAAGTTGTCCGTTATATTTCATAAATAATTAACAAACAAAGGTATCAACTGCGTCAAGAAAGTTGACCATTGACGGATTAATATGGGCGTCACACATCAGCGTATATCTTCGACGCACGTGAGGCGTGATAAAAAATCATGTACGCTGCCAATACGGTAGTAGTTTTGAATATCATATCTGTATCGTGTGCAAATCAAACTTTAAGCGTGTATTGGGCGTACGAGAAGCGTACATAAGCGTTTATCGTGCGTTCAAGTAACGTATGTTTGCGTATGTCTGTCGTTTGTCTAACGTAGATGGAATGTACGCTACGAAGGAAAACAAGTCTCTTGAACGTATTTGAGACGCGTCTCGGTCGTATCTGGGACGATAATACGTGCTTTCGGTGTGTCTGGGACGTTTTACTATAAAGTGTTTGTTACAAACACACCCACATACGTTTTAGTCAAAGACAAACGATCTTAAATCGTATACAACGTGCCATAAACGTGTCTCAAACTCAAATCTGTAGCGTTTTCAACGCGATTGTAACGTATGTATTGCGTGTGTTTAGCGTACAGGTATACGCTAGAAAAACGCCTAAGCTGGATGAAAGTTTTTAAGGTGCTTAAAAATTTCCAGGAGTTATAGCGTTCACCAAGCGTATACTTTTGAATTTCGACATACTCCAAACTAATACAAATCGCATTTAACATTTGCATAGCGTTCTTCTGACGTGCAACGAACGTATACCGACTTTGCTAATTTTCTCTGTACGTCTGGTGCACTCTGGTTAATACGCCAATGTGTGACGCATATATCTTTTGTTTTTCAAAGCACCATTCATTTTTTTATTTAAACTTTCTATAGAATATTTTGTCTACTTGAGGTTACATGGTTACATGGTTGCTAAATCTTGTACACAGATTAAATAAGGGGTTACCTTCCAGGGATGGTTATTAACTTATATGCAATATAATGTTATGTGATTTTTTTTCTATAGTACTGTACATGAAAACAAAATCGAGTCAAAATTAAAAGTCTTTTATGATGCATCAGTTTTATTTACAATATTACATATATACATGGTGTGATGTACTGTCATATAATAGTTTTATATGACAAACATTACCTGTTACACTCCATGAGCACCTGAGATATCCCCTAGTTTTTTACTGGGTTCGTATTGCTTAGTCTTTAGATTTGTCTGGTGTGTCCTGCAAGTGTACTATTGTTTTTTCTGTTTGACTTGTTCTTTTGTAGCCATGGCATTGTCTGTTTATTTTTCATCTGTGAGTTTAAATGTCTCTCTTGTATGTTTGGTCCCTCTTTTACAGATTAGATGTTGACGCGACTGTTACAGATTGCTTTCGGAAATAGTATTGAAATGTCAAATGGCATAATACTTAATAATCCTTTAAATTTACAAGAATATTATACAATATGTTTTCAAAGAAAATATTAAAAATAGTATTTGAATAAAATGAAAGAGAGAACACAAGTAAATAGATATAGAAAGATGTGGTATGAGTGCCAATGAGACAATTTTCCATCCAAGTATCAAAAGTAAGCCATTATAGGTCAAATTATGGCCTTCAACACGGAGCTTTGGCTCACACCGAACAGCAAGATATATAGTACCCCAAACATTACTAGTGTAAAACCATTTAATCTATAACTGTCAGAATCTGTTCAAGAAAGGAACTGTCATAAAACCGGTTTTGATTAGTGCAGTGCTTGAATGATAAATGTTAAAACAAAAAACAAAATCTGTTGTCCAAAACTGTGCTAACACATTGAAGAAGTATTTTTCTAAATAAAAACACCAACAAAAGTTTTAAAAGAGAAATAAAGAATGGTTAAATTGCAAAAAAATGTAAGACAAATAAATATTGACCACTGTATAGCCAGTCAAGGTGGTTGATAACAATTTGTTTGAATAAGTAAAAATTCAGTTTTTAGAAACTCGTAATTTATAAGACACCTTTTCAGCGTTCATTCTGTTGATGAACTGGACCATACACATATGGTCGGGCCATATGAGTACGTACGCATATGGTCATGACCATGCATGCGCATATTTTCCAAATACTCATGTTGGCCGGAACATATAAAGAAAATGTTAAACACAGCTGTAGAATGTGAAACAAATGACAAATTATGTCCGTCCACTTTGTGTAGTATTTCTATTTGTATCCATCTGGTAAGTTATGCCCTTTTTAACTAATTTTTATAGTTCTTTCTTATGTTGTATTCAGTGGTTGTCGTTTGTTGATGTGTTAAAATATTTGTTTTGTATTTATTTTTTGTGCATAAATTAGGTTGGAAGTTTTTCGTTCGGATTGATTTACATTATGTGGTATGGGCTTTTTTCATTGTTGA
Organism: Mytilus edulis; assembly: GCA_019925275.1. Lineage (NCBI taxonomy): Eukaryota > Metazoa > Mollusca > Bivalvia > Mytilida > Mytilidae > Mytilus > Mytilus edulis. The sequence goes on along the minus strand of CM034357.1, from coordinate 44,535,299 downwards.
AAACTGTATGGTGACCTATATTTATCAATATCTGTGTCATTTTGTCTCTTGTGTATAGTTATCTCATTGGCAATTATACCACATCTCCTTTTTATATGTAGTAGACGATTACACTACTAATTATAACAGGAACATATGAGTGTAAAATATGATTAGCTAAACAGGTTTTGGTGTAAAAAATTGAGAAATGTTTTGTCATTTTGGAAATAACCAGAAATATAACGTGGATAAACAGAACTGTACTTGTCACCAACTGCTAGTTACAACAGGAAAGTTGTACTTGAAACGGTGTCAAAATATAACAGGATTTTTATCGTTCGTGGCATTCAATTTTAAACTCATGTATCATATACAAGGAAGCTATCTAATAAAATGACCGAATAATAACGATTAACACATTAATTTTACTAGGAAATACACACAAATATTTCCGTAATCTAAATCATTAGAATATCAATGATTCTGTTTTATATCTTTAGAAGACACTCTGAAAATTCGACATTGTTTTCAAACACAGGTAAATAACATAATTATATAACTTTATCATTTCAAAAAAAGAAAACGCAAAAAGGTGTTGCAATTCAGTAAAAACACACTAACCGGACAAGAAACAAGCGAGATAGGTGAAGAAAAAACAAGACCAATCGATAAAAAAAACATTGCTCCTTCTCCACCCAAAAAAAAGCAACCTGTCACTTAAGTGAGGACCTAATTAAAAAATACACTTGTCAGTCTTGTAGTATCGGTTTGCTTTATATAATTGTATTTTCCTGTGCCTGTTTAAATACATGTATCTTGACACGAGTTCTCGTATCTCTTATCTCAATTCTTTTTTGGATTTATTTTAAGTATTTGGTTTTGATTTTTTGTTTGTTCTTTCAAAAGTTTCACAGAATCGAAACAATTTGAAGCTCTACTCATTGTATAGAATTTGTTTTTATTTAGGAACAAGTTATGTTTCAACCCAGATGCATTTTGGCTAATGAGGGTTGGGTTCCAGTTTTATTAACATATCACCAACATCTCAAGTAATTCAAATAACGTATTAAATTGTCTTTTACATTACTGTGTCATGTATTTTCCATGTTTTAAAAATATTTCATTTTCTATTTTTCTACTTAAGGATACACATTTTTAATGCAGAAACAAAGATGGAGAAATTGGCATATGTATTTACAGCGTGCGTAGCCCTTTTAATCATGCAACAAGGTACAATTCATCGGTATTTTCTTTCTAAAACATATGATTATGAAATAGAGTTCGTCATTTAAAGGAATTTACAAGAAACTGATAAGTGGTGTTTAAAAATATATTGTTATGAATTCTACTTTACACCACATGAACATACGTGGAATGAAAAACAAGTAAACTAGTAGGTATGCAAAATAAGTACCTTTTATGATACGAATCGCCTGTTGAGATAACGATCCGCTAAAATAAAAACACGTTTGTTGATTGAAAATTCGGCCATTTTGATGATACCATCATCGATGTATTTGATTTCGAAATCAATACTGTTCTTCACGAAGTAGGATTTCTCGTTTCAAAATTCAAAAGGCAACAAATTTTCATCTTCAATTCAATTAGTTATAACGAAAAACTCTGGTAAATGAACCAATGTCTCAATGTTTTAATTTAATCTCCAGAGTATTAGTAAAAAGCAAGAGAGAAAAAAGCAGAAATTTTAGATATATCTAAAATGTTGTCATTGATGATTTTGCAGTTGTAGTTAGATTGTATAATTGCAAAATTGTAAATATATGAATAACAGATTTTGCATTGCATATTTAGCATTATACATCTTAAAAATTATTTTTACAAACCTGCAAGTCTGTTTATATTCAACAGAAACGCCAACAGCATTAAGCGTTATTTTACGTCATATTTTTTTACAGTTGAATAGTGCTGAAAAGTTAGCTTTGATATACATTGCCTTTAATAGTTTATATTAAGTGATCTTAAGTGCTAAGTTACAAATATTTCATTCATATTCAGGTCGATTATAAATATATGAAAACCAATTGGAACACATAAAGCACGATGATTTATGTTGTAGCATATACAGACACGAATTCGATGATATATGTGAAAGAAGGTTTAACAGCCATTCTTGAATGTCCAATGAAACCTGTATTGTATTGGAAAGACCTCAAAGGAACTATTTATTCTTTTGATTTGACAGCAAATGCCATTGAGTTCAAGAGAATTAATATTACGAATGAATACAACTTGGTTATTCAAAATGTCTCCTTAGTAGATGAACGAACATATACATGTGAAACGCTGGATGAAAACAAAATCGTCAATTTTTTTAACATTTCACTTGTAATAAGTAGTATGTATATATATATCTGTAGATATTACCGCTAAACTTCAAAAAATGTTCCTAGCGGTGTTCTATTAAAAATAATTATCTTGACGCAGAAATTTATAAAAATAAAATATGTATTTACCAAAACAACAACCATTCATAACAATCATACGGATGATGTCTCACGTATTAAATTTGGGACAGCAGTTCGTTTATTAATTCCGACGTCACTTAAAATACACATTCTACAGTACGCAATTTTCAAGAATGTTTTAACTGTTGGTGTATCTAAGAAATAGATAAAAAATATCTTTGCAAAACAAACATCATTCATAACAAACAAACAGAAAATTATTTACGTATTATACTTGGGACAGCAGTTTATACATTCCGACGGTACTTACAATATACATTGAACAGTATACAATTTTAAAGAGATATATTTACCATCTTCGATAATTCCGCGATGATTTAGAGGAGATTACAAATGTGTCCATTGTCTCTATATAAAAAATAGATTCAAAAACATTAATATCCGTATTGGTTAGTAAAACCAAATTGTTATAGTCGTAACTTCAATGCGACTTACACATGGTTGTTGTTATATACATTCTCGCAGTACTTTATCTTGTTTGTATTTTACATTCCTTTTAGAGGACCCAACACATATGAGAATTCAAAATAGCACAAACCTAACAGAAGTCTTTGCAAATGAAGGAGAACCATTGCAACTTTTATGTACAGTCAACGGAGGAATACCAGCGGAAACATTAAAATGGTTTTCAGATAAAAAAAAATGATAGTAGTTGGTGGACCTGGAATTCTAATACATGAATTTACTGTGAAAAGATCTAACGATGGACAAAACTTCACATGCCTGGCAATGAATGAAATTACAAATACTTCTTTGAAACAGTCAATCAGTCTTCATGTTTATTGTAAGAGTCATTATTGTCTGTTATTTTATCCCTCTATGAACTTTTGATATTGAAAGTTCTTATTGTCCTGTACAAGTATATTATATTGTCAATGGCAACGAATTAACAATAGAAGACATGAATTATGTTTTGGAATATAACTTGGATAATGAATATTATATGCATGTTGTTATTGCAGACAGAAATGGCGTAAAATGATTCTGTAGAAAATGTTTGCAGGAGGCTGATTTTTTCAGTAAGGGATATATATCCACAAATGAGTAACAGCTGATCTATATATCTATGTCCACTTACAATATTTCCTACAGTTGATCAAATTGTTGTGCATAAAATATTTGGAAGATGAAACTTAAAGAAGAGTGTTATGTTGTTTTTGTGTTTACAAAACATCTTTAGATGCACAGGCCTACGTATTTTTTGTTAAAAAAAGACCTTTAACTGCATCACAATTGTGTTTCTTTTTAAAATTCCTTTGTCAGTTTTTATGGTCATTCCTATTTAATTTATCTAAGAGATCAGTTCTCTTGGTAATTCGTTTTTTTCAATATTTTCCAGTAAAACCAAAGGTATATGTCAAGGTATCTCCATCGACAAATGTAGATGAAGGAAAACAGTTCAACTTATCATGTTATTATGAAAGTAATATCGCACATGACAGTGTTTACTGGTATAGGTTTCTTTTCAAAAAAATAAATGTTTCCAAAAATGGATCCTTCAACTTATATATCTCCAATCCATCCAAAGACGATAGAGGAACTTATTTTTGCAACGTAAAAAATAGAGTTGGAATTGGAAATGCTAGCATAACAGTAACTGTTAACTGTGAGTATGATATCAGATTCTATCTTCTAACTTTAATTTATATATGCCAATATATGGTAAAAAGTAGATGACAGAAAAGGTAACTGTTTTGACTATTGACTTTTAAATTAAAACTTTCCCAAACCTACCAACTGTTATTTGAGATTTGTTAATCCCTTTATTTATATTCTATATTATTTTTCAAATCTGTTAAAAATCTTGTTATTTAAAAATAGAGTAGTGAACAAACTTGAATAAAAGTAATTCATGATAACAGAAATCAAGAAATTTGACAGAGATCGCATAAACTACCAAGGAAAGGTAAATACCAACGTGATATTCAAATTCATCAATCGAAAACAAAATGGCAAATAATATACGAGCCCAAGATAACATTATTTAGGTACGTTTTAGAATTTTTAGTCCTCAATGCTGTTCAACTTTGTACTTTGTGGAAGAGTAAGCTTATCCTGCTTTATTGGTGGCACCTGTAAGCGTTGTTTGCTATGTATGCATCAGTTGGCATGCGTATTCACACCCGTTTAACATAATGTCAAAATGGGGAATAGGACACTTACACAATTAGTAGACTTTTTTTTATAAAAAGGCCATAAAATTAGAAGTGTCGATTTCAGTTGTTATTGTTTTCAGTAAACCGACATGTAATTTTGATTTCAATCAATCTTTCTCATAACTCCCATTGTGCTGTTTTCGAGAAGTACAACAGAATGAAATAATAGAATATAAGAGAAGCCTGCAAATATAACGACGCTGATCATTATCTACAACATTCTGTTGCATTTGTTCTAAAGTTTGAAAAGAAATAGAATATGAAAGTAAGACATATACTGTGAACAAATTACAACGCTAAAATACATTATGCTACAAGGAAATACTAGGAGAATTGATAAACAACAGTTACTATTTTAATGTATTATAAAAGATCTCAGGTGCTCCAGACGAGTCTTGCTTCACATGTAGCATCCGTCGTGTTGCCCATTTAGGTAACACCCTGTATGCTCATGTATGTAACGTTCTATAGGCAGAGATGTCAGCAATGATAACATTAGGGACTAGTTTTACTTTGCAGATTGATATTTGGACAATAAAGTTCTTGAAAAACAATATAGTCAAACCTGGACAAGGATTCAGAGCTATGGATGAATGACAAATTATTCTTTAAGCAACATCTTTTTCCAAATTTTATAGCAACATATTTCAAAACAACTATGACATTATCTATGATAAATGTAAGATTTCATAGATGGAACGGATGTGTTGTCATATTTCTTTACTATGACTGATTTGATCATCTCTATTTAATTATGTATTTAAATTTTCATTTACATTCCCTTATGTTTTAGTTCGACCAGCAATTATTAGTCGCAATAAAGATTTTTCAACTCAGTTGGAAAAAGCAAAGAGAATTATACTCAAAGTTGAATCTTTCCCAGAACCGTCTGCGTCTTGGGCTAAATCTACAGGTGGTAAACTCGGTGTTTGGAATGTATCAAATGACAAAGATATTCATATGCTTAACAGTACGTTTTATTTAGAATCAAGCATAAAACCAACAAAAGAAGAACATTTTGGACTTTATATGGTGGCTATCAGAAACAAAATCGGTAGTATAGAGTTCCCTGTGCAGTTACATTTTGGACGTATTTCAGGTGAATATTCAGTAAAGAAAAGTCTTAAATATGGAAACAGATATCATAATAAACTTCCATCTGTTCGGTTTTATTTACTATTTAGTGCAAAATATACGGTTACACATCTAAAATCCATGAAATAAACATTTTAAAACTAGGCAAATTGTTAAACAGTTTGAAGATAGAATAGTAACCGTCAATTTGATATGTACAGCTTTAAAAGACTGAACAGTAATTGTAAAGTTATTTTATTTTTTTAGTTAATTTTTAGTCTTTAGAAGACTAAATAAGGACTAGTTGCTTTATTGATCAGACTTGTCATACAATTTTTCAGATCAAAATGACCGTTGTGGTATGGTTTATAAATACCGTTGTATTCTCCAAATCTTAATTTAATAAACTTAGTTTGAAAACCAAACATAAAAATACTAACCCTTTTCACATCACTAGATCTGAACAAAAGTAGCCATTAAATCGTATGTAGGTTTAACAAAACAAACGTATGTATATACGTCAGATGAATACCTAGTATCAAGTGTCTCGACATTTGAAAGAGCCCTAGCGTATAATTCTCTTATTGAATTTCACCAGCATGAAAATTCCTTTTAATAATGCTAAACACTTGGCACAACTTATTAAAGAACTTAGAGAATGCATATTATCAGTAGACAAAGTCATTATCAATAGCTAATGGCAATATTTAACATATTAACAATTGCAAGCACAAAACCGGAAGTGACGCTACAAACGACTGCAATCCTTCTAGTCTGTATATAAAGTGTGATACAAGCCCCTGATATCAAATACTAAAGTTATGATTGTATAAGTCAATTATTTCACCTTATTATAAAAATAAGAGGATGTGGACTTGTTGCCAATGAAACAATTCTCCAGACAGTCAACTCCCTTTCGAGCAAATAAAACCCCTATCTGTAAATAGGCACCATATAAGAAAGAAAAATGTAAAAAAATACATACTTAACTCCAAGTTAAATTAAAATAGGTAAAGTTCATAAAACCATACAAAATTTTAACTTACGGAACAAATAGAAAACAACTGTCATATTGCTAACTGACTGGAATAAACAAAAGATGTAGAATTTTTGTATATTTGTTTGTTCATCCGTATATCAGGTGACAAATTCATGTGTTTTCTGTGAGCATTCTATGTTAAACCTCTATGCCCCAGGTTCAATCAGAATGTTCTTGTTTTTGACCAAACTAACCCGGTCCTAATGTTGTAACATCACTATCCGTGGTACGTGTCTGTCCAAGGTCAGGAGCCTGTAATTCAGTGGTTGTCGTTTGTTGATGTTTTACATATATATTTTTGGTACATGAGTAAGGACGTTAGTTTTCTTGTTTGAATGGTTTTGGATTTGTCATTTCGGGGCTTTTAAATCTGACTATGCGGTATGGGCTTTACTCATTGTTGAAGACCGTACTGTGACCTATAATTGTTAACTTCTGTGTCCCTCGGTCTTTTGTGTAGAGCTGTCTCATTGGCACTCATACCACATCTTTTTTTTTTTATAATGAAGACATGTTTAAAGTTGCCTTAAAGCCCAATAAATATGAATTATCCTCATCACTCCTTCTCAAACACTGCTGGAAAAAAGAATGTTTTATAGCTACGTTCAACTTTTTATTGGAATACATAAACATATCAACAACATGTGGTATTCTCTTTTATATCCCACCACGATGTGTTGTCAAACTTTAGGATACATACTACAAAATGACGTGTCAAATTGTCTTGACACATTAGGTTGACTCAAACTGGACTTGTATTTTTCTAAATTAGGCATGATTTACAGAAACTATCAAAAAGTAATAACCAAACTGCATTCAACATAATTTTAATTTTCAAACTTCGAGAAAAGAACGATAAAAAAAGTAACAGTTTTCTATAATTTAAAAAGCGTGAAAAGGACATTTTGATTTTTATATCAATTGTATTATTTCTTTTAGTGTATAATGTCACTGTTGAAACAGAAGGGGTACAATGCATTGCTTCTTCTTCCGTAAATATCACATGCAGTACTTTGAATATGGATAACAAGACCGTGGATATGAAATGGAAACATTACTTTCATGATGAACTTGTACAAACAATAAAAGGAAAAATAAAAAATCAGAAAGCTATTCTAGATATAAGTCATTGTGATTATCGAGACGGGGGAGACTATGTTTGTGAATGGATGTCAAATGGTACGAGATTGTCCGGAAGGTCATCGTTAGTCGTTATTGGTAAGACACATTTGAGTGTGACATAATTTAATACAAAGTTGTTTACACACTTGAAATCAAATATATATTAAAATTCAACTTCCGTGCATCATAAATGTAAAAGTAGCTCGTGTTTGTTTCTGTTTAGCTCTGACAATTGTCAAATTCACTCTTCAAATTAAATTGGCTTACAAAAAGTACAGTTTCTCATATTTCTGCTAAAATTGACATAAAAATCTTATTTCAGCGACAATTGCTAAACATCTTTAACTGATTTCTTCTTCCTACAATAGTTGTAGTCATGTCTCAAGTGGATTTCTTTATATGTGACAACTGTCACACCACGTTTTAAAATAGAAGGCATAAATGTCTTTTAATTCAAACAGTAACGATCTATAATTGTCAAGCTTACAAATACGTGATAAATGGTGTAACTAGATTTATTATACATTCTATAGTTTGAGGTTGGGAAATAAATGTATATGTGTGTGCGTATGTGTGTGTGTGTGTGCGGCAGACTCTACCAGAAGTATTATTCACACTCCTCAAGCATATATATTAATTAAATGTCTAAAACAAACATCCTAATTAATAACAGGAGGACAGACAGCATGATCACAAAATTATCTCCTTAATTACAAGTTATCGTGGCCAGTTTGTTATTCAGTTGCTATACATGAGTTATTATCCTAAAATGTAGTAAAATTGAATTACTGTACATTGTAAATACAAGCAGTTGAACATGGGGTTTTCTTTAGCAAGCATTGCAGTTGCTCATATCTACAAGTCGCAATATTATTTAATTATTTTAGGTCCGCCAGTTATTTCTAAACAGACGATTTTCATTCGAAATGAATTTGTGCTTATATCAGTTGAATTTTACTGTGAAGGGGTGCATCTGAGATCAATTGGTATATGAATGACAAGAGATTAGATTTCAACAGTAAAGACCATCAGACATCCATAAAAGAGTCAACCATCAGTGTCCAAGTACATAGCAATGCCATAAATATTACAGGATTTATTGCAACATTGATTTTCAACAAAGATCAAATACCAAACATAAACAAGATTAACTGTCATGTGCGAAAACATTCGTATAGTTCGGAAGTCGTTGTCAGTAAGGAGGAGTTACTGACAAACCTGTATATTTCGATTTCAGACAGGACCGAAACAACCATCTATGTAGACGTCACCAATGTCACTTTATTGTTAAATACATCTGGTTTGTATATTTCACAACAGCAATTTTCACTAAAAGCACATTTCAGAAGAAAATAAATATAATAAACCGTACCCGAAAGTTCATAAAAATCAGGGGTTTGATTCGTCATTCATAATAGTTGGCTAAATGACAAAAGAAATATCTAACTTGACATCAGAATTATATGAAGCTAGACCTGTTTATAGGGTACATTGACGTATAATGAAAAACTCTAGTACACATAAAAAATCATAATTTGACATACATGATTTTTCTGAAATTTTGTTAATCAATGCGAGAATTACAATTGTAGTTCAAATCATGTTACACTTATATTCATTCAATATAATAATTGAGGATAAAATATCTGATCTATATATATATAATTGACGTTTAATCAAGTATTGCATACAAGTTTGTTGTTTCTTGTTTAAAAAAATGTATCCGATTATGTTATGTAATCATCTCTTACAGGAAATGAGCAATCTACCTTATATATTTCTGTCTCTTTGACAACTGCATTTTCATTGAGATTAGTCTTTGGAGTTGGTTGTCGGATGTGGCGATCAAATAAAGGTAACTACTTTCAAAACAAAGAATGGAGACATTTTTAAGCAGCACATACGTATCTAAACGTTTGATTTACCTTCAAAAATATCATCAACGTAATAGATTGATATAAGTACTGCACATGCAATGATTACAATGTTATACAAATTATCAATCTCAATTTGTTCAATGTTCAGAGTTCTTGTTTTGAAAAAAAATCCCATGAATATTTACAAATATATGTTATAAGATGTGTGGACGAAAAGACTTATCGGATTGTTTTAGTTAAGTTAATCGGGAAGAAATTGTTGATTTATTTGTAAAACAGATTAAACAACCATTGAGAGTAAAACGAGGCAACAGAAATTTACCATGATCAGCAAAAGCTCACATATTATATTACCACCATGATAAAATTTGACACTCCCGGAGGAATTCATTTTGTGTATATTTCAACAAGGCTATCAATTAAATTAGTACAGTGGTTAGTTCGTTAAAAACACCAAACTACCCAAAATTACTAACAAATCATGACTTTTCTTTATTTTGAAGGTTTAGAGAAAATCTTACAACAAATGGAAATGCAAGTACATTAAGTCAAATAAAACAAGAAACAGGGATTGAATCACAATGAAAGTAATTGCAGATAAAATATTTGAAATAAATATAAATACAAGACAGTAAACACAAATGTACCAATGAATTGCCTGTGACATCGGTAGAATAATTAAGTAACAACTTTTATGATTTTACCGAACTATGCTTCATTGTTTTCAATTGGTTATATAACAGATAAATACCTCTCAGTTACGTTAGAGTAACACATTTTGAGATTTGTTTTGAACCTGTTTGTAGATCGATATAAAAAAAGACAACTTTCCAAGTTGGTTTAGTTTTATTGCAATTTGTTATGAATAAAGACGTCGTATCATATCGTTAAAATCATATCAGTCATAGGCCAAATTCACAAAATAAGAAGTTAAGTATGGACATGTTTTAGAATATGTTTTTTTTTTTTTTTATGTTAGTTAACAACAAAATACAATTTTGTAAAATCATTTTTTAAGTGAATGCATGTTATTGATTGTAGAACATATTTAAAACAGAAATGTGAAAGCAGACACAGAGAGATCGTATCCAACATATCAAATTCATAGCCATTTATAGAGATATAAAAAGTATAAGTTTACTCTTCAGGCAAAACAGAGAACCTGATCATATTCCTGTTCAAATTAGAGATATGACAGTTACAACTGAAGACCATTATGATGAAATATCTAGTTATATGGGAAGTGCATACTATCATGCAGTGGAATGGCACAATACAATAACTGTCATTGATAGTGATAATTAAAACAGGTCTTCTTCTTAAATTTATACTGGTGAACCGTGTGCAGACATGTACTTTTAATAACATGTTTAAAAGATTTGACACTGATTATTGAACCATGCAACCAGAATACTGTTTTTACAAAAAGGAAAAGACAACAAATCTAATTTTGAATAATCGTTTGAGACAGTTAGATTATAAAAAAATTATCAACAAAAGCATTATTTTGAATGTTCCTTTTTAGCATTTAATATACCTGCACATTTGCAATTCTGTCATATAACAGTTTGCCAACAGCCTATGTAAGATAATGCAATGTATTAGCTTCTATCGTTAGTCGATTAACTTATATTGACTTAGGCAATGGTATCTTGAAATCACTTACCAGAGAAAAATACAGCATGGGAAAACTGTTGAAATCCAAATCACACAATACATATATAACAAAAACAAATAAAATAATATATGTTTGACTTTACATTTGAATGATCACTTCAAAGATTTTATCGTGGTCTGAGCATGTTTTCAAATTGGTCTGTTACTTTAATAATTGTTTAAGGTGGTTATATGGTTAAAATGTCCTTGCCTGAATTGGCGTTGGTCCGAGATTCTAAATCTATAACTGGTCAATTTTCGAAAGGTTTGTTATAAATCATGTAAGGACCGTAGCACTGACTACTCAGTTGATAATAACAAAAGAGACTGAAAGTCTACCATTACAAAAATGTAGTCCGGCATGCATTTCTTAGTATTTATTTTTATTATGGCCGCTCGAAATCAAATATTGAAATCCAAGGATTTGTCAGAACCTAAACAGTTGACAAACTTTGAAAAAAAGGACCCAAAGATAACAACCATATCAATATGTTGTCAACTTTGTGCTTGGTGGAATTTAAACCTTAGTATAAAGAGGTATTTATAGATAAATAAATCCTTAGAATAAAGCCAAAGCTAATTGATACATTACATTCAGATTGCAAGTATGAGCTTCTGATATCAAAACAAAATATCCTCTAGATCTTGGGATCAGATAGTATAGGTATCTCTGGAAATTGTTTCACTGTTCTCATGCAGTACTATATTTATTCTTGTAGATTGAGCTCACTGTTACCTTGTGTTAATATTGTACAAAAGAAATTAAAAAAAATATAAAATTATTGCAAAACTATCTAAAACCTTACACAGTTCACCTGCAATAGGTTCAAAAAGACAAAAAATAAAACCATTTTGATAATTAATTTTATGATACAAGAAAGATAACTCATACTTAACTAAAAAATAAATGAACACAACTGGATACACATCACAATTGGACAGTGGTTAGTGTGCAACCTATAGATATCATATATATGGATGTAAGAATTAAATTTGTCTTACTATGTTATGATAATTGGAGTTAAAATATTGTTTTAATATGACTTCCAGATAGTGTCAGGAAGTGAAAATAGCAACAAAATACAAATGTGTGTCAATATATATATATATATATAGTTTTGTATTATAACATGTAAAAACAGAATAACTATTTTGCATTTATATAATTATAATCTTTTTATATCAATTTAATTATACATGAAGTAAAGTTAATATTTTTTTTTAAATCTTTGTATCTTTGTATTTGTATTTGTTTTGTTTTTGTTTTTGTTTTTGTTTTGTTTTGCTTTTGTTTTGTTTTGTTTTGTTTTGTCTTGTTTTTGTTTTTTGTTTTTTTTTTTGTTTTTTTTTTGTTGTTTTTTGTTGGTTTTTTTTTGTTGTTTTTTTGTTGTTGTTTTTTTTTATGGGGAAAGGAGTGTTAATATAAGCGCTGACACTGACAGATCAAAATTTATAAACATGTATTGTATTCTTCTTTGATAGAAAACATGTATTTAATTATTGTATGAGATAACGAAATACAAAAAAAGAAATATAAAAAAACGTCGTCAAAAGTAAAATAGCGATACACAGTTTATCATTGGTCATCTTAACTCGATTGCTTTTCTCACATTCGCCGTGTACCGGCTCAAGCGATAAAATCAATCCTATTGAAGGACCAACGATAATTTTTAATGACAACACAAAAAGTCATCCTATAAATATAATGATTGATTTATTGACTGGTGATTATTTTACAGTTAGCAACGAAACGTTACGTAGACAACGACAAAATGACGTTAAATAAAACAACGTTCTTGTTAAATTCAACTAAAATAATTTTGTTGAGTACGGATTATATCTTGTATTTGACGCACGTTAAATCCTATAGCAAGTTTTTTTACATATCCATTTTGACGTTATGGATAGTTAAGGGTACAACTTTTTAAAAGTCTTTCCGGTAGGGTATATGTTTTTAGTTTTACATCTGTTATTGAGTGGTAATACAGGGACAAAAGGTATTTTTTCTGATAAAAGAGCGATTCTATCTTTATCTTTTGTGTGTCAGATAAAGATTCTTTATCATTGCAAGTATAAGAGACCATCATAACTTTGTTCTTTAGTTTTGGTCAACATTACCGAATGATATAACCAAACTATTTAATCGTCTTTCCAATGTGTTATATAAAAAATAGATTCCCATCTAGCAGTTTCTTTATCTTTACTTTTTAGAAATCGTTAAAAAAAAAGGTATATTTCTGTATTTTTAATCTATGTCTTTAGAATGTAAGTTTCAAGTTGAGAGCTTTTATACATTTCTTTGTAATACTCTTTATTCGATTCAAAGTTTTGGGACTGTAATTTATCAAAAGATTTTTTTATTACCGGTATTTTTTAAAAGATAAAACGATTTTTTAGCGTCCTCAACCCGATTCATTCTTCATCTTATTTAGGCCCCCTTTGCCCTTAACAAATATGTATCATCAATTATTTTTTTAAATGATTTTATTTTATAAGATAGATTAATCTACGTTCTTCAAAACAAATTTTTTATTCATGAAAGAAAAGGAATATTAGGAAAATTATTTAAGTGTATTTAAATTGTTTGAACTGATAACATGGTTGGTAATGTTATCATTGTGTATTAATTAATTTATTATCTAATTTTGTATTTATTTATGATGCTTGATAGACATTAATTACAATATTTATATTATAATCTGGTACGAGGCATTATACATTACAAAAAAAAAATAAAAAAAAGCATAGTTGTTCTTTGATTAACCTACGACTATTATTCTTTCAAATTATAGCTGTCTTACCTGAATAATGATGTAGATCAAAGATAATTATTACAATCTTTTTCGATATTGATGAAAAAACCGTTATCCGGAAACACATGGAAACTGATAGAAGTCATCCCAAACTCGGATGAACTATGACATTCCGAAAATAAGGCCAATATAATATAAATACTTTAATATAATTAGAATAGCATTATTTATCTATATTGATGTAATATTTATAATATTTTGTAACCGACTAACAACATGCAGTTTAGCTACCTGAAGAATCCCTGAACTGCTGGTACTAATGAAACAGGGACCTTCACTGAGATAGCTGTGTCAGTGGAGTAATTTGTAACAGCGAGCAATACTGTTGTTGAATAAAAAAAAAAGATAGATTAATATTTGTGTCAATAGATAATGTACATGTATCAAGTCTTTTATTTTAATTTTTTATCTTGCTTTCCAAAACATTTTTTCCCTGTTTTTGTTGGCTTCAAATCAAAAGCGTTGAGTTGCAATGTCTCGTGTATCACTGTTTTACTGGATAAGAAGATTTTCGTTAATCAATTCATTCTTGTGTTATTTGATTAATTCAATATTTCTTGATACTGTAAGTCGGTGAGTATACTAGTATTGTATTTGAAATAACCTTTCAATGAATATTTAGTTACAAAAAGATATCTTGATGGTCTGTACTTCAAGTTTTAGCTGGTCTGATGTCAACTGATACTGTCAGCAAGCGTACCTTATTATAAAAAGACAATTGTACTGACCTCATATATAGATTTTTTTCCTTTTCCAAGTGTATTATTGTTTCAATACATCGCATGGTTTATTTAATAGTTTCCAAATGTCCATTTGTTTCATAGATTTAATTTACCGTCTAACTTTATTTACTGGGTCTTTATTTTTATTCTTATAAAGTTTCGTATTATTTGTATCTCTTCAAATTATTACATGTATGTAATTGCATCAATAAAGAATGTGCTCTTCAATCAAACTATGTATTTATTTGAAAAATGTGTTCCTTGCGTGAATTCATTTTGAACATACAAGTATATTAAAGTAAACTTTTTATCTTAATTCTCAAAATTAACTATGATTATTTTTCCTTCATTGTCACATAATTAATTATTAGTTTAACATCTAGTGTTTTGTCAATAAAGAAGGAACCACTTGTCGAATTTATCTCACCTAAACTAAACAATATTAATTTTCTTTATTAAATCGTTTTATGACCCTTTCAAGCTATCGATTATATATACCCTTATGTAAGTTGCATTTTTTTTTTGTAATATAATTTTTTATCAATAAAAAAACATCAAAGATGTTATCATGTATATAACCTTTCTTTAAACAAAAACAAAAATCGATCAATATAGAAACATTCTGAAATATAAATATAAATATAAATGGAAAGCCATCACAGGCACTTGTTTCAATCCATGGGAAGACCCACTTTCAACGTATATTTACCAGAAGGTACCCAACTACTTTTTTCACTTCTACGCTTAAAACCCTTATTTCTTTGTCAATTCATTCTCAAATTTCTTGTTCCATACACCATTCAATTCATGATTTTTTTCTCTTTCAGATGATATGCATTGTATCTACCTTTAGAGTACCCCTTACCTCCAATACACAAGATTTGTCAATAAATTGAATCAAACTGGTACTTTTAGGCTGCGGTAAACATAGAAGACAAGGAGTGTACACAAATTTGTATTGGTCTCGTTTGTATCTTTATATTACCTAACTTTCTGCGTAATATTGTAACGGATTTATCAACACCGACTGTCCCTACCGTGGAGTACGTTTCGTTTTTGACAGAAATAATAATAATAAACTATTTTTGTACATCATGGCAAATTATGACTTTATTAGATAAATTTCATACCTCTCAAATATTACTAACTTATTTTTTTTAAATATCTTTTCACTATTCTGAGAATTTCAAGATACATACATGACAACATAGTCAAGTCCTCAATTGTTTAATGTTTGTGTTTAAATGTTATAGCTGTGTTTTCTTCACAAGGTTTATACTACATAAATATGGTTATAAATGGGGTAAACATATAAATGTAGGCTCAAAATGTTATGAGTGAATTATTGCTTTTGTATTTATAGTCATGTTTAAACGTTATTTCATGATTTCTTCAAATTATGAGAGAGAAAGGGACATATTGGAGGATTTTCCTCAATTGAGTCAGTGTATTACTTACCATTCTGTATTATTCTGTTGATTAAATTATCCATTGTACATGTATAAATGATATTCCAATGTGGTATTTTTATCTGTATTAATTGTTCTTGTCATAAATAATATGTATGTATCGCTGTCACCATATTTTCACTGAGTCACAAACACAACTTTTGACGTTAGACATTTTGTTAACGTTGTTTTACTGCCGTAAAACAGATCAATTGTCGTAATCGATAATTGTGACGTCATAATCAAGTGCGTTGGAATTTAGTATAAATAGAGAACATTTTGTTAAGTAAACTTCAGTCGTGAATTGGCTCCTGAGGTACTAAGTACTCTCAATATTATCACTTTGTGATATTGCAACAATCTTTTCGACGCTCAGCGTGTTTAATAAATATTACACTCAAAGTTTCAAGGTGATTATAATAAATCATGCAAGCATACTTTAGGTCTATAAAAAGACTCTATAAATGCATAAATGAAAGACTTACTACATTTTAAAAGAGTCACGGCTATTTAAACAAAGAATAAATGACTCAATCGTTTAATTACTATTTATACTAAAGCCACACACCGTCACATGACGTCTTTTTGGACTCACGTAAATTGTTAAGCCATTTAATTTATACTGATATATTTATAGACGGGAGAATAAACTTCCAAAAACTATGTGTATATATTATTGAATTGAATCGTTATTGTGTTAATCATGTTGATACTGAGATAATAAATATTTCATTTATTTATTCTGTCTTGATCATTTACATTTGCAATAGCTGCCTGCCCAGAGCATTTAACGTTGTGAAAAAGAGCTTGTCATTTGTTGCCTAAAACAGGCTTAATAAATTTACCGTATTATAATTTCCAGCCGTAACGTGGAAAACGTTACATTGGTGGCCAATGTGGGGAATCTTTTAAATTAAAAAGGTCAAAAATCGGCTGGAATAAAATTGATATTTTTGTTGATAATTTGTTATGTTCAATACAAATAGCTCTCGGCAGCCCAGCTTTGTAATGTTTGATCAATCAAGTACACATAGTGATGATATGGCTACAACATCGGGAGCGTCTTTACGACTCCCCGCATTAAGAAGGGACATAGACTCTAACATAAATAACACACATATTATAGATATGACGCCATCGGGTGAGGTCCAAATGCGGGTAATAAATTCAGAAAGTCAGCAAGGTGTTTCATCTGACACTTCATTGGCACACACTGATGAAAGTTTAAATAGGCAAAAATTGCAACAGGAATTGGTTAAACATAGGGAGGCAGAGAGGAGGATAATGGGTTTATTGGAGAGTCAATCGGATGAAAGTCATCGTCAATTGTCTTTTGGGTTATCCTGTGGAGGGGGAGATAGTCTTATGAATGAAAATAGACAAAATAATCTCCGCGGTCAGAGTGATCAATGCAATGGGCCCAGCATTAACTCTCCATGGAAGGCGCATCCTAACACGCGTGTTGGGGGGTGCGGAACTGTCCAGGTGGACAGAAACAGGTGTGTAGACACCATGACTACTCCAGATAGAAGGAACACAATAATGGGGAATGGCACTAATAATGTTAGCTCCTACCCAATGTTTCCAATTAATAGTAACACGTCTAGCCATCCAGTTCCACATTCGAATAATATATCTAAGGCAAAGAAACCGCCAACATTTGACGGAAATACTGGCTGGCAAGATTATCTTGTACAGTTTGAAATGGTTGCCGCTGTTAACAATTGGGATGATCATACTAAAGCATATGAGCTTGCCACTAATTTAAGGGGGGTTGCTCAGGGGATCGTTACTGAAATAGAGCCTTAAAAAAGGTTTGACTATACTTATTTGGTTTCTGCCTTGACGTCTCGGTTCGAACCAGTGAACCAAGAAAATATGTATAAAGTTCAAATGAACTCATATTATAGAAAATCTGGTCAACTTTGCCAGAAATGGCACAAGATATTAGAAGAATAACACGTTTGGCTTATCCCACTGCACCTGTAGACATAAGAAATCAATTGGGAAAAGACTGTTTTGTAAGGGCATTAAATGACTCCAAAATTTAGCTTTCCATTTTTCAAGGGAACCAAAGACCATTGATGATTGCATACGCTTTGGGGTTGAATATGAAGCATTTACTCTAGATCAAAAACGAATCAATAACCCAAAACAAGGGTTACGTAAGATAGAGGAAACTGATGAATCTAATGACGAGTTGGTTACTCGACTTTCTAAAATAAGTGATCAGATAGGAACCCTCAGTTTTAACACCCAGAATTCAGACAAAGTTATTACTTGTTTCTATTGTGGAAAAAAGGGTCACATGAAAAGGGAGTGTAGAAAACTTGAATGGGACAAGAAACACAACTGTGTAAAGTACTAGATATACTCAAGGGACACAAACTGATACTAATTCTATGAATTCGGGAAACATTTAAGTGCTGGAGATGGGGACCGGTCACCAGCGACTAATTTAAATGAGTCAAGGTCTATACATATTACTAAAACAAATAAACAAGAAAGTTTGTTCATTAAATGTTTATTTTTGGAAATTAATATAAATTGTTTAGTTGACACTGGGTCAACTATTTGTATCTTGCATCCTAGAAAATATAATATGATACCTTCTGAATTAAGACCTGAAATAAAGAGAAATAATACAAAACTTTGTTTACCCGACGGGAGTTTTATAAATACATTAGGTTATGTATACTTACCTCTTCAGATAGGTAATTTCAAAGTTACCCATAAATTTACAATAGCTAATATCGATGTACCAGCTGTCATTGGATATGATTTTTTGCATCAATACGAATGCACTCTTGAACTAGGAAAAGGTGTACTCATTATCGGCCAAAATTATATACATTGTATTAAAGAGAGTCAAATAGAGTCTGTGTTCAAGGTTTCTATAACGGAAAAATTTACTATTCCTCCAAATACGGAAGTAATTACTTCGTGTGCTATAAAAGGAGATGCTAGTAGTATAATGAATGCCATGACACAATCTTTACCTTCAAAGCACACTGATAATTTATTAATTGCCAAAGCAGTGGTAGATCCGAGTTGCGGCCAAATACCAATAAGATTGGCCAACATTACTGACTTTGAGCAAATAATTCAACCGGACACACATGTTGCTATATGTGAAGCAGTTGAGGTTAATTTTGACTCAGCTCATTCTGATATAAATAAATTGATGAACGTAACTTCTTTTGACAAAGCAAAAGAAATTCCCAGTCATTTGACAGACTTACGAGAAAGAAGTAGTGAACTCTTGAATGAGGACCAAATAAGTCAATTAGATAAACTTTTAATAAAGTACGACACAACGTTTTCTAAAAATAAAAGTGATTTGGGGAGGGCTAGCGCTATCAAGCACACAATTAGCACGGGAAATGCAAAGCCTATAAAACAAGAACCTCGTCGTCTACCACTCTCTAAGCGAGATGAGGTAAATGATGAAATCCAAAGACTTCTCGACTGTGGGGTCATTGAGCCTTCGAAAAGTCCTTGGGCATCATGCATTGTACCAGTTACAAAGAAAAGTGACGGTAGTACAAGAATATGCATTGATTTTCGTCCTTTGAATAATATAACAATTCATGATTCCTACCCTTTGATTTGCATTGATGATGCGTTAGATGCTCTAAGAGGCTGCAAATGGCTGAGTGTCATGGACCTCTCTAGTGGCTATTGGCAGGTAGAAATGGACGAAAAAGATAAGGAAAAAACGGCATTTACAAGTAACAAAGGGTTGTTTCATTTCAATGTTATGCCGATGGGTTTATGTAACGGTGTTGCTACTTTTCAGAGACTCATGGAATATACTTTAGCAGGACTAAATTGGGAGACCTGTTTAATATACATTGATGATATCATTGTATTTTCAGATTCCTTTGAATCTCATTTGACTAGACTTGGAGATGTTCTAGATCGTATTGCAGCCCAAGGTCTCAAGGTTGCCCCTAAAAAATGTTCTTTTTTTCAAAATAAAGTTTCTTTCCTTGGACATATTGTCTCGCATGAAGGAATTGCAGCTGATCCTGAGAAAATTGAAAGTGTTAAAATGTGGCCTATACCCAAAACAATTACAGATGTTCGTAGCTTTCTTGGCACTTGTTCTTATTATCGTAAATTTATTCAAAATTTCGCTAATATAGCACGACCTTTACATAAACTGACTGAGAAAAATTGTTTATTTGAATGGACTGATGAATGCAATATGGCTTTTCAGAAACTGAAAAATGCTCTTATACAGTGGAGATCACTTCTAACCTCTCATTAGAACTGTCAAAATATTCTGTCATAGAACTGTTCTTACCTGTCCTAGAACAGTTCTAGCTAGAACAGTTCTACCCTAGAACTGTTCTAACCTGTCCTAGAACAGTTCTAGCTAGAACAGTTCTACCCTAGAACTGTTCTAGGTAGAACTGTCAGGATCAGTTCTAGGTAGAACTGACTAAATCAGTTCTAGGTAGAACTGTCAGGATCAGTTCTAGGGTAGAACTGTCTAAAACTGTTCTAGGTAGAACTGACCAAATCAGTTCTAACCGTAGAACTGTCAGCAGAACTGACTAAATCAGTCAGGACTGTAGAACAGTTCTAAATGACGTCACTGCAGAAAGGGCAATTTAGAATTTAGAAGAAAAAATCAGTTCCAATTACTTTACTATATATAATAGCAGATGTTTCTATATTTTTTACTGATCAAAATTTACATGTACAAATATCGAAGTGGATAGGAGGTTATCCAACTCATCGGAGAAATATTTTTATGAGATTGCAAATGAAACATCATTGTTTACGTTTCTTCGTTCCCCGTTTTTAACAGTCTCTTCGTAAATATAACTCTGCATTTAATTCAAGTAAATTTAATCTTAATTTACCTTGTTTGCCTTGGATTTACATTCATGATTTAAGATTCTGTTTTGACAAATGCTCAAACGAAAATTGTACAGTGGATGAATTATGGGATATCATAGTAATGAACACAGTGTTGTTAAACGCAAGAAAACTATGTACATTTGCACTGAGGTCTCAGAGATGCATTATCTCGTTGCCAAACTTATCCATAACGATAATGAATAATATCTGGTAGTCTGGAACGTCAGAAAAATATACTCTATCTGAACATGAATGAAATATTTGCCACTGGACGTAAGGCTACAAACAAAACCAATCATTTTCCTTCTTCAAAAAATATTAACAGTATAGTCAGTGTACCTTTACAAGAAGAGAACTTCTCATACATGTACTTTTCATTTTAAAAAAAAATATATGAATCAGTGATGTGAGTGTTGGAAGATGCCGTTAAATAGTTCTGTTTAAAAAAAAACCATCATGAACTACTGACTAAATAAAAAGTCACTTTTTGTGACGGTTCATTATTTAATAATTTAAGTTTGGATGTAACGGGTCTTCTGTCGTTATTGTGTTATCAGCGCCCATAGACATAAGTTAGTCATGTTTGTTCAATTTCCAATATTGCAGTTATTTATATATACTACAGTAAAAAAAATATAACTGAAGTTCTGTACTGTTCAACTATATAGACTCACATAAAAAAAAAGCAAATATGGTCAGTTTTGGTTGATGCGGTCAAAAGATTTTATTATACAACTCAGTCTGAAGTATGAAAACTACTGATATTTGTTTACGATTCAATACTTTGAATAAAAAGAGGATATGCTGGCACTATAAATTCATGCGAACAAAATTTTGAGGTCATTGTTTTCCAATATTGCTGTAACTTGTATATTACAGTCCCTCTTGACCTAAAATTAGAACTGAATTACTGTGCAGCTTTATAGATTTGCAGAAAGAAAGAGCAAATAAGGTCAGTTTAGATTGATGTGGTCAAAAGATTTTATTACACGACTCAGTCTGAAGTATGAAAACTACTGATATTTGTTTACGATTCAATACTTTGAATAAAAAGAGTATATGCTGGCACTATAAATTCATGCGAACAAAATTTTGAGGTCATTGTTATCCAATATTGCTATAACTTGTATATATTACAGTCCCTCTTGACCTAAAATTATAACTGAATTACTGTACAGCTATATAGATTTGCAGAAAGAAAGAGCAAATAAGGTCAGTTTAGATTGATGCGGTCAAAAGATTTTATTACACGACTAAGTCTGAAGTATGAAAACTACTGATATTTGTTTACGATTCAATACTTTGAATAAAAAGAGGATATGCTGGCGCTATAAATTCATGCGAACAAAATTTTGAGGTCATTGTTTTCCAATATTGCTATAACTTGTATATATTACAGTCCCTCTTGACCTAAAGTTATAACTGAATTACTGTACAGCACCCTTTTTATGGAAGATCAATGCATTTGAATGAGGACAATAAATTTTAGTTGGACCCCCCCCCCCCCCCTTTTTTTTTTTAAACTGCTGGATCCGTCCCTGGTTGTTTGGGCCGGAATAACGTATTACATTAAGGTCCGATAATTTTGTTATGTAAAACGAGTCATCCTGACTCCCCGAATGACAAATGTAAAATAAATGAAATAATAATGCCCCCCCCCCTCCCCCCCCCCCCCCCCAATATTAACGGCTTAATTTATGTTCAAAAAATGAAAGAAAAACAAATAATTTATGTAACACATTAACAAAAGAAAATCACTGAATAACAGGCTCCTGACTTGGAACAGGCACAAACATGCAGAATATGGCGAGGTTAATGATGTTCTCTTGCCGATTATAAATCTGAAATAAAACCGGCAAAATAGCAAAACTCTATATAATATTAATCGCTATTTTGCCGAAGCCTTTATATTAAGACAAATATTTCTTAAAACTTATAAATCAATTCTAGCCGTAGAATTTATAAATCAATTTTAGCCGTAGAATTTATAAATTAATTCTGGCCGTAGAATTTATAAATCAATTCTAGCCGTAGAATTTGAAATCAATTCTAACCGTAGAACTGTTCTAGAAGTAGAACTGACCAAATATCTGGTCAGTTCTAGCTAGAACTGTCAGGATCAGTTCTAGGGTAGAACTGTCAGGATCAGTTCTAGCTAGAACTGTCCAAATCAGTTCTAGGTAGAACTGACCAAATCAGTTCTAGCTAGAACAGTTCTAACCTAGAACTGACTAAAAGGTGTCAGGCTGACAGTTCTACATACTGTTCTAGAACAGTTCTCCTGACAGATTCTGACAGAATTTATGAGAGGTTAGAACTGATCTCCACTGTATCATCCCCTATATTAGGTTATCCAGACATGTCAAAAACGTTTATTTTAGACACAGATGCCAGTGGTTTTGGCATAAGGGCAGTGTTATCCCAAATTCATGATGGTAAAAAGATGGTAGTTGCTTATTTTAGCAAATCACTAAGCCAAGCTCAACGGCAATATTGTGTCACTAGGAGAGAGCTTTTCGCTATCATTTTAAGTGTAAGGCAGTTTCACCATTATCTGTATGGGACCAAGTTTTTGGTACGAACAGATCATGGTGCTCTTACCTGGCTTCTTAGATTTAAAAATCCTGAAGGTCAAATGGCCAGATGGCTGGAAATTTTAAACACTTATCGGTTTACGGTGCAACATCGCCCAGGCAAACAGCATGGCAATGCTGACGGTTTGTCACGTCGTCCGTGTGTCGACTGCAATTATTGCTCTAAGCAAGATCAAAATGAACTTGAAAACTCTCAAAATGAGCCTCGTGAATTTTTCAGGAGAACAAAGAAAACGTCTAGACAAGACGACTTATCTAATGAAGACGAAGTCATGAACATTTGGTTTAAACATAAAACTGATAAAGAAATGTCTGAGTCCCAAGACCAAGATTTGGTTCTTTCTCAGTTACGTTCATTAAAAAAAGGGGTTCAAAACAAGACCAAGTTGGTCTGATATAGCTGTTGAGAATGTCCACCTAAAAAAATATTGGTCTCAATGGGAACGCATAGTTATAATAAATGATGTTTTATATAGAAAGTGGATTCATGCCACGACTGAGCAAACTATTTTGCAATTGATAGTTCCAAATGTCGGGAAACAAGACATCCTCAAGATGTTACATAATGACTTACAAAGTGGACACCTTGGCATCCATAAAACGACTGCAAGGGTTTAAAATCGGTTTTATTGGTTAGGATACAAACAAGATGTGATAAAACACTTGCAAAACTGTATTGTTTGCAATTCACGCAAACGATCTTCTTCAAGATCTAAAAGCAAAATGAAGCAATATAATGTAGGCGCCCCATTAGAAAGGGTTGCAATGGATTTAGTTGGACCTTTTCCACTCTCTTATAGAGGGAACAAATATGCTCTAGTGGTCTCCGATTATTTCACTAAGTGGGCTGAGGGGTACCCATTGCCTGATATGGAAGCTCAAACAGTAGCCGATAGTTTTATTAAAAATTTTATCTGTAGGTTTGGTATTCCACGCCAAATACATACAGATCAAGGGGGGGGGGGGGCAATTTGAATCAAAGCTTTTTAAGGAGTTATGCGAAAAACTACGCATCCATTAAACAAGGACGACTGCTTTTCGTCCACAAAGTGACGGACTTGTAGAACGTTTAAATCGTTCTTTAGAAGACATTATTAGTAAATATGTCTGTAAAAATCAAAGAGACTGGGACGAACAGCTGCATTGGGCCTTAATGGCATATCGTTCATCTGAACATGAAACCACTAAAAAATCACCATGTATGCTCATGCTTGGTCATGAAATCGAACTCCCTATAGACTTAATTTATGGTCCTCATCCACAAAGGGATGAATTTCCCAATGAAACTGAAACAGCAAATGCTTATGTTCAAAAGGTACAAACCCTAATGTGGGATGTACAACAGAAAGCGCGTAAAAATATAATTACGGCTAGTAATAGACAAAAACGTCAACATGATTTAAGGGCAAATCATAATTCTTACAAAGTCGGTGACTCTGTGTGGTTAAACATATTAGCTAGGGTAAAACATATAAGCCCAAAGCTCCAAAAGCAATGGGATGGTTCTTATATAATAACAGAAGTAATTTCTGATGTTATTTATAGAATTCAGAAGAGTCCTAATTCGAAATTTCAGATCGTCCATCATGATAGACTCAAACGTTTTTACGGGAAAGTCGACAATGGGTTTGTCAACTAAAATGTAAAAAAAATAAATATATATATATCAAAGTTCTAAAGCACTGTATGTATATCTCAAGTCTAACTTAAGACAAACAAAATTACTTCTAAGAATAACTATTTGCATGTATATCTTAGGAGAACAAAACAATTATTTTTTTTTGTTAATTTTCAGATGTTTGATTGTTTTAAGTGTGGGGCTCAATATAGGAACAGACAGACTCTGATGAGACATGTCAGAACAAGTCATTCAAAGATGCTTAGATGCAACATGTGCCCACATCTAGTGGCCTCAACTTTAAAGTACAGAATGAGGACCCACCAAAGAGTTTGTCATGGAGTTACTAAACTCAGTGTATCAGAAGTTACAATTCCTGCAACACCCTTTGCTGGGAAAGAACGAGTAAGGCCATACAATGCAGATTTATCAGCAAGATCAAAAGTAAAATCTTTAGACATTCAAACCAAAACTAGAAGTCCACTCAGTACACAGCAACACAATATTGAGATAGCAGCAGATTTGACGAAAGCTGCAAGCCCTACAACATCCCCGGTGACCATCAGTCTGGGCATTGAAAACCATAATGTAACACCAATAAAGAAAAACTTGCTATCCTTGTTTGACTTACCTAAAAAAAATTGTTTCACCAATCCCTCCAACACCAAAGAGGCAAAGAACTGTGGATACTCGTTCAGAAAAGAAGGACAGTAGCCACTTGGCCTTACCGGACAAGGCAGTTACTGAGCAGGGTAAGAAGTGGCAGCGATTTTTGGCTCCCCCAAGCGAATTTAATAAATCACCAAAGGCTACTGAGGTATTCCAAATCAGAAAAGCCGCTGTAAATCATGAAAACTATGTTGGTTCTGTTATCCCCTATGGGTATGGATGCGTTAGAAAAGATGAAAAAGTAGTCTTCCCGGATGGGACTATTTATGCCTTAAGTGCTACTTGGGTAGCTGACCCAAAGTTAGCTGGAATGAAGAGCGTCAACATTCAGACCGATAGCTGTGTTTGTCAAGAAAGTGCAACAAATACTATGCCGTTTGTAGTATGGCCTATTGCTGATGCAGCCACTAGTACAAATATATGCACCACTGATGTTTCCACAAGCACTGTGGAGTCATATGAAAAGCCTGTGGAATTACCATATGAAGTAATTTCAGATACTGAGGAGGATATTACCGAAATAAAACCAGTCATTGATGGATCTTTAATTGTTATAAGTGACTCTGAATCATCTAGCAGCGAGAACAGTGATAGCGATAGTGACAGTTCTTCTTCAAACTCGGACATTGTTGAAACAATAAATGTTAACATAGAGGTAGACAATTCTTTTGATGTTGAAAATGCTTAGTTTATTATAGTAATTGAATTTGTGTGAGTGCTAAGTAGCCAAAATGTAATGTATGACAAAATTAGGTGTGTGATTTTATTTTATTCAAATAATTACCTTTTCTAAAAAGCTGACTTGAGGAAAAGTAGTAGCTTTTCCAAAAAGCTTACTTAAACTAAGATAAAATTAATTATGTGCTGTTGTTTTATATATAACATTTAATATCTTATGATTTGAAGTTAAATCCTGTCCGGGACGAACAGTTCTTTCAGGTAGGGGGCAATGTAACGGATTTATCAACACCGACTGTCCCTACCGTGGAGTACGTTTCGTTTTTGACAGAAATAATAATAATAAACTATTTTTGTACATCATGGCAAATTATGACTTTATTAGATAAATTTCATACCTCTCAAATATTACTAACTTATTTTTTTTAAATAACTTTTCACTATTCTGAGAATTTCAAGATACATACATGACAACATAGTCAAGTCCTCAATTGTTTAATGTTTGTGTTTAAATGTTAAAGCTGTGTTTTCTTCACAAGGTTTATACTACATAAATATGGTTATAAATGGGGTAAACATATAAATGTAGGCTCAAAATGTTATGAGTGAATTATTGCTTTTGTATTTATAGTCATGTTAAAACGTTATTTCATGATTTCTTCAAATTATGAAGAGAAAGGGACATATTGGAGGATTTTCCTCAATTGAGTCAGTGTATTACTTACCATTCTGTATTATTCTGTTGATTAAATTATCCATTGTACATGTATAAATGATATTCCAATGTGGTATTTTTATCTGTATTAATTGTTCTTGTCATAAATAATATGTATGTATCGCTGTCACCATATTTTCACTGAGTCACAAACACAACTTTTGACGTTAGACATTTTGTTTACGTTGTTTTACTGCCGTAAAACAGATCAATTGTCGTAATCGATAATTGTGACGTCATAATCAAGTGCGTTGGAATTTAGTATAAATAGAGAACATTTTGTTAAGTAAACTTCAGTCGTGAATTGGCTCCTGAGGTACTAAGTACTCTCAATATTATCACTTTGTGATATTGCAACAATCTTTTCGACGCTCAGCGTGTTTAATAAATATTACACTCAAAGTTTCAAGGTGATTATAATAAATCATACAAGCATACTTTAGGTCTATAAAAAGACTCTATAAATGCATAAATGAAAGACTTATTACATTTTAAAAGAGTCACGGCTATTTAAACAAAGAATAAATGACTCAGTCGTTTAATTACTATTTATACTAAAGCCACACACCGTCACATGACGTCTTTTTGGACTCACGTAAATTGTTAAGCCATTTAATTTATACTGATATATTTATAGACGGGAGAATAAACTTCCAAAAACTATGTGTATATATTATTGAATTAAATCGTTATTGTGTTAATCATGTTGATACTGAGATAATAAATATTTCATTTATTTATTCTGTCTTGATCATTTACATTTGCAATAGCTGCCTGCCCAGAGCATTTAACGTTGTGAAAAAGAGCTTGTCATTTGTTGCCTAAAACAGGCTTAATAAATTTACCGTATTATAATTTCCAGCCGTAACGTGGAAAACGTTACAATATAAGGAATATTGAGAGATCCGGGGGATGGGGCCTTTGCGTCATTTAAACGACCTTCTGTAGGGTTTCACTATAGATTTCTTTTTATTTAGGCTTTCCATAATTATTTCTATGTTTATCTTTAAATGTTACTTGAGTGATAGTTATTTATGTATGTGCCTGTCCCAAGTCAGGAGCCTGTAATTCAGTAGTTGTCGTTTGTTTATGTGTTACATATTTGTTTTTCGTTCATTTTTTTTACATAAATAAGGCAGTTAGTTTTCTCGTTTTAATTGTTTTACATTGTCTTATCGGGGCCTTTTATACCTGACTATGCGGTATGGGCTTTGCTCATTGTTGAAGGCCGTACGGTGACCTATAGTTGTTAATATCTGTGTCACTTTGGTCTTTTGTGGATAGTTGTCTCAATGGCAATCATACCACATCTTCTTTTTTATATTGTAATGTTTTTAGAAATATCATGTATAAAAGTACATTTATTATGTCGTTTTATTGATAATAATCTATATTTCCTAAAGACAAATGTGCGATTTACATAAGGGTTTGTAATTGAGGACAACGAGATATTAGAACAGCTTGAATAGGCCATAAAGCGATTTCCTGCCATATCCTTCATTCCTTTTAACTATATGAGTATCATGCTTCTAATGTTTAAGAATATTTTGTTATTGATGATTTTCTACTAAATTTGACCATCGAATCCCTTTTGCTACATTTTCAAATTAAATATGTTTAAACTGAACTAAAGGAGTTTCGCACTGACCAAAACATACGCCCGATTACTCATTTCTATTTTTATTATTGACTTTTGGAAAAGCTCTCCTAATAGGTAAATGAACTATTTATTATTTAGGCCGTACTGTGACCTATATTTGTTAATTTCTGCGTCATGTTGGTCTCTTGTGGATAGTTGTCTCATTGGCAATCATACCACATCTTCTTTTTTTTTTATATATACAGGATTACAGTTTTGAAGTGTAATTAATTTGATATCACAATTGACACTGATGACATTTATATAAAATGCACTACCTTATACCTCGTAATGTACTTAATTTTCTTTTTTTAGATCCAACATCAAAGGTATCATTTTTAATTTTGATTAGCGGAACTTATATTTAAACTCCCAAATACCTAGGCTTTTTTTACAATCAACATGTGTAGGATATTGTGATGTAAACAATTGAATAATTCTAAGAGTACATGCCTTCCAAATACCGTGTCGATCCATAACATCACTGAAGAGACATTTATTGTCGAAATCTGGATCTGGTGTACAAAAAAAACCTGACACCTTATGTTTGTGGCATAACATCGTGGTCACAAGTTAATTGTTTTCTGTTTAGTCTTAAATATATATTAAGATCCATTTTGTTTCATCTTGTTATCAATTTTATTTGGCATACGTGTGCATGTAAAACAAATTTCGTTGTAGAAGGGTCTAAATACAGCACAAACAACATTTTCCAAAAGACCAAAAAAGTGAAAACGTATGTTTAAACAAAACGCATTTGACTAACAGGTCGAACAACTGATGTTCTTTGACCCTGCTGACTGCCATTGGCGATAAATGGATCTTAATATAAATTTAATACTAAACAAATACTAAACAGAAAACGATAAACTTGTGGCCAAGATGTTATGCCACAAACACAAGATGTCAATATTTTTTTTGTACACTAGATCTAGATTTCGACAATATATGTCTCTTCAGTGATGTTAGTGATCGAAACGGTATTTGGAAGGCCATATAATTTACCCATAATTTTAGATAGACTCTTGAATTTTAAGAGTCAATATAGGATGAACGGATCATATAAACCGGAGGGAAAATATGATACAAGCCCAAACGAAAAAATATAAACGAGTCTAAATTGAAAACTACGTTCAAACCTATGATTGCGTTGGGTAAAACCCGCAGTTTTTATACGGGTTCATGTAAAAAAATCATATATATTTTGTTTTATATATATATATATATTTATAAAATTGAATGAGGATAGAACCATGTTAAATTGAAGAAAACATTTTGTTTTTTTAAAGGATATTTAGAATTATTTTTGTTCACAGGTTTTTCTTTCATGCAGCAAAATATCAATATGCTATGAACGAAAAAAAAATAAAGATGTGTTAGTGCATATCATATATATCATGATGATAATGTGTCATGTTATTTACTAATGGATACAATAGTTGGGAACTGCGGCATCATATGGTTACATAGAATTTAGTGGATGCAGTCGTGTTCATCGTCATTATACAACACCTATTATCTATAATGTCTCTCTTAATGACCTGCTGCCATTTATACAAAAGCCGTTTGGTATTCATCACATTCATCATTAACCTCTTTCAAAACTCCATTCTCTTAACAACTTATATTTGGGGCTTCTATTTCAAGAAGACTTTTCAAATTAGATCGTATCGTAAGAGATTCCTTCTGCTACTTTCCTTTGCCGGCAAAGGACTCGATACCATCAGCTTAGACGATATACTTCATCATAAAATAGTTAACTCGAAAATGCCTTCAATTTTTAATGCTCATTATGTACCTTCATTCCTTATACATTTGATTTACAAAAAGGATGTACTTTTTTTTTGTTCTCCACATGCTTTGTGTTGATAGTGTTGTCTATGTTACGATTCGGTGACCTATGTAAAAAAAACTCGAAATTTGATAAGCTTGCGATCAACAATCAATGAATAAATTATTATTTGTCGATTAAACGTCAAATTTTCGACAAAAAGTTTTAAAAAAAAATTCATTTATGACTTAGTTGAATGTATATACTTACACTGTTTCAATAATTCTGATAACATTAAATTGACAAAAAACTTCTTTCATTTTTCTTTAAATTGTATCATATGAATAGTGAATTTATGTTCCATTGGTAATAATAAAACAATAAATTATATAATATAAAAGTAAAGATTTATATCATGGACAAATAATTAAAAACAAAAAGGTCAGGTAACTAAAACGAAATGGTAAAATAACATGAAGCGTAATTCGTTTTTATTTGAATTTACGCTCGAATCTATTTAAACAGTCGGGAGGCCAAATCATCAAAGAAAATGAAGAGTAACAAAACAGTGAATTTCTAAAAGTTGTGCATCAAACAATAATCTGCGGGTGGGAGTAAACAAACCTTTTCAAATTTCCTTTAATAAGACATTTTTTAACAGTAAATTTACAGATCATGAATATATCAAAACCAGTTCATCCCAAAACGAAAATGTCAACTTTATACTAGTTAAAAATTCAGAAATGAAACACAAATTTGAAAACTTAAAAAAAGTAGCACTACCACTTCTTACATTAGATTTTTTTTATAGAGATACTGCACCACAAGCTAAAAATGTCATTCTTCGTATGGCAAGTATGGCTTCGCTGATTTAAAAAAAAATATACGTGTTTTTGAATATATCCTATAGTAATGTTGATGTTTTCTCTTCCCTTTTCTTTGTTTAGCTTTCACAAATGTCTCTTGTAGCATCTGTAAGTATATAGATGTTATGTGTATAATAATATACCGATTCACTCATTATTCATTTGCTTCTATGCTAGCTGTATATGCATATGTATATGTTGTGTACATGCTATTATTTTGTACAATTTATTACTCGAATAAAAACTTTGTACGAGTTATAACTTGTATGATACCATAATATAAGTTATTTCTTGTACAAATATAACTGTAAAGTTATAAATAATGTAATTCAGTTTACTGTGTATGTAGAACTTTATGTAGTGTTAGAACGTGGTAAACACTGAAAGTATTGTGATACGATATTTCCAAAAAAAGTTCAATCATGTTCAAAACATTTGTCTCTCTATTTTGTTTTTAGTAAACCCTCCAGAGTGCAAAGTAATCATTGTCAACGAGATCAATTTCAGAGGAAAGCAAAATAAACAATGAGGAACTAAAATCAAACGAAAAACACATTGATTAGAAAAACCAATGGGACGTGAAAAATTGATGTTTACACTTTGAGATTTATTATTTTTCTAATGTTGGAACGAAAAACTTTTTTTTTTAATTGCACATACTACTTTATTACAGTTTATGTAATGAACATGTCTTTTTATAATATAAATTTAGCTTTAGTTTTGATAAGTATACCATATTTATTTTTTAATTACAACTCTTAATTTCATAGCTTCTTGGATGCTACCACATCTGTCTTGGTCCGTTTCTGTGTGTGTTACGTTTCGGTGTTATGTCGTTGTTCTCCTCTTATATTTAATGCGTTTCCCTCGGTTTTAGTTTGTTACCCCGATTTTGTTTTTTGTCCCTGGATTTATGAGTTTTGAACAGCGGTATACTACTGTTGCCTTTATTTACAATTCTCGAATTCATGTCACATTCTATTTCCAAAATACATTATAGATCGGTCAAACATTAAAAAAAAAATATGTAAAACTTACTGAATTTATAGATGAAGATCATCACTGGAACAATCGTTATTATGACACCAGTTACAATAAGGACAGGAATAATAAAGTCACCTGAATTATACATCAAACAAAAATATATGACCTAAGTATTTTTAATGTTCACAGTAAGTTTATCGTTTAGACAATTTACTCTTAGCTTGTGTATCAGATTCTAATGGGGCTGTTTTTGCAACATTCTATTTGAAATTTGCGTTCGTATGGAGGTTAAAAGGGGATGTACATATAAAAAAATCCTGATTAATAATCCGTTATTTCGGATAAATAAACCGTTATCTCGGATTTCCACTGAAGGGAAGCCATAAGGTACACATAACAAATATATTCGGGTTGGTAATCCTGTATGTTTGATAAACATAATAGATATATATATATTATTTGGATAAATGACCCGTTAACTCTTATCTATATATATATATATATATATTTTGGACAAATAACCCGTGATCTTGGTTACTTTCCCATTCCGTGATCTTAAATAACCAATCCGTTATTTTGAGATGGATAATTCAATATTTTAGATAGCGTACCGTTCTTTTGTTACCTATTCTGACATCGGACTCTGACTTCTTTTAAACTGAGTTTTACTGTGCGTATTGCTGTGTTTTAGTTGTTGCTACATTTGTAACAGGTAAAGAGAGAGGGTTGTTTTAACCCCGCCGCGTTTTTGCGTCTGTCCTTGGTCACAGGCCTATGGCCTGCTTTAGTCTTTCGTGATTTTTAATTCTAGTTCATTTACATATTTCGGAGTTTAGTATGACTTTTATTATCACTTAACTGGTACATACTTTTGTTAAATCCATGTGCGGATTTTTCTCGCTGTTTTGAAGATCCATCGGTGGCCTTCGGTTGTTTTCTGCTCTTTGGTCGGGCTGTTATCTCTTTGTCAAATTCCCCTACTTTCATTCTCAAATTTACTTATTTTTTATCTCTTCCGTTTGCCAGCAATACATTTTGCCCATATGACCATGGCGAGGTAGAGGCATGATATGGTGTATGAATTGTTCTAAAAATGTTAATATCAAGAAGAAAACACAACACTTGAAGCTTGTGTTTGCATCTTAATATAATGTGTATCCACATTTGTTATCGCCGCAGGAATTCATGTTTACACCTTTTAGACTTGTATAATTTTTTATCACACTAAATAATCGGTATGACTTATTTCCTCTGTTTGTCTCATACTCCATTTCATCCATCTTGTTATCTTAAAATTTGGAATTTTATAATTAGGTGACCTTAAGTAATGTAAACAGGAGAGCATGGTTCTTATTTTGAAAATCACATTGTCTGTTCAGTACTTCTGTATAACAAGTCACATCTCTAACTGACTTAGCGAAAGATTTTCTTAAACGAGCCTCTTTAGGATACAACTTACAATGACCGAAATTTCTGTCGCCATTTATGTCAAAAATGTAAAATTGCGCAAGATAATTTTTTGTTTGTTGGCACAAATGAAGTACTGCATTTTTCAAAAATTGGCGAAATGCAATGCGTCCGAAAATGAGACCAACACCAGAAGCACTTACCAGACTGACATATACTCATTACATTTATGAATTTAAAAACCAACATTACAAAGTCACTGGACTGTAACAATGAACTCATAGACAACTGATTTATATGTTAGACACCCCAAGCTTATTTACACAAAACATGGGCGATCAAGGTTAACGCTGTCGCCGTCACATTTGCTCAGAAAACAACCCATAACACAGGCAATATTTAAAAGCAGTTTTATAATCCTGGTACTTTTGATAACTATTGGGTCCTTTGCATCCTCCCCCTTTTTTTTTAAAAGAAGGGCGAAAGATATCAGAGGGACATTCAATCTCATAGATTAAAAATAAACTGAATAAGAAATTGTTTATCTTTTTCTTCATAGACTGTTAAATTACAACGAAATGAAAGAAGCTTTTGCATTGAACCTATGTTCTAGTAGACAAACGACGACAGACCAATGAATCTGAGATCACAAGAATTCAATATATCAGAACTAATTATTAATCTGAAATAACATATCACCTATTGGGAATCCAATGTAACGGATTATCAATTCGCCATGACAGATTAGTAATCTCAAATCAATTATTTTTTTCTGAGATCTCTTATACGAAATTTGATATAACGGGAATCTTAAATAACAGATTTAATCCGAGATCCCGGATTGGAAAACCGAGATAATATTTAATTTTAATTGTTTAAAGTGTCACTGTTAAATACAGTTTTAAACTTATAGATAAAAAATATAGTCACTTTCTTGTGCATTCATTTCACTCATCATCTCAATATATAACAATTCAAATATTGAACCAGGGAGTTAACTATGTTTATCTAATCTAGATGCAATACTTGTGTTTTACAGGTTTTTGTTACATGTATTCATTTAAAACAAAACAATGACGTATTCTATCTACCTAGTGATGATAGAACATTCTGCTGTATACGTGTTTTAAACTTTAGAATTTGAAGACTAGCAAACTCAATAACGCCATCTGTTGCATGTTTTACCAATTCACTTTTGATGTTTTACTGACATCGCACTTTTTTTGTTCATTTTTATAAATTAGATAACTTTTAATTATTTTTATTATTCTAAGGTTTTTCAACCTCCCTAACCATAACTATATATGTTTTGAAAAACCTTTTAGGAATATTTGTTACTCAATGCTCTTCATTTTCGTATTTTATTTTGCCTTTTCAACTTTTTTAGATTCAAGCGTCACTCATGAGTCTGGCGCAAATACTCCATTTCAATCCTTGTACTAATGATAAGTTTGTTTACATACTTTTGCAATACATTTTCGTATTCCTCAATTTCTTGTATATTTTTTGTCCCAGCCGGCATACAATAGTAACTAAATGGTCACACTTTTTTCCAACTACATGTATCTTATAATGCGCATGTATATGTGTGTATGTTAGATTCGAAAATGCACCCGAGGCATGGAACACTAAACTCTGATGAATTACCTGAAAAAAGAAGAATTTTTTTTTAACTATCGGTGATATCTCTATATAAAGGACGTGCTTTTCAAGTAAATGTGACCAATGATATTCTGCAGTGCAATTTAAAAGAAATGTTAGATAAATAATATAAATTGTCTTTAATAGCAGTATTTTATGGTATATTTCAAGGACTCTTCAATGTTCAACTTCTAGCTTGAATCAAAAAGTAAAAATGTGAATGAAACACATGCAGGAGAAATAGACCATATCTTTTTTTTACATATACAATGTATACTGAGCCAAAAAAGTTTAGCAACAAAAATGTGAAACTTTATTTTATTACAAAATCATAACAACATATAGTTTTAATAATAAAAAAATGGAATTATGATATGTCAGAAGCAACATGAATGTTAATCACTCACATTCATTAGGATTTTCTTTGTATGGAGCGCGGGAGGGTCAAAATGCGTAAATGAGTATAGTGTTCCTCAAAATCAATTTCTCAGCCATGCCTTAAGTGCCCCAATGAAGGATTGGCAGGCACATCAGCAGCTTCCCTTAGTCAATGCACTACTTTTTTAGACAGAAAAAAACTTGTCACGTGTTGATTTAAAGCGAAGGAAGCGCTCCTCCCTTGACGATAGGTTTTTTTTTTGTCTACGAGATATCGACCTATCCTGTGCAGTTGTAATTTGTCGATATCTGTTTGTTAGTCTCTAAACTGTTGCCTTTTGCACATTAAATCGAGCCATGATGTCAGAAACCCTCATTCCGGCATCAACCATTTCAAGACCTTTCTGACTGTCATTTTCGAGGAGGCCTGGTTGACGCCCCATGCAATTTTTTCAAAGGTGTTTGTGTTTTTCTTACCAATGGTGTGTTTCTGAACGTTAGTGAAAAAGAAATTTTTAATATCGTTTAAAAAGTGCAGGTACAGAAGGTAAACCATCATTTACACGTGCAAAGCTGACATGGCGCGAAATCAATCAGCAGGAAAAAAGTACGACTGTTTTAAATTACAGGTAAAACTAAGGATAATATCAATGATGTTGAAATATTTTTTTCCAAAAACAACAAAAAAAAAATTTAAAAAAAAAAGTGTTGCTAAACTTTTTTGGCTCAGTATATATATTAACTTACACCAGAAATAACAGTACAGTTTGGCATTGGGAAGAAACGTTTCATTTTTACACTTCCTCTCATAATTCCTTTAGCAACGTGTACTCTTGATGCAGAAAATGACGATGGATAGACTATAAAGCAATTTAATAGAAAATCAATATTACTGTATACACAATAAATGTATCATTACTAAATAATATTGTTGATGCTGGTATTATAATTATAAGTAAAATTGAACATCAAAGACCTGTCTTTAAAAAAATGCCTCTCCACAATACTTGTATAAATAAAATCTTATTTTTTTATTTTTGAAATTTTGGTCAAACAAGACCATAACACAAGTAAATAAGTTTTAGTTTTCAACGGTCATTTTGATCTTCGAACTGGAAAGTCTTAACTTGCAGTAATTTATTGAATATTTTAGACTTATCCAGTGCAGTTCAGTAAAGTCCAAACCATGCTGGTGTGGTCAATTCGATCATAATTAATAGATTTTCAGGCTTATCAGTTTGTTGTTGATGCTAACAGATCAATCACAACTACTTTTTAGTAATTAAACAGATTGCGTATACTAAAAACGATATGTTTAAATAGTTCTAAACCTACTTAAGTGGATAACTATGAAAGTTGGATTTCATAATCTAGTGTTCAGTTTGTTGAGAACGGTTCAGATCTTAGTGGCCAATTCAAGACACAAATTGTATGTTTAATTAATACTACATTGTCTGCATTAGGCATCCGTAGTTTACTTAGGGTTCAATTCTTTTTTTAAGAATTCATAAATGTTATATAACGAAAACAGAAGAAATGGCATGAACTCCGAAAGGAGAGTGTTGACATCGAAAGCCTCTCCTCATATGCATGCAATACCTATTTAGCGAATCTACACTTAACAAAATCGTTACATTTGGACGAAGGACTTAATCGATATCTTTCAATCGGGGACTAAAATTCCTGTATATAATAAATGATATTTAGGCTGAAGAGTATTAAACAATTGAAATCCATCTGAAGGCACATTGACAGTCTTAACTGCTTGAGATGAAACAAAACGTTAGCTGTCTACACATTGATGGCCAATAGTAATAGATTGATTAAGCAAAATTAAATGCTGGTTAAAAAATCAAAACCGAAAAAAACTAACTATATATAAGATCAAAACAACGGAATATTTGATAACAACAGCCTTATTCATGACTAGCTACAGAACATTTTAAGAAAATATTGTATGGGAGGGAAAAAGGAATGCAAACAAACTCCGTATTTAAGAACTAAAACGGAAGGTCCCTTATCAAATTTTAAAATCAAAAGCTCACACAAATCACACGAATGGAAAACAAATGTCATATTTTTAGGCATTTCCTTGTGTATAAAATGGTAAACGAAATCTAGTTTAATAGTTAGTTGAAGATATGTTGATTATTTTGTTTAAACATGCAGAAAACTGCTACAAATAAGCATATACAGTTAAGTTAAGAAACAAAATGCAAAAGCAATAGAACGAGTATTGTATACTTACTTATATAATCATTTGGTGTGAGGCTACTAGTAAAGACATTAAATCCGCAGGAACAAGTGTAAACATTTCCCATGTCTTTTCCGTTAAAGTCTAGGATTTCCAAATCAAAACTTTCAACGGAGTTATTCGAAATCATCTTGTATTTTTCCTTTACATACGACATTTCCATTACTACAGATAAGTTTCTTGCCTGGACCAATATGCCATGCTTTCGGTGCTGTTTTCTGGCAATTATGTTCTGAAACGTAGCATCTTAGGACGACACTTTCACCAAAGATAAAAGGGTGTGTTGTTTCCTCAAAAAACACTATAAAAATATAACAGCTTTATAATAAACATGTGTACTACGTGATGGCTTTTAAATTGTACATACCATTGTATGAGTTCATTTCATAGGTATGTAAACAAAACGTTACCGCTCTTTTTTAGTCATGTTTTACCCTAGTTTTTGATAAGTTTTATAAGTGGATAACTGTGTTGTATTTTAAGCTTCGACGGCATCAATTAGTTATTTGATCGTCGCAAATTAAGTTTACTGACGACGTGAACATTAGTGACGTTATCCAATTAAAGTAAACGTTACAAACAATGTTGCATTATAATATGTGATCTATGTTTGAGATCTGAAATTAGCTCCCAGATCAAATATTACAAATTGAGTACAAGTATTATATCATTGATATCACTTAATATGCTTACGAGTGTACTATTTACATATATTTGTCAGTCTGAATTCAAAAAAAGCAAAATGTTTTGTTTCTATTTCAATATATAAGCCGATTATATTTTGGTATTTTTTGTTTGTTCTAGAAACATGAATAACTCTTTTTGAAAACGAATTAAAAATTAGACTAAATAGATAAATGAACGTTTTTCAAAACAGTTTTCTGGCAGTTTTTGTGATGTTATTCATGTAGTTTAGGTAGTTCTTTCATTGACACATATACGATTTAAATATTTTTGAAACCTGCATTTTAATTTGAACGAAATTTACGTTCTTATATGTATATGCGATTTACTTGTAGAGATCGTTTTATATACTAATGTGCCAGATAATCAATGGTATGTCTTAAAATATTTTTTAAAGATAGGACCGAACATTTCCAATAGTAACTGGACATTAAGCAACTAAAATATATTACCTTTTCTGTTATCTCCCTGAACAACGTACGAAAAGGCAATTGTACACCATAGATATTTTAACAACTGGAACGAACTTGGCATTGATAGCTGTAATGTTCGAAGTCAGTTATCCAGATTATTGTCCTGTTCATCAAAATAGTATGACTTTAACATACATGCGATAAAAAAAAACGATATGTCAATTTACAATAAATCGAAAAAAAAATGTTTTCGTTTGACACATTACAAGTTAAAGTTAACATATTGTTCTTGCTATAAAAAATTTACCAATCAAGAAATTACTTTTTATTTTCAACCACCATGA
Organism: Mytilus edulis; assembly: GCA_019925275.1. Lineage (NCBI taxonomy): Eukaryota > Metazoa > Mollusca > Bivalvia > Mytilida > Mytilidae > Mytilus > Mytilus edulis. The sequence goes on along the minus strand of CM034357.1, from coordinate 44,495,400 downwards.
GTAAAACCAACTTTAATTTCCCCAACGATAATAAGGCTTTGGCTCCAACTTTTCTGATTACCGGACAGCGTCATCAATTTGACGATGAAGAAGACAAAAAATATATCATATACCAGGTCAAAATGTGTTTTGCTCTAAAAACAAATCATTTAACTATTTTCAGTACTGTCTAAATAATCATTTTTGTGCGGGTTAATGCATAAAAACCTTTTCGAGCGGAAATGATTGTAGTATATGATTACTTAATTAAGGGGGTTCGCGGGTCTAAATCATTTATATAGGATTTCTCTATATTTTTCTATAAATGAAATTTATCCTAAAGTTAATAGAAAAATAAAATTAAAAAGTGGGGTCACCGTTCATTTGCGCTCACAATCTGCCTTCGAAAGAAGCATACCTTTTTGTAAAAGTGGGTTTTTTTCTGTTGAAGTAATAGGAGAAATAAATTTAATATCGAAATAAAAAAAAGAAATGTATTACAGAAATCGGTCAAATTTTACTATAATTTAGTTTAATGACAGCTTATATGGAAATTGAATTAAAAAAATATAGGTCACCGATGAGTTGAAAAAGATATTTCAATTTTAGAGCCAAAAAATGGCATGTTTCCACCAAAGGGAGATAATTTGGAACTTTTTCAATGATGTATACATTTTAAAAGTCATCTTGGGCCAACACGAATTGACCGTTTTGAGTGTTTTTTGTACTATATGATAAAGTAACAACTACAAAAGGTAACAAATAAAATTTGTATTGAAAAACAAATGTTTAATTTTTTTCTGAAATTTTTATACCCTTGAGCCTCCTTAAAAGCTTAAAACGCAATTGACATTTCAAAATTTGACGTTGACTATACTCCTGAATGCTTAAGAAATAAAGCATTTTCCCCATTAGTTTGATTTGTTAGAGTTTTTAATTTTGTCAGTTGAATAGGAACTTTCCGTTTGAAATTTGATTTTACTTTTTCCACCTATTGACCGCATATTTCAACCGTCACTATGAATATTTGCTATCCGCTTACTGATCGCGTTAACTGACTATTTTCTTATGTTCTATGTAGAGCATAGTAACATATGTTCTTTGATTCCTAATTAGGCTCCTGATAAAATACATTGCTTGTCATACATCTGATGAGAAAATCATTGGTTCGGGTCTGTCATAGTTTTGTTCGTTAACTGTTTTGTTATAAATCAGGCTTACAATTTTTTACAATACTGTGACGGACATTTTTTATCCGACTATATGATATGTCGAAGGCTATACGATGGCATTGTATTGCTAACATCCATTTCATTTAAACTCTGGTGGATAGTTGTCTCATTCGCAATCCTATCACACCTCTAACCGGTAATTTTTAATTAGGATTTAGAATTATTGTGTTTTGTGGAGAAGGATCTATTTACCCTTCTGGAGTACCTAAGATCATCCCCAGTTTTTGGTGGGGTTCGTGTTGCGTAGTCTTTAGTTTTCTATCTTGTTTCTTCTGTACTATTATTTGGTGTTAGTATTTTAGTTGTTAGTCATGGCGATGTCATTTCATTTTAAATCTGTGAGTTTGGTAATCTATGCCTGGGATAAGAAAATCATTAAGAATTGTTGAACGAATTATCATTACGAAATAACAAACATAAATCATGTACTGAAAATACTCTACGTTAACCCACATATATACACACGTACATCAATACCAAAACCATACAGTGTAATGACACAACAACATTAAACAAAACTGAAATTATATAAAGTATTGACAAAACATTATTAAGTTATAACAAAACAATATCATGTCAATACGAAAGCATATCAACATAGCACTATACCATATCATACATGTATTAAGGCTATAACTAATTCAAAACTTACAAAGAAAAATTATCAAACCCATGTTATATAAAAAAAAAAATAATAATTCAACAACTTAACATTATATCTGAGAACCACATACATTATCTGTGGCGTTCCATAGATACTTCTTATCCGATTTATATATAATTACTTACATTTAATGTTTCCCTTCTTTATGTACACTAGTTATGCGTTTATAAAGTGTATTGATTGTGTACATGTATCGTTGTCTATATAAATTCGGCCCAAGTTAGAAAGATCTAGAACTTTTATATGTTAAATGTACATTTCTGGTGTTGCTATTTTCGGACATTATCCAGTCTATATGATATTTAACTTCCACCAGGAAGGTCATATTATAGATTTAAATATTTACTTCCTCATATATATATAGATTGCACTTTGTTATTACGACTGTTTCTCAAACCACACCTGCAAAATTATCCTGTCTATGAAAAATCCGGAAATGGCATTTCTAGTGTGCATGAATTAAAATGTTTCATTGAAGCTACTGTTTAAAAATCAAGGTAAATTGTGTCTTTTACTTGATATTTGCATCTATCTTGTTCATAATTTTCCACATTTTAATAATGACGAATTCGTGAGTTGCTGTGAAGGGATTATCGTTGTAGTTGTTGAGAGAACCTTCACAGGGACTTCTTGTTGGGATGAGACTACGATTGTGCGCTTTAGGATTTCTTTATTGATAAACACGATTGAAATTTGCCTTCACTCATTCGCAATGTTCTCCGGTGGTTCTTGTAGCTATCTGTGTATCTGGGGACTACATTTTTGTTTTACATGTCAATCATCGTATCCCAGCTTTTTTGTTGGTTATCAAGAACATTCTTGTGTGCCTTAATGTATTACTGAACATTCATGATGCTTAAGATTAACTACAAATTCCGTAAATATAGTCAATGTTTGTAATAGCAATTCGCCATACATCTGTCCGTCAACTCTCAACCTTCTTTACGCGTGATATATAACTTGATAATAAAAGGATCTTGACTTGTTCTTTTTTTGTTGCATCTTAGATAATGTATAATGTATAATGGTATTCTTATGAATCCTTATGTTTTCAAATAACGTCCTGAATCTTTTCATAATCTTGTCAACGTTTTGAACATTCATCACTAAGTGCATTATAGACTATGACCTACATAGTGTATAGTTTCTCTTTGCGGCTCTTTTTGAATGGTTGAATTCGGTGAGGCGATTGCCCCATTGCTTCAATCAAAGCTTCACCCCTGCTCGAGTGTGGGACGTCTTATATATACATGGGCCTATATCCTATTAATACTTTTATTTTTTTCATTTAACTTCCGACGTTGCCTATACCCCTTCCCCTTTAAAAACCATGGAGCAGCATATGGCAACGATATGTCATTAAATTTTGTTGATCAATGTTACTTACCTACAAAACAAACCAACAACATAAAGTGATATCAGAGTTCCACATAAGACAGCTGTGGTGTTCCATATCACTGCGTACATTCTTGTATGAATAATATGTAGTTTTTATTTTTGTACAAATGACGCAATTGAAGTTGTTTTAGGATAACATATAGGTTGAATTTTTTTCGATGGACAGTGTTTAGATCTGTGTTAGCCTTGCTTATCATAAATGTGTGGTTTCAAAACATAATAAACCAAGTGATACACATAGACAAAACCGGGTGATTGTGTAGTAAATAACATTGACAAAACCAGCTCCTTCTATTTTGACATGACCAATTTATTTGGTTCGATACACAGAAATAAAAGTTTTGAAGTGCTCAAAATGACAAGTTTTGCAATCTCCATTTCAATTACTTTCGTTTCGTACATTTCTTTCTGTACAATGTGAACAATTTAACGAGATATTGAACAATGTCGTGGCAAGGTTAACTCAATTCGTGACATTGACATGCATTTTCATTTTTTTTTCCGTTAATTTAGAACCGTTGTAGAAAATGTTACATCTCGCAATAGAAAATAGTTATATAATTATATATATTCTTATATGTCATAAAATAACAGAAACCTACCTTTTCTCTGTCTTTTTGTGTTCCGTGCCGGATATCAGATATACCATTGAGTCCAAACATTTTTTGCCGGTGTAGTTTAGACACAGAGGACATTATGATGGTTACTTTCTTATATGCAATGAAGTGTAGTGTGAAATTTTCACTGTAGCACTGGAAAGGATTAAACTTTATACATGCAAAGTATTTCTTTGGTTGAAATAAAGGTAAATACTGTACATTTTTTTTAAAGTGCCAATTTAACAAAGACTAATAGGAAAAAATCAATGGCGGTATTACACCTTTATAATGGGATAAGTACAAAACATCAATTTAAGGATTAAGCTAGGTTCACACTGCCGATCAGATCAACTCGATAAAGCCCGATCAAGACAAATTACGTGATCGGCAAGATCGACTCAATCGACAAGGATGATCGAAACGTCGAAAGCATGCACATTTGAACAAAACAAGGTAGTCTTTAATTAAAGGATACGGAAGGACTTTAGCCAATTTTCAATAGGTCAAATAAAAAACTGTTCAAGTCCTACCTGAATTTTAACATTCAAGGAATCTATGTCAATATCTAAAACTATTTCATGATTCATAATATTACATAAATGCATAAATTAAAATTGTCATTCATGTTTCTTAATTGATGGCAGTCTGGAGGAAAATTGCAAATATTTACATTTTTATCTTTCTCTAAATTTTTTATCAAATTGACTCGATAACCAAAATGATATTTTTTGTATTCGAAAGACATAATATCATTCAAGGATCAAACTTTTCATTTTTGTTTTACTTCCAACAGAGGTCTTGTCAAATTCCACTTTGTTTGTGGTAATGTTATGAATTCAGGTAAATATCAGGACTATTGGACCTATCTCTTTTGTAATATATGAACAGTGACAGCAAAATATATTGAGTGAATTATGTTTTAAACCATCCCTTTTTTGATACCTGTGGGGCAGTAAAATGGACCAAAAGTTAATTGATAAATTAACCAATCCAAGATTTTAATGTACACTACAGTTTTACCATTAAAGCAATCTAGGTTCTGACAAAATGTCTTGTCAGTAAACTGCTGTTTATTATATTTCATTTTGATTTATATACAATTTTCAGCTAGAAAAGAAGCTCGCCATTTCTCTACTTTTCCTTTTGTCAGTCGCGTACACAAACGCACATTGCCGTGTCATTGCAAGGGTTGTGGTATTGGGTACGGGCATGGTGGCTAGGATGGCCGATATGGTGGCTATGGCGGTTTAGGCGGCTATAGTTTAGGATACGGTGGATTTACCTACATATGCGGCTTGAGTTTAGGATAAAGTGGTAATGGCGGCTTAGGTGGCTAAGAATATTAGGGGTTGAGTATACGACTTATCGGAGGATATGTTGGATTTGGTTTAGGATATGACGGATATTTCGTTGGATATAATGGTGGACTTGTGCGTGATGCCAGAATAGTTTTGAATGGCTACGGACTTTTGCATGGTGGCGTGCATGGTGGCAAGAAGGGTGTAGTAATTGATACAACGAAATTGAAGAACTGACATGAAATTTACATACCGCATGAAAGATATAGACGGCAGGTGTAGTTTCTGTTCATTTTAAGCTAAAACAATTAATGTACGTACACATTGTGTTCTGATATACAAGTATGAAAATTGTATAATGTAATTTTTATCAACATGTGATTAAACAATTATGAGCTAAATATGCAAAGCGTATAGTATTAGATCAATTTGAGTCAGGTTGTCTGGAATGTTCACCCCTGTAACGTTGTTACACTATTTTTTCTCTAGATTTGAACAGATAAAACTATATTGGTCTTTTGTGGAGAGTTGTCTCTTATTTTTTGTATACGTTGTTTTTTAACACCCCTGTTTTATGCCAGGGGAAGGTTGATCGCTTAAAAACATTTTCAACTTTACTATATTCTTAAATTGCTTGTTGCAATGTGCAGAGATTGTAGTTCAGTTATTGTAGTTGGTTTTGCTGTTATATCTGTTTTTTTAAATTATTTTGTAGTAAATTAGGCCGTTAGTTTTCTTATTTAATTTGTTTCATATTTTTATTTCTGTTTTATTAGGACATTTTATAGCCGACTATATTGAATAGGTTGTTCTTTTTTTTTTAAACCAACAATCTGTATACATATTGGTAAATAGGAATAACATTATAAAACATAATATACAAAAAGAAATGGTCACATGACAAGATAAGAATGTTACAGTTACTATGATACAAGATAATTTATTTATCCTGCAATTGGGTGTCCTACTATACAGATACAGCCCTACAGATATCGCTATGCTGTATCTGTATACTATACAGATATCGCTTTAAAGCTCCGCCCACTGCCGGACTGAGTATTGTTTGAACCTGTGTGACCTCAGAATGTGTATTCCAGTTGCATTCCAATGACGATGACAATTGTCGATTTCAAAACTTGAATGTGTATGATTGTGTTACAAAATCAACCATGTCAATTTCAGCATGCATGTTTAGTGAATGTCAAGTCTGAAGCGTAGGACAACTCATACACTTCTGTTTCAAATTGACAATGTTTTGTTATTTGTTTTTACTGTTGAAATTAGTTGTTATGTTAGAATAGATAATTATTCACCTTGAGCGATGTATTATTGTTGACCATTCGAGATTCTTTTTTGCGAACCCGTCTTCAGCGTAATGTGTGATTTTGATATTACTACGCGGGCCTCAAGGGATTACAGATCGAAAATAAATACTAAATATGTTAGTTTTTGTGTCTTTCAAAACAAAACAATATGCAGAATTAATTGCAGGATAAAGACAATAACTGTTTAGTGTCTTTAAATATCAGCTGTATTTTTACTCGGCTCGAAACAGGTGTAGTAGCTCACTAAAAGCTCGCATACACCTTGTTTCCTAGCCTCGTACAAATACAGCTGATATTTAAAGACACTAAACAGTTATTGTCTATATAATATAATATACCCTATTGCAAACATTTGATTGCTGTAAAATAACAATACCATACTCTTCATTAAAAAAAGAGTTGTGTTAAAAATTATAAAAGATAACAATGTTGATTAAAAGTAGTATAATTTCAAATGTTTAGCTTCATATCCTTCTCAGTAATAAGAATGAAACCACTACTACATAGTCACAATGCTTTCTTTGGTAAAATATAGCAATTTCACTTGTCTGTTGCCTTTTAAAAGTTCACATGACATGGCAGTCATTTCATGTCAAAAATATACCTTACCATGACTTTCGCGGAAAGAGTTCTTCAAAACTGCAATGCATCAAGAAGCCATCACTGTATACATGTATCATATTTGTGTTTCGTTAATTTTTTTCGTACATACATCAGGCTGTTTGAGTGCCCGTTTGAATTCCTTTACATGATGAGGAGGGATGACTCTAACAAACTTACCTACACATGAGGGTCTTGCATTGTTCTTTCTTAGTATTTAAAAAAACTGTATTTGTAAATCAAAACTCGAATCCGCATTTTTTTTAATCAGTAAACAGGAGATGCATGTAGTTCGCACTTTATTGGCGTGTAGTTATAGTCAAAATTGTCAAAATTGAAAGTGAAACGATGGTGCACCATTTGGTTGATTTTTTCTACCATAATAATGCACATCAGTAAAAACGATAATAAAAGGTATTTTTTTACATTTAATATGATATCAAACAAACTTACTGACAAAACGGACACAAAGTAAACGCGTGTTACCTTAGATAGACCCAGACATTTCGATTTTGACCATGTTAACGTTATTAAAGTAAACGGAATGTCCGCGAAGCTTGAAGTAAACTTAAGAAATAAGTGCGCGCGGCGTCAACGTGAGTTCACTTTTATTATGTTTTGCTCAGTCTGCATACACACAACTGTCTTATTCTCATTCAGTTCAAAGGGGCGAGACCTATAAAATAAAAGCAACTAGTTCTAGAATATTAATTACACATGCTTGCTCCGGGTGCGGGAGTATCTCTCTACATTGAAGACCCATTGGTGGCCTTCGGCTGTTGTCTGCTCTATGGTCGGGTTATTGTCGCTTTGACACATTCCCCATTTCCATCCTCAATTTTATCTAGTTATATCTATAAATATGCTTATCTCCGGTCATCGTGGTCATGAAACCGTCGTCATTCTTCGGAGATAGCCTCGCTATTTAATAAGGTGACGTCTTAACTGTAATACACAGGAAATGGTGAAACCTATTATTGAGTCCATGCATTATTTACTGTTTATTTGGATACGATTTAGTTTTTTATGAATCATATATGATTTTTTTTAAATCGGTGAACATATATTTGACAGCTAATATCTACTTAAAAGAATATGTGGTTTGATTGCAAATTGGACAACTCCTAACAAGAGAAAAAATGAAATAGAAATTAACTGATAAAGGTCACCGTATGGCATTCAACAACATGCAAAACCCATACGACATAGTCGGCTCTAAACGGCCTTATAATAAAAATTGTTAAACAATCCAAACGAGAAAACTAACGGCCGAATTAATGTACCAAAAATGAAAGAAAAACAAGTATGTAACACAGCAACAAACATAAATCACTGTGTTACAGGCTCGTGACTTGGGACAGAAACCCACAATACAGAATGTCGCGGTTTTAAACATGGTGGAAGGATCACTCCCTCCATCTAACATTGGACAATGTTGTAACAATTTAGCTGAAAATAAGTAACTTATCATACGGACAGATATAAAAATACATTTAACAATAGCACAGATTGCCGTTGCCGGATACTTGTACATATCAGCAACAAAAAGACACTCAGTACACATCTAAGAGAATTCGCAGTTACTGAAAGCTAGTTCAAAGCTAATTTCAACTAATAAAAAAAATCATGCATCGAAGACTAAATAATTAAACAATTAATATAAGTAATGCCCTTTTAAAAACAAAAACACATCATGCTTATAGATTATACGGAGTAATATTTCAGAAGATGTGAAATAATGTTCACGGTTGATCATTTTAAAAGAAAAACATGAAAAAATGAAATGAAATACAAACATCATTTGATATCAGATTGGACAACACAAACTACCAATTTCCGCTTGTCTAAGAAACAGAAAAATATTCAGGAAACAATAAAACAAGCTTGCCCCTATGTTTCAGTGTTTCCATTGTACACTAGTAATTGAATATCTATAGCGAATTTTGTCACTCGCAAGTCTCTCTCTATTTTTATGTATTTAAAACAAGAAGATGAGGTATGATTGCCAATGAAACAACTCACCATAAGAGACCAAAATGACACAGAAATTAAAAACAATAGATAATCGTACGGCCTTAAACAATAAGCAAAGCCCATACTGCATTGTCAGCTAAAAAAGGCCCCTAAATGACAATGAAAAAGAATTCAAACGATAAAAACTAATGACCTTATTTAAGCACAAAAATAAGCAAAAAACAAATATGTAACACATAAACAAACGACAACCACTGAATTACAGGCTCCTGACATGGGACAGGCACATACATACATAATGTGGCGGTGTTAAACATGTCAGCGGGATCCCAACCGTAACCTGCTAGTACAGTGGTATAACAGTAAAACATAAGAACGAACTATAAAAATCAGTTGAAAAAGGTTTATCTCATTAGATGGACAAACATACAAGTGAACGTGGCCGGGTACTTGTGCATACCAACAACAAAAAGACACTAGGTACAGATCTAAGAGTACTCTTAGTTTACTGACCGCTAGTTCAAAGCCACTAACAACTTTTTAAAATCATGCATCTAAAACTGAATTATCAATGAATGGTTTAAAATAATATTCATTTTATGCTGCATTTTGTTGCACCTGTCCCAAGTCTTAAGCCTTTGGCCTTGTTTGTCTTGTACAATTCTTAATTTTAGTTTCTTTTATATATTTTGGAGTTTATTATGACTTCAATTATCACTAAACATTTATGGTTTGTTTTGTTTGGGTTTTTTTTTGGGGGGGGTGGGCAGCTGAAGCACGCCTCCAGGTGTGGGGTTTTCTCGCTGAACATGTATTAGATACACATTAGTGGCCTTCATCTGTTTTCTGCTCTTTGTTCGGGTTGTTGTCTCTTTAACACGTTCCCCGTTTCAATCACAAATTCTATTAACTGTCATTTAACCTATAACGAGTGGCGACAAACACATACTTATAAACACAAATAAAAGTTTGAACAGTAGAACACGAAGATGATAAAAATATTTATATGAAAATAATTCATTTCTAGTTTCAATTATATGGTATTTTTTTTTCATAAATTTCCTGTTTCAAAACTCTGAATTTTTCGAAAAACTAACGATGTTCTTATCCTCGTGAATAGATTACCTCAGCCGTATTTGGCTCAATTTTTTTGAAATGTTGGGTTCGCAATGCTTTTTAACTTCCTACTTGTTTGGCTTTACAACTATTTTGATCTGAGCGTCACTGATTAGTCTAACGTAGACGAAACGCGCGCCTGGCGTATTAAATTATAATCCTGGTACCTTTCATAACTATTTAACACTGATGGTTTCAGAAGAACTTGAAACACCCAATTATTCTATTACCTGTGTTGTAACCATTTATGTCGTAAACTTTGTCTGAATATCTTTAAAAACTGTAAATTTAAATGTGGAAAAGCTTTTATAAAACTGGATATTATGTATTGCATGATACATTTAACTACCAAAGACTTTGATGACACTTAACCTAGAAATAGCAGGAGGAAGTTATGTGTTATATTTTAATGATATAGAAGCATAATTAACGGAAAATCTAGAAAGCATTAAATGGGCTATACACCGTCTTCGATAAAAGACCTGTACTATACCATATGTCTTAAGCTGTTATAAATCGTTCAAGGTCTACTAATAATGTGTTTTATTATAATCAAAAGTAACGATCAAAGATTTGCCCTCCACCCACACATCAATGTTCAATACAACAAATAGAGCAATTTCCGATGCAGAGATCGCATATCCGTTCAGTTATATACTACGTAATCCTACCCTCGTATTGCGAAGCACGTATGAAACGGATATAACCTACATGTATGCAGGAAATTTAAAATACAGTAAATCGTGACAGAAGACAACTGCTTAAGTCATTCCAGACATAGGTAGCTACCAGATACACAGTTGGCCTATTCCGGACTTGGTACAGGTATTATTAGAATAAAAACGATGCGTTAGACCTTGATTTGCAGCTAGCTTAACTTCATATATGTATGACAGTTATTTATAGTTCTCACATACTTAAGAATATCACTTAACTGTAAAACAGTATACAAGAAATACACAAAGCAAACGATTTAAAGATAAATATAAAAAACATCAAACTCTAGGGAAAACGAAAAAGGGGACGACCCTTATCAAATCGAACAATCAAAATCTCTTATATATATATATTAGATGAACGAAAAACAGTTGTCATATTCCCGACTTGGTACAGGCATATCCTTATGGTAAAAATGGTGTATTAAACCTGGCTGTATAGGACTACCTACAGGTATTACTAAAATACAATTATGTGTTAAACCTTGATGTGCAGCTAGTTAAACCTCTCGCATGTATGACAGCATTTGTTAATTCACTGATTTAAAATCACCCCTGTCTGTTGAATTGTTCCGTTTTGAATTTAATTGTCAATGACGTTTATGATTTACGTACACAATACAAAATACGATAGCACAACATTGTTATGACAATTTTGTAGGAATACAGACAGTATCATCAGTTTCTGACAGAACATAACTTCATATATGTGTGTGTATAACATTGTAGTGTTGTGTTGCTGTTGTGCCATAGTTCTCCTCTTTTATTTGATGTGTTTCCCTCAGTTTTAGTTTGTAACCCGGATTTGGTTTTTTTTTTCTCTCTATCAAATTTTGAATTTCAAACAGCAGTATACTACTTGTGCCTTTATTCATACTGTTTTGTAATTATGGTATAATTCTAAGGCATCAACAGTGCAGTTCCTCTATAAACCACTTAAACTGAGTTTTACTTGTGGAAGTAACAGACATTTGTCATTCAGATTACTTTGTAGCTGCGGAACTGTAGCTCATAGGTCCTTATGTTATTTTTTTACTATTTGCGGACCATAGAGCTACGGATTTTTCCTATTTCAAAACGTTCGGAATTGCGACCCAGGTTCAGGTCGCACTTATTTCCCCAAAAAATATTCTTTGTTTGCAAAGCTTGTCAATGTATCTAGTTCGTTTCGTTAGATATTTTTCTAAGATATGACGTACCTATTTATGTTTGAATATGCATTTCATTAACACTATTATCTAATTATTTCCATTTGTATACATTCTCCGCCTATTTTGTTCGGCCATATTGAATCTCGTGGTGACGTCACGAAAATCAAGAAACGAACTATATATATTGACAAGCTTTGCAATCATTATAAAGAGTATTTTTTGGGGAAATAAGTGCGACCTGAACCTTGGTCGCAATTCCGAACAAATAGTCAAAAAATAACATAAGGACTAATGAGCTACGGTTCCGCAGCTATTTACTATTAACCCCAATAAGAAATTCAAGTTACGAAATTTCTCTGTCATATATCATAATTTGTTTCTAATAGAAGTCAACATGTCGAATCTGAAGACCTGTAATAACATAACCAACTTAATTTGACAACTGAAAATTCCGTCAAAAAAAGAAGGGTGTCAAAGAAAATATTTGTAGCAGATGTGTATCACCTCCTTTGCTATTCTTTGTAATATATTAAACTGATCTTAGGTTGTATTATTAATGTATTATATTTTGAAATGTTTATATTTATGATGCACTTTTGTGTCAAATTTATTTGTCAAAGATATTTTTTGTATTTAAATGACTAAATAACCTTTTTCGTCAATCTGATGGTTTTTTTATATCATTTAACAAATCGACCTAAGACTCCTGCCTGGGTATACATAAGTGTGTTTATGCTATTTAACTGTCTTAAAACCAATTGTATTTGCTAATTGAAATTATCTACCTGTCTGTCTTAAAAGAACATGAATACATATGCAATACAATGAATCGATTTAGTAAAAAATGTTTTTACAATTAGAAAGAAATTGGTAAAGTATTTTATATCTTCATTATCCTTACTATAATTGTTATTTACCTCCCTCTATTTATAATCAGTATGAGTAGCATGTCTTGTCACTTAAACTTTTTCGTAATAGTATCCATGTAAAGGAAATACGAAGATTCATAATACAAATTATCTCTTTGTTAAACGTTTTACATCAGACAAACGGTAAGTTTGTTCCTGACAAAAAAAAACCACTTAAGGATGTACTTCGGTAAGATATAAATGATATATAAATGATAATTTATTTTATTGCATATATTTCCCACCGAAAGTAACCAAAAGCTAGCATGCAATAAATTCTAATTTTGCACTAGTGCAATAAATCTTTAAAACTCATGACGTAATTAATGACAAAATCTTAGTTTTAACTTTTTTTTTCTTACAAATATTATATTGCTTTAGGTGTAATACCACCAAATCATTGTGTCACATCCGGTTGAATACGAAAGTAGGCCTCAAAAAATATTCCCTTGAATTTGACAGTTGTAGAAAATTAACCCTGCATTTCAATGCACTTAAATTTTTCTGAGTCGTAAATATGTATGTTGGATGTCTGAAAGCATCATTCTTTTTTTTATTTGATGGTCTTATAAAATATTTTGGAACGTTAAGGTTACAAAGTTACCAAAGCTGGTAACCAGTAAATAACAGTGTAAACATTGGGTTGTTTAATTCCGGTGATGATTATTTTCTTATATGCAATGAAATGAAGTGTGAAATTTTCACTGTATCACTTGAAAGGATTAAACTTAACACATGCAAAGTATTTCTTTGGTTGAAATAAAGGTAAATACTGTACATTTTTTTTTAAAGCGCCAATTTAACAAAGACTAATAGGGAAAGATCAATGGTGGTATTACACATATACAATAAACGGGTTATTGCATGTATATTGGGGAATATTGTCTCTCGTAAGACATATTTTGAGCTCGCAAGCTCGTGTAATATAAAATTCTACTCGGGGCAATATTTCCCAATATTCATGCAATCACCCTATATTATTAAATACTTTAAGTCATAAGAACTCCCTATGCGGACACAACTGAGACACTTATGCTGTGATGTTTCGTGAAAAAGGATATCCCAAAATAGAAAATTGATATGAAATACTATTTTTTTCAAATGTCTAATATAGGGCTGTGCGGCATATTTTGAAAATTTATATGCCCTGAAACTGTTTTGCCTACTTCAGAATTAATTTTTACCGCTATAGTATGTTGTTATACTGGTAACAGCCCAGAGTTATATCCCTATGAGATGAACATAGATACCATATCTGGGAACCAGTATTTAAACAAATCAAATTATCTATATTAAAATATTATATATCTCCCCAAAAGAGGCGTGGTTTAAGAAATCTATATTTACATTGTGATACTTATAGCCCAAACACTAATCCTAGATAGAGAATAATTGAAGTTATTGACAGTAAGCTTAATGTTTTTAATCACATACATTCGGAAAGAAAAAAATATAACGTACAGGTCTTTCCTACGAAACAAAAGCATACAATGAGTTTTCATAATTATTTTGACATACAAGTTGTACCTGCCTGATTAAAAAAAAACTTCTCCACATAGAAAAAGTTAAGTTTGAACATGTTCTGACTGCTCGAATTAACCAAATCAAGACAACATGTACGAAAGCCGAGAAGGATCGCTCAAAATTCACAACTCATGATTCATAATTCAAAAATCAAAAACAAATGTTTTGAAAATATAACACGTGTTTCCAGTATAGTCAAAATATGCAGAATTGCGCCTTAGCAGTAAGTAAAAACTGTAAGTATTAATATTTGAATATGAGACATCATATTTTAACACAATAAAACAAGGAACACTAAAAACATTTTATCAATGAACATTTAATGGCAATACATGGGAAAGTACAGGTATACTACAAAATCAAAAATAATTTTTACAAAAGATAAAAGGTCACAAATATATAAAATGAGTTAAAACTGAAGTTATAACAGTAATTAAAGCTATTAAAGCTTATAATTTGATACGCTAAACGTGCATTACATAAAAACTAACATTTTTTCTGTACCAGATGCGCATTTCGACAATCAATGTTTTTTCAATGATAATCGGGGCAAATCTTTTTGAAAATCCAAAGGTTATTAAACAGATGAAGACTGTCTAAACCGCAAAATTAAAAACGAATATAACCAAAGCCATGCAGGTGAGCTGGAAGACATAATAATTGAAAGTTATATGCTTTTAATGTCTGTTTATTATTTTCTTATAAATGAGTGCAAATAAAAAAGATATTCCACATTCACCTCAACGGGAAATAAACAAAATCATAATTTCAAAGTCTTTTTTAGAAAAATGATGTGAATAATAATTGATAAATCGTTTAAAAAAAAAGAAAGATAGAGGCTTGCATGTATTTCAAATATAAATTCAGAAATATTTGAAATTTTGCGGAAAAGTTTTTGCTCTTATTTTTATATGAAATGATTTTCGAATTGATATTTTCATAACTTTTTTTTTTAGTGTCACTGATGAGTCTGATGTAGACAAAACGCGCGTCTGGCGTATTACGTTATAATTCTGGTACCTTTGATTACTATTAACACCACTGGGTCGATGCCACTGCTGGTGGACGTTTCGTCCCGAAGGAACCACCAGCCCACCTTTCAGCACATCGTTGTTGACATGAATATCAATTATGTGGTCATTTTTATAGAATTTCTTAAACAAAACTTTGAATTTTAGAAAAACTAAGGATTTTCTTATCCCAGGCTATAAGTAACTTTATAGATTAATATTCTTCCAACATGAGAAGTTCACATACATCTTTGGAAAGGTTTAACACTATCTTTCAATTGGTGCCACACTCTGATTTTGTTTTGTGTTGTATAATATTTTTTTCTATCTGTATCATGTATTTAGCTTTATATTAAGAAGTCTTATGTTCTACGAT
This sequence comes from Mytilus edulis, assembly GCA_019925275.1. NCBI lineage: Eukaryota > Metazoa > Mollusca > Bivalvia > Mytilida > Mytilidae > Mytilus > Mytilus edulis. Next base: position 44,479,530 of record CM034357.1, on the reverse strand, counting down.
ACATTCTTTCCCTTCTGATATTGATCAACAGACAATGGTCACATATGCTGAAGTTACATGTATAATATATTCAATACAGAAATCATGACAAAATTCAAATACGTTTTAAACATTTCAAGGCAGTAAATCATATACTGTATATAATGTTAACCTTAATTTCTACCTTGTTTAGTGTTCAAAAGTGACAGCCTTACACTATGCGAATATATTGTAAACAATTTAAGGCAGTACATTATATACTGTAATGTTTTACCATAACTTCAACACGATTTAGTGTTTAAAAAACACAACCTTGTTAAATGTAAATGCTAATCATATACTGATTTTTTTAACTGAATTTTTGCATGATTAATTGTTTACTCTAAAGAGTCTACCGAATTCCTGTCGAATTTCTGGGATTCTCCAAGCATAAAGAAACGGGTTTGAAAATGAGTTGAGAAGCAATGGAATCAAAAGTATAATTTTTGTCTGCAATGATAAAAATAAACTCGATAAAATCTCTATCCAATACGACGCCACAAAAGGTCCGGTTAATATTACAGTTTGAATAGCAATAATGATTGTTGTTAGAAATGCACGCATCTCCCATGTTTTTTTGAAATGTGTGGTGTCATCAAATGAATTCACGGATTCAGTGGATACTATAGAAACGTTGTGATTCAAACCAATCATATCAGTTACCTTATTTTCTTCTCGAATGCAATCATTTTTTGTTGATATGGACTTCGATGAATTTGTTGGAATTTCTTTTGTCATTTGAAACGCTATATAGTTACTATCTTCAATGCTTAAACTTTCACTTCGAACACTTCCTATTTTCTTTTCATCTCGTTTACAATTCGAACAGCTGGGATCATCAAAGGTACGGCGATTTTGACTGCAAATAATCTTACTTGATTCTCCTTTTTCCTTGTTATCTCCCATGTTTTCGGGTTTTAAATTAACTTGTTGAATAAATATATCATGAATTGAAGTAATTTCTTCCTTGCTGTTACTTTCTCTTGGAACGAGTGAAACATTGTTCTGTAAAGTCTGACAACTTTGTCTAGTTGGTATGCGATAGGATTGCACCTGTCCAGTTGTATTTGTTTCCTCTCTTATTCCTTGCATCGGTGCAATCGTTCCTTTGAAATATATTTTCCATAAACGACAACTAGTGATAATAGACATTATAAATAACAGAAATATGATTACGGTAACTGGTAAACATATTACAAGTACAACAATGTAAAATCTATCTCCATAAACAGCCTGGGGTCTGCAAACCTGTATGTTTTCTTCTTGTGGTATAAGTATCAATGCACAAAGCGAAAATACGAATGTAAAGCACATTGATCCTCCAATATATATGAATTTGTTCTTATCAAAATGTCCAATGGTCCCAAAGTTGAATGACCTCACTACTAAGTACCTTTGTAAACACAGTAGGAATATCAAACAATAGTTTGATTGAATGCCAAATGCAAAAAGAAATATCTGTAGTACACAAGATCCAACTGTTTCATGTTTAAATACAGATCCTAGCGAAAAGAGCGCTGATGAAACCCCCAAAATAATGTCGCTAAAAAAAATAGCTAAAATTGTAAGATTGTGAAAAGTTTTCTTCAATGCTTTAAAACAGACAATGATATAACTGATGTCCACTAAAACTGTCACTGCAGCTAAAGAAGAAAATACTATCGCAACCGCATTGCTTACATTTGGCTCCTTGTGTATGATATCTGTTGCCTGGTAAAAAAAAAAAAAAATGTAATGCTATATTCTTTGTATTCTATTTCGTACTGCCTTGCTTGTTTTATTGTTAGAAATGATAGAGGGTGTATGACATTATCAGAGGCGTTGTTTCATGCATGATGTCGTTAAAGTGAATTTTATTTCCTTTCTAGCAATCCAAAAAATGGAAAAACAAAATTCTTTAAGTCGACATTGAAATAAAAAGCATTTAAAAATAGGATAGTGTAATAAAACAACTATACAATTAGCAAATAAACTTATCAGAGATAGTATTGGGATGATGTTGTACACTATAAGTCTGATTAAAATATATATATATATATATATATTATTACTGTCAACAACAAGAAATATTTTTTTGAAGTTTTTGTCGTCATTACGTTCCGTCAGTTATCCACTATCCATCAACAATAACCAGTATAGAATATACAATGCATAAAATGTTTTAATATCTTAACAACAAACATACTTACATTCATTTTATTCTTTAATGATTGTAGAGCTTCTCATTGTGTTTGTCCTAAAATGAAATAAAACAATTTTATACAACTGTTTTAATGGTTCATTTCAGTGCGTTTTAGTTGCATTTTTGAGCAATTGGTTTTCAAACAAATATGGTTTTACCAAATTATAAGTAATTAATTATATTTTTGTAATTGTTGTTATACGTTTTCGGCATTTCGACTATATATATCTCTTCTGTAATGCTTCATGTCATAACATTGAACAGCAAATGAAACAAAAGGATATGAAAAATAAAGTTAAAATCGTGTGGCCGAGTGTGGTTAATATCGTTTTACTATATGAGTTTTCCCGTATCATAATAGTTTTCGGTCACATAAGCCTTAAAATCATAACTCAAAGCTGTACTTAGGTGAAGTTTAGGAATTAATGTCAAATGTCGGACTTTTTGTTTTTTCCCATCAACATGATAAATATAGGGTAAAATATTTTGCTGAATCAGACTTTCTCGCAATTTTCGTTAAATCAAATATATCAAAAAGGAGCTCCATAACCTTCAATATTTAAAGCCTATCGTGTTCCTTAAGGATATCTGCTCCTTTATTTTTTGAATTTTTGTCAGATTTTCGGAATCCTCTGGTTTTATCCATGTATTGCCATTACAAAAACTTGCCTACTAACCCCTACTTTTCTTTTCATAATTTTATTACATGAAGTTCAAAAGTGTTCAAAATCTTATAAAATTCTTGTAATTTTTTCATAGTTTTTGACACAAAAAAGGTGCCAAATGTAAATGGATAACAAATCTAGAGAGAATTATTTCCCGCCAAATTTTATATGGCTTATATCTCGAAAACAAGTACATGGATCCCTTATTTTTTTCTGCTTTTATTGTTTCTTAAATTATACGCTATCAATTCATAACAGTCTTTTAAAAGGCTTGTTATTTTAAAACAGAGTAGCGAACATCCTTAACAAATACTCTTCCAACTTAAAGGATCAATTCGAATTCTTGATTTTTAAAATTAGCCCTAAGTACATCCTTAAGTTTTTGACAGGCCTTTTGTAAGTATGCAATATGTAAACATTTTTACCAAGTTTGTTTTATGGCTTAACTGTTTAAGCATGAATACCTCCATTATATTGATAACATCAAATTTAATGTTTGATCGTACGTCCGCACAGAAACTTTTTCCCTACAAGATGAGACCGTGAAACATCGAATTTCAAATATGATTCATATGGCCATGAAATAACATTGGAAATAAATACTGTCTAGAAGGACCAATATATTGTCTTAATAAAAAGTGCCTTGATTCTTATTGAACAAATCTGTGAATATGATTTACATATTCGCGTATCACATTTCGAAATTAATTTTGAAATCTATATAAAGGTAAGTTATACAGATATAGGAATATGTGGTACGAGTGCCAATGAGACAACTCTCCATCCAAATAACAATTTATAAAAGTAAACCATTATAGGTCAAGATACGGCCTTCAACCTGAAGCCTTGGTTCACACCGAACAGCAAGCTATAACGGGCCCCAAAAACAACTAATGTTAAACCATTCAAACGGGAAAATCAACGGGAAATCTATATAAAAACGAGTAACGAGAAACACGTATGAACTACATAAACAGACGACAACTACTGTACATCAGATTCCTGACTTAGGACAGGTGCAAACATTTGAAGCGGGATTAAACGTTTAAATGGTTTCAAAACCTTCTCCCTTTTTCTGAAACAATAGTATAACATCACAACATATATGCATATTTAAAAATATTTAATTCAAATTTTATTTACTTTTTTACCGTCACTTACAGGGATGCTAAACATAATATCTTTTAAGAAAAGAATATGAAAGTTTCCCATTCAAGACCGTTCGCTGCACACAGAGTCAAATATAACTAACAAACAAGCGTATCACAACTGCATTTCAGCTCATAGGCATCTTAAAATTTATTTTATTTTAAAAGTTCTTAATATGTCTTAGTAACTGAAACTAAAAGGACAAAGATATGGTCAATTAGCTATTTCTAGATGAGTATAATATCTCTCCAATTTTTAACTCAGTGCAGGCCTTTGATGGTTCTTTCAAAGAGGGACGAAAGATACCAAAGGGACAGTCAAACTCGTAAATCTAAAACAAACTGACAACGCCATGGCTAAAAATGAAAAAGACAAACAGAAAAACAATAGTACACATGACACAACATAGAAAACTAAAGAATAAACAACACGAACCCCACCAAAAACTAGGGGTGATCTCAGGTGCTCAATCTAGACGATAGTTATTACATGTAGACCTTATGTAAACCCTTGGTAACACAAAAGAAGAGATTACATAAGTGTTTGATTCAAAAGATGTCTTATGAAACAAAATAGTGCTAATTTCAGATTAATTTAACAGTCTTACTTATTCAAAGCTCTTTGGTTTATTTTGTAAATGTGAAAGATATACTTACTTCAACTGTACTCATAAAATTAAAGTTTTAAGAACTGCATGAAAACGTCTAAGAAACCTGCAGTTGTTAATATCTGTGTCGTTTGATCCCTTGTGGAGAGTTGTCTCATTGGCAATCATACCACACGTACTTCGTATAAACAAGTGTTGACAATAATTTTAATTGGCAGCTTTTAAGTTATAGATTGTTACGATTAAAAAATTCCCGAGGCACATAAGTATAACGGGAATTGATTGTCTTCTTGCGCATGTGTAATACATGTACGTGTAGGCGTAGGAATTTTTGGCGCCAAAAAATTAGGTTGTAAAGTGACTGTTTTATATAGTTAATTCTAGCCTGTACTTCGTACTGTGAACATCGTATTTTTAAGGGTTTTTTAAGGAAAAAAGATTTGCATAATTTTGTATTTGATAAATATATTGATTTTTATGTAGGTTGATTGGCTATACAAACGTAATCGTATTTAGACTTTTGTACCAAAACTTTTCATAGCCCTTGAGTCCTAATGACTCGCTTTCTTTTCTATTTCGATATTTACAAACAAAATTATGTTTTTCTTTTTCTCATTTGATAAGTGAGGTCCAACACTTAGAGTTTCGTTGGCATGGACAAAAGGACACAGGTTTCCTAAAAGGGTTTTTCCTGGGCGGCCACGAAACATTCATTTATTCAGTTATTCTAATACAAAAGGTCAACATTGATGAGTATATATTTTTGTTGAACAATGATGTTATTGTTTTCACATTGTATAGTGTATAATATGTTTATATTGACCATTTGTCTTATTAAATCGGCAGCTCACAATATGCAGTACTCGAGCTAGTCAACAACATAAGTTTGTGTTGTGTTTTTCTTTATATAGTTAAGATGTATTAAGTGGAAAGAAGACATTGTTATGATTCACAGTTTATAGACAAGTGTGATGCTGGTTTTTTTGCTAAAAATATTTTGTTTCTTCTATTTTTAAACAATGATGATCTTTTGAATTCTCGTTACAAAGTGTTTATTTCCTTAAAATTTGCTATGCTCATGTTTTATAGATATAGCATGTATAGATAGATGTTGTATGAGTGCCAATAAGCCAATTCTTCATCCAAGTAACAATTTAAAAAAGTAAACCATTATAGGTCAAGGTACGGTCTTCAACTTAAAGCCTTGGCTCACACCGAACAGCAAGCATTATTTCTACACAAATAATTGTTTAAAATTTCTTATAACGTTCTATATGTTTCACTGGTCAATCATAACGTCAATAATTTCGTTTCTTGAATTTCTTAAAACTTTTAGTTTTTCAAATTCAAATTTCAACGCTGATGATAATATAATCACATGCAAGTATTATGGTATTATGTTTAAATCAGCTTATCATGAAAACATCAATATATTTTTATAACTCATAATTAAATAATGTATATAAATCTATATAAATTCATATTATATAAACGCGTAGGGATTTGACGGCCCTAATTAAATAACTTATCTTTCTAACATTTTTAAAAGTATTTAAAGAGGATTACACTAGACACCAATGATTAATTAATAACGCCCTTCATTATAAAAAGATTACGCACATTAGGTGTTTTAATTTGTTTTTGTAAACAAAGCAAACATTGGAAAATACCTTCAGCAAATGAAATAGCCAAAGACGTATTTATTGTGAGTGTGTTCTTTGTGTTAGATGATAAAAAGATTGATTATAGAAAATTGACAAAATTAATTTTATTTTCATGCTGTTAATATGGAAAACATGTTAGGTTTTTTTTAATGTTTATGTATTTACCTTCCTTGACATAACAGGTTTTTTTGTTATCATATTTGCATAAGTATCTAAACAATGGATGTAATCATTGAGATTTGGAGTAATTTAAAAAAAAACTTATTGTCGGAAGGTAACAATGTAATTAAAAACCAAATAACTAATCACACATTTCGTTTAGTCCCATAAGTAGTTGTCACTTATACTAACAAATATAATTGCTCTTGTCAATTATCCCCCTTTCCTTGTAGTTTTACTGAGAATGCCGACTGTACATTGAGGCTGTGAGCTGTTCACTGATTGACATTTAACTCTGACAGAACATAATTTATCTATAGTATTTTATTTTGAATATATTTCAAGAACTAGTAAAACAATTGAGAATGGAAATGGCGAATGTGTCAAAGAGAGAATAACCCAACACCAGGATCAGAAAACTATCTGAGGCCACTAATAGGTCTTCAACACAGCAAGACAATCCCGCATCTGGTGGCGGCTTTCTCCTGGCCACTTAACAAAAATGTTTGCTAGTTAAGTGAAAATGGACGTGTTCGGTTGTTGTCTGCTCTATAGTCGGGTTGTTTTCTCTTTGACACATTCCCCATTTCAATTCTCAATTTTAAATGAAATAAAATAAAAATCATTTAAGACTAACAAAGGACAGAGACTCATAACTTGGGACATATGCAAAATGAGTTGGGGTTGCACATGTGTGGGATTTCAAAACTCCCCTATACCTATAGCCAATATATAAAAACAAACACACAGGAATACACTCAGTAAACCTCAGTTGAAAAGAAATCCGAGTCAGCTTTCAGAATATGTAACAAAAGAAACTAAGCAAATATATCAATGATTCATACATCAACATCGGAATACTATCAGTTATTACTTACATGCCAGCTTTAGACATCAATAAAACTGATTAAAAAAGTATGTCTTCATTATAGGTGTAATACCACCAAATTATGGTACGTCACATCCGGTTGCAAACGAAAGTAGGTCTAAAAAAATATTCCCTTGAATTTGACCGTTGTAGGTAATTAATCCTATATTTTATTGCAGTAAAACTATTTCTGTGTCATAAACATATGTCATTGGTGTTTCAAAACACCATTATTTTTTATTTTTGTGATTTCTATAGAAAATTTTGTAATTTTAAGGTTACATGGTGACTTAACCTTGTACACAGATAAAATAAGGGGAGAAATTTGATTGGTTAACTTCCAATGATGGTTATTTTCTTATATGCAATGAAATGTTATGTGAAACTTTTTCTATAGAACTGGACAGGATAAAACTTTACTCATGCCAAGTATTTCTTTATTTGAAACAAAGATAAATTCTGCACAATTTTTTGAAAAGTGCAAATTTAACAAATTTAACAAAGACTAATAGGGGAAATCAATGGTGGTATTACACCTATATGAAAATCAAGTACAATCCCTTACGTTAGTACTTATAATAAGGTGTACATTGTTAATCATCATGTAAGTGGTGTGGTGAACGTCTTGTCGATCTGATAAGAAAATTTTATATCCAGTTTATTTTATAGTGTGTGTTCTGCTTTTACATGACTATTTCAATTGAGTTAAGAGTTCAGCGTTCATTTAATATATGTCCGACAACTTCTATATGACTCACTCTAAGATCACTAGAATCCTGTAAGTCTGTGATTGTCGCTGATGTTATGTTTATTTTACCTTTTATATTGTCATATATGGGTCTGGTGCACGTGCTTTTTTAATCGTTTTGCATTTTTTGTCGATGCCTTTGAAAGCTTGGGGTTGGGACATTGTTGAAGGCTGCACGATGACGTATAGTCACTTGTATCGGATTTATTTTTTACGTTAATAGGTGTTCTATTTGCAGTACAAATCTTCTTTTTTTTCATAGTCACTTTGTTTAATACTAGTAATACGTGCTTTTATTATCAACTAAGAAAAAATCTTTTTTTTAAATTAACCAAAGCACTTTCTGTATGATAATGCTTCTACTCAAACTTCTAGTGCTATATTGACAAAAATGCATTACGTTGTAAGCTTTAACCATTTAATTTTCCTTTGAAAACAGCTACATGATATACAATTCAATGTTCCTACAAACATGGAATTTTAACTAAATGGTCAAAGCTGTATTTTTTTTAATTTTTAATTCCTTTGAATAGATATTTGAAATCCAGCTAGATTAAATAATCGATATTTCACAACGGACACTATTTTAATCTAAATTTCATTTAGCACGACCAATATACGGTAGTCCGCAGTGTTGGTTTACTAATAGCTTTGTGTTTGAAGTCGCTATTAGTGTTATTCAGTTAATTATAATAGATTTTTAATGGGGCATGGCTCATATCATAAAACACGTAATACTTGTGTATTATATCAGAATAGAACATTGTTCTGGATGTTAATGTTTTTTAGTCTCTTTAGGTCTCATAACAAACAATTTTCGGAGATGAAATATAATTTGAATATCAATTTGCTTTCTAGATGTAATTGCAATTTAAAATATGTTGTTTGTTTTCTAACATTGAAGTTATTGAGACATTTACTCTTAGGATTGCAGACTTTTTTTCATTCCTTTCAAGAATTCATAATGGTTTAAGGCGAAGACATGAATGTCATAGAATGAAAACAACAACGAAACATATTAAATAACATTTCTATTATTTCAAAAAGACGTCTCAAAAGAGAAAAATCAATATAGCAGCTGTTTTGTCATGGAAAGAAAGTAACGTTGCTTAAAATGACAAAGCTGTCATTGTTGCCTTCAGTTTGAAGGAGTCCCTTATCAAGCATGTATTATGACATATATAATTCATAAAGAGATTCTTAAAAAGCTTATTGAATGTTTAGTATGAATTTTCAATAAGACGATGTGATATAAAATGAAGCTAAGCCATGTTTAACCCCGCTGAATTCTTGCGCCTGTCCCAAGTCAAATTTTTTTCAAATTTAGTTTCTTGTGTACAATTTGGAAATTAGTATGGCGTTCATTTTCACTGAACTAGTATATATTTGTTAAGGGCCAGCTGAAGGACGCCTCCGGGTGGAGGAATTTCTCGCTACATTGAAGACCTATTGGTGACCTTCTGCTGTTGCTTTTTCTATGGTCCGGTTGTTGTCTCTCTTTGACACATTCCCCATTTCTATTCTCAATTCTATTTTCAAAAAGATACATGTACATATATGAATACATGCAATATTATTTTATACACATGGATAGCGGCTGAATTGAATTCTAACTTGACTCAATTGCAGGGGTGGGTGGAGGAACAACAGTATTTAATATAAGTTAGTAAACTCCTAGAAGCTTGAGACATATAGATGTTGATATATGCCGCACATTCCTATCTTCTTAACGCTAAGAAAAATAGTGGTGCATATACAATTTCCATTCTGTGATATGAAAGGTCATAGTAAAAGTGGCATCGCTTTAGCCGTAACAGTAGTCTTATTTTACATAAGTGCAAACTTGAAATCAAAGCATAAGTTGCAGATGCAGCGTGCATAATCCTTTTAAGTTGATACTAAGTCACATGTGTATGACAGTACAACAAGGAAATAATATAAACATGCAATGACATTAGCAACACGAGGGTAGCCACATCAGAAGCAGAATCTGCTTACTCTCCCGAAGCACCTGAGATCACCCCCAGTTTTTGGTGCGGTTTGCGTTGCTTAGTGTTTAGTTTTCTATGTTGTAACTTGTGTAATATTTTTTTCTGTTTGTCTTTTTTTATTTTTATCTATTACGTTGTCAATTAGTTTGGATCTATGAGTTTGAATATCCCTCTGGTGTCTTTCGTCCCTCTGTTCCACTCTATCATAGATTTTCATCAAAGATCTTTTATTGAATTTACTTTTCATGAAATTAAAAGAATGATTGTTTATTATATTTATCTACTTATTGTTTAATTTCAAAGATAGTGTTACTACATATCAGAATTATATTTTCTAGCATATCCATAGTTTTATAATGTTTTCTGCTGTAACCCGAGTATTTAAAAATATACTCTTTTTGATTTTGATAAAAAAAAATAGCATAGGTTTATAGTTGAAACAATGTCATATGTGTTATAATATTTACGGTACCTATTGGTTTACACCAGATATACATTTCGACAATAAATTTCTCGTCGGATTAGTAAGTCTTGATTAAAAAAAAAAATCCGACACTTATAAAAAGAAAAATGAAAACATGTAAAAAGTTGTTTATTATTAATGTACAGAGATGGGTCCGATTACTTTTAATGTAATTGATTAAATTACAATTACTTTGTCATTTGTACGATTAAATTTAATTAATGATTACATCATTTCTGAAAGTGTCTGATTATATTAATGATTACATTGGCAAAGTAATCATGATTACATCTGATTACAATGAATTAAAAAAAAAACATTTTTCATTATGTGAATGAATAAACGTTTAATATATAACTATATCATTTTTTAGAAAGTAATGTGTTTGATATATTCTAAAATGATAACTTCAAACTTCATCTATTTAATAAACCTCAAAAGGTCACTTCGTACATACATGAACATTGTGTAACTGACCAATTGCACTTTATCATCATTAATCTTGACTTCAATTGAATATAGCTTTATAAAAAGCGTTTGCTGTTTGTCTTCTGACATATTCTACACTTTAATTTATATTTGTTTCAAGGTGCAGTTTATGGTAGATTAAATTTAGATGAAATAAAGTTACCAGTTTAAAAAAATTGTAAACAAAACACAAGTGCTAAAAATCATTGCATTTTACATGTCCAGTCCAAATACATACAAACATTTGCTTATTTTAAACAATATATTTGTCCAACTTTTAATAAACTTTGTGCTAATTGGATAAAATATCACATGTCTGATTCTTTGAATGTCTACATTGTGATTTGAATATTCGTTATCGTATGTTTGTGTTTAATTTTTTGTTTCTTGTATAACGAAATCAAAACAAATTTGCAATATGCAAAAGTCTTTTTTTTCTAGATTTTAAGACTATTTTCTCGAGAAAAAAAAAGTGAAGAATCATATTTTATTCGATAACCACCCGAAAGATTGTAATATACATAAAGAATATTTATAAGTAATGAAAATAAAATCGTTAAAGACAAAAATGGCTTACCTTAGATAAATCCGTATCGACCAGGCAACATGTGACTCTATATTGTCAATTTGTATATTTGTATAAACTATTGATTTCAACTGACGAACGTAAATGATCTGTGTTGTTTAAATTGCGCGAGTGCAAATGAACTTGTTATATACTTGGGTTGGGCATAACGAAAAATGGTATTTTCAAGCTATACAAATAATTGAAAGCTAAAGCCCGCCACCGGGTAAAGTGATTTTTTTAGTATGGTAAAAAACCGGTACCATTTTTTGCCTTGGATTGTTTTCTGCTACTTGGTAGGACACATTCTCCGTTTCTATTCTAAATTTTATATTAACTTTTTGGCAAATTAACAAAATAAAACAAGAAATTAACACTGAAACTTCACAAAAAACATACAAACACAAGTTGAATATAAGCAAGTCATTTTGATTAAAACATATTGATGTAAATAATTGGAAAAAAAACAACTTAAAATTGGATTTTAAATCTTACGGTGTAATGCCACCATTGATTTTCCTCTATAAGTATTGATTAATTTGAACTTTTCCAAAATTGAAAAGAATGTAACTCTGTTCCAAATAAAGAAATACTTGTCAATAGTAAAGGTTTTTCCTGTTTAGAAAAAAATTCACATAATATTCCATTGGTTTGCTTTAGCTGTATTCGGCAAAAGTTTAAGAGATTTTTGGTCCTCAATGCTCTTCAACTTCGTACTTTATTTGGCCTTTTAATCATTTTTTGATTCGAGAGTCACTGATGAGTCTTTAACAGTCGAAACGTGCGTCTGGCGAAAATATAAAATTCTAATCCTTGTATGTATAATGAGTAAATTTGCATATAAGAACAAAAAAAACACTGGAAGTTAACCAATCAAAATTTCCCCTTTACTAAACCTGTGTACATATTTTTCGACCTTTTTTCGTATGCAATTTGATGTGACGTACCATTATTTGGTGGTATTACATCTTTTAAATGTTTTCAATTTAATAGATGCAGTTGTGACAGTTCATTTTGAAAAGTGATTTAAATCTCAGTATACAAGTACAAATTTAATTATTGTAACTATTTGACACTCTCAATAAATGCTTACAGTTAATTAGAATGATTTTTGAATCAAATTGCCTAATATATAACATGGATATATGATCATTAAAAAATAAGTCCATCCTTACCTTTCCCCTTGTGATAGCATACCACCAAAGTGATCATCAAGACATGCAATTATCTCTGTTGTCACTGTTTCATTTATGATAGAACACTTTTATATGTTTCGTTTAAACTGGAAGTAAACCGATTAGCTACAGATTGTGTTGATAATTCTTAATCAGTTTGTATAATATCAACCCTAGTTGAAAGAGAGGCGGAATATACCAAAATAAATATCCACGTCGTTTGTCCAAAACAAACTGACATGGTAAACAAACAAAAAAGGATTCAAAGACAAACACCAGTAAAAAAAACATGTGTCTTGTGTAGACTAAATTTGTTTCTGATTTAAAAAATCACAAGTTATTGTGAACACATTACGTAGTTATCAGGTACCAGGATTATAATTTAGTACGACAGACGCGCGTTTCGTCTACATAAGACTCATCAGTGACGCTCATATCAACATATTTATAAAGCCAAACACGTACAAAGTTGAAAAACATTGAGGATCCAAAATTCCCAAACGTTGTACCAAAAACGGCTAAGGTAATCTATGTCTGGGATAAGAAAATCCTTAGTTTTTCGTAAAATTCAAAGTTTTGTAAACAGGAAATTTATAAACATGACCACATTATTGATATTCATGTCAACACCGAAATGTTGACTACTGGGCTGGTGATACCCTCGGGGACGAAACGTCCACCAGCAGTGGCATCGACCCAGTAGTGTAAATAGTTATCAAAGGTACCAGGATTATAATTAAGTACGCCAGACGCGCGTTTCGTCTACATAAGGCCGTGTTCACATTTACCTAAATTCAGTGTTGTCAAAGTAGAATTTTTCACACGTAAACAAATCACAATTACGTTGCAATTGATAAAACTCTATGTGTACATGTAGTTTCAAACATGTTTTTTTTTTCTACATGCAGTCAATAGTCAAAGCATGCCTTGTTTGAGATAAGTGTACATAAAACTGGGTAGTTGAAACAGAAATTTTACCATGTATTTTTAAAGAAGAAACGTTTTTTTAATAAAATTGATATTTTTAACAATTATTAATAAAACTCTTTACAGAATTTTGCTTTGTTATTTAAAAAAAGCAAATCCAACTTTATATAGCTTTTATTAAATTATAAAACATTTTCAAGACTCAATCATCATCATTACCAAACACATAATTCCTTTTAAAATGTCTTCGCGAATCGACTGGACGTACGAAGTAATGTTTGGTCTTTACTCGATCAAAGAATCACTCATAAATGCATTATTTAAAAGAGTGTGCGATTAATTGTATCGTTTAGCAAGTACAAAACTGTACGAACTGTATTTTCGAGCCAAAGTCATAGTTTTTTTTAAAGTATCGGCATGGTAATATTTGGTCATTGCTCTTGGTTCATTTTGTAGGATTGCAACACATCGACTGCTAAAAGCAAACAAATGTAATATAGTTGTCATTCCTTTGTCTGTTCTGAATACTCCCTGGAGGAAATATGGTATTTGAAGCAAACAGAAAGGAAATAAATGCAGTAATTCTTAACATCTCAATCCCTTTTCTTCGTCTGTGAGCACTATGCTGCAACCTACGTTTTTCATTGCATAATGATGACATCTTCAGTATCTTTAAGTACTAAAAATCATTGAAATTGATTTTATAAAAGAGCAACAAAAAAATTTAACTTTAAAGGAGGAGGGGTTATTCTTTTTCTGAGTTTGAATTTTTCGCGCGAACGTTTTAATAGGTTTTTTCGACGCTATCCATCAAATTATTTTTTCAATATATTACACTATAAGGTATAATCAAAATCTGGATTCAAAATAATTTCCTTTGTCATCTGCCTGACCACAATAATGTTGTTTATTAAATTCGGGATCAGAAAATCATAACCCCCCTTTGGATGTCAAATGGTCGTTTCCTAACCTCCTAAAAGTTGTCCGGAAAATTTGAATTCGATTCTATGTAATCAGCATTTAAATGACATACAGTTTACAAGTGTAAACAAATCTGAAGTACAGATAATTAAACTAAGTGTATAGTTGTAAACAAATATAATGTGAAACCAGTTTACAGTATATTAAACTAATTGTAAACATGTTTACTTCAGATGGCGTTTGGTGCAACACGGCTTAGACTTATTAAGTCAGTGTATATTAATAATACTTATTGAGGCATTTCAATGTAAGCCAGATCGGATTACCTTGTAGACTTTACATAAGCTTTAATTGCTTAATTTAATGATAGCTGAATTATTATCTGATTATAACACTAGGCGTTCGGTATACTAGAAAGTCAAAGAATTCTGAAATGAACAATTTTGTTTTATGAATTTGTGATGGTCAAAGTTTTACCTCCCTGGGGTTGATTTGGCTGTGTTATTATGTCATTTTTGGTATATAAATCTTCGACGTTTACGGTCCTTGTCATCATTATCTTTCAATTATCCGGGTATAAGCACCCTTGATGAATGTAAATCCAGAAAAGCTCTTCCGACACATGACATTTGTAACCTGTGGTTTTTACATTTTTCACCAAACGCGGAAGTTATGCTTTCACCACGTTATTCTTAAATGATAAATTTGCAAAAATAATCAAGACAAAATTGGAATAGATTATGCCGTCCAAAAAGTATAAGTTTTAACAAATACCTTTAATTGTCTT
The DNA here is from genome assembly GCA_019925275.1 of Mytilus edulis. NCBI lineage: Eukaryota > Metazoa > Mollusca > Bivalvia > Mytilida > Mytilidae > Mytilus > Mytilus edulis. The sequence goes on along the minus strand of CM034357.1, from coordinate 44,464,173 downwards.
GTTTGAATTTTAAAAATTTCAGAAATTTTTTTGGAACAATAAATTGCAAGCTTTAAATTTAATGTCTTTTCATAGATTGAACTGCCTGGTTGTTCGATGCATCCAATTTCTAAGTGTTTTTAAATACTTGTCTGACACAATCTGTCAATATATCAAATGAATGCATGTTACATAATTCTAAATATATTTATTTAGAATGCTCATTGTTGACAGCCGTATGCTGACCTATAGTTGTTAATGTCTGTGTCATTTTGGTCTTTTGTGGATAGTTGTCTCATTTGGCAATCATACCACATCTTCTTTTTTATATTGTTAGAATTTCATAAAATCATCGAATTCAACAATATTCACTAAAATTTATATTTGGTTCAGGTCATTCTTACTTTTTTTTAATCGTTATTGTTCTGTACAAATCAAACAGGCAGACACGAGCTAATGCATGCCGATGCATTCATAGTTTCTTTACTACGTCATCTATTCAGCAAGATCAAGTAAACGTATTTACAATTTTTTAGACAGTAAACATTTTTTGAATGAAACGATCGTATTGTGAAAAATTCAGACAGTCTTGAGTCTTCTATGAATGAGTAAAGATCTACCAAGACAGTGTCAAGCCTGTGCTTTCACCTATAATGGTTTCCTTTTGTAAATTCTGATTTGGTTTGACAGTTGTCTCATTGGCACTCATACCACATATTCTTATACTGGTATGTATCAACTGACCTTTGCGAAACCTCCTAATAATTTTTATTTTTCGATATTCAATATCGAACCGCATACTAGCAGTCGGTTCGATATTCAAATTTTCTTGGCTGAATACAATAAAATTTAAATATTCGATAACATTAAAAGTATGAAAGTACTTTTTGGGAATATGTATCTATTGTCATGAAAATTCAAAATATCAATTGCATTAAGTAGCTAACTTAGTCCCTATAATTGAATAAAGAAACTATAATTTTTTTCAGATTTTTTTAAAACTAAATTTTACTCAAATTCAGACTACTTTGTTTAAATTTCCAAACATTTTATTATAAGAAGCAGATAATATAATTCGCTTTTGATAAAAAGTTTTTTTTCAAAAAGTTCAAATGCATGATGTTAGTTTCAATCATAATTTCTCACTTACGCAGTTTTCATTCTTTTTTTGTGTTTGTGCGTTTACATACCATGTGTGTGTTTGTTTGAGTGACTGTCACAGCATACAACAACTTACAACACTGTATTCTTGACAGCATAATGGCTACTGCGGCAAAGAAATGTATATTGTTCATCTGAATAAATTACCACAAACTATTAATAGACAGACCACTTTTAACTCAAAATAATACCATAATGCAGCTCTCAAAATTCGAAGAAAATAGCCCTATCTTTATATGTAGAAAGTTGTGTTATTGTCACTCATACCACATCTTCAAAGTTCTTTTATCTTTAGTCTTAAAGATCGTTTAATTTCATTGGCATTAGAGGACCAGGGGTTCTCATTGTGATTTCAGCGGTCTCAGATAAGTTTTCACTATATTTTGAATATCAAACTGGCACTTTGGGTCCAGGTATTTTGATCATTTGATTTTACCATTTTAAAAGGGACATGTTTTGTGACTCATACCACATCTTCAAAGTTCTTTTATTATTAGTCTTAAAGATCGTTTAATTTCATTGGCATTAGAGGACCAGGGGTTCTCATTGTGATTTCAGCGGTCTCAGATAAGTTTTCACTATATTTTGAATATCAAACTGGCACTTTGAGCCCAGGTATTTTAATCATTTGATTTTACCATTTTATAAGGGACATGTTTTCAGTTTCCCTAGCAGTGGGGTATTTTTTGTTATTTTACTTTTTGCTAGATACCGGGTTATAAAGAGCTTGACATATGGTACATATGACTCTGTCTGGTATTGGCACCTTTAAAAAGTAAAATCACAAAAATACTGAACTCAGAGGAAAATCAATACGGAAAGTCCATAATCACATGGCAAAATCAAATAACAAAACGCATCAAAAACGAAAATTCCTGACTTGGTACAGGCATTTTCAAATGTAGAAAATGGTGGATTAAATCTGATTCTATAGCGCTAACCCTCTCTCTTTAAGTAAGCTGATTATTTATGATAATACCTTCAGCAGAATATTGGCTTCATATTTCGATATTAGCACATATAGGTTTCTTCAAACTAGTATCTAAGATAGTTTTCGCCTTTCTAATTGTCAACTTCACATCGTTGTACATCGTTTACATATCTCAAATGATATTCATATTGTTCATAACATAAAATCTCACTTTCACCATCAAACCATCATGAGAAAACATCAAACAAAAAAAACAGTTCGTTCGTGGCAGGATATGTATACTTCCATAATAACAACAAAAACCATTACAGCGCCCCGCAGAAACTAGCAGCTACATCAAAGCCAATACCAACCAATACAAAAAAGAATCATATATCTAAGGATAACGACTGCTTTCATTTGTTTCATGTTTTTTTTATAAACAAAGAAGCAAACATCCTTTATATATTTCTGAAAAAAGTTTTTCACATCATTGTTGTATAATACAATGGCTTAATCAATACAAGATACTATATCAGTAATTGTTGATGCTAATATTAATTTTTCTTTCAACAATTCTTTTTTTTATTCAAATTTTATTATACATAAAGGCAGGATTAACAGCCGTAACCATTATCGACTGTAAATTACTAAATGTTGTTACAGAGACTTTTAAATTGGTCTATCATGATTTATGAATTAATTATTTGCCAGACATCGCAAATTCCTTATGCAATTGAAGAGGAAATTTTTAAACCTTTAGTCTGCATCGCCATTTATCGTTTTTAGTTGAGATATTTAGTCATGGTTAAGTGTTTTAAAAAACTTATCACTTAAACATTAAAACATTGAAACAAGCTAGGCACACTATAATCATTATCATTATACTCTTTATTGGTAGTTGTTTATTTATATGTCATTTTAGTTAAGAACTGCTACATTAACAATAATCACACAACTTCTTTAATTTCTACTTACTGATAATTCATATAATCATATTCTTAATCAGTTATAAATGTTGTACAGCAAACTTAATTTCGAATGTTCATTAATGTCTATCGCATCACGTTTGTTGCCTTTATTTAACTAGTTCCTTATCTAAATAAAAAGGTACAAACACACTAAACTCCGAGGAAAATTTAAAACATTAAGTCCCTAATCAAATGGCAAAAAACATCAGGTCAAACAACATCAAAAGAATGGATATATATTAAGAATTCTCTTATGGTTGGGGCCTGTTATCTATTTCTCGCATGAATAGATAATTCTCGTATCACACTGTCCGGAGTGTGATACGAAAAAGTGATACGAAAAATGCGTTAATTTGATTGGCCAACGAAACCTCCTGAAACGATATTGCGGCATTTTCATTGGCTATTCTTTAGGTCATTGTTGACAGTTAAAGGTCACAATGATGTACATTTCCTCCATTGCAACGGAGATAAGCGATTTCTTCAATAATATAGAAAATACGCACACTTTTCACCTTATTATATATTCTTATTCAAATATTATTACATTCTGAAGCGTACAAAATGTTTCAAAAAGTCTTATGTTGAAGATTGACGACGAACAGGACATATGACGTCACAATGCAGTTATGTTCAAGCGACTTGGTCGACGTTTCGCGGATTTTTTTTATTAAGCACAAAAAGCATGTTTACCATAAGAGAAATAGGTTTCACAACTCGGGAGAATTAGATATCGTTTGATATCAACTCTCTTTATTTAATTTAAATAGAAATAACAAACTCGCCACAGGCTCGTTTATTATTATATTGAAATTAAATAACTCGAGTTGATATCAAGCGATATCTAATTCTCACTCGTTATGAAACCTATAAGTCTCAACCCGTCAACAGAAATAACAAATTGTGCACTACCAAAATATAAGTATCGAAGGGTATCAACCTATTAATTTTAGATATAAATGGATCCGTATCATCAATTTTTTTATGGTTTACTCCGGATTAAAATGGAATTTAGAATAACATTATTAGAAATGACTGTAATATGTATTCTGTGGTTTTTTTTCGAATTATCATTACACTGATCACGATAAGACGACGTAGGATAATTAAATTAGAGCTCAGCATATATGATAGCCGTTTTTTTAATGATTATTTTGTTTTCCTTGTATTTTCTAATTCTTATTTTTATTGTGACTGTGCTGTTGTCTGATGTAAGTGTTTGTAAAAAATAACTGATTCAACAGAATTACAGAATTACGTGGGAAAAAAAGGATAAAGTCGATAAACACCAGTTTTACTGTCATCATCACGAATTGATTGACCAATATAATGTTTTGGTATCTAAACTGAATGGCGCTTACCCTGTTGCAGCATTCGGTCTCTAGATAGATAGATACAAGCGGAACATTCAAACTCATTAGTCGGGAGGAAATGATAACGCCATGGTTTGTTAGGGAAAAAACTACAAACTTTGACTTTTCTCCTTGACTTGCATTAACTTATTTCGTTTTGTAAGAGTATTCTCCGTTGTATTGTCATAACTTTGTCCAATAATTTAACGACAGCCATTCATTTTCTAAACATAGTTCTAATCATTATTATATTAGATGTAAGAAGATCATGGTAGTATTAGTATTTGATAATGATACTTATAATGATAAGTGTAGGTTTAATAACCAGTGAGAACTTGATATCAAATCCAGAAATATAATTTTATTATAAATGTTGTACAGTGGGAAAGCCACGGATCGATTCTGCGCCTCCTTCCATATGACGTTAAGGCCAGAAAATCAAGGGCGACAATCCCGATTTGTCATAGAGGGCGACAGTATCGCGCCATCGCGGCAATTTGTTTACATCGTGTACGTGTGATTTTTCGAGAAATTTATCATTAAAGTAAATTAAACTTGTGTCATTTCATCATCAATTAGTTATATAGGTAAGTTTTACAGGTGACCATGCTATTTTTTCTTCTTAGAAGATTTTATTTTACAAGAAACGAACATCTGAAAGTGGCAAGTGACGTTGTTAATTTGGGAGATAAAAATATGGCGGGTGTTTTCCCCTTCTGAAAATAACTGACACATTTGCATCCTATTGGCTATTTAAATATAAAATGACCAAAAATAGTATCTATGATGATGGGAGTCCCTAAATATTTGCATAAATATCCATCACTCCGTGTCAAATTGTAACTGAGGCTGCGAAAAGGAAGCACACAAATCGACGCCATTTTTCAACAGATTAAGGTTTCTGAGCTCACGAAATCCTAGTATTATTACTTTTAATGGTTAGTAGAAAGATATTAATACTATCCATAACATAATTTATTGATCTGATCGGGTTATGGCTACATGTTTGCCTCTTTTCGATTCTTAAATCCAGTAAATTTCTGTAGACCACATGTAAATAAACGCCCCTTTTCCAGCGTGACTTCAATTTGAATAAAACTTCAATTTTGGCAGGTCAATGTTAGCATTTAAATTGTAATTAAAGTTTTACAGTTGTGTAATGCATATGTGCTGATTTGTTTGATTGTCTCGAGTAGTAAAAAGGTTAATATTTTTATTTTTGAACCCAAAAAGTGTGACAAAAAAACACAAAAAACGAACAAAATAAAAATATAGGAAAAAAATAACTATCCCAAGGATAAAGGGGGGTTCCAACTATATGTCCCCATTCAAATGCATTGATCGTCCCCAAAAAAGGGAGATTCCAATCCCTGGATCTGCCACTGGGAACTATGATTATTAAAACGTATAAAGAATTAGAGAATTATTACTATAGGAACAAGAATAGAGAAAATTTACCATAAAATAAGTAAAAATAGAGCAAATGTATTACTTCAAATTTGAGTTAAACTTCTTCTTAACATAACAAAACAGACTTGTGTAAACATATACAAAACTTCTTGATATGTATAATATAAACAACACCCTTTGAAGTAACATCATTTAAAAAATCTGACTTATTCTCTATTTTCATCATAAAAATAATTTTAAAGAGAGAAATTAAGTGAAAAATGTATCAGTTTATCCATAATTTATAATCATGTCAAACACAGGATGTTGAGTCTTTCTTATGTATAGAAAATGATCACTCTCCTTTGTTTACACCTTCAATAATAAAAAAAAAGCCCCCCCCCCCTCCCCCCTCAATAAACTTCTAATAAGATAATATAGCATAGACATGCTAATATCTCCTTTGTCATCACAATGGATGCTTAGTCTATATAAAATTAATCCTAATCTTCTCTAATTGAATTAAATTTATCAACCCAACTTTATTTAATGAATCTTATCATAACCTAGAGAGAAGAATAAGTCCTTAAATATTTAGGAAAAATGTTATAATTTCATTCTAATAGTATTTAGAAAACTTTATGATGGATCATCGTGCTTCAATCAGTAACTTTCTTTCTCAATTGACTATCTCAACATATACCAGTAGTTGGAATTCATTTTCCCCATGTTATAAGCGTTCAATACAACCTGAGTTGTTTGAAGAAATAAAGAATTGGTAGACACTGCAGTTCCACTACCTCATAGCTTTCATTAACCACACTTCTGCATTTCCTTATATTAAGGTCATGCACTTGGCCATTACATACAACTATACTAAACAACAACAAACACTTAGCGGGCACCATTTTTGATTTTTCAGTTTTTTCTCTGTGAATCGTCGGCACATGTGCACATAATCAACCGTTTAATTAAAAATAAAAAGGCGGGAGATTATGATTGTGTCAAAAAGAAGAACAATACGAAAAAGAATAAATATGAAAGAATTGAGATGTTGCTATATGATCTTCAACAATGGTATAACTCGAAAAAAGGGGGAACGGAAACACATATAATAAGAAAATATTAGGTACGAGACAATGACGCTCATAAAAAAATTTCAGAAAAAAAATCGAACGTTTTGGGTTTTATTTTACAATGTAGCTGCTTTGGATAAAGATTTTAAGTTAAGAAACCCAAAAATAAAGCAGATGACATATTATCACAGTATAGTTTCTAGAGATTCATCAACACGTTGTTTTGTTGTTAAGCGCATTTTTGTTTGCGCACCACATAAACAATTTGGTATAGAGTTGTTATGTGAAACCTAAGAATGGGGTGGTTATCCCTCCATTAGTTCCACCGCATACTTCAAAGTGTACTATTATTGGTTTAGATAATAGTAGCTAGAACAATGAAATAAGTATAAAAGTGCGTATTTTTCGTTTTCAAGTCAATACTTCTAACCTTTGTCTAGAAATATATTTACGATTAAGTGTTATAATGGTAGCCGAAAATGTGCAATTTAGTCAAATTAATACTTCTACTGGTAGGACGGAACACAAAACTCAATATTAGGAGAGGGAAAGTGCTTTCCTTTAAAAAGTCCGCTAGAGAAATCTTTTTTTTAGACTTGATTGCGTCAAATGGATCTATGAAGCTGAAATTAGGAATGAACGAGCTGGATGATCTGTTTACACTGAGGGGGCACCTAGAGTCCCAAACGGCATACTTTCCACAGGTAAGACTATTTTCTTTCCTTTTGTTTTTACACGAGGTTCGCATGTAAGAGTTTTCTTTAAAAACCGAGGAAATTAAAGATTTTACCCTTTGAGGTGTTTTTTTTTCTCTCTGTTTGTATGCGCTTACCGTAAACAACAGGAAGGTTTTAAGTATTGTCTACTTCCGTTTATCTTTCTGTTTATCTATCTACCTCGCTTTTGTTAGGGGAGATATTGGTGTTCACGTTTGCCTTTCTTTTTAACTAATTTAATGCAACAATTGAATAACATAAAACGAAGATGTGGTATGATTGTTAATAGGATAACTCTTCACTAGAGACCAAATGATACAGAAATTGTCAACTTTTGATCACCTTGCGACAATCAACAATAAGCAAAACCCATACCTCATAGCTTTAAAATGATGAATGTAAAACAAACATCCGAGGGGAGAAAAAAGATAACAACCTAAGTTATGTACAAAATAATGAACGAAAAACAATATGCACACCACCAACACCTCTCGCAAGTATAAAACTTTCTTCATAACATTTGAGTTTGAGTTTTATTTTCATTTTCATGTTTTAGCCGCTCTCCCAGTCACAGGAGCAGGTTGTGCCTAAAGATAATGTAGCGCCGGTTTATGCACCGCCACCACCACCAACACCTTCCGTAAATATAAAAAAGAAGATGTGGTATGATTGCCAATGAGACAACTATCCACAAAAGACCAAAATGACACAAACATTAAAAATTATAGGTCACCGTACGGCCTTCAACAATGAGCAAAGCCCATACCGCATAGTCAGCCATAAAAGGCCCCGATAAGACAATGTAAAACAATTCAAACGAGAAAACTAACGGCCTTATTTAAGTAAAAAAAAATGAGCGAAAAACAAATATGTAACACATAAACAAACGACAACCACTGAATTACAGGCTCCTGACTTGGGACAGGCACATACATAAATAATGTAGCGGAGTTAAACATGTTAGCGGGATCCCAACCCTCCCCTAACCTGGGACAGTGGTATTACAGTACAACATAAGAACGAACTATAAAAATCAGTTGAAAAAGGCTTAACTCATCAGATAGATAAAAAAAAATAAGTATACATTTATTAATGTAGAGTTTGAATATGTTCAAGAATCATGATTGATTGTTGTTTGCTTAACGTCCAGTGACAAATATTTCATACATGCTCAGGGTGAGAACAAGTTAACAATATATACAATAGGTAAGTCTTGCAATAGAGGGTGGTGGTTTTTTTTTTGTTCTTCTCAAGAATCACCATGTATTCTTAACTTGATACAATGCAAACAAAACAATACTTGTTTTTTAAGTATAGAATTGAACTTGCAAACAACCTTTTTGTCCTTAAAAAAGATAAGCAACACTGAAAGTATTTCATTTCTCTCTGGTTTATTTATTTAAACATTTCATTTTTATTATTGCAGGCACCTCTAACATTGATATATGAAAACGAGGCCACTCCACTTCAAACAGACCCGATGTGGAATAAGGGAAGTACAATTCCGGTGAGGGTGGCCACCAAGAGGCGAGAAGAATCACTCCCGCAGTGGGTCAGCAAGACTGCAAAGTATGAGCAGGTGTCTCCTGTGAAAAACAATCTATACAATCTATCAGAGGAGGAGATGGGAGCATTTTTCCAGGCGATGTAATGACGATGTGATGTGAATAGTGAGGCGTTTAAAAGAATAACATTTTCAAAATTTCATTATGGACATACAATCTATCAGAGGAGGAGATGAGAGCATTTTTCCAGACGATGCAATAACGATGTGGTGTGACTAGTGAGGCGTTTAAAGGAATAACATTTTCAAAATTTCATTACGGACATAATACAAACAAACTGAGACGGTTAGTTTTTTAAGAATATTTAATAAATACTATCACTAATATGTGTCTATCTTATAATGTCCATAGGCATAGCTTTCAATTGGGTTCTTCCAGTAACGTTTATCATCAAAACTACACAGTCCTTTTTTCACAACGGTATCCATGAACAGTTCATGATTTTTACTTCTAATGCATGTCATTGAATTGGTGGTCGTAGTTTCTTCATTTAAACATTTCTTATACATTTCATGTCGGAGAGTCTGTTTTATTTCAGTTTTTGAAATGCCTTTCGCCACTTTTTTTTCCTTTTCGCATGTGATACCTTCTGTAGAGGTCTGGTTATACAAAAGGCTGTACATTTTAGGTCTCAAGCCAACGAATTCTTTTAAAGGAACACCTGAAAAGATGTGTTGAGGCACATGAGAAAAAGCAAAATTGAACAGAAAATTCTAAAGAAAAAGCAAAATTGAACAAAACATTCTGAAGAAAAAGCAAAATTGAACAAAACATTCTAAAGAAAAAGCAAAATTGAACAAAACATTCTGAAGAAAAAGCAAAATTGAACAAAACATTCTGAAGAAAAAGCAAAATTGAACAAAACATTCTGAAGAAAAAGCAAAATTGAACAAAACATTCTGAAGAAAAAGCAAAATTGAACAGAAAATTCTGAAGAAAAAGGAAAATTTGAAAGAAAGTTTATGTTAAACTTTAGAGAGAGATGTTTGTTTGAAAGAACTCACCATCAAGCTCATCTTTAAATTTCCCAACGACTTTCTTATATTTGCTGGAAAAGAGATGTTTCGTTTTGTTGAATGAGCCGTAGTTGGAGGTATCGAATAGGTCTTTGATAGGTTTCATGTCTTCATATACATCATCAGTCAGAATCTCATAACACAACGAATATAAAATGAATTCAGAAATGTTAGCACAATACCAAAGAGGAATCACTTCCTTTATTCTACTTATACAAAGGAGAAAACAATGAGAAATATTAGAAATTTAAAAGAAACAATGGCTTTTACTGTAACAAACAAACAAACAAACAAACAAACAAAAATATCATACCTGTATCTGTAAACAGCAAGTTGATCTTGTCACCGTACTGAGGCTTCATCACCTTGTAATGAAATTCATACATCAGTCTCTTTGAAAGGTCTAAAATAGCTTGTCCGGCATAGATGGGTTTGTTGAGAGTTAGATTGATCTGTTGGTTGTGTACTCCAACGAGGTCTTCATTTAAAATTTGACAGCATAGAAACGACGGCTGAGCTACTAACGTTTTTAGTTTTTCTTCCGAGGCTGAATTGATTAGTCTTAGATTCATCCTAGCACGCAAATTTTCCATACATTTACCAAAAACACTGAAAAAGTAGGAATACTTTTAGATAAGTACTATAGAAGCCGACACAAAAACCACAAAACATAATTAAATCAATGTGGGTAATGCAACAATGAGACAACAAGCAAACTCGAGATCTTGACAACACTTTAAAATCTTACACATTTAAAAATAACATAGATATAGGAAGATGTGGTGTGAGTGCCAATGAGACAACTCTCCATTCAAATAACAATTAAAAAAAAGTAAACCATAATAGGTCAATGTACGGCCTTCAACACGGAGCATTGGCTCACACTAAACAACAAGCTATAAAGAGCCCCAAAAGTGTAAAACCATTCAAACGGGAAAACCAACGGTCTAATCTATATATAAAAAAAAAACCAACAAGAAACATACCTATTACACATCAGTTTGAAAAAGTCCTTCTCAAAGTCGTTGTTTGCCTGTTTTCTCATGTTGGTGTTGAATTCTATGTAGGTTTTAAGCCATGCCTTTTGTTGAAATCCTAATACTCTATGTATTTTAGTTATTTTCATTCCAAGTTCTGTATAAAGTTGTAAATTTTGATAATGCACCACATAGTTTGTCTTTTTCTTCAGAGTTAGAATTAATTTTCGGGTTTTAATCCTAGGTTTGACCTGTTCTACACTGTCTTTATTTTTTACGGTATTGAGCTTTTCCCACAATCCAGTACTGTATTTCGATAGATCTTTGTCTTCAATGAGTAGATGTTCGGGTGCCAGAGGATAATCGTTATGTTTGTTGTGGAGATGTTCGGGATATTCTATGTCTACTTCTAAAATGTAGCCTTCTTTTGCGTCTGACTCGACTTTCTGTAACTCAAAATGACTAATTTCATCTTCATTTAAAAAATGGAAAAAACCATAAGGCAATGGTTGAGACATTGCCCAACCGTACAAATTGTTAGCATCTAGATACATGATGTGTTTTTTCACATCTGATTCATTAAAGTCCTCAACATATTGATGATTAGCTCGACTGTATTTTTTGGTAACCATACTGACCCCACCTCGTGTTCCAAGCTCAATCATGTTGTACATGAGGGGATCAGTAATTAAATCCAGGCAGACACCGCTCATTTTCAATGCTGCTTGCCATGCTAAACCTGGACTCGTGAAAAAGTGACTAGCATCCAACTTGTAATATTCAAGGGTCATGTCACGGAATCGTTCGAAAACATCTGCTAAGAGTAGCGTATCTGTTAATACATACAAATTGTGAAAATCCCCTAAGGTTTTCATATTGAACGTGTTCCAGACCTTTTGAGCGTGTTTATACTTTTCATCAGAAATAGCTTCTTTGGTTAAGGAATTATAAAAAGCTGCTTGTGAAGGGAGAGCTGTCTCTTCAAATCTTTCAGAACAATTTACATAATCATAACAGTATTCGTTTTTCTGTAGCAAAAGTTTAGCGTGTTCGTCATTGGGGAAAGCTTTTCGAAATTGTTTGAAATTTTTAAAACCGTCTGCCGCTAAATTGGCAATTAACGTCTCCAAAGAGCTACTCATGCACTGGTATGTGTCTAAAAACCTCAGTTGTCCAACAGAAAAGGACACATATTTCTCCATATTGATTGGTATACATGTTAACTTTTTTCAACGACTTACTTATATTTGTTAGAAAAGAGATATTGGTTTTGTTGAAGGCGCCATTAGTTGAAGTGTCAAGTAGATCTTTGATAGTTTTCATATTAAAAAGAAGATGTGGTATGATTGCCAATGAGACAACTGTCTACAAGAGACCAAAATGACACAGACATTAACAACTATTGGTCACCGTACGGCCTTCAACAATGAACAAAGTCCATACCGCATAGTCAGCTATAAAAGGTCCCGATATGACAATGTAAAACAATTCAAACGAGAAAACTAACGGCCTTATTTATATACAAAAATGAATTTGAAGTCTTGATTTTCTGTGATTTGTCAATAACTTTTATCTGAAGTTGATGCATTTATGAGAAACCCTTTTTCGTCTTTACTGAATCATTGTATAAATATAATAAATGTAAATCGCACACCTGTGTCAGTAAACAACAAGCTGATCTTGTCACCCTACTTTTGCTTCATGACCTTGTGGTAGAATTCATACATTAAAACCTTTGATAGGTCTAAAATTACTTGTCCTGCATATATTGGTTTGTTGAGAGTAAGATTGATCTGTTGGATATGTACTCAAACTTAGTCCTTAGAAATTTGGCAGCGAATAAAGGACGGTTTAGCGACCAACTTGTTTTAGTTTGTCCCCTGATTTAATCAGCTTTAAGTTCATTTTTGCCTGTAAATTCTCCATGCATTTGCCAGACACTGTTACACACCAGCCTAAAAGAAATCTATTCAAAGTCGTTTGTTTTGCTTCTTTCTGCATATTGCTATTGAAATGTATGTAGGTTTTCAACCAAGCTTTCAGGTAAAATCCTAAAATTCTGTGTAGTTTTGGTAATTTTAATTCCTAGTTCTGTGTACAACTGTAATTTTCGATAATGTACTATGTAGTCGCCGTCTTCTTTAAAGTTGGAATTAAATTCAGTGTTTTGTCCTAGGTTTGACCTGTTCCACACTGTCTTTATTTTTTACGGTATTGAGCTTTTCCCACAATCCAGTACTGTATTTCGATAGATCTTTGTCTTCAATGAGTAGATGTTCGGGTGCCAGAGGATAATCGTTATGTTTGTTGTGGAGATGTTCAGGATATTCAAATCTACTTCTAAAATGTATTCCTATTTTGCACGCTGTGATTTTGTATCGGCTCCGACTTTATGCAGTTGAAAGGTTTAAATTTCATTTTCATCCAAAAAAACGAAAAAAGCCATAGAGTAAAGGCTGACACATTGCCCAACCATACAAATTGTTGTCATCTAAGTACATGATGCGTCTATTTGTAGCGGATTTATTAAAGTCATCAATGTATTCATGATTAGCTCCACTGTATTTTGTGTTAAAATATTGCTGTGACGTCATTTTATTGTTGAACCGTTCTTTATTTCAGTGATTGGACGATCATCTACCTGTTAGAATCAGTTATGTTACCTTCAACTGTCCAATATTTTTAAGGATCCTCCTTAAAAATATTGGACGAAGGTAACATAATTGATTCTTACAGGTAGATGATCGTCCAATCACTGAAATAAAGAACGGTTCAACAATAAAATGACGTCACAGCAATATTTTAACACAAAATACAGTGGAGCTAATCGTGAATACATTGATGACTTTAATAAATCCGCTACAAATAGACGCATCATGTACTTAGATGACAACAATTTGTATGGTTGGGCAATGTGTCAGCCTTTACTCTATGGCTTTTTTCGTTTTTTTGGATGAAAATGAAATTTAAACCTTTCAACTGCATAAAGTCGGAGCCGATACAAAATCACAGCGTGCAAAATAGGAATACATTTTAGAAGTAGATTTGAATATCCTGAACATCTCCACAACAAACATAACGATTATCCTCTGGCACCCGAACATCTACTCATTGAAGACAAAGATCTATCGAAATACAGTACTGGATTGTGGGAAAAGCTCAATACCGTAAAAAATAAAGACAGTGTGGAACAGGTCAAACCTAGGACAAAACACTGAATTTAATTCCAACTTTAAAGAAGACGGCGACTACATAGTACATTATCGAAAATTACAGTTGTACACAGAACTAGGAATGAAAATTACCAAAACTACACAGAATTTTAGGATTTTACCTGAAAGCTTGGTTGAAAACCTACATACATTTCAATAGCAATATGCAGAAAGAAGCAAAACAAACGACTTTGAATAGATTTCTTTTAGGCTGGTGTGTAACAGTGTCTGGCAAATGCATGGAGAATTTACAGGCAAAAATGAACTTAAAGCTGATTAAATCAGGGGACAAACTAAAACAAGTTGGTCGCTAAACCGTCCTTTATTCGCTGCCAAATTTCTAAGGACTAAGTTTGAGTACATATCCAACAGATCAATCTTACTCTCAACAAACCAATATATGCAGGACAAGTAATTTTAGACCTATCAAAGGTTTTAATGTATGAATTCTACCACAAGGTCATGAAGCAAAAGTAGGGTGACAAGATCAGCTTGTTGTTTACTGACACAGGTGTGCGATTTACATTTATTATATTTATACAATATTCAGTAAAGATGAAAAAGGGTTTCTCATAAATGCATCAACTTCAGATAAAAGTTATTGACAAATCACAGAAAATCAAGACTTCAAATTCATTTTTGTATATAAATAAGGCCGTTAGTTTTCTCGTTTGAATTGTTTTACATTGTCATATCGGGACCTTTTATAGCTGACTATGCGGTATGGACTTTGTTCATTGTTGAAGGCCGTACGGTGACCAATAGTTGTTAATGTCTGTGTCATTTTGGTCTCTTGTAGACAGTTGTCTCATTGGCAATCATACCACATCTTCTTTTTAATATGAAAACTATCAAAGATCTACTTGACACTTCAACTTATGGCGCCTTCAACAAAACCAATATCTCTTTTCTAACAAATATAAGTAAGTCGTTGAAAAAAGTTAACATGTATACCAATCAATATGGAGAAATATGTGTCCTTTTCTGTTGGACAACTGAGGTTTTTAGACACATACCAGTGCATGAGTAGCTCTTTGGAGACGTTAATTGCCAATTTAGCGGCAGACGGTTTTAAAAATTTCAAACAATTTCAAAAAGCTTTCCCCAATGACGAACACGCTAAACTTTTGCTACAGAAAAACGAATACTGTTATGATTATGTAAATTGTTCTGAAAGATTTGAAGAGACAGCTCTCCCTTCAAAAGCAGCTTTTTATAATTCCTTAACCAAAGAAGCTATTTCTGATGAAAAGTATAAACACGCTCAAAAGGTCTGGAACACGTTCAATATGAAAACCTTAGGGGATTTTCACAATTTGTATGTATTAACAGATACGCTACTCTTAGCAGATGTTTTCGAACGATTCCGTGACATGACCCTTGAATATTACAAGTTGGATGCTAGTCACTTTTTCACGAGTCCAGGTTTAGCATGGCAAGCAGCATTGAAAATGAGCGGTGTCTGCCTGGATTTAATTACTGATCCCCTCATGTACAACATGATAGAGCTTGGAACACGAGGTGGGGTCAGTATGGTTACCAAAAAATACAGTCGAGCTAATCATCAATATGTTGAGGACTTTAATGAATCAGATGTGAAAAAACACATCATGTATCTAGATGCTAACAATTTGTACGGTTGGGCAATGTCTCAACCATTGCCTTATGGTTTTTTCCATTTTTTAAATGAAGATGAAATTAGTCATTTTGAGTTACAGAAAGTCGAGTCAGACGCAAAAGAAGGCTACATTTTAGAAGTAGACATAGAATATCCCGAACATCTCCACAACAAACATAACGATTATCCTCTGGCACCCGAACATCTACTCATTGAAGACAAAGATCTATCGAAATACAGTACTGGATTGTGGGAAAAGCTCAATACCGTAAAAAATAAAGACAGTGTAGAACAGGTCAAACCTAGGATTAAAACCCGAAAATTAATTCTAACTCTGAAGAAAAAGACAAACTATGTGGTGCATTATCAAAATTTACAACTTTATACAGAACTTGGAATGAAAATAACTAAAATACATAGAGTATTAGGATTTCAACAAAAGGCATGGCTTAAAACCTACATAGAATTCAACACCAACATGAGAAAACAGGCAAACAACGACTTTGAGAAGGACTTTTTCAAACTGATGTGTAATAGGTATGTTTCTTGTTGGTTTTTTTTATATATAGATTAGACCGTTGGTTTTCCCGTTTGAATGGTTTTACACTTTTGGGGCTCTTTATAGCTTGTTGTTTAGTGTGAGCCAATGCTCCGTGTTGAAGGCCGTACATTGACCTATTATGGTTTACTTTTTTTTTAATTGTTATTTGAATGGAGAGTTGTCTCATTGGCACTCACACCACATCTTCCTATATCTATGTTATTTTTAAATGTGTAAGATTTTAAAGTGTTGTCAAGATCTCGAGTTTGCTTGTTGTCTCATTGTTGCATTACCCACATTGATTTAATTATGTTTTGTGGTTTTTGTGTCGGCTTCTATAGTACTTATCTAAAAGTATTCCTACTTTTTCAGTGTTTTTGGTAAATGTATGGAAAATTTGCGTGCTAGGATGAATCTAAGACTAATCAATTCAGCCTCGGAAGAAAAACTAAAAACGTTAGTAGCTCAGCCGTCGTTTCTATGCTGTCAAATTTTAAATGAAGACCTCGTTAGAGTACACAACCAACAGATCAATCTAACTCTCAACAAACCCATCTATGCCGGACAAGCTATTTTAGACCTTTCAAAGAGACTGATGTATGAATTTCATTACAAGGTGATGAAGCCTCAGTACGGTGACAAGATCAACTTGCTGTTTACAGATACAGGTATGATATTTTTGTTTGTTTGTTTGTTTGTTTGTTTGTTTGTTACAGTAAAAGCCATTGTTTCTTTTAAATTTCTAATATTTCTCATTGTTTTCTCCTTTGTATAAGTAGAATAAAGGAAGTGATTCCTCTTTGGTATTGTGCTAACATTTCTGAATTCATTTTAGATTCGTTGTGTTATGAGATTCTGACTGATGATGTATATGAAGACATGAAACCTGTCAAAGACCTATTCGATACCTCCAACTACGGCTCATTCAACAAAACGA
This sequence comes from Mytilus edulis, assembly GCA_019925275.1. Taxonomy (NCBI): domain Eukaryota; kingdom Metazoa; phylum Mollusca; class Bivalvia; order Mytilida; family Mytilidae; genus Mytilus; species Mytilus edulis. The sequence goes on along the minus strand of CM034357.1, from coordinate 44,446,753 downwards.
AACATCTCTTTTCCAGCAAATATAAGAAAGTCGTTGGGAAATTTAAAGATGAGCTTGGTGGTGAGTTCTTTCAAACAAACATCTCTCTCTAAAGTTTAACATAAACTTTCTTTCAAATTTTCCTTTTTCTTCAGAATTTTCTGTTCAATTTTGCTTTTTCTTTAGAATGTTTTGTTCAATTTTGCTTTTTCTTCAGAATGTTTTGTTCAATTTTGCTTTTTCTTTAGAATTTTCTGTTCAATTTTGCTTTTTCTCATGTGCCTCAAAACATCTTTTCAGGTGTTCCTTTAAAAGAATTCGTTGGCTTGAGACCTAAAATGTACAGCCTTTTGTATAACCAGACCTCTACAGAAGGTATCACATGCGCAAAGGGAAAAAAAGTGGCGAAAGGCATTTCAAAAACTGAAATAAAACAGACTCTCCGACATGAAATGTATAAGAAATGTTTAAATGAAGAAACTACGACCACCAATTCAATGACATGCATTAGAAGTAAAAATCATGAACTGTTCATGGATACCGTTGTGAAAAAAGGACTGTGTAGTTTTGATGATAAACGTTACTGGAAGAACCCAATTGAAAGCAATGCCTATGGACATTATAAGATAGACACATATTAGTGATAGTATTTATTAAATATTCTTAAAAAACTAACCGTCTCAGTTTGTTTGTATTATGTCCGTAATGAAATTTTGAAAATGTTATTCCTTTAAACGCCTCACTAGTCACACCACATCGTTATTGCATCGTCTGGAAAAATGCTCTCATCTCCTCCTCTGATAGATTGTATGTCCATAATGAAATTTTGAAAATGTTATTCTTTTAAACGCCTCACTATTCACATCACATCGTCATTACATCGCCTGGAAAAATGCTCCCATCTCCTCCTCTGATAGATTGTATAGATTGTTTTTCACAGGAGACACCTGCTCATACTTTGCAGTCTTGCTGACCCACTGCGGGAGTGATTCTTCTCGCCTCTTGGTGGCCACCCTCACCGGAATTGTACTTCCCTTATTCCACATCGGGTCTGTTTGAAGTGGAGTGGCCTCGTTTTCATATATCAATGTTAGAGGTGCCTGCAATAATAAAAATGAAATGTTTAAATAAATAAACCAGAGAGAAATGAAATACTTTCAGTGTTGCTTATCTTTTTTAAGGACAAAAAGGTTGTTTGCAAGTTCAATTCTATACTTAAAAAACAAGTATTGTTTTGTTTGCATTGTATCAAGTTAAGAATACATGGTGATTCTTGAGAAGAACAAAAAAAAAAACACCACCCTCTATTGCAAGACTTACCTATTGTATGTATTGTTAACTTGTTCTCACCCTGAGCATGTATGAAATATTTGTCACTGGACGTTAAGCAAACAACAATCAATTATGATTCTTGAACATATTCAAACTCTACATTAATAAATGTATACTTATTTTTTTTATCTATCTGATGAGTTAAGCCTTTTTCAACTGATTTTTATAGTTCGTTCTTATGTTGTACTGTAATACCACTGTCCCAGGTTAGGGGAGGGTTGGGATCCCGCTAACATGTTTAACTCCGCTACATTATTTATGTATGTGCCTGTCCCAAGTCAGGAGCCTGTAATTCAGTGGTTGTCGTTTGTTTATGTGTTACATATTTGTTTTTCGCTCATTTTTTTTTACTTAAATAAGGCCGTTAGTTTTCTCGTTTGAATTGTTTTACATTGTCTTATCGGGGCCTTTTATGGCTGACTATGCGGTATGGGCTTTGCTCATTGTTGAAGGCCGTACGGTGACCTATAATTTTTAATGTTTGTGTCATTTTGGTCTTTTGTGGATAGTTGTCTCATTGGCAATCATACCACATCTTCTTTTTTATATTTACGGAAGGTGTTGGTGGTGGTGGCGGTGCATAAACCGGCGCTACATTATCTTTAGGCACAACCTGCTCCTGTGACTGGGAGAGCGGCTAAAACATGAAAAAGAAAATAAAACTCAAACTCAAATGTTATGAAGAAAGTTTTATACTTGCGAGAGGTGTTGGTGGTGTGCATATTGTTTTTCGTTCATTATTTTGTACATAACTTAGGTTGTTATCTTTTTTCTCCCCTCGGATGTTTGTTTTACATTCATCATTTTAAAGCTATGAGGTATGGGTTTTGCTTATTGTTGATTGTCGCAAGGTGATCAAAAGTTGACAATTTCTGTATCATTTGGTCTCTAGTGAAGAGTTATCCTATTAACAATCATACCACATCTTCGTTTTATGTTATTCAATTGTTGCATTAAATTAGTTAAAAAGAAAGGCAAACGTGAACACCAATATCTCCCCTAACAAAAGCGAGGTAGATAGATAAACAGAAAGATAAACGGTAGTAGACAATACTTAAAACCTTCCTGTTGTTTACGGTAAGCGCATACAAACAGAGAGAAAAAAAAACACCTCAAAGGGTAAAATCTTTAATTTCCTCGGTTTTTAAAGAAAACTCTTACATGCGAACCTCGTGTAAAAACAAAAGGAAAGAAAATAGTCTTACCTGTGGAAAGTATGCCGTTTGGGACTCTAGGTGCCCCCTCAGTGTAAACAGATCATCCAGCTCGTTCATTCCTAATTTCAGCTTCATAGATCCATTTGACGCAATCAAGTCTAAAAAAAAGATTTCTCTAGCGGACTTTTTAAAGGAAAGCACTTTCCCTCTCCTGATATTGAGTTTTGTGTTCCGTCCTACCAGTAGAAGTATTAATTTGACTAAATTGCACATTTTCGGCTACCATTATAACACTTAATCGTAAATATATTTCTAGACAAAGGTTAGAAGTATTGACTTGAAAACGAAAAATACGCACTTTTATACTTATTTCATTGTTCTAGCTACTATTATCTAAACCAATAATAGTACACTTTGAAGTATGCGGTGGAACTAATGGAGGGATAACCACCCCATTCTTAGGTTTCACATAACAACTCTATACCAAATTGTTTATGTGGTGCGCAAACAAAAATGCGCTTAACAACAAAACAACGTGTTGATGAATCTCTAGAAACTATACTGTGATAATATGTCATCTGCTTTATTTTTGGGTTTCTTAACTTAAAATCTTTATCCAAAGCAGCTACATTGTAAAATAAAACCCAAAACGTTCGATTTTTTTTCTGAAATTTTTTTATGAGCGTCATTGTCTCGTACCTAATATTTTCTTATTATATGTGTTTCCGTTCCCCCTTTTTTCGAGTTATACCATTGTTGAAGATCATATAGCAACATCTCAATTCTTTCATATTTATTCTTTTTCGTATTGTTCTTCTTTTTGACACAATCATAATCTCCCGCCTTTTTATTTTTAATTAAACGGTTGATTATGTGCACATGTGCCGACGATTCACAGAGAAAAAACTGAAAAATCAAAAATGGTGCCCGCTAAGTGTTTGTTGTTGTTTAGTATAGTTGTATGTAATGGCCAAGTGCATGACCTTAATATAAGGAAATGCAGAAGTGTGGTTAATGAAAGCTATGAGGTAGTGGAACTGCAGTGTCTACCAATTCTTTATTTCTTCAAACAACTCAGGTTGTATTGAACGCTTATAACATGGGGAAAATGAATTCCAACTACTGGTATATGTTGAGATAGTCAATTGAGAAAGAAAGTTACTGATTGAAGCACGATGATCCATCATAAAGTTTTCTAAATACTATTAGAATGAAATTATAACATTTTTCCTAAATATTTAAGGACTTATTCTTCTCTCTAGGTTATGATAAGATTCATTAAATAAAGTTGGGTTGATAAATTTAATTCAATTAGAGAAGATTAGGATTAATTTATATATGACTAAGCATCCATTGTGATGACAAAGGAGATATTAGCATGTCTATGCTATATTATCTTATTAGAAGTTTATTGAGGGGGGAGGGGGGGGCTTTTTTTTTATTATTGAAGGTGTAAACAAAGGAGAGTGATCATTTTCTATACATAAGAAAGACTCAACATCCTGTGTTTGACATGATTATAAATTATGGATAAATTGATACATTTTTCACTTAATTTCTCTCTTTAAAATTATTTTTATGATGAAAATAGAGAATAAGTCAGATTTTTGAAATGATGTTACTTCAAAGGGTGTTGTTTATATTATACATATCAAGAAGTTTTGTATATGTTTACACAAGTCTGTTTTGTTATGTTAAGAAGAAGTTTAACTCAAATTTGAAGTAATATATGTTTATCTGTCTGATGTTCTCCATTAACAGTTAATCAGTTTTGAAACTTGATTGCAATTAAGACAATTTCCAATACTCTACATCTAAAGATTGTTATACATGTTTATCTATCTATTAGCTTGAGGTTTGATTGTTATTAAAAATATTTAGTAATTGCACAGTATAATAACTTCTAAAGGAAGAAAATCTAAATATTTATGAAGCTTTACATCAGAGGGATTATCTGATATGATCTATCAGATTAAAAGATAACGTTTATTTGGTCTTAAAAATATCAAAAATGCTATAGAGGTTGATGGGGAACATTAGACAGACCTTAGTAGTATATGAAATGTTTATACTGTAATATAAAACATATATATAGTCTTTGCTTTTTCTTGTTATTAAGCAATATAGTTGTGATAATTTATTAAATGTTAATTGTTTTAAAGTTGGTGCTAGATAATTGTGATAATCATTAAAGTTTATATTTCAAATCATGATAGTTGTACTCCTGATAACATGCTGTTATATATATTTACTATATTCATGATAGTTTAAGAGAGGAAAATATACTCTATAAAGACAAGTTTTATAAAGAAAGTAGTGCTTATACTATAGTTTTGGTGCTGTGTATTCTTATATTGAAAACATACGCATTTACGGTTGTTAATCCAGCCATGATACCTGTATATATTTTATCTATATTTTGTTACCTGAGTGTAACATTTCATTCACTTAATGTTTGCTTCATGCATGTTTTCATTTTAAACATGGAAGTCATGTGGGTTATATTTTTATTTTATAACATAATTTATCTTCTATCACATTCCATCAAGTTACTTTTTATATTGTAGTCATTTTTAAAAACTAGAATCATCTAGTTAATTATATTACTATATGTTATCTTTTACATGTCTCTTTTTAGAAATCGATTCTTGTTAAAAAAAGACATTTGTTTTAGAAGCTTTATAAAATTTTATATATATTAGAAACAAACTCAGGGTTGTATGCTCAAATATCGGTTTTAATACATTCTATGAATCTACTCAAACCATACTTAAATAATAAGATATATATCTGCCCCTTTTTTGTTGATAACAAAACCTGGTAATGTAACCTCAGAATTTTCATTTTAAAATTATTAACAACATATATCATCAAAAATAAATATAGTAACATAAAAAATGGATGCCGCTCACTTAAATAAAAAATTTAGACAAGCAAAAAACAACACAAAATTCTGCAATGTGGACAACATGGGTGACACACGTACCCTGGTTACCAACCAATGTTGCTTTACCTTACAACGTGGAAAACAAAATGGACGACAAACATATCCCTGGTTACCCACCAATGTTGCTTTACCTTGAAACGTGGAAAAACAAAATGGACGACAAACATACCCTGGTTACCAACCAATGTTGCTCTACCTTGGTCAAAAGTATGATACGTGGACCAAACATTCCACCATCACTAGCACAATGTTTACTTTGCTCTACCTGCTCTACCTGCTCTACTGTTTTCTTATCCCTATTATACTACTACTCTCAAGTAGCCTATCATGACATGAAATTTCACTGTTTTGCTTCCATGTAGATTTCAAAGTGTGGTAACCCCTGCACCTAAATAAATCATTTTCAGTAGATACATATCTCTTTTTTCAGACTTTTTGATGAAAAGTTTAAACTAATATACAAATTAGAAAAAAGAAAACTGATCAACTTGAACCCACAACATATAATTGATCTCATGTGCTCTGGAAGAGTAAGCAGATCCTGCTCCTTGTATAGTATTATGAATGAGATGTCTATGTACCCTTTTCCTAGATATGTAAACACATGATTTTGCAAATTATTGCAACTGTGTGCTTTTAGAATGGAGTAAAATGTGTGAAAAGGTATTCTATTGCAGAAAAATCAGCACACAGATATAGGAATGGTATGATTCTTAATAAACTATAGATCCTGTGTCCAAGATTTGTTTTCTTGTAAACTGGTGTAAAATAAAAATGTAGGTCAAGCTGTTATATCAATGCAACAAAACAGGATCACCAAAATCAGAGTGAGACATTCATATACCATTTTTAAAGTAGACTTTGGAAGTGATATAGAATTTTGTTAATGCTTTAAATGGTCATATACATGTAGCTCTAACATGTATTACGAATTTGATGTACTAGGCATTGGGCATTCCTATTGAATGTTAATCTCAAGTTCTCAAGAGTTAAATATGCCCCAGGGCCCAGAAACACTCAAACATGAATAGTAAGTCACAGTGTACATCAGGTTGCTTGATAAGCATGATAAGGACAGACATTTATAAACATGTGTGAGTGTTTAGGCAGGCAATATTTGTTGATTGGTACATGTACTTTTTAAAATTGACAAGTTGAAACATTTCAGATTTATAATAATTTACAGAATCAAAGAATGACTGTAACCATTACCCTAAAAATTGGCTTAAAACAAAGACTAGCTGAGTGCTTAGACTTTGCACTTTTGCATGCTTATTCAGACAACAACTTTTGACTAACTGAATTTTTTTTGTTGAAAAAAGGGGGGTCGGTCTACTTCCAGACAATGGAAGTTATTTATATGGACAAATTCGTTCATAGATTAAACCAGTTTTAATGTACTACATAAATCTCGCCCATAAATCTGTTATACATCAGCAGCATAATTAAATAACAACAGAAAATGTGATACGAGGAGTTTGAACAACTTGTAAACATCAACAAATGACGTTGTAAAGCCTTCAACCACTCAACATTTTAAGTAAAATATATTTAAAATCCTGAAAACATCATCACCCTTCGTTGTCTCAATCAATTTTGTGCTTAAAATCTGTAAAATATGACATAATTTGCTTGATTTTGCACCGAAATAACTCCCAAAACGTCTGAAAAATGTTGAATTTGGACCTCCGGTTGAAGTATTTATTATGTAAACAAGACTCAGAGTGACGGGGAATCCTGTACATAGTCATGTGCCCATATGTTTCTAGGTCACATTTATTTATATCTCGACCAATGAAAAGCTTTAGGATGCATTTGTGTCAGTTGTTTGTAGTCGTGGGGATTACCCGCGGTTTTTTGGAAATCAACGGAGGTAGTCTTTTGGTTTATCATATTTCAGTAACGGAGCACTTATTTGAATACCGAATTTGGCAGTCGTGTGGCAAAATCTATTCTAATGAAAAATTAAACTCAAATACTGATGGATGATAAGTTGTTTTAATAGATTTATTGTCTGAAGCACAGGCTACGTTTTTGTTTACACGCTGGTTACAGCGCCACCTCAATTTTTTTAGATTATGTCCCCTTTCCCGCGGGACTACCGGAAGTAGCTCTTCAATGTCACTGGCTTTCCCACTGTGTAATAAACGAGCCTTCGGTGAGTTTATAATAAATTTTCAATAGAATAACGATAGTTGATATCAATGATTCTAACATGACGTCCTTCAAACGCTTTGAGTACAGACCCGTGGTAAAATATGAATATATTGCATTGGCTGTTCCGATCCTACCACGTCATATGTTTATTTATGAATGAAGTACCCGACGTCATAGAATGATGACGTTATAATTAAAGCATTTTACGGGAAAATACACGCTTTTGATACCGAAAATCATCACAACAAGGAAACGTAAACAAACGATGCTAAAATGTGGTATAAGCCCAATTTTTTTATATACATATAATACATTTAAGTAAGTTATCATTAAAATTCATCCAAATCTATCTAAATAAGTTTTGTGAATAGTTTGAGCATGTCACTTATTCTGTTTGCTCCGTTCTACTAATAAAAAAACATTTTCTGAAAGTACATTATTTACTTTGTATTGAATATATTTTGCTCGTTCGAATAATAAATTGATGTTCAAATTTGCAAGATATCCAAACAAAATGCCTAGTGAATTAGGCTCGGAATCAGACATAGAACCGGCTAATATTCAAAATTTTTAAGAACCGCCTGCAAACGAAAAGCAACATATTTTATCTAAATGACCTTCAAAAATAATTTTCATGGCTCCGGAAGACTTCAACTCAGTAGGTAAAATTCCGATCCCAAGCCCGGACGAAGGCCGAGACAAGGGAAAAAATCATTTACGAAGTAGTTGATATATCAAAAATATATAAAAAAAAAATTGATGCTACATTCAAAATATTGGCGAAATTAGATGAATATTTTTATTTGCGCAAATGGTACCTATATTTTTTCAATGGACTGGCGCAGAAGTAGCATTGGCGCAAATAAGTTCATTTTTGGCGCAAAAATATATCACCCGATTTAATGTTTGACGTCATGTAAAAATATATCGGTTGACGTCATATTCCTCGTGAATCAAATATGGCCGACTCCAGTGATTCAGAGCAGTTTTCAGACGGGGAGAGTGATGGTGATTTTGAAGTTTTAAGCGGTAGCTCAGAATCTGAAGATGAGATGAATGATGTTCCAATGAATGCCAATCCTTGGTTTCGAGTTAGACCTCCGGAGATTGACTATTTACACGACCAAAGATTTGTAGAGAACAGTGGCCCTCAGAATGTCCCTGCTGCCGACGCTAAACCTATCGACTACTTCTTGCTGTTTCTGACACTTGATTTTCTACGACACATTGTCAGAGAGACAAACAGGTAAAATTTTCAACAACTGTTGCGTTTTATGTTACATTTCACATATGAAAATAGTCATAAGTTTACTCAGTACGATATATTAATGCACACGTTGCGATTATGAAGACATTTGCCTTTGTTTTTTTCTTACCTTTGCCCGGTCGTTTCAATACATAATATAATATAAACTATAGATATAAAATTGGTATATGATTTTGCTGATTCAATAAAAGGTCAGAGTGAGGTGACATGTCTTCTGAACTAGTACATAGTAGAGGAATTTTTTTTACGTTAGTATGAGTATATGTTCTCGTCCTACTGTCCTAAATATACACATTAATTTGACGCTGGACGTTAAACAAAAAAGCACTAAAAATTACCGAATGGGCTACGAGCATTCGTGAATTGATAATTTATTAAGTCACGCTTTGAGAATGTTAACATGTTTTAATTCTAAGATTGTTTTTACTATTTGTATATTTCATATCAATTATACTGTCAATTTTTTTACAGGTATGCACAAGACTTCATCACTAGTCAGCAGAGGATAAGAAGATTTTCGCGTCTTCATTCCTGGTTTAAAGTTGGTGCTGTAACTTTAGATGAGATGAAAGGATTTATATCAGTAATACTTAACATGGGCCTCATACGTAAACCATCCATTACAGAATATTGGAACACCAAATTTAAAAGTCAGGATACTGTTTGGTTTCGTAACATGTTTTCTAGAAATCGATTTCAGAGCATTTTGAAATTTTTTCATATCGTAGATAATAATACAATACCGAATCGGAACGACGATAATTATTCACCTACATCAAAATTTCAGTGCTTTGTTGATCTTTTTAATCGACAGTCGAAACACCATTACATTCCAAAAACAGAACCTAAGTATTGACGAAAGCTTAATCGCATCTAAAGGCCGGTCATCAATAATACAATATATTCCTTCAAAAGCGGCGAAATTTGGAGTCAAACTTTGGGTATTAGCCGAGGCCGTCAGTGGCTATATTTGTCAAATCAGTGTTTACAAAGGCAAACAATATGACCCAACACCACAAGGAATGTTACAGGGTGCTTACGTAGTCAACAAACTGTTAGATGCCGCAGGATTGTTTAACAAAGCTTATCATTTATTTACTGACAGTTTTTTCTCCTCAATTAATCTGGCTAAAGAGCTTTTAGCAAAAGGAACATTGTTCACTGGAACATTACGCGCTAATCGGCAAATGCCAAACACAATCAAGAATCCTGTTTTGCAGGAAAAGGAGAGCATTTATATTAGACAAGGAAGAATTCTGTTATGTGCATATAAAGAAAGGAATGGTCGAAAACCAGTTAGAATCATATCCTCTTTTTCTAAAGCAGCACAAGAAAATGATAAACCGGCTTTGATTTGCTCGTATAATAAATTTATGGGGGGCGTAGATTTGGCTGACATGATGACAGAGAGTTACAATGATGGACGAAAAACGTTAAAGGTTTGGAAAAAGGTTGTTTTTAATCTTATGCACCGTATGGTAATAAATGCATACATTATTTATGAAGAAAACACTTCCGATAATCCGAAATTGTCGAGACTATCCTTCACACAAAGACTGATAGAGGATCTCGCTAAAAATCACATGGTGCTAAGAAACGAAAAGCAAGACGACAATAGACAAAATAAGAACAAAAACGGGATCAGAAAGTTGCCCGGTCACAGAGAAAAAGATTGCGATGTATGTTCAGACAGAAATGGTTACGGGGGTCGAAGGAGGAGTAGGACTGTATGTCGAGTTTGCGGAAAAGGTGTTCACCGGGAATGTAAAGACAACCATTTATGTGTTGAATCATGATTAAAATACATTTTTTGTTTCTTATCAAATGTTTTTATTTTATAGCAGGTGTTCAGACAACCCACTACAATTACATAAATTAGTCATGTATATTGCATCGAATTCTCATCCCTCAAATAAAGATGTCTCTGTACCAGGAGCATGACAAGCACTTTTGAAATTACCCTATTTGACCTATTTCTTGATGGTATTTGGGTTTTTTTAAATTGATTTTAATCGGTCATTCTATTTGGATTGGAATTCGCTCATTGAATGTTTTATGCTTGTTGTATTGTTTGATTTCGATTCAGCGTACTTCTGAAGAATCATTATTCCATAAAAGTTGCGCATGCAGTGCATCAAAATTGGTTTTTCGACTGCTATCATTATTTAGTGAAACTGTAATATTTCTTTGATTTTTTTTTTTTTTATACAATACAAAAAAGAAAAATCAGCAGAAAATCCACACAAATTTAAACAAATTAAAAATTGCATAAAAGTATGGCAAACGCGGCTTAATGAAAAATTGAAAGCACTTTGCATGCAACTAAGCAGCGTGCCGTAGCCCCTCCCACAGTACACAAAAAAAGCGACGTCACTGAAACCTATTGTTCGACGTCAAGAAAAAAAACATCGGCCGAAAATCGGCCCGTGGCAGTCAACGTAGTTTATACAAATCGGCCTAAAATCGGCCCATGGCACAGAAAACGTTAACGCCAATCTAAAAGTGCGTTAATTTATGGGAACGGCAAACAATGGCCTCCACCTAGAGCGCTACGATCCAAAAAAATACCGTTATTGTCCTATCAGAATCGAAATAATTCATGGGGGCTTGAATATATCTAGATTTTACCACGGGTTGTCCCTTTATGCCGATATTTTACCCCCTCGCTATCGCTCAGGGTAAAATATTTGTCATAAAGGGCCAACCCGTGGTAAAATAACGATATATTCAAGCTCCCATGAATTATTTCTTAAATAATCAATTCTCACTCATAATGAACCCAATATTTATGAAAGTCATATGAAACGTGTGACTGGTGAAATAGGATGTTTATCAGATTCTCGAACCAATACAGGCATATATCAAACACATGTCTTGTCTGCACGATTCTATAATTTTTTACGGATCCAATTCGTATAATCGTCAAAATAAAAAAAAATCGGTCTGATCTATAGAGAATAATACATGGTAAAATCCGTATCATATGTCGTATCATCCTGAGACATCAATATCAGCCCAAGGGCCTTTGGGCCCGAGGGATGATATTGGTCGAGGGTGATACAGCATGTGATACGGATTTTGCCATGTATTATACGCTTTATCATATATTTCAACAGAAGAGTATTATATTATATGAACTGTTTTCTAATCCATAGCACTGGGTAACCTTAATTTTTTTTTATTATAATTGTATTTATTTGTGTGTTTTGTACTTTTTATAGTTGCATTTAGTGTGCCAAAAATATGAAAACTTGACTTTCGTGACGTCACATACAATATAGAAAACTTGACGTTCGTGACGTCACATACCAAACAATGACGTCATTCAAAAATTGACCTATGTTGAGGAAATGTTTTTCTTGAGCAAAAAAAAAAATAAAACTGATTTTATGTATAAAAAAAAACAAGTAGGGGTGCGATAAAGGGTATGCGATAAAGGGTAGGGGTGTGATAAAGGGTATGCGATAAAGGGTGCGCATCAAAGTTGCGCGATATGGATTAAACAGCAGGCTATTTATCACATATGCAAAATTACTGTATTTACTACTAAACATATGATAAAATGTAATTATGATATGATGCTGAGTCAACTGCATTCGGAAAACATATCGACGAATTGTTTAATAGAGGCAAACAATTAAAAAGGTAAATTTTCTCTAAATCTAGACAATTTCTAGAATTTTCTTGAAACAGAAACGTTAATTTATATATACATATTATATCACACCACATCTTCCTATATCTATATACATAAGTTTTATAATAAAAACTAGCCAGTGTGATGTAAATAAAACAACAACATAAAAACAACAAATGCTTCATTTTTTTTTATTTAAAGTTTCACATGACTTTAATATGTATCATTGGTTTTATTTTTTGTTTTCTATATTATCGACAAATCACATTTGTCCGTTGCAAGGTACGAAATGTACATCATCTTTACCCTTTTCAAGTTATCAATGACTTCACGATAAGACAATGGAAATGTCGCTGTATCGTCTCATGATTAAGGCTAGGCCAATCAAATCAAACAGCACAAACACATTAGAGAATTTTCACTATTATTACTCATGTTTTTATTTTTTCTATCGGAAATAGTAGTAGTTTTATTTATCTCTTTATTGATTTTATTTAAACTATTATAATATCAATTGTTGACGTTTTTGGCGTAAAAATTTGATCAAAAATAGATAACAAATGATGCAAAATAAAAACATCAGTAGAATCAGTCTATGGAAGGTGCGATACGATAAAAACTTTTCTTATATCAATGAGCGATATTGTCTTATATCAACGGGTTGCATTGTGGGAAATTTCAGACGAATGTTTACATTTTTATGAAGGAACGAAGATTTCTCGGTATAAAGTAATGATTCTTTTCTTAAAACAGGCTGACATTTAACAAGACATACGTCTGCTGTATAATTTCCAAGAATTATTTTAAGTTATACCAAGCAAGGTGTATTTAAACGAGAAAATTGAATTGTTGAATAAATGAGACATAAATGCACGATTTATCATTTGTAGATGTACAAATCCAATTAATGTCATGAAGCAAATTATGTGGAATGCAATTGAGATGAATTCAATTGTTGGATAAGCCAAAATCGCCTATAAGTCAAAGATACTGCTATATTTTAAAATATCAATGCGATGTTTGTCTTATATCATAGCGATATTTTTTTAATATCAAAAATCTATGAATGCGATACTTTTCTAATATAACTGCTTTAGTTTTCTAATATAAAATTAATACGATGACACGTCACAATGCATGTCAAAAGAACCGCAAACATAATTCACAAACTTTGTTTATGACCGGCTTAATGTTTTAGGATCAATATCACTTAAATTTCGTATCTGTAAGAAAATTAACGCGTACACGATCTTATCATTTTAAAAATGTTGATTGACCCTATTGATATTTGAAAGTGTTAACAACCTGTTCAGTCTATTGTTTTCAATCACATGGTTTAACCGACTAATTCTGTTTGAAGTGATAATGCAATGGAGGAATTTAAATGCGGTTGTGAATAGACTACCAACCTATTAGATTCTAATATAGGTCCAGTGGCCGATCAATGCATTTGAATTGGGACATATGGTTGGACCCCCACCCCTTTATCCTAGGTTTGGAACCCCCTTTTGCAAACGGCTGGATCTACCCTTGAGGTCACACTGCTATAGCCTATCCACATGTGTAATATCGAAACAGACAAAAACTAGATATGTCAAAGCAACACGAATTGTTCCGTTTTAAAATGTTGAAAAATCTGCAATTTCAATAACAAATGTGGACACAAACATGATGGTAGTCTCACATGTCAAAAATCAGCTCAAAATCTAGAGGCGTATAGAAACAGAGTCAGTATAACTGTGATTTTCAACAATTTTCGAAGTTGTTAACCCTTTATTTTGGCCAAAATTAGCGGAGCAAAACAATTTTTAATTTCATCTGCAAATCATCATAGTTAGCACACATTAAAAAAAAACCAATCAGTCCAATATCTGAAAGCATTTAGAAAAAAGATCTGTATAACTGAGATTTTCAACAATTTATAAAAGTCCATGATAGCCCGTAATTTCGGCAAAAATCAGCCAAGCAGATCAACACTTAAACTTGATCTGTAACTCATCATGGTACTCACACTCATGAAGGCGTTTAAAAAAAAAACCTCCGTATGATGGTTTGTTACGGAATGATGGAATTTCGAAATTACGGAATTTCAGAATGACGGAATTTCGAAATAACGGAATTTCGGATTTTCGGAATTACGGAATTTCGAACAAGAGTAAAGCTATATGGCACCGACAACTTCGTTGCGGACCATACAAATCATTACTTAAAAAAAACCATTCTTTCAAACAGTCCAATCCAATATACAGCTCCAAAGAACAATAAATATTCAAATGGTAAAATAAATATTCCAAACAAATTAAAATGTACAAATGCTGATGTCCCGAACTTTGAAGATACCAACTGAGTAGCCTCAGACTATAAATTGAACAATTTCAGATACAACGAAAATCAAAAATCTTGTCAAACAGAAAATGTATTTTTCATTAACATAGGAAAAATATTGAGAGGGAAAACAGTTCTTTTTTAGATCAAAGACTTTCCCCGTTGGTAAATCGATATCACTAGAACATAATCAGCTCACCGCCTGGACGCTCTTTTACATCGCGATGACCGTGAGGACATTCCGTTGCTTTGTTACAAACAGCGATTTGACTTGCGTTTTTGACTAGTAATCGATCGTATAAATAACAATCCGTATCGCTTGTTATAAATTCATTTCTTCAATGAATACTAAAAAAAATGTTTAGAAAACAAATGAATAAATGTCTGTTGACGTTAGAAATGTGTATATATTTTTTCTATATTTATACATTTAGATCGTTCAGTGCTGTTTATTTGGTATTTTTATTGACGTAATCGTTTTTATACCATCATAACTGTCGTTATCTTTAAAGCTTTAGAAGTGTGTTTGTTCATATTGCACTTAACAAAAGATTCAGCACCCAAATGACGTTTTGAAGTACAGGAAAGCAGTTATTTATAAGAGGTTTATCTGATATAAGATTTATAGATATATTAAAAAGATGGTACATGAGTTCGAATGAGAGAACTTTCCATCAAAGTAATAGTTTGTTTTAAGTAAACCAGTATAGATCAAAGTAGGGCCTTAAACACGGAGCCTTGAGCATTGACTCTCAGCGAACACCACGCTATATAGGAACCAAAAAATGACTAGTGTTAAACCACTCAAACAGGAAAACCAACAGTCTAATTTGTATAAAAAAAAAGAGATTCAAAAATGCACAGGCCAAATTTTGTCGAATCAACCTGAACGAGGACAGTATGATTCATCTTGTCAAAAGTTAGTTTCATTGTTTTCAATAAAGAAAGTCTTCCATGTTGCGAGCATATCTGATATATATTATTTCGGTGCGTTCATTATAAATTTGCTAAATGTTATATGTGAACAATGATTTTGATACTTAGCTATTTGATTACGACATTGTTTATTAAACGCCATCGGTACTGGCATTTTCAAATTTTGAAAATGGTTGATTGAACCTGGTTATATTGCGCTAAACCTGTCACGTGCATGACAGTATCATCAAATTCTGTCATATTTACAACGATGCATGAACAAAACAGACATAATAGGTAAAATGGTCAAAATATGGATACATCAGTCAAATATTAATACTAATAATTACTAATATCGATATTACAAAAACACCGCTATGATATTTTAAAAGTATCGAATTGATATTTTAAAAGTATCGCATTGATATTTTAAAAGTATCGCATTGATATTTTAAAAGCATCGCATTGTTTATTTATGTATATAAGAAAAACACAGCACTTCAAATTTTACACGGACATAAACTTTAGCTTCTAACTAATTTCTGAATGTATATTTAGACTCAATTGTTGTTTATATTTGAACAATAAGTTTTAAAGTTAGTATTTTCTTAATTTTTCGTTGCCGAAAACAGCATTTTCCGCATTTAATGTCTGCATATTTACAATTGATATTAGACAATATCGCTCATTGATATAAGAAAAGTTTTTATCGATACGCTTCTTCCATAGACTGAGAATGCCGATGTTCATTAGTCATATATCGATTAAGTACAAAAAAACTGGTTATCTCTATTAGGTGTTTTATGTTTGTTTTATTTTTACTTTTTTCGTAATGAGTAATTGGTCTTTTATTCAAAAGTTAAATAAAAAAAAACAGAACACTGAGAAAAACTTCACAACGAAAAGATCGTTATCAAATGGCAAGTTCAAAAGCGCAAAAACACCAAACGATTGAATAACAACTGTCTTTTCCCTGGCTAAGTACAGGCATTTTCTCATTTATTTTTTAGTGATTATTATAGGGCATTTTAGGTCTATCTTTTTTATATTCTGAGGTCAATAATTTCATCAAGAATACCAGGATTTAACTTTTTAAGACGCGAATCGTGTTAAACTATTTAATGTGTTACATATCTCGCCTAAGCCAAGTATTCAATAAACATTGTCCTCACTATTAGTTCCTTTTAACTTATCGGTATTCCGTAATATTCTAGATATTGAACAGTTGATCATAGACTTCATAAATAGATACAAACCATTTTGTCGGACAAATGGCATTACATATAAAAAAAAAAGAAATTGCTTGACACCAGGCTTAAGTACTTTTTCTCTTAATTAACTCAATTTAACTTATTCTTGTACTGTATAATAAGAATTATAGGTTCAAGTATGGGCAATGTATGTATTTATGTTTGAATGTCCAATTGCTGAATTTTGAACGATTGTAATGAATAAATATTCGTGCTGCTCAGTCTTGAGTTTCTATGTTGTGTTTGTATACTTTTTTTTGTATTTTTATTAATATATACTATATAGAATCTTTTTTTTTACTTTGATTCAAAGAAGCAAAAGTTGGTGTATGATTTTGCGCTGTTCATGCTTAATCCACTCTATAGATGTACAATACATCTATAAAATAATACTGTAATTCAAATACAATAAAACAAATATCGTAAAGAATATTGAAGTAATGGTGACCTTTATCTGCTAGGTACTGATTTACTTAGCGTTCCGATGTGAGGTATATTTAAACAACAGTTGTATTCTGATGTTTCAGTATCAAAATTGATTATAACCAATCAAGGTAACACAAACTGTGCGTCGAGTCAGAATCGTTTTAATAGATACAAGAAAATATGGTATATGAATTTCAATGAGAATCTCCATCCAAGTCTCAATTTTTAAAAGTAAAACATAATGGGTCAAATTACGGTCTTCTACCCAGAGCCTTGAATTTATGCATTTTTATTGCGAATACTGTAATTTTATCGCGAATACTATATTCAAATGACATCAGTTGAAAGACTTAATCAAATTTATAATAATTAAACTGACCCTTGCTACAATTTGATTTACGAATTAAAAGCAAAATTCGATTGATATTGTGTACTTTGTAAAACATAGACAACAATATGAAAATACCTAGATAGATATACATGTGGATGTAAATACATTCATATACATTTTAAAGAAGATAAGCAGACCACATGGAAACTACTTTTCACTTGGAACCAAAATAATGAAAGTATCTGCTTTTGGATTTTTTTATATAGATTAGTGTTAGTGAAAATGAAAACGCATAAACAAGTCATATATTCGGTTATGTATTTAACTATGTGATATAGTGACTGATTTAACTCTATTCCAAGAAAGGTGTGCACAATGTTCCACATTGTTGAGGGTATGCAAATAATGTCTTGTGACTTGGCTATACACCATGACTACTGACTTGTAAGTCTTTTGTCGTTTTGGAATTATTTATGGGTTGTTCATTTGTAGATGGAAAAGACTACACTTAAATCCTGGACAATGTATAGGAGGGCGGAATAAACCAAACAGATATTCAAACCCATGAGTCGAAAACAAACTTACAATGTCATAGCAAAAAATGAAAAAAAACAAAGGACAAATAACAGACAAAACACTAAAAATAAGCAACACGAACCCTTTTAAAACCTGGGGAGGATGTCAGATTCTTTGAAAGGGTAGTCATATCCTTCTTCACCTGAACTATTTGCGTCATATAAAAGAAAATATGTATTTTGTACATTTGATATTTGGTTTTATATTTACAATAAAGCAGCGTTTTTATATATAACAGAAAATTCTGATACGTATGCACTACCTCTTCTACGGACTGAATAATCGCTACATAGATTTTTAACCAATCTGAAAATATAAACAACATTGTAGATATTAATGATAAATGTATTTGTTTTCTTTTAGTTCATTTATATGTTTAAAAGTTGTGTATTGCATCCATTATCACTTAACTAGTATACGATTTTGTCAAGGGTCCAACTGAAGCACTGTCTTTGTGTGTTGGATTTTCTCGTTGTGTTAAAGACACATTGGTTGCTTTCGATTTTTGTTTTGGTCTTTGGTCAGGTTGTTGTCTTTTTAACACAATACCCATTTCCATTCTCAATTTTATGATAACAGAAAAAAATATTTTTATATAAAAAATATGACATTGATGTTGAAAGCTATAGTCAAAACCTAGTATATATATACATATATATATACGAGTCTAAATTGAAAACTACGTTCAAACCTATGACTGCGTTGGATAAAAACCGCAATTTTTATACGTGTGCATGTCAAGCAAATTTCGTTGTAGAAGGGTCTAAAAACAGCACAAACAACATATTCCAAAAGACCAAAAGCGTGAAAAAGTATATTTAAACAAAACGCATTTGACTAACAGGTCGAACAACTGATGTTCTTTAACCCTGCTGACTGCCATTGGCGATTGCCAAATAAAATTGATCACAAGATGTAACAAAATGGATCTCAATATAAATTTAATACTTCACAGAAAAAAAAATTGTTAACTTGTGGACAGGATGTTGTGCCACAAACATTCGGTATCAATATTTCTTTAGTACACCATATCCGGATTTCGACAATAAATGTCTCTTCAGTGATGTTAGGGATCGAAACGGTATTTGGAAGGCCATATAAAAAGTACCCTCATTTTTAGAGAAAGTACCCTCATTTTTAGATTAACTCTTGAATTTTAAGAGTCAATATATAGGATGAACGGATCATATAAACCGGAGGGAAAATATGATACATGCCCAAACAAAAAATATATATATATATGACTTGATCCTCTTGATCATTGTACGTGTATGATTAAGATTTTTGGCAAGTATATGCCACATTTGCCGAGTGTGCATGTAAACCTTGTACGGAATTAAGAATTTCGACAAATCCTAGTGTTCTTAGATATGCCATTCTTTTCTAATATGTTATTTTCCGCTATGGATTACATTACAATGTGCAACGAAAGTAGACTTTTCATTGAGTTACTCATTAGATACATATGCATAGTATCTGACAATGTTTCACAAAATCTGTGATCAATTGACAGTTATACCAGTATTCCATTATGATCTATATTATCTAATTTTTTAATGAATTATACCAATAAGTTCGTGAGACATACACTAGTTATACTATCGATCAACTGAGTAACTATCACGAAAAATGATGTCTTGATCTGGTTACAAGATTAAAATGAATTTAAAGAAAGCATTGATGTTGTGTCTTATATTTTATGCGTTACCCTCAAATTTAGTTTGTAGCCCGGCTTTGTTTTTTTCTCAACCGATTTATGAGTCTCGAACAGCGGTACACTACTGTTGCATTTATGTAACCAACTATTTTTCTTCAAATTTCCTTGCCAAGTCGGGAATATGGTAGTAATTATAAAAAAAATCATTTCTATGTATGCTGCATTCGCGTGTGTTTTTGTTGCAATTCATTGTTTCTGTTCTTGCGTTGTTTACTTCTAATAATTGGTGCGTTTCCGTAGGTTTAAGTTTGTAACCCGGATCTCTCAATCGATGTATGACTTTTAAACAGCGGTATAATGACATGTATGTACTACTATTGCCATTGTTTGTATATTATCCTTCACATACTAGTATATGGAAAACAGGTCTTAGTACTGTATGTAATGGAGGAATATCGGCTTTTATTTATTCATACTGATTTGTGTTCTGTGAAAGTCGTTATGTATAGTTTTTAATATCTGCACGCATTATTTATTTGTTTGGGTTTTTTTTACTCATAGAAATTTGTAAATTTTTCACATAGAAAAATGTAAATTTTGTTAGTACCTTTATATTGTTTATCTGAAAAATACTACACGAAAAATATACCTCTACAGTACTGGTCTCACAGCGTAAGTATATTTATGTATACGTAATGCAATAAATGAGGAAGTCTTTAAATGAATAAAATTTGATTCATACTTACATGATAACACGGACATTTTCCTTTACAACGTACAGATTTGCCCCTGAAACGATTGAAACCATTGGATTAATGTGTTTGAGGTCTGATTTAGCCATCTAATGGGAGACTTTCCGTTTTATTTTCATAGGAGTTCAGTATTATTTTATTTTTTTATTTCTTTACCTACTATAATTATCTGCTATTACCGTTATAGTTTCTTTTCTGTTAAAAAGCAATCAAGGCACATGTTTTATTTGTTTATTTGATTGATGGAGTTGAGTGGAATAGACTGCACTTTAATTTAGTAATTAGTTCTGTTAATTGATATCTTACCGCCTCAGTCGCAAATGTACCATGTGAAACAAAGACACATACAACATCGAATTACAAGATAGGTGTTACAGTAAAGATGTGAATGACTTTTAATTTTCACCTTAATTATTTAGAAGAGGCAGACGATTTCTTCTTTTGTTCCGTGCAGATTAGTAAGTCAATGATATTACATTTAGTTTTATAATCTGCAATGTGTTTTCCCTTGAATAAGCGTGGCTTATTTCACTTCAAATATCTTTGAATGCAATTTTAAAATCAGTTATTAGAATGTCAAGAAGCTTATATTGCTTTTTCGACGAGTTTATTTCCTGAAAAAGTTTTCAATAACTCAAAGTTTTTAGTTCATGTACACACTTAGTTTCATTACTTGACAATTGCTCTTTTTATTTTCATGTCGTAATCGTTTAAGATAAAACATTCCCATTTTATTCCTCATTAATATATTCCGAGGCTTGTACTGGCTTTGTTCTTTTTTTCACATATGAATCTCTTTTTCCTATAGGTTTTTAAAATGTCAAACTACCACAATAAACCCTAGGTTGTTCTCGACGGAAAGTTCTTATTCTCTCCAGTACCGTCTGGTTTTCTCGATCAATACTTTCTCCCGCTGTGGTAGTTTTAAATCTTGGATTTATAAGCCAAATTGATTTTTTTGTCCTTATTCTTCAATTTTGATATACATAAGAATGCTCGCATGTAAAAACAAAATGTAATTAATGATATCGCTAACTGTGAAAAGGGGGAAGTATCTTGTTGTTGAGATACAGTTTCTTTTTAAACAAAAGCTTTTCTCAGTACTAGAACTATATATGAAATATAAAACTTACTTGCACCTAGCCAAACATGCATTAGCATATGTTTTACCATCATCACCACACACTGGACGTTTCCAATATGGGCATCTACTACAATCATGGCCACCACAAGGACATGTGCCATAACACTTCACTTTTACTCGACTGCAAATTTAAACTGATTCTTTAAATAGCAAAAAACATGCAGATATGCAACGCAGAAAATGAAAACGACAAATTTGTCAATATTGCATTATTTGAAATGACTTTGTAAAATGTCACAATGTTTTAACGCGAATGTATAACTATCTTTTTTACAAAAAAAATGTGGTGTATGTCGTTGATTTTTAGTCAATGTAGAATACCTTTGATGAATTGACAAATTCTAATTTACATCATCATTTAGTGGTTATGAAACTTTTTCTGGTATCTATCTATGTTTTAGTTTCAAATTATCTGATTTCCACATTTTGTATTTAGTTATAGTTTTGCGTTCAATTGCCTGTATATGAATTCGAACTGTGTTGAACAAGGAAAAGGTTTTAGCATTTGATTTTGTTTAGATAAAAATATCAAAAAGCAATTTTTTGCACAATAAAATCTGTAGAATATGGCTGCACTAATGATAACATTGCCCTCTGCAAACCCTGAAAGGCATTGTTGTGTTAAAATGTTCGTGTTTTCCTTATTTACTATTTTTGATTTTGATTTTTTTTCAATTAAACTGTAAAAACACTTGATTGAAATCTTGTTTGTGTGCTGTACGAAGACAAAAACGAGAATCTGCTATTTCATATTGGACGTCAACAGATAACTCATTCATGAGTAATAGCAATTTTAGGGAGTTTATTTTATTCTTTTACTTACAAATACTCTGATAAAAAAAGTATTGATCAACAAATTATAGAGCTACAAGTCGCTAGCAAATGATCCAAAACCATGACGTAGTCTTGACAAGTTCATGACTGTAACTAATACTTCCTTTACACACTCATCATTTTTTTAAGTCTGATAGATTACACTCATGGATCCTAACCTTTTTGGTTACTTTTACAACTAAACTTGTTGTTTATAGTTATCATGAGCTACTTACGGTGTATTGTGAATTATTATCTTTACTTCTTTGTTTCATATTTATTTGTGTTTAAGTGATAAAGATTATAACAGAATGTTGACTGCTGTACCATTTTTTTTTAAACTTTTTTAACCCATTATGTTTGTTTTGTTCACGCTTCATTGTCAATTTAATGGAATTTAACGCGAATGTCATACAATTGAGAGGTTCGGCTAGCTATAAAACCAGGGTCAATCCATCATTTTCTAGAGAATGCATGTACCAAGTCAGGAATATAACAGTTGTTATCCAATCGTTTCAAATTTTTGAGCTTTTGATTTTGACATTTGATTAGAGACTTTCTGCTTTAAATTTTCAGTTCAAAAAACAAATACTAATAGTAACTTATTGTTTTTGAATAACATCTTATCTTACGGAAAAGATACATGTTGTACCGTGAGGTTAACGATGCTACCGAACTATAACTAGTTATTTACGAAAAATCGATTTGGTGACATTCGTTAGAAGATTTAGACCGTGTTAAAAAACCTTGACTCCTCTATCAGGCATTCCAAAGTGTGATTGTGAGTTGTTGCGAGTTATGACGAGTTATGGTCATAAACCAGTGTGTAAAATTTACATAGGCAATGTACGCATACAGGGTTAAAAAATCAAAAGTATGTAAGAATAAATTACAGAAATAGACCAAGATTCAAACTAGTCCAAAAGTTATACATAGAATTTATGAGAATCCAAAAATAAGATGTATGCCTTTTAAAAATCTTGTTGTTCTTGAATTTTATGTTTCTGGTTCTAAGGTCGAAATAAGGAAATTTCGTTTATACTTTTTTGCATACAGATGTTTAGGGTAAAAATATTCTTCAAACATCTTGTAACAAAGCTTTTTTCCTCAGGAATAAATTAACCATGTGTATTCGGCAAAACTTTAACGGAATTTTTGGTCCTTATTGCTCTACAACTTCGTACTTATTTGGCTTTTTTTTATTTTAGGGTCACTCATGAGTCATTTGTAAACAAAACGAGCGTCTGGCGTAAATACAAACTTTCAACCCTGGTATCCACGATGAGTGTATTTCATTACTTACGCACATCTAGCTTTACACCTATTAATATACGTTGTGCCATCTCTTCCACAAACAGGACGCTTTCTTTTATTGCAGTGACACTTGCTACAGGGACAATTTCCTTTGCATTTTGGAGTTACCCCACTGAAAATAAATATTTACAATGTTATTTAGTTATATTGTTGATGCACCATCGTTTGAATTGTAAAAACTTTAATAAGGCATAAAGGCACTGACAGATAAGATGAAAATGCTTGAACGTTATTTAGAACATTGAATTCCAGAAACACAGGGCCAATTGACTACATAAATTATTACAATACTTGATATGAAAATCGTATATTCCGTCATGTCGAATAATAAGAGGTTATCGTTGGTCAACTCAACATGATAGATTTTATTGCTTGAGCCGTCACGACAAAAGTGAGAAAAAGACATTGAGTGGAGATGAAGAATGCTAATCTGTTTACCGCTATTTTACCTATGACGAAGTGTTAGTTTCATAGACAACAGCACGTGCGCCCTTAGTTTCTAGCGATAATTTTTCATATCACTCTTCTGTGGGGGAAAACTATCAGTCCGTAATACGGGTTCACAAATTGCCGATTATTGCTCCCGTTTGAGATCAGACAGCGATAAGAAACGAAAAGTGAAAAAGTTGAATTACTATCCTCACTTATCTGGAATTTCCTTTAATTGTCTAAACGCAGTCGTTTATGTTCGTAACAGACTCCTACGTGTCGAAAAGTATCCGAATAGTTCGGCGAAACACCCTGACAGTTAGGTGCGTCCCGAAAAACATTCGGTGAAACTCAGCCGATATAGTCTAGTCGGATTACAATGGTGCCTTTGTCATGACAGATTCTGCTGTATCGGATCAAAATCCTAAAAATTATTTGTGTATTCTGGACGATATCCTGTGGAACGGGAATAATCTGGAATAAATTATCATTGCTGTTTTTATGCCGATTGATTCCAGATTGCATCCATATCTTGTCGATTGCGAACCGTTTTTCCGAAACCGTTCCGGAACAGTCCCGTTATTAATACGAAATTCTTCAATAATACCCACGTCAGAGTCCCGACAATTACAGAATACAATACGACTAAGATCAGATAAAGCCGATTGCAATGCAATAGAGCGGATCGTGAAAGGATTAAGTTCCGACAGTACCTGTTGATCCCGATAATGTCGACAGTTTTCTAACGGATAACTTCTGTCGGCGTCAATTCACTGGCTGGTCACTGTCTGATCTCTGTCAAATTACATTTGTTAGAATAGGGACGCAGTCGTAACAGACTTGGTCAAATTTTACCTGGCGAAAGATACAAATTGGATTAGACGCGGATTGAGAACGGGATTATCGGGATACATTTGGCTGGAAACGGTTGAATATCGACACTTCCTGAACAATATCTTATTGTTGTCGTGATAAAATTATTTGTTTTAATTAATTTACATCCACGATTCACAGGATCTTGATCAGACTTTTGACAAACTTTACTCGGATATGGTCCTGTCAAAGACGGCAGTATAAATCGTACTGTGTGACCCCAGCTTTAGATCAAAGAATAGCAATAATCCATTATTTTTATAATTAGACACTTGTTTTACTACCACAACTAACTTGGTGTATATACTCATTCTTCTGCAAACGTCTATGCAGATAAAACTCTTCATTGGAGCCCGACAACACTTGCTATTTCATATATCTACTTGCATATCTTTGCAATTATGAAGGCACACAAAAAATCTTTTCCGATAAACGTTGAAAATTTTCAAATCAATTGAATATTAATACTTACGCGCACACAGCTTCACATGCACTGCTATACGTTTGACCATAATCACCACACACAGGTGCCAATACAGATGGACATGCACATGCGTTACAAGGACATTTTCGTTTGCATTTAAATCTCACGCCACTTGAAAACAAAACATTCACATTTTTTTTATATATCAAATAAACAATTTATTCGTTTTAGTTACATATTGAAATTGAGCAAATCCAAATGAATTCGGTTGAGAACATGTCATACTTTTACAAATAATAAAGATAAAAACAAAAACTCACAGAAACGAAAACCGTTGCTTACATTTCTGAGAATTCCATGTAACTGATGTAAGGAATGTTTGCTTGTCATCTTTTGAATTTTTTGGAACCCCTTTGGTTTAACCATTTTAATGACTTTTAAAAAACATTTTGCCAACTAACTCTTCATTTTTCTTTATATACCTCTTGTTTGATTATCAGCCATTTGTAAAAGTCTTATAAGGTCTTTGTTGTTTTTTGATAGTTTCTGATAAGTTTATCTTGTCAATAATAAAGATAAGAAAAATGAAGAGAGCAAAAATGTTATTGGGTAATATAATCGAAACCAAGCACATGGACCTTTATTTTATTTTCGCTTTTTTTTTGTTCATTTATGTTATCCCTTTTCAATAAAAATTACTGTCACATCTGTTATGAAAAGCTTTTTGAAAGATTTTGAAACTGAGGAGAGAAATTCCTTAAACAGGTAATGATATACATAATAGTTTCTTAATTTGTAAGCTTTCTATTCATCGTTGTGAGTGTGAGCTTCAAACACACTAATGATAAAGCTATGATAAATCAGTATACATTGTTTTTGCTTATAAATCAACTTCGCGTACACATTTTAATCCTTTAATGTGTGATGAATTTATTTAATATATTCTAGTTTTAATTTTCTAGAACTTGTACAACTATATAGAAAAACGAAGATGTGGTATGATTGCCAATGAGGAAATTAGCAACTATAGGTCACCATACGGCCTTCAACAATGAGCAAAGTCCATACCGCAAAGTCGGCTATAAAAGGCCCCGAAATGACGATGTAAAACAATATAAACGAGAAAATAAACGGCTTTATTTATATAAAACAAGTGAACTACTTTAATTTCAACCTCAAAGTAACAAAACGTGTTATAGAATTGCTTGTGATATCCAGTTTATCTACCATTTCACACCTCTACTTTCGTTTTGATGAATATTTTATCTTTTTTTTTTGTTTATTTCCAAATGTAGGATCACCTATCATAACAGAGTTTAAACAGCTAACATCTAAGCTTTTATCAACGAATTCGCTCAAAAATCTTATTTATCAATCTTAAACTAAAACTTTGTTAATACATTTCTTTAATGCTCTTACTTTTAACCCGTTGGAAGCGTCCGGTGAACCTTAAAAAAAGGGACGAAAAATACAAGAGGGACAGTCAAACTCATAAATCAAATAAACTGACAATGCCATGGCTAAAAATGAAATGGACAAACAGACAAACTATAGTACACATGACACAACAAAGAAAACTAAAGAATAAACAACACGGACCCCTCCAAAAACTAGGGGTGATCTCAGGTGCTCCGGAAGGGTGAGCAGATCCTGCTTCACATGTGGTACTTGTCGTGTTGCTTACGATATTTCAAATCCGGTAAGTAGTCTAATTCGGTAGGTCACATTAATGAAAGGGAAGGGGATTGTAGTTACGACGCAAGGAACATATCCAATATCATTTGTGAAACGGTTATTCAATTACGGTCAACCAACTCGTGATGGAGTCCGTAAAATTTACGAATAGATGATTTCAACTTCACAATTTGGATTTAAAATTAGATTTACTAATTCTATGCTGATATAATGACAAAACTATAAAGTGTTGTCTGCATTATTATTGAATTGTAATACTGTCCTTTACGAAAAAGATCAGAATCTTTATACTTAATATTGACTGACGATTCAAAAAGTATCAAATAAAGGCAACTGTAGTATACCGCTGTTCAAAACTCATAAATCCATGGACAGAAAACACAATCGGGGTAACAAACCAAAACCGAGGGAAACGCATTAAATATAAGAGAACAACGACACAACACCGAAACGCAACACACACAGAAACGGACCAAGCATGAGACAAAACACCACGAGAATAACAAATATAACATGAAAACCAAATACATGAATTTGGGATAGACAAGTACCGTGCCATGTCTTATCTCAATATCTCAAAAATAAGAGAAAACACAAACGACTCAACGTTAAAATGCAACACACACAGAAACGAACAATAATATAACAATGGCCATCTTCCTGACTTGGTACAGGACACTTTTAAAGGGGAATAAAAGTGGTGGGTTGAACCTGGTTTTATGGCATGCCAAACCTCGCACTTTAATGGCAAAGTTAAAGGAGAACATATTAGACAAAGAAAAACATGATTAATAGATAACAAAAAGCATCAGGTTTAAAATTCAATACGCCAAAAACGCGCCTTGTCCACACAAGACTCACCAGTGACGCCCAGATATAAAAGATCGAAAGTGAAAAAAGTAAAACGTTGTACAGCACTGAAGATCAAAAGTTGAAAAGGTTTCGCCAAATACGGCATTGTTTTTATGCCCGGGATATAAAGAACATTCTTATTATATAGAACAATTCATGCTATTGCAAACAGTAAATTTTATCAAATGAATATGAAAGAAACTGAAGTATTAACTAATTACAGAAAACTAAACCTGAATACATAACGCCTAGATATAAAAGATCGAACGTGAAAAAGGTACAAAGTTGTACAGCACTGAAGATCAAAATGTTTTGACAAATACGGCATTGTTTTTATGCACGGGATAAGAACATCCTTATTATATGGAACATTTAATGCTATTGCAAACAGTAAATTTTAACAAATGAATATGAAAGAGATATACATAATGAAACTGAAGTATTAACTAATTACAGAAAACTAAACCCGAGTTTATCACAAATTAGACACACATCCGAATCAGTCCAGGCGTCAACGTTATCAAAAAAAATGTGACGTCACATACGATGGCGAAAAGGCAGAAACGTTATGCCACATTTGAATTTATGAAATTTAGAAACAGCATGACGTCACATATGAAAAACTATCATTCAAAAATGAGATAGAATTAGGATTGATTTAAGATTGTATTAGAACTAAATACTGATAATTCATTTAAACAAAATGCATATTGCAATACTTATTAATAGTAATTAACTGTAATATATATATGTCCAGTTTGTTATGAATCCAACTTCAAACGTAAATAATCGTACAAAATTTTATATAATTAATAAAGAGGAGGTGATTATTTTTTCTATCCGTCACACCTGAATATAATAAGAAGACGTCAACACATTTGACAAAATCTGATGAGAATTACAAATATAACATTAAACATGTAAACTAAATACATGAATTTGGGATAAACAAGTACAGAAACACGTCTTATAGTAATGCGAATTCACATTCAGCAAAACAGTCACAATCGGGAATAAGTCACGTTTGGTAATTAAAAGATTAGACGACATAATGACAAACCACAATCTATCATGTGGTAAAAATGTCCTTAGCTAGTTTGGTTAAAGAGACATCATATGGATCCACCAATTCGTGGAATTTACGGAGTGTCAATTTTAATCTGTCCTCCTCATAACTTTGTTGGAGCAGTTTCTGCGTAAGGAGCACACTCCTGTATATGAAGTATGTATAGTGTGAACAAGCACGTGAATAACGTATCAATTCTGATATGTAAACACCATACGAAGGGGCAGAGGGTATGTTACTGCTGAGAAATGGGAAATTGATAATTGGGAAGTTGAAATGTCAAAACTTTATCATTCACTTTTTCATGCGCAAGCAGAACATGCAGAATATATATCTCTACTTAAGGTGGTACCCAACACTTTCACTAAAATTAATCTGACTCGTTTAATTTTCATAAAATTTTTGACTAAGTATTTACTTTGACCCTTTAACAAAAATATAAAAATTTTAAAAATTTTGAACCAACCGTTTTGTCAGAAAAATTACACTGGTTATATAGCAGTTTGACAAACACCAATTTTGATCATTGAGAAGCTTAATGTTTCCTCTACAACACAACGTAATTAAAACGTTTAGTTGAATTTACACAGTTGTCTCCCTGTAGTGTTAGGTACCACCTTAAAACAAGTTGATTGTGTCGATTACTTACTTGCATTTAGCTATACACTTATTATCATATGTTTTACCATCAACTCCACAAACAGGACTTAATTCTTTCGAGCACGGACAAACTTCTGTACAAGGACATTTTTTTTGGCATTTAATCTGTATGCCACTGAAATAAATAAGAATTTTCAATTTGCTTAAGCAATATTGAGCTAGGCAGCATTGCATTCGTTGTGCCATTTGAAAAATAATAACGAAAATCAAATGTTGATGGAACAAAACACAAAGGTTAAAACTGAAAAAAATAACGTATAATTCAACCTGATTAAAAAGACAATGACAAAGAAATAAACATTATAGCCGATCATTTGGTTTGTGATTATTCTTTTTGTTGATGGCCGTACGTTTGCCAAAAATTGCTTACATTCACCTCATTATAACTTTCACAGATAATTGTCTCATTGTCAAATATACATTTTCTCTTTAATTTTATAGCCATTGTAAACAGATAGTTTGACGTTATAAACAAATCAACTTTTTCAGTCAGTTTATATTATCCAGTATTTCAGTTTATATCTGATTAATCTTCGTATATTCATATTAATTTTAGTTTACTTTCAATAAATAACTGGTTGTATTCATGTTTGCTTCTTATCAACTCCTTGGCGACTCTTTCAAATCTTAGATTCTATGGGTTTTAATGCTATTCATAATTAGAATAAGACATATTGAATTAAAATATCATTCAACGAACTAGAACGAAATTTATAAGGACTTTTTTAGAAATTTTTATGTTACAAAATATTTGCGAATATATACCATGATGTACAATTTAGAAATTTTATAAAAGCAAATTATGAACGTATCTGGTGTGACAAACATCCTATACTACGGTATGACGTTATTTTACATATCTTCAATGTGAGTAATGACATTGTTTGTTCGTTATAATGACGAAAGTTATTATATTGAGATTTTAATGAAATTGAATGTAAACTGAAAGACATTTGCAAAACTAATGGCCTGGTTAATTTAAATCATCCGAATACATCGATGTTTGCTAACAATCATTAGCCTCGATTTTTGTCTAATAGCATGCGCATAAAACAATTTGTGTCCGCCCTTAAAAGTCGAATACCGGAAAACATTAATACTACAGTACATTTAGCGCCAACACATTTACCTACACTATTTTTATTATGTAAAATTGCCGATAGTTAAAGATATTCAAACAGCACAGGTGGGTTTTTTTACTGTTAAAGCAATTCGGAGCAAGTAAGATAGTAAATAAAATTAATACTTACGCACACCTAGCCACACAATCGTTACTGTATGTGTTGCCATCAACTCCGCAAACGGGTCTGTATACTGCTGTACAATGACAACCCTCATCAGGACAAGGACATTTACCTTTGCATTTAGCCTTTACTCCACTGAAATAATTTTTAAAAGTATCAATTTCCTCAAGTAATATTGAGCTAGGCAGCATTTGTTGTGCCATTTGAAAGATAATAACGAAAATCAAATATTGATTTATAAAACACAAAGGTTTAAATTGACAAAAGAACGTATTATTAAACCTGATAAAAAAAAACATTGACAAAGAAATAGCCTATCATTCGGTATGTGATTATTCTCTTTGTTGATGGCCGTACGGTTGCCATAAATTGCCTAAATTCGCTTCATTTTAACTTTCATGGATAATTGTTAAATTGTTAATCATAACTTTTCTCTTTACTTTTATAGCCATTGTAAACAGATATTTTGACATTATGAAAAAAATCAACTTTTTCAGTCATTTGATATAATCCGGTGTCAAAATTTATATCTGATTAATCTACGTATATTCAAATTAATTTTAGATTACTTTCAACAAATAACTAGTTATATTCATGTTTGCTTCTAATCAATTCATTGGTGACTCTTTCAAATCTAAGATTCTATGAGTTTTAATGATATTCATACACAAAACTAGACATATTGAATTGAAATATCATTCAACGAACCAGGACGTAATTTATAATGAAAAAAAATTATGTTAGAACATATTTGCGAATATATACCATGATGAACAATTTAGAAATTTTATAAAACCAAATTATGGACGTACCTGCTGTAACAAATATCCTATACTACGGTATGACGTTATTTTACCCATTTTCAGTGTGAGTAATGGCATTGTTTGTTCATAATAATGAGGGGAGTTATTATATTGAGCTTTTTAAAATCAAATTGAATGTAAACTGAAAGACATTGGCAAATGTAATGGCCTGGTAAAAAAAAATTACAACGAGGTATACTTTTTGGAGAAGGCCAAAAATCAAAAACATTATCCAGTAGGTACTTATGCTGTTAAATAGATAATTTTCAAAGATTGAACTTAAACTTATGTTGTTAAATAGATCATTTTCGCTGACAGAACTAAAAACTGTTAAATTTTATTTTCATTAACTGAACTCTATGCAAGTTATCATGACTTTTACGATTAAGAGGTGTGAGAAAATATTTGCGTAAAAAAACACACTCAAAGGCATACTAAAAAGAAGTCCACAAAACTGACATTACTAAAGGCTATCAAATAACAGAAAAATGTAAGACATCTGCAATATTAATGCCGTGATACATGTACTTTCTGAATACATCCCGTGCACAACTTCTAAAATTTTGTACAACCAAATCAAATTACGGGTGTATCCGTCATATACAATCAATACAACTTTATGACATTATTTTCTGCCTAGATATAAATTCTGAAAATAAACTCATCATAGATACCAGGACTAAATTTAATATTTATACGCCAGACGCGCGTTTTGTCTACAAAAGACATATCAGTGACGCTCGAATCCAAAAAAGTTTTTAAAAAGCCAAATAAAGTACGAAGTTGAAGAGCATTGAATACAACATTGTTGGTTTATTTAAAAACAGCAAATTGTTAAACTATGCCATTATATAAAAACCCATAGATGTAGCTGAGAGAGTGATCAGATTGGTACCCGACAAAACATTGTCAACCGCGGAGGTGTACCAATCTGCTCTACCACCCTATCAGCTTTGTGCTATTTAATTTATTATACCGATTGTCCTATCATTATTGTCTTTTCAGATGAATTTTATTCAAAAGTATTTTGTTTGATCTCACATACATAACAAAGTTACGGGGATTAGAAGTGAAGCAAGATGATTTATTTTTTATTTTGACAGTCAAATAATAGAATCTGAGCTAAAACGTCGAGCTTAAGCATTGTCTTTAATAACTTGATGTAAATACATTTTATTGCTTTTTTAATTATCGATTTTTGATTAGTCTGGACGGGAGGGTGATTTTAAAAAAATGTCAACCGCTCAGCAATGTGATAGAGTAAATAAATACCCTCGTATTAGACAATCACAATATGGCAATTTTAAGTGAAGTATAATTAGACTCAATGTGCACTGAAAAATACCAGAAGAGCACAAGACCTGAAAAAAACAACGAAGTATGTTATTTTACTTCATTTCAAGAAGATCTGATAAGTATTAATCGAAATAATTGTATCTCAAATTAAAAGACTGACATTTGTTGTAGAACATATTTTATACTGGATTATCTCGATGTTTGTCTCAAATTGACAGGACAATAAAAATCATCTTCTCAGTCTAATGTAAGAGAATGTAAATACTTACCGCATATTTAACGTACAACTCATTACTATATGTTTTGCCATTAAATCTGCTAGCAGCACTGTGTATTATTAGGTTGAGGACATACAATACAGGACCACTTAATAGGGAATCTTACTTTTACACCATTTTTAAATAAATGCAATTTCTGGTACTAATATTGTACTTTCAATATCTTCGTTGTACTATTTAAACAAAAATTATTAAACCATATGTGCAATAAAGGTCAATTAAGCGGAAAAAGTTAATAACGAATTATGTATGTTAATTTCATTTAGAGCAGCAAGTGTATCTCCGTATAAAAATCTGGCAATTTGCTAAGCAAACCATTTTTTTATTGCTAAAAGTTAAAGATATTTTAATAGAATAATCACTGTAGATGTTTGTAACCCAGACAGAAATAATTAATATCCTTTTGGAGCAAATCAGATATTAATATACATTAGTACTTACGCGCATTTAGCTTTGCATTTGTTACTATATGTCTGACCATCACTTCCGCAAACCTGGTTATATGTTTTTGGGCAGTTACAGAAATTATCGGGACAAGGACATTTACTTTTGCATTGAACCTTTACTCCACTGAAATGTAATAAATTTTCAATTTTCTTTAGTCGTATTGAGCATAACTGCAATAGATTTGTTGGACAATACATAGAAAAACAAATAAAGATGATATTTCGATTAAACGTTGTGTTGATTGGACAAAGTTAAACAAAACAAATTACAAACTTTAAGGTAAAATCTGAAAAATAGGATTGTGTTATTCAACATTATTAAAACGGAAAAATTACAAAAGCGATACAAATTGCAATTGTACGTCAAACGACAGCAGTGTAACAGTATGGAAATCGACTTTTTAGTCAAGCCATATAATCAATTAAATCATTAATTATGTTGTTTAACAGATAATTTTCACTGAACAGGCATACATGTTTTTAAGGGGTTCGATTAAGTCCACATATGACGTTATTCTACTTAAACATTTATTGTCAAATCCTATACTGTTTATTTTTTGATGATTCACGTTATTAAACTATGCTGTCAGGATTCTACTTCGTCAAAATTATTTCCATATTATGGCACCTAATCTTAAAATCGTCATAATGGAAGCCATTGTCGTTTTGACAATCTATCAATTTAGCTCCTGAAAACCTATACAGTTATCTACATAGCATCATAACGATCCTTATATGCTAGCTGTATTTAAAAAAAAAAAGATTCTACTAGCTATTGCACAGTATTAATGTACTTTTGTCGGAACCATTGTCAGCTGAGATTTTCGATATTCAAAATAATAAAAATAAAAATCGAATAAAAAATTTTGTGAAAAGGCACAGAAGAGAATTTTTGAAGTTATCATTCTTAAGATCCTTCAAAAACTTTTGTCGTCATGTACTTTTGGTACACATTTGCTTTTCGAGCATAACAACTCTGTTGTAATTACTCATTAGAAGGGTGCAGAGTTGCAACTTGATAATTTAACAAGATAAATCTGCTATCTTTCCCATATAAAAAGGTATACACAATTGAAACTACTCAACCTTGCCTTTTTTCTCTCTCACAAAGAGTTCCATTTCTTTGGTTTAATTTAAACTTGGTTTCCACCTAAAAGCCAATTACTCAATGTCAACTATTAACACTGGCATGTCCCATGACCCAAAACGAAATGTATACAAGTTTACTTCTTTGAAGACGACCTTATATGTATCACTTGAAATAATTGTGAGTCAGACTGATAGATTGACATTTTGTTAGAACTTATCTTAAATTAAATTTGTTGTCTTTTTTCTTTAGCGATGGGGTGTGAATGATGTTTTCATTATAGTGCCTCGATATCTGTCACGTAGCGAAAGAACAAAGTTACAAACAGTCGAATATTATAGAACCTAGATAGATGCTGCAAATTTAGCAAAAAATATCATTCCTATTTTGTCATTAAATCAGCAAACAGCGCTGTGTATTTGTAAATTACGGGGCCACAGTGCATATTATTTTTACACGACATTTTGTATTTATATAAATGCAAGTTCCTGTAACAAAATTGAACATTAAGTATCTTTGTTGTAACATTTAATCGATAAATATGTAAAGGAAACATGCAATGAAAGTCGACGTAGCATTGTATGATTAAACGATGTTTTTCATTAAATAAAAAAGGTGAACAACGATTTCTTTTAAAAAATAAATCAGTGTTTCTTTGGATAAAAGTCAGACACTTTGCTTATACTATTAAAATGAGACGAGTTGCCGATAGTTACTGCGAAAGCAAATAATTAGTCTCCCCTTTAAAGCTAGTAAATTTTAAAGCTTATTAGTACTTACGCGCACGTAGCTTTGCACTCATTATCATATGTTTTGCCATTATAACAGCAAACAGGCCTATATGTTTTTGGACAGTTACAACTATCATCAGGACAGGGACATTTATTTTTACATTTGATGTTTACTCCACTGAAATAGATTTCAAATTTTCAATTTCCTTTTTCATATTGAACATACCTACAGTTCGCCGTTTCAGAATCTAATGCATCCTGGGGAATATTTTCAAAAGTATACACCTAAACGTTTTAAATGGTTAAAAATGTCATAAACAATGGAAATTCAACCAATGACCTAACATTATTTTCATTTTGGGGTACGAACAATGAAATTACCTATGGTTCTCTAGATTCTGAAACGGCCAATTGCCTCGTGGAACAACGATTATGGTTAACAAATAAAGATGAAAGTCAATTAAGCATTGTTTGTCGATTGAAAAAAATTTAAACAGAACAGAAAGCTAAAAGTTAAAACAAATAGTGATTTATCAACATGATCAAAAGACGATTATTGTAAAGCAATACTTTGTACATGTACACGTATAGCCATTGCACCAAAATAATTTTACAATAGGAAAATCGACATTAACAGTCATGCCATATATCCTATTATCCAGTATGTGATATTGTTAAACAGTTCATAACTAGAAATCCTTCTTAAACAAAGACTAATCCTAGTTTTTTTCGACAGATTACTTATTGTGCGAATTTTTGCTATTATTGTCTTATCATTCAGCCATGGCGTTGTATGTTTTTTGACGATCTATGAGTTTGAATGTCCCTCTGAATTCTTTGCCACTCTTTCAGACGAGAATGGTGACATTTTTATTTTGAACTCTCACTGAGTTTATACTTTATATCGACAAAACTATAAACCATTAAAGTTTAGTTTTATTCAGGACGTAGGTTTATACAACATTTACAAATATCTTATATATAGACTCACTGTGAAAGCAATAAGTTAAACTTATCTCCCCTTTAGAACTGGTAAAATATTAAAGTTCATTAATACTTACGCACATGTAGCTCTGCACCCATTATTATATGTTTTGCCATCATCTCCGCAAACAGGAATGTATTGAGGTTGACAGTGACATAAAGATAAAGGAGCAGCTGTAAATCAAAAATATTCAGCTGATACTTGACTTTTTATTCCCAATACACTTAACCAGTTCATAGTACTTCAGTATCGAAATGATTTAAGGATGTTCGCTTTTCATTTTTGGGGATTATTGTAAGATTTTCGGAATCCTCTGGTTTGATCCATTTCAATGTCTTAACAATTTTTGCCAATTGACCCCCGTTTCTCTTAATAAATAAATTACAGGTATAATTATAATTTTTAATAGTTTTTGGGAACTTAAACTTGTCAATGATAAAGTCATGATCAATCAAGAGAGAATATTTTCCCGCCAATATTTCAATGACTGTTATCTCGAAAACAAGTAAATTGACCTATATATTTTTTATGCTATTTTATTCCTTTATTTTATATACTTGTGGTATTTTGAAATAGAGTTGCGAACCTCTTTAAATGAATAAAATGCTACATTTTGATATTTAATCTGTTAATTAGGAAATTAATCTTACACTGGCAATACAAATCGACATTTGATTACACGAAATTATTGCCAAAAAGAAGTATTATCTACATACAATATAAACCAATATTCAAAAAAGCCAGGTTATTTAATTTCACTTTCAGATATATTGATGATGTTCTTTCCATTAACAATCCGAACTTTTCTGATTGGGTTCCATTAATATACCCACCAGAACTAGAAATAAAAGAGACTACAGACACGGCTTCCTCCGCCTCATTTTTAGACTTATACCTCCAATTTGACATACAAAGTCATCTCAGTACCAGAATCTATGACAAACGAGACGATTTTAATTTTGAAATTATCAATTTTCCCCCACCTAAGTAGTAATATACCAACTTCACCTGCATATGAAATATACATTTCCCAACTTATTCGGTATTCAAGAGCTTGCAGCTCCTATTCAGACTTTGTCAAACGTCACCAGTGTCTGAGCAGAAAGTTGATGAACCAGGGGTATGTCAAAGAATGTCTCGTCCTTTTTCTAAAAAAAGTTCTCCGGAAGATACCAAGAACTTGTTGGTAAATATTCCGTATCAACTTCAAAAATAATAATACAAGATGGTCTTGAAGTATAGATTTTGCGGGCTGACGTTGGTTATCATCTTAATAACGTGTTAAAGTATTCTTTTATTTGTCTTTATTAATATTACTGTTACTGTTAAGTCAGTGTTTTGAGATATTCATTTGACGTGACTCTGTGCTAATGTAAAACATCATACTTTGAACGACAAAATTATTTCATTTATTAATATTACTTTTACTTGACATACTTTGGTTGACAAAACTATTTTATTCAATAATACTACTTTTTTCTGTTAAGTCTGTTTTTTATGATATACTTTTGACGTGAAACTATACCTATGTATCCCGTCATACTTTTAACCACACTATTATTTTATTTCTTATTATTACTTTTACTGTTAAGTCTGTTTTTGTTATATCTACTTTACGTGACTCTTCATTTATGTATGCCGTCATACTTTGAACGACAAAATTATTTTATGTCTACCTGTGCGAAATTTCAAACGCGCAATTTTACACCAGTACTAAACACATTATATCCTTCACGGGTAGACTTTACATAGATAAAAAAAAAAAAAGTCGTATAAGATAAGCAAAATAAGTATGGTAAATTTGATGTATGCCTTTTTGTGCTTCTTCGTTACATTTGTTGTTTTTATAGTGATTAAGATGATAACACAATGTTGACTGCTGTACCCCTATTTTTGACATTTTTACTCTTTGAGTATGTTTGTTTTGTTCATGCATCGTTGACAATGTAATGGAATTTGATGCGACTGTCATACAAGTGAGAGGTTTAGCTAGCTATAAAACCAGGTTCAATCCACCATTTTCTACATTAGAAAATGCATGTTCCAAGTCAGGAATATGACAGTTGTTATCCATTCATTTGATGTGTTTGGACTTTTGATTTTCGGAGTTCGGTATTTTTGTGTTTTTACTTTTTCCTGGTATGTATTAAATATATTAAAAAAGAACAATTGGCTTGTAGTGTTTCCATGAAATTACTTATATGTGATGTTATGATTAACAGATAGCCATGACGAATTCGAGCGCAATGGTATTGTATAACATATCAAATAGTCAAATAACATATTTTAAACGCCTTCATTTTATTCATATGAGTATTTAAATTGTCGTAAATGTAAAAATAAACTTTCAGTTGATATAGTATCAAATATCAAAGAATATAAAAAAAACAAGTAAGTTAAAACTCATTATCTAAGATGTAGATTCTTACGAACTTCCGTCTGAGAGGATTCAAAAACATGGCAGATACATATTAACAGCAAAACCCACATTCGTATCATTATTTTCTCAATCACAACTTAAGGACAGATCTGAAAAATAAAAACATTGCAAACATTGCTGCATGTTCCTATGACTGAGGGACGCCTCAGGGTGCGGGAATTATTCGTTGCATTGAAGACCTGTTGGTGGCCTTCTGCTGTTGTTTTTTTCTATGGTCGGGTTGTTGTCCCTTTGGCACATTCTCAATTTCATTCAAACTATGAACCTGTTAATTGGTTTAGAGGTTTATGATGATAATTTTGTTCAACATGGTTATTGTTTAGGATAAAGTGTTTATCTTTGAATTAAGTTCAAAGTTCTTTGTGATAATGAATTGAATAAACATGTTTTATAAAAAAAAATAGTTTGGCTCTTTCAAGATATGATTATATTGTATTATATTTTTCTAAATCGATTTTGTTCAAATAAACGTTAGCTTTCCTATCGAAGGTCGGTGGTTTTTTCCGGGCACTCCGGCTTCCTCCACCAATAGAAACTGGCCTCCACGAAATAGCCTGAATGCAGTGCTTAAAATTCGCGTTAGAACACAATTCAAAAGTCAATGAATCAATCAAATAAACGTTCTTTGAATGATGTCATTTGTGTAGCGATTTTATAAGATAAAATATATAAAACAAACCGTGTGGTTTTCTTCTCATTTCTACCTAAAAAATGCCTGTCCCTTGCAAGTTATATGACAGTTGTTATCCATTCGTTTTATGTGTTTAAGCTTTTGAGATTGCAAGTTGATAAAGAATTTTCCGTTTTGAATTTTTCTCGACATTTGGTATTTTGTGCTTTTATTTATTCTTAATTGTTAATGATAGTCAGTATTCATTTCAAAGGTCTTAAATTCTTTTCTTGTCACCCCGTCTTCCTTCGCCAATAAAAATTGACCGCCACAAAATAGACAATAGTACTAAAAGTTAAGTTGAGAAAGTTCGCTGTAATGTTTTGGGATTTTTGTCATATTTTCGGAATCCTCTGGTTTTATCCCTTTTAAAAGCCTTTAAAAAAATTGTCCATTGAACCCCATTTTCCTTTATAAATCTTAAACCTGTATAATGACAAGACATCTGTAATGTCTTAAAAAATGTAAACATTTATTAATAGTTTTTGAGAACTTAACTTGTCAATGATAAAGTTATGAATAGTCAAGAGAGAATATTTTCCCGCCAAAAATTCAATTGGTTATATCTCAAAAAGAAGCTCATTGACCTATTTATGTGTTTTGCTCTTTTGATTCCTTTATTAATCCCGTGCCAACATAAACTTATGTTTTGAAAAGCTAATTATTTTGAAACTGAGAAGCGAACTCCCTTAAACAACAATCAATCAATTATTTCATCTAATGTTACTGTTCTATTACGAGTCGCATCTTACCGTGGATTCTAACCGCTTGTCAATTGTATCCAAAATGAATATTTGTCTATATTAAATTTGTTATAAATGATTTCAACATTATTACTTCTTATTTAAGAGAAATACGAACAATCAAGCATTTAACATTATCCGGTAACATATGCTTTCAAGTTATATGGCTTCGTATTATTCGACGATCTAAACTTTTATTTATAATCCTGTATTACCAGAATAATTCAGTTCTTGTGTCATAAACAAGTTATGAATAACTTTAAGTGAATAACAATTTACAAAACAAACGCCTGAAGCTTATGTAAACAAACTAATGTAATGAAGTGAATGTAATCCTAATAAAAATTACATAATATAAATTGTGGAACAGTAGAATGCACATATAATCATATTTATATTAAACATTCCTATGATTTAATGTATTACATCCTTTTTAATGCGACTCAGTATATATAAATAAAAACCTGTCATTTGTAAGTACAACTTTAAAGAATATTGAAGAAAAAAAGAATTAACAAAAGGCCGAACACCAATATTATTTAATTTTAAAAGGGGAAGCCCAGCAAATTGAAAAATTCAAAAAAACTTTATCAAATATCGAAATAAGTGTTTTTTCTGACACGCAGACGCATAACAATTTATTTTATTCGGCAACAACATTGCACATCATATTAACATATTTCAGTGGAGATCCTTGCATAACCC
This sequence comes from Mytilus edulis, assembly GCA_019925275.1. NCBI lineage: Eukaryota > Metazoa > Mollusca > Bivalvia > Mytilida > Mytilidae > Mytilus > Mytilus edulis. The sequence goes on along the minus strand of CM034357.1, from coordinate 44,405,347 downwards.
GAGATAACTTTGCAACCTTAATAAAAAGCTAACCTCGTAATTACATGCAACTAAAATAAAAATATAGACCTTTCTTCCTACATATTATTTTTATTTTCATGTAACCTGCATAATATACCTACCTACCAACTTACCTACTGACCTAATTACATACCTAATTACATAGCAAGATACCCTACCTACCACTACCTACCACTACCTATCTTCCTATCTACCTACATGCATACAATCCATCCATTTATCCATCCATTCATCCAGCTAGCCAGCCATTTATACATACATTAATTAGACCAATTTGAGTATTGCAATTTGTATTGCGCTGCTCCAGTCATTGAGATCGAGGTATTTGTGATAATGCAATAATAATTATAATTTACATTTAGATCGAAATTTATAGTCTGGTATTTATACGCTATTCATAAAGGAATTTCGGTTGACTGTCTAAGCACACCATATAACCTTTTCGTCATATAACAGTTATTTAGATGTGAATACAGAAAGATGTTGAATATGATTACATTGCACAAACAACCCAACAAAACGCTAATAAGCACATCTAGATCAAGGTTCTTAAACCTAAAATACATGCATGCGTAGTATGATTTTTTTTCAATTGTTACGTATATAGTTTAAAAAATGAATGGCATGTAAAATTTCAAAGATTTACAAAAATGTTTTTAAAACTTATTTATATGTGATAATAAACATTTAAAGTAGAAGAACTTGACTCCGGATGTGACAGGATCAATATAATTTGTTTGTTAATCTGAGACCTCCTTCTTACTTCGATTAATTTTCATTTTGTTGTTAAAATGATGTTTCGTTAATTTATGACCTTCATTTCGTTTTAGTTATATGATTACAGGTTACCTTTTTCAACTGTTTGCACTTTATGTATTATTGAAATATATTTGCATCCGTCTCTTGTAATCCTAAGCTTTTGTGATATGGTATTAGCTAATATTGATTGAATTACTTAAATGAACTGACAAATTATCATGTAATCAGCTTTTGTAAAATCAGATAAATGCTATCCTCACACAGACATTATAAGTTCGTTCGTACCAGGTTTGTTTCTTTCACAAATGCCCAAATAACGTCACTTCATTTTTAAATTCATTTAAGTTATTTCTAGTTAATGAGAAAATCCATGTATTAATCAGAACATCTATATATTTTAGTTTTGTCATTGCACTTTAAAAACCAAAGTATTGTTCACTTATAAAAAAAATATCAGAGATTTGACTATGCATGAGGAATAACTTGCTTTTACCAAATAGTTATTGATTTTTTTAATCACTTTAACCAGACTGCAAACTATAAAGTAATATTTGCATTTGAATAAAGAGAACGGTATTTAGAGATGTCTATTCAACTAAGCTGAGTACATAAATATAGGAAATGCGTTCAGTTTTAAAATATCATTATGCGCTACAGCGCTTTGTATTATTAGATCTCTCGACAAAGTAAGAACTCTGGTTGTCTAGAAGTGATGTAAAGATTCGATGCAATATCCGGTTAAAATGTCGAAATTAAATCCAATGCCTTGTGTATAGGTAAAGTGTATCAATCTTACAACCTTCATCTCGCATTGCCCAGTTAATTCCCGTACATGATCTATTTATTGTATCTATTTCTAAAAGAGGGAAGAAAGATACCAGAGGGACAGTCAAACTCATAGATAGAAAATAAACTCAAAACGCCATGGCTAGAAATAAAAAGACAAACAGACAAATACTAGTACAGAAGACACAACATAGAAAACTAAAGACTAAGCGGCACGAACCCCACCAAAACCTTGGGGTGATCTCAGGTGCTCCGGAAGGGTCAGCAGATCCTAAATTTTGTTATCTTTCTGATCATGTATAACATCGAGCCACAGGACGTTTACAAAAGATTTAGTAACCGAAATAATAACTACGGAATTATATTTTAAATAAATATTTACATGATTAATGCACATTTGATTTCTTCAATACAACCAGAATAAGGGCATTTAAAATGTATAGCTGACTTATATCTGTTAACATATTCAGTCATTTTTATCTGAACATTGAACTCAGATGCATGTTAGATAAAAAATCGAAAAACGAAAAAAATAAAGCGATCAATTTCAATGTTCCTTCAAAGTAAAATGAGAATTAGTCATTATGAATCCGATTTTGAAGTGTTTACGAACAAAGTGACATACATTCATATTCGTATAAAGCGTCCTGCCTTCTTCAAATGTATGCAAATTAACACAAGGTCTGACTTGCTTGTAGATTGTAGATGATGTTTCATACTGATGGCTTTTTACAAAAAGTTTATTTAAAGATTGTTTACGAGGTGGCCGAATCTGTAATATGTTAAATTGTTAAAAGTTTAAGCGATTTGGTCAAAGTAAGACTATGGTTATACATTGGTCTATGCACAAACGTGTATGTAATAACTTCTATAAAATACAATTACATTGATGGTACGTCATTATTAATTGCAGATTTTTGATTATTTATGTAAATCTTTTCCAACATTGACTTTGACCTACACAAAAATAAAGGAAATCTTTATTCTGGTTAGCTGTTGATGATTTTTTTTTTTTTTGGTGCCGTTGTGTGCTAATTTATCTTTAAGAAAACAACAAAAATCAGTGTCATAACTCTGTTGGAATCGATTCATCTCATCATTCATTCTAAAAGATCTGTAGTACTGAGCAGATTTCAAAGATAAAAAGTTCATTAAATGCCAGTATAAGAAGTAGAAAAACATAGGTAACTTCAAGTTGCAAAAAGTTACTGCCGTGTTTTCACCTACTGGTTATACATGTTATATGCATAAAGATTTTTGCTAATCTGCATATTGTTTCCAACGAATTATACATGAAAGATTGTACTTAAATGTTTTTATTGTAGCGTTTAGCATTTGTCTCGTGTATATCCGCCGTTACCATCGTAGCAATTGTACTCATTAAAACTTAAACATTATTTGGACAGACACTGAAAGAGACGTCTATTAAAGCGTGATAAATTATGCATAATTGAACTTAGAATGGCTATCGTATTCATCATGCCTTTGGAATTACCAATGCGACGTGTTGCAAATAGGGTTATCTCCCATTTACCGGGAAAAACTCTAAATAAAACAAATGTTAGACTCTTTCCATTGCAATTTTCTCCGAGCAAACACAAAAAATATACTCATAACATATCTAACAATTGTATGATGACATATTGCTAATTTTGTCACCGACCATTACAATCTGTTTTATATATTTCCTATTATAGAAAACATATTGACGAGCTATCAAGCAAACAACAGTTTGACCAAACATTGAAAAGAGATGTTTACGAAAGTCGCCAGATAATTCATGCTTGAATGTACTTTGCATATGTATTTTACCATACCATTGTAAATGCCTTAAGGACATGTTTCAACCAGGGTTATCTCCATATCTTTTAATTCTAGTATATATAAACAGTTTATTTACAACCACTGGGTCGATGCCCCTGCTAGTGGAGATTTACGTCCCGGAGCGTATCACCAGCCCAGTAGTCAGCACTTCTGTTTTGACTTGAGTGATCATTGATATGTCCATAAAAATAAATTAACTGTTATCAAAACTTTGAAATTTTTAAATACTAAGGCTTTTTTTCCTCAGGAATAGCTATATATATTGATTACATTAGCTGTATTTGGCAAAACGTTTAGGAATTTTTGGTCCTCAATGCTTTTCAACTTCGTTCTTTGTTGGGCTTTTAAACATTTTTTTATTCGAGCGTCACCGATGAGCTTTTTGTAGACAAAACGAGCGTTTGGCGTAAATTAAAATTTTAATACTGGTATCTACGATAAGTCTATTTCCATCTACCGAAAATATTTCTTAAACTTAAAATTATAATTTTTTATTCGTTCATCACAAAAAAAAACTGACTGCAACGAAATATCAAAAATGCAGAAAGAAGCGTTAAAAAAATCAAGAAGTCAATCAATGGATTTTACATGAATTTGGTCAAAATCTGTAAGACCACCATATAGGTCTCGTGGTAGAGTATTAGTTTCCAGTGGTATAGGTCGTAATCTGGTTCAGGCAAAGATTTTACTGCTTTTCTGCTTTTCGCGCGGTATTTGAAAATAGATCAAAGACCGGTTGGCTTTGTTTTTTCTCATGAATAATGGGTTTGGGTATGGTGACATGCGGACGCAAATTAGCACTTTAAAAGCCGACTTATTGTGTTGGCCAAATATTTATCTTACACTAACTTCCTAGTTCAGAATATAGAATATAGATTGGAAACGAGGAATGTGTAAAAGTGATGACAATACGTCCAAGGTACAGAAAATAGACAAAAGCTAACACTGGGTCTTCAACACCAGGAAAGTACCCGCAAACTGAGATGGGCTTCAGCAATATGCAAAATCATGGGGAAGGAATCAAAAAGTTAGATGATCAAGGTCATAAAGAGTAAAAACAATTAGAAAGAAAAAAATGCGTTTTTTTCTTGTTTTTGGAAGAAAAAAATGTATAGTCACGTGCATAAAGTGCCTAGCGGCAGCTACGCTCCTAGCGAACCTGGTCCCAATTAAAAGTATATTGAGTTTTATAGAACACGTGAGGATAAGGCATATATGAATACATAACCTTATATGCAGTTCACAAAATCTTTCGGGTCCTAAATGCTTTTGAACGTCTTGGTCATCTTAAACTTTTTGATTCGACCGTCACTGATGAGTCTACTTAAGTTTTGGAGACACAACTTTAATCCTGGTATCTATGAGTGTAAACCAATCGTGTTGCATTTATTGATGAGTGCGGATATCATAATGCATTAGCATGTGAAATCCTAATGTTTGATTGTTTTTATTGGAATGATTGTTGCCCTCTATATGCCTTTCTGATTATTTTTGTTTTATTTATGTTTACCACAAAATGATCAAAAATATCGTAATGCCTCTACATGATAAATTGAGTAATTTCCTATTTTTTTATTTGTTTTGGTGTTCAAACTAAAATTATCTGAATCATTTGTGAATATTACTGTTGTTAGTCTATTCAACGTTAGTCTTTTTTTATCCATGGTATAACTGCCTTTTACGGAAATTATCAGTTTAATATCTTGACTACCTTTTATACAATTGACAGACGAATTTAAACCTCGTGTTATTTTGATTCTTTTATTCATTTTAAGGAAATGAACCAAGAAGTAAACCGTAAAAAACTGAATTTCAACCGATTATACTATTTTCTCTTTCATTTAAAATATAATCATGGGGTACCAAAACTATGCCTTATCCTGACTTATACTGAATAAAAATCAACATATTTGAAATTGTATATTGGAACCTACTGGTTCCCAGATGTTTTGAAGAACAAGATATTCTGATCTGAGTTACAGGGAAAATATGCCTTTTTTTATTTTTATATAATATATTTCCATTATTGTAAATAACTTTCAACAGGGATTTTAAAAGAGGGACGAAAGATACCAGAGGGACAGTCAAAATCAGAGATTGAAAATAAAATGACAACGCCATGGCTTAAAATAGAAAAGACAAACCGACAATTAATAGTACACATGACACAACACAGAAAATTAAAGACTACCAAAAACAAGGGGTGATTCATGTACTCCGGAAGGGTAAGCAGATCCTACTACAAATGTGGCACCTGTCGTGTTGCTCATTTTATTACAAACCCGGTCGAAATTCTACTTCAGTAGGTCATATTCATGAAAAGGAAAGGCGATCGTAGTTATGACGTAAAGATCATATCCGATATCATCTGTGAAACGGTAATTCCATAACGGTGAACCAACTTATGATGACGTCCGTAAAATTTACAAAGGGAAGATTTCAACTTCACTATTTAGAACTCTTCGTGTAACAGCTGCCTTGTAAGCAGCAACTCTCTATCAAGAAGATCATGATAGGATTACAACCACGTATCAGTTGGGAGATATACACTCCGTATGCAGGCGCTGCTGGAATGTTGCTACTAAGAAATGAAAAGTTCACAATTCTTAAGCTGAAATCATCTCTTTGGTCGTAAGGTTTTGTTTTCAACCGAGCCTCATTGTCAATTTCTAGATGTAGGTCAAGATTTGAGGGCGACTTAATTGTATAAGCTGTATCCTTTATCTCTAGTTCGATGGGATAGATGCTTTCACCAAAATTTTAAATTATTTAGCGAGAGAACATCATCTTTATAGCGAAAAGTAAAGTTAAAGAATATTGCTACATGTAACTTCTTATTTTTCTTCCTAAGAAGTTCCTGTATGAAGCAGTCTCATAATAATAAACAAACAAGTCAACTAGAAGAGGGGCACAATTTGTTTCCTTTGGAATGCCGACCGTCAGTTGAAAGAGAGTCCTCCAAACGTAACAAATATGTTGGCAATCAAGAAATCAAGCATAATGTCAGTTTGAGAGATTTTTTTGTTTCAATCAGAGTGATCCTTTACAATGTAGAATGTATCCATCCCTAAGACAATATACTTGTTTCTATGTTGGCCATTATTTTGTATGAAACAAAGCAATACCAATTCTTTCAATGTGTCCTTTGGTTTGCACAGGAGAATACTTTTAAATTGATCCTAAGTCCTTACGTGTTCATTTGGTTTCAAACATATACGTCAACAAAAAAGCTAAAACCGAGTAATCAGGAAAATGACTAAAATCGACTTAATGTTACGATTACATTCACGAGTTGGTTGACAGGTACAATGTCTTTGTCTAAAAAAAATCAACATGCTTTTTATGTTCTTGGATCTTTAGATACACTGATGTATCGATGTATTTGTCTGATATAATAAATTACCGGTCGTTTCTATTGCTGATTTTTACATTTTTTGTTTCAGTATAAAATACCCGGTATTGCTCCGTTTGTAGTTTATAACAGTCCCTGTGCGTCTGTATAGTTACCTTAATTACTTTATTCTTATCGAACATGACTTTTGAACATCGTTCATGTACTGTAGCCTTAAACTGAGACAGCTATGCAGTCATATATATTCCTTTAATTTTCAGTTGTGCTCTTTTGTTCTCCCACAAACTATGCCAGATCTGTATTCTTAGTTTGCATTAAAGTAATACATAATCATGTAGAATGTCTCATTGTAATATTTCTCCTTATTTTCTAATAATAAAAATCCGTTGGATATTCAAAATATTTCCTTTGGACACACATATGAATTTGATAACTATTACAACCATTGAATGTTCCTAATATGTCACACAATCTTTTTTTATATCTTTGGATAACTTGACAATTCGAAAACAATCCGCAACACTTATGGAAAATCACTTTGATAATAAGTTTTATATAAATTTCTACAACATCGAAATGATAAATAACCTGGTTCATTGCTTGAACTTAAATATCTCTGTGTAATTATACAATCTTGATAAAAAAAAATATAGAAAGATAAAAACGCTTGCGACATCGTTTTTATATGTAACCAAGACAAATAAAGGAGACTGGTTATGACTTTCAAATTCAATAAATCAGGTAACATTCTCATGGTCAATCTGTCTTTTGTCATTGAAATGAAAAAGCAGATATTTCATTTTTTGGTAAATTAAACATGTCAAAGCACGCTTTTATTTTATTATTAACCTTACTACCAATAGAGTGTAAACAAATTCATTATATAATTTCGTTTTTGTCTTTACCATCTTTGACATGGACAACTAGGAATACAAGACACATCCACATTTCTGTAACGAAAAAACAAACGTATGAATATTTTTTCACAAAAACAATTTGTTTTTATCGTCTGACTTTTTAGAATAATTCATATAAAACTGCAAAATATGAATAATACAAAATATTAATTACAACTGAGCTATCCTATGTCCATCGCAAAACGCTATCAGATAATTAAAAAAAATCGGCGTTCTAATCAATCAGCTAAACTGTCAAACTACCGATGAATGTTGACGTTAGACACTTAGAGTTAATATTCAAACTCCTAGACATAATCAGGCATCTTACACAAAATAGAAATGTAGTAAAATAGTACTGCATGAATCGGTTAACTTTGAAATGTGAACAAATGTTTTATATATAAAGACTACATAATCGTTTTCTATTTTACCTGTTTGCCTTAAATTTGGTGGAGTGCATTTAGGAATTGAAAATTATTATAATAAACAAAGAATCGACTAACTAAAAACCTGAGGTTGATGTGAACATATGTTTATATCTTGTTGTTCGGTGTGAGCCAAGGCTCCGTGTTAATTACTTTTATAAATGGTTATTTGGATAGAGAGTTGTCTCATTGGTACTCATACCACATCTTCCTATATCTATATATGGCACAATAACGCTATCATACTTACGCACATTTAGCAAAGCAAATATTTTTATACTGTTTGTTATCAGCACCACACACTGGAAATGGTAAATTTGGGCAGTTGCATGCTTGATCACATGGGCAGGGTTTGTCACATTTAATGTTCACACCTCTGAAATTGAAATCAATGTATGTGTAATTACAGGTGAATAAATATAGAAGCATAACAGCAACAGACTTTCGAAACAATCAAAACCCATAAACCAATCAAAGTTACCTTGCTTCAAATTGTGTACGCCTAATACGCTTTTCGACTACAAACCTATTTAAACTGCCAATAGCTATTGCAAAAGTAAAATAAACTTGCAATATGATATCCTTTTTCGTAGCAATGAGGTGAAATATAAATACATGTGTAGTTAATACTTTACTTTATATTTCAAATTTATTTTTTTCGCAAATTTTTTGCGATGGTATCTGTTTACTAGTATATCTGGATCAATAAAGCTTAGGTGTGTCGCTATACCTATACAAATACTTGTTTTTATATAAGTATGAATTTTTCATTATTAATTTATTATTTTTAATTAAGCTTAATCTTTCTTTTCATTATTTTGTTTGAAATCCGTGATAAAAGAATTACGTTTTATGAATTGAAAGTGACTTATAGACCCAATGTGTCGGGTGTATTTTATTGTGTATATATAATATGTGTACTTTACTGAACGGTGATTACACATGTGGCTATAATAAAAACTTACTTACTTACTTACTTACTATACTCATATGGTCGAACCATACGCGTACGGTCGGACTATATAGGTATACGCATATGGCCATGGCCATACGCGTATGGTACAAATACTCCTATGGTCCGGAACATATATACTTACGCACATCTAGCCAAACATTCATTGTTGTAGGTTGTTCCGTCGCTTCCACACACTGGTTTATAAGTGTCTTTACAAAAGGATTTGCAAGATGTCTTGCACGGACATCGATTTCGACACCTCACTGTCGCAAATCTGAAAGAGCAAACGTGTTTCGTGAGTATAAAAAGAAGGACATATGTATGCATTTTTTGTTTATTTAGAAAATCAGCTTTGTACATGTATGCGATATATGAAAGCGTTTTGTACTGCCACCTAATATTTTAATTATAGTATAACCTGTTTTTTCCGACATACTAAGGGACCAGACAAAACTGTCAGATAAGGCAGTATGTCGGAATGCTTAGTTATTCCTGCAAGGCTTAGTATATATTGGGACCCAGATAATGTGTCTGTTAAAGCAGGATACTCAGGTTTCGAATTAGGCAGGTTAAACTGTAGTGTACAATTATGTTATAGATCTTAATGAACTAGTTAATTGTAGATGCCAAATGTGTTTAAAATGTTTTTGAGAATAATTGACTGAAAACTGAATTCAAGTTCTGTTGCAAATATTTCTACTTAGTCATGACGAAAGTAAATTGAAGTAGTAAAGATGTTACAAATATATAATGGGATTTTTCTTCTTTTTTATCTAAAGAATTTATACTTACGCACATCTTGCATAGCATTCGTTAAAAAATGTTTTCCCATCTCTATCGCAGACTGGTTGGTAAGTATTAGAGCATGATGATGTACATGATGATTTACAGGGGCATTTCTTATTACACTCTATTCTTGTATTTCTGAAAATAATTGATAATTGTATCTAAATATTCTTCGTTGACATGTTTTTTTACTTAGTTTGAAACTGATTCCAATTCGCTCACTCAAATCTCCTTTGGTGAATTATGTTTTTATGCAAATGTCCATATTCTTGCTCGTAGCGTGTTAACATAATGATGCATTTAATTATTCCTGGCTTTTAAATGTTCATTATACAGATAAAAGCTAACGGTTGGCTATATAAAAAAACCATTGAATAGCAGTATACTCTGGAACATGGAGAAAATTAAATTATGTGCATATTTCGGAATTACACGATTTTTCATGATTTTAATGTAATCCTTAAATGTTTTGCATGTGTTAAAGTAAAGAATGTGTCCCTCAATATCTCTTTAAAAATAAAACAGAATAAATGAAAAACAGAAAAGATATCAGACGTCAATGGGACATTAAATTAAAACTCAAATAAACATCACTATTGAAAAAAAAAAAAGATAATATTTCATTTGAAACACTGCTAAATAAAACAAAAACTCGGCAGCAAAATAAATCGTAAGTCTGGAAAACAAACTGTGATTAAATTAGTTGCTCCAAAATGATCGGTTTATCTTAATTTACATCATTCATTTTATTCCTGTTTAAATACCTTTATACGTCATACTTGTGAAGGGGATAAGTAAGTTGTTTTACCTTTATTTTAGTATTTACCAAATCAATAAACCATCAACAATTGTAGAGGTCTAACCTTAATACCTGAATAAATGTTTGAAATGTAAAAAAAAATAGTGAGCGAGGGAGTTTTTTAAGACAAAAATTCTTATGAAACAAAAATAGCAGAACATTCTAAGGGAATCAGATAAAGACAAGAATATGTGTGAGATTGCAATACATATAAATTATATAAGAATAATATTTTTAAAAACAAATTTTGAAATAGATTGAAATATGATCATTTCTGAAACATTGTTTAAAAACAAAGCAATGAAAACATTTTGATATATTCAAAGCTATTATTTCCTACATTTACTTGAGTGCTGGATATTTTCCTAACTGAAATGGATTATAAGAGGGACAAAAGATACAAGAGTGATAGTCAAACTCATAGATCGAAAATGAACTGAGAACGCCATGGCTAAGAAATAAACAGAAAAATAAAAGCACACAAGACACAACATGCACAACATAGAAAACTGAAGACTAAGCAACACGGACCCCACCAAAAAGTAGGGGTGATATCAGGTTCTCCGGAAGGGTATTCTTTCTGTGTTTTCAATGCGTTTGTTTCTTAAATCGAATTTATTGATTAACCTAAAGGCAAAGTTGACCTCAGATGGATTTGCTCATTTTTCCATGCCTTTTGTGGTCAAATAGATCTTTAACTGTTACTATTCCCATACATCCTTAGATTGCAAATATTCCACTTGAAGCGTTCAAGATGAAGGTAAATCGCGAAAAGCGCTTCGGACGCATGACATTGATAACGTGTAGTTTTCATGTTTTGAAAGCATTCTTAGGGTTTCAAGAATTCAGAAAACTAAACGCTATTAGATTTATTGATAGTAAATCTATCGAGTATAGTTTTGGAGTAATATGAATGAAGACCAACTATCTTTGTTTTATCTGTCCTTATTCGTTATTCATGCTATATAATTTGTTATTTCAAATGAGGAAGCAGGAAAAACAACAAAAAAGGGAGAAAAACACAGAATAGAGGATGAACATCCTGTACATGTGTGTATTGAGCTTACCGATTTAATAAAAACAAAATTGGATTACTTACGCTCTTCTTGCAAAGCAGGCATTACGGTATGAACGGCCATCTTCACCGCAAACAAAGTTCACCGATGGTGGACACGTTGTTAATGGAGCTTAAAATATATATGAAACTCATAAAGCCTATATTAAGGTATGTCAATAAGAATAAGTTAACCATTTAATTTTACAGTTGTTAGAATAACCTTCAAAATATGTCAAACAATGTTTGTCTTCAGTGATTGAACAGTCTTAGCTTTCTGTCAAAGATGACATTCAATAATTTTGTATTTTTAAGTTTCGGTCTTTGCAGTTTCTTGCCTTTCTTAATGAATATTGATTCGCCTAACACGTTTATTATCATAACGAATAAACAAGTATAGAGAGTTTTGCTTAATGATAGATGCATGTAGAATTATCCGACTTGATAAAATTGTTAACGTAATTTAAAACAATTTTGATTATAGGTCACTTAATATAACATGAGTGTGGTTAAAGTATACTATTGTTCAAAAAGAAGAAACTCGTATGTTAAATAAATATACAATTTGTTTAAGTGAGCAGTGTACAAACAAAGGGACATACGAATGTTTCCGTGTGCTTTGTCGAAGAAAAAAAGTACATGTGCAAACATTGCAACCATTTTTTTTGGCGTAAGACTAGCAGAAAGCATCATACGGTTACGATAAACCTTCAAAAATGATAAAAATTCAAAAGATAGCATCGTCTAGAAGATGGGTTTGTATAACAATATAACAAGAATGTGTCCATAGTACAGTCTGCTGATCCACTAGCACGATAATATTCTATGTTCAGTGGACCGTGAAATTAGGGTCATACCAGAATTTAGAAATAAAATGAGATGGATTATAAAATAGGGAATATGTGAACTTTAACCTGAAGACCAACAATTTAAAACTCAAGGATAAAAAACTATAACCTGAAGTGGAACAGACGGTTGAACGAACAGACAAACGGACGAACAAACAAAGTGCTACCAAATATTGTTTTCTTTACTGTGCATGCGGGCTTTGGTGTTGGTTCGTTGAAATCTTATGGACATTCGCCTTTCATTCATAGTAGGTTGTCATCTGTACCACAACGAAAAGAAAAGCAATGATTATGTCACTTTCTCTGTCTCGTGAATATTTGTTCATTATTGAACTATCTGAAAGACGTCTTTATAAGTTTCGGTTATTAGCTTAAACCTGCGAATCATTTAATTCAAAATATATAAAAGGAACAAAATATCTACTCACGTGGCCAACGAAGTTGAGCTAATATATTTACAAAACATAAACACATCAGTAGCAGGAAGGCACACAGGTTATTCATCATTATAGATAAATCAGTTTCTACAAAAGAATTTAAAATAAACCGTATGATCAAAACAATCGCTTCTTGCACAAATTATGCATTGGACACAAATATGTAACTTCACATACCTCGTATAGTGAGAACATATGTAAACCGTTAGGATTTGCATTGTATGTTTGATGATATTTAGCATAAACATAAGGATTTACAAGAAATTTGAATACATTTTAAAATATGTTGCAAAAGTTTTCTTTGTTTTTCAATTTAGAAGGCCACACATTTTTTTTTATGTTTATTGAACATGCTGAAGACGTCTATTATGACAATGTATTCAATGAAATAGATCTAAAAGTTTCGGTCATAAAAATTGTAATGAAGTCGTTAAAATTTGCGATATAATGTATCCTTTACTTAAGTGTCCGACCTACTTATTGACTTATTATATTAGTAAAGTGAGGTTATTGATCAATAAAATTTGTTTTCTGTCAATTTAAAAGCATATTCAATTGACCTTTTATTAATTCATAATACGTTCGTTTATATATCTCATTGACACATTATTAGTTCAAAATGTGCATGTGAACACAATATTGACTAGGATTTTCTTAACAGAACTCTATCAACAACCTTTGGATAAAAACAACCTGAGACCGAAACCACAAAAGTTAGATTTTAACCATCACGAATTGATCTGAGCGTCACTGTTGAGCCTTGTGTATACGAAACGCACATCTAGCGTATCTAATTATAAGCCTGGTACCTTTAATAACTATTGAACGACAATTTTTGTCTGAGCTCAACTAATAACAGATACTTTTAAACGGTAATTTCAATAAAGATATCTGAACAGTTATCTATCCTGAAAAGGTTTTGACAGTATGCCACTTTCTGCCGCATTGTTAACTTATATTGGAAAGACTTTTTGGATAATGTATACCATGTCGACTAGCCATGTATCGATCAGTTATGTAACTACATCTATCTAGGCTCGTCTCTTATTGGTACATTTTAAATTGGTCAAAGCGTTTGTCACAACATGGTCAACAAACTATGTCTCTTATTTATAATAAATTTATGAATGAATTTTTAATCTAGCTAAAATATTGTTTTCATATAACTATGTTGATTCAGTACATGACTATCTCCCGTTGAATTTGTCATCTAGGTACTGAAATTGTATTTTATCCTCCCTCTTATCCTAAAGTTTTTGAAAAGTTGACTCGCAAATTTAAAATTATTATTTTGACAGAAAACATACCATTCACTAAATGAATTCAGATGAACCTAACACATATGTAAAAATACTTCTAAGACTTAAGATACCTACTGTTTAAATCGGTACCAGTGGCCGTCCTCAACCTGAGTGTTGAGAGGTTTTAGCTGTATTTAGAGAGAGCCATATATTTTGCACGTTCAAGACATCCTTATTGATTTCGACAAAAAAGTTTTATGAATTACATACTAGCTGAATAAAGTGAAAATGAATAGTACAAAGCATATCGCTATCTATGAAATAGACATAATTTGTAAACTTTCTTACCTGCTAAAATTCAAAAAAAAAAGTTTTATGAATACACAAAAACTTCCAAGACCTTCCTGTATTGATTAATTGATTATTAAAGCCGATCTAAACGTAAATCATTTTTTATATGCAGCTTTACCCATAAAAAATCTACACATGTTTATTATATATGAAACCTATATAGTAAGAATAATTTAGTGTGCATCAAATAGATTAATATAAGCAAAAGTTTCACACAATAAAAACATAAGTGAGTTAATATCATTGATTTTGTTTTTAGTTCTGTTCATTTTTTCATAGTAATCTGTCAAACTTATAGAACTTGTTTGATTCCGAAAACAAATATAGATCCCAATCTGTTATCCATTCGTTTGATGTGTTTGATTTTGATTTAACTATCTGATAAAGGAATGTCCGTTTTAAATTTTCCTTTAAATTTTTTGAATTCTATTACAGAGCATCTGAGGTCACCCCCAGATTTGGTGGGGTTTGTGTTGCTTTGTTCTTATTTGTGTCTTTTGTACTATTATTTGTCTTTTAGTTTAAGCCATGGTATTGTCAGTTTATTTAAATCTGTGAGTTTGACTGTCCCTCTTGTATCTTTCGTCCCTCTTTTACTTTTTATCTTCAATTAATACATAAAAAATCCATTTAACAATCACATATTAAACACAATTTTTTAACAACAACCAATTGACTTGACCGGAAAACGATTTTTGAAAGTTAGCTTACAAACCCCGGGGTTTTCTCTTAGTAATTGTTTTACATTGCATATTCGGGTGCCTCTTATACTAGTACCTACCTTTACGCTATGGGTAAAGAGACTGTACCATGACCTGTAATTGTTTTTATCTTGTTTAGTCTTTAATGAAAAGTTGACGCATTTGCATTCGTATCACATTTCATTATTATTTTTATTTTAAACGGAGGGTGTTTGATGGTAGTAAAACACGTATGTTTTTGGAAATGGTTCTTTGGTTAACCAGTTTCTTTAGGTTATATGTGTAGATTTTCTTTCAAAATTAACATGATAAAGTGTTAATATTTAGTAGACAAATATTGAACAAAGGCTTTTGTACGGTAGTTTGAAGTAATTAGTTAAAGTATTTTGTAAGGTTTGTTTTACAGCTGACCACATATATGCTTAACTGTCGTAAACATTGTTTCGTCCACTTTTTGCTTGATTGAGATTACGCCGAATGAGACTTATATATAATTAAATTTTAATATATGATGTCCAGGACCTACTTACCCTTCCGTGGTAGTTAAAATCTACCCCAATGAGGTTTTTAAAGTTCATGTCGTTGTCCGTTTTTCCTTCCAAAGAATTTTTTTTATCATTAACTAAATGATTTTAAAATAACCAGTTGCGTCTTCATGCAATAAAGGCTGCTACTATATATATAATATCAGTAAACAAATGTACTCACAAGGCTTCAAAGGCTCTGTATTAATTGAAAAATTATGAAAACAAAGATATTATAGTAGACTTATTCTGTAATATCTATCATCTTTCTTCATTTGTTCGCATATTATTGACCGTTATCAATAATTGATTTTACAGACTGATACGTATTGCGTTGAAACATTATGTAATATACCTCATTGCGCTAAATGTGTTTACGTATTTGCATAACTTTATAAGATAATTAAGTGTTTCTACAAGCAAGAATTCATTGTGTACACGACAAATAGTGTTGTGATCAAAAGCTTCGTTTGTCGACATGCACAGTTTCATATTCCAGGTGTGGTGCAATATACTTTTGATAAGTTAGTCTTATTGTAGATTATTTCAAATGCGTTTTTTATA
Source organism: Mytilus edulis (assembly GCA_019925275.1). Lineage (NCBI taxonomy): Eukaryota > Metazoa > Mollusca > Bivalvia > Mytilida > Mytilidae > Mytilus > Mytilus edulis. Next base: position 44,389,021 of record CM034357.1, on the reverse strand, counting down.
AATAGAGGATTGAGAATTGAATCTGAATCTGGATCTAGCTGGATATTTAATATTTTTAGATTTGATATTTCACAAGCCATCAGTTGCTAATTATGAGTTATCTGTTCAATTTTGGATCCTTTAAACTTTGGATGTTTCAATTCTTCAGTGCATTTACACATTTTAATGAACAGCTGGCCCAAACAACATTCTATTTATATTAATAATCAGGAAGACCATTTTGCTATTATCGATGGCTTTTACGTGTTGTGTGTTTAAAAATGACAAAAATGAACAACAATATAGTGCCAAGTTTGAATATCAGTTTTTGAAAAATCTTGATTGACAGAGCCAATTGGAGGGAAAATCAAAGAACTGGATTGCAAAAATGTGTCAATAATTAATACCAAATGCTATAAAGAAGTCAACAACTTCATTTTTTTAAATTGACAGACAACAGATACCAATGGTAAAAACAAAAAAACAAACTGAAAATGCCTTGTTCACTACCGAAAAACGAAGGTTAACTTACCGTTGATGTTGTTGAGTTTTGATTGACATTTCTAAATTTATTTTTCATTTAAAGAGAAAGGACAGGTTGATAATGATTTCGACAAATGCATATTTTACGTATTTTTGTAAATCATTTTTTTAAAAGTTTTTTTAAGCTCTTCGAATGTTCAAATTCTTCTATATCATTGGCTTTCAAATATTCATCATTTAGCGTTCCTGGTAATGGTTGATCAAGACAAGCGCTCTAAACACAGTATTGATATAATGAATTGTCTTCATTATTTTTTTATTGGTTTAAATTTAATTACTTGGAACACAAATCATGATTACTTCACTTGAAATGTTAAACTGATCTCAGAATGAGCTGCACTTATGTGTTAACATTTTATCTAATAGGATTAAGCCATATTTTGAACTTCCGCATTACAAATGCAACTACTTATAAGCTTTATTGAAAAACTAATATGATTAATAAAATATATATTTATAAAAATGTTAATTTTTTACCTAAACGACAGATGTAAATACTTAATAAGATTCATGCAAAGCTAGACCCGTTTGCTTGTATAACAATTGAGAATTACAATGGGAGAATTTTGAACGAATGTTTACACAAGTCTGAGCTTTATGTAAAACGGTTGCAGAGAACAGCATCTTTCTAAGGTAGGCTGTTATAAATGTAATTATGAGTGATCAACCTGCATTTCACTCTACACATGGCCTCCATGTCCTACAACAAGAATTATCCTTTGTTGTTGTAAAACATGGCATTGCTCATGGCAAATTAAAGTACATTAAACTTATGGTGCACCACAATTGGTAGACCAAATATACAAAAATGGGGATGTAGTCATTTGTTTTTCTTAGTAACAGTTAACAAGGCGTCAAGCATGAAATTGAGATTTTTATCGTAGATATGGTTATTAATGCGTTAAAACTATTGATTTCAAAATAGTCAATGATGATTAAAACCTATTCTGATAGATCATTTTATAGCAGAAGCCTAGAACGTTTTTGTAAAAACGGGAGAATTTTAAGCCGGGTCTTAGTTAATCTTGTATATTACATCAGTACTTGTGTTTTTGGTAGTTAGATTATCAGTTATATTTCTCCCTTGTTATCCTCTTGATATGGTTTTGTCTGTTTAAAACATTTTTTTTCTGCTGTTTAACAAACATTAATTATAAAATATTTTATGATTTTTGTCTTTGTTGATTTTGAAACACCATTATATAGCTTTTGATGTGTATGTGTTCGTCAATTTCCTATAAGAATGTGCAAATTTTAAGAAAAGTTTCATATAAATATGTATTTTGCATGATATTGTTGTTCTAAATGTCATAATTATGTCATGTCGCAACGCTTAATAATATTTCCATTAATGTTGTAACATTTGTCAATTTGTCCGTATTAATATTCAATAATTTCTTATTGGTATTGGTTTTTGCATTAACTTTACTTTACTTTATATTGTATTTATTTGTAAAAGCTGATTATAAAGATTGTGTATTTATATGAAAGTACCTTGCATGCATTTATTTATATGATTGGAAAAGGATAAGGAGATGTGAGTTACACCTCTGTCATAACTTATGGAAAACTATAAATTCTTTCTTTTTAAATCGTCTCCCTTAAATACGTGAAATTATTTTATGAATATGAATAGATAGTTGGTCATATCCAGTTAAATTTTTTACTTTCTTTTTCTGCAGTGCACTCTTTTGTCAAATCAAATTCCTGAAACTAACTGTCATACAAGTGAGAGTTTATCTAGCTTTATAACCAGGTTTAATAAAAAAAAAAATTCTACGGAAGAAAATGCCTGTACCAACTCTAAACTCTATATTATGACAGATGTTATCCATTCCTTTTATGTGTTTGATCTTGTGATTTTGCCATTTAAATGGGGACTTTGTTTCGAGTTTTCCTTTTGGTCTGTTGTGCTTGTGATTCTACTTTTTATCATATTTTTGGATATAACGGCAAATAAGATTATTTGTGCCGCCTACCGATAAACCTACTTTAATTGACTGTCGGGTTCTTTCTCGTCCAAGTATGTAGCTACCGGTATTAGCAATAAATGTATACAACAGTAGTTTATAATCTTCTTTTTCTATCAATCCAGAAGAATTAAAGATAGTTAATAACAAAACTTAAATAGCTCAAAAACATTTATGGTCTGCATTTAAATACACAACGAAGGAGGTTTAATCAAGACCTATACGAGAATAATGTATCTCCTTGGAAGTAGATCACATAGATACATCTCTTGTATATTGTGTCATCACAGTTCATCAATTTTGCAAAAACTATGTGTCAAATTCCATCCACTTTTATGCAAAATAGGTATAACACATGTGCCACGCAAGACACTATTGTCATATTCAATCACTGTCAAGGTAAAACACACACATTGCCCCATTTTAAATTTTGGTTTTGAAGAACTTCTTAGAAAAACTAACAAAGAAAAACGGAGAAGCATAGGCAAACATCCGATGTACAGCATATGCGATTTTCTGCGATAGACAAGGGCTGAGTCACGTGAAAACCAAAATTTAAAGCTTAAATTATCATTGGAAAAAGGAATGAATTAAAACATTCGAACCTTTTTTAAAATTAAATTGGACTTAGTAAACGATAGTTTACAAGAATGACAGGTATTTTTAATGAAAATGTATCATTTGTATCATTTGTATATAACAATCTGTTGGATGGTCCCCGTGTACTACAATAGTGATGGTCAGATTTTTCGCTAACTTTTGCTTTCACACAATTTTACAAGTTAGGTATAAGGTCAAATAATGAAGCATTTAATTGGTTATTATCTTGAATATGTCTTTTCTATCATCAGCAAACATACAAAGTATAGCCTGAAATCTTTGACATTAGTGTATGACCAACGTATCCTTTTATTTCTATGCATAGTTTCATTTAAAAAATTAAAAATGTATAAAAGAGTGAAGAACGATACAAGTGGGATAGTCAAACTCATAGATCTAAAATACCTCGACAACGCCATGGCTTAAAATAAAAAGACACACAGACTAATAATAGTACAGAAGACACAACATAAAAAACTAAAGACTAAGCAACACGAAACCCATCAAATATTGGGGAAATATAAGGTGCTTTGGAGAGGTAAGTACTCACAGCAACCCGTGGTGTTGCTTATGTTATTATAAATCCGGTAAATAGTATAATTCGGTAGGAAAGGACATTGTAGTCACAACATAATGAACATATCCGATATCATCTGTGAAACGGTTATTCCATTAGCGTCAACCAACTCGTGTGTAATATATATACATTTTATATTGCAGATCGTTATAACTAGCAGAACCAGTACATAATGTATTGCATTGGCTTCATCCTGCTTATCAGCTGTAGATTTGGTCTTTCACAGCGTAAGTATTGTATCAGCTCATATATTATTTGTGGCTCAATAGAAACTTTGTTTTGTTCGATTGAAAGGCCAATAGGAGCGAAAACAAATCGTCAAAATATATAAAACAAAAGAAAAATTGCATAATCACAATATTCATAATCATTTTAACTCTACTTAACCATAATTACCATTGACAAACTTTTTTTTCAAAATAAAAGGGTAAACGCGCGTAGTAAAAATAACCTTTATAAACTGTGCACACTTTTGCCACGTTGAAGAAAAACCCTAGCTGTCTAGCGAAAATGATTTAGAGAACGAAAGTATTCAACAACTAAAAGACTCTAAAACAAAATACATATTACAAAAAAGCATCACCACATCATAGAAAGGTATAATATTTAAAGCAGATCTAGTATATCAATTGTAATTTTAAATCTTCAACAATGTTCAAGTTAGAAATTTGTTTTTATTTGTTCCATTGTTTTATTTCAGCTCCACCGTAGGGTCCCGGTAAGTAAAGTTTATTTGCTTCTAAATATTTGAGTGACAGTTGATTATAGCTTTTACAATGATGATTTATTGCAAACATGTATCCGTATATATGGAAATTGGATTTTTTTTAATAATTCATACCGTTATGCGATAATAATAACTGTAACCTTTCTCAAATATAGCCACAGATATGTTACAACTGTCATTGCCAAATCTCCACCCTCTGTGCCACAGTTGAGTGACTTAAAGCTCATATTTTGCAACCATAATGGTATATAAATGGAGACATCGCCTTACTCTTTATTCTCTCTGTCGTGGTACTTGCCAAAACATATATGTGTCTTTCGATACGTCATGGAGTGAACTGTTATATACTGATAGACTAAATTTCAAATTTACCATTATCCCCTATTTTGAATGATGCGGTAATTAAACACTTTTGCGGTAATTGAACAATAAGGATATTTGAAAAGATAATTAATTTTCTAAATTAAATTAAAAGAATCTTTTCTGTGATCATTCGCGCATATTTATGGATACGGTACAAGTCTGCGTAATTCCTAAATGGCCTTCTCCATTGTATATTAGCGTGTTTGATTCTACTTTTTATATAGTTTTGTATGTTAAGTTTTCTTATCATTAATTGATAGAATATTAAATGTTTATTCAACCATGAAAAACTGTCGTTTTATGGTGTCCTGATAGCGTGCGTGTTTGCTTCGAACAAAGGTTAACGTATAGATCAAGTGCCATGTAAAATTGCAGTTTGCTATCTCTGTTCTAAACGCAACATGTTGAACTTTATAACTGTCTGCAGTATATATAGGGTGCTGGTTGAAAATTGAAAAGTATATTTATTGTGACATAAAGAATGAAAATTAGAAATATGTTAAAGAGACAAAAACCCGACCTAAGAACAAATAAGAGCAGAATGCCATCAATGGGTGTTAAACTCAGCGAGAAAATCACACACCCGTCATGTATCAGTAATTTATTTGAATGAGTATGAATGTTTCATTTTTACAGAACAGAGACTAATAATTAAAGAATACAGAGATAAAGACATCCTTTCAAACCAATGTTTTATTCTCTTTGATATTTCTTTGTACGGGAATTTAATCAATTGAAACTTGAAATATTATATGTGTGTCATATTTCTTTAATTTCAGGTTCCCCGATAGGTATTCCCCCTCCTCCGCCTCATCGTTAGTATAATCTTGTGTTTATGTCCCATCAATTTCAGACAGTCATATTTTTAAATTTTGAAATAGAATAATTATTTTTAGTCAAATTTAAGTTGTAAACGTTTAAATAAGTTGAGAAAATGTACTTCTTTGTTGAAAGAAGATTAAAAAAAACACCTCAAGATTCAAAATTTAAAATTGAATGTAATTTATTTCTATAATTCAACTTATATTCATTCTAGTATTGTCATGTCCATGACATGCTTAAGTTTGTATTAGTGTGCTTTGATGATCCTTGTTATACAATCTATTTCTATTTTCTATTCTTTTTTTCTTTTTTTCTTTTTTTTTTCTTATCTTTATTTTTTATCTTTATTCTTCTTTTTACTTTGTATTTCTTTTACTCTTCGTCTTTTTCTTTTTTGGGAAAGGAGTTTTTTGTTATTGAGCTAATATTTTGATGCGTAGATCTATGAGGTATACTCTCATCGCTTGTTCAGTATAATAATACAAGTCGGCCTTCATTTAAGTTTATATCAGTTATTATTAAATCTTTAAAATTGTATTTTCCAGCTGACCTCGGGAAGTAAATTAATAATTTTTAACATTAACTTTTGGGGGAAATTTGTTTGTACGTATTTTATAGGCATGTAAAGATCAGAATGACGATGTCCATCTTGTGGTATTTATTCCCGTGTATTAATTATAGAATACATTATATATTCAATAGAATTCAAATCAGAAAATTGTTTTTATTTGTAATTTCCAGGTCCGCCGATCGGTCCCGGTAAGTATATTTGTTTCTGAATGATAAACTGATAAACGATTACTTCTTATAAAATGACGATTGTTACAAACATGTATAAGTTTGATTTCTTTTTTAAATATTTCTTAGTTTTGGTTGACCGTTGTGTATTAACTTTATCAAACATGGATACAGATATGTTCCAATTGTAATTACCAAAATGAAGAATTTTAAAGCTGTCCGTAGTTTTATAGTTTGCCGGTTAAAAATTGAAAAAATATATTCATTTTGATAGTAATTTATTTAAATGAGTATATATGGAAGTTTGGCGATCTGTTTCGTTTTTACAGAACAGAAAATAATAATTATAGAATACAGAGATAAAGACTTCCCTTCAGACCAATATTTTATTCTTTTTGATAACTTGTACTTGTAATTATTCAAGTTACGATTGAAGCATTATTTGTGTGATTTTTTCTTTATAAAGGTCTTCCACCTCCCCGTAAGTATACTTTTTCGTGATTATCCATCAACTCTATAAAAAAATCAATAAATTGTACTTTTGAATGTTGAAATACTATTGTCAATTCAAATTGAAGTTGTAACGTTCAAATAATTTTTAGATAATTGAAAATTATACTTTTTAATGTTGAAATATTATTGTCAAGTCAAATAAATTAAAAAAGAATTTATTAGCTAAAACATTTCCATTCCTTTTTGTTTCTTTTGGGGTTTTTTTTCTTTCTATATTTATCCTGTTCTTTTCCTTTTGCATTTATTTTTGGGTTTTTTTTCTCATTTACTGTTTCTTTTTTTTCTTTTTGACTTGACTTTCTTTTCGCTTTATTCTTTCTTTTTTTTTTTTTTTATCTTTCCCTTTCTTTTCTATTCGTTTCCTTTTGTTTTGTTTTCGTCTTTTTACTTTACGTTTCTTTTCCCTTTTGTTCTTTTCCTTTTATGTTCTTTTTCTCATTTTTCCTGATCTTTTATTTTTCTTTTCTTTTCCTTTTCCTTTATTTTCTGTTTTTTTTCCCTTTTTTCTTGTCCCATTCTTTGTCATTTTCTTTACTCTGCTATGGATGGAGGGTATTAATTTTCTATATTGAGGTTTATTTGACGTTAAAACCGTATTTCTGTTTGAAATTATCATTGTCTATATTTACTGCAAAGTTTTATTGCCTATATATTTATTGTTTCAGTGAGAAGATGTTCTAAAAATGTCCAACCTGTTTGTGGTGCTGATGGAATCACACATTCAAATTTATGCATAGCCAGACGATTGTAAGTGTTTTATATACGGGAAGTTTTGTTTCAACCTATTTCATCTTGCGTTGACAGCTTTGATGACAACATATAAGCATTATGGTGTGTTTTCTTATTCTGCAGATTCAATAAGTAATAATGTAAGGTAGTAAACTATTAGAATAATTCAATTCCTCGATGTCTCAGATTTACTATTCCTTTCAACAAATAAAAAAAAAAATCGAAATAAACTATGTGCGTAAAAAAGGTTTCATTTCCTGGTGGACCATGACTGATTCAGCTGTAATAACTTTTTGTGATTGCAGTCAATAAAATTAGACGAGGATTGGTACAAAATAAAATTTCAAACAGTAGCTTGAACTCTTTCTATTGTCTTTATCTGTCAAATATAGTAACAAAATGATAGCACGTGCAATATCGATTTCATGTCACGTCACGTTTCTTCACAATCTCGTTAAGAGATGGAAACCCTCGTACTTCCCAGTTTCAAGGCCTCATACAAAAGAAATGATATTTTTCTGACATTTATTTACTACAATATATATATTTGCATTAAAAAGTTAGTAAAGGTGCACTCACTAAATACACAAATTAATGTGTAATACTAGTTATTGGCCCAAATGTATTTGATGCACACATATAATTAAAAGAAAAGCAAATATAATTGATACATATATGAAAATTTATTCTAAACGGAATCAATCTGTTTACAAACACAGTTTTTGATTATTTGATTAAATGGTTGTAGAACATGTTGAACATGATCTACAGTAGTGTGAAGATGAAAAGGCAACATTTTGATGTTGAGTTTTGCTTTATTTAAACTTCAACATATTTTTGTAGCTTAGATAAATAGACTGCAAACGTGATTGATATTTGAATCAAACTACGTCATGTTTCATTTTAAGTTATTATTGTGTCTCATCTACAATTGGAAATTTGGATCTATATAAATTATTTATTTGCTATGTTTTCAGAGGAATACCAGTACTTTGTAGAAAGCCCTGTCCTTGTGACTGTAGATGCAAAACCAACAATAATCCAGTTTGTGGAGTGGATGGCAAAAATTATACAAATAAATGCATAGCTGAACGATGCAAGTAAGATTAATGCTAAATTTTATATTCTTTAACGAACTTTATAAAATGCAACGGTATATCGACTGAGTAATCTACTATCGCCAGGGCCACTATGTGAACTCTCCTTAATTTTTTTCTAATTTTTACTCCGTCTCAATGTGGTACCTAACACTACAGGGAGATTACTCTGTAAGATCAGCTACACGTTTAAATTCCGTTGTTTTGTTAAAGAAATATTAAGCTTCTCGATGATCAAAACTAGTGTTAGTCAAACTGCTATATAACCTGCTATTTTTCCGATGAAGTGGTTGGTTCATTTTTTTTTTTAATTTTTATATTTTTGTCAAAGGGTCAAAGTAAATATTTTGTCAAAATTTGATGAAAATTTCAGCCAAATAAATTTTAGTCAAATTGCTGGATACCACCTGAATACCCAGTTTCAGTTCAAACATGTTTATTATAAATAACAATAGCATTGAAACATAGAGTACTAGTATTCGTTTTTTCAAATGTTAAGTCATATGATATCGGATATGTTCCTATGTCATAACTACAAAATCATTCCCTTTGCACGGATGTGACCTACTACAGTATAACGTTTGCGTATGATGTATGTAAAGGTCCACTTACTCAATTATATCAGCAACATAATGATTGCCACATGTGGAGCAGGATCTGCTTACTCTTCCGGAGCACCAGAAATCACCCCAGTTTTTGGTGGGGTTCGTACTGCTTAGTCTTTAGTTTTCTATGTTATGTCTTCTGTACTCTTATTTGTTTGTTTGACTTTTTTATTTTTAGCAATGGCGTTGTCAGTTCATTTTCAAATGAATGCCCCTCTAGTATCTTTCGTCCCCCTTTTATACAAAATAATCCTCAATCATTGATTAAAATTTTCCCCATTGTGATATCCATGCACATTAACGAATACAATTCATGTAGCAAAACAAACATTATCTTAAACGGCTGTTAAAGGGCATTATATACATATATACATAACATGAAAATTGCAAGCTTAAACAAAAAGGATTTGGGCAGCATATATTCAAATGCATCCATAAATTACAGTTTAATAGGTAGCATAATCTGAAATGCATCATTATAAATGTTATTCAAATGAAGCAAAAATAATATTTAAGCATTATTCAAAATTAAACAATTAAAAGACAAAAGAAAATTTAAAAGCATACTACAAAATAAGCTACAAGTTGAAATAAACAACACTATAACTAAATATATTATATAAGCTAATCTACGTAAGGAACAATTACTCAAGGGGATTATTTCGACAGCCGATTTTGTTGATTTATATTTTGAAGAAACATCCTTTCGTCAGTCATTTACTTATTAATTGTTCATTTTTTTTTTAGGAAAGTGAAGATGCAGTGTAGAGGACGGTGTCCATGTAAGCAAAAACAATGTAGAAAGTGTCCTAGACGGGGAGACCCTGTATGTGGATCTAATGGAATTACATACACCAACGAATGTAGGGCCAAATGTCAGTACGTAGAACTATTTATCATTAGAAGAGATAACAAGTGTGCGTAATGTCTGGGATTTTATTTTTCAAGGTTAAGTCACGTAGATTTTCATTATATTGCAAGTAAATGTCAATCTGGATTAGCTAGCTTTGAAACATATTTTATCCACATTTTCTTCATACGCAAATTCGTGTGCGAAATCCTGCTTGAGCAAACACCTATATACAAACAAGGCAAGCAGGTCAATCATATGTTTGTTCTATAACCATTTCTAAATCAGCTCTAAACAAACGAACAACCCACCGTTAGGAAGTTGAATATTGATAATAATTCTCTGAACATTTATCTACATTACTTTTGTTAATGGCAAAGCTATTTTAGGATATAATTTTTATAACTAACCAAAATTAGATTTGACCTTTAAAACATCTGCCCTTTGATACTCATGGACAGTATTTTTCCAAATTCCATATTAGATTACCCATAAAGAATATAAATGGTTATCAAAAATTATTACAATAAATGCAAACGTTTTCAGAACGCTTTCATGGTCTCTGAAATCAATTCGACTGTAATCATTTATCAAGTTCTTAGAAAAATATACAGATCCATTGACAACTAAACAAGTTTGTTTTTTTAATTTGCTTTTAAGAAAATTAATTCCTTCTATCTGGCAATAATTTTTGAAAGCTTCAACTTGTAATTTGTCGTTATAGAAAAGCAGAGATTAAATGTCAAGGGCCCTGTCCTTGTCGTTGCTCACGACTTTGCCCTCCAATAAATGACCCTGTGTGTGGAACGGACGACAGAACCCATGATAACAGTTGCGTGGCGATGAGGTGTCGGTATGTAAAATAAAGGTTTTTATAAAATGTGTATAAATTAACAAACGCATTTGTAGTCAAAATGCTATGTATCTATCCTTACTTTTTAATCTTTTTTAATTATTTTTTCTTTTGCATGTTCTGGAAAGGAACTTATCTTCGAATTCAAAAATAAATATCTATCCGGAGCACCAGTTTTTAATGTTTGCTAAATGTTTTACTTGTTTTTGGTATTGTCTACATATTATGGTTTTTCATTACCCCACAGAATATGAACGTCCTTGTCCATAGGAATTTGGTTTTCGTCCTCATAGATATTTTTCGCTTTCTCTCCTAACTGAGATTGCTAGATTTGAGTTTGTTCTAAGCAGATTATATTTTAAAACATGTTCTTTGTGGGAATGATTGGTGAACGAAATAGTATTTATCATGATATGAATTATGTAAAGTGGTAATTTTCTTACAGAAATGTTCAAGTTAAATGCAAAGGCAAATGTCCATGTGGGAATGGGAACTGCAATGATAAATGTCCAAAGAGAGTGAACCGTGTTTGTGGAGAAGATGGTCAAACATATATTAATGAATGTCAGGCGAAATGTGCGTAAGTAAGAAGTATCAGTTTTAAAATCTCTTAAGTTGTTTGTATAATTAAAACAATATATAATTTATCATTATTGATTACTTGTGGGCCTAAGTTTTGACAACTTGAATAACTTTAATTCAATTTTCAAGAGTTAAAAACAACACATCTGCAAGATAAATCATTATGAATACTTGAAATCTGAGGATGGAAAATCGAGAAGTGAATATAAGATAAGATTCAGAGCTGTTGTTAGAATGATCTCATAAGTACTAAAGTAAAACTGATTTAGCAAGTAAACTATTTAAACAAAACAACCCTAATAAATTAAAATCATTATATTAGTGTGAAATCGAAATATTGGATTGCTACCAAGACAAGCATGACAAAATTTTGCATAAATACATACATAAAATATTCTAATTTAAGTGACATTCATATTATATCAGTATTTCATCAATTTAGATAGTTTAGAAGATGTTTTACTTTTGTGAATTTGAAAGTAAAAGTACGATATTCCTACTGAAATTTTTATAAGATATAACATAACAAGTATATAAAAAATATGAAATATTCATAAATATGTGTTTCATAATTGGGTTTGCTTATCAGCTAGGCTATTTCTTTAATACATATAGACCATTAAATACCTTGACAATAATTCTAGTTCTGTCATACTCATTAAAGGTAAACATAAATGTAACTTTTTCCTTTCAGACGTTTTGTTAAAAGATGGAACTATACTCCCTATTTCCTGAAAAATGTTTTGGCCAAATTTTGTTATAATTTGATATTCAGAACCAAAGTTATGTTCATCTTCTATCTCCTTTTGACAAAGGAAATATTCTTTTTTTTCCAAAGTTATCTGTTGTGCTTGAACATTTTTGTTTTTTTTAGGAATGTAAAAATTAAATGCAATAAAAAGTGTACATGTGTTTCCACCACGTGTTCCAAACGTGATTGTCCGTTCAGTAGACCTGTATGCGGTGTAAATGGAAGAACATATGATACTATATGTGAAGCTAAGTGCAAGTGAGTCAAAGTTAAGGTGCACATTCTGTAGATACATTATCACTGGTGTCTTCATGTTTTTGGTATCCAAAGATATAAATGAACTCAACTTTAAATAGTATAAAGGCAAGTTATGGTAGACAGATCATAAGAATGATACTAAAAAATTTAACAACATGGAAACAAACTGTGCACAAAAGACTCGTCTAAAATACCAGGTTGATACATTGGATACCAGACGCGTGTTTCGTCTACAATATACTCAGCAGTGGTGCTCTAATAAAATCATTTGCAAAGTTAAATCAACTGACAATTCCAATAATTTGTGACGACTGTGCCTTAGGTACCATTATTCAAAAAGCTGCAGGTTTCGCAACTGCATAAAAGTAACTCACCATAAAGCTAAAAATGAACACATGAGATATCATAAAGCGCGAGGTTAAGCTAGCCACAAAACCAGGTTCAGCCCATCATTTTTCTCCAAATGTCCTGTTCTAAGTCAGGAATATGGTAGTTGTTATCTAATAGTTGGTTTCTCTGTATGTTATATATTTTTTGTTGCACTTCGGTGTTTGTGATTTGTCGTTGTTTTTCTCTTATGGTTGATACGTTTCTCTCGGTTTGAGTTTGTAACCCAGATGTGTTCAATCGATTTATGACTTTTTGAACAGCGGTACACTACTGCTGCCTTTATCCTATAAAGTGAAGAACAAACACAAATCTCAATCTATAATTAGAAAAAGTCTTCTTTATATATATCATTTATCTTTTTTTTTGTGTCGTAATGATGAGGGAAACCATTTTTCTCCCTTTTCTGACATAGAGACGGCCTTAAACAATGAGCAAAGCCCATACCGCATAGTAAACTATATAAAAGGCTCCGAAATAACAAATGTAAAACAGTTCAAACGAAAATACTAACGATCTTATTAATGTACAAAAAAATAAAGTTCATTGCAATTTCCTCGGTTTTCTTTGTTACCATGATTTTGACCTTCTTGATTGGGTGATGAGATTTGAATTATTTCGGTAAACAACTTTTGTCTTTAAGAATCACATGCATATGCAAATGTGACAAGACATTAGTTTGAACAGATGTGATAGACCACTTTCGAGTCATCCGTCACCGGATAAAACTCGTCAATTATACGCGCCTTTATGACGTCATTTACCAGATAGAGGGGCTCGCCTGTATCCCTGCACTATAAACGTTCATCAAGCGTCTAAGTGATCGTCATTTTGAAGTGTAAACTAGAAATAATATTTGTTCCGTAAGTAACTAATCACAATTCCCTAATGACAGCAGTGCAGATTGTCAATTATGATAGATTGATTTGCCGAATTATTCGTGCAATATAACTTTATAGTTTTTCAACCACTCGTTCAACATTGAAACGGAAGTCATGACGCACATAAACGCACAAGTAACGTTCACTTAAAACAAAGTTTTTGACGGAAATGCATCGAACTCGAAAGTTGTCTATTAATTCCCATTTTGTCCCTTTTAACTTAAAACTATATCAGTAAACCATACATCTTACTAATAATGTACTTTTAATCAAGCTTATCATCTTGTCCACTTCTAGGAATGTCAAAGCAGCATGTACTGGTCGTTGTCCGTGCAGAAAATGCACATGTCCGAAATTGAAGTTTCCTGTGTGTGGCTCTAATGGTAGGACCTATGATAATAATTGCAAAGCAGGATGTGCGTAAGTATTTATATATATATTTTTTGAAATTTGATCCATTTCATGGGACAGGAAATTTCCTTTTTGCAAGAATGCATATTATACGATATGGTACAGAAAACTATCGCATGCCAGGGAGGTTTTTCAAAGTAAAGATTTTGTTCGATTCTGCCACAAGGTAGATGTGTGTCTTTATAACTCATATGTTGTTGTGAAACAGAAGAAGGAGATATTTAATCTGTAACTTATGCGAATGTTTTAATAACTAATTATGTCCGTTAATTATGTGAAATTGTGGTCTTCAGACATAATTATATTCAAAAACAAATGCGTCATCTTATTTGAAGAGCAGTTCAGGGGAAGCTATTTCAACTACCCAAAGGTACCTAAAAGGTTTTTTTTTACTTTTATCATTTTTTAAAAGTACTGTGAGAAAAAACATAATGTAATGTAATTGACGCAATTTGGTTGAAAAGTTAACTGTAAATAACGATGTGTATAGATAACATTAAACAATTCCCCATCCCTTATTTTATCGATCATTAGCTTTACTTTACCTCTTTAAGTCGCTCTTTCTTTACCGAGTACTAGGATGACCTACTAAAGATTAAGAAAGGTAAGCTTCCGCAAATTATAAACTCTAGAGACAAAAGTCTGTCATATGAAAATAGTATATGATGAATGCCGGTCGTTGGTATATAAAATAGAAGATTATATTTTTTTGGGGTGTACTGCCGAATTGAAGAATTCATCAATTTAATAAGCTTGCAGATGTATCTAATCAAAATCATTAAACTGAGTAAAACTATGCGATTACTGAATGTTTGACAACTGCATGTTGACGATAACTACTTTAATTTTCTGTACAATAAAGGAGGTATTTGTAAACAAACTATAGGTTACACTTTATAAAAACAGCTGTTTCTAAAACCACGCCTCTTTTTTAGAATATTCATAGAAAATCAATGCTGGTTACATACTGGTTCCCAGTTATGCTCTCTGTGTTCCATCTCATAGGGACATAACTTGGGAATGTTACCAATAAATATACATGTGCATATTGTTTAAATTGAAATCTGTGGTAACCCTTTATTCGAGGTAGGGGTAGTTAAGAAAATTATTGTTAGTTTAAACTCTGAAAAGTTCAGGGCATATAAATGTTGAAAATATGCCGCACAGCCCTATATTTTGACCTGTGAAAAAAATTATAGTGCATATGAACTTTCAATTCTAGTATAAGATTTTTCAAAACTTCATAGTAAAAGTGGTATCGTTTTATCCGTGAAAGGAGTTCCTATAGGAAATTGCATTTATTTGTCAATATTTACAGAAATGCAACCTATAGCTATTGCTTAACAAAATAACACGACCTGATTCTCATATTGTAGTATTTTGTTTTATTTTAGGAGGACAACAACTAAATGCTTTGGACGTTGTCCTTGTCGAGGTGCTAGAAATTGAAGCAGACATGTTTCTTAAAATACAATTAGGTATATAAGTATTCTCTTTATGTCAAGAAAGTTTATGCTTTTTTAATGTACCACAACAAGAAAAGTAAGGCGGGAAAAAATACTTCTTTTTTATCAAAATTCACTTTCTATTGCAATAACGTGTTATCATATTACATTTCATACATTACGACTGTGCATATTCACACAATACTATAGTATTAATGTATGGACTTTTTCATATTGGCCCTGTAACATGCCCAAGGTATTAATAATGACCAAGGATGGTTGTAATGGCCCTGATTCATTCAGGAACAGAATTCGAGTCTAGGATCCAAAATTATACAGCTATCCACAAACTACAACAGGACCAATACAGGAAAAGCCAGTTTTATAACATTTTTATTAAATGGTTTTAATTCTTCGATTAAACAAAGAGTAAGAAACTAACCGTGAAGAAGATACAGGAATTTCATAAGTGAACTTCAACTTGTTTTTTTCGCATTCAATTTCGCATGGAATTTTGGTCAACATTGTGACTGTCAGATGTAATTTCTGATTTCTCATCCAAGTACTTAATTTTATGCTATTAAAATTCATTTTATCTAGCAAATATAAAGTAGCTTGGAAGAATAAATCAGACAGTTTAACTATTCTTAAAGTCTGCATAATGCAGTCTGAGGATTGAACAACGGAAATGAAAATGAAACAGTGATAAAAATCGAAAGTCGTACTCGAAAAAGGCTGTGAAATATTTCCGTTTCAAGTCGTTACAAAACAATGAACATCATTTAAACTTGTTTTTATGATATTAAGTTTAAAAAAAAATAAAAAAAATGTCACACTTATTTAAAAAAATAAACGGCATTTTGATTTAATCGATGTCCCGTTTCATCTGTTCATAATGCATGACTGTGTTTCGTAATGCACGGGTGTGATTTTGTAATGCATGACTGAGATTTCGTAATGACTGGCTGTAGCAATTTCTCCGTTCATAATGACCAGATGTCGAAATTTTCCTTTTATAAAGCATGGGCATTTCTATACATATTGTAGTAAGTTTGTTAATAAAGATTTATATGAGCATGACTAACTGAGTTATAACGGAGAACAGCCGAAATTAACACTACATATGTATGTGCGCGATCACGAATAGGTTAACTGATATGACATGTATAATATGTATGTGTCTTAACTCAATAGCGACATGTTTTGGCAGTTTTAGAATTCTGGATATCTAGGTATTTCCTGAAATCATAACAGTTTAAACTTCGAAATGTTATGATATGATATAAAGTCCTTGTGGCAATGAACCAACGCATTGAATTTACATCTTTACTGATTAGACATGTTAGATGAGCAAAGAATTTTAAACAGATTAAATTTATGTAGAATAGACTTCATTTATGTTCATAAATTCAGTGTCAGTTCAAAATTGATTTGCCAATGGTTATAAATATTTCAAAACAGGTGTAATGCAACCTTCAATCTCAATCGTTGAATTTGTTTGAAAGAAATCGACAAGACTTAAACGCAGACTGTGCACAATGATAACTGCGACGTAAAATTAATATGACAAACGTCTAGTATACCAATATCGCTTCGTTTTAGATATACACCTGTATAAGTACAGTAGAAAGGTCGATTAATCGGGATTCATATGTAACGCCTTATTATTAAACATTTGCTAGAGCAATGAAACAGATAAAGGTGTCATTCATTATGTAAATGCCGGTTCTTCAAATTTTGATTAATAGAAAAAAAAAGAGAAACTATCCCTTCAACTATATGTTTGAAAAACTATAAGCATTCATCTACATTCATTTGCCGAAATCAACATATTGCAGACAAAAATTCCATTGGTAGACGTTATAGTTTTTCAAACAGATAGTTGAAGGGATCGTTTCTATTTTTTTTATTAATCAAAATTGGAAGAACCAGCAGTAACAAAAACTACTAAGATATCCATTTTGTTATTTGATGATTAATTATACTATTTTATTTTTGATTTCAGATTATATTGCATACACAGATGTATTAAATAAAGAAATAATACGTGAATCATCTTACTATTATAAGGTTTCTAATTCAAATGGTAGCATTTACCTAACTGAAGACACAAGCTAACGAAATTAAATTAATTTAACTATACAAAGCATATTCCCCTTCATCTTAATGAAGTGAACTTATGTTGAAACACGACTTTTTCATTAGAGTGAACTGGGAAGTTTTTGTCTCAAATATACCATCAAATTAACACACATACATACAGCCATCACCTGCACCTGAAATAAGTCTTTATATTGATTTGCTCCCTTATATCATATTGTAAATATCGTCACGGTTAAATAAACGGTATTGCCATTAGGAACCTGTACAAAAGGTATCAAAATCCTTTCTACACATCCATACAAGGGTGCACATGCAAAGATTTCTCACCTTCTTTATTGAACATTGTTTTTATTTTGAACTCCTAAATATAATGTTTAAAAGGGGCACTAGCTACCAAATTCATGTTCACCGATTTGACTCAAGTTCTCATATTTTATTTATAACAATGTAAAACATTTTTCCAAAATATCAAAAATATCAAATAAACATCTTACAGAACATGATGTCAATAAGATGTTGCTTCGTTTCGTGTAAAATTTAGCCCAGACGCCATCTAATTGTCTATCGAGTTGACCTTCTATGACCATATAAGCGATATGAACATAAACGAAGATATGAATAGATTAAGCAGCTCGTGCAATTGGATTTTTATAGGTCTGTTGTATAAATTTTGTATTTTAGATTAAAAATGTATGTTTATCGTCGTTTTTACCTTTATAAGAATGATTTTGGGAGGATCGAATCAGTTCATCAAATTATTTACCTTTGTTTCACATTCAATGCTGAAATTGTTTTCCTTTAAATACCCGTACACGGACAATACATGCGTTATTCTATCACTTTCTACGGGGTTAAATTGGAGTTCCCATGAATATGGATGTAATTAGGTCGAATTATTCACTTGCAATTGAATAATTCATTATTAATCTTTATTAGCTTAATTTGAAAAAATTGAACCATTTTAGCCGATAAAAGCAAATAATTATTTCACTTTCATTAATGATTGAACCAAAAAAATCATACTTTTGATGTTTTATATATCTCGTAGCTAGTGCCCCTTTAATAAACTGTCAACTAAACTAAACATGATTCAGGAAACTTAGGTTAAGGTTACTCAGGTAAACCAAACTGGAAACACATTTACACTTTATAAAAATGCTATGTACTAAATAGTGTCGACATATTGCGAAAAGAAACAAACATAAGCAAGAAAATAAACTTGGATAAATGAACCATGAAAACAAGTTCAAGGTCAGATGAACGCTTCCATATAGATATGTACACCTTAAAATAATTACTTGTGTTCTATTAAGTTAAAATATTACATATACATGTAGTATCTAAGAAACAAACTCAACTTAAAACAAGAATGTGTCCATAGTACACGAATACCCCACTCGCACTATCATTTTCTATGTTCAATGAACCGTGAAATTAGGGTCAAAATGTTTTTAATTTTGCATTTATTTTAGAAAGATTATATCTTTAGGGAACATGTGTACTAAGTTTCAGATTGGACTTCCACTTCAACAAAAACTACCTTGACAATACACTTTTATAGGAAGCAGGAAAGACATACTGACGGACGGACGAACAGACGTACAGACCAGAAAACATAATGTCACTCTACTATCGTTGGTGGGGCATACATATAGCAAAACACAAAAACTTAACTGTAACCACCGAACAATGAAAATGGGTTCAAGATCAGATGACACCTTCCAGTTGGACATGTACACATTACAATCTTTCCATACACCAAATATATTAGACCTATTGTATCTGAGATATAGACTTGACAATGAAAATTTAACCTTGTTCACTGATCAATGAGATGAGGTCAAGGTCAAGCGAAAATGTATAACAGACACAGAGACCTTGCTAGGTACACACATACCAAAAATAATTATCCTTCTACTCATAATAAAAGAGAAATTAAGAATACTGAAAATCTTCAACTTTTTTTAAATAGCCATTAGGCCATGATTTTGAGGTCAAAGATAATGGACATAACAGTTATCAAAGGTACTCGGACTATAATTTAGTACGTCAGACGCGCGTTTTGTCTCCAGAAGATTCATCAGTAACGATCAAATCAAAATATTTATAAAGCCAAACAAGTACAAAGTTGAATAGCATATTGAAGATCCGAAATTCCAAAAAGGTTGAACCAAATACGGCTGAGGATAAGAAAATCCTTAGTTTATCAGACAGAAAAATCAGAAAACAAGAAATCTGTATTTAAAAAGTATAAAGGTTCTATATAATTTGTATGTCTTCCAACCTCTGAAATATCAAGCTTTTATGAAGTATTTTTCACCGCCGCAACCTGATCACTATCCCTATTTTGAAATGTCTACCACAGAAGTCTCAGTTTTGACAAAAGCTATCACAATCTATCAACCTACATGAGAGAATATACAAAATGATCCCGCCGAAACCATCAGATGAAAGACCGCAGATAACATTCTATAGCGATCTAACGACTCATGACTTCCATAAAATTGTTGAAAAGATGACATTACTAATTCAAACGAAGACACGTTATGAAAGTCCATGCATTTAACTGAAACGTTAAAGGCGTCATTACTGAAATCCAAATTCAATTTCATCAAAATAAGCTAAAAATCATCGATTTTGAAGTATTCACTTGCAAGTGAATAATTCGACCTCATTGAATCCGTATTCATGTGAACTTCAATTTACCCCCTTAGCTTGAGATGGATAACACGTGAATTGTATGTGTATAGTTATTTAAAGGAAAAGAATGTAAACATTGAAAATGAAAAAGAGGTAAGTCATTTGATCGACTGATTCGATCCACAAAATTCGTTCTTATACAGGTAAATAAACTCATCATAGATATCAGGACTAAATTTTGTATATACGCCAGACGCGCGTTTCGTCTACTAAAGACTCATCAGTGACGAAGTTAAAAAACCAAATAAAGTACTAAGTTGAAGAGCATTGAGGACCAAAATTCCTTAAAGTGTTGCCAAATTCAGCTAAGGTAATCTATGCCTCAGGTAGAAAAGTCTTAGTATTTCAAAAAATTCTAAATCTATAAACATAACCATATCAAGACAATTCATGTCAGCACAAAAAGTGCTGACTACTGGGCTTGTGATACCCTCGGGGAAATAAATCTCAACCAGCAGTGGCATCGACCCAGTAGTTGTAAATAAACTCATCATAGATATCAGGACTTAATTTTGTATAAACGCAAAAACGATGTTAAACATTTATTTTTCATCTATAAAATTAAGTTAAATAGATATAGAATAATACAACAGCACGAGTTTGCTTAATCTACTTATATCTATATTGATATTTACATCGGTTATATAGTCATTGCATGACTTTAGAGGTCAACGCATTAATTAATAAGATGACATCTGGACTAAAATACACACGAAACGCAGCTACGTACTATCCTGCTCGTGCCCTGTTTACTATTTCTTTTAGACTTTTAATAGTTTGGATAAATGTTTTTTATTGTTTTTAAAAATTAAAAAAAATAATTAAATCGGTGAACATGAATTTGACAGCAAGTGCCTCTTTATCTTGTTATGGTAACTCATAACTCATAGGTTGAGATAAACTCACAATGCCGTGGCAAAAAAAGATAAAGACAGAAAGACAAACAAGTCTAACAGATGTGAAACAGATGTCAAAACAAACTAGCAAATCAATATAAAAAATAAAGATACTTTTGTAGTTTTTGTACCTATTACCTAGTACAACGAAGGAAATTCCAGTTATTCCTCTTTGGTTTACTTTTTTTAAAATGAAACATATAAATTATGCAGTGCAGTCTTTGTTTTATTTGATGTTTTCCTATTTTGTGTTGATCTGGGTTTTTTTTAAAGTTTGGTTTTATGTTTTATTATTACACCACTGCTCTATGTGAGGGGTAGGCTCGCTCCTTCAAAAATGTTAAACACAGCCACATTTCTGTGTCTGTCCAAAGTCAGGAGCCTGTAGCGCCTGCATGGAGTATTTATATCACCTATTGGTACGATATTCCCCAGCTTGTATTTCCTATAATGATTTTACTTGATAGAGGGTTGCTGCTCACAAGGAAGCTATTAAACCAAGAATTTGAAATGGCTATGTTGAAATCATCTCTTTGTAAATTTTACGGACGCCATCACGAGTTAGTTGACAGTTATGGAATAACCATTTCACAGATTATATCGGATATGTTCCTTACGTCGTAACTACAATCCCCTTCCCTTTTCCATGAATTTGATTTACCGAATTAGACTATTTACCGGGTTTTTTTTTATAACATGAGCAACACGACAGGTGCACCTGTGGGGAAAGATCGGCTTACCATTCTGGAGCATACACCCCACCCCGTTGTTGGTGGGGTTCGTGTTGCTTAGGCTTTAGTTGTCTATGTTGTGTCATGAGAACTATGATATGTCTGTTTGTCTTTTTAATTTTTAGCCATGGCATTGTCAGTTTGTTCCTCTGGTATCTGTCGCCCCCTTTTTAGTGGTTGCCGTTGGCTCGTGTCTCGTCACAACTGCTTTTCTAACTCAACTTTGCAAAGGAAATATGATATGTGGCCATTCTCGATTTTGAGATTTTGACCAAGTATAAATTGCATGTCGGGTGAGGGATCAATAGCAGAATATCATAATAAGTCTCCTCTTTGAGTTGATGCGAACCAATTTAATTCCAAGCACTCGAGCTCTTTAGCTAGATGACCCTTATGATATTTAAAAGAAAGCTGGTGTTTAATATTATGGATCGTCAAAATATATGGCCGCAATGGCTAAAAATAAAACGTGGGGGTCAAATGCAATTTTGGGCTTACTGTGGAATTTTTTTTTCGTTGAATGCCATTTTTCGTGGGTTTCGTGGTTGCACTTTAACCACAAATTCAGATATTCAATGAGTTAAAAATGTTTTATAGTTTTTTGATGCAGATATTGGCAAAACCATGAATTCAAATATCCACGAAAATTAATACCAACCAATAAATGAATCCACAGTATATCTTAAAAATATACAGCATTTAGAGCAAATCTGACAATGAAAGAAACTCTCCGAACGTGATCAAATCAAAATACATGTAGCTTTTAAGAACTATAGGTCAACATGCGGCCTTCAACAATGGGTAAAACCAGCATGGTCTTCTGAACATTTGTGGGATAACACTTTTTACTAGAACCCATGGATCATAATTGAAGAAAAGTATTCGAGTTTTTACCATCTTTACTAACAAAATAAGTTTTTAAAATAATGCTGAGATAAAGTCACAAATAAACCTATTCATAAAAGACAATTGTGTAATTGAATGTTTCCTGACATAAAAATCAATTTTAACAATTGATAAAAAAAAATGTAAAACATCGTTCAATCTTACTCAAATCAAACTTCTCATATTCCGGTAACAGAAGATAGTTGCTTCTACGGTAACATATCTCCTGCATAAGTATTTTTCTTACGTTAATCAAGTAAAAGAACTATTTGAAGTAGTGATTTTTCTTTGATCTTCTTCCATTAAATAATCGTATCAAATGTAACTGTTTTATTAACAGTATTTTACTCGTCATCTTTTTCACTTTCATTTTTATCTTCTAGACTGATCGTCTCCAAGTTGCTTTCGGTTGAACATTTTGAATCTACTGTATGCGATTCTTGGAAGATGTCCGTGATCAACCGATCAGTTAAGTCATTGTGTGTACCTATATCACGCGCGGACAAGCGTTTTACTGTGAGATTGTCAATCTCGTCATTAACCATCTCAATATCTATATCTAAGCTATCAATTTGATTCTGATATGATGGCTCTCTTACTGTTTTCTTCTTACGTTTATAAGAAATTTTATTTAACATTCCGTTAAGACTGCTTTTAAATTCTTGTAGCTTCGGGACAACTTTCTCAATTGTAGGATAGTGCTGCAAGCTGTCGGAAAGTAGGTCCTTCAACTGCAAATGTTGCATAATGCTTTCAGTGGTAGATGTATTAACATTGGATATCTCTTCCGACAAGTCTTCTCCAGAGCAATACGGAAGTGTGCAGTTCGAGTCATTTTTACAAGTTTCCTTATCATTTAAAGGTTCTTTCTTTCGTTTGTTGGTTAGGGTGACAAATTGAACACCATTTCCACGTTCCTCCTCATGTGCTGCTCTTGGTACGGTCTGTTCTTCAGTATTTGAAATTGCAGACACACATAAGGAATCGATGTTAGCAGCTGTTTCAACTGTTAAGTTGCGATCGTCAACATCAGACACGTCTGACCATGGACTCGTACTTCTTCTGTGATATGTATACTTAGCAATTAAGGTAGTGGGGTCACTATCAACATTGTTGTTCCTTCTGTCACATTCTTCGCCTTTGTTCAATTTCATCAAAGGTTCGTCTTTATCATCCGACGATTCTGATAAAATTACAGATGAATCATCCGATAAATCAAAAATTAAATCTGGTGGTGTCGAATTTGATTCATTTCGCAACTGCAAATCTATTTTGCGATCTTGTCGTAATTTCTCATTAACAATCGCCGATAAATTATCACTCTCTAATTCTGTAGAATTTATAAGTATTGAATTATTCGCGATTTTAACTTGCCAGAATTCATTATCATTTGCATCCACTATTCGCGGAAACATCTGGATCAACGCCTTGATATCTGTTGGCAGGGGTGTTCTCGTTTGCCCTGTTGAGTTATGAACCATATTCACGACCAATGCTGTTTTTAATAACGTCATAATCTCAAGTGTCGAAATATTAAGATTAGTCGATTCTTTGTTATCGCAATCATATATCTGGTTCAAATCTTCATTCTTTTCGTCTCGTTCCATTTTTTGCTTGTAGTGCTTAATAATCTTTCCTTTGGATATTTTATAGCAGAAATCGGATACTACCTTGTCGCGGCATTGTTGCGTGCAAGCCTCTGTTTTCTTTGTATGTATCTTTCTTGTCTGTCCACACTTTCTTAATGTTCTTTTCGGACAGTTTGGTAAGCAATCGAGAACAACTAAACATGGAGCACTTAGTTTTGAGTCTGTAAATTCTTTACGATTACTAATGCCAAACAATTTCATTTTTCGTTTAAACTTATTCATAAAATAGGAACGTTGTCTTTTCAAAAACCAGTTACAATGTAAAAGTATTGCTTTTGCCCTGTCAGTTTCATGAGATAATGAATACACTGATTCTACCACAATATTCAAGTCAGGAGACTCTACCTCTGTACCGTCATGTATAATATCGGAGGGCATCGGAGTCTTATACTTATCAGCACAACATCTCCTTAATCTTTCTAAAACAAGCGGATTTGTTATTGTGTACTTTCGTTTCTTTCCTGGAATACGATTTAAAAAAGACGTTTTCCGCATCCTCGTATCCCCTAAACGTTTAGGACGCCTCAGATTTTTCCAATTTATCTTCGGTCGAGGCTCTTGTATACGATTGTTTTTTGGCTTTTCTTGTTTTTCATAGTTAGTCTGTTGCAGCATTCCCTTTGTTTCGTCTACGCGTACTCTGCTTATACCTTCTTTTGGTTGATACGGTCTCCCCGTATTCCCTAAATATTTTTGACGCCTCAAATTTTGCCAATTAATCTTTGGTCGTAACAGCTTTTCTTGTATACCATTATTTTTCTTCTTTTGTAGTGTTTCGTGGTTTGTGTGTTGTGGAGTTCCCATTATTTCACATGCGCTTAAATAGCCACTTTTTTCTTCTGGTGTATTCGTGCCTGCTTTAAATGATGATGATTGAGTGGAAGACTCTCGGACTGTATCATTAAGTGATAAATCCGATGTTACATGTTTTGATTTACTCTTCACTTGTGCATCTAAACTCTCTTCCAATTGCAAACGAATCGAATGGTTTTCTGGTCGTCCTGACAAAGTTTGGTCCAACTGGTAATTTATTAATTGTTGATTTTCTGATTTAAGTGAAGAACTTCCATTTGGCAGTGAATGTTTAGTGTTGTTTGCATCCAACGAAATCGTGTTTGTCTTCTTCCCATTCGATGTCTGAACTAACGGAATAGTTTGAGATAGATAATCCTGTTGGACGCTATTACCAAGTGAAGAAAAAGACACATTTGGTTGTAAATCTTCTCTATTTAATACATATTCCAAGTTATTTATCGAATTAGGATGTATAGTTTGGTTAACAGGTGAACGATTAACTACCATACCATCTGATGGAGTATTCAACATTTGTTCAACTGCTGTCTGTTGTAAATTTTCGCTATAAGTTGGTACCGTATTTGAGTGACTTGACGATACTGGAAATGGTATATACACACTGCCGAGAGGTAACGCTGTTAAAACTGTTGCGGATGGTACGGACTCGAGCGGAATATACGTAATCGGCTGCATTGTTGTAAATGAATTGTCTCGTATCACACTACATGATTGGTTTTGATCCATAAGAACTATGCAATTCTGAAGTAAGCTGTGTGATAAAGCAGACGGATTCGCCTGCTGGAAAGGATTTTTCATTAAACTCACCAAGTTAGTTGCAGGTGCTTCTGGTAAATTTTTAAAAGATTGAGTTGTTTTATTAGCATTAGCTGGTGCATTTTCGGGCAAGATATTTGAACCTGGTTTAGGTAGTATGTTCACGATGACTTTCTTTTTATAATGAGGTATCCGAGGCGGCAAGTTTACAAATTCTGAACGAGCAATTTGTAAATCCTTTCTTTTATTTTTGTCTCCAGTATCCTTCTTTAATGTTCTATTTTCGACATATAAAATTCGATTGCTTTTGAATTTGTTTGATCCTACATCATTTTGATGTACTATCCTAGGAGTATCGTGTTCAAAACTTTCTGAGTACATTTCGATTCGTTCAGGGGACGGTACGACAGAATCCGATGAAGTGTGTAAATTCGGTTTTTCTACTTTCGTCATTAGATTGGAATATTTCGGTCTTAAATCCTTATTTTGATATATCCATGGAGTACCATGATCCGAACTTTCTGAGTACATTGCGGTTCGTTCATGGCATGGGACAGAAGAATCCGATGGAGTTTGCTGGCTCACTGCTTTGTTGACAGCACTTTTATTAGCGTTGACCAATAATGCCTCATTAGTTATTTGATCATTTTGACTTTTTCCTAAACCATTTTGTAATGGCCGTTGTTTTACTTTCGTGATTGGTTTATGACCTTTTGATATTATATCATTTTGTTGTACGATCCATGGAGTACCATGATCCGAACTTTCTGAGTACATTGCGGTTCGTTCATGGCATGGGACAGAAGAATCCGATGAAGTTTGCTGGCTCACTGCTTTGTTGTCAGCACTTTTATTAGCGTTGACCAATAATGCCTCATTAGTTATTTGGTCATTTTGAACTTTTCCTATACAATTTTGTAAAGTCCCTTGTTCTAATTTCGTGACTGGTTTGGAACCTTTTGATCCCATATCATTTTGTTGTACTATCCTTGGAGTGGCATGATCAAAACTTTCTGAGAACATTACAATTCCTTCAGGAACAAAAGGATCCGATGCAGTTTGTTGGTTCACTTTTTGATTGACAGCACCTCTTTTAGCTTTATCAATTAATAAACTAGCAGTTTCCCGGTAATTTTGAACTTTTCCTAAACCACTTGGAAAAATCCGTTGATCTTCTTTCGTGATTGTTTTTATTTTCATTGGGGCAAAACTACCCTTCGGTACCATTGTTTGAGTTGGTTCCGATATGTTCTTATAAATTATATTAACTTTCCGTCGATGTTTAAGAATTGACGGTAGTGCCTTTTCTGACGAGAGCTTCTCATTTGTAATTTTCAAAGTTTCAGAAGTACATTTGTCAGGTGACGATGATATTTTATCGGACCCTTTAAAACCAAGATATTGTTGACTTCTTTCATTATTTCCTGTGTTTTCCTTAATCATATATTGTGCACTTGTACTTTTTGGAGGATTTTGTTTTAAATTTGTCCTTCTATTTTTCAAAATGTCAGATGCTGATGTTACGTTTTCTTTTTGTTTTGTCCCAGGGCTGATCTCTTGTTCATTCACTTTGTGTCCAACGAGCTGTGATGATTCCTTCACAATATTGCAGGACATTTCTGATTTGTCGACCTCCCAAAACTCCAGAACTACGTTAGATGTTGAACCAGTGGAATTTTCGTTTTGCCCATCAACTCCAGATACAGAAAGATCCTGAAACGAATCTGTCGTTTTCGTATTAGTTTGTGTATCATCAGTAGATTTTTTTGCTGCATTTGCATTTGAAACTTTCTCAATTTTAATGTTTTGTTCCTTGTTAAAGATGCTCTCCTTTTCAACATTTTTAAATCTAACATCACTATTTTGTTCAGTTTTGATTTTGATTTTATCCACATCTCCTTGATTAAGATAATTACCAGCACTTATTGATAATTTAGATGCATTGTTTAATACATCGTTAGATCGCGCGAGATTACGTGCATCATGATGAGAAAAAAGATGCAAAGGTCTTATCATCTCACTATTTGAATTATTGGTCAATTCTGAAGAAATGCCGTGTCCTAAATCGTAACTATGATCGACTGTTTCTTCTTTTATACTTGTTGCATTTCCGTTAATGGAATCCATGTTTAAGTCCTTTTTTATTCCAACTCTGTATCTTTCCAATGCCAAAGATTTCTTTTCACCTGAAATGTTAAGAGCACCTCAGTTAACGCATAGATTTAAGGGCATATGATACAGTTTTGGTCCAATTATGATATTTGTCAATCAAAGTTTCAATTCCACGAGGGTATCACCAGCCCAGTAGTCATAACTTCTGTGTTGACTTGAGTTATCATTAATATGTTCATAATTATAAGTTGACTGTTAAAAAAACTTTAAATTTTTGAAATACGAAGGCTTTTCTACCTCAGGAATAGATTACCCAAGCTGTATTTGGCAAGACTTTTGAATTTTTTGGTCCTCAATGCTCTTCAACTTCGTACTTTATTTGGCCTTTTTAACATTTTTTTTTATTTTAGCGTCATTGATGAGTCTTTTGTAGACGAAACGCGCGTCTGGTGTAAATATAAAATTTCAATCCTGGTATCCCTGATGTTTATTTGCATACAAGCTATTCTTCAGCAAATCAAATGTGTAAATAAAAAAATATACCTTCATGTGCTACTGATGACATTAAAGGTGTCATAAGTTTTAATTTTTCCTCAAAATTTAGTGTTCTTTTGGATCTGTATCCTTTAGACACACCTTACACTTAGTTTTAACAGACAAACACAAGCGGATATTGTAGGAATGTAATGCTAAATTTTCCTTTAAAAATATGCTCTTAATATGTACAACGGTTCTTTCGAAATAATTAATTTTAAATAACACTTTAAGATTTTAGGAAAAACATGGCATTTTTTAGATATATTTATCCAATTTGAAAAATTCAATGTTTTTGATTTTTTTTCATTGATATAGGTTCTGACAATCTTCATATGTAATCAAATCTAATGGAATTTAAATAAGAGGGGTCTGTGTACTCGTTTCAAGTTAAATCAGAATAATGAGAGGGGGGAAAGGGGGGGGGGGGGGAAATGTCGATAAATTCTTATTTTCCCGATATGCCACAGTATGACGTCGCGAAAATAACATTTTAACGTTAGCAACGTCATTACCTCCCCTGTAACTGTTTGTTATGCCCTTAATGAGGGTTTGGTTTGGGTTAAATGATTAAAGAATAATGCCCTTAAAAATGAAGATTGGAGAAATGCGTGGTCTAATTTTTTTAAGATTAGAGAAAAAAGGGTTGAAAATTAAATGTTTACAGAATAACAGACCCCCCATCGAGACCCTCCTTAATGTATATGACGACGGAGAGTTATCATGCGCTATTGATTGTGAATGTTATAATACAGTATTTATTAAACAGAATGAATCACCGATGAACATTAAAAATCCAATACATTGCCAATTTATTTTTCAGTGGCGAATCCAGAAATTTTCATAAGTGGGGGCCCACTGGCTGCCTTAGAGGGGGCCCTATCTCGTCACGCTTCAGTGATTCCCTATGTAAGCAACAAAAATGTGTTCTCAAAAGGAGGCCCGGGTCAACTGCCCCCCCCCCCCCCTAAATCCGCCTCTGCTTTTAATACAAAATTTGTTTATATTGGTATGTACCTGAGAAGGAGGGATATACTGTTGAACTATATTTATTATTTATATATGTGTAGTTCATGGTGTTCAAACTATTTCAGTTTTATTTGTTTCCTTCGTATGTATCCTAGCTAGACTACTAATGGTGTCTGTGCGTTATTGTTTTATTAATGTCGAATTAAACAGAAATAAAACATCTTCTTCTTAGGCATAATACCAAACGACACGGTAAGATAAGCCCCCGTTTTTGTCCCCCTATTTTCTATTTTTTTCATATTTTGTTCTGGAGATTAAATAACGATATACTGATTTTAGACGACTTTAAAAAAATCGAGAAGCCGTAAGTAACTTTGAAGGTAGCTGTTCGTAACGTGAAGTATTTATATAGAATGGTTATTTGTAAAATTAATAGAAAAAAGCTTAGCATCATCACGTTTATAACTTGATGACTTAGGGTTGTATTTTGGAAAATAAAATTTATTGTTAAACAACAATGTAATACATTTGTAAAATATACCTTATTGCTTATAAATTGTCACTATTTGTTTCTAGTCTTTGTTATTAGAGGACATCACAAAGCTTCCCATACAATTTTGACGTCACAATAGAAAATAACTGACGCCACAATGGAAAAGCGATTGTCGTCAATAGTTCAGGCGGTGCATATATCCAAATACACCTTAGATGTTTATAAAGTTATAAAACTAAGCTAAGTAATTATTTCATTTGTCGTGTACGTGTAATTATATGCAACATTTGCTCATATAACATGTCTTATAAAAGTTGTGTACTGTACCAGGTGTTGTAAAGTTGTTCGAGTATGACATTGTTTACCTGTGCGCCTTACGATTCATTTAAAGATTTCATAAAATCTATAATTGTTAATCAACCTACTAATATTATCAGGAAAACAAATAAAACTTACCTTTATCAAACAAATACAATCCCTTCTGTCTCTGTAATCTCTCCACGCTAAGCTGCTAAAAGTACATGACTCCATTTTTGATCATTTTGAAACAAAGACGATCCTGGTCATTTGTACGTTTGTTTACAGCTGTTTTGAACACGCAGAATAAATCGGTTTCATAGTTTACCGCATGTTTACTTTGTTTACATTTGTGTTTATATATGATAAATTGTAAAACATAATTAAGTGTGGTATTTTTTTTAATTTCTATCGTATAAAGTTAATACAATGCTTGAAGAATTAAAAGTAAACCACGTATGTTGATGTACTTGGAGGCTCGCACTTGTGATGAATCGTCAATAATGAACTGGGTTTTTTCATTGGAAGATATTTTTAACCTGCATTGAGTTGTTTCCGTGGCGGGTTTTTCAAACTTAATAATCGATAAAAGTATTGCAAAATTAAACTTAGAAACAGAAAACATAATTGTCGCGAATTAAATTGTCCTTTTTAGCTCACCTGGCCCTATGGACTCATATATCATTTATCGTCCGTCGTCCGTCGTTAACTAATTTTACAAAATTCTTTTACTCTGAAACTAATGAGTCAAATTTAACCAAACTTGGTCACAATCATCATTGGGGTATCTAGTTTTAAATAATGTGCCGATGACCCGGCAAACCAATCAAGATGGCAGCCATGGCTGAAAATAGAACATAGGGGGAAAAGGTCGATTTTGACTTTAATATATCTCCGAAACCAAAGCATTTCGAGCAAAGCGTTTTGGTGTTAAATTGTTTATCAGGTCAAGATCTATCTGCCCTGAAATGTTCAGACGAATCAGACAAACCTGTTTTGGGTTGCTGTCCCTTAATTAGTATTTTTAAGGAAATTTTGCAGTTATTTTGTTATTATCTTAAATATTTTTATAGATAGAGATAAACCGTAAACAGCAATAATTATATAAAAAAAAAAAGAAGATGTGATATGATTGACAATGAGACAACCGTCCATAAGAAACCAAAATGACACAGATATTAAAATCTATAGGTCACCATACGGCTGTCAACAATGAGCAAAGCCAAAGCCCATACCGTATAGTCAGCTATAAAATGCCTCGAAAGACAACGTAAAACAATTCAAACGAGAAAACTAACGGCCTAATTTATATAAAAAAAATTCACCAAAGTAAGATCTACAAATAAGTCAAACATGACTACAATCAGCATTAGTTTATCTAGTTTTAAAAATGTGTCCGATGACACCGCCTTCCAACCAACATGGCAGGCATGGCTTCAAATAGAGCATAGGGTGAAATGCAGTTGTTGACTTATATCTCTGAACCTAATATGACTAAAGCAAAAGTATAAGAGTTGCATTATTTCTTGCATCAATTGTAAATAAAAATATCAGTGGGGATATATTAAGATGAATTTACAGCCGATTTCAATGAGTATGTATCTAAAGGTAATATCTTTGGTTAGCTTACCTAGTCCTTCAGGCAGATATATTGGTTATCTGTCGAACTAGTCTACTCTAAAAGAAAGGTAGTTTACCTAACCTAACCTAACAATGACTTCACGGTTCAGCTAGCAAGCAAGCAGGCTAACCAAATGATATTACCTTTATTTACATACTCATTGATATCGCTGTAATATTTAAAAAATATCTTAGTTAAACCAACATGTGTCAAATTGGCATTAAAATGGCACCTATGAATTCCCTTTTACACGCCGGGAGAGTAACATCATGAGGGAAAATTACCCTTCGAATATAGATGACCGGTAAATACAACGGGAAATCTGAGACTTCTATAACTGTACTGTGTTTTACGGTAGTCCGCTCAAGGGAAATGGACTGTCTTTGTACTAATTATTAAACTTCCGACCGAAACAGACATGAATTATCGCGGCTCCACGGGATTGATTTCCGTTCCATTTAAAAACTTTTTAAATACTAGTATATACTGTGATAATTCATTATACAAAGTTTAATTTGAATAATAAGGAATTTGAAAACCTTATTCCCCATGATGGATCCAGACCCTCTTGCACAGGCACGTGCATGATCCATCTCTCTATAAATAAGGTGTATATACTTTAATATAATAAATATTCAGGGAATATATATGACCCCACATATTATACATCTTTATATGATATATAGGTATTTTTTAAAGACAAAACGGATGTCTGTCGTAGTCTGGATTTATATTCACGGAATGTTTGCCCGTCACCGAAGTAATTTTAGAAATCAACGAAGGGAAAGAGAAAGTAGGAAAACTAGGTCATAGCCACATAAAGTTAGAGAAAATGATCAGTTGGAAAAGAACGTGGTATTCTTAATCACTGATAGAGGTACTGTATTTAAGGTTGATTAAACTTTTTATTACTATGTATCCTGCGCATAACATCCTTCATAGTACATAAATATTTGTATGTAAGGATATTTTTAGAGGATCCGGATTGGGGACAATAAATGTAAACAAAATAATAAAAATAAAAAAAATGAGCAAAACAATGCAAATGAAAGAAAAGACTGCTTGGAAATATACAAGGAAACTGGGTAAATTTTTAAGTAACGGATTAACATGTTCCTTTAAGAATACAGAAATAAAGAGTAAAGACACAATACACCTTATCGCTATTTGTCCACCATTACTGGATATCACACAGGTTCCCGTAAAATTCTGACGTCATAAAACAAAACATCTGATCTTCAATGGAAAAGTGATTGTTGTATGCGTCAAAAGTTCAAGCGGCTGGGTTAGCCGGCCGATAAGGCTAATAGCGATAAGGTGTATTCAGATTTAAACAAAGAAAATGGGAAATATTTGTTAGCAATAACTGACTTTATACTTGTTTAATATTATTATTAACAGATAAGTATATACTTATATGTCTCTGTTATCAACCAAAAATAGCAATATTGTAGAAAGGATGGTA
The DNA here is from genome assembly GCA_019925275.1 of Mytilus edulis. Taxonomy (NCBI): domain Eukaryota; kingdom Metazoa; phylum Mollusca; class Bivalvia; order Mytilida; family Mytilidae; genus Mytilus; species Mytilus edulis. The sequence continues at coordinate 44,355,316 of CM034357.1, read as the reverse complement.
ATATATAACTCTGAAATATTTCATGTTTTACACAAGGATTTGTATAGTAAAGTTGGCAAAGATCTTCAGAGGGTATAATTGATATATAAACCCATGTGTAGTTTACAGTGCTGTAAATATAAACTTTGGATTTCAAGATATTTACTGTCATTACACAAACATGTGTATATTCAGGTAAATATGACAACTTTTGGCCCAAAGATATCAGACTGAAATATCTATCTGATGAAGTCGTTTTTAAATGTTTAATAGTCTATTCCTTATGTGCCTGTCCCTAGCCAAATGCTGTGAAGGTTGTATTGGATTCCAAAAGAACGGTGACAATTATCATAGTCATTATTTTCCGACCTCTTCAATGATGAATCACAATAAGAATATTTTGACGAAAAAGTAAAATTTTAACCAATTTGATGCCAACAGAAGCAGAAAATATACTGTTTGATGCCCGACAGTCCTCTTAACATGCTTAACTATGAATATGATCAACTAACAATAATCTATATATCGCATTTTTCATAATGACATTAATCAATTTACAAAAACATTAATACTCAATATTTGTACATGTAGTTTAGATGATAAATGCTAATTGATATATTTTACCAAATGACATAACCTAATCTTTCTAAAAAAGTATAAGCATATCCAACTATAGCAGTCATCACATGACTTTGGTGACGTCACACATCACCCGTATCAAGCCCAAGTAAAATGTATAGAAATCCATAGGGGCTTTCTGGAATCTATGAAATACATTACTTTAAGTTCGTGATACTAAAAGTGTGGGTCTATATAGAAATTCCTCATATATTTAGAAATATAAATATTCCTTTTGGAATAGTTTAAATTTTGATCTTCTCCCTTCCAAATGCTTTTGAAAATTTGTCTTGTTGCCTCGATAGTTCACACTGTTAAATCATACAACTACGATAAATATTGGATTTTCTGTCGTCTTTAACCTTAAATTGCGTTTTAAACAAAACAGATGGAATAATTGTGGGTCTTTGTGCTTATTATTATATTCATAGATATTTGAAATATCGTATATACAATAGTTTAATTTTCTATCATGTCCCTTCCAAATTGATTTGAAAATAAGCTATTTTCAGAAAATCTGCTACTATTTTTCAAGATGGCGACCAGATTGACAGCGTGGGGCGACATGGTAAAAATATAATTTGTACGATTTTTACAATGAAAATTAAATAACTGTTGGATGCTCGCGTTTTCAGTCATTGTCTTACCTTAAAGCAGCATGTAATCGATCATTGGTTCCTTTTTATCAAGCTTAAACATGCTGTTGTTGTTTTTATAAAATTTTGAAAAATGACGAACAAATAATTTTCAAACGTAGAGGATGTTCAACACTTATTTTGTTAATGCACATAATTCAATTTATTTTCACTGTTTATATTGCAATTAAATATGACACGTTATTGTAACTATAAGAATAGCCTTTGACAAAGCTAGATTAAGAAGATAATTATTAAGTAATAACATCAACGTGATCAAAGAAAACAAACATGGCACCTAATCACGATGTAAGTTTTGACAATACCCATGTAGATGCATGTTTTGACAATACCTATGCCGGTTAGTGTTGTCCGATTATCATTGAAATTCTTTGCAATATTATTTTATATTCATAAAAGAAGACATCGAATGGGTATAAACCGAGGTGAACTAAATATATTTTTCTTTAAATAACTCATCAGGTTACCAGTAAAAAATCCTAATTGAACCAGTCACATACAGAGTTATCGAACGTTATTATGACTGTAATAGTTGCATATGTAATCATTTTTGTATATATAGCACTTCTCTAATCCTTAATTCTATATTGTCATTTAACCCTCAGGGGATTACATAATAATTAACTATACACAGGTCTATCTTATATTGTTAAGATTTATATCAATTATTTATCAAGTTAATTTAAATAATTCTTAAGCTAATGCTAAATATCTTTACTTAATACTGAAATATAAGAATTATAAGAATTCCACTTTCCTGATGTCGGAAATATATTTGTCATAGGCATTAAGTGATACCTTTGTTCTTTTGTCTTTCTCACTTCTGTCTTCTGTTTTTCCATCTTTCCCTCATACCCAATCACTGTTGAAGAGGAGGCTTTCATGACCTCAGACATATATTTCTTTTATTTTTAATAGCCTCTAATTATAAAAGTTTTGATTTGTGTCAATTTGTATTTTTAGCTCACAGGTGCCCTTTGCCCTATGTTAGCTTTTGCCATCACTTGGTGTCCGTCGTCGTCTGTCGTTCAAACTTTAACAAACGTTCTTTAGGGTATCTAGTTTATAAATTGTATCTGAAGTTTTAATCCATTGACAAACATGGCCGTGCCATGGATAAAAATAAAACATAAGGGTCAAATGCGGTTTTTGGCTTATATATCACAAACTAACGCTATTAGAGAAAATATGACAGGGGTAGAATTGTTTAAATGGTCAAGATCTATCAGCCCCGAAATTTTCAGACAAATTGAACCACCCATTGTTGGGTTGCTGCCACTAAATTAGAAATTTTAAGGAAAATTTGCAGTGTTTGTTAATATCTTGAATTTCATCATAGATAGATATAAACTGTAATTAGATATAGGAAGATGTGGTGTGAGTGCCAATGAGACAACTCTCCATACAAATAACAATTTAAAAAGTAAACCATTATAGGTTAAAGTACGGCCTTCAACAAGTAATGTATTGAAAAAGGGTGTCTGAAAAACACATTTTTAACCTTATGGCCTTAAAATATTTCTGAATATTACATGTGCTTTCCTGTCATATTTTTGAAAATTACATAAAAAAAATTATGCTTTCCTGTCATATTTCTGAAAATAACCTGTGCTTTCCTGTCATATTTCTGAAATTACATGTGCTTTCCTGTCATATTTCTGAAAATAACCTGTGCTTTCCTGTCACATTTCTGAAATTACATGTGCTTTCCTGTCTTATTTCAGAATGTCCAGTGATGTTCAGGAAACAGATACAGAACCTCTCCTTCCTCATCATGAGCTCACAATCGGTGCTTCAGAAATATCAATAAATGATCCTGACTCCAAGAAACAAAATCTGTGTTCACAAGTTTATACCTTTGTCTGCATAAAGATAAAAAGCATTTTGTCAACAAAGTATGTGGTGTTAGTGAGTTAAATGTATAGATAAGAAGAAGTGGTACAATTGCCATTGAGACAATTTGACACTAAAAACCAATAAAGTAGGAGTAAGACACTATAGGTAATGGTGCAGCCTTCAACAATGAACAAAACCTCTAACACATAGCAATTTAAGGAAAGGTAGATATGCATGAGTTATCTCCCTGTATATGTTATACAGATAATTTGTCCTGATTATCTTTCATGTCTATAGAATTTATATAACAAATGGCAAGAACATATTTATTGCATACAGGCCACTTTCCATCCATAGATTCAATAGAGAATAGCTAGGATCAACATCCAACACCAAGTTCTCCAATAATGATCGATTTACTGTAAATTCAGAAATTATTGCGTGCATTTATTATTGCAATTTTGTCAATTTTGACTTCAACATGTTCAATGCGACTGTAATTTTTACGATTTTGAAAAAAATCATGTTTAATTCCTATAAAATATTTTAAATGCGAGTTGAAATTATTGCGTTTATAACTCTGTCGCATTTTTCTCAAAATAAAAACCTTGCAATAATTTCTGAATTTACAGTACGTGAATTATGTAAGGCTGCTAAGGTTGTTCCCAAATGTATCATCATTCATGTATAGCCTACCAGATACATCAGTATCATTTATTTCACAAAATTGTTAATATTTTCCTAAAAAAAAAGTTCTCTTTGTCTTATATATCACAGAAATCAACAGGTTTTTTTTTAAACTACCATGTTGAATAATAAAATAGAGCTGATATGATTTAAAACTATATCTAAGTATCTACATTTGTGTTTCTTAACAACCATATTTAAAAATTATACAGAACTAATTTGTAATATTTAATTTTTCAGATATTTTTGGAAATGTGTATTACTTGGACAGTTTATTTCCTTGTTATTATGTGGAACAGCTGTGACTAGTGGACTGTTGTCTCGTAAAGGGGTCCACACTCCTACAGGTTAGTCAGGATGTTTTTGGGCTCCATTTATGGGCATTATGTTTTCTGGTCTGTGCGTGAGTCTGTTCCCTCGTCCGTTCGTCTGTCTGTCCTGCTTCAGGTTAAAGTTTTTGGTCGAGGTAGTTTTTGATGAAGTTGAAGTCCAATCAACTTGAAACTTAGTACACATGTTCCCTAAGATATGATCTTTCTAATTTTAATGCCAAATTAGGGATTTCCCCCCATTTTCACGGTCCACTGAACATAGAAAATGATAGTGTGGATTGGGCATCCGTGTACTGGGGACACATTCTTGTTCTTCTATAAAGGAGTATTTAAGGAGGTAGACCTAGGTTAAGGGAAATGACTCTTAAAATCATCAGTATGTTTGTGTCAACCATTTTCAAAAATATATTCTAAGCTTCTAGCTAAATAAGTTACATAGATTATTTCCAATCTATTTCAGGTAAATGCTTAAAATACATTGATGAAACTTTACTTTTACAAACACATAACTGATGTAAAGAGTTATCTCCCTGAACCAAGGTCTACCCCCCTTAAATGCTGTATAATTTAAACGAGCCTCATTAATGGTAATTGAATCAAAAGAATTATTGTGAACCACATGAATTCTACAGCGTCATCTCATCTTGGTCAAGGTATTTAATTTTATGTCATTTCAATTATGTGTCAATTGTCCTATTAAATAGATACAACAGCTATTGAACTCTGTGTAGTTAATTTACTGGGACTTATAAATTTCTTCTACGAAATATCTATCCCTCATTGCTTAATACCTGAAGCAAAAATTATCTTTTAAGTAGATGAAAATGCACTAAAGCAATTCACAAGAATAAAAAACTAAACAGAGAACAATAGCTATGTTATTTATTAAATGGGACAATTGAACAGACAAAAGTTTAAAGGACATGGCTCTGTGGAAGAGTTTCATTTGGTTTGCAATTAATGGTCATGACAGTAAAATACTGTTTGCTTCTGAAAAGTAAAAAAAATCACAAATGAAATGGTGTTTAATAGAGTGTAAAACAAATTATGGGAAAACTTATAAACTTGTGTGCTCATTGAAAGAAATGAGCATTTGAAAAATAAATTATAATTAGATGTTTCTAAATTTAGAATCGGCCATATAAAATGAATGGAAAGTACTGTTCTAAAAATAAAATAAACTGCACAAGAAATATTAAAAAATCAAAATCATTTACTAATTCAATAATGCAATTTACCCTCTCAAAATATTAAAAAAAAAAAAAATCCCAATAGATGACAAGTGAAAAATACACTTTTGATGTCTTGATTTTCTTCCTTTTAATCAGAATATTATAAAAAAAAAAGCAGAGTGACCTTAATTAAAACTGTTTATATATCTATTTTCAGCCCAGTCATTTCTGAATTATGTTTTATTATGCCTGATATTTACTGTAAGTCTTGCCTGTCGCCGTGGAGATAGATCTTTAGGATACATTTTGAAGACCTCTGGATGGAAGTATTTCATCATTTCATTAGCTGATGTTGAAGCAAATTATCTAGTTGTGAAAGCATACTCCTATACAACTGTTACTAGTGTTCAGGTAATGTAATATACTGTAAATTAAGAAATTATTGCGATGTTATTATAATTGTGAAAAATCCCATAGGGCAATAATTCAAACATGCATTTTATTTTTATGCCCACCTACAATAGTAGAGGGGCATTATGTTTTCTGGTCTGTGCGTCCATTCGTTCGTCTGTCCGTCCGTCCGTCTGTCCTGCTTCAGGTTAAAGTTTTTGGTCAAGGTAGTTTTTGATGAAGTTGAAGTCCAATCGACTTCAAACTTAGTATACATGTTCCCTATGATATGATCTTTTTAATTTTAATGCCAAATTAGAGGGTTTACCCCAATTTCACGGTCCACTGAACATAGAAAATGATAGTGCGAGTGGGGCATTCGTGTACTGGGGACACATTCTTGTTTTTATATGAATTAAACAGGATTTTTCTCAATATTACAAAATATAAAATTGCATTTTAGTCGAAAATGACAAAATTGCATTGCAATATTAAATGCATACAATAATTTCTGAATTTACAGTATTCATATGTTATGTAAGATTTTTAAATTTCCTCTGCAGCATAACCAATAAGTATACCTATAGTATGAATTATTGTTTAGGGGCCAGGTAAGTACATCTCTCTTTTGCAATTTTATTTTTTATTTGGGTGTAAAAGCATTGAACGAAACACAATTTATCTGAAGCACAGATATCTTAATTTTAAAAATGTACAATCAACACCCTATAAGATTATGAAAAGAAGCGTTAAATTCTTATAATTACATTACTTTTGAGATACACAAAAAAAATCCATTGACGATAACATTCTATACACCATATCAATTAACATTTCCAGAAATTATCAATGAAATATATGCTCAGATATTCAAGTTACAAAATAATGCTATATTTGTCAAGAAAATTACATCACTTTTGCAAGGTGCATGAATTGTGTCATTGTTAAGGGAGCTTCTCAGTTTCAAATAATTAACTTTTCAAAACACTACTTTATATTGATAGGGGATTAATAAAGGAATCAAAAGAGCAATAAAAATATATAGGTCAATTTGCTTGTTTGCGAGATATTAGCCATTCAAATTTTGGCGGGAAAATATTCTCTCTTGAGTTTTTAATTGGCGCAAAACTTGGGAAGGGCTCGGTAGAACCCCGCCCTTTCCCAGTTTCTCAGCCTCATACAAAAAAGTTTATATTTTTCTGACATTGACCTAATATTGTTTATTTATAAAGATAAGAGATAAACTCTGTACTCTTTCTTATATATATTTCAGTTGTTGGACTGTTTTAGTATTGTTACTGTACTGTTGTTGTCGTATTTTGTGTTGCGTGTGAGATACCACTTTGTGAATGGTGTAGGTGTAGTGACGTGTTTCCTAGGACTGATAGCACTTGTTTTGACAGATTCATTAACGGGGAATAACAAAGATAATGATGGAGGTATAATACTGGTTAAATGTATTGCTGTTGAATAAAATGAATAAAAGAATGATTTAATAATAATTTTCTCTGGATCTTATTCATGAGAGAAATAGTCATTAATCTGATTACAATAAGAAAATCAGTGTTTCCATGCATAACAAAGATCTTACATAGCTGCCTTTTACATTCTGTTCTGGGCAAAAGACAATCAAATCTTGATATAATTCAAACATAAACTAGCAGAATTAAGTCAAATATAGATTGTAAGCCAAGTGACAAAAGACCTGCATTTTAATATTGTTTTATAATTATGAACCACCATGCAAGGTATGGCCACATTTATTTTTTTTTTTCAAGAAAAAAAAAAGTTTTTTTTTCATATACTGTGGATTCATTTATTTTTGTGGGTAGAACCTTTGAATACAATGTCTACCATTTCAACCATGAACAATATTTTTGTTTTGTATTGGACTACTCAAGTGTAAAAATACAGAAATGGACAAATCAGTGGAAAAGTTTCAGTATACATGTTTCCATTGATATACTGCTTCCACAGAACATTTGGATGTTGAGCTGAATTAAAGCCATGATTGTTGTCCTTATCAATCCAAAAAGAATGCTAACAGATGATTTTCTCCAGCTATGAAAAATCTGTCTAAAATAAAATGTTTTGATATTTCTAATTAACATTTCACAATGGTTAACTTTCTAGAATATCTTGCCATGTACAGTTCCAAATTTAAAGAAACAAAAATTTGACATAATGAACAACTCTTGTATGTTGCTCTTGACAATTGTTTATATTAATTACAGAAATTATTTCGCTATCAGAAATACTTAAATGCAACTTGTCAAATATAGTTCTATAGTTGTATTTAAAGAAAAAAAACTTGTTTGACAATATGGAAAACACGTGTACTAACTTGCAGTATCCTAAGTGTTCTTCAAGTTATTTCAGAAATGGTTTCACTATCAAAAATGCTCATTTTATTTCTGTCTTGGTTCACCTCATCTGAATCCTATACATTCTGATATGATTCAATATATATAAACCAAACAGCTTTTGGTAGTATTTTGTGACTTCAACCCAGTCATTTGGTTAACTTAGTCACTCAGAAGAATTTTGCATTAGTCCCCAGATTTGGCAAAAACAAAATTAATGTGATTTTAATCACATCTTTCAAAACAATATTGAATCAAAATTCAAAGTAATTGTTTAAAATAAACACATTTCAATTTTGTGTAGCATATTCTTGCATTAGATACTAACTCTATGCTATATATATTTATAATATTCTGGTTGATAATATGGAAATTGAAAAGTGAATAATTACCATCAATTCCCAAATTAAAATCACATGCATTCAGAAAACCTTCCTGCATGTAGATAATACACAACTTGACTTTGACCAGACTAGATTTTTGTAACTTTATGCTTATAATGAGCAAAAATAAAAATAAACAGTGACATTTTAATATTTAGGTATAATATTAAGAAAATGTCTCGTATTTGATTTGATATAATCATGGAATTATCATACATTTTGTACTATATTTTACTTCCATGTACTATTCTTAGACTATTGAAAGCTATTTGCTAACTATTAATCAGTCTTTTGAATAAATTGCTTTTCCTACATTTTGCTGTTAGATTAACTGCTTCTACACTGGTGCTAAAATTTGAGAACCAATTGAAATGTATATATATTATATGTTTATATTGGTACATCATGTGTTACTCCAAAAAAAAAACCTCTTCTTTTTTTTCTGCATCTCGTAAATACTGACTAAATAAAAGGTTTATATAAAGAGCTGTATAATAGATAGTTTCAAATCTTGAGAACTACTTCAATTTCCTAGATCATGTCTAGCATTTTAAATAAATCCTGCATCCACAATGCTTTGAATCTTATTTATTTATTTACCAATATTTTACTAATTTTTTTACAAGATCTAAATTAATGATAATCTTGTATCTATAAATCAGCATATTTGAGTCCTCTATACTTCAGAATTCTGAATCAATATTTAACTCTAGGAAAAAACAATGTGTAGCCATTGCATAAACTGTTGGGTTCTACCAATCTCACATTAAGAATAAAACAGACCCAATGAATGAATCCTTATAGCAGAAACTTGCCCATCTGTTGGCATTGCTTAGAAAACTTAAGATGTAAATTATTAGGCATAATTTTCTATCTTTAAAAGAGCATCCAAACTCCTTTTGCTTTCATGATTGGAAGATACATCATGTATAATTGGACAGTGATTCCCATATAGTGAGGATAAGATAGTCTCTTAAGTCTTACGTTATCACCTCTTTTTTGTGTACTCAAAACAAAACAGAATTAGTACATATTATATTATATGCATTGGCAATGTACACTCTGAATTATGTAATCAATATATAAGCCATTACCTTGAATGAGTCTTTGTGAAATGCATCATGACATCCCCTAAACTCTTTATTCAATTGACAATCTTAATGTTTACATAAAAACATATAAAAGCCTTTGTTTCCTTACTGCCGACAAAACAAACAATTGGTTATAGCAGTTCATACTTATAATATTCATGTTGTTCTTGTCATAAGTAAACTGACCATGAAATTTAATATTAGTAAAAAGAGTTGTCACAAGCTATCAACTGTATTTAGAACAGTGCTCCATTCTTACTGTCTCCATGTCTGTTAGAGCATTGGAGAATTATTTATCAGTAAAAAATAATTAAATATTTACAGCAATTTGCTGTTCTGGAAAAATATTTCAGGCTTCTAAGAATTACTGTCCTGATTTAAACTGGACATATTTAAAAGAAGTATGTATTGGTATGCTTAAACTGCAATCACATTTGTATTGTACTAGATAACAATGTATTATTTTAGTGTCTTTAATATCTGTCTTGACTATTTCCAGACACTTTTTCAATATATTATCAATATGAACAAATATGTTAATTGACTAAACTGTTGGTTCATCACAAAAAACAATGTGCAACCATATATTAGCTATGCTTGTGTTGTTTTAAAATATAATAAAAGTAGACATAATTTTCCCTGGGTGGAAGGATGTCTAGAAAAGTCAGATAGACTTGGACTTAAATTCACTAGTCTGATTCTAATTTATTTTATTTGCAACAATCATCCACTTGCAATTCTATGCTCCATAAATATCAATGTGCAATCAATAAATAGTTATGATTTAATTTTATGTAAGATATCAAATCTGTATTTTATTAGAATGAATGCAACTTACAGATTCTAAATCATGCATGTTGTTCTAGTTCCTATGTTTCCTGTATGAAACATGTCAACATTAATCAAATAGACTTGGGCAAAATCCCTATTCTATTTTAATTCTATAGTGACCCATTGAGCACGTTTTATTTTCAATAAATATGGTTTATGTTCCCTGAATGGAAGGTTAACCAAATAAACATCATCAATTGTGGGCAAAATCCCTATTCTGATTGTGATGTATTTATCAACTGTTAAAAACAGTATCACTGTTGGTCTACGCTCCCTGTATGGAACGTTTTCCAAATAAAACAATCAGAAATGGGCAGATTCCCTTTTCTGATTGAAATGTATTGAACCAATTAAGGTTCTAGTCACAATAGTGGTATACGCTCCCATGCAGACGTTATCCACATTAAAATAATCAGATCTGGTCAAAATACCTATTCTGATTTAATAGTTATGTGTTTACACAGTCTCGTGTACCAGGTGTACACGCAACAGACTGCAAATTGTAAACAAGTGACAATAGTGGTATACGCTCCCATACGGACGTTTTCCACATGAAAAACAATCAGATCTGGTCAAAATACCTATTCTGATTTTAATAAAGTGATGTGTTTACACAGTCTCGTGTACAGACTGCAAATTGTAAACAATCGACTTTATCCAAACTTTACACTCGACCCGTTTCGTAGCATTGCTCTAATGCAGTGAAAAATCCGGTCAGCTGAGCGTGAAAAAAAGAAATAAACATCCGTTTAAATATATATCTTTTTTAAAAACGTAGCACTCACGTAACATGTCCGATTTTGACAGCTAAATTCTGCCTTTCCTCGGACCCGATTTAATGTTTGAAAATGGCGGCTAAACAAAGGTCATTTTCTATGTCGTCGTATTTCCAGACTCATAAGCTGTAAAAATGACGAAAACGTGCATATCAGAAACTTGGCAGAAGCGCTGTATTCTGATTCACATTAAATCAATCGTATACCGATATTCCAAAAAACAAATAATGTCTTTTATAAAACATAAGGATTTTCAACAGTAAACTGTTAAAAATCCTTGCCGACGAGACACATGCGTTCTCTTGAACGCAAAAATTAAAACTAAAGCTAGTGTATGTTACACAGGTGAACTATGACGTAGGTGAGTACATCTCATGGATGTAATTTTTAATCACCTAGTTAATTGCGATGAGAACATGTTGTGAAAGCAAACATATTCTATATAATATAAATGTAATTTCATGGTAAGTATATTTAACCCTATAAATTCATATAAAATCTCTTCTTGAGATTTCAAAAATTACCATTTTCGTCGATATGTAAGTTCATTCTTTTGATAACATCTGCAAACATTCTTATGAAAAATTTGTAATTAATTGAATATTTAAATTTGTGGTTCTTCTGTACCCACTAAATTAACTTTATTGATATCCAAAGAATAACAATGAATTCACAGTGTATTTGAACACGATTTTGTCATTAAAGTTTTTTTTGGATTACTGCAAAAAATTGTTGTCATACCTTGGATAATATAAATTTTATTGACTGTTTAAAAAACTCATCAAAGATAAAAAAAAAAAAAAAAAAGCTTATTTTTTATACCAAGACACACATTTCTCCTCAAAATACTCAAATCAAAAAATTGAAAAGGCCAAATAAATTGGTACATAATTGATATCAGAGCATTGCGGATCAAAGATTAGGTTATGCCAAATACAGCTCAGGTTAATCAATTCTTATAGTTGACATTTCTTGTTATTTGAACCTCCTTGCATGTTATTATATAAAAACTTGCTTTTAAAATAGATGTAGTGCATATTTATATAAATAAATTTGTAAATAAAGGGAGATCAAATGAATTGTTTTTGATTACAGGGAGATAATCCTTTAACTTCCAAACAAGAATTACACAAAGGGAGATAATTTTTAAAATTACATTTTGTATTACATTTCTCAATTATCCCAACTAGAAATAAAAAAAATTGGTCACATGATATTTTGTGCCAATATTTGATATTTTAGTTTTTTTTTAAATTATGAAAAGCAACGTAAAATAAGAAAACATTGAATTTGAACAAAAGCCAAAGTATTTGATTTAAAATTTTAATATTACAATTTTAATTTGTGATTTCAGCTTCCAACAAAGTTCTTGGTGATATTTTTTGTGCGGGTGGTGCTTTTTTATATGGTGTGTCAAATGTGGCAGAAGAATTTGTTGTGAAGAACTTTGATAGAACGGAGTTTCTGGCTATGCTTGGATTGTTTGGAAGTCTTATAAATGGAGTCCAGTTGTAAGTTCACTTCACTGAATTTAAATAAATATAAGATGATGCTGTATGAGTGCCAATGAGACAACTCTTCATCCAAGTCACAATTTGTAAAAGAAAAACCATTATAGGTCAAAGTACAGTCATTAACACAGGGGCTGAACAGTAAGCTATAAAGGGCCCCAAAAATGACTAGTGTAAAACCATTCAAACTGGAAAACCAATTGTCTAATTTATATAAAAACGAGAAACGAGATCCACATCAACAAATGATAACTACTGAATGTTAGGTTCCTGACTTAGGACAGGTGCAATTAAATGCATACCACTGAGTTTCAGTTTACAAAAAATATACAGGAAAAATCAAATTAGAATGTAAGAATTTATAATCATCTCCAAGACTGTTTATGTGTCCTACACTTTTTTCTCTTAAAACAAGAGTAAGGTTCATAGGACTTTGCTATATGCTTGTGGAATTTTCAAAAATGATAAGTCAAAGGTAAACTTGCAATGTCATGGCAAAAACAAAAAAAAACAAAAACATGACAAGTTCTGAAACATTACTGGTACATGCAAATCTAAAGACCATACAAAACAAATCCAACCAAAAACCTATCAGCAGTTATATATACAAAATATATATATACATATACAGCATGATATTATTATATAAACATTTTCCAGGACAACGTATAACACAACATAAATTTATCATTAGGCAATATTTTATGTGCCAAATTATGACCTTCATTTAATATTGTAGTGCAGTATTTGAAAGGCATGAAGTTGAAAGTGTGGATTTTTATTCAGCAGAAATTGGTAATTATTTATATATTTAATCAGTATTTTAAAAAATATATTTAATCAGTTTTTTTTTTAAATCAATTGCCATGCCACAATATATTGTTCCTTAAACTTTGTTCATTGAAGAAGAGACAACAAAACTTTGATTAAAACTTATGAAATTCCAAGTCCAGAAAGCACATGCAGAATTTTTACCCACCACTTTTTGAAAACAATACTGAAGATAGTGAATTCATCAATATTCGTTGGTTACCAATTTCATGGATTGCGTGGGTACAGGGAAACCATGAATTTAAATGTTCAACGAATTAGAAATTTGTTAAAGGAATGTATGCACACTTTGCCAAATCACGAAGTTAAATATCCATGAAAGTTTTCCCCAAACAACGAAAATTGGTACCAACGAAAATAAATAAATCCACAGTATTCAACTTTGTCCTTTTGTTTGTGATGTCACACTACTGTCCAATATTTTATTTCTATAAAGAAAATCCAGTCTCCCTTATTAGGGTTACGGTCAAGCTCAATATATAGAGAATATCATATGGCTTTTTCTATATCGCATCCGTATCAACCCGAGACACCAATATAATCCCAAGAGCTCTGCTCGAGGGATTATATTGGTTGAGGGTTGATATGGTGTGTGATATTGAAAAAAGCCATATCATATACACTTTATTATATACATATACCTCAAGTAGATGGGTTTTTTTTAAAAGTAACATGACGTCATACAGATAAGGAGGTTTGAAATGACGTCATACAGATTATAGGTTTGACATGACGTCATACAGATTAGGGATTTGATAAAGCCTTTGCAACAGTGACTGCATTCGATGACGTGACGTCATACAGATTAAAGGTGTGATAAAGCTTTTGCAACCGTGCTGATATCGATATCATCACGGGTGGCTGATACAGCACGCTTGCCATTGACTGTATTACACATACAATTTATCTGTATTTACTACTAAGTATATAATAAAGGGGTTAATTTCACACATTTACATGTTTCACTCTTTCGGCTCATCAGTAAACAATGATAAAAAAGTAAAATAAAAAAAGCATACTAACCTCATCTTATCTTTAATAGACATTTTGAAAAAAATAGTAATTCTTTTCATTGCCCCAAGCCTTTCTTTTATTTTTACATTCCGTTTGCATTATTTTTCATTTGAGTGAAAATACTGGAGACAATATTTAAAAGCCATAAAACAAAAATAAACATGTTGAGCTCTCAATCATCTGATTTCTAAAAATAACCCAAACAAAAAAATTATAAAATTTGTGGTTACAATTTACAATTATGTTTTGCCAGATTATACTGTAATAATAGTAATTTTCTTTGGTATTTTTCAGTTATATGTTTTGTTGGTTTTACAATATGTCAGTTTGCCTTGTATACATGTATGACTATAGTTATACAACAGACCAGTGCCACAACAGTCAACATTTCACTCCTAACAGCTGACTTTTATACATTGCTCTTAGGACTGTTCCTTTTTAAATATCAGGTAAGGTCAAGGAGACATAATATTGATCAATATTAGCAAGTTTAATATTATACAATTACTGTCTTTTGATGAGGTGAATGTGTGGTTTTATTGACTTTTGAAAAACGGATATTCACTGAGGCCAATACATGTTAACCGAAACAAAAGACAGTAATTGTTTTATTCCATATTCCAAGAAATGTATTTTATAGAAATATTTACTAAAACGAAATGTACATCAAATGTTTTTTTACCAAAATAATACACATAAAGCATGTGACGTTTTGTGCTGTGAACATACTTTTTCTGCAGGTGAATATGCTTTTTTATACAAAATCCAATTCATATAGAAAACCCTATGAAAGTTCTATCAATATGGAATAAACAGTTATATCATCTTGCCACAGCCATTAGATAATGCATTTACATGTAAAATATGTTTCTTTGCTTTTTGTAATCCTGTTGCTCTGAAAATTTATTGTTTTTTATGCCCCACCTACGATAGTAGAGGGGCATTATGTTTTCTGGTCTGTGCGTCCGTCCGTCTGTTCGTTCGTTCGTTCATCCGTCTGTCCTGCTTCAGGTTAAAGTTTTTGGTCAAGGTAGTTTTTGATGAAGTTGAAGTCCAATCGACTTCAAACTTAGTATACATGTTCCCTATGATATGATCTTTCTAATTTTAATGCCAAATTAGAGGGTTTACCCCAATTTCACGGTCCACTGAACATAGAAAATGATAGTGCGAGTGGGGCATTCGTGTACTGGGGACACATTCTTGTTTAAAGGTTATTTTATTCGCAACATTTTAAAACCTCGAACTTGAAAAGATTTATTGATTACACCATTTGATATAAGCACAGATAAAATGTATCACATCATATCAAGTTTATTTGTAAGTTTATTTTCTATTTTTGTTACTTTTGAAAAAGCTTTTATATTTATTTATAATCAGCATTTAATGATTTCTTTTTCTGCTTCAGTTCCATGGTTTATATTTTGGATCGTTTGCAGTGATTTTACTTGGAGTAGCTATTTATGCCACAAAGGAACCAGAAAGAAAAATAAATGAACCAGAGATGACAAACAAGGAACCAGTTGCAACGCAATGATATTATTATTTAGATATTATTGTTACTTTTGTATGTTTACTATTTAAGACAAAATTCACAATAATGAGCGCTGTATAACTCTTTGTGAAAGATGATCAAACGTTTGTACTGCCATTTGGCCTAAAGAGTCATGCATTATTGAAAATTTTATAAAAGAAGGGTAAATTGTTTTTATTTTTGCTGTCTCATTATTCCAAAGTATTTTAGGTATATAATGTTTATGCTTTAACACTTACTTTGGAAAAGTTAAAAATAGTTTTTTTTCAGAATAGATGAAAGTGAGAATATTTTTAATATATTTTCAGGCAATTTTTCTGAAGTAAATTTTAAGATTCTTTATAATTTATGATTTATATATATATTATAATATGAACAAAGACCTGCTGCTTTATTTGTTAAACATAAATAAAGAAGTACATCAGTAAATAATTAGAAGCAATAACTTGCCAAAAAATATTAAATTAACTCATTTATGAAAGAAGGCATTGTACAATGAATTTTTTAGTTCCTGGGTACTGATATTTGGTATAGTTATTTCAAAAGGTATTGAGAGAGGAAGATTACCTGTATATTTTTTTGTTTTGTTATTATGTAATCTATGTTATACATAGACTATTATTTGTTACTGTAACATTCCTGTATAATATATTTTTGTAAGCTAGCTTGTCAACATTTTACAATTTTTTTTTTAAAGTTATTTGTTTGTGTTTGTTTTAAAAATTTAATGTTTCTGTTGTTATCCTCTTATAGTTTTTGTGTGTCCCTTGATTTTAGTTTGTAACCTGTATTTGTTTTCTCTTCATCACTTTATGACTTTTTAACAGTGGTATACAATGTACTACCGTTGTCTTTATTGCATTATATTAATTTTTTTTCTATTTTAAGACAATTTGCTTGAAATTCAAGTACCTTTTTTATGATACAATTGTTATATATATGTTGTTTTTTTCTATGGTCGAGTTGTTGTCTCTTTGGCACATTCCCCATTTCCATTCTCAATTCTATATATAATATGGGTCAGGAGCCAGGTATTAATGTGAAAAAAGAGATGCTAGAATTTCTACTCTTATCTGCTTTTGCTGGCTTCTGCTTTTAAATATGTATTTTATTCTAAACTATGTTGGGAAACTTTGAATTCAATTTTGGTGAAATGAATAATACCTTTGGTAGAATATATGAAGTGTTTATCTGGAACATATTTTCCAATGCATAGGACCGGTTTCTACCAACATATTTTTAGCATGCATTTGACAGGTTTTTACCGCTGTATTTTTAACATGCATTGGACATTTCATTGGATTATTTTCTATTGATATATTTTTTTAATGTGTATTGGATAGTTTTCTACCCATGCAATTTTAGCATGCATTCAACAGTTGTCTTATTATGGAATTATATAGTACATGTATGATATAGTAACTAGAATCCTAGTCTGAAAATTCAAAATTTAATGTGTGTATTTTGTTGTTTTTTTTAAATTGTAAAAATAGTTTATGAAAATGAGCCCTTCACATACATAATATTGCCCACATATAAATAGTTAGTCAATATAAGAACAAATAACTGTAGTGTACTGTAAATTTAGACATTATTGAGTGCAGTTAACGTTATTATTGGGAATCATAGATAATTGTCTGGTCCGATAAATGTGATTGCAAACAAATTTTGAGAAGTAAAATCCCCACTGAAATTAATAAAATGATATAAAAATAAGAACATGTGGTATGAGGGTAAATAGAAAGGCCCTTTACCATCAGACATCAAACGGTCATTTTGTCTACCATTAGCATCAAATTGGTAATATTTTACTGTGATTTGTCAAAATATTGTTATACTGACTCGTCAGAGGTCTCAAATAATTATTGTTAGCATCATTTTACGAAAAAAAACTTTAATATGGTGATGTGTCAAAATCTGTCAATTTTATTATCGCCTAAAAGAAAGTGTAAATTTTATAAGCATGCACCAAAAATTACTGTAAAGATCATTTAGCAAGAAAATTTCCGTTATTCTTCATGAAGGTTACCCCCATTACTAACCTCTGGTATGATTGCCAATGAGACAACTCTCCATAAGAGACCAAATGTCGCATTTTCACTATAATTTCTGTATTTACAGTATGTGTAGGAAGATTTCAAAGGTTACTAAGAATGTGCAATAATGTAATCATTGTGATTTTTAAAAAAAAATAAAATGATGAAACTGTTTATTAAAATTGCTAGTTGTATAATAATGTTTGCTTGTCACAAATTTGCCATAATCTAGGTACTGGTAATTTTTTTTACATAATGTTGAAATATAGTGAATAAAACATTCCTTCATTTAACATTTTTAGTTTTTAATGCAAAAATCAGGATTCATATATGTGAAAAAAATCTCAAGAATCTCACAGATTTTAAAATGAGTAATGGGATAACTATATTTGTTCTACATGTCTGTCAGGCAAGGTTGATCTGACCTCAACCTCAGTTCATGGATCAGTGTTTCAGGTTCTGTGGAGTAGTTAATTACGTCCACGTGCACTTCACCTTAATTAAGTCCGTACTTCAGAAATCAAGCAATAGTTAAAACTATTGTAAGGTGAAAGTTTTTGCGATTTCCTATATTTTTCAGATACTAAACAACAGATCAGCTGTATTTCGTGTGTGGTACAATTGTTATTAAGGAGTACATGTGTGTCTTGCAGGTTCATCTGACCTTGACCTGGTTTTTTTTACTGATTCATTGGACAATGTCCAATTTTTATTGTTTGGTCTGTTTCTCAGATACTACCAGCAATACAACCACTATTTTGGTGTATGGTATGATTGCAATTTCTGTGTTCATTGATAAATGTAAATTTTTGTTGGTTTTGTCGGTTTATGAATTACTATTATAAACTCAAGGTCAACTAAATTTGGTGTATGGAATGATTGCAATGTGAACATGTCTGTATGGCAGGTTATCTAACCTTGACCTTATTTTCATGTTTCATTTGTGAATCAAGTTGTTGTGTTTCTGTTAGTCTATCAGATACTATAAGCAACAGGTCAACTAT
Organism: Mytilus edulis; assembly: GCA_019925275.1. Taxonomy (NCBI): domain Eukaryota; kingdom Metazoa; phylum Mollusca; class Bivalvia; order Mytilida; family Mytilidae; genus Mytilus; species Mytilus edulis. Next base: position 44,336,272 of record CM034357.1, on the reverse strand, counting down.
ATTTGGTGTATTGAATGATTGTAAAGTGAACGTCTTGTCCAGCAGGGTTCATCTTACCTTGACCTTATTTCATTGTTCATTGGTGAATGTTATTTAATACATGGTTCTGTGTTTCTCAGATACTTTTAGCAATAAGTAAAGTATATTTGGTGTGTGAAATTATTTCATTAGCATGTTGACAAGCAGGGTTCATCTGACCTTTCATGATTCATTGAGCAATGTTCACTCCTAAATGGTTAAAGTTACTATCAAACTTTACCTCCATTTTGTGAACAGTAACATTTTAAAATTTAAATTTTAAAAGCTTTGGTTGAATGGTCCATGAGTAAATGCAACTAAATGAGTGGAAACTCCATTTTTCAATCTTTCAAGAACCACAACTCCTGAACATTCAAAGTCAAAATCGTCATTATTGAACTTGACCTCCATTTTGTTGTCAGTAACAACATATTAAATTTTCAAAATTTTTGGTTGAATGGTTCATGAGTAAATGCACGGACACAACTGGAAATGCCATTTCGCTGCCTCCCATTGTACATCCCCAAATCAATAACCAATTTTTACTTAGTAAATCAAGTTAAAAACTAAACTGAGCAACAGGAACCCCACCAACACTTGGGGATGATCTCAACTGCTCTTCTAGTGGCATCCATAATGTTGCCCTTTTAAGAGTGCATTCATTTTTTGGTTCTTGGGATAATTTTTTCATTTTGCAATATTTGAATTTCTATTTACTTTCCTCTCTCAGAAATAAACGGAAAACATCTTGAAAAGTAGTTTCTGAAAGTACTCTGACATAATTCTCTGTTTTATTGATTGCCGATTGATTATCAGTGTTTTAACGCCACTTTAAAGTGCCTCTTTTGGGCTATTTCAGGGCTACCAGTTTTTAGTGGAGGAAGAGTTAGTGCCCAGAGAAAACCACAACCTTCAATAGGAAAGCTGACAACGCCAGTCAATAAAGATCTGGGTCAAGTGCACCTACACGAGGGTATTCAAACTTAAAACCTCAGTGTCGACTTGCTAGTGATTACAGTAGTAGAACTACTTTAAAAGACCACTGTGTTTTTACATGCTATAAATAATTAACTAACAGTTTACTTGTATAAGCTTTATTGTACTCAAGTACATAATCATATACAGAAGTTGGCTCAATTAATTTATAATTAACAAGCTAACAGTTCAAAAACAAGCAAGTCTCATAGTAACAGCATGATGTGAAAATACAAAATCAAATGAAAAAACTCAATTAATGAAAAGTGAAGATGACAAAGATACATACATCTACATAGGTGAATTATAAATAGATAAGACAATATTTTCTAAATATTTAAAAGATAACAATCTGATTGAATAACTAGTATTTCCTCTTTTTTTCCGTACTTAAGAAACTAGAATAATGGCAGCTAGATATATATAAAAGGACTGCCATAATAAATGTCTATCTAAATGTCTTAATCATATCTGTAAGTCTTTGTAATATCTGCCGGTGCCATGCAAACTGAAATATTTATGCACCTACAGTATCCAGTTAATGCTTGGTACAATTTGTTAAAATTACCATTAATTTCCTTTAATATTTTTGAATCTCAAGTGATTGGAACATTAATTGACTGAAGTACTGTCCATTTTCAGAATCAGGTCAATATTATATATCCAAAATGGATGTAGCATTTGCAACCATAACTTAAAAGGTTATCATTTCTATTTCATTCTAGGTTTATTGAACATCATTTGAGTAAATATGCTATAATTAAAAATTGTTTAATTATCTGCACTCTATTTCATTTTACAATTTCCAATGAATTGAAAGGTAATCCTCTCTATTTCATTCTTCATTTATTGAACTAAAAGAGAGGCGATGGAAACAAAACGAACATTCAGTCATATAATTGAGTACTTGTAAGTTAAGACAGGGGAGATAACAAATACTGACACAATAGGTACAATGTCATTTCATGATTTTATTTTTTTGTTAAATGAGTCATGCTGCACACATATACCATTTATTTGCTATGGGAAAAGTCTGAAACCACAAATAAAAAACCCACTAACAAATATTTTAATAAACCATGAAAACATTTACCTAGGAATTTACTTTCACATTATTCATTCTTTTGCCCTAAGACTACATTGAGAAATTTACTAGTCTCTCATCAGTATCTTGAATAAGGAAAATATCTATTATTACAATAAGGAATTTAAATATAGTAAAAATATTATTTGATTTAACTTCATTATTTAACATTCCAGCACTATTATCAATTTAATTGACATTTCTCATTATCGTAGATTCATAATGTGCATCTGTATACAATGTATATATGCAAAATCATACTTTTAAAAATCATCATACACACTACCATAACAGATGGCTTGATAACTTATAAAATTGAAATACTAGAATACTATGCAACATTCAACTTGTACATAAAAAATTAAATAAATTCTGGTGCCAAGTAATATCAAACAGAGAGGGATTTACTACATAATTCATGGAATTCAATATCACAATTTTTTTTAAATTGCTATTGTAAATTCAGAAATTATTGCGAGGTTTTTATTATTGGGAAAAAACGCGACAGGGTTATAATCGCAATTATTTAAACTTGCATCTTTTAATTTGTTATATGAATGTAAAAGGATTTTTTTTCAATATCGCAAAAATTTAAATCGCATTTTACTCTAAAATGACAAAATCGCATAATAAATGCATGCAATTATTTCTAAATTTACAGAATCTAAATACAACTATCTACCCTTTTAAATAAACATTATTCCAAGTTGGTTTTGTTGGTACTATATATATCATGTATATATATGTATCAAAATTTTCAAAATGTGAATTGTTTATGCTTCAAGTGTTCTTTCAATTTTTTATTTGAATCTTGCTAGTCGCCTGTATATTCTAATGAGTATGGTACAGTGGTTTTATTTATAAATGCAACAATTTTTTTCACCATTTTGTCTGTATAATCTCTCCATAAAATACAGTTAAATGGAATAAAACAAGGGAAAAAAAATCCCTATAAGAGACATGTGTAGTTTAATGTGCATAACCTACAACCAAAATCATTTAGGTGTAAACCTATGTTCTTGCAAGTGTCGTATTGTGTTAACTTTATGAAAAAAAAAAATCAAAACAAAACTGCTATAAAAAGTGGAATTCAGCACAATAAAAATAGTCACCTAAAGCAGGTAAGAACAATACAAATTTATTACCAAAAAACATATAACAGTTGTGAGTGTTTCTAAGTAAAATTAGAACTGAATTGACCATTTCAAAATCACTGAACACTTAGATTAAAATGTAATTAGAACAGTTTCAGAAAGAAATATATTATTTTGGAACTGCTTATTAATATAAAAAAATCTATAGGTTATAAATTTTTAACACAAGTTTGTAATTTATCATTTACCTGTTCACATGTTTATACACAATATTTTGAACCACAATCTACAAAAGTTTTTTTTTTATAAATTTCATTTTTACAATTCAATAAACATATATATACAAAAGTACTAGGGGGAATTACTAGACCGAGCTGCCTTATTTTTCATTGACATTAATGCCTTTTCTCTCAATTTACGCTCTAGTTCTTCTGGATTATCGTCATCATCATCATCTTCACTACCGGACTTCTGAAAAATATATATACATACATTAAGATATAAATACTGACAGATGCATAGTATTAAACTCATCATAGATACCCTGATCAAATTGTGTACCGCTAACATCTGTTTTTGATACAAAAGACTCATCCATAACCTTTGATTGAAATTAAGGACAAATAGTAAGTAGTTGAAGAGCATTGAAGACCCACCTTTACACAAAAATATCTTATTTCTGGTACAATTCCTGCATTGATCCATATTATACAGTCACGTTAACTCCCAATAAGAGTCCAGGCTTGTTCAATAAAATATTTCAATTTATGTTTTCGAAAGACCATAATTTTAAAATATATGTTCACAAGACCGTAATTCTGTCATATATCTTCTTTTTTTTTCATCGGATCTTGAATTAAAAACTTAGGGTAGTATGATTGACAGTCCAGTTGTTTCCCTGCTAACTGTTCAATCAAGCCTTTTCAAAAATACAATAGGATTTGTAAATGATAACAAATGGGGCTTCATATCATTTCTGAGTTACAACTTGAAACCACATTTGGCAAAAGATATTCTTACCTCATCTCCTTGTCCCTTGTCTTTCTTATGCTTGTGTTTCTTATGTTTCTTATGCTTCTTGTGCTTTTTCTTTTCTTTCTTCTTTTTCTTCTTATGAGCTGCATCGGATTCTGAATCCTACAAAACAAAACAATCAACATGTTATAGTAATGTATATAATTTTTCTACATTACAATTCTTGAATAAATCAATTATAAAGCTTTCGAATAGCTCAGAATATTTATGCCAATACACATATTTTGCATAGAAAAGATCATATTAAGATTTCATAAAATAAAATGGTAAATCATCATTTTTAAAAAAAAATTTTAGAGTGCAATTTATAGCGATCTGATTAGAAAAAAGCAATTTGGTCTTTCATGACCAATAAAAGATTAATACAGTCGAACATTGATGTGTTGAAACTCAGATTTACTATGTACTGGTTAAAATTCCTGTTTATAAATGCAAATTTACCTCCAAAGAATCCATAAAATCAAAGTATATTCATTGCAAGAATTAAAAGGATTAAGAAAGCTATGAAAAATTTACTATAATTGAATGCAAAGCTGACGAACGTCATCAGTATTTTTTTAGGACTTGTTTTGTTGCTATAATTTATTGTTACTCACCTTTGTAAATATCTATGGATTGTTTTTATTTTATCTGTTTTTGTGTTTATTTATTATGGGACTAAAAAATATTGAGCAAAGTGTCTTTAATAAAAAAAAAATATCTAGTTTCCACAAATTTTTTAACAGTATTTCATGCATTCTAAATTTATGACAACACACACAACCTCGGATGTCAAAGTTGAAACTCAGATTAGTCGAATATTATTGTCCAGATCCTATGACTTCCTCTACTTTTTGTTTGACTGTTGAAGTTTGCCAAATTAAGAACATAAAAAAATCAAAGCTTTACTCATGTCTAAAAATTTATTGGATACTTTTTAATAAATTCAAGAAATATTTTTTTAAGCTTTTGCACATATGCACTTTTGTGTTGCAACTGCATTATAACCTATTGAAGCAACCACAGATTCAGGAGTTTTTTAAAAGCTGTTTAGAAATTTCAGTCATTTTTGCCGATTCTATTATGAATTCTGAAAAAATAGTTGTTCCACCTTGTAAAGCAGAGATTATTCCCATAAACTCTTAACAGAATTTTTGAAGTGTTTCTATGGGAAATAATTTAGTTTGCAGCTGAACTAATATGATTACTTTTTATTATCAATAACCATACCTCTGAATCACTTTGAGAAACATCTTTCTTCATTTTGACCTTTTCTCTCCTTTCTTCATTTGGCTTTGAATTTTCTCTCTCTCGAACTGGACTTCGATCTTTTTTTACAGACACAACTCGATGATATTCCTCTTCAGCAGGTTGTCTCTTATCAGGACTAGGTGATGATCGTGATCGTTTAGAACCAGTCACATAATCTGGACTGACATCGCCACGACCACGTTTTTGTGGCGTTGGATGACGTATTGAATCTTTGGACACTTTTTTCGATGGCGGAGGTGATTGTGAACCCTCAGATGAACTACTCGGGCTGGCATGTTTATGTTTTCTAGACTGTGCAGGTGAAGATGAGGGTTTTCTATTGCGGGGTGATGGTGATCTATGTCTATGAGAGGGGGGAGGAGGTGACCATCTGTCTCTCTGACGTAACTTATTTTCCCTTGAGTCTCTTGTATCTGCTAACTTTTCGGGAGAAGATTCTGAATGCTGTCTCTGCCTTGTGTCATTTCCTCGTTTCTGTCGAGAGTCAAAAGAGGATTCAGAATCACGCTTAGGTCTACGAGGTGACAGCCGATCCTCTGATTGTCTATTTCTTTTCGGAGGGGGAGACTTTTCAAAAGATTCACGTCCTCTTCTTTGAGGCTGAGGTTTTCTCTGTGGTGAATCTTTCTTTTGTTGTGGACGACTGTCCTTAGCAGCTGGGGACTCTTCGACTGATGATTCATTTTCAGAACCAGAGTCAGATTCTGATTCTGATTCAGACTGCTTTTTACTATCAGACATGTTCATTTTTTTGGGAACTTTATTATTTCTTTCAGGTTCTTGTTCTTCTTCAGAATCAGAAGGTGAAGGACGTTTAACTTCATCTCTTTTTCTCCTTGGTCTGAAGTCAGGAGATTCCTCTCTGAAGCGTCTAGCTGGCGGAGGTGGGGAACGTCTCCTTGGTGGAGGAGATTGAGAACCCCTTGAAGGACGTCTGCGTTCAAAATTTCCTGGAGACCTCCTCCTATAGAAATCTGGAGGAGACATTCTTCGCCTGGGGGGTGGTGGAGATTCAGACCCTGATCTCCTTCGCATCCTCCTAAAATAAACAATATTTTTTTTTATAAAACTCTTAATGTTCCTCTGCATAAAAAATTACAAAAATAAAATATTGTTTTAAACAAATTTATACGAACCAGGTATTTGCAAATATTTCCATTTTTATAACAATATTTGTATGGATATGATATTGATAATATTTTTCAGATTACTACAACAGAGATATATCTGAAATTTCAACAGCTGAATTTAAACTACAAATCATTATTTCAATTATCCCAAGCATCAAAGAAAAGATATTTTCAGCACAAAAATTGTCATTTTTTTATAGGTTTGCAGGAATCAAGAATGTTTCTGAGGACACTAATCCCTCTATCACAAGCTTCAAAATTTTCCAAATTAAAAAGTTGCATAACTCTAGAGCAGTAAATGACTCCTAAAAACCAAACTCGAACTCTGTGTGCTTGTTTGGTGGTTCTTATCAATGTGTATTAGTTTCATAAAATTTGGATGAGACTAACTTTATTACAAGTGCAGTAATTTTCCAAGTGATAAAGGGGAAAAACTTCAGAACCGTAATTGAATCACTACCCAAATTCAAAACTCGAATTTGACTTTTGTTTATTAGGATTGTGTATAAGTTACATAAAATTTGCAAGAGTCAAACTTAAGTTAGAATGATACAATGAAAATGGGACCGACAGAAAGATGGTCAAAGGTAACACTAAATCCCCCTGTTGCCTTTGACTGGGACATAACAGAATTGATAAAGAATATTTAGAACTGACTACTTGCAAGAACATTTGTTTACAAAATTTTGAAATTTCATTTCTGTTGATTCAGTTAAATCCACTTTTCAGGCAGTCAATAGTTAGCCATCATTGTTTACCATCTTAAATGTTGGGTATTAGGTTAGTTGTATATTCAAAAAGCAATCGTTGAATGCTTGCATTATTGTTTTTTTTTTTCTCTGTGAAGGGAAGGGGAGATAGAGATATACATTTTTGTTTAAGTTTCTACATGAGATAAGATTTAATCTAACAGAAAGATATTCTGCTCTCTGTTGTATAACTCTGATCAACACAAAAAAACAGGACAAAAAGATCTAGAGCCCTTGATGTGAATCATACCTTGGAGGGGATCTCCTGAACCGTGGAGGACTGTAATGACGTGGTGGACTTCTCCTAGGATCAGAATATCTGAAAGATAATAAAAAGAAACCTTAAAGTTCATGAGGAAGAAATTTCAACATAAAAACTTAAACACTAACATTTCAATCCTGAAAAATTAAATCAAAAGCTTATTTTCACAAATGAATTTTAACAATAAGAAATTAAAGTTAGACTAATAAGTTTTCTAAACAAAATCTAAAAAGCTGTGGATTGCTTCACTCTATCCTAATTTTAGATAATATGTGTTCATGTGGTTGTTGATTTAATTTTAGTATTCGAAATGTGGTATCTTTAGATATTGATTGATATAAAATGGATGATCAATATCAATTTTTGTATATATATATTTAGACGAACTTTTCTGAAATTTTAAACTGGCTGGTCAGTGTTTAGTTGTCAATGTGTTTTTGTGGATTGTGGTTTTCTGGTTCTTTCAACTGGTCATTGACTTGCGATTTTAAACAGCAATAAATGTTTAGTTTCAGTGAAAATGATGGAGTGTGCGTTATACATTTATGCTTTTAAATTTGTTTTCACTTTAATAGTTGAAAATTAAAACATTTACAAATTAACAGTCTCTGGAGGTGTGTCTAGATTGGTATTTACTAATTAACAGTCTCTGGAGGTGTGCCTAGATTGGTAGAAACTATAAAATATAGAAATTGCATTTTTGTAAACATTGTAAAAAGAAACATTGGTTTGCTAAAGAAAATGGTGCATATTGCAGATTAACAAAGCAAATAATTATATAAGCCCACATTAATAATTGATATTTCAATATTGATTTCAGTGTACAATATAGGCATAATAAAACGAACAAGGGGTGAATTTTTAAAAAGATTACAAATAGTACCTTTGTCTTTGATCAGGGAAGTATCTTCCCCCTCGGTCGCCTCTGTCACCTCTGTCATTATATCTGTTATATCTTGGTGGTTCCCATCTAGGTGGGGGAGATCGCCTTTCTCTTCTTGGAGGTGGTTTACGTCCTGTAAAAAAGACAAAAGCCATTTTTTTATTGTGAAATTCAAATAACACCGTTTGAAATGTAACAACTAAAAAATAAACAATAATCATGTCATTCAAAAATGTTCGGAACTTCAACATACTATCAAGCTATTTAATTTTACAATGCAAGTATTTGTTTTTTGTGACAATATCCTAATATGATTTTCGGACTAATAAAAACATTACAATAATATCCATATTTTCAGTGTATTACTGAACAAATTAAGGGACTTCTATTTTAATATTAACATTTCTCATAAAAACTTCAGTTTAAATGAGATGTGCTGCTCAACTTGTTTAAGGGGGAAAATGCAATCCATAGGTAAAACTTACCAACAGACCCCTTGAAGAGGAAGAAGAAGAACCTGACGACGAGTCAGAATCGCCACTTTCCTCATGCTTACGATAGTTTCTCTTAGCCTGGACACCCGTCTTCTCTGGCGAATCCTGAGTACTATTCTCTGTCTGAAAAGGATACAAAAACAACTCGTGTAAGCAAGGCGTCCGGTATATTTTATCATTCTTTGAACATTAAAAATTAAATCAATCTCCAAACATATTTCATTCTTGAATCCTTACTTAGAAACTCCTAGGGAAAAAATCATAAATTAAAACTTTCACTGGAAATTTGTTTATAAATTTTAACAAAATTGTTAACTTTCAAAATCAGAAAATCATGTCATGATAAGACATGACATGCTAAAAAGCATGTTAAAACATATGCTTTACTTTTTTCAACTGAAATGTGCACAAACTAAACAGATTTTCAAAAATTGAGAAAGGTCTTTCATACATTTGCACTTCTACTATTTCAAGATTATTTTAGTACAATTTTTATCTAACTTGATATTTAAAATATTGTTTAACAGAAATTCTTACCACCGGTCTTTTATCTGCATTGCTATCATCTGAATCAGAACTATCTGAGCCACTACTCGAAGAGCTATAAAAGAGATAATGTAAAAATTTAATTACTATTTCTAAAAAAATATGTTGGTCGGTCAGTGGTTGGCGTTTGTTGATGTAGTTCATAAGTGTTTCTCTTTTCTTGTTTCTTTATGTAGATTAGGCCATTGGTTTTCCTATTTTAAATGTTTTACACTAGTCATGTTGGGGCCCTCTATAGCTTGCTGTTCTGTGTGAGCCAAGGCTCTGTGTTGAAGGCTGTACTTTGACCTATTTTTCATATTGTGACTTGAATGGAGAGTTGTCTCATTGGCATTCATTCCACATCTTCTTACATCTAACTTTTCCATAGAAAATGTGTTTTATCTGCAATTTGCTAAATAATATTATTAGAAGAAGTATTGAAGATCATGTTTTGGTATTTGAACTATTTGTCATCCTAAGGGTTTTCGTTCTATTAAGAATTCATTGTGACATCACAATTTCCATTGAAAAAGCATGCATAATACAAATTCATATGACATACGAAAACATATGATCTGACCATATATTTACATCATTATCAAGTGATGAATATTCTTAACCTTGTTTGCTGTGCTGTTACAGTTTTCATAAGTTAAAGCATGCACATAAATGACTCGCTACCAATTTTTTTTTTAATCAAGAGGGTGCCAGAAGAGCACACATGTGGTCACCCTTATCTAGCTTTCTGTGTGATGTTTTTTCACCCTTTTAATTATGATAGATGCATACCACCTCAAATCAAGTTTTTTGCCTGCCTATTATTTAGGGTGTCTAAATACCTCTTAGGTCTACGATTTGGTGGTGACTGTTCTCTCTTAGATCTTTTAGGACTTCTTGATCGTCTATATCTTGGTGACCTTGATCTCCTTCTTGGATCACCTCTCCTTGATGGTATTTTATATCTTTCTCTTGACCTGGATCTCCTTGCATAGGATCTTTTTCTTGACCTATAAAACATAAATATGAGCTATATCAGTGATAAAATTGTTCTCATGGTGATAATTTCAGAATATTTAATTTTTTTTTTTAACCAGAGTCACCATATTAAAATTATATAGTATTATGAAATGGACCTGAAAACTTAAGTAATTTGATAGAAGCAATGTATAAAGAAACAGTGACTATGAAACAATGTCACCTTGAAAGACTGACTATTTCACACCCAAAAAATGTAAAGATTTCATTTAATCTAAGAGAAGAAAGATTCCATGAAAAATTTTGCTTACCCTGACCTTGACCGTCGTCTCCTACGATAATCTGATCTAGATCTACTTCTCCTTTGTCGGTCATGGCTTGGTGACCTAGATCTTGACCTTTTCCTTTTGTCATCTGTTTTCTTTTCATCTTCCTCATCTTTTTCATTTTTTTTTTCATCACTCTCTCTACAATCATACATAACACTTTTAACTGTAACAAGAAACATTTAGCATGCAATAATGGTATAGGAAGAGACGAATTTGTATATTGAAAAAAAAATGTTTGAATAATCATTATTAAACAATATTTCAGATAAAACAGTTAATAACTTATTCAAATTAATCTTTTTTCCCCAATCATAAATGTCATATAGTTTTTGTAATATCAAAATCAAATTTATTTTAGATAGAGAATTCCTTCTGAAATATAAATCAGCACAAAATAAGTTATCAAAAAAATTGCACAACTTATCAACATTTGCAAAAGTACCATTGCTGCAGTTATAATAAGTGAACGTTTGCATAATATGCGATGGTATAATATCAAAGCAATCAAATGGTATAATTGCAAAACAATCAAAATACTTATAAACAAGTTGTTGTCCTGAACTTGAAAATACTTGTTTTGGGCCCCCTTTTTGGCCCAAATTCCTAAACGGTTGGGACCATAACCCCCAAAAACAATCCAGACCTTCATTTTGTGATATTTAAACTGTTGGTAAAACTTCATAGAGATTCATACACTAAAGCTAAAGTTATTGTCTGGAAACAAAATGGCTTCGGACGAATATATGACATGATACCAATATACGACCCCAAAATTTGTTTGCGGTTGTATAAAAACCTACTCTTTCTCATCTTTATCATCTTCCTTTTTTTCTGGTGACTGTGAACCAGACTTTTCTTCTTTTTTCTCTGTATCACCAGCTTCCACATCGGTGCCATTTTCTTTTTCTTTCACATCTGATTCTTCTTTATTGGTGTCTTTAGGTTTTTCATCTTCCTCGTCAATCTTCTCATCATCAGACTTGGCTTTATCCTTGGCTGAATCTTTGTCTTTGGATCTACTTCTTTTTCTCTCTTTTGATCTACTCCTTCTGTCTCGTCGTCTTTCTCTTGATCTACTTCTTGACCTTCTGTTTGAACATAAACATAAATTAAAAATAAGGTATTGTGATCTTATCAAAACCACCAAAAAGAAATTTTTCAACTTTATTTCAACACTTATCATTGAAAACAAGCATAAGCTAAAATGCAATTTGGAGTAAAATTATATTATTAGTATTTTTGCTGAGCAAAGTACCTCATGATGTTAACACTTGCCTTGGATAAAGGAAGGCTAACCCACTTGCCAACAAACATTGAAAACATTCTTCAATAAATTTGAATAGAACACACATGACCCCTGTCTTCCTCTACTCCCACTTTAATAGTTAACCAGATGCTCCGCAGGGCGTAGCTTTATACGACCGCAGAGGTTGAACCCTGAACGGTTGGGGCAAGTATGGACACAACATTCAAGCAGGATTCAGCTCTAAATTTGGATTGTGATCAAATAGTTGACACAGCATAGGTTTCTGACACAGAATGAATGTGTTCTAATGAACTTAAAATTTTTGTTTTCTCTTAGAGCAATTCACTATGCTGTTGAATATTAATCCTCTCAAAAAAATGTTTGAAGAAATTTTCTTTTTTATTTATGAAATTTCAAATGAGAAAAATTGAACCCAATTTTTTTAATCACATCCCCCTTTCCCTTATTCCAAAACTAATCTCAATTAAAATTTCTAATGGAGTTTGCAACAATAACTACTCATTTAAATACATCATAAAATCTTAAGATGTAAAAAAACTGCTTGTTATCACTGAATGGTAAAGATTATTTTAATTTATCAGTTGGTAGTAAAAAGTGAATATACATTGTATATTGTATATAACAAAGATTTAAGTTGATTCTGGACAAAGAAAGATAACTCCAATTAAAAAAAAATCTTGCTATTGCACAATATTTTGCAATTAGATATTTCTTGCTTACTATTCTGGACAAAGAAAGATAACTCTAATTTAAAAAAAAATTGCTATTTCACAATATTGCGCAATACTGTGCAATTGAAAAGACTTGCTATTGCACAATACTTAATATAATAATTTTAGATCCTGATTTGGACCAACTTGAAAACTGGGCCCATAATAAAAAATCTAAGTACATTTTTGGATTCAGCATATCAAAGAACCCCAAGATTTCAATTTTTGTTAAAATCAGACTAAGTTTAATTTTGGACCCTTTGGACTTTAGTGTAGACCAATTTGAAAACAGGACCAAAAATGAAGAATCTACATACACAGTTAGATTTGGTATATCAAAAAACCCCATTTATTCAATTTTTGATGAAATCAAACAAAGTTTAATTTTGGACCCCGATTTGGACCAACTTGAAAACTGGGCCAATAATCAAGAATCTAAGTACATTTTTAGATTCAGCATATCAAAGAACCTAACTGATTCATTTTTTGTCAAAATCAAACTAAGTTTAATTTTGGACCCTTTGGACCTTAATGTAGACCAATTTGAAAACAGGACCAAAAGTTAAGAAACTACATACACAGTCATGACAGTTAGATTCGGCATATGAAAGAACCCCAATTATTCAATTTTGATGAAATCAAACAAAGTTTAATTTTGGACCCTTTGGGCCCCTTATTCTGTTGGGACCAAAACTCCCAAAATCAATACCAACCTTCCTTTTATGGTCATAAACCTTGTGTTTAAATTTCATAGATTTCTATTTACTTATACTAACGTTATGGTGCGAAAACCAAGAAAAATGCTTATTTGGGTCCCTTTTTGGCCCCTAATTCCTAAACTGTTGGGACCTAAACTCCCAAAATCAATACCAACCTTCCTTTTGTAGTCATTAACATTGTGTTTAAATTTCATTGATTTCTATTTACTTTAACTAAAGTTATTGTGCGAAAACCAAGAATAATGCTTATTTGGGCCCTTTTTTGGCCCCTAATTCCTAAACTGTTGAAACCAAAACTCCCAAAATCAATCCCAGCCGTTCTTTTGTGGTCATAAACCTTGTGTCAAAATTTCATAGATTTCTATTAACTTAAACTAAAGTTATAGTGCGAAAACCAAGAAAATGCTTATTTGGGCCCTTTTTGGCCCCTAATTCCTAAAATGTTGGGACCAAAACTCCCAAAATCAATACCAACCTTCCTTTTGTGGTCATAAACCTTGTGTTAAAATTTCATAGATTTCCATTCACTTTTACTAAAGTTAGAGTGCGAAAACTAAAAGTATTCGGACGACGACGTGATAGCAATATACGACGAAATTTTTTTCAAATTTTGCGGTCGTATAAAAACTTTTCCAACAACTTCTTAGATACAGATTTTCAGCAGACAGGAAGCATAAAGGAAAGCCTCATTACAGCTTTGGAGTGCATGAGACTGTCGCTCACCAAATTTATTCTTTTGATACAACTTAAATAAGAAATCTATGCTATATGTCAGGGAAGTACATATAGTCAGATTTTCAGCTGTCAATCTCTGTTAAGGCCGAGAAAAAAAAGATCCGTGTTTCCGGTAACCCGACCGACCCTGTTTTTTAGCCCCGACCCTAACTTTTTTATTGGATCTTCCAAAAAAAAAAAAAAAAAAATTATCAACCGACCCTGTTTTTGACACAGGCTTCTGATAGATGACATAATATTTTTTCTCTCTTGCTTCCTCTTGCATAGAAAGCCAGTAAAACATTTTATTAATGTCAAAAGGTATTCCAAATAGGTTAAAATCCAAGAAATTTGCACAGCAGGTGCTTCAAAAACATTGCAAATGGCACACTTCCGGTTTTTGAAACTAATTACGGATCCGGACTTGGAAAAAACATGATAATTTTCCGGATTTCATTTACGATGTCAAAAAAAAAAAAAAAAAAAAAAAAAGAATTCCGACCTACCGACCCTATTTTTCAAAATGATGTTACCGGAAACACATATCTTTTTTTTTTAGGCCTAAGGATGGCAACAGTTGAGAAACAGTCTTAAATCAAAGAAAGTTATCTCCTTTATTTACTAGCATTCACCCTGTTCAACTAACCCTTAAGCAAAAGTAATTTAAAACTGTGACATTATGCTTTTTCTTACCTTGGGGAGCCTCTATCTCTCTTTTCTTGTTCCTTCCTTTCTCTACTTAATTGTTCTCTGATCTGTTTTCATGCTTTTTCAGATTAGCCTGGATTCTTTCTTGCTCTATCTGTGTTTAAAAATGAAATTTTCAAAATTAATGTACTGAAAGAGAATCATTGCACTTTTTTCAATGTATAAAATAGTTAAGCTTTCACTGAATATAAATTACAATACACACAGACATTGCCTCTTTACAAAATCTACAAAACTTTATATTTCTCTCAACTTTCTTGAATGTGATATCAACAGCACCAATTGTAAAAGACTTTATATATGCAATCTATAAAGTATTTTTACTTTCAGGTTTTAAACTAGACAATTTAAATATACAGTAGCGTCCATATACTGTGGATTCATTTATTTTTCGTGGGTACCAATTTTCGTGGTTTGAGGAAAACTTGCATATTCGTGGATATTTAATTTCCTGGTTTTGGTCTGCAGTCATTCCTTTAGAAAATGTGTAATTCATTGAACATTTAAATTAGTGCTTCCTCATACCAACAAAATCCACAATAATTGGTATCCAACGAATATTATGAATCCAAAGTATTACTCAATTTATTTCACTTGACTGGGCAGAGTTTATCCAGTTCGCTCATAATAAACCAGTCCATCTATAGATAGGTGTTTTAGGATACACTCATCAATGCATTGTCCGGTCATTCTTTTGTAAATTCCTTTGAGGTCACTGATAGGTGATTAGAAATCAGTCACAACTATAACGGCAATCATCGTAATCACACACATTTTCAAATCGACTGTCCTCATGCAAATTAAAACGTAAGCGTCGCCCGATCAGTTGAAATAACATTGGTAATAACCCTGAACAAACACATATATGGAGTGCATGAAAAGCAAAATTAATAATGATCTTTTATAACTAAAAACTCACCTGTCTTTTCTTTATTTCTTCTTTCTTTTGTTCAATGAACTGTTCAGGTATACCACTCACATGAGCCTGTGCGCTGGCCAACAGCTCCCATAGCTCACCCAAGAATATACGGGCATTTCTAGGGTTCAGGAAACCAGTCAAATTGATCTGTATTTCTTTCGGATCTGGATGCTGCAGCGAGACAAATTGGGAAGAAAACCAATGAAGCATGCTTTTTCATATTTAATGCCATGAAATCTTAACAAAGAAAACTAAAATGAAGAACTTGTAGAGTGATTTGTTAAATAAGATTATAAAGACCTCAAACTTTTACATGCAATCGTAAATCGTAAATTGGTTCAATGAATACAATACAGCGTAATATGAGTCATCAAATTGTTGTTAATTTGCCTTAGACACGAATAACGATACACACAACATTAACCATGAATACATTTTGTTTAAATGGCATGAATGTTTTAAAGGTATACATCTTTCGTGCATCATTCCGACTACCTCAAATCCATTTTACTCATTTTTCTTTCATTTCCAACACGAAAAAATCCTTTAATCATAATAAAATAAGTATCAGAAATAACAATATGAATAGTTTGACAATATAACACAAGAAGCATGGAAAGAAAAATTGTTTATTTTGACAACTTTATAAACAACCTCATTCATTGTTATCCTCAATTTTTTTAGCACAATCAACGAGATTTCCCGCGTAGAACACTTATTACATTACAATACAAACATAATTTGGAATGATAGGTATACTTAACTTGAACTATTCAATACAAACCGATTTGCCATCGGCGTGCAGTCTTTGCCTCCTTAAGATTTATGTGTCGTAGCCCTTTAATTCTTGGACTTGAAGGGAGGTAATTATATGATCATCGCTGATTGTTAAGAGAGGAAACATCAAAATATAAGTTCAACTTTCCATGAAAAAGACAATCAACAAAAACAATACTTTTTTTAACCAGAATATCTTTTTACAGAAATAAGTGTACTTTTTCTTGTATCAATAAAATATATTAGAAATTACTTACAATTTGCATTTTTTCTATTGTCCAAGAAACTAAGAACTTGTTTGGAATATTAAAGAGATTTCCATAAATGATATTTGCATTGTGATTCAGTTTTCTTTGTTGGTGACTGACACTGAATAAAAATTTACAAACTTAACTTAGATTACTGATTAAACGCTTTCTTGTACTTTAATCAAATGTTTCTACAAACTTTCTATATGCAGTTATTCAAGTAGCAGATAGGAAGCATACAGAAAAGGCTCATAACAGCTTTTGAGTACTAGGACTGTCGCTCACCACTTATTTTTCTATCGTACTATGCTCCTTGTGAGCCCATTTAATAGAGAGAAAAAACATCTGCTTCTTATTCTTTTCAAATAACTTAAATACTGTGGATTGATTTATGTTCGTGGGTACCAATTTTTCGTGGATTACAAAAAACTTGCATGTTCATGGATATATAATTTCGTGGTTATGCCAAAGTCTGCATATAAGCCAATAGGATATTTGTTATTCTTTGAACATTTAATTTCGTGGTTCACCGGTACCCACGATCATTGGTATCCAATGAATAATAATGAATCCACAGCAGGTAATTTATGCTATATGTCATATGACATCTTTAAGATGTGTGGATATTAATGTTGAGGGGAAAAAGATGAAAATAAAAAATTTAATTTACTATGAAATAAATTCTCTACATATCATCACTTAATGGTCTATTTTTTTATGTGGATAATAATCGTATAATTTAGTTCGTCAAAAAACAAGATCTGTTCACAGAAGTCGAACTTTAAAAGGTCAAATCTTCATAAAAAGGGGGTAAAATAAAGAAACTATTATCAATGCAACTGGTTAAAGGTTAAGTCTAATCGACAATGGATGCCAAATGAAAGCACAGCATTCAGTCAGGTGAGAATTATGTTACAAAGACTTACATACATAACATGAAAACTTATTGTACTCTGACTACGGAAAAATTTCAAAACTACATATTGCATACAGTATAAATAAGAAAAAATACAGACAAAACAAAGACCCTGTGGCTTTATTACCTAATTAGAACATTTACCTTACCTACCAATTATTAATTCTAACATAGACAAATGAAATCAAAACAAATTGTTAAAGTAGTAAAGCCATTTTGATATTATCAGTATGCAAAATTACCCTAGATTCTTCCAGCTGATTGTAAACAAATTCAACTACGACATCATCCTCAATGCCTAATAATTCTGTAACTCTTTTTGCAATCCATGGTTTTATGCTGTCTACATTTATTTTTGACATATCAACCTGAAAATAAATGTTAATATTTAAGTTACATTTTCCAGTACAGTAAACATGTAATATCTCATCTGCTTACAAAAAAGTCCTTATTTTTGAGAGAATACACTGGATTTATCACTAGATTTATTTCACTTGACTGGGCGGGGTTTAAGAAGTTTGCTTGGTTAAGACCATTCCATCTATAGACAGGAGTTTTGGGATAAACTCATCAATGAAGTGTCCAGTTATTCTTCCCATATCATACACTCAGTTCTTTTGTATATGCGTTTGGTGACACTGATAGGTGATTAGAATTCAATAATTATCATAACAGCAATCATCCTTATCACATACAGCTTCAAATAGACTGTCCTTATTCAAATTAAAACATAAGCTCCACCCGATCAGTTGAAATAACATTGATAATATTATTGAATATTTTTAGGATAATCATATCAATTTCTGTGGATTTAATAGGTATAATCTATTTATGCTAATAACAATTTTATATGGTCTACGAACTTGGATGTACACGTATATCTTCTATAGCTTTGAATGAGACCACATAAAAAAAAAATATTGAAGAAAATTCAGTGTATCCATAGAATCAATCAACGAAAGGTGTACCATCAAAAATTACATGAAACTGCAATATATGGCTGTTTCAGAGTCATTGAATAAAAAAAGTACAATTTCAAAATTCGCTCACTACCATACCTTCATCAGGAACTCAAGTAAAAGAAATATGTACCTTAGATTCTAGAGCATCAGCAAATCTCATCTGTTTCATTAACTTCTTCTTCTTGTCAGAGAATCTGTTATCCTGGTCGGCACTTGTGCCCTGAAATAAAAAAACAAAACCCTTCCATTAATACTTCTTCATTCCATGGTTAATTAAGCCAACACTTTAACTAAAATTAATTTGGCTCGTTTAATTTTCTTAAAATTTTGACAAAGTATTTACTTTGACCCTTTTACAAAATTATAAAATTTTTAAAAATTTGAACCAACCATTTTATCAGAAAAATTACACTGGTTATATAGCAGTTTGACAAACACTTTTTTGGATCATTGAGAAGCTTAATATTCCCTTAACAACACAACGTAATTAAAACGTTTAGCTGATTTTACAGAGTTATCTCCCTGTAGTGTTAGGTACCACCTTAAACATTGATGAGGCCAAGTGTAACAAATGTTGTACAACTGCAATCTTCTGTAGATTTTTAAAAACAATTTGTTTTAACATCTTAAGTTCATAAATTGAAGTAGCGGACCAAACCATTTCAAACTTATATGAACACATTCTTTGGGGTAAAATTTTTTTTATTCATCTGTATAATTTACATTAGCGTTCGCCTATCCTGTGATTAATTGCATCATCTATTTTTGATACTCTTGAATCATTATCATAAATTCAATATACAGTAAAAACTGTATAAACCGGCCGGCTACAGGACTATGAAAAAGGACTGGTTTGGACATTGAGCCGGTATAATTAGGTTTCCGTTTTGACTGGAAGTAAATGACTTGTGATGTCCCATATATTGCATGTAAACTACATAAAAATGTATAGACTGATAAATTAATTTTTTTTTACCTAATTTCGGTCATTTTCATATAACTTAATATTGGTGTCCCTTTTCAAAAAAAGATTGTCAAAATCTCATAACTGAATGAGACTCATGATGAGTATGCTCATACTCATAGCATCAACAAACTCATTTCACTGTTGCATCCCATTTACTTCATGATTTATCCTTCCTTTTTCGTAAAATCGATCAAGAGCAGTTAAGAGAAGGCAGCAGTTTAAAAATAAAACAATTTTAATGACTCAAAATGATACTTTTCTCAGTCATCGCTTACGTTTCTTTCAATTCTGAAGTAGAAATTCAAACCGGATGTAATGCGACAATACTTAAACAAACAATTCTGTACTCATTTCTGGGATTAGTTTTGTTTATCAAATTCACAGGATATCATTGGCTTTTTAAATATCAAATACCTTTAATAGTGTAAGAATATTAATGAAAATAGTTGTACTTGCTTTATTTAGAATGAAATCATTTTAAATTTACAATTTTGTGTCTAATCTGCAGAAGAGAATTTCAAGCATGCGTATTACATAGTAAACAAAGCATGTGTGTTAGTAGTGAAAAATACTTTTTTTCTACGTAAATTAAATCAAATTTTAATTAATTTTAAATAATAATTGACAATTGAATTAGCTGAAAAGTAATTAAATAATGAAGACAGTTGGTATAGAATTTTAATTTCTTTTTATAATATTAGTTTAGAGCTTGTGATTAATAGGCGGGTGTGAATTAAAAACACAGGTAAAGAGATTATCGATCATTAGCCAATAGCTCCCCGAGGCATTAATATAGTTATTAGGATTGTAAAATTGCTCTCGGGGCTGTAAAAATCATACATGTATATACAGGCCAACAGAATCTAACTAAAAATTTTCAAAAATTGAGCTCTGGGCCTGTAGATTTAACAGTTCATCGTGAAGACTGTGCTGTCTAAAAACTTTCCTAAATACTTTCGTTTTTCTGTACTCATAGTAGATTTTGGGGTGTAATAACAACCATATGTAACCGGAGAGCACGAATTTCATTACAAAATTGCTTGTCTCCACAGGGACTCGAACCCAGAACCTCTGTGTTACAAGGCAGCGCATAAACCGACTGAGCTACAGAAGTACTTCCTTAGCTCAACCGCTTACGGCTGACTAAGTATCTACCAAATGTTCTAAGGGAAGCAATCCAGTCACACTTCCCCCACCTCAAGAGTCATCATACCATTATGACTCTCACACAAACATACCCTAGCTAGAATTCCTCTCTAACTACCGTGGGTTTTTTAGTTGGGCGCCAATGTAACCGGAGAGCATGAATTTCATTACAAAATTGTTTGTATCAACCGAGACCTCTGTGTTATAAGGCAGCGCGTACACTGACTGAGCTAAAGAAGTACTTCCTTAGCTCAACCGCTTACGGCTGACTAAGTATCTACCAAATGTTCTAAGGGAAGCAATCCCGTCACACATATTTTTATTCCTACAGATGAGCCCTAAGGTTTGATGCATTGTCAAGAAACTTTTTTTCACTTTGAACCAGCAGCTTTTACACTTAAAAAGAATTGATTAGAAAACATATCCGCCTATCAGAAGCCGTTAAAATGCCTTTGCAATAATTTGTCCCTAGATCTTGCTTAGGGATTCCAAATGATAGCAATTCAGAAAATCACTCAATGCAGAATTTTAAAAGAATGGATTTACCTTGCAAATAAAGCAGGACTATGGGAATATTTACTAGCCTTTCCAATACAATCAAGAAATGTATGCAAAGTTTAATATTAGATCTGTTTCTGTGATTTATTTTCAGTTTACCATGTTTACTTTCGTTTTAGAAATCAGTGATAAGTACTTGGCATTTTCAGGTAAATATGCAAACAGTGCTATTAATTTTTGATAAATAATATCTGGGTGGTTTTTATTCTGACCTTGTATGACGAAGAAGTAAATGGCAGTGACATTTTTTTCTATATTTTGTGTCGCTAGTTGGTCGATCGGCAGCTACCGTCTGGTTGTTTGTAGCAAGCTCAATGTGTAAGATTAACCCCCTTGACTTTAGATGTGTGCATATACGCTGATGATTGAATGAAGCTTAAAACAGTTCTTGGTGCTAAGTCGAGACCTTGAAAAAGCCGGCGTCTGTCATGTTTAAACTTTGGTGCACGTTTCAGTGTTCAACAAGATGGACGCAACTTTATCCCAGAGTGCATTGTTTACGGAAGTACTTTAAATCGTCCAAAAAAATATATATAAAATGCGTACTACAATTTCCGAGTATGGTCCATTAATATAATACAAGGGTCCTCATTAATGCAATATATTGTTAACTCAGTTAAAATTAAATAAAGCAATGGTAAATTAGGGTAGATTGGTAAAATTGTAATGACAACCTTCAATCTGGAATTATGAGGACTTGATTTCTTCTACAGGAATTTTATCTAAAAAATCACATTTCACAATCTTTTTTTTACAGTGGAATACAGTTTTGTATTCAATAACATATTAAAAACTAACATATTTTGGAAATACACCTTTATTATTCTTTTTTCATCTTGTGAACATTCATAATATTGTTCAATAATTACATCTAATGATGTAATAAGAATGAATTTTGATTTGTTAATCTCTAGCTAGAAACAGACATATCTGGTACGTGTCAAACAGCCTTTTTGGCTACCATTAGCGTCAAATTGGTAAAAATCTCACTGTGATTTGTCACAATATCCTTATAATCATTCGTCACAGGTCTCAAATAACAATCTTTTACCATTATTTTTTTTTTAAATAAAGGTAACTCGGCGTGTCCATTTTTTTTTTATCGTCTATAGTGTAAATTTAATCGTCATGCACCAAAAGTTACTGTTAACCTCAATTTCACCATTATTTGTCATGAAGGTACCCCAATTCAATCCTCACATAAGACACATGAAGATATAGATTCTACCATAATAATAAAAATGATTCAAGTGTAATATGATTATGAGCATTGAACAAGAGCTTTTAAAATAATTTTGTCTTCCTGTACATATTTTTTCAGACTGTACCATACTATGATCTAGAACTATCACACATATGTCTTAATTAATTTTAACATGTTTAATATAATTCGAATGAACCATTATTATCTGTTAATTATGTTATAAGTATTAAACTGTATTGTAATTATAAAATATGTCCTTGAAAAGGCACCTTGATTGGTTGTTAAAATTATCTCCAACAATAGCGCTTTTTTATTTTTCTGTTTTCTTCATAAATATGTTTTATGTAACTTAAGTTTGCTTTTCTTTTTTAGTGTCTGTGACCTTGATTAGAGTTGAAAATATTGAACCCAAATCAAGTCATAATCTTTTCTTTAAATGTGATCCAAGTAAAACATTTCCATTATGTCCTTATATAAAAGTTTGTTTTTTATTTTCCAACAAAATGAATGTTCTCAAATTACCATTATTTATAATTTGAAAACATAGAACTTTCCAAAAGTAATTTGGATATATTTTTAATATCTGAAACATTACTTGACATCAGAATCACAGTTTGAACCTTCTCTCAATAAATATGAACACAATTATACACCCTTTTTAGATTTAAATCCTATATATGTATGGTTTTCCAGCTTAATAATCACCTAGAAACATGTTCAACTGACTGAAAAACAGCCTTAAAAATATAATACTGGTACCCTTACTCTGCAGAATTCACCATTTCAGAATCTAGTGCATTGGAGGTGAAATGTACACCAAAATATTTCAATTGGTTTAGGAATAAAATAACATAGAGTCATTAGCCAAAATCCATTGTTCTTACACCAAAATTTCAAGAATAATCGTTTTACCCATAGGTCTTTAGTTTCAGAAATGGCAAATTGGAAATGATTATATTATTGAGGTAAATGTAAGTGACCTATTGCTTCATTTATATTAATTAAGAAACTGACATTAGCATGACACCTTACTACATAAATTGTATCAATTAGCCTTGAAATTATTTGTGCCTATAATTATTATAACAGGGTGCTAAAATATCCCAAAAAATAGAAAATTAAATGGGCAAACAATGTATTGTTTCATTCGTTTTGTGTTTTGTCACTTTGTGTTGAATGTATTGTGTTTTGCTTTTAAGGTGGAGTGACTTGAGTTCATCTATGGTCAGTTACATCAATTCAAGGAATTTGGCTCAATTATAACAACATAAACAAATCATGCATTTTTTTTATTAACAATAGTGTATAAAAATATATAATCACATGAACAATTAAAAGAGATCATTATTATCACAGTAATATTAACTTTATAAAAGATCTACTGCTAATTATTTTTCAATTTTCATTTCTCATCTTTTTTTCATTGAGTCAGTTTTAATTTCAAAAACATAAATGGTCTTTCCTAAGGTGGTACCTAACACTACAGGGAGATAACTTTGTAAAATCAGCTAAATGTTTTAATTACGTTGTTTTGTTAAGGGAATATTAAGCTTCTCAATGATGAAAATTGTTTGGCAAACTGCTATATTGAACTAGTGTAATGTTTCTGATAAAATGGTTGGTTCAAATTTTTTGAAACTTTTATATTTTTGTCAAAGTTACAAAGTAAATACTTTGTCAAATTTTATGAAAATTAAACAAGCCAAATTAATTTTAGTGAAGGTGTTGGGTACCACTTTAAACGTTGTTTTTTTTTAAATATGAAACAGGTTTGTTTTAATTTAGGAGGTTAGAGTACATTTTAACATCAAGTGATTTTTTTTTTAATATTCACCTGAGCAATATTGATTTCAATTTCTTCAAAAAAAAACTGGAATTCAGGAAAAAATGCATATATGTAAATTCAAAATTTTAATCCCAATAACCAAAATAATAACTTAAATACTTTACAGTACAGAACAACTTTGTTTTTCAGTAGAATGGGAAATTCTGTTTCAATTTCATTTAACTCTTACCTACTACCATTATATTGACTTTCTGCTAATCATCTCCACACAAAAACTCAAAAATTCATGCTGTTTTGTAAAAAGCAATTTCTTTTTTAAGTAATTGTGTTTGTCATCTGAGATACTGTTTGAATGTTCAATGAAAACAAAGTTGCACTGTGTTAAATTTATCAAAAACCTTGGCCCATTGTGCACTTCAAACATTAACAAAAACAGATTATTTGGTGCATTCAAAGAGTTTATAATTATATTCATTTAATTTACATGTTTGAACTTTTGTGCAAAATTGTAAGTGATAAATTTGTATATTACACAACTCTTGATCTCTATATATCGTGTAATAATTGATCAGTAGTAGATGCTTGTCTTTTGACTCTAAATCTTAATCAATATTATTAAAAAAAAAACATATTTGTGAATAAGTGACCGTTTGTTTAATGAAAATCAAGATTAAATTAATCATAATCATACTTAAACATCTATTAATGCTGAGACCTGATACATTTTTCTTATTTCAAAATCATCTTTTAAAACAATAAGCACTAACTTTAAATTATCATCACAAGGCAAGATATTTGGAAGACATCATTAAAATTTTGCCAGGGAAATTAAATAAACAGACAAAGATAAAACTATAACTCCTTGTTTAAAGATCATGTTTAAACTTTAACAATTAGTATTATGCCTTTTTTAAAATAGAAATACTTTTAGAATTTTCAATGAAAAAAAATACATCACAAATTCGTTAATTATTATTCAAGAAATATTTGTAAACAGAGATATACAAGCAGGTTAACCTGATAATAAATGATGCTTATGGGGAGATAACTCTGATGATACTAATTCCTTGGAAGACATAACTTATTTTCTACTATTGTTAATCATTTTGTATTTGGTTTTAATAAGTTTTGAGCAAATATGATTTTCTACTATCAAAATATGTGATCAAAATAAATAAATCCATTCAAATTAAAGTAAATAATCACAATATTTATTGGACAGTAACTTTAATATATTGTTAAATTAAAATTAAACTCACCAAATCAACACCAAACTGATGATTCCTAGATAAATTATCTTTTGAAATTTGCAGATTAGAAAACATCACGTTTGTCGTTTAAAATGAGAGGAAGTATTTTGGTTTCCAAAAACTCACTATTCAACAAGTCTAGCCAAATTCAATGCATTACAATAGGGGAAGCACAGTTTACACTCTTTCATATTTTGATTAAAAACAATATTTTCATGTATTTTTCCTGACACATTTTCATCAAAAACTAACTTTTTGATAATTATCATTTATAAAATATTTGTCAAAACTTATCTTCGTCCCTGAACATCTGAACTTCAATAATAATAAAAAAACAACCAAAATAACAACAAAATAATTTGCAACAATAAAAAAAATTTATATAAACATTTACAACATTTAGAATAATAACAAACACAATAACCTGTCCATCTACTCAACCACATCACTGAATTATATAATCCTGATACCTTTGATATATAGAATAACCATACATTGTCTCGAAATATCAATGTTATTTGTACAAGGCTTAGAAACAGGTAGAAAGCGAGGCTGTGCCGAGCATTTCTACCTGTTTCGAGCCGAGTACAAATAACAGATTGATATTTTGAGACAATGTATGGTTATTCTTTATATACTGCAACTCTTATAACTGTTCAAAATGAAGTATTTAGGGTAAAAAACGTCATTCTTTTATTGTGAGCGGACAACGTAAAATTGCCGCGAACCTGTATGTTTTATTTACGTCATAAATAGAACTCTACGGAAACGCATTGTCAACGTCATAAACAAGGTGATATACGGTCAGTGACTGTATATCACAAATAAATATACAGTCAATGCAATTTGACTGCTCAAATAGCACAGCTGCAGTATATAACTATTTACACACCACTGGGTTGATGCCACTGCTGGTAGACGAGGGTATCACCAGTCCAGTAGTCAACATTTCCGTGTTGTGGTCATTTTTTATAAATTTCCTGTTTACAAAACTTTGAATTTTTCGAAAAACTAAGGATTTTCTTATTCCAGGCATAGATTACCTTAGCTGTATTAACAGGCGTATATGGCACATTTTTGGGGAATTTTGAATCCTCAATGCTCTTCAATTTTGTACTTGTTTGGCTTTATAAATATTTTGATATGAGCGTCACTGATGAGTCTTATGTAGAGGAAAAACATCTCTGGCGTACTAAATTATAATTCTGGTACCTTTGATAACTAATTATATATCCAATAAACCACACAGCATATTACATACTGTGGTTTCATTTATATTTATGGTTAACCAATATTCTTGGAATTTGTGGAACAAATCACAATTATCAATACTGTAAATTCAGAAATTATTGCGATGATTTTATTATTGCAAA
This sequence comes from Mytilus edulis, assembly GCA_019925275.1. Taxonomy (NCBI): domain Eukaryota; kingdom Metazoa; phylum Mollusca; class Bivalvia; order Mytilida; family Mytilidae; genus Mytilus; species Mytilus edulis. Next base: position 44,309,241 of record CM034357.1, on the reverse strand, counting down.
AATACAGCAGGGTAATAATCGCAATAAGTTAAACATGCAAATTTTTTATATATGCATTAAACAGGATTTTCATCAATATTGCAAATCTTCAAATCGAAACTTAGTCTAAAATGACAAAATTACAATTATAAATGCATGCAATAGTTTCTGAATTAACAAATCTTGAAAGTGAGTGGATTTTGTTTTAACAGAACGAGTAGTTGTGATTGAGAAGCTGGATAGGTTTTAACATGCTGCATGATGGCGAATAATGCTGAATTAATTTTTTCAAATAATAGTGCTTAATTTAACTATTTATAATTCTCCTTTTCATAATCTAAAGGACTATGGGTAATCTAATTGTTTGTACACCAAAATGAAAATAAAGTTACGTCATTGCTTGAATTTCCAATGATTAGAACTTTTTAAACCAATCAAAACTTTTTGGTGAACACTTTTGAAAATATTACCTAGAATGCATTAGATTCTGAACTGGAGAATTACCTTTAAACTTCATTGCACTCATTGTTATGTAACTGTCTACTTTAATAATAGCATTCCCATGCATACACTTCATCATTTTTTCACACACACTAAATCACTATTATCACCACACATACTTTACCATTTACAAATGTATTAATTTTTCACAACATACACCATATAATTTATTAATTTTTACCATCCACACTACACCATTTTTTATTTTTGACCACACACACTACACCATATAGTTTATTCATTTTTTGGCGTCCACACAACACTATTTTTTTCATTTTTCAAAATCCACACTATACCATTTAAACTAAATTTTCATCACACACACTACACCATTTTTTATAATTTTTCACCACACATCCTACCCCATTAACAATTTTTCACCGTAAACACTAAAACATGTATCCATTTTTGACAAACAAAAAATGTATTTCAATAAATCTCAAATAACCTTAATGTAAATAAATTTATGATATTGGATGGAAAGAAATAGTCTAAATTAAAAATGACTATTTTTCACTGGTGCTTTTAAATACCGATACTAAACAAACTATATAAATTAGTTCTAACAAAATCTTACATGTGTTATCTTAAGTTCCCTGCAAGTTTTAAAATGATCTTTTATGAGTTTGTGTGTTTCAAATACACAAAACTGTAAATTAAGAAATCATTGTGTGCATTTATGTTGCAATCAGTGGCGGATCCAGCCATTTTAAAAAGGGGGGGTTCCCAACCCAGAGTAAAGGGGGGGTTCCAACTATATGCTCCCATTCAAATGAATTGATCGTCCAAAAAAAAGGGGGGTTCCAACCACCGGAACCCCCCCCCCCCCCCCTGGATCCGCCACTGGCGATTTTTGAAGAATGGACAAACATGAGAGATTGATTATCAAGATTTATAGAAAATCTGCATACAGATCTATGTATGAAATATCAGAATGCGAGTATTTATTATTTCAAAACCTCACCTAGTCCCATTATTTGCATTAATAAAAACCTTGCAATAATTTCTTAATTCACAGTGTATGTCTGGTTATAAAAATGGAGTTTTTTAATGTAATATGGCTGTCAATAATGGTGCTACTATTGGGGTTTTGGATAAAAAAAAATTGTCCTGATTTTTTGTAAAGTTGTAACTTGTAATCTCTGTCCTGCCTTTTTATTTTTCACTCTATTCGGTCCTGCCTTTTTTATTAGCTTATCCTGACTGTTTTACATAAATTGTCATCCTGCCATTTTTTTTGCCAAGTTGCTCATCCAACCTTTCTTTTTATGCTCAAACTCCTGTCCTGCCTTTTTTTTTTTAAATTTCATACATAAAAATCAAATGGTAGCTCCCTAATGGACAAACATCAAAACTATGCAGCAAGCTCTAAATAACCCTGAGTATAGACATGTCTTGGACTGTATATAAAAATGATGACATATGATTTGGTGTAAATTCAAAATTCTTTAAATGAACAAAAATATAAAAAGACAGTTCAATTCAACCACTACTGGCACACACAAACATACTATATGAGGATTAATATAGAGTTTAATGAGTTCTATAGTAATTCCAGAAGACTAACCTAGAGAACCAAAGAAATCACATTAACTTCAAATAGTTGGGATGGGGTGAGGAAACAAGTTATCTACCTTGATTATAATATAGATATTTCAGATATGCCACAAAATGTGATATTTAAATGAAAATAGTTCTAACTAATATCTGACAAAATCAAACGAACATTACACATCAAAAATATTTGGCACTTTTTTTCAACTATGAGCACATTTGAATTCCACATTCTAATGGAATTGATAATCATGAATACTCTTTTACAATTTAGGACTGACATGACAAGTTTACATGACAAGCCTTACATGACAAGCCTTGCATGACAAGCCTTACATGACAAGTCTTACATGACAAGTCTTACATGACAAGTCTTACATGACAAGCCTTACATGACAAGTCTTACATGACAATTAAGTCTTCCATGACAAGTTTTTGACATATTTTTAACAATAACAACAATATCAAAATAGAAAGCACTAAAGACTATTTTGGCAATAGCAAAAATATCCCGCACCCAATTGCACTATTTATACATCTGTGTATGTATGTGTAGGTAAAATGTACAAGTCACTGTCAACAAATCAACATTGCACTCTTTTCTATAATATTACACAAGCTTTGGATTCATTTCCACCTGGTTTCATTTTCTTTTTCTGTTTATCAATTGCATTAGCGGTAAAAGCAACATTTTCCATCTTTTGCTTGGTTGATTTCTCTTCTGCTTCATCAATGATTCCTGGAAGTTGACGGAACAAAGAATTTTTGTCTTCTATCACGTCTAAGGCATCATTACCTTCCAGTTTTGCAGCTTCTTCTAATGCTATTATGTCTTTAGCCTCTTTGAGTAATATTTTAATCTTATCCTCTGTGATTGGATGAGTATGAATATATCGAATCCTCCCTATCTTCGCTCTGTTTACTGCAAGTAATAAAAATAATACATTTTACTCCTTTTCTTTTACAGGCACCTTCAACTAACAACTTTACAGTTTATTATAAAATTGTATAAATAAGAATTGACTTCATTAAGCAATAAATTTAGTAAACTTCGATACAAAAGAACAACAAAAATGTAAATTTACCGGTAAAAATGTTGTCAATATAAGCTGGTTTTGGGAAATGAGAACCCCTCCCTCAACTTGAACGGTAGTATTAAACCACCTGCTTGTACATGTAACCATCAAAGGTGTATGAATGAATAAAGAGCCACATGTTGACATAAAAATTTTAGCTAAAAAACTGTAATGTAAAACCACCTGGTAGTGTTTATTACAATCCATATACTGTAAATTCAGAAATTATAAAGATGTTTTTATTATTGTGAAAAATGCGACAGGGTTATAATCGCAATAAGTTGAACCTCGCATTTATTTATTTTTTATATGAATTTAACAGGATTTTTAACAATATTGCAAAAATTAAAATCGCATTTCTGTCTAAAATGACAAAATTGCAATAATAAATGCACTTAATAATTTATGAAATTATAAGTTTGTACTACATACTACAACAGACATAGTAAGACACTGAATAAAACCTATAGCTATATAATGGTAAAACGTAACTTTTAGATATATTATGGAACAGCATAAAACCTACCTCCTGGGTAAAGTAAAACTGTTGCATAAAATCCCCCTGGTGGTTCATATGACACTCTTGTAAGTGCTATGTTCCTGTTTATACACAGATAGCAGATCACAAGTCTATTTTCTTTCTTTTCTTGTTCACTTTTTGGTACAATGATTCCCCAGCCTAGTGTATCTCCAACTGACACTGATGATTCAGCTAAAATTCAAAACAAAGAAACTACATTTGTCAGAATTGCCTTTTGAAATTTTGATCAGTATTAATAATGTTTGCTACTTCCTTTTTGAATTTTGGCCAGATTTGTTTTGGGAAATCCTCTGGTTTTATCAATGTATTGCCTTTAAAAAAATGCCCTCTAACCCCTACTTTTCTTTTCATAATTTTATTACATTTAGTTTAAAAAGTCATATTTGAAAATCTTTTGAAAGAAAAAAGGTGTCAATGTTAAATTTAAATTTATGTAAAATCTTGAGAGAACAATTTCCAACCAAATTTTCAATAAATTTCTATGGCTTCTATCTTATTGATTTCAATAAGCTAAGAAATATGGTGGAAACAACAGATTTGAAAAAAAATTGTGATTAGTTTCAAATTGTATTATGTTATGTAAAAAGAAATATTTTTATTATTATTATGTAAATTCTAAACAAAGAAATAATAAAATTAAGACTGGAAATGGGGAATATGTCAAAGAGACAACTACAAATGGAAATTTGTCCATGAAATGGCCCCTAATAAAATTTGCACTACTTCAGTGAAAATGGAAATTTGCCCATGAAAATGTAAATTTGTAAACTAAATGCATGTTTGGAGTACAAAACTGTAAGCCTGGCATCTTTAATGAGTTTGTCATGTTGAAAGATTTTGTTAATGTTAACTTTCAATGATACACATTAGTTTTTTTATCTACATTAATTAATCATAATCAAGAATGTGTCCCCAGTACACGGATGCCCCATCTGCACAATAATTTTTCATGTTCAGTGGACAGTAAAAATGGGAGAAAATCTCTAATTTGGCATTAAACTTAGAAAGATCGTATAATAGGAAACATGTATACTTAGTTTCAAGTTGATTGGACTTCAACTTCATCAAAAACTACCTCGACCAAAAAGCCTTAACCTAGACCAAAAACTTTAACCTGAAGCGGGACAGACGGATGAACAGACGAACAAACAGACGGATGCACAGACCAGAAAACGTAATGCCCATAATTGGGGCTTAAATTTTTTTTCTTCCTTTACATACCCTCTCCTTTTGCTAAAAATCTGATGAAATCTTGTCTAAAGTTAGATGACATGGTAACACTAATATCCTGAAAACATGGAGATGACAAAGCTATCCCAGGTGGTGGTATTCCATCCGCATTGGAGCCAAATTTATCTACAATCTGTATCTCAAAATAGTTGAATTCTGTAATTAAAAACATAACCATTAATACATAAAAAGTAAAATCCCCAAAATACTGGAAAATTCAAAACTGAAAGTCTCTAATAAATGGCAAAATTAAAATCTCAAACACGTTAAACAAAATGGACAACAACTGTCATATTCCAGACTTGGTAAAAACATTTTCTTAAGTAGAAAATGGTGGATTTAACCTAAAAGCATTGTTGATTTTCAATAAAAATATTTTGTGTTCATGAAGGGGATTCTAGTCATGAATCAATGCACCATTTTCTGTGGGTCTCATTGGGGTCTAAGCGTGACGCGGGATTGTCGATTTTTGGTAAGCGTGTCGAAGGATTGCTGATTTTTGGTAAGCGTGACACGGGAAAGTCAAATTATTGTGTCGTGAAAACGGGAAATGAGTTCTAGCGGGACCCGGGAAATGACAAAAAATGACAATTGCTTATGTACATAGTGTAAGCGGGATATGGGAATCTGACAAAACAGTTAGCGGGATCCCGGATAGGAACCCCCCAATGAGACCCCCTTTTCTTCCATTATTATATGCAAAATAGATCATGCAACCTCTCTTTCTGATAACACACGCTTAATTGATCATACTCAAAATCAGTGAAGAAAGGAATACTTTGATGAAAATAGTCATTTAAGAAATAATTGATGCAAGCCATACTTTATTGTAGTTTTAACATGGGTAGGCATTATATTCATGATTATTTTGCCTGGGCGATAACGACAAAATCAGTCAATTATGATATCGTCTAAAAGAAAGTCTTCATTTATCGTCAGACACCAAAAAATACCATTAACTTCATTTGGCAAGAATTTTTACTGTTATTTGGAATGAAGGTACCCCAATTAGGACCCTCAAGAAAGTCTTACTTATTTCTTCACTGAGTGGATATGGACACTGCAGGACTTCTGCATCTGTATGTTCTGGTATTGTTACCACCTTTTCTTTCTCATTAACCTTTGACCCTTCTGGGATAATCCAATAGTTAACATTATCCTAAAAAAAAATATAGAACCATTAAATCCTAATTAAAAAATAGTTTAGCAGTTTTAAAGTTTTGTTTCCTTGAGTGTATTACATTGTACCAATAGGTTTTAATTTTTGATTTTCATTGGTACAGATAAACCATGAATTAAAATGTTCTATGAATTACACATAACTATAATACCAATGTCACACATCAGGGTATAGCTCTAACGTATGCCGGGCATGGTAAACATTATGTACGCCCTTAATACGCTAGTAATTTTGGATGCATTCAACTGTCAATCATATCTGTATTGTGTGCACAAGCGTGTATTGGGCTTACGAGAAGCAGACCTAAGCGTTTATTTGGTGTACAAGTAACGTAGGTTGACGTATGCCTGGTGTTTGTGAAATGTAGATGGAATGCACACTACGAAGGAAAAAAAGGCTCTTAAACATATATGAGTCGCATCCCTGTCGTATTTTTGACGATAATTCGTGCTTTTGATATGTGTCTGTGACGTTTTATTATGGAGTGTTTGTTACAAACATACCCCCATACGTTTAAGTTAAAGTCGAACAATCTTGAAGCGTAAATAATGTGCTCTAAACGTGTCTCAAACTTATCTGCAGTGTTTTCAACGCGCTTGTAGGGTGTGTATTACCTGCATGTAGCGTACAGGTATACGCTAGACAAACGCTTGAGTTGGGTGAAACTTCTTATGCTGCATAAAACTTTTCTGGAGTTGAAGTATTCACCAAGGGTATACCCTTGCATTTTGACTTACTTCAAACTTATGCAACGCGCGTTTAACCATAGCATAGTGTTTCTCTGGCGTGCAACTAACGTATACTGACTTTGTCAATTTTCTCTGTACGTCTGGTGCATGCCGGTCTTCACACCAATGTGTGACACCGGCATTAGGTTATATGCAGACATTTATAGCAAAACCAAGAAATCAAGTAATCCACGATTTGATTCCAACAATTCAACATTTGACAATTTAATAGCAATTTAAAACTATTGGTATGTCTAACTTTCCATTTACATTTAAATTTTGTAAGTCATAAATCCATTGTAATACAAACAATACAGGTAAATTCAACATTGCAAGCTATACACATGTTAACAAATTTTCTAGCAAATAATCAGTTGAATTGAATAAATTTTATTGAGTACTATCTATTTAATCAATTGTGCTCTATTTAAGGAGGTAGACCTAGATTAAGGGAAATAACTCTTAAAATCATCAGTACGTTTGTGTCAGCCATTTTCATAAATATGTTCTAAGCTTCTAGGATACATAGATTATTTCCAATCTGCTTCAGGTAAATGCTAAAAATTAACCGCCTTACGATTTTGGTTGTAAACTTAACAGAATTTATATAATAGGACACAATGGTAGTCAGGTCATAATTCTAATTTATACACAAACTCACAATTTCAAATGTAGGTCCAACACATAGTCTAGTGTGCCAGAAAACATCTACCACAACTTCATAACCATTTCCACAGAGGGCAATAGTAGGAAAATATTGACTTGGATCGTTAGCCATCAGGTATCTTAATCCTATAGGATGATAGTTCTTTGAGAACAAAACTACTGGAAGACTACTTTCAAACACTGAACAATCTAGTCCAACTGTATCACCTGAAATTGAAAGCATGCATAAAAATGTATGATAAGTCCATAACATCTTTGAATTAATCTTTCTATTTCCTGTAAAATGACTGTTAAGTGTTTCACTCAACCTTTTGCAATTCATTCAAATTTCTGATCCACTGGTTAATTACCCTATCACTACTTCAGGTATTCTGTCACGTTATATCATGTATATAATCACTATTCTATAGGGGGGTCTCGTTGGGGTGTTCTGATCCTGATCCCGCTAACTGTTTTGTATGATTCCCGTATCCCGCTTACACTATGTATGTAAGCAATTCTCATTTTTTTGTAATTTCCTGTGTCCCGCTAGACTTCATTTCCCGTTTTCACGGCACAATTTTTTGACTTTCATGTGTCATGCTTACAAAAAATCGGCAATCCCATGTCACGCTTAGACCCCAATGACACCCACTCTATAAAGGTTAAATTCAGAACAGTTTCATAAATAGGGTCAACAAGTTATCTCCCTTGTATAAATTTAAATATTATCTCCCTTTAAAATTAAAATATTATTCAGCTTTTTGATTACAATAGACCAATTCTTGTAGAAAAAGGTATACATTGCTTAAACTAAAGAATTAATACTTTTACAAGACCCAAAATGTAAGACCATACCAATATCTAAACTATACAGTTAGGTTCTTGAATTTATTCAAGTTTTCAGAACAAGCAACCAGTGATTTCTCAGATATGTGTTTAGGTTCTTGAATTGATTCAAATTTGAAAAAAGCAAAATAATGTAGAAGTTCTTAATTTTATTTCAGTTTTGGATACAAGCCAGAGAATGTTTCAGTTTTGATAAATGCATTGCCTTAAGTTGAAGGGAAATAACTCTTAAATCATAAGTATGTTTGTGTCAACCAATTCCATTGATATAGTCTAAACTTCTAGGTTTCATAGATTATTTCCCATCTGTTTCAGGTAAATGCTTAAAATACATTGATGAAACTTGACTTTTACAAATGCATAACTGATTTTAAGAGTTATCTCCCTGAACCAAGGTCTACCCCCTTCATTCATGTTATAAATACCTTCTTCATATCTTTGCCCATTTACATTGCCTTCATATCTGGTGTTGTAGAACATGCGACCATTTTGTGACATCCAGCCTACTGTGTTTTCTGTTTTACCAGGATGTTTACTCAAGTCAAAATTACTATCGGCAACGCCAGTAGTTACAACAGAATCCTCATCTGAAAATAATTTTTATGTTTAATTCGGTTTAAAAAATATATTTATTCTAATAGTATGATTAAGGTGCAAAATGTTGACTAAAAGTAAATTCTCAAGTAACACTTCAACCATACTTTTCTATTTTGACCCCCTCAACCAGATTGAAAAAAAAATTATTTTGGAACTTCAATATTGTTCATTGTTTTCTTGTTCATTTTTATTTTGAATGGTTAAAGCGAAACTAAAATAATACATTAACATATAAAATTAAACCAACTCTGTTTTGATGGAAAAATGTTCTTCTTTAAACTTATCCATAAACTTTCATTGATGTCATTAATAATAAATTTAAGAAAACTACTTAGCTATTTGAAAACAAGTTACAACTTCAAATAAAATCAACAATTGCATACTCAGAGTTTTTATATCTAAACAGAAGTAAGAGTTGTCTTCTGTTAGAGGCTTGCAAAACTGTATGGCATGAATTCCCATAGTCTCGGCAGGTAGTGTTATTCTACAGTACAGTTTACTCAGGTCAATGTCTGTTGACGGTTCTTTGGGAACATCCAAAACTAAAGCATCAGACTTACGGAACATTTTTATATGAATTTCTGCAACGAAAAAAAGCATTATTTTTAGTTATTTTTAATTGATTGTTCCATTTTCTATGCTTTCATAACATATAGTTTGTAAATAAAATTCATGAAAAATCATTTATTCACATCAAAGCAGAATTCAAATTGCTTCAAAATAGACTGTTACATAAATGGTTGTTGATACTTTCTGTATGCCTTATTTGTTTATCATTTCTTGTTTTTTTGTAAATCAGGCAATTAGTTTTCTATATAAAATTGTTTCTGATTTTCTCCGTCTAGAGCCTTTTACACATTACTATATGGTATTGGATTCATTGAGAGTCAGAATAGTGCTGAATTATTCTCAAACATAAATTACCACTACCGTATTTGATTTTTTAATAAATATCACAGGTTTAAACTGTAATATGTATTCAAGCATCAATTATCACTGAATAGGTCAACATTTTTTTTAGGGACCAGCTAAAGCATGACTCTGGGTGCAGGATTTTCTAGCTTTATTGAAGACCCATTGGTGATCTTTGGGAGTTTTCCGTTCTTTGGTCGGGTTGTTGTCTCTTTGACACATTTCCCATTTCCATTCTCAATTTTATCCTTCAATACTTTTGACCTTGAAGAATACTTGATGAGTTGCATTGTATTATCTGCCAAAAATAGTTTCTCTTTTCTACATATATATCTACTTTAACCTTTATAAGCAAAAAGGAGCAGTTTTTAATTTTTAATTTCTTTACTTTATTGTCAACAAACCTCTCTTTATACAATCTTCAATGATATGTTTGGTAGCCTCTTCTACAGCCTCTTTGAACACTCTGTCTAAATTATCATACACCTCTATAGTTCTGTTGGACTCAACATCTACTGAAACTTTTCGACCTAAAATAAAGGATATTCTAATGTAATTTTTAAGTAACATTTTTTTTTCCATTTTCATTTGCTAAAATTCATAGTCAAATCCACAGTTTACATGTTGTAAAGGAGTAACTGTTGAATGGTTTGGATAACAAATGATAGATTTTTCAAAATAGTTAAAAATAAAACACTAATGTAAAAAAAGCTGTTTTGATGCGATTCTATACAAATTGGAATCATAGAAGTTAAGGAATATTCCTTTCAGTATGAAATCAGACTTAGCTTTAAAAATGTATGAACCAAATCATTCATGAAATATGGCAGAATTTTACTTCATTTCAAATTTATAATTTTTTGTATGTCTGAAGTATCACCTTTTTTTTTTACTGCATTAGATCTGTACTGTAACAGTACTGTAGTTGAAGAGTAGCGGTTGTCGAAAGACTATTTTGACATTTCTGATTATTCAACAGGTTACCTACATAGTGGTTATTTTGATACATGTTTGTACTTAATCAAATGATATCAAATAAACAAAGTAAAATCAAACTTACGATTGGTGAAATTTTAAGAAATATAAGTGTTTTTGTGATAATTTTATGATAACATAAAACAGTTGATTTTTCCATTTTAATACCCTGTCCCAATCTAAATTTTTCACAGAATAAAAAAAAGCACAAATTTCTAAATTAATAGTACCAGGTATATAAATTTTTTAATAGACTAGTTAGTGATTAATTTGCAAGTAAAAGAAAATTGAAACCAATTAATACTATATATATTTTTTTTAAATAAGCATATTCTTACAGTTTTGGTCCAGCAGCACTAGAGGATAGAAGCCTCCCTCTGGTTGTATGATCATCTTTGCATAGATAGTAACAGTATTTTTGGTAACAAAGCACAACACCAACTGTGATTCTTTGTCATTGTATGCAGGATTATCTCTGGAATCTGGATGGTAGTGTACTCCCATACCAACTCTGTCATTTTCTTCTACTTTGTTTACTAAAAAATTTGAACACCTAGTTTTAGTTTATTACAAAATAAATAAGTCAGACAAAATGTCAAAAATGAAGGATCATTTATCAAAGTAGTAATTAAAATTTGACTGTTGAAAGTGGAGAAATATCGTAATATACAAGTTACAGTGGTGGAATCTGTTTCTCTAATGATTTCTATCCTTCCTTTTCAAGATTTGAGGAAAGTTGTGTACTTTTGATGTGACGTCATCAGGCATGGTCACCTTTTTTCATGACGTCACAATAAGAAAATTCAGAAGAAAACAAGAAAATCTAACGTCACAATTAAATTTGAAACCAATCATTTGCCGAGAACAGATTTTTCACTAGTGAGAAGTAATATTTTTCTCACACCGGTCAGGAAATGTGGAAATAGCACAAAAATTAGAGAATTCTAACTAACCCTTCACTGTTGAAAGAGGAGGATTATATTTCAACTCACCTTTGCCATCAGCCGTCCATGTCATGAAGTCCCGTAATATTTCACAGGTTGGTGACGGCTTTAGAGGACTACAATCACCAATCCCTACAGATGCTGCAGCGCCATCAGTGGTTTCTTTGATATATACCTCAAAATGAGAAAAACCTGCCAAATAGAAGTTTATTAAAGTACATTCAATTACTGGTACAGACAAAATCTTATTATCCAAGATTTACTTTCAAGAAATGCAAAAAGTATTGTAAATTTTGGTATTTTAAGCAATGTTTTTATTGTTGACAAAATTGCAACAAGACAGGTTAAGCAAAAAAAATCACAATTGAATCACAGAATTATCCCCCCTTTTAATCTGATATAAGTTTATTAATGAAAGTCAGTTAAATGTTTGCATAGAACTAATAAATAAATAGAAAGACACTGAATTTAATATTTATCAAAGGTAAATCTAAGGTAAATTTATCTAAATTTTTGTCATTTTGAATTGCATAACCTGACATATTTAAAAAGCTTTTGAAGCAGGCTGAAAAAACTTAACATTTGCAAAATTCAAGAATCTTTTACAAAAATCTTTCCTTTACAGTTAAAAAAAAATGTGTTATTAAAAAACATGTCTATAGCCACTGAAACAAAATTTATCATTTATAAGAACTTATTTTACACAAATGTAGTTAATGATGACACATTTCAAAAAAGAAATTTTTTTTTTACTCTTAACTTACCTGAACACAATGGCATAGGACTCTGTATTGGTGCTGTAGCAATAATTTTATCTTTTGCCTTGTCGAGTATAAACATGGTCTTTGACATATCAAAGTTTACTGAGGGGTCAGACATCCAATGTAACATATTTTTCTGTAGAAATAAAACAAAGATACCAAGTAAATTAAGCTAAATCTAAGAAGTAGCTGCACTTTTTCAAAGTAACTGTGCATTCTTGCGCCTGTCCCAAGTCAGGAGCCTCTAGCCTTTGTTAGTCTTCTATTATTTTTAATTTTAGTTTGTTGTGTACAATTTGGAGTTTAGAATGGCGTTCATTATCACTGAACTAGACAACTAGTATATATATTTGTTTAGGGGCCAGCTGAAGGACGCCTCCGGGTTCGGGAATTTCTCCCTGCATTGAAGACCTGTTGGTGACCTTCTGCTGTTGTCTGTTCTATGGTCGGGTTGCTGTCTCTCTGACACATTCCCCATTTCCATTCTCAATTTTATTCAATTATTTTCGTTTGTACATGTGCCAAAATTCAGTTTAAGGAAATATTTTAGTTTTATGGATAAGGGTACTATAAGTTTCATGGTTTGAACAAAAATTGTATATAGATATATGATTTCATGGTTTTGTCAAAGTGTGCATGGTATTCAATAGAAAACTTGTCCTATGTTAAACATTTAAATTCACTTTTCCCATGAAATTATACATTTAGAAAGATGTATCCAGTAGTGCTGAAACTGAAAGTGGCATTAAACACCAGCAATTATTCAATCAATCTAATAATTCATAAATAGTTACATTCATAATACAAAAAAAACATACTTCATCAAACTGTGGACTTCCAAAAACTGCTTGGGGCCACATGATCCCTAAATCTATTGGTCCATTCTCAAGTGTTATTGTAGGCAGGAACTTACTGTGGTCTGTTTCAAAGTGATACCTGCATATAAATGATAACATGTATATATTTCATTTATAGGAAAAGGGTAGCAGTCGCTGCAATATTTACTGATAGCTTGCCAAAATAAGGGCATGAATTGTACAAAAAAATGTCTAAGCCAAACTTAAGTCTATGAGAAATATATGTATAAACAGAAATTTATGTACTATGCTTTGTGGTTATGTTATGTTGTTTGATTGCTGACTCATTGATATATCCTTATATTCATATATATATATATATGTAATGCATAGTATTAAGTACTTTATAACATGTTTAAAATAAGCAAATATCTATTTCAAAACTCATCTTATGCAAAAAGATTTCAGTATAAGTGACAGATAAAAACCTATGTTGCCATGATATTAATAATTTATAAAATCTTGCATGCATTTATCATTGTGAATCAATGAAAGTTTGCTCACTAGTAAAAAGAAGGGACACAGATAAGGTAGATCTAGGTACTGTATTTTAGCTTCAGCGAAACTGTGAAAAAAAATTACGGAAGTATTTTCAATTTCAAAATCTGAGTACCTATTCAAAAAGGTCTTCAAAATAGAAAGTAGAAAGGAGCCAGACTCCATGTTGAAGGCCATACTTGGACATATAATTGCGAACTTTTTATACATTGTGACTTTGATGGAGAGTTGTTACATTAGCACTCATGTTCTTTTTAAAATATTCAAATTTAATCAGATTTATCTAACCTTGTAGCTACAGGTTTTCCATTTTTCACAAATGTAACTGTTGACATTTGTTGTCCAAAGTAGGTTACACATACTCCAAACACATCACCTGTCAGAAACAGAAAATTGTAGTCAAATCATGCAGCTTGCTTAAGCAATAGATGACAGAATTTGTAGGCTGGTCCATAATTCTAAAAACAAATTCTTGATTTACTTCTAAATATGTTCCCCAAATTGAAAAATATATGTACATATTCGTTGAAAGAAGATCACACATTCTAAAGTGATGTGTACTTGGCCAATTAACAGCTTGACTAATTAATTCACCATTAAATTTCATATCGATAATTTGAAGGTAAGTGTTTTTCCAGTTTCCTATTTTTGAAATTATTATGGTATATCGACGTCACCTATTATGTCTGTTTGTTTTGTTCACACATCTTTGTAAATATCATGGAATTTTATATGACTGTCAAACAAGTGAGAGGTTTAGCTAGCTGTAATCCGCCATTTTCTACATAAGAAAATGCCTGAACCAACTACCAAGTCAGCAATATGACAGTTGTTGTCCATTCATTTGATGTGTTTGAGCTTTTGATTTTGCCATTTGATTAGGGACATTCCATTTTGAATTTTCCTTGGATTTAGTAAGTTTGTGATTTTACTTTTTGAAACCATATTATTATTATTTTAAAACATTTTATTGCCATACATACCTATACCAAACTTTTCTCCATATGTATTAGCAATTTCTTTGTGCGATGTGTAACATTTTCCAGTATCACTATGGTAACCAACAGTGTTGTTCCAGTTCCCTGGATGAGCATCATCTTTGATGTCTGGTCCAGCAATACCTATTGTAACCTTACTTTTGGTCGCTATGAAAAAAAGGAATAATCAGTGACAGATAAAAACTGACAGTAACTTTTAAATCTCACATCATATAAAAAGATCCTGAAGACGCCACCCTTGTTGGCGAAACATGTGGACCAGAATAAACTCTTACCCTGCGCTAATTGATGGGTGTTGTTGTCTTTGTTGTTTTATTTTACGTATCTAGTGAAAGACAACTGTGAATACCTTTTGGTATCCACCAACTATTACCCAGCCGCACGATAACCACTTCAGGTGTTGGTTCATCTTGTTCAAAATCATATTAAAGAATTAAACTTGTAAGGATGATTCTGTTAAATTTATTCATTGTAACAATTTGTTTTCCAATCCAGGTGAAATCATGTTTTTATGAATAGTTTGTGGAGTATACTCTTAAATTGTAAAGTAACCAATGACATCAAGAACTAAAAATAAATCTGCCTTTCTGGCTTTCACAATACCTTTTCTTGCAATTTCAGCCCAGTGTTCTCCCCAGGGGGGCTGCAAAAGTATATCTTTGTATAAAATTCAAATATATCTTTAAATGTCCATAATTGAAACGAAAAAATATGATTTAAAATGTGATGGGCAATTACAGTCTCTTGGAATCACTATGATGAAATTAAAAATTAACAGTCTCTATAACAATTTTCAAATCGAACACACAATTAATGTCTAGAAGAATTTGTCCAAGTTTTAAGATGTCTTTCGCATAGGCACTATTCTTCTGGTATCAACTTCATTCATCTCATCTGCTGTATTTGGTAGGTCCTCTTTGCTGATCTCTAGCGGATAAAATTTGACGATCTGGGAAAATTGCTTTTTTCCACCAAGTTCGTGGTTTTTCTTCACGAACTTGCCCAATAACTCCGAAACAGATGTTGATTGTGTTGTCTCTACCCTTTTTATGTAACTCTCTAACGTTATCAGTTTCTCTGTTTTGTAATTACTTTTTTTGGTAAGGTATCGTGATCATGTTTCCAGGGCAACTTTGGTACGTATCTATTTTCATGAAATTCTACTGATGTGTTTTGGTACATATTTTCTTCATCATGTTGTGTATCGACTTCTCCTAGTGACTCTACTTTAAACTCTTCCGGTTTCTGATTTGCTAAAAAGCTGGGCATTCCTACTGCTCCCGATTTACGATTCACATCTGGTGATGTCGGACCAGACAACAGGTAACCAAGTTTAGATTTAACAGCTGTCGGACCTTTTCCTCTGATAACGGTATCTTCTATAAAATCCCAGTAAAAATCAGCACCTACCAGTAAAGATATACTAAAATTGTTGTCGTTCGTGATCAGGTGTGCTAATCTTAATCCTTCTACATGTAGATGTTTGCAATCTCGTGTTTTTTTTGCACTATAATTTGTGATCGGACTTGCTATAGTAGGAACTACTAAAACTTCAATGGGTATTTTCTCTCCTTCTATTGGTTCAACATATATAATTCCTTTCGGTAAGTGTCGAACTTTAGTGCTTGCATTTCCAAATGCAGAAAGATGAATAACTTCTGTACCTACTGCCTTTATGTCACGGCACCAAAAGGTATTGTAATAAACGACTTAAACTCGATACTTTGCGTTGTGTTACTTTTATGCTCAAAATCTATACAGTCCGCCAAAAGTTAAGCACCACCGAAATATAACTGGCAATATTTTTTTAACTATTGCAAAAAAAATATTAATGTTTGGTGTTATGAATTACCTTTAACATACACTAAAAAAATTCATTACGACCAAAAAGATTGCACTCCGATAAAGCAGTCAACCAACCTTTTATCAAAGGTCATATGTGCGTTTATAAATACACTGTTTCTCCAGGTGGTCGTGTAAGTGTTCGTACATTGGTCCGTCGACTTTATAGAGGCAAACGAAGAGCACGTCGTGGTGTATAGAGACCTGTACCTTCAAGCAGGCACTTTACTGTCAGGTTTAAATGGGATAATGAACATCTATGCTTGAACATAAGAACCTGACAAAACACTCATTGTTCAGATGGGAGTCAGTTTCCTTTACTGCCAGAAGACGCCATAATACGAATTTCGCAGGGGAAAAAAACGGCCTATGACCAAAAACAACATTTGCACAAGGACTGCATGCATTGCTGGTTGTGTTCCAGTACGGGGTTGCTTCTTATACCGTTATAAGCTGGGTATGCATATTCTGCAGGGTAACATAAACGGACAGACATACAGAGATTTGGTGCCTTAACATATTGTAGTCCGTCATTTTAGTAATCCCCCACTTGCGTCAACATTGTCAAGACACTTGTACCTGAATGACAACGCTATACCACGCAGGGCAAGAATTTTAACCGAGTCCAAAGAGCAACCAGCCATTTACACTAATTTTTGGCCTTCCTTGACTCCATGCATGAACCCTATCAAACATGTCTGAGATGCCATTGTCGGAAATCTCAATCGCAGAGATTCACCTTTACAAAAGTTTGTCGATTTAAAAGTGGCATTTGTTGTTTAATGCAACAGATTTCCTCAACTAAAGTTTGAAGGCTTGTACCGAGAAAGATAGGTCGTGTTATGAAACTGTACCGGAAATGAGGTTGTTACACATGCTATTGACTCAAATATTGACATTAAATTTGCCAAACATACCAAAGATTATGTGTAGAAAATTTTAATGGTATTGGGTGATTAATTGTTGTAAAAAAATAAAATCACAGTGAAACTTAAATTCCATTTCTTAATTGTGTAATTTACACTATTTCTATGAACGAAAAACCTATATGCATAGAACCTTCATAAGTGACCAAAATTATATTTGTGGTTAGTTTATGGTATACATTAGCAAAATTGCTATATGATTGTTTTCTATTTTTCGAGGAACAATTGATTTTTTAAATTTGAAAAAAAATCGATGCAATAAAAGTAGCTGGTGCTTAACTTTTGGCGGACTGTATATATCGAAGGCGCCCATACCAAGGTACAAAGTAACGTCATAAACATAAGACGTTAATACGGGAAACATAACGTTAACGTTTGCATTATATTCTCAACAAGCATCATGGTAATGTGATGTGATGCTATATTTCTTGATGTGATGCTCTCTGAATTGATTTTTCTTATAGATTATGTTATGGATGTGATGCTACAATTTTTAGAAACAAGATGGTACATTTGTATTTCAAATTTTTATGTTTACCAGGATGATAAATAAAATATCTTGGGAGAACACTGCAGCCTTCAAATAATCACTCTCAACATACCTCCTCCATTTCAAACTGATAATTGTGCGTAACATGCATGCAGTATGGGCTTTGTTCATTGTTGAAGGCCATATGGTGACCTATAATTGTTAATTTCTGTGTCATTTTGGTCACTTGTGGAGAGTTGTTTTATTGGCAATCATACCCCATCTTTTTTATATGAAATGTTTACCCTAAGTTATTAAGTAAGACCTTTCAGTCAATCAAACTCAAAGTTGACAAGCAGTAAGATATTTTGTCATAGAAATAAGAAGATCATGTGGTATGAGTGCCAATGAGACAACTCTCTATTCAAGTCAATATTCTTGTGAAAGCTGACTCTCACAGCCAAACAGCCCATAATTATAGAATATAAGGACATACACCACAAGCAAGGGGACACATTCTACTGCATCTACACAGCATGAACAACAAACCCAGAAGAATAATTTCCTTTCTATTCTGTCCACATACATGTACATTGTACTTACACAATGATCTAATCTGTCCAAAGAAGTAAGGATTCTGTGGTGTTAGTGGTTTGAGATACTGTAGAAAGTTACTGGTCTCTGAGTACATCTTGAGCTGTACATCACTAATGTGACCTGGTACTGGTTCCTGATCATTGTAAATTATGTCACCAGCGCAGCGATATAACACTGAAGTTTCCATATTTTAACCTGAAATATAAAAATAACTTTAATGATTTTAAGAAATGTAATAAAGGTTGAAAACATCAAACAGACAACTAACATCACAAGCTGTTGTCTGCTCTATGGTCGGGTTGTTGTCTCTTTGGCACATTCCCCATTTCCATTCTCAATTTTATTACTAAGATAATATTTAGAGACCCGTACAATTCTCCATAATTATAAATATATATACATGTAAAAAAATTTTGAACCCCAAAAAGTTAAATTTGCTCATCATAAGCTCCAAAGGCTGCTAAAATGATAGCAGGAACCTTTTGGGTCTGTTTACTAGTTAGTTATTACATTTACTATAGCACTGAAAATCATTCACAAGTTGTTCATCACCATGTAAAAATATAAAATATAACAATCAGTTCATTCTTTCTTTTAAGACTTACTGTAAGGTTCTTAATTTGTAACATTCACAAAATATATAAGATACATGTATTATAAAGATGGTGGGCTTAATGAAATATAAATCAGCAGGTCAAACTTTGTGTTTTTAGTATGAACATGTAAGTATATACATGTATATAGTGTAATTGTTTAACTTGTAAATAATGTAATTTGTATTTTATATACAATTTTTTTTGGTACTTCACTTGTATGTCAACCTTAACAAAGTTAATCATTTCTTAAATTATTTGAAATATTCAAGAGAATCAGGAGAATGTCTGATTATTTTATTACTTATTTGAGAGATTTCTTTTCAAGGTAATCTACTTTCAGGACAATTTTCTATGCATCACAATACAGATCATCACTTGAGTATAAAACTAGTAAAAACGTGTACATTCTGTCTGCTACATCAGCAGACACAATTTTTTTATACTCCCTGCATGTAGCTGGATTCATAATAGGGTCAGATA
The DNA here is from genome assembly GCA_019925275.1 of Mytilus edulis. Classification (NCBI taxonomy): domain Eukaryota; kingdom Metazoa; phylum Mollusca; class Bivalvia; order Mytilida; family Mytilidae; genus Mytilus; species Mytilus edulis. The sequence continues at coordinate 44,289,506 of CM034357.1, read as the reverse complement.
AATAAATAAATATAATTTTTTTCCAAATACGAGAGTACCGTAGACTAATAGGTAGGAGCTTTAGACTTCATACAGTTAGTTTAAGATAATTGTTATTTATCAACAAACAATAAAATAGTCAAAGTTTGTGCCCACAACTCTTGAAGTGTTGCAGATTCACAAATAAAGTGATATGGCCATTCTGTACAAACTGGTGACTTTGTTACTGGCTATGATAACAACCTTCAGCAATTAGAACTGGCCAAGTAGAAAAGAAATTAAGTGAGAAGTAATGAATTAACTATTCAAATATTCAAAACGTACACAATGTCAAGCTTAATCTTAAATTTCTGACAGTTATTTTTAACTCTCAGCAGGTGCACTGTTCCGTTACAAAATCAAAAGTCAATCAAAAATCCTGGAGTTAACATTGTCAGCTGTTGTGCTGTTATTTACTTTTCCATAAATGAACTATTGAAATTGAATTTAAAACGTTCATTGTAGTTTAAATAGGCTATGAAATTCGAGATCAAGGAATTTCTGTTGTTGCTACAACAAGCGGAAGTAAGCAAGTAACCGGAACTAGTTACAGCTATTCTAATTCGTGAATGAAACCGGACAAGTAATGCTAAAAGTATAGTGACAAACCCGAGTAAGACTCCAAATTGTTGTTCTATATTTCCATCTGTCGTTTTCATGTCTTCCCTAAGCTTTAATAGGAATATATGCTTCTTAAAGAGGTTTAAAAATATGTTTGCAGCCCTACCCAAGAAAATCTAATGGGTTTTTTTTTCACACCATTTGATTGGTTGGTTGGTTGGTTGGTTGGTTGGTTGGTTGGTTGGTTGGTTGGTTGGTTGGTTGGTTGGTTGGTTGGTTGGTTGGTTGGTTGGTTGGTTGGTTGGTTGGTTGATTGATTGATTGATTGATTGATTGATTGATTGATTGATTGATTGATTGATTCATTCATTTGGACACTTTTTGTAGAAATTTGTATAAAACCTTAGAAATGTTGTCGTACTTTATTCGGACTATAAAGTCCTATAAATATTTATCAATGCAAAATTCTGTGCGGAAGTAGAAATTGAAATCGAAGATTTGCATAGATTTATTTTTTAACATAACTTATTTGACAATAATAAAGTAAACCTTCTAACATAAAGAGTTTTTGAAAAAATGCGTATAATAGTACTATCTAATGATGATGATGATGATGATGGGAGTTTTTAACGATATTGATCATGACTGTCTAAACAACCCTCGCACGGTCGGGTACTACGGTGTATCACAGTCTTCTTAATAAATAGACAAGTAACTTAATATGCCCGTCAATCTCATTAATATATTCGTTTGTCAATGGATATTGCCTTTCAGGTAGTAAATAAACTCATCATAGATACCAGGACTAAAATTTGTATGTACAGTACGCCAGACGCGCGTTTCGTCTACAAAAGACTCATCAGTGACGCTCGAATACAACAAAAGTTAAAAAGGCCAAATAAAGTACGAAGTTGAAGAGCATCGAGTACCAAAATTCCTAAAAGTTTTTCCAAATCCAGCTAAGGTAATCTATGCCTGAGGTAGAAAAGCCTTAGTATTTCAAAAATTACAAATTTTGTAAACAGTTAATTTATAAATATAACCATATCAATGATAATTCATATCAGCACAAAAAGTGCTGACTACTGGGCTGGTGATACCCTCGGGGAAATAAATCTCCACCAGCAGTGGCATCAACCCAGTGGTTGTAAATAAACTCATCATAGATACCTGGACTAAATTTTGTATATACGCCAGACATAATATTGATTTTACATTTTGTTATAGTCATAAAAATTATGGTCCTAAATCCTGTAAAACGTACTTTGTACTTACGTTTTGTTATTGCATAAGGTCATGCTTTTCTCAGACTGTGTATATATAACGTCTTACTACTAAATACGTTGCCGGTTGGATGTGTCCTGAACTCCTGGTTGATTCGTTTTTTTCTGGGAGAGCATGATTTATTTATTAGTTGTTATTGACTTTGCACTACTAGTATACCTTTCAGCAACTACTTTTTTTGTGCTGTGTGCCAATATTATGAATAAAGTTACTACCAACTGTTTGTCTTTACAGTTTTTCTGATATTGTGCCGTAGCATCCTTATCAATAAGAACAGATCGAGCGCCCATAAACAAGTATAACATAACCGCATTCGTTATGTGTCTGTCCCAAGTCAGGAGCCTGTAATTCATTTGTAGTAAATGAAGGCAGTCTGTAATTTTTATTTTTGGTTTATTTTCTTTTTTTCTTTTCAGAAATCCGGTCATTGGGTTATTGTTTGAATTGTTTCATATTTGATAACTTCGTGCATGTCTTTTGTATGTTGAAATTGTAAGATTGTACACACATTTTTTTTAAAAATCAATGGCAAAATAAATTATAATATTGTATGCATATTACTAACAAATACTAATAGATGTTGGATGGGTCTGGATTGGAATTTGTCGAGAGAGCATGATTTATCTGTTAGTTTTACAGCAGAATGCATACAGTATGTAGGTAAAAGTAATATATTTGGTTAGCTTGCTTGCTAGCTGAACCGTGAAGCCATTATCATGTTAGGTATGCTACCCTCCTTTAAAGATTGGTCCGACATATAACCAATCTATCTGTCTGTATAGAGGTAGACTACTCCAAAAGGACGGTAGTATAGTTAACCGTAATGACTTCACGGTTCAGCTAACAAGCAAGCTAGCCAAAGATATTAACTTACCTACACACTCAGTCCATTTAGTTGCAATTGATCGTTAAAACTATACCTTTTCGGTAACTACATGTACTCTTGGACCGGTACTTTCTGTCTATTGTCTCACGGTATATATATTTTTTGTTTTTGGTGCTTCGTGTCAATAATATATATCAAGTTATTTCAAACTTTATTTGGTGAGGCTTTTTTTCCCAGTTTTTCTGACGTTGTGCTACTACACCACTAGCTGTCCAAGGTTAGAGGAGAGTTGAGCGCTCATAAACATGGTTAACCTCGCCACGTTCTGTATATATAATAATATATAGATGTGAGAAGATGTAGTATGGGTGCCAATGAGACAACCCTCCATCTAAGTTACAATTTGTAAAAGAAAAACCATTATAGGTCAAAGTACGGTCTTCTACACGGAGCCTTGGCTCACACTGAACAGGAAGCTATAAAGGGCCCCAAAAATGATTAATGTAAAACAATTCAAACGGGAAAACCAACGGTCTTAATCTATATAAAATAACGAGAAACGGGAAACACTTTTTATTTGTAAAATATTTTTTCAAAATACAGGCTATTGTTTCCGTAGTTTGAATTGTTTCACATTTTGACATGTCAGGTCCTTTTTAGTAGTCACCAACATTCACTCTTATCCTTATATGGACGTGCCTGTCCCAAGTCAGGAGCCTGTATTATTCCGTTGTCGTCGTTCAAGGCTGCGTGTCCTACTTTTTATTTGTTTATTATTTTAGCAAAAAAAAGGCTTTTGGTTTCCTAGTTTGAATTGTTTCACAATTTGCCATGTCAGTACCTTCTCAGTATAGTTGACTATACGGTATGGGTTTTGCTCGTTGTTAGTAAAGACCCGTCACGGTACGGTTATCTAGACAGTGTTGCTGACATCAACGTGTTTTTTACTCTGATGTATGCAGTTGTTTCACTGGCAATCACATCACGTCTCCTTATTTCTATAAACGAACAGCTTAATAAGCAGACATTGGTCAGATTTTGTCACCCCTTTTTTCTGAATCTTCCAATTAACTATCATCTGTGTGGATAGCCAATAACTCGACTTAATTTATATCAGCAATTCTTTCCGAGTGCTTTTGTCGTAGGCTCTGAAACAAATAATGTATGCCAGAGACATATAAACACATATATGTGCCTCTGTACATATCTATTATACAAAAGTTTTTAAGTCTTAACTGAGGTTTCGATAAAATCATAATAATTATTTGGTTCACTTTTCATTTTCTTGTGATTTTTTTTTAGAAAGCCTTTCACTAAGATATATATCAATAGAGACGGAATTTTAAAACTGTTCTTGGAAAGCATTCAGTGACAAAAATCCGTTTATTCGCTATATATTTGACAAAGTGTCACGGTACTTTTCTATCCCAAATTCATGTATTTAGTTTTGATGTTATATTTGTTATTCTCGTCGGATTTTGTCTAATGTTTAGTTCGTTTCTGTGTGTGTTACATTTTATTGTTGTGTCGTTGTTCTCCTGTTATATTTAATGCGTTTCCCTCAGTTTTAGTTTGTAACCCGGACTGTTTTTTTTTTTCTATCGATTTACGAGTTTCGAACAGCGGTATACTACTTTTGCCTTTATTTAACAGGCGTTTCCGGAAATTTCATAATAAAATCTGACTCTATCTAAATTTTAGTCAAGCATTTTTTTTCAGTTTCCGTATGAACAATCAGTATTGTTATATTTGAAATAGAGGTACTTTTGACAAATTTGTCGGTTTCCGTTTTTAAATGTTAAAGTCTCTAAGTTTTATCCCAAGATAAAATGTTCTGTTCATGTATTTAAACAATACACTGTTGACACAGATATATGTCTCGTCTTTTTGTGATTTCGAATATAATAAAAATGTGTGCTATACATTCTATATACACTAACAATGAGATTGAAAACATCATTGAAGCCGGTCTAAATCATCTCATGTACGTGAGTCGTGTTATACATACAAGGCATACGAACGGCCATGACGAAAGTTGCAGGGCCAAATATTATACATGCACATGAGATATTCAAATAAAAATATAAAGGCATACAGAATATCGTTAACGTATCATGACAGGTCACATTTGAAACTCATCTCAAACTTAACAGGAAAACTGGGCAATTTGGTTTAAAAGTCTTTAGATCATGGTCCAAGAAATCCTCAGCTGAAATTGAAACTCTTATAGCTTGTGTTCTGATTGTTTTATTACAGGAAAAGGATAAATGATTACATACTGAATAAATCAGTCCCTCCATACTGAATAACTCAGTCCCAGTTCACTTGAAAATTTGCCGGATATTGGACTACAATCATGAGTTTCGTTTGAAATGCATACTTTGTCACAGTCAATATTTTTCTTTACTTGTGTGTCTCAATTGACAACGAAGCTTAAGCATAGATAATTTTTAACAACTTAGTGAAACTATATATGATGGCTGACCACTTTATCTTGAACTATATATATAATAAATAAATATTTGGAAACCCCTGATCTTCTATTTCTATCATAGTAAAAATGGCTATGGATGTGTTTAAAGGTATAAAATCATAAACCAAAAAGGAAATATATGCAGTATAAACACAAAAAAAAAACCAACCAACCAAAACACAAAACATTGCGTACGTCGATAAAAATGTCAATAAGAAATCTCAAGTTTATGAGGCCCAAACTACACATAGCCAGAAATGAGTAGTGGTTTTGCTAATTAATATTCATAATATGTAAATGAGAATTGTACCACGTGATAGTAGTTTGAACTGGACTGGCTTGATAGGCTTGATATCATTAAAATCTTTAAAACACGGACATTATAAGTTGTCCGTCACAGAGTCCTTATTTACAATCACTTTGATATTTCCGTAAAGTTGTCAGGCGGTCAAAATCAAAACAATGAACGTGAATTTAGTGATTTTTTCGTGCTTTCGTGAGTTTATTCTTCTTGAAATAGTGACATTTTAATTTTACGTGGGAACCTAGAGTTCAACGACTACACATAGAAGGTTTGGACTTGCTTATTCTTTGGAAATTCAAGTTTCAAAATCCACCCCGGCAACATATTTTTGTAATGACCTTGTAAGCCAATTTTCAACACGAAGTTGGCAAATTTGACGTTTCAGCCATTTTAGCCTGTATTTTACACTGCAATGTTAAAGGCCTCTCGCTTCGATATTTAAAATAGCTCAGGAACCTGTATTTTTGCAACAACAGTCATTATGTTTCGTTTAAATGGTGTATATTGTTGTGTATATTCATTTTCTGCCCCGGCAACCTGTCTATCACTTAAATTAAAATTAAAAAAGACAATTTTTTCAAAATTCCCTATCATTTTTAGTAATTTCCGTGACCCGTATCCGATCTCTTTAGTATAATATTCAAATAAGCAAAGTGGCGTTGATTTCTGGATATGAGCTGAAAATTTCCAAATCTCCGGCCAGTTCTTGCTTGACAACTCTGTCTCACATGTCTGAGTCTGTGAAAAAATAATATTACCTTTACTTTCTTTTATAAATAAAAATAAAACGAAACTTACAACAGGGACTTTCTATACTAGTATAGTGTAGAAAGTAACTGCTTATAGGTGATTTGTCTGTCAAAATAATGATAAAGTTGCGCTCCATACATTTTTTCTTTTGTCAATCGGAATACCTCCGTTCGGATATTCTCTATTGTTTTCTTTAAAATTTGGTACTTTACTCGCCGACGCAAGGCGAAAGGGCTTGGTTATGTTTATATTGTATTAGAATCAGGTAATTTTTTTCTCAATAAATCAGATCAATCCATATATTTTTTTTTATCTGCAGATAATGAAACTTTTCAGGTCTTAATGTAACTTCTGTGGCTCTGCAAATTTATACACACTCAACCGGCATGACATTTTCTGTCAGAAAATCAAAACACACATGTTGCAAACATTTATCATATTTTTGTTTATCACAACAAATGTACAAATATGGCCGTATTTACACCTCCAAAAATAATGTTTACAGACATTTTAAGGCCTGGCATTCACTAGATATAGGCCTACAAGATTTAAATGCATTGTATGTTTTTTTTTTTTTAATTTGATTTGATGGGCATTTAATTTTTTTTTCGTTCCTGCAGAAGGTTTAAAGATATTAAAACAAACATCTGAATTGTATTTGATACTGTCCACTCAGTCAATATATAACACCCTGCTGTGGTGCAACTGGCCTATAGTTGTGTAGATATTTATCCTGCATGCCAATCAAGGACAATCAGTACAATACAAAACAGTTGTTACCTGAGAGGGAGCATCTCAAAGTTGTATCCCAACATAGTCCAAATAATTATGACGTCTTGAAAGGCTTTTATATTTTTTTTCTTTCGACGCCTAATTCGACGTCATTACGCCAAACTCATATTTTCAGTTGGACTTTGAGAAGGAATTGACTGCTTTTTTAAAACGTTTATCTGATTTAACATCAAGATGCTTCATATTAGGAGTATAAAATATATTTTTGAACCAAACTCGGTACATTTTGACGGACCTGAATTTCCGGAAAATGTAAAACAAACGTTCCGGAAATTCGGGTCTGTCAAATTTTACAGAGTTTGGTGTAAACTTATTTTATAATCTAAAAATAAACCAGATAAATGTCGACATGTTCCCGCCCCGGATGGAATTGTTACTTATATTATTATTTCTGTAGGGATTAATTGGAAATATTTTGCACAATTACAAAATGTAAACACATAAACATGATAAAAGGTAAGAATTTTTATATATGCAATTTTTTTAGCCTTCAATGAAAATTTGATGTCCAAATTGGGTCTCAAAGTTGAGAGCAAAATATGCTCTCAAAGTCCAACCGAAAATGGCGGCTTCAGCATTATGACGTCCAAGTAAGGCGTCAAAGAAAAAAAAACATAATAGCCTTTCAAGACGTCATAATTATTTGCACTAATCCCAACCTAGTTTGAATTTACACCTTCTGCAGGACAGGAAAAGAAAAATGCCCATTAAAATAAAAAAAAAAAAAAAATTGGAAAAATCTCTCGACAATATCTTAGTATATAGACAATAGACAATATATATTAGCACAAACACAGTTTACCTTAAATGCTTATGGCATACAAAATTAAGACAATAAACTGACAATAGTTAAATTGATGATAATTATATATATAAGAGAGACAGTGGTATTCACAGCGAAGAAAAAAAAAGACTATAAATATCAACAGTTAACACATTATTAATGTTCATGAACAATTAAAAAAAGAACACAAACAAAAATTAGGTTGCATATTAAAAGAAATACAAGTTATACAGATGTTCTCAATAAAAAACAATCATTAATATACAAATGTACTTTATGGTGAATCTGATTTTTATAATGACTGGTAGACTGCTATTTAAAAGTGCAGTCAAATGCTTCAGTGTTATAGCAGACTGCAATTTAATAAAATTGAAATTAAGATTTTTATTAATATTTTGTATATAGGTATCCCTCAATGATATATAGCATGGACAGATTGAGAAGAAATGGTATTCATCCTCAATTTCTTGTTTGTTACAGGATAAGCAAATGTGTTTACTTCTTTCAATGTTGGTATAACGCCCTCTTTTAATTGCTAGGGAATGGGCACTTAGTTTAAATTTACTAAAAACTGATCGGTCAGTTTTGAGTTTACATATATCAATATATGGGGGCCTTTTTCTAATTCTGTTAGTATTATCATACTAATTTACATGTATATTTACATTACAGAGCCCCCAAAAATATCTTCTTTTGAGCATTTGAAGTATATAAACAATGGCAGCAACAGAAAAAGATGACGTAAAACTACATATGTTGGCTGAAGATCAACAGGACAGTATGTATTCTTATAGAACTGTATAACAAATAGAATTCTTTACATTTTAACACATGTAATTTTAACATCTTTATACATTTTGTTATACATGAACTCTAATTTGCAGCTCCTTATATAGAAGATTCCATTATTGAACTTTATATAACCTCGTAGGACATTGTAATTTTAGGAATTCTGACAGAGGGGCACACATGTATTACATTTATATGCAAATTGTTCCCATTTGTTTCATGAAAAACAAAAGGAATTATTTAAGTCAGTCTCAAATTTAAAGGATGCGTTTGGACGGCAATCTGTTTTGATAAGCTATCTGATGAACTAAATAGTTGATGTATTTATTCTGAAATGGAGTTTAGGGTGGATGTACACGAGCTAAAAATCTCCTGACCAACAGTTATTTTATTTGTGATCTTGATTTTTAAAGTTGATGAAAGGTCATATGAAAGGTCAGATCAAATATTACAGTAAAATCAAGTCAGCTCTAGCATTCACTGAATATTCATATGTGTGACACATCTGACCTTTGATGGCAATAATGATACAAATAAGTATCACTAATTCATTTTACCAGTATAACTATATCAGTTACATGTATAATGCCACTAGGCCAAAAATAAAATATTGTTTGTTTCCCCTCCCACCACCGACCCGGTAAAATCGCCGCGACTTGAAAAAATTTATTGGCCATTCTTGTCCAAAATTTTTTTTTTTTGCTATGTTGGTTTTTGGTGATATCTTTCCGATGCTGTAGTAAACGTGCGTTGGTTTTTTGTCATACCTTTCTGATGCTGTATTCAACAAGCATTTTAAATCAAGGCATTTTTGCATTGAAGCGTCTATATGATTCGGAATCAAGGAAAACAAACATAATGCCTTGCCACACGCCGATGATTTGATATTTGAAAATTAAAAATCTGAAACATCTTTCAACCCACTGAGTGCACCTTGATTGGCTTTGTCTTTTACCTCTGTTCCTGTTTAAAGGATAAAATCTTCGAGTAAAAATGGTTGTCTGAATCGTGCTTTGAAATCAATCTACTTTGTCTTCGACTTCGAACAGGCCAAGTTGGGCACAAGTCAGAAAATGTTGGATACGTGAATTCCCTGCTTTCAGGGAACCTCCCTGATTTCTTGTGTAAACAAGTTTATTTTTCAATTTATGGCATGACATTTTCAAAAGGGCACATTTAAAGTTATAACTGCATCAGTTGAATTTGTAAATACTTAAAGTATTCTAGGAACAACATAGCATATACGTGAAGCCTTGTTTTTTCTAGAACTCGAAAAACATACAAATCTTTTGTTTAGGAATAAATTGACCAAGCTGCATGATCCAGGTGTAACTGAACATAACTGAATTATGTTTACTTCTATTGAAAATTTTTATTCATTGAATTTTAATTTCCAAGTCATTAACTTATCTTTTTGTCATCTCATAATTGATGATCAAGGTATGAATTGGTGAACACAGGAATTGTTTGTTGTGAGTTATGCATCAAATTAGACTTGAAATAAGCTTGATTTTTAACCAATTACAGTGAGTTGACTGTTAGTGTTGCTCTCCACCAATTGCAACTCATTCAAAATTTTGACCAAATTGCAATTTGTTTTTTAAAATCAAATTGTTCAACTGGTCAGAAATTTGAACCAACTGCTGTAGAAAACCACAGCAAAGTCATGAAAGTGCAAGGTGATTAAATAAAACATACTTACAATCCTATAAGACTTTAACTCCACTTTTATGATGTTGTGACAAATATTAGTTTATCAGTTTGTATAGTTATATTGTATTCATTTCCATGCTGAAGGGGAACTGTTTATTTTGAATTGCTATTAAATTGTCCAAACTAAGCTTTCATATAGTTTTTCTTTCTAAAAGTCTTCTATATTTATAAGAATCAGATATCATTTTAAATAAAAACATCATATATTCAGTAAAATATGTGTGAAATAACAATATGCTATTGATAAATTTTCAGGGGAGATAACCTAAAATATTATTCTTTTGAATAAAGACTTTTTGAAAGAAAAGTTATTATCTCCCCCATGGAAACTTCCTACAAACATATATTGCAATTTTACACATATTTTACTGAATATGAAATGTTTTAATTCACATATTGTCTGATTCTTATAAATACTAGAACACACCTGTGATATCGCAGGTCCGTGACTGAATTAAAGTATATAACTATGCGCAAGCCTTATTTTAGTATTAGTATTGTCATTTGATAAAGTCATGCCGATTATAAGATACACAGTTTTCTCCGCTTTCAAATCTTTCTGTTTGAACCCGTCGAACTGGAACTTATCAATTATTGATAATATTAATTATTTGGAAAACAAAAGGTCCTGGAATGGAGTACTTTTTAATCAACAGCATTGTCCTATATTAGTCATAAATAAAGTTGAATTCTTTGATTCGCTGTTTTACGTCATGCCCGCTAACAAATTGAAAACTGTACCTATACGCCTTATTTTAGTCCAGATTTTTAGTATTCGTATTGTTATCTTAGAAAGTCTTACTGATTAAAATACTACAATAGGTAACAATTTGACAATTATAAAGTAGTGTCAACCCTGTGATTATGACCCGTGTAATACTATATAACATATTAATCCTGAATACACCGTTTGGTGGTGCGCCTGTCAGATGCGGAACGTACAGATAAGGTAATCGGTAACAGGTGAATATACTATTGGTATCGGTATCGCACTCGACCCGGAACTTCTTAATTATTGGCAATATTAATTACGTGGAAAACAAAAGGGCCTGGAGTGGTGTAATTTTTAATCTACACCTTTGTACTATATTAGTTATATATAAAGTTGAATTTTTTTATTCATCGTTTTTACGTGATGACGGCTGACAAATTGGACCTCGTAATTTTAGTATTATAGATAGAATACTTTTAGAAAGAAAAACTATATGAAAGCTTAGTTTGGACAATTTAATAGCAATTCAAAAAAGTATTCTATATTTATAAGAATCAGACATTATGTGAATTAAAACGATTCATATTCAGTAAAATATGTGTAAAATTGCAATATATGTTTGTAGGAAGTTTCCATGGGGGAGATAATAACTTTTCTTTCAAAAAGTCTTTATTCAAAAGAATAATATTTTAGGTTATCTCCCCTGAAAATTTATCAATAGCATATTGTTATTTCACACATAGTTTACTGAATATATGATGTTTTATTTAAAATGATATCTGATTCTTATAAATATAGAATACTTTTAGAAAGAAAAACTATATGAAAGCTTAGTTTGGACAATTTAATAGCAATTCAAAATAAACAGTTCCCCTTCAGCATGGAAATGAATATAATATAACTATACAACTGATAAACTAATTTTTATCATAACATCATTAAAATGGAGTTAAAGTCTTAAAGGATTGTACGGATATTTTATTTTATCACCTTGTACTTTCACATTTTGACTGAACAATTTGTTCAATTTTCTGACCAGTTGAACAATTTGGTTTTAAAAAACAAATTGCAATTTGGTCAAAATTTTGAATGAGTTGCAATTGGTGGAGAGCAACACTAACAGTCAACTCACTGTAAACACTTCCTTTCATTAAACAATGTTATCACATGCAGAATGTGTGCTTTTGTAGATTTCATACCATAAAATGAATAGGAAAAAGGCGGTCCCTGCATAACCAGAAAACTGGGGTGTACACTGAATACAGGGAATACCCCACTTTTCTTGACTTATCTTACCTGTTGAATTCAATATAGAAAAATTATATCAAGATATAAAAATAAAATAATTTGCCTACCTACCTACCCATACCCTGATAACCTTGGTCGGGGAGGGGAAACAAAGATATTTTTAATGTTGGCCCTATGAGCATCACTGATGCGTCTTATGTAGACGAAAAAGGTGCCTGGCGTATGAAATAATCATAAGCCTGGTACCTTTGATAGTTAATTTCATAAGCATAAATATACAGTTAGCCATCAGTAAACATTAAAAAAACTAAGTTCTGTACAATGCATGTCACATGTACATCATGTACATAGGTAAAACTTATTGAAGAAGTTTTCTTTTGAAATCAAGATTTATTCTAACTCCAATAGTTGACTCTTTTTATATATTTGATACTGCATACTAACAGTACTAACTTATTGCTATTGTATATTTTCATCTAAAATCTTCATAAAATGGACATTATATGTATTGTTTTATTGCTTTTTATGTCACTGTTACAACAGTAATTTTATTCATTTCATGCATAAATATCATTCATTATAATCATGATAATGTCAACTGTACAGGTACTTGTTTTTGAAATACTTTGATGATTTTGATTATGAGTCTTTTATTGGTTTATAGATGTTGATTAATGTTGAAATTTTAACAATAAAATAAAACTGTTTACAATTAGAAATACATACAGCACCCTTTCTATGTGTTTAAAATATGTTTAAATTGTAATTCAATATATTTAGGGAAAAAGTGCTTATGGTTTCTAAAGGCAAAAATCCATTTTTTTTTTATAAATTCAGAGGTTCCAAAGGTTTCTTGGACTCTCATGGTAGTTTAGTCCAGTAATTACTCAACCATTACAGGTCCAGTCAGTGTTTTAGCAGTCTTTTACATTATGAGTATTAAAAAATTCTTGCATCTTCACTGGTCATTTGGCTGATGACATAACTGGACCAAACCAATTTGTACTGGACATTGCCACATGTCTGACAGACCCTCGGATATATTTCTCTTCTAATAGGCTAGTCAATTTTTACTCTTATATGGAAGAAAATGTATCTGTACTTGTTCAGTTGTTCCCCACTCTCATCAAATATAAATGAGGTTTAAAATTGATTCTAATGCATCAAATTTAGATTTCACATCTTTCTATTTAAGTCCTCTTCCTTCGAGAGACCTTCAACAGAAAATGAATTGATACTAAGCATATATAGATATTATATAGTTATATTGTGAACACTAATATAAGTCCATCTTAATTTAATCCAAATCAGTTTATCTTAAAATATTGATTAATCAGTGTAAGAAACATGTATTTGATGAATTTAATGAATGATTATTAATTGGTAATGGGGTTCTTGAAAGTAGTTACTTATATCAATGTAGGTATATCTGTAACAATATAAAGATTTCTTTGTTTACATTAAGTATTAATTTAAATTCAAGTGGATGTCTTGTATGTAAATGTATTCTGTGTTTTATGATGGGTATTGGGTTGGAACATTTAAAAGCAAGGTGACTAAAGATGAAAGACATAGTACTTAATGAAAGAATAGACTATTTCCATACTTATTGTCTTCTATACTAATTTAAATGGCAGATATTGGTGTGATTTGTACTGATTTTCTTTCATAAAATGATTGCATCAGATTACAAACAAACAAACATAATTTTAGTAAAAAAATATATATGGTGTAATGTTTTTTGAAGGTTTTTTCACTTTCCAATTTTTTATCGTTCTAGTGCCGTAAAATATGGGGACCTCCATAAAAAAACCTCCATGGTGTTAAAGATGTATGGTACATGCCAAAGAGAGAAATAAGGTCCTTTGGTTGTCTGGTGTTTTTTTAAATTTTAAGTAATTAACATTAATTAAAGTCCCTGCCACATTCAGAATTTGAACTCACAACTTAAGTGGTGACAGAATAGTGATGCTGTAAATGAAGTAGTCAGAAATAGGACCTTTCTACTAACAAGGCCCAAATTTATCAAAGAATACCATTCAATCACTATGTTTTTGTGACTTTACTATTCTAAGCTGGTTAAGAACAGATAATTATAAAAGTTTGTAATCATGCATCCCAGATAAATTATATTAATCTTTTGAAAAGCTTCAAGTTCAACAAAAGGAGAGTATGCCATTGTTGGTTAAATCTGTCAAGTGTTTAATCAAATACATGTATATTTAATGAGACAAGGTGTCATTTATCCTCAGGCTTACATGTCAAATTCAAATTGAGATACATGTAACATGATGTATATATATATTATATTGCATTTAAAAGGAAGGGATACAGTCACTTGGTATTGTAGATGACTGTGTAAGGGCTGTATGGTCTGTCAAGGTCGTTAAAAACTTCCATTTGTTGTTGGTATTGTCTGTCTGTTCAGTCATGTCTGTCTGTCAGTAGGTCGGTTGGTGGTTTTGGTTGTCGGTCTGAAAAAGTAGGCATTCAATCAAAAAGTATTCCCAAACAGTTTTGGTGGGATATATTTGAGTCTGTCTGTCAGCTAACATATCTAGTTCCTCTTCTTTTATCTCTGTCTGTCGGTTGGACTGTCAGTCTGAGAAAAAGTAGATATAAAATCAGAAAGTATTTTTTTGTGGGATATACTTCCAATAATAAGCATTAATTATAAATATGGTACTTGTCCAAAGTATTCTAGATCTGTAAATAAAGAGATATATATACATGTATATATAATTAAAAATAAAAAAAAACTTAACTGAAGTATACATTAAAAGACAAATAAAATTAAACATAGACCGACACATATATATATATATATTTAATGTTGTGGAGTTTGACGTTTATTCATTATTTTACAGACTTTGAGCATAGATGTTTTTTAAAATTACTTAACTCACTTGTATTCTGTTCCGTGCTTTACATTTTGAAAAAGACTCTAGTGCCCATTGACCTAACCTTATTTTGAAGTGTTAAAATTATGTATGCTACATGCTTTTATCTTTATTGCAGTGAAATAAACATACATAAAATGTACACTTGCTGTATCATTTGTCTATAAAATATAAGTATTTGTTTATAGGGCAATAAATATGGTATTTTATATATGGTAAATGTCACAAAACCTACATCATTGTACATCTATTAACAATTTGTACAGTAAATGAAGCTGAAAGGCATTTATTATGTGTTGTTATAATTTTTGGTAGGAATAGTTAAATAAATGAAGCTGGACTTCTAGATACACAGAGATTTTATTTTTATACCAGGAACACCAACTTTTGTGATTCATAATTTTTTATAATCTAGGAATCTATTGGGATGGAAAAAGGTAGGTGAATTCTATTGATGTTTTTTTTTTCTTCACTGATGCAAAAGTTCTAGGTACTATACTGTGAATTTTAAATGAATTCTTAGTGTTGAAAGGTCAAATTAAGATTAAGTGGAATTGAAAGTTTGATATCATTTATGTTCAAGCTTTTTTAAATGGGAGGAGGTACATTTTGTATGATATGTCACATGATATGAGAGCCATTTTTTAGCCTCTGAAAGAACAGAAAAAATAGAACATGTAGAATTGTTCAACCCTTTCAAAATAAAGCTGATTTTAGTGATGAATTGATAGGAAATGTAATCTAGACAGTAAAGTGTAGACAAGTCAGTCAATTGACATATTTGACCTGAAATATGCAAACAAACAAATATTTGTATATATAGTGATTTGTAAATTTCAAAATAAGATGGAGCAAAAACCCTTATAACCCTTTGAATGAAATTTGTCTATATTATGCATAATACAACTTGTAGTAACATATCTTTCAGTTTAAGTCTTTGTTTAGTAACCAAATATTAATGGCAAAATCTCTTAACCAGGAAAATTTTGACAGTTTTTGTTTGCAATACATTGTATTGCATTAAATGTTTGGAACCTAAAAGTTAAAATAGAAATTTAGAAATGTGTGTAAACACTGACATTTGATGTCTTGATAAGATCTGAAGAATTTGTTTATGCGGATAGATTTATAATACAATACGAATATAATTTCCAAATCTAAAAACGACTTCAGTAAGCGACCATATCTCCTTTTCTAGAAACCATGATAATTCAGCTGCCTTTACAAATAAGTAGTTTTCACAGTGTAGTAGAAGAGCTTTAATTGCTATAACTGCAATGTATTTAATGCCATGCATATTCAAGCGTTACACGATCTTATAGTTCTTGAAGTTGATTGTTGTTGAGCATATAATGTTATATTTATGCTGAGTTCACACGTAATTCAAATTCGATTCGCATTAACTAATTCGAATTAGTTTATTTCGCATTCGAAACGTTTAATGTCCTAACGTTAAAATTTTATAATTCGAATTACAATGCGCGTCAAATTCGCTTTACTGTCCAAACAACGTTAATTTTAATTTGTATTCACAAAAGTGTATTTTTAATGCAAATTGGATAATTCGAATTAAAAAAGGAGAGTGTGTGAACGCGATAAGCAAATTCAATTCAAATTGAATTCGAAGGAAATGCCAGTGTGAACGAGGCATTAGATACATTTTGGATTGTTCATGTTAATTTAAAATTAGATGAACTTTTAAACTAAAGTGAAAAAATTAGACTTCTTCATTTAATGGATGTACAAATGTTACGTTTCTATTGGCCTAGCTTATCATCATTTACTCTGGATTGGACTAAATAGCATGTAGGTCTATAATTAGTATGAATAAATCTGCTTTAGACAATTTTGCTTTCCTATCAATCTTTATCATTTTGAAAATCTTGCACGATATGTGTTACTGTATGTATATATGTAGATTCCTCCATTTTTTGAAGCACCCCTCAAGAGTTGCGAGGGTACAGTGGAATTTGTGTACACTCCCAATCAGGATTAATGGAGTTATGTCACTTACATATATTAACAATAATATTTATAAATACAATCCCACCCTAACACAAAGGTAGTACCATAGCACCATGCAGTCTGTTGTTATGGTATTTTTTTTATAATTACACCTTATGTAAGAATCCAGGGTTTTGATTGGTTAATAGCCAGTGTATTTTTCACCAATTTAGTGTTATCAAATGAATATCGTTCATTTTTAACGCCGCCGGGGTATTTGCTAAAAGGATATGCCTTTTTTACCCTCTCTGTCGTGGTATTTGCCAAAAAATACTCTATCCGACTGGACGCTTGTAACGTCACGATCATCAATGCGTTTTAGTACATTAACATTCGGTGTAATTAAACAGATATATCATGTTATTGAGGGGTATTTGCGAAAAATACCAGTCTTGAGAATGAATTTCCCTCGCCTTATGGCTCGTGAAATTTAACATTCTCTCGACTGGTATTTTTCGCAAATACCCCTCCTTAACATGATATATCTGTTCAAAATACATGCATAAAAGTTCAGATTTTTTCCCAGTCTTTTGAAGACAGTGTGTAAAAGCAGTAAAGGAGTAAATTCTTACCCTGTACATGTATCTATAGGATCTGACAGGGGCGGATCCTAACATAGTGGAAGGTTTTCGATAAAAGGGTCATTTGAATTAAAAAGGAATCCAACTCAATTCTCTAACCGTATTGTTACCTAATTAAAGTTTAAACTTTTTGAAGCCCACATTAAGATTCTTTAGTCTTTCCATAGTATTTGAGTTGGTCATTTTGTTGGACATTCTAATGAAATGCACATAAACTTGCAGAACATTACCAGTTATTGAAAAAACATTTACTGCATTAATTGTAGTTATCAATAAATCAGTCATGAGACTATACTATTAGAACTTTTATTTGCAAGTTTTGGTTAAGAACTTAGCACACACTGCATTTTTAATGTGTTTTCATTACAAAAAGTCAACATCTGTAAATGTTAAATAGATTGAGTGAGATTTAAGTAAAAATTTAAGTAGTTTTGACTATGATATTTCAATATATCAATATTGCTTTTATTTTGTGATCTCTTCAGGTTTGTATACATTATAATGTTAAGCCAATTACACCTGAAGCTTCCCCATGCACACCTTGTCAAATTTCTTATTTTATCATCCAGGTATCAATATAAATGTTTACCATGTTTACCTGGATCTTGACCTCTGACCTTGTACTCTCACACAAATATGTAGGAAATAATAGTAAAATTTACATTTTTTATGCAAGGGATATTTTTCTAGGTGACTTATTTAAGGTGAAAATAGGTTTGTGAAATATCATTTTCATGTCGAGTTTTTAAAGTAAGTTTTATATTTCATTCACATAAAAACACACCCTAAATGTATCTTCCTTAAATTTCCACAAACTGTCATAATGTAGCTGGTGTCCAGTGTCATGAAATATTAGGTTAATGTTATCAGTTGAAAAATGACCACAATTGTGTCCCAGAATGTTTGAAATTTAAATTAGCTAGTAGGTCATCAAGGACATATATATATTAACTTCACAAGATCCCTCTATCTAACATGTATTGGTTGTTGAAAATATCAATATTCCTGTGATGAGACAATTATAATTTTTTATGTGAAATATGACAGCCTAAGGACAGAACTTTAATGATTTACATTATCCATTTACAACATATATACAGGACATTAGCTAACTGTAAAATACCTTGAATTAAGTCTTGTGGAAAAAAAATAACAATCTGAATAGAAGTTTGGATAGTAAGAGCACTCATCCATGTATCAAGAATAAAATTTGAATTCACAAGTGTAAATTGAAATAAAAGATTTTTACAAATCAAGGCCTTCCAGACATCCCACACCTAGATTTAAATTGATTTAAGTAAGATGGTTGCAGAGTGATATATTGAAAGTTTGATAGAATGAAAAATGTAACAGTCCTTCCTCATTTAATATCGAGAACTGATGCACATCTTCAAGCACCTTGCAATGAATGAATTAATTGAAATAGTAAAACCAGTGGAAAAAACCTTTTGAAAATATTGATTTTTTGATTGAAATGCAGTTTAAATCCTGCTCTTGAAACTATCCAGTGTTGTCAGAATAAATAATTTCATTTTCAATATGCAGTTATTATTAGTTTATTTTGCTGATAAATTTTAAAGAATCTTCAGTAAAATTGCATAATGTGTCTTCAGCCTTCCGCTTGATTGTAAGTTAATCCCCACATATACTATATAAACAAAATTGTCAACACAATGCTTCACTTTCAATGTAATTCACTGTATGCAAATTGCATCATAAATATCTTCCTTATATAATCTACCTTTTGTAAATATTAGATTTGTCAGATATCCATATCTTTTATATTTTATTAGATAAACACACTTTATAACTGGACAAAATAGGCTAATTATAAAACATGGACAGTGGTACTGACCGACTCGTTGAGAGGCCTCCGTCAAGTCGGTTCTCCTACGCTCAGATGTCACGATTTCCAGATTATGTTGAATCGTACAATCCTACTATATCAGGTACATATGCAAGGGGCTTTGCTGTAAAGTGGTTTTTGTGTAGTACTTTGTAGTATTGGTGTATAATATAGCAAACTTATTTCCGGCAAACTTCTCTCTTGTGTTAAGATAGAGTTTAAAAGCTTCAGATACTAAATACACACAAATTTCTTAATAATTTTCTGATTGCAAAATGCAGGCAGAATTAGTAAGAGATGAATTATTGAAATATAAATGCTTCGAAAATAGCTTGTTCTAATTGGGGCCCAATATTGCTACTTTTCTTTTGTATTCGTCACACTTTTTATGCTTGCCGATTTTGACGTTTTTGGTTGTTTTTATAAGCTGATATTTGTATGAATTGATAAGAAAGCTTTGAACAGGAAAACAAGTGATATGCTTATGCATTGTCTAATTGGTATTTTGTTTTAACACTGGTAACTTGTTGTGATCAGCTCAAAACTGCTTTGTTTGTAGTATTTTAACCTTTCTGAAAATAACAGAACCTTTTTATACGACCGCAAAATTTGAAAATTTTTCGTCGTATATTGCTATCACGTTGGCGTCTGCGTCGTCGTCGTCGTCGTCGTCGTCCGAATACTTTTAGTTTTCGCACTCTAACTTTAGTAAAAGTGAATGGAAATCTATGAAATTTTAACACAAGGTTTATGACCAGAAAAGGAAGGTTGGTATTGATTTTGGGAGTTTTGGTCCCAATATTTTAGGAATTAGGGGCCAAAAAGGGCCCAAATAAGCATTTTCTTGGTTTTTGCACTATAACTTTAGTTTAAGTTAATAGAAATCTATGAAATTTTGACACAAGGTTTATGACCACAAAAGAACGGTTGGGATTGATTTTGGGAGTTTTGGTTTCAACAGTTTAGGAATTAGGGGCCAAAAAAGGGCCCAAATAAGCATTATTCTTGGTTTTCGCACAATAACTTTAGTTTAAGTAAATAGAAATCAATGAAATTTAAACACAATGTTAATGACTACAAAAGGAAGGTTGGTATTGATTTTGGGAGTTAAGGTCCCAACAGTTTAGGAATTAGGGGCCAAAAAGGGACCCAAATAAGCATTTTTCTTGGTTTTCGCACCATAACGTTAGTATAAGTAAATAGAAATCTATGAAATTTAAACACAAGGTTTATGACCATAAAAGGAAGGTTGGTATTGATTTTGGGAGTTTTGGTCCCAACATAATAAGGGGCCCAAAGGGTCCAAAATTAAACTTTGTTTGATTTCATCAAAATTGAATAATTGGGGTTCTTTGATATGCCGAATCTAACTGTCATGACTGTGTATGTAGATTCTTAACTTTTGGTCCCGTTTTCAAATTGGTCTACATTAAGGTCCAAAGGGTCCAAAATTAAACTTAGTTTGATTTTGACAAAAAATGAATCAGTTAGGTTCTTTGATATGCTGAATCTAAAAATGTACTTAGATTCTTGATTATTGGCCCAGTTTTCAAGTTGGTCCAAATCGGGGTCCAAAATTAAACTTTGTTTGATTTCATCAAAAATTGAATAAATGGGGTTCTTTGATATACCAAATCTAACTGTGTATGTAGATTCTTCATTTTTGGTCCTGTTTTCAAATTGGTCTACACTAAAGTCCAAAGGGTCCAAAATTAAACTTAGTCTGATTTTAACAAAAATTGAAATCTTGGGGTTCTTTGATATGCTGAATCCAAAAATGTACTTAGATTTTTTATTATGGGCCCAGTTTTCAAGATCTAAAATTATTATATTAAGTATTGTGCAATAGCAAGTCTTTTCAATTGCACAGTATTGCGCAATGGCAAGAAATATCTAATTGCACAGTATTGTGAAATAGCAATTTTTTTTTTAATTAGAGTTATCTTTCTTTGTCCAGAATAGTAAGCAAGAAATATCTAATTGCAAAATATTGTGCAATAGCAAGATTTTTTTTTAATTGGAGTTATTTTTCTTTGTCCAGAATCAACTTAAATCTTTGTTATATACAATATACAATGTATATTCACTTTTTACTACCAACTGATAAATTAAAATAATCTTTACCATTCAGTGATAACAAGCAGTTTTTTTACATCTTAATATTTTATGATGTATTTAAATGAGTAGTTATTGTTGCAAACTCCATTAGAAATTTTGATTGAGATTAGTTTTGGAATAAGGGAAAGGGGGATGTGATTAAAAAAATTGGGTTCAATTTTTCTCATTTGAAATTTCATAAATAAAAAAGAAAATTTCTTCAAACATTTTTTTGAGAGGATTAATATTCAACAGCATAGTGAATTTCTCTAAGAGAAAACAAAAATTTTTAGTTCATTAGAACACATTCATTCTGTGTCAGAAACCTATGCTGTGTCAACTATTTAATCACAATCCAAATTTAGAGCTGAATCCAGCTTGAATGTTGTGTCCATACTTGCCCCAACCGTTCAGGGTTCAACCTCTGCGGTCGTATAAAGCTACGCCCTGCGGAGCATCTGGTTTATTCTTGTGCAAGGCTAATACTTTTTAATGCTTAAACAACAGCAACTAAAATGCTTTCAGAATTCATAAAGGTTTTTCCTCTCTCATAACATGGTCTATTGCAAAATTCTATATCTAATGACCACAAAGCTAAGGAGATTCAGATCGTGATGGACGATCTTGGTTATGGCTTGGAATTTTTAGATACCAACTTCCAAGTTGATCTGCTTGTAGACTCAATGTGATAACTTAAGATTTAGGTACCTTTAATCAATGATTCCCCATTTGCATTCTCAATTTTCATGATTTTAGTTTGTTATTTACCGTTCTTGTAAATATAATAATCATATGGATTTATGTAATTTCCATTGAAGCATCCCTTCCAAAAAGAAATATACAATATATATATATTTATATAATATTATAATTATATCTTATTTATGTAAACCGTCATATTCAGGTCATGGAAACTATTCAGCGTTCTTCAATTTCATTTAACAATATCATTGATACATTTGTTTATGTATGGTACAAACAAGCATTTTTTTCCTGTTTATTACACTGTACACAATACATGTGTTAACAGTTTCTTTCAACTGGTCAGTTCAATTTGAATTTAATGAAGAGATATTTGGAACAATATTGATGCATCTAAAAATAAAGAGAATTATGCTGCGTTCACACGTAATTCAAATTCGATTCGCATTAATTAATTCGAATTAGTTTAATTCGCATTCGAAACGTTTAATGTCCTAACGTCAATTCTAATTCGAATTGGAATGCGCGTCAATTCTAATTCGAATTGGAATGCGCGTCAATTCTAATTCGAATTGGAATGCGCGTCAATTCTAATTCGAATTGGAATGCGCGTCAAATTTGCTTTACTGTATTAACGAATCAATTCGAATTAAAAACAGAAGAGTGTGTGAACGCATTAAAGGTACGTGTGAATGAGGCATCAGTATGATTATTTGTATTGAAATAAATACTTATATGGCATATATGGTGAAACATCTGTCTCAGGAAATTTTTAATTTCAGCACCCAACACTTTTCAGACAGTTTGGTGAAAATCGTCATTCGCAAGAAATTGGTTAAGACATGTATTGCTTATAATGATGCAGAATTACATTCTTAATTTTTATGTGATTAATGGTTTTTTTTTCAGTATTTAAAAACATTAACCATGACAACATTATACTAACATTACTAATGCTCACTAACTTTTACTATTATTGAAATAGTCTCCTGATAATTACATGATTATTCTTTAATTAAGACAGACATGAAAAGCTGCTTTATTTCATACCAAATCCTACAAAGAGTGTATGACATTATTGAATGCTCTCTGGCCCTGTTGCACTAACAGCCTTGTCCATCCTTTCTCTGTCTGTCTGTCCGTCTGCTCCAAACATTTAACCATATGCTGAGCTCTCGATGCGTTTTTTCTTAAACAAATGTATTGCTAAGCTTGGTGACCACTGTTTTATTAGAGTCTATTCTTAGCTGCAAAAAATTATGAACATTTTCAATTTTAGTTTATTGAATACATAGTGTAATCTTTATAATATTTGACAATCATAAGACTTCCTATTGTAAACATTCTGAATCTGATAATTTCCAAGTTGAACCTTCTACAATCATGTTTGTATGTCACAATAAATTCTGACTGAAATTATTGAAATAATGCTAAATTTAATGTACCAATAAATACATGAAATAATATTTTAATAAGGGGTTGCTCATAGAAATCTCATAAGAATTGAGAAATTACAAAGAAACAATTTACAACCTGACAATTTTCGAAATAAGAATTTTGAAATTAGACAATTACAAGATACAAATTGACAATTTATGGATTTAGAATTTTGACCCTGTTGGCTTTCCATACATTTGATCTCTCTGTTCTTTTATAGATATAAATTTAGATGAAACAGCACCAAATGGTATTGAAGATGAGGTCAAACCAACAGCAGACACAGCAGTCAAAGTTTCAGGAGGCAATGCTGATGTACAAGATAAAAGTGCTCAGGTTGGTTACACTTATATTGTTAGTACAATTAAACTTAATCTGAAATAATCTCTAGAATGCAAAAGTGAAATTGAGAATGGAAACGGGGAATATGTCAAGGAGCTGAAGGCCACCAATTGGTCTTCAATGCAGTGAGAAAATCCTGCACCAGGGGATTGCCCCTAAATAAAATTGCGTTCTTACTAAGTTCAGTGAAAATGGATGTTACACTAAACCCCATACCATTTAGATGAACTAAAATTAAAAAAACATACAAGACTAACAAAGGCCAGAGGCTTCTGACATAAAATAAAGCATCAACATAATTAGAGACAACCTGAATTTACTAGATACATATACATGTACTTATAAAATGAGATTGGGGATGAAGGTCATTACGATGACAACCCTAACAACATGAAAGAAAACTGACTAAATCTCAATATCTACAAAATTCATAAGATTTGGAATTTACATGAATCATCACTCAAATGTGTCTGAATGTTTTGATGCTTTGATTGAAGCTGCAGAAATAAACAACATGGCTGCTGTATTTAAAAATAGCATGCATATATGTCATTGATTTATGGAGAAAAAAAAGTTTGTTGATTAAACGTTTCATTGTGAATTCTTTTCAGTCACATTAGTTTCCTGTATATTATTTTTCGTTCTTTATCCTTTCTTTCAAATTAAAAAAAATGTGTTGCCTACCATATTTATTTTATTTATTGTATGACTATGTTTTTAAACAGGGTATTTATGGTTTAAAGGACAATGATAAAACTACAACCCTGATAATTTGTAGGGCATTACAACCAATTTCATATTATTTGTAATATTTTTGGTAAGCATGCTTGCAAGCTGAACCATGAAGTAACTATTAGGTAAGAAATACTACCCTCCTTTCGAAGTAGCCTAGTCCTACAAACAGATATATTGGTTATCTTTCGGGTAAGTCTACGCTTAAAGGAGGGTAAAATTGAAAATGGAAATTCGGAATGTGTCAAAGAGACAACAATCCGACCATAGAGTAGAACAGTTGTTTACCTCACCTAGTAATGACTTCACTGTTCAGCTAGCAAGCAGGCTAACCAAAGATATTACCTTTACCTACACACTCAATGCAACTGGCTGTAATTTGTTTGTTTGTTTGTGTCTTGTTGACAGCTAATTTGCCTGTTTTGTTTTGTATTTGTATTCTGTTATTTACCAGTTTTTAAGTTGTCAGTTTGTTTACCATTTTAAAATGTTTAAGACAATGAATACTTCTTAGTTAGAAGTATCAGGTGTCATATTTTCATAGGAAAGAGAAAATTGTGTTTTGAATGCCTTTATTTTATCTCTGGCAGGGGAAAAAAGAAAAAGGGGAACAGGTAAAAAATGTGTGGCATAGATCAGTGCATTGTGAATCTTGTATGATTTATAGTGTTTCTTGTTTTAACTGTATACTAATAAGACATCTTGGTTAGATCTGCACTATCATGTATATCAAGAAAAGAGAATGGTCACTGTGGGTTGGGATCAGTTCTGTAAATTTAATGAATCCCTGTACCTGTTATGTCTATCTGTGTACACATGTCCTAAAAAGATTGTGCTTTTAAAAGTGAGAAAAAATGGTTACAGTGGGTTTGGAAACAGGTCTGTAAAGTAAACGAGACCCTGCATCTTTTATGTCTTACAGTCTATCTGTATACTAACACACATGTCCAAGAAAGGTTGTGCTTAAGTGAAAAGGAATGGTCACTGTGGGTTGGGAACAGGTCTGTAAATTAAACAAACTCCTGCATCTGTTATGTCTATCTGTGTACTAACACACATGGCCCAAAAAGTGTGTGCTTGAGTGAAAAGGGAATGTAAATCTGTATATTGTACTGCTGGTTATTAAAAGTATTGTCAACCAAATGAAAGTTTCCCACAGAGTCATCTATTGGTCAATCTTTTTAAACTATTGATACACAAAGACAACAACATCCTAGATTACTGCAAGGAAATTTATTATTCTGGTCTACATATTTCGCCACTTACGGTAACCTCTTCAGGACAACTTTATGATAGGAAACAAATACTGAAGTACATAAAATGCAGTGCATATGGGGTTACCACCACTCAAGATCCAAAGAAGACCACTGCAGTAATCTAGGATGTTGTCTTTGTGTATCAATATTTCCCGAGGTTTTAAGACAACTGCAGCATACTAACAGCTATCCATCCTGATTACTCTTATCAGCTTGTACCATTGAAAGGTGTTGATTTATTAACCGACACATTTTTAAACTATTGTCAGCTCTATTGTCCTATTGAATAAATACAATAGCTATTGTCATGATTGTTCTGTGTTCAGTTTATTCATTTTTAGCATTGTTCCTATTGAAACTTTGTATTTTTTGTGTTTGTTTATTCAAAAACACATTTAAAAAGGCCTTAAATTATTACACATTGTCATTTATCATTGTCAAACACACTAAAAAAAGTTCTATAGGGGTGTTGAAAATTTTGCCAGAATCAACTTTTTATGATTAAATCAGTGTTTATACTGAACAGATTGGAAATTTATTGTTGATATTGAAAAAAATACAACATGACGTAGTTTTGTGAGTTGAAACACATATTTTTCCATTTATTTAGATAATAATTTTATTACTCAGCTAGATTACTCTATAAGCAATGGATTTCTCTTAGAAGAAATTTAATGGCCTTGGTGAACATGGTATATAAACTACACAGAGAACAATAGATATTGTATTTACTCAATGGGCCAATAGAACTGGCAAAAGTTTAAATAGATTGACCAATAGGAGATGTCTCTGTGGAAAAGTTTCTTTGGATTGTAATAAATTGCTAAAAACTTGCTAGAAAATTGATTCTAAGATTTTGGTTGTATTTGTGATAAATGCACAACTAATATCTCTATAATGTTAAAATTAATTAAAATGTTCAGTTCTTTATAAAATTTTCATACAGGAACTTATTATTAGCAGCTAAATTAATATGCTAATGGTGTAAAGTGATAGTAATAATTAAATTTTGATATCTGAATTTTAATGAATCTATTTTGCATGTTTATTTTAGATGTAAGATTAAATTTGATAATCCAGTTTGCATAAAATAGAAATTTATTTATGATATTACATGTATATTGAATATGATGATCTGGATTGCATGCAGGGTGTAATATAATTTTCTTGAAGATTTTTGTGTAGGACCAGTAATGTCTTAAGCTTATAAGCATCATGTGTTTTGATGTCATATTTACTAAAACTTAGCATACCCTCTTTAAAATCCATGATGGAATTGCTCTGCTTGCATCATTGCCTGCATGCTGGTATATATTTGATAGAAAACAATGTACCAAGAAATAATATAGAAGAAGAAGTGGGTTAAATAAAAGATTATATTGTAATTTTGGTATGAAAGGTTATTTGAAGGGACTGAAAAAAGATAGTTATCATTTTATGGTATGATTTCCATGTAGCTAACTATTTTACAAAGACCTAAAACACAAACATGAAAATGCATATTTGCACAAAACCCTGTAATCAAATATCCATAACAACACAATTGTTTCTCAATCCCTGAAAAATGGGTACCCACAAAAAATAGATAGGTCCACATTAGTTGTACAGTGTTGTATTGGTATTCCAACAATAATTTAGAACAGTTTTTCAGCTTCTATATCTTATGCTTTGCTGACTTATATACACATATATATATACTTGTCGATACTTGTCAATATATATATCTAGAACAAGCAAATTTTTTCCAAATTAGTTTATCTAGTTGTTCTTGAAAATGATAATATTTTGAACTAATTTCAGGGCAGAAATATGTACTTCAAGGACGGAAAAAGAAGGATAGACTATGTCTTGGCCTGGGAATTAGATGATGATGATGATAAACATAAGAATAGAAACATCAAGGCTAGGGAAATATTTGAGAATAATCTGAGAGAGGAAGGTCTACAGTTAGAAGAAGATCTGGTTTGTATAGATTAACATTACTCTGCTATTTTTTCTCTTAAGTGTGTACCAGTTACTTACTTTAATTATTTGTTAATTATACATATATCGATGCCATTAAGATGCATATTGACTTGGTCTTAAAGTTTAAAGAATATGTTTTACAATCCTGGTAGTTTATATGCCAATTACTGACTGCTTCCAGTTTAAATAATAATTGCCATGGTAAATATCACCTGGGTAGGTCAAACTGTATCCCCAACTGCTTTTTAAATAGAACAATCAGGTTAAACCTCCTGACTTCCTATATGTGTTTTTCATGGTCCAATTTTGGATCTGAAAAATTACAGAAAACTATGTGGACATACAGAAAACATCCCCTTTCTGAGAAACCTACTTCATGCTAAATATTTGCACAGTATTCCCAATTGAAATATAAAAGCTCCCCCGCTGAACAAAAATCTTAGATATATCCCTGTTTATATATGATACAAAAATATCAACTATTACAGAATACAGTGAATCAGTTTAATATTAAATCCTATTATACCTTATTTATGAACTATCTCAATATTATTACATCTGTTCTTTTCAGACTGTTTCTAAAGATGAAGAGGCAGATTTTATGAAAGTCCATGCTCCATATGAAGTCCTAACAAGATACGCTGAGATTCTAAAACTGAAAATGCCTGTTAAGAAGGTATTTATATGTTTATTTTTAAAGTTTTTTTAAAAGAGTATGACCATTAAACAAATAATATGAATGACAATTAAAAAAACCTTATAAAATCAATTGGTGCATGGCATTGATGTGAGAAAATTTAACATTATAAACCAAACAATATAAAAACTAGATGATGTTCTATGATTGCCAGTGAGACAACTCTCAATCAGAGATAAAATGATGTATAAGTTAGCAATAATAAGTCACATTACAACCTTTAACAATGAGCAAAAGCCATACTGCAAAGCAAGCTATAAATGGCCCGAAAACGACAAATATTAAACAATTTAAACCAAAAAAAACAAAAGCTTGCTTATGTACAAAAAATAATTGAAAGATATGTATGATATACAGCTACAAACGACTTTCGCTGAACAATAGAAACCTTACTAGTGACATGTAGGCACACACATAATGTGATATGCTCACTGCAGCCAATACCATACAGTACCAGAAAATTCACTCTGATATAAAATTGAGAATAGAAATGGGGAATATGTCAAAAAGACAACAACCCGACAAAAGATTCACTCTGATATAAAATTGAGAATAGAAATGGGGAATATGTCAGAGACAACAACACGACCAAAGAGCAGACAACAGCCGAAGGCCACCAATGGGTCTTCAACGCAGTGAGAAAAATATTTTTTCTGAGGGGTTTTGTTCTTGATTTTATTGTACAGTTTGTTGAAAGTTCTACTTTCTTGCCATTCATTAATTTCATTAACAAAATTTGTATGATTTACCAACAGTCTTTCAAGAATATGAAGTCATATCAGGTTTGTCACACACATACATATCAGTCAAGAAACAGATTTCTGCAAAAGACTGATATAGATATATATTTTTGTCACATACATGTATCAGCTTTTACACTAGATTTTATAGATAGGACAATTATGATTCAATATACTCATATGAGTGGCTTTTAAAGCGTTTTAATGATGTATTGCGCAATAGCTTTTTTTTTCTGTGGATTTATTTTTTTCATGGATTTTAATTATTCATGGACTATCTATAATGAAATTGAAGTACTACACAATGAAAGCAATGTTTTATTTTAATAATCTGTAATGATAATATATCCTTAAACTTTATACAGGTTTTTTTTAAAAACCGTGAGACTTGGAAGTGTTTTTTTTTTTTTAAACTTTGAAAAACTTACAGCAAAATGCATTGAGTGTGTAAAGGTAAAATCTTTGGTTAGCTTTTTGCTACCTGAACGGTGAAGTCATCACTAGGTTAGGTATACTTACCATCCTTTCGGAATAAACTAGTCCTTCAGACAAATAGATTGGTTATCTGTCAGACTAATATACTCTTAACCCATCACGAGTTGGTTGACCGTTATGGAATAACCGTTTCACAAATGATATCGGATATGTTTCTTACGTCGTAACTACAATCCCCTTCCCTTTCATGAATGTGACCTACCGAATTAGACTATTGACCGGATTTGTAATCACATAAGCAACACAAACGGGTGCCACATGTGGAGCAGGATCTGCTTACCCTTCCGGAGCACCTGAGATCACCCCTAGTTTTTGGTGGGGTGCGTGTTGCTTATTCTTTAGTTTTCTATGTTGTGTCATGTGTACTATTGTTTTTCTATTTGTCTTTTTCATTTTTAGCCATGGCGTTGTCAGTTTGTTTTAGATTTATGAGTTTGACTGTCCCTTTGGTATCTTTCGTCCCTCTTTTAAAAGAGGGTAATATTCCTAAACTAATAATGACTCGACGGTTCAGCTAACAAGCAAGCTAGCCAAATTTATTACCTTTACCTACTACACACTCAAGGCAGTTTGCTGTAAAGTGGTTTTTTTTAAATCTTGAAAAATTTCCTTCATGAAACAAAATGAAACCACACTTTATATTAAGTAATGAATTAAGGGGGTAGACCTTGGTTCAGGGAGATAACTCTTTAAATCAGTTAAGCGTTTGTAAAAGTGAAGTTCATCAATGTATTTTAAGCATTTACCTGAAACAGATTGAAAATAATCTATGTAACCTAGAAACTTAAAATATATTTTTGAAAATGGTTGACTCAAACGTACTGATGATTTTAAGAGTTATTTCCTTTAACCTAGGTCTACCTCCTTAAAGTACTATAAAAAGAATGAATCAATTATTCACATATAACAACATTAATGCATACATGTATCTGCCAAAGCGTAACTAACTACAGAAATTTTTATATTCACAACTAACCATTTTCATTTTAATCTAACATGGAAAGCTGGGAAATTTGGAGGTTGGTTGTAAGATTTTTGATATCTTCAGATTTTAATTACAATCATTAATCATCACAAGTAATCAGCTTATTTGACTTGCGGAAAAATGCCAATCTTTCTAAAAATAAAACTACGATTGTTTTAAAATCAATTAAATTTTGTTCTGTCAATTGACCTTTTCAGAATGTAAAGAATCATTGGTGATTTCATTGTTCGTACCCCAAAATTAAAATAACATCACATCATTTGTCGAATTTCCATTGTTTATGACATTTTTAACCAATCACGACGTTTTGGTGTACATTTTTGAAAATATTACACAGGATGCATTAGATTCTGAAACGGTGAATTGGCATGTACTTTCTCTTTCAAATAAGTTGATTATTTACACATTATCATTCTATATATAGATGTCAGTGTTAGGTTTAAGGAAGTATTAGTTTGTTTGCTGTGTTTGTAACTTCAAAAGAAAACAGGAAGTAATATAGAAAAAAAATAAACTATGCAAATTGTCCTAATTTTGGAACAATCTATTACACTGCCATTTGTATAACAATAAAATTTGTTTGTTTACCTATGGAAACTGCATTTTATATTTATTTTTAATGTTAAAACTGGTATATTTAATAGCTTTTGCATACACTACTACACCTTCAAAGTTGGAGGTTTATGCAATGGAAGACTTAGAGGGTGTGCACAGATGTACTAAAAATAGATATCAATTAAAAGAAACAACTTGTTTTCACAAATTTAGGCAAACAGACAAATGCTCATTTAAGTTGGTCAGCATTGCTCTTTCCCAGTGCCTCAACTATGTTAAATTTACCTCAAGTTAGAAATAAAAAATGCACTTTAACAAGTATAGGTATATAATTATGATTGCATAGTCTGCTTGGATTTGTTTTAACAAGATAAAGGCAAAATTTGGAAATAAGTTCTCTCATTTGTTACTTGTACTTTGGCAAAGAGCAGTGCTGAACATTTTTGTTGTATTATTCATAGTAACTATATTAAACTTTTTAAGGGATTATGGATATATTTTTTTTATGTTTTAACTAATTTATCAACAGAACTTGGTACTCGACAAAATACAGATGAAGTATTCACAGTTAGAGGTATAGAGTAATGTGCTGTTGATGTGTTAAATGTTGGGGCAAGGTGGAAAAAGTGGCATGAAAATAGGAATACAAATGTAGTAGCATCTGTCTCTTAAAGTATCATAAAGGGGTCTAATTATAGATTTTCTTAACAAGTTGTCAGTAAATTGGTTGTATGGCATGTTATCATGGAAATATTAAAGTTAAGATAACAGATTTGTAATTTATCAGAAGTTCACCAGTTAACAAATTGAAACACATGCTAACACTTGTAGAAGATAAACATTAAAAAGTAGATTCTAGACAGAAACTCTGCATTTGAGTTATGAAATTTAAAAAGAAAAATTCATTAGGCACAGACTTAAAGCCTCACTTTGTGTTATACAATGATAAAAACAATGAATATAGGCCAAATAAAAAGTCTGTGCGGTTCAGTTACATCTGAAAAAGTAAGGTAGTAGGTAGGATTTTTTTATTTTGTTTTTTTTTACATTGGTCTATGGAGCAAATCTGACTTTAACAGTGCTTATGAAAATGACAATAAATCTTAGGGTAGGCTATTTAAGCCAAAATAAGGGACGGTAGGTTACTGGAACAATATTTTTTTGGCCTTACCAGATTTGTAGTAGCTTTAATGTATATCTTTATGGATGTTTTATTCAGAAAGGTCAAAATGTAAGTGATAGTGATTTCTAACATGTTTAATCACTTAGTTATACAAATAAAGTGTATGTGTGTGAAAATAATAGTTAATATTTGCTTGTGGTATTTCTTATGTCAGACGATATTTGGTCCTTCTACGTATTGGAGTATAGTGAGTACTACACTGAAACTGAAGTGGTTCACAAAAAGCAATATTAACCATTCACTG
This sequence comes from Mytilus edulis, assembly GCA_019925275.1. NCBI lineage: Eukaryota > Metazoa > Mollusca > Bivalvia > Mytilida > Mytilidae > Mytilus > Mytilus edulis. Next base: position 44,256,491 of record CM034357.1, on the reverse strand, counting down.
AACCACTGAACCCTTTGTCATTATTAATCTTTGAATCCCCAACAGTCTTTGTATCTGAAATTCATTTAATGATAAGTTTGGTAAATTAATTCCATGTCACATTAATTTAATCAAGCATCACTCCTGTCCTAATGATATTATCAAATACTTTTAACCTAAAGTACACTTTATCACAAACATTGCAGTGACAACAGTAATAATACAATAGTGTGTCATGACATTTATTGAAAAAGCATTTTTTTTTTTTACCAGAAATACAGCCAAAAGCATTGAGTGTGTAGGTAAAGGTAGAATCTTTGGTTAGCTTGCTTTTTATCTGAACTGTGAAGTCATTATTATGTTAGGTAAACTACCCTCCTTTCGGAGTAGACTACTCCTATACGAACAGATAGATTAATTATATGTCAGACTAGTCTACTTTTAAAGGAGGGTAGTTTAGCTAACATAATGATTACTTTACAGTTCAACTAGCAAGCAAGCTAACTGAAGATATTATCTTTACCTTCACACTCAATGCAATCAGATGTATTTGTTGCATACTCCTGAAGTTTATACCAAAAAGATATGTACAATCTTTTTTTTATAATTTAACAGTTAATTATGTTTGTACTTTTAGTCCCTCCGAATGCAGGTGAGATTCCCCGTGATTTCTGAGTCTTCTCCCTTCATTTCCAGTTATGTGTAATATTTATTTTAACATTTCACAAACTTTTATCTTATGTTGGTATACGTTGTATAGATAGTTGTCCTATTGTTTTTAACAGACTGGCCAGAGAGTATATTTTGCCAAGCATCAATTCTTGACCATCACTTTTAATTCTTGTCTATCATCCTGAAATATTGGAGGAATTAGGGTTGAGGTATCACTTGACCACATTTGTGCTGTCTCTCAACAAGAAAGTGTTTATGAATATTCATTCTCAACAAGAAAGTGTCCATGAATATTCATTATGTTTGTAAGATATATGGTTAAACTTTTCACATACTTATTAGTTAACCTTACACTTAAACCAGTGTGGTTCAAGGCAAGAATTTTTGATTGAAAAACTTTTCTCTTACCAGTAGATGTTTTACTATAGTTATTTGTTTTGTCCATTCATAAATCTAATTGTCATGAATATTCAATGAAAATTCTTGACATATAGGTAAAAAATTACATTGACAAAAAATAATAGAGATCTTATACCTCTTTCCACATTTTCCCTTTCTCTGATACAGTTTCTTTGTTTGATGTCATACGTACTGTTGTAAAAGCACTTTCTGTAATTTTGGTTTGTAGTCAAAATGTTCATTTTATTATTTTGTATATTCTGATTTTTACAAACTTTTCTTTGGTGTACGTCCATAAGTAGTGCCCAAAACATTTAATGCAAAGGCCAAAAAGGTGTTTGTCTCTTCAACTAAAATTTTGGTTTCTAAGTCAACATCTATATTTTATTTCATGATTAATTTACTTTTATTTTTTTTATTTTTTATTTATGTAGAAAGATATAGAAAAAGTGTTAAAAAAAGTAATATCAAAGGCTATCCCTTATAAACATTATAAATGTTGTTTAGAATATATACTTTGGAAATCAATTTCATGATAATCTTACATAATGTACAAGTAACCTCCCTTTCAAATTTTGAATATTTTCAGTTTGCTTGTTCTGTAGTTCTGAAACTTTAGTGAGTGAAATAATGTATGAGCTGTTTATAAATCTATTTGAGAGTGACTTCACAAATGAAATATTTCTAATGTATGTGTGCTTCTACCTTTTTAACTACTAACAACAGCCTAAATGTATGAAAGTTTTTAAAGAAAATTTACAATTGTTATTCAGGAATTTATAAAGATTTCACTATGATTTTAATGAAATTAAACATAGAATATCCAGCTTATACTTAGTTTTGTTTAATCCAGAATTATAATGCTCATGTCAGATAAACTTTTTACAATATAACAGAAATAGGAAAGAAATAGAGACAAAAATATAAATACAATATTTGATAAATTCAATTTCAGATTGTTTTGTTTAATCCACAATTTTAATGCCCATGTCAGGTGGACTTTACATGAATTTAACAAGAAATAGAAAAGAAATAAACAAAGAATATAAATATGAAATTTAATTATAGCAATAAATAATTGATTTACCTTTATTGCAATTTTGAAAGTAACCATGCCAACACATGAGAAGACACAAGTAAAATAATGTCTGCTGTCTTTGAAAAATTATTTATAAACTATTTGATTAGTAAAACCTGTTTTTAAAAAAGGCTACTAAACCTCACATTTATGACAATTGTCAATGGTATTTAATGTGTAGATGAATTGGTAATGACCATCCCTTTTGTATATATTTTGTATTTTCAATTTGGTAAGTTAAACCTGGTTTTTAAAAGGTTACTAAACCTCACGTTTTTATGACAAATGTCAATGGTATTTAAAATGTGGATGAAATTTTGTATTTTCTATAGAATCGCATCGTTGAGATGGCAGAAAATCCCTGTGCCTGGTGTTTGGTAAATTGAGTCAGAATGTCTGCGTGTTTCCCCGTCTTAGTTTATTCAGATTTTAAGTTTTCATTGGGTTGTTTTACAATGTGAATGCATGAAACTTGTCTGCATTTCAGGCTTGGTGTATTTATTAATCAGTAAGTTAGTGTTGAGTGAAAAGTTCAATTTGATTAAAATATAGTTCCTGTGCCCATGCTCAGCTTACAAGGATTTGACCATGTTTAGTTCTACTTTCTGTTTTAAATACTGTTTGGTATCCTCTGGTTTTATTGTTATAATTCACACCTTAAGAATTGTGTAAGTTGGAAGATCATTGGCTGATGTAATAATCATGAGAACAGAAAGTAGAAATGATGTTGTCATATCCTTGTAAGCAAATTTGAACACAGGATATGTTTTTAATCATATTGCCGCAAAAAGTTCTACTTAACAGGCTTGGATCAATTGAAATTAATTCTTACGCTTTTTAGCTCACCTGGTCCAGAGGTCCAAGTGAGCTTTTCTCATCACTTGGCGTCTGTCGTCGTCCGTCCTCTGTTGTTGTTGCATTAATTGTTGTAAATACTGTCTTGGGTTAAAAATTATAACTGCAATCAATTAATTTTCCCTAAGAGGTAATGAATAGCCAAATTGTCTTTAACTGTCTTTACTGTTGCTATTTTGGACCCTTATTGCATTGTTTGATACTGCTAAATACTGTACACTTGTCAGTTCTTTCTTTAAATCTACATTTAAGATATTAATTTTTTATGATATTAAAGTTGTCCATGGGACTTGCATTAAGTTAAGCAGTTTAATTTTAGATTATAAGTCAAGTTATTGCAGTGGTAAATATTTGATTTCTTTTTTCAATTCCAGAATTTGTTTTTGCTTTAATATTATAGATTCCAGAGGTGTATTTAGGGGTTGAGGGGCCTTGAGGGACACACGATCTCTTGATGGAGCTTTATATTTTATACCGACTAACATGAAAATTCATGTATCTAGTATTTCCTAGTGCAACTTTCCAACATTCGAACAAGGCTGATTGAAAGTCAAACATTCGTTGAAACAGAATGTAAATCAGAAAAGACCAAGGGAGATCAGGCTTTCTTTCTTTAATATTGGTTTGTCTGGCCCGCCTTAATGAAATGGCAGCTTTTAGTGTTTTGCTGTTTGAGTCTTTTACCTTTAAGTGTTTAACCAAATATTGCTTCGGTGAATAATGTCACTTGTTAAATGTGAATTCAAATTAAAATTGTGCATGGATTTTTCTTTAAGTTTTAATCAAATAGAAATAAAATGATAATTAAAGCTGTTATCCTTTTTTATCCTAATGCCAGCAAGGTAACGGTTTGGTTGACTATCTTCCTTTGTTTGTAAAAATGTTCAAGCGTTGTACTTAAAAGATTGACATCTGCTATCAATATATAGGCGGGGCTTCAGCTTGTATACATTATACTTATAAATTTTATTGGAAGGTAAGCAATGTATACAAGTTGAAGACCCACCTAGCTATTGATAGCAGATGTCAATCTTAATTACACACTTGAGTAAACATTTTTACAAACAAAACAAGCAAGTCAACCAAACCTTTATCTTACTAGCATTAGGATAACAGCTTTAAAAGGTAGGTGATTCTTTTAAATTTGTTAAGTAACTGTCAGGTTATTAATCAAAATATTCTTCTATCTTATTATATGTAAGTACTGTAAAGGTTAAATTATTAAACTGTAAAATATTTCAGGTCATTTTGTCTTGCAGTGGATTAGTACAGAAGACTTTCTTATTTATTGATAACATTTTGACATCGTTATATTGTAATTTATTTTACAGAATTTTCACTAGGGTGTACAGTTTTAAGTATTTTCTTTTCTTTTTATCATCTTTAAGTACTAAATATTTAAGAATAAAAGAAGCATCAGCTAATTTTCAATATGAAATGAATATTTTATAAATTTAACTTTAGCTACATTTACTTATTTCTGATAATGATAACAAAACTCTACAAGATAATACATTACAACAATATTTACTATTCCAGAATCCAATGAAGTCAGTGTCCACCAAGTTATGGACTAAAGTAACAGGTATAGCTAAGAGAATTTATACACCATTCCAACTGAATGAAGACCAGGTGCCACATATCAAAAGGAGGTTTACATTAGTGTACAGCAGAGACAAGGAATATTTGTGAGTATGAAAAAATAGTAAGATACCGAAGGGGCTTTAAAGAACTATTGCCAAAAAGACTAAGTCAGGTACCTAGGGGGCTTAAAAAGCTATTGCCAAAAGAAAAAAAAGACAAACAACAGTTAATAAAAAGTACACAGAAAACTAAATATTCATTATTCCAAAAAAATCAATTTCTCCCCTGATTGACTCTCCCACTTGCCAGGTTCTGAACACTTCATGTAATAAAAACATGTCATGCTTCAGGATTTTGATTGGCCATAACAAATGAATTAACCGGGGAAAATTTCACCTACAAAAGTCTGAAAGGGTACCTAACCAGTTAATAAATAAGACCTTTATAGTAAAGATAAATATTAAACACTTATTGCATGAATATTGGTGAATATTGTTCTGAGTATATTTTAAGCTCACATGGCTCTAAAGCCTGATGAACCCACCCATCAACCCTTTAAAATATTTTTTTTTCTCAATTTTTAGTAAATTTTTGTAATCTTTTACAAAAATCTTCTTTTCTGAAACTACTGGGACAAGTTCATAATAGATAGAGATAACTGAAAACAGCAAGAATGTTAAGTAAAGTAGATCTACAAAGTACAAACAAGTCATCATCACCAAAACAGAATTTTGTCACCTTTTATTGTAGAGCAAAATTGAAAATCTAACTACCCATATTTAGTTAAATTGAGTGCCTCCTATTTCCCACACCTTACCGTATGAATTTTGAACACTTTAAACAGCTTTCTATTCTGCGTTTCAGGTTTGACATACCAGAAGATAGAGACACCTTTTTTGATAATGCTACAAGAAGTCGTATCGTGAATTTTATTCTGAGGAGAAAATCATTCAGTACTGATAAAAATGATGCTTATTCTTTTGGTAAGTGCAAGTTAGTTAGGTTTTTACATGGTTATAGATTATCGTTGGTCATCTCAACGAGATTGATTTTCTCGCTTGAGCTGGAACAACAAAAGTGAGAAAACCAATCAAGTTGAGATGACCAACGATAATTTTTTATCGCTATTTTACCTATGACAACGTTGTTAATTTCATTGACAATGGCACGTGCCCCCTAAGTTTCTAGCAATAATTTTTTCATATCACTCTACTGTGAAAGGAAATTATCAGTCAGTAAGATCAAAGGAAAATTTTGTAAAATAGCTATAAACTAGATTATCCATGGTTCTAAAACAATAGAGAGTTTCTAGGTTGCAATCGCATCTGGGTGATATCCATGGCCTAATAATAAAAAAAAATATCCTCTAATTTGAAAGACCACAGAATTCTTCTTATCACTATTTTTCTAGGCCATCTCAATGAGGTTGGGCTTATGATGTTATTATGTTCCTGTTCTACTTTACTGATAAAAAACCCATCACAATTAAGTAACATTAGATGGAAAATTATCACGCAAAAAAAATCAAATGAAAATTTTAAGAGGATAACAATTGTAAACCTTATTATAAATAACGTCGTTTGTAACTTGACAAAGTATTAAAGGCAGTTTTATATAAATGTGACTATTGTGGAATTCGTTACAAAAAATCATATACATATACATGTGATATGTACATTTTATTACATGTATTTTAAAAACTATGCAGCAATTACATGCAATTTGGAAGCAACAAAATGCATTGTTAAAGACTTGGACTGTTTGCATAATCATGAAAATTGCAAACATTAAAATCAAATTAAAATTAAAAGCAGCAGCATGTGTTCATCATATTTAGTGAATTCATTTATTTTCGTGGGTATCATGGATTAAAGAAAAGTTGCATTTTCGTGGATATTTAATTTTGTGGATTTGGCAATCTCTGCTAACATAGCCTATAGAAAATTTGAAATCGTTGAACATTTGAATCTGTGATCCACCTGTACCCAGGACACCAATGAAAATTGGTTTCCAACAAATAAAAATAATGAATCAACAGTATTTTTCTTTTTTATAGGTATCAACAAGATGATAAACGACAATATTTACACAGCAGCATATTCATTACATGAGGTAAGTAAAAAACTATAAATTTAGCTGTCATTGCATCATCCTTTAGGTCTTAGTTTGAATAGACTTGTGTTACCATTCACAGTCTTTTCAATGTTGGTAAATTCTTAGGACATGAAAAGACGTGCACATAAACATTCACATAACTTAATTGAATGTAGATTGTATTTTTGAAAGAAAGAATTTATAAAGGGACAGTAGCCCTTTTCACAAAAAATCTTAAGTGTAAAATTAATCTTACGATAAAAATATTAAGTTGAATTGTTAGCCCTTTTCACAAAAAATCTTAAGTGTAAAATTAATCTTACGATAAAAATATTAAGTTGAATTGTTAAGGAATATTTTAGACTTATGATAAATTTTACTCTTAAGATTTTTTGTGAAAAGGGCTACTGAACTTTACAAGTATTGATTAGAGACATCCATAAAATTAACATTCACACAAATTGGTAAAAAAAAATCATACATGCTGTAGTCCAAACTTGATAAGATGAATATTTTAAAACTGTCCAAAATTAAGGAAGGAATTGGCGAAAAATGAACTGATATATTTGAATGTTGAAGGAAACAATAATAAGATTATTGGAGCATCCATACATTTAACTTTTTGTTGCATGCACAATATGACCATTCTGTTAAGACATTTCCCAGAGGAACTTTCATATTATTGTAGCATGAAAGTCTCAAACAGACAACTTACTAGATTTGTCAACTCGATTTGCCATGTAATTTACAGTCTCTTCCTATAACACAGGCTAAAAGGGACATGTTATTTTTTTCCAATTTGTGAGCATGTATTGTTTCTTACATTCATTGACATTACTAAATACTGTACATGTATTAATTTTACTATTACATTATAGGGTCATTGGAAGCCAGGCTCAGCACCCAATGAAAGAAAATTGCTGTTTGACCACTGGGGAAACTGGAGGAATATGTTTAAAGTTCAGCCATTGGAACATGTTAGGTAAGTCAAGGCTCCATGTCAGAATTTCTTCTTTTTATTTTGATATTAAATGAACATAGAATCAATGACATCAAAGGTTATGATCAAATTAAAACACAAAAACATGAAAAAAACTCATCATAGATACCAGAAATTTTATATTTGTACTAGACGAGCGTTTCATCTTAAAAGACACGTCAATGACGCTCGAATTAAAAAATGTTAAAAAGGCCAAATAAAGTACAAAGTTGAAGAGCATTGGGGACCACAAATTCCTGAAAGTTTTGCCAATTACAGCTCAGGTAATCTATTCCTGAGGTACAGGCAAACTATTTGATAAAATCTCCATTTCTGATGTATAAACAACATTAAGGCATCAGTATCAACAGAAATGTACAAACATGAACATTTTGTACCTATTTAAGAATTGGAAATGACTTTAATGACTAAAAATGCAAGTTTTTGAAGGTACACACAGGACTTTTCATTTTTTTCCCTATTTTCAGGAATTACTTTGGAGCTAAGATAGGAATATACTTTACTTGGTTAGGATTCTACACAATGATGTTGATACCAGCCTCTATTGTTGGTTTGGTGGTATTCATATATGGAATAGCAGTGGCACCAGACAGCTACCCAGCGTAAGTTTTTTTTATCTATTTCTTTATACACTAATATCTTACCCATTTTTACAAACAAATTAAGATATAGAAAACAATACACATATCACATGCATTCTTGTTTGATCACTGTGGATTTATTTAATTTTGTGCATCAAGGAAAAATTATTTTTTGTGGATATTTGTTTTTTAATGTTTTTTTTCCAAAGTCTGCATATAAGCATACAGAAAATTTGTGAATTTTATTGAATATTTGAATTATGGGTTACATTGCCCCACAAAATCCAGGGTATCAAACAAATAATAATGATGAATCTACTGTGGTTCTTTTTATGCCCCACCTACGATAGTAGAGGGGCATTATGTTTTCTGGTCTGTGCGTCCGTCCGTCCGTCCGTCTGTCCGTTCGTTCGTCCGTCCGTCTGTCTGTCCCGCTTCAGGTTAAAGTTTTTGGTCAAGGTAGTTTTTGATGAAGTTTAAGTCCAATCGACTTCAAACTTAGTACACATGTCCCCTATGATATGATCTTTCTAATTTTAATGCCAAATTAGAGTTTTTACCCCAATTTCACGGTCCACTGAACATGGAAAATGATAGTGCGAGTGGGGCATTCGTGTACTGAGGACACATTCTTGTTAATATTTTTATTTTATTTTAGGAAGGAGATTTGTGATCCAAAAAATAACTTCACGATGTGTCCATTATGTGATTTTCAATGTCCATATTGGAACCTGTATGAGTCATGTTCTAATGCCATAGCTAGTCGGATGTTTGATAATGGTGGAACAGTCTTCTTTGCTATATTTATGTCATTCTGGGGTAAGTTGGTCTTAAGTATTTTGATTTGATAAGGGACTGTATTTAACTATCCTGAAATTTTATTAGTTCAGAAAATAATTTCTAATTAAATCTGTCATGTATTTTTTTTTTATAAAACTGAATTTTCGTCCTTCTATGCAGATGAAATGTGAGAGTGGCTTTTTTTTTTAACTGTATCCAGTTAAATCGTGGAGAATCAGTATAATGTTTTCTCTCAATCAACCTTTGAATTTTTACAACAGTATACACAACGTACTACTATTGCCATTATTTAGCTAGAGCAAAGAAGAATAAATATTTATATGTCATTTAAAACATGTTATCCTAAGCATAAATGTAAACGGTCAATTCAGATATTTTATTATTATTTTTGCGGCTAGAAAGGTGTCTCGAAAATATATTAAAAAATATTTTGTATGCAAGGTTTCTTGAAATTGCATTAGTTAAATAAAGTTGCATGTGTGTCCATTGTTAAACAATAGTTAAAATAACACACAAAATTTAAGAACTCATCCTTTGAACTATCATTTTGTGATATTGTGTTGCTACATGATTGAATATATATATTTTGGACAGGTACATTATTCTTGGAATTTTGGAAGAGAAGGCAGGCTTCAATGCAGTATAAATGGGACTTGTTGGACTATGTTAGAGAAGAGGTAAATATATTTATTATTCATGGTGTCTATGCTAATTTATCTACAAAAGTATGATATAAAAAACATTGAAGTACTGATTTTGTGTCATGGATGGATGGATACCTCATATTATTTCTTTTTCTATTAAAATCAATGAAAAGGGATTTAGGCCATCATTTTAGGTGTACCATACACTTTGACTAAAAATAGATTTGACTTTTTTTGACAAAATATTTACTCTGATCATTTGAGAAAAATATGAAAATTTTAGAAATTTGAACTACACAATTTACAGGAATAATTTAGTTGGATAGATAGGAGTTTGACCAATACTTATTTTTATTGCTGTAAATCTTGATTTCTCCTTACTATTATTATGTGATTAAAACATTCAGCTGAATTTTAAGAGTTAATTACCTTAGGTTTTCTGTACCCCCTTAATGTATAACGTAGCAGCAATGAAACTTCACAGTAGAACCATAAGTTACTGTGAGTAAGAAAAGGAATGCTAGTGTGATCTAATGATCTTGGACCTTGAGATGAAGAACAGCAGTATGAGCACTGCTCCTTTGCTTTTTGTGTTTTTGGTTGTTGTACATGTACTTATTTTGTGTCATAGATAGATAGATACCTCATATCCTTTGTTTTTCTATTAATTATCTTGGAGTTTGTCAATTTGACTTGAAACTGTTTGAAAACATATCTGGCCTTACAAGCATACAATTAATTGAGTAGGATCATCTTGTGAATATTGATTGACATTATATAAAAAATGTATAATACTTTAATAATTTTGGAATTCAAGTAGAAATAGGTGGTACAATCATTTGCCTGTTTTATGTTTCAGCAACCACCTAGACCTGAATACTTGGCAAGACTTGAAAATTGTACTCATTATAGAATACATCCTATCACTGGGGTAAGTTAAATGCATATTAACCACAAAAAACTGTACTCACCATAGAAAACTATACTCACTATAGAAAACTGTACTTATTATAGAATACATCCAATTACTGTGGTAAGTTAGACTGATATTCACCATAGAAAACTGTACTCATAGAATACATTCAATTACTGGGGTGAGTTAAACTTATACTCACCATAGAAAACTGTACTCATTTTAGAAGACATCCTATTACTGGGGTAAGTGAAAACTATGCTGACCATTGAAAACAGTGCTCATTTAAGAAAAACATCCAATTACTGGGTAAGTGAAACCTATACTGACCATTGAAAACCGTACTTGTTTAAGAAATAAATGCAATTACTGGAATAAGTGAGACTTATACTCAGGGTAGAAAACTACTCATTATAGAATACATCCATTTACTCAGGTAAGTGAAAACTATACTCACCATAGAAAACTAAACTCACCATAGAAAAATGTACTCGTTTTAGAATACATTCAATTATTTGGGTACATGAAACCTATACTCATCATAGAAAACAGTACTGATCATAGAATACATCCAATCACAGGGGTAAATGCAACCTATTATCTCTTAAAGGTAGATTTACTGTATATCACCATCTTGGATTGTAAAATCACAGTTCACAACAGGTCTAGTTCTTTACCCAAATCTGCAAATTTTTAGCCAGATTGGCAATTAATCGGTTAAACCTTTTTATTTGAAAAAGAAAAATAAGTGATTCATTGCATTTTTTAGACTGATTTTTCTAAAACCAAATATTTGTGATTGTTCAAATCAAATTGTGAACTTAGCTATTTTAGAGGCTACAACTGAAATGGATTTTTTAAAAGCATATTTTAAAACCTATCTTCTCATGTTTTATTTCAATTCTATCTCATAAATTTCTATTTTTCCACACAAATTTGTTTTTTCATGAACAATATAAAGAATCTACTCAAATTTGGGCAATTTTGTACGACTTGTAGCTTGAAAAAAGCATGGTGACCAATACTTTTAATTATATTTTTGAAAAAAGCATGGAAAGATCTACATTCTGGCAAAGTATTTAAAAATTCTATCTAAGGATATATATACCAATGTTTAACCTTAAGAAACTGTACTCATTCAGAATACATCTGAAAATCAAATTACAAGGGTTAGTAAAATCTATGCTCACCAAAGAATTCCTTGTAATGAACATGATAATAAAGCTGGATTTGTTGAAATTAAAGTAATGTATTCTTTTCCATTTACTTTCCACCATTTCCATCAACTACAGGCAACCAGTATTATATCAGTATACCGAATGAAGGTGAAACTTTGTTTTTTTAACCTCACCTGGCCTAAAAGGCCAAGTGAGCTTTTCTCATCACTTGGCGTCCGGTGTCCGGCGTCCGTCGTCCGTCGTCGTCGTTAACTTTTACAAAAATCTTCTCCTCTGAAACTACTGGGCCAAATTAAACCAAACTTGGCAACAATCATCATTGGGGTATCTAGTTTAAAAAATGTGTCCGGTGACCGGACCAACCATCCAAGATGGCCGCCATGGCTAAAAATAGAACATAGGGGTAAAATGCAGTTTTTGGCTTATAACTCAAAAACCAAAGCATTTAGAGCAAATCTGACATGTGGTAGAATTGTTAAACAGGTGAAGATCTATCTGCCCTGAAATTTTCAGATGAATCGGATAACCCGTTGTTGGGTTGCTGCCCCTGAATTGGTAATTTTAAGGAAATTTTGCTGTTTTTGGTTATTATCTTGAATATTATTATAGATAGAGATAAACTATAAACAGCAATAATGTTCACCAAAGTAAGACTTACAAATAAGTCAATATGACCGAAATGGTCAATTGACCCCTTTAGGAGTTATTGCCCTTTATAGTCAATTTTTAACCATTTTTCATAAATCTTAGTAATATTTTACAAAAATCTTCTCCTCTGAAACTACTGGGCCAAATTAATCCAAACTTGGCCACAATGATCTTTTGGGTTAGTAGTTTAAAAAATGTGTCCGGTGACCCGGCCAACCATCCAAGATGGCCGCCATGGCTAAAAATAGAACATAGGGGTAAAATGCAGTTTTTGGCTTATAACTCAAAAACCAAAGCATTTAGAGCAAATCTGACATGGGGTAGAATTGTTAAACAGGTGAAGATCTATCTGCCCTGAAATTTTCAGATGAATCGGATAACCCGTTGTTGGGTTGCTGCCCCTGAATTAGTAATTTTAAGGAAATTTTGCTGTTTTTGGTTATTATCTTGAATATTATTATAGATAGAGATAAACTATAAACAGCAATAATGTTCACCAAAGTAAGACTTACAAATAAGTCAACATGACCGAAATGGTCAATTGATCCCTTTAGGAGTTATTGCCCTTTATAGTCAATTTTTAACCATTTTTCATAAATCTTAGTAATATTTTACAAAAATCTTCTCCTCTGAAACTACTGGGCCAAATTAATCCAAACTTGGCCACAATGATCTTTTGGGTTAGTAGTTTGAAAAATGTGTCCGGTGACCCGGCCATCCAACCAAGATGGCCGCCATGGCTAAAAATAGAACATGGTGTAAAATGCAGTTTTTGGCTTATAACTCAAAACCCAAAGCATTTAGAGCAAATCTGACATGGGGTAAAATTGTTAATCAGGTCAACATTTATCTGCTCTGAAATTTTTAGATGAATCGGACAACCCGTTGTTGGGTTGCTGGCCCTGAATTAGTAATTTTAAGGAAATTTTGCTCTTTTTGGTTATTATCTTGAATATTATTATAGATAGAGATAAACTGTAAACAGCAATAATGTTCACCAAAGTAAGATTTACAAATAAGTCAACATGACCGAAATGGTCAATTGACCCCCTTAGGAGTTATTGTTCTTTATAGTCAATTTTTAACAATTTTCATAAAATTTGTAAATTTTTACTAACATTTTCAACTGAAACTAATGGGCCAAGTTCATTATAGATAGAGATAATTTTAAGCAGCAAGAATGTTCAGTAAAGTAAGATGTACAAACACATCACCATCACCAAAACACAATTTTGTCATGAATCCATCTGCTTCCTTTAATATTCACATAGACCAAGGTGAGCGACACAGGCTCTTTAGAGCCTCTAGTTATTGTAATTCAAAAATCAGATTCAGGCTTTTAGAAGTGATTTTCCAGAAAGTCCTACAACTGGGAAAAATTAATTTTTATGATGGTTTCCAAAACCATGAAGACTTTAAGAAATTTTTTTTTCTCGATTCAGCTATTCTGTAAATGTTGGAGTTTATTTAAATATCTTAAAGTTAATAACTTTTTCTGTTAGTTATAAAATAATCCTCTAAACGTTACTCTTTCTCTTTACAGTTAAAAGAACCTCATCTACCGTTCTGGACAAAGAGAGTACCAATTTTCTTGATGTCTTATTCAATCATGTTTTTTCTTGTAAGTATAACAAATTATATATATATTAATAGATTATTTGGTCATCTCAACGTGATTGACTATCTCGCTTGAGCCTGTAAGGTGAAAGTAATAAAAGCAATTGAGTTATGATGACCAATCTGTTTATCGCTATTTTACATATAGTAAAGTTGTTGATTTTATTGACAACGGCTTGGTCCCCTTATTTTCTAGCGATTTTTTTTTTATATCACTCTACTGTTCTTAGAATGATAATTATCAGTCAGTAAGATCGAAGGAAAATTTTGAAAAGAAAAAAGACAGTGGGTGAATTATTAAAGGGAGCATACTCTTTCACTTGAGTATTATTGATTGCAGTATGTTTTACAACTGTTTAATAAACTGTAAAATTTAAATTTTACTGACCAATGGCACCAATTTTCATTACTCCCATAGCCGAAACCTTGAAATGACAAATAAAACTGCTGATAAAAAGAAGAGGTTTATTTGACATGATTTCTCACCAGCAAATAATAAGGTCTCAAGTTAATGTAACCACCAGCTCATGTTATCAAGTTTTCAGAAAATGCTGAACAAAATATGGTTTCAGAATTGCAATTTTTGAAGTACAAATGTAATAAAACATTGTAAAAATTTCTGAATTTACAGAATTAAGAATTCATTACTTAAGTTAATTTATTTATCTTTAGGGTTTCCTAGCCATAGCTGCTGTATTTGGTGTGATAGCCTATCGTGTATCGGTATTGGCTGCTCTGCAAGTTTTAACGAAAGACCGACCAACGTCAACAAATTCTACATTGGTTGCCACGACAACAGCGACAATCTATGAGAATGCCAGTCTGGTGACAACTGTAACTGCTGCATGTATCAATCTGTTGATAATCATTATTCTTAACATGGTAAATTTGTTATATTAGTCTTAACATATTCTGTAATAGTTGTTTGTGTGTAGTAATTGAAATGTGCAATTAACTCTTACTGAATATTTTATAGTCCATCTGGCTTTTTTGTGAGCTACGTACACAAACCACTATATGTGTTAGTAATTTCTTTACACAGACATGTTCAGGACATAATGTCCAAAGAAACATTTTCCACCAATTGAACCAAATGTATTTCCATAAAATCATAAATTCGAAACTAAAAATTGGAAATTGGAAGCTCGTCTTTTCTAACAATAATGATTTTTTATTCAATATATATTTACAGATCTACAGTCGTCTTGCTTTCTGGTTAACAGACTTGGAATGTTTGAGGACACAGAAGGAATATGACGACAGTATCACATTGAAATTGTTTGCCTTACAGTTCGTCAACTACTACTCCTCCATTATATACATAGCTTTCTTCAAAGGAAGGTTAGTTGATCATTGTGTTTGTACTTTTACATTTGGTATTTGATATAAATTTGTTATTCTAAGTTTTGGTCTTGATTATAATTTCCTTTCCAAATTTCACGACTACATCTTCTATCATGAAAAGTTGGTGGTTTTCTCAGATCACTCCGGCTTCCTCCACCCATTAAAACTTACTGCCATGAAATATCCCCAAAAATGACACTTAAAAGTGGCATTAAAACAGCAACAATCAATCAGTCAATCTACCATGAAATATGGAAAAATTATTAGAATATTATAAAACTATATTTCCTAAAATTATTATTATTAATTTTTTTTTTTTTTTGACACAACAAATCATATTGCAATGGGTTTCCTTTGATCTTTTAACATCTTACTTTTTCTTTTTCAGAATAATAGGAAGGCCTGGAAAATACACCACTATGTTTGGAGCCAGACAGGAAGAAGTAAGCAGACTATTTTATATGTCTATGATTGTCACTTGAAGCGAATGATAATTTCCAACTTAAAATTATACAGTCAAACCTGACTAAACCAGACCCTGAATAAACCAGTTTCCTATCCATTCCGGCTGAAAATTAAAGTCCAATTTTTTTTCCTTTGAAGTCTTTGTTAAAATACCCTTTGTAAACCGGACCCAACCTGTCAAAATCGGTTTGTATAATTAATTTCTAATGATCGATATGCAATCAAAACAAATTTGTTTATACAATATGGCTTTTCAAGGTAAACAATTAGCTAGGGGTTAATCTGTGAAGTTACAATCGTACAGTAGTGTGCTGTTTTATTTATTAAAACATTATACACGTGTAAATTAAACGAAAAGACACGCAGAATATATTTCGGATTGAACTTTGTACATTAAAACTTGGATAAATCTTAGAGTTTGATATTTACATCGTATTTTCGAAATCCTGAGTTCCCTGTTGTGTACCCCTAAACCAATGACCCTGATAATGAAGAACACCCAGATGACAACAATCAATGGATATTGTGCACTGTACGACCATGTTTCAATAGTGATGAAATTTTGTTTGATAATATTCTTGCTTTTTAATCGGTCATACCAATGTTTCAAATTAACGATCATGGAAGTAAATAAAAACTCTCGTCTCACAATCTTAACAACACGAGTATTATGATGCAAATGAAAACAATGAAAAACGAAGTGAAAGTTCAATTGACAAGCCGGAGACTTATGCTATCGAGGTCTATTTGATATGCGAGGATATGTAAAACACGATGAAATTTCATTTTTTTTTTAATTTGAGAAACAACCAGTTTCTTAAATTTCTATAACCACTGAATATGAAGATTCAAAACAACGATCATACGTTTTTACTTTGTTGCGTTTTGTATTTTAATTGATCAGTTTACAATTAAACAGAACTTTTCCATGCAATATATCAGACGTCACAAGTGATTTTCTTCCAGTCAAAACGGAAAAGCTGAATAAACAGGCTCACTGTCCAAACAGGCCCTCTTCCATAGTCCCTAGCTGGCCGGTTTATACAGATTTGACTGTATTTTCATATCTATTAACAACAAACTTATAGAAATAGGTTTGTCATGTGCCAAATTTATCGTAGAAGAACCTCTTCTTTCAATCGTATTGCAAAAAACAGATCATGTGTCCCTACCCCCTAAGAAAGAACTGTTTTACTTTATTCATTGATAATAATTGCAACCCTAAGGATCTGAATCTAGAAAAAGTGTGAAGAAGCAGAAAGTAAAATGGAGGCTTTCCAGGTCATCATAACCCAATTATATTGACCCATTTTACATTTTATACCTCCAAGGGACATTCTATTTTGTATTTAAAGATTACTTTTGCTGGTAAGCCTTCCATGAAAATTATTTTACTTTTGATTCATTATTGTTTGCTGGATACCAATTTTCATGGGTTTCGTGGAAACTGATGAACCACAAATTCAAGCATTCAAATAATAACAAATTTCTTTAGGCTTTGTTTGATGTGATTGGCAAAAACCATGAAATCAAATATCCACCAAAAAACACAAGTTTTCTTCAACGCACGAAAATGAATGAGTCTACAGTACCCTAACTTGTTAAATGATGTGCTTTTTATTTTAGTTTGTGTTGAACATACATTGTTTACATAGAATTTAAGTTTTAATGCATTTTTATTTTCTGTTTTTGTTTGTAGTGTGCTGCAGGAGGGTGCTTGATAGAATTGTGTATACAGCTTGCTATTATCATGACAGGAAAACAGTTATTTGTTAATAACTTCACAGAACTTGTTCTGCCGTGAGTAATATTAAAACCATCTCTCTAAAGACTTTCATTACCAGAGTTAACCGAACATCCACAGTAAATTCACTTCTTGTTTGCTAATAATGCACTCATTTTACAAAGAAAATTTTGGTCAAACTTTTCATGTCTCCTATTGAAGGGATTGATTTTATTCTTGGGATGACACTTGGTCATGGTGGTTTGAAGCGAGTAAGCAATTTCTACATCCATCTTACAGCAATTTCCAGTTACTTTTATTTTGAGATTTTACAATACTCATCATAAATTGAAAATTAGGTCAAAGTATTCTTAGCTTTAATGGAAGGGACTGATCAGTTTAAGTCTCCAATATGACATGCAGCAACACAGGATCAGTCCCTGTTAATTGGTCTCCAAACTTGCAAATTTTTATTTGAGAAGTGATTTTCAGGGTTCCTATGCCAAAACTCTTGACTCAGCTATTTTTCTAAATTATTTTGTGAAATCTGGCTTTTATACATAAAGTAACTCTTATTATTTATTTTTCATGTTCGTTTATTCTACAGAAAACTAATAAAGATGATAAAAAGATGTCTTTCCAAGGAGACAAAGGCAGAAAAAGCTTCTAGAGCCTCCTATGAGAAAGATTACAAGTTAGAGGCTGCTCAGACAACCTCTTTGTTTTATGAGTATTTAGAAATGGGTTAGTATTTAGAGCTTTCTATGAGAAAAATTACAAAAATGTATTAGCTGGAGCCTTCATGATATAGGTTTCATTGCACAGGCTGCTTGTTTTTATTTTGTTTTTTTATGATAATCATAATTAATTGCATTAGATCAGAAATTTTGGCAATATTTTTTTTATATTTGATTTTACTGTGAAAATGTATTTTTGAACTCTGTATTGATGTTTAAAAATAACTTGAATAATTTTTCATTTTCAAAGAAAGTAAACTGCAGTGGCTAAACATTGAAAACTTGATGAAAATTATATATCTGTTGTATTTCAAACATTTTTATCATTCTATTTCATTATTATTTTGTAAATTAGCTTTTGCTACTTTGTGGATTGAAATATATTGATGTATTTTTTTTTATAGTGCTACAGTTTGGCTTTTTGACAATTTTTGTGGCAGCTTTCCCACTGGGACCTCTCTTTTCTCTCATAAACAACATTATAGAAATCAGGATGGACTCATCCAAAATGATCACACATCTGAGAAGACCACTGGCTGATAGAAGTCCTGATATAGGTATGGATCAGAAATTAGAACAATTCAGAAATAGTGTTGCATTATGGGTAATTCACTGTTTTGGACATTGTGATTAGCCCAAACATCATTTTGAGGACTATGACTTCACACAATATATGAGGACAAAAGTTAATTATTGAAATAAATATAACTTTATTTTTTGAAAGGCTGTTTATAAATAAAAGAAGATGTGGTATGATTGCAAATGAGACAACCATTCACAAGAGACCAAATGACACAGAAATTAACAACTGTAGGTCACTGTACAGGCTTTAACAATAAGCTGAATTCTGTTTACCAGTGTGTCACGCTTCAAAGTCTGTTTATTCATAGCTTTTCTAGATATATGAAAATGACAGCTTTACCTATTGCGTACTCAACAAAGGATTTATATTCCTTTCTGAGTATCATATAAGTTCGACATTGCTAAATTTGAAAACAGTTTTCATGAAATTAAAAAATTACTTTACACATAAGATGGCTGTTAATATATATATTGTTTGACTTTAAATTAAGATTGAAACAAGGAATAATCGATTGTAAAACATTAATGTGCATGTAAAA